>CATOUR010000007.1:5000000-6250000 GCA_951848785.1 Callosobruchus maculatus
GGGATACTACCCGACAGATTGGCAAGAGCTGTAGACACTGATATCCCGTACAAAGTCAACTTGACTGAAATATCGGAATAGACTCTAGGAGAATCTCGACATATGTCGAATGGTATCATCTGGTACACTGATAGCTCCAAAAATTCATCAGGTAGGAGGCAGGAGCAGGCATATACGGTGGTAGGCCTGGGCGGAATATAAGTATCTGCCTAGGTAAACTGACTACAGTTTTCCAAACAGAAATAGCCGCAGTTATGGAATGCGGCAGAATATGCATAGATAGAGGATATAGTAAAAAGTGTACTCTTTTTAAACTGAATTCCAAGCTTTCGGAGAACTATGCCTCCATCATCAGGGAAAGTTTGTTGAGGCTGTTGCTTAGGTTAGAAAATACGAAATGGAACATATTGGTTAGACTATCACAAAAATTCTTTAAAATATTATGATATTTAATAATATCCTCGTCAATTAATTCATTACACACAAGATTTGGGTTAAAAAATCTATAGATTAACAATATAAAATTAGATATGTTTCGTTCGATGACTGGTACCACAATGGTACACAAGATTGAAAAATAGACATCTCGTTTAAATACGTCAAGTTGTCAGTTTAGCTGCCCCTTATACAGTTCTTAATGCAACACAGAAAACTCCTATTTATTATAAACACATACCTTCGACAAACATCCAGAAGAACGTAGTGCTGTGAAAATAGTGCAGTAGGATCACTGTGAAATTGCATATAATTGACATATTCGTTCCATAGTATAGCTGAAAATAGTCAAAAATTAATCACTGTTATAATAATTTGATCATTCATCAATGGATTCAGTCATCAATTAGACCAAACTGACATGTAGGGAGCCTCAGGCTGAGATTTTTGAAAAATAATCAGCTTTTTCACCGCCAGTTGGAAGTCACAGTCCCCAAAATACTATCAAGGATATTTCTGCACTAGTTCCAAAGTTTGTACTCAACTATAAGACGTAAAGGAGTTTACAAATGACGGTTTCTTAAAGTGCTCCTGTAAACTAGAGCCTGAGTCCCAATGCTATTGTTACACCAAACACACCGGACTATAAGATAATTTTTAGACAAATCAGTGTACTAAAATCAACTACCAAGTGACTAATTTTGATCTGAGTACTTACTTAAAAATTGCATAGAGATATATGCGTGTTAAGATGTTATGTTAACCAGCATAACTAGCTAAAACCATTAAATAGCAATAGATCATTTTCTAAACGTATCACGTAAACAGTAATAATGGACAAGATTAGTAGGTGAATAAAATGAAAAGTCTTTTTTCTAATTTACAAGTACCTACCATCAGAAGAGTCATAATCCAGCAGCAGTACGTCAGAATGTAGGACCACATAAGATTTTTGTGTATGGTATTTCGCAGGCAGTGAAGTTCTCTGAAATCAACGATATACCGCCTAATTTCTTAAAAACAACAGGCATGTGAATATATCAATATATCTACCACTTTTCTAAGTATGTAGACCTTTTTGAGTATAACTCGTCAGAGGCTTCTGTCTGTTCTCCAAAACTTAAAATATACATAATTTGGGTGGAGAATATCTTAGTACCTACTTACTTGAAGTATATAAAAATTGCCATCGCAACAGACAGTGTAATAAGGCTTAAAAAATAGCCTATAAGATATATCCTGACTTCTGGTTCTCCGTCGTAGTAAACTAGAGGTTCACATAGTGAATAATTAGGTTTTGCCCAGGTACCATTGGAGAAGCAGTACCTTGTTGCATTTTCTGAAAATAAAAATAAATATCCACATGCGGATGTAAGCATGAAAATAAAAAACAATAAAAATAGACATACTCGTATTACGTACATTTGAGTATAATAGACCTGTTATAGGCACTGACTGGGAGATTTAGCCCAGCAATACATATAAATATATTATATTTATACAGGGTGAGTGTTTACTAACGGATCGATCGATAAATCTACTACTGCAGAAGAATGCAAAAAAGTTGTATATAAAAGTTATAGCCAAAGATATGCTCCTACAAACATGCATTTTTTTGAATGAGGTACCCTATATTTTATTCCATATTTAGATTCTACTAATGTTTTTCGTTCTTAAAATATAAAGTATTCTAACATTATACGGAGTACATCAAAAGTTATGGCCACTTTTATATCGAAATCGCTGCCAAATAAATATACCGTCTATTGAAAATGAATTATTCAAAAATTATTTTTTTTTACATGGAAAGATAAGATAATATAGATAAGATAGATAGGAAAGATATCATCTAGTTTTAGCACAGGCTGTAAAAAAAGTACACGACGCATATTCATATACAGGATGAGGTAGAATGCAAAAACTAGGTTTTCTGAATTTTTTGAATGTAGCCTCCCATATTTTTTGCACCAAAAACTTGCTTTTAATATGTTCTTTCACATTTGTATAGCATTTCATATACTTACATTCATCAGTTGTTGAGATATTTTGATTTCTCTGCAAATTTTAAATATACCTTCTATTTGTGTACTGAAATTTGTTTATTTTGCGAAAGTACTATAGAATTTTATTTGTGTTTAACGAACAAAGTCATAATGGTATTTGATGAAGTCAAAACCCTGAATTATCGAGGAAATATCAAATCAAGTATGCTGAGGAAGCAATTGTACAGACGTGATGCATAACTGTCAAGCATCTTTAATCTTTCAAATTCGTCGGTATTAGAGCACCTCCATTCTGGATATTGTTGTTTTCCGAAGATACTTTTAAATACCCCCTATTTGTTATTCCATGGAAAAATTCATTTTTACAGCTCGGTTTTCACATAGTACGAAATCTTTGAGCAGGTTACGAAAACTGCCAATATTTCAAAGCCTACCGATGAATCTGCTTGATAATTATTATGGATCACGTCTTTTAAAATTGTTTCCTCAGCATGCTTGACTCATATTATCTCGATAATTCATGGTCTTGATTTTATAAAATACTATTATGGACTTATAAGTTAGTTGTTTGTTGAATAAAAACAAAATTCGATAGTACTTTCTCAAAACAGATAAATTTCAGCACACAAATAGAAAGTATATTTAAAAATTGCAGAAGGGTCGAAATATGTCGGAAACTGATGAATGTGGGTATATGAGATCTACACAAATATGAAAGAGCATATTGAAAGCAATTTTTTGTATAATAAAATATGAGAGGTTACATTAAAGAACCCTGTACATAAATATGCGTCAGCGACTTTATTTACAGCCTGTGTTAAAACTAGAGGATAATTTTTATCTTCCCGTGTAAAAAGAATTATGTTTGACTCCATGGGCGCCGCCAGGGGGGAGAGCAAGGGAGGGCACTTGCCCCCCTGGCAAATCAAATCTAACATACATACATGGAAACTGTTACTTTCCCCTCCTCCTGCGAGCGCAATTAAAATGTTCCCCTCTTTGCCATCTACAACTTGTTCCGTTGAACGTTCATCCAGCTAAGGGGGGTCAACACTTGGTTGTGGTCAACAATGAGCGAAAATCGATTGACTGGTTTATGTATGCTCAGCGTTCACAGAAAAAAATTGACTGATAAAAAGCAATTCATAGAAACAGTAATCAACAAATTTGCCCAAGACCGAAGGAAGCTAAAGTTCGATTTGGAATAACTTCTCTAGTCTTTTTTTCTAACAGTGAATACAAAATGTAGATTTATGTTTTATAGTTAGTTATTTTTTCAGATGTATTTTTTCTTGTTCTTTCATTATTTTTGTTCTTTATTGTTCTGTATTTTTGTTCTTTTATTGTTTTTAATTTAGATGCTATACTGAGTATGGGTACAATGCTATTGTTCATGCATTTCTGTTATTTAAGATGTGTACCTCTTTTATTTTGCATATGTTCTATGTTATTTTTTGTTTAAGTACAGAAAAGAATTCATGACAAGAAATATTCTTTTTGACCCCCCCCTTCCCCGGATTTGTTTTTGCCCTCCCTGGCTTTTTTTCTGGCGGCGCCCATGTTTGACTCATTAATTTTCAACATTCAGTACGTTCATTTGACAGCGATTTCATACAATAGTGGTTATAACTTTTGATAACCTTGTGTAATATTACAGAGTACCTTATAATTCAAGAACGGCAATTATTAGTAGAATCTAAATATAGAATAATATATAGTGACTCATTTAAGAAAAGTGTAGGTTTGCATCAGCACGTAGTTATGGGTCAACCTGTATTAATCATAATAATTTCTACGTGAGAAGCATATTCTGCAAGTTTTGTATAAAACCTTTTTTCGCTATCTTCAACAGTAGTGGAGTTATTGACCACTCCATTACTGAAAACTCACCCTGTATTCAAAAATTCGCACCAGAATATATTGAAAAAGTCAGCGGTCAGCGGGAGTCGAACCTGCAACTTCCAGATCGATACTTCTGCGCTCTCGCCAGCTGAGTTACAGTTGCCACATCAACTTAACCTTGAAAGCGCCGACTAGCTACGCGAAGTCAGTCTATTATGTAGTTTTTTTGTGCTTATACCAAAAGTTGCTTGATAGGACATCTGCTGTTTTTGCATATACCGATTCAATTAGACATGTAGAAGACCAATCATAATCCCAAAACTAAGTTGTAATAGAGTCTAAAAAAACAAGGATCTACGAAAAAAATCAAGCTAGGAAAAGAGGTATATCTAACTATGGATAATAAAAACACAATCTAAAAATAAACATCCTTATGTTGATTTGCGATGTATGTTTGTTTTCGTTGAAATGCTGAAGAATCATTTACCTTTTGATAACAGATGGAGCAGTAATGTGTACGTTTTTAACTTCTGAAAACTGTATGTTTTTATTCCATAATTTACACAAACAGAATAGGAGAACATTTGCCTTTGCAGATTAACAAGTCATTGAGGAAAGTTCTGAACCTGTTTTGGGTAAGATAAATATGTCGCAGCAATATTCAATACACAAGGATATCGCAAAGAATTTTATTTTCATCATTTTAGAGCATTTAAATAAAAGCTTTTTTCCAAAAAGGTTTTGCTGGTTTTAATTTATTCCTGGTCAAAATGCATGAGTTTTTGTATTTTGAGTTTTAGCGGTTGCTGAGGATCTAGTCAAATCAGTGATTAGATTGCTAAAATATTTTTGTGGTTTTAACAGCTTTCAGTAGTTTATAGAGGTCACTTAATACATAGTAACTTACGTGAATCATCGTAGTATATGTTATTGAGTTCTGAAAAGCACCGCACAACCACAACACTGTCTAACTTAACTGGTGGCCAACACAAAACACTGTCAAATGTCACTCTACAGAATCCATCTGGGTGTTGTTTCATTAGTCTCACTGTTTCATTGATGTACAAAAGTTTGCAGTCCTCTAAGCTCATTATATCTCTGTAGTAAAGAATATATTTGTCAATATTTGTATATCTTAGGAAACAGCTAGGGATAGTCACTGATAAGATTGGCTTGATCAATGACCTATTTGAACCTTATTTTGACATAATTTATGACTAAAACGCTATTAACGGCCTTTGTGTAGCATTTTCTTTGATAACTTATAGATGGTATTGTATTATTATTATATCGTTTTGTACATAGGTATGTAAAGATTCTCTTCCCAACAATAACTTAAAGTGTATGGAAGTGTAGTCTACTTCACAGCAAATGGGTTTGAGTGAAAAACGAATACCAATGGCCAGATGAATTAAGGATGGGTGTACAGGCATTAAGGGTCTAGGGTATAGCGCGTGAAATTGAGAACCAATAAAATACGTATTCCCGTGTTAGCGAGTGTGTGTGTCTAAGATGAGGGGCGATAAGTCCAAAATTCCAAAGGTAAGGTCAAAAGCTCCAAGGGTAAGGTCCAAAGGTCACCATAAAAATGAATTTCGCATTTCCAAGCTTCTGACGTTACCTTTAATTTTACAGTAATGACTCGAAGAGCAAATTGAAGAAGAAAGCTTGTGCTTGTGCAACTATCTAGCCTTTTTTTGATATCGTGTTTGGTTGTCAAATTACAGGCATTTATAGAATGTATGATTTTGCATTGCGAGTTTTTCGCACATTAAAAAACTTTTTTGAGAAAATCGAAAATAGTTGTCATTCGTTAAGGTCTCAGCTATCGCGTTCTGAAATATTATATATGTAGTTTGAAAATAGAGTGAGTTATGCGAGAAATTGTGAGTCCGTGTTTTATATGGCAAATACGTTTGTATAAATGTGTGTATCCAGACCCCTTAAGTAAATTTATCAACTGATTTCTCAGTGGGGACGACTTTTAACCAAACACTGCTCCATCCCCTCGTACTCATTTCTCGATACCCCTTGTTGTTTGAAATTTTTAAGAGGATGATCCTGGGGGGTGCAAGGGGATGAAGTAGTTTTTGGTTAAAAAGTTGTCCCCCTTGAAAAATCTGGGGTGTGAAGTTCCCAAATGAACACCCTGTATGTTATACAGGCAAGCGGTGTTGTGTAGTGACAAATTTGCTGGTAGCCATAGCTTTTTTGCACAAATTGGTCGGTCATACAATTGCAAAAATTATTTATTGTTTATGTAAAACAATGGCTACTTTCACTGTAAGTTGTTGTATAACTTCATATGCTGCCATCTAACATCTTTCATTTTTTATTACAACATAAATCAATTTGTTGTGTCGTGCATATGGTTAGATAATTTTTACTGATTTAATAAGACAACATGTAGAAAGAGTAGTAACTACTTGCTAAAATATTGCAAATAATATGAAACTTACGCGTTAGAGTAGTATGAGAAGTCTAGTAGCTGTTCGTCCTCCATATTTCCTCGACTTGGATGATACAGAAGATTATTAGGTCTCTCGTAGCCAAGTGGATTCAGATCTTCTTGCCAATTGGATTTCCAGTCTGTCATTTTATCTAACAAGTTGACAACCTGAAACAGATATAATTTATTACGTAGGTATATGAGATTTTACTTCTATTGTCATACGGGTGATTCAGAACCCGATCTTAAACAAAAGTACCAAAATCAATGAAGTCGCATACTGGTCAAATGTCGCCATACACACCAAATATATCATCTTTGCACATTATCACTACTCACTCTACAGCTACAGCTTAATTCGTCATAATTATTGGCAGTGTGAAACTGACAACTATGATTTGGAAATAATTACCTTAAAAAAGTCGTGTTCTCAAAGTAGAACAGCTAGTACTGTCTTTAACAGTAATTATCGCTTTAATTATCATTAGGAATTCGTTTTTTGAATTCCTTTTGTAGTGTACTTGCAATAATTACAGATATTACAAGCGCGTCACCCGTGTATGCAGCTACTTTGTATATAAGAGGTGTGCTTATCTATACAAATAATAATTGGTACCATCTAAGCACCTCCACACATGGGTCGATTTGGTCGACGCGTTTATAGTCATACGAGATGCTCGTTCTGCTCGTTAGGCTCGATTGGTGTTGGGACGAGCGAACTTTACCCAGCTAACGTTCTGATAAATTCCGTAATTTATCGTAAAGTTCGCTATGGTTGAATGAATGAATAAGGACCAGAGGTTATCCAGCACAGAATGTGGCCGATGTATAGGCCATATGATGGGCCGTTTTGCGCCTCTATCCACGCTAGTTCCTAAGACCTGCCCTTTCAGCAAAGGCAAGTACATTCTTAGGTCCTATCCATTTTATCTCTATTGGTTCCAAGGTTCTTGGGCCCAGCATAGTCTGTCTGTGATAACCCATGGTTTCACAGTGACACAAGATGTGTGCTGAGGATTCTTCCTCTTCACCACACCACGTGCACGTTGGGTCGTTGACAACCCTCATTACGAACAGGTGACGCCTGAAGGTGTTGTCACCCGTTAATAGGCCTACTAGCAATCTCAAGTTACTCCTATCTAGAGAGAGACAAAATCGTCCTATTCTCTCTGCAGGCCCTGCTAATAGTTCCCGAGCTTGACGAAGATGACCAGAGATGTTGTTCCATCTCAGAGAGTGTTGATTCTGGATCCAGTCTCCAGTTGTTTTCCTAATCAAGTTTGCAGATAGTCCTAAGGCTGGTTCCGGGCCCACAAAACTGTTGCCGGATCCCATCCTAGCCAGATGGTCCGCCATGTCGTTACCCTTTACCCCAGCGTGCCCAGGTATCCACATCAGTGATACCTTGTGTTTAGCTGAGATGTCGTCAAGAGCTCTCCTGCACTCCAGGACCAGTCTCGACGTTATTTTCCAAGCACTCAGTGCTTTGATGGCTGCCTGACTGTTAGAGGCAGTAATCCGCTTCCTAGACCCGTAAATTTCCCGAATACGATTTACACAAGCAAGTATCGCATAGACCTCAGCCTGGAATAATGTGGTGTGCCCCCCAAGAGGGAGTGAAGGTCTTGTATGGGGTCCGTAGACTCCCGAGCCCGAGCCCTCTCTAGCGAGTGAACCGTCTGTCTACCAGACCTGTCCTCCTCCTTCGATGAGCTGTCTATCCCTAGACTCCCACTCTTCCCTTGACGGAAACACCACCGTAAATTTGCGATTGAAGCGATGCGTAGGAGAAACTATATCGCTCCTCGCCAACAAAATAGGACTATCCTCATGCAACTCTGCTAGAATCGTCGAATGTCCTTAGCCTGGATTCATAGAAGTCCAGCTACCCTGACTCCAGAGACGGAACCCGGTTTTTCTAGCGTCCCCTTGAATTACCAGATCCAAAGGAGGAAGATTCAATAGTGTTTCAATGGCACTCAAAGGTGTGCGCACTGCACTGGTTATACTAAGACATGCCAAACGTTGAACCTTATTAAGTTTGGCTCTTACTGCCTCCGTCTTTATACAGGTCCACCACACTATGGAACCATATATTAAAGACTATTGTAGTATAGAGCCAGTGCACCACTTTTGGGCTCAAGCCCCAACTACTACCGACAACTCTTCTGCAGGCCCATAATGAGTTTCGAGCCTTGCTTACCATATAATCCACATGCTGCCTCCAAGTTAGCTTGTAATCCAGTATGACTCCTAGATACTTTACTGACTGAGACAATTCAAGTGTCATTCTGAAAAAGGTAGGCCTCACGAGGCCTTCCATCTTCCTTCTCCTAGTGAACATAATGAGCTCAGTCTTCTCAGCGTTCACTAACAGATCTACCTCATTACACCACGTTTCCACAACGCCCAGCGCGCCTTGCTTTACCTCGGAGACTGTATTCATGAATCTATCGCTATGGTTGAAGCGAAAGTTCCCATTTGGGGATTGTTCAGAAAAACTTTTTTCTGTTATTTAATGTGACATTTGAGAAACCTCGGTTTCAAGTTGCATACAACTCCTATTGAATATTTAGTGATAAAACAATAGGGCATAAATACTTAAAATATGCCGAATTATTAAGGTTTTGTTGGGAATACTCTAGATAACAAAGTGTTAACAATAAAACTGTGTACGCATGCATGGATGTCAGAGGTAATTAACCTTTGACGTGTCATCATCATCAGCTCTATCGCGTTCTCCGAAAGTCGATGACTGGGTTCGTAAGGTAAGGTACATTTTCATGTACTTTGTGGTCTTTGGGATTACCTATTTTATATTTAATTTTTATCTCTTATACCCTATAGTCTTGGAGTCATTATTAACAAAGATCATAATCAAATTGAAACTGAAGAACTGAAGAAATTTGATTACGTTAATGAGGATTCATCTATGTAAACGAAATTGTTTCAAATAACGAATTTATTGAATATCAAATAAAGTACCTGTGGCCACATTCTTTTCGCATCTATCGACAGCTATTTACATATAAAAATTAAACCTTAATTAAAAACTTAATGGACGTAGACATGACAGAGCCGGATCTCTTACATGGCCTTACATACACGTGAGCTCTTGTTTACACAGCGATTACTAGTCATGCAGCTAATTCTCACATCAATCCTTCACAATCAACAAAACAATTTGATTCAGATGCGAATTTATTGCTGTCATCATTCCAATTGCTTCTCAGTAATTATGCACTTCACTTCACACGCAACTATCAAGAGGAGTATTGTGCCTGCGAATAATTTAAATTATCCAACAACGTTAATTTTCACGTCATTGAGTATCTTATAGCAACTCTACCATATTATATACAACGCTAACATAGTGTCAAAATTGCATTAATAGTTTAAATTGACACTAGTTTTCTCTGTGTCATATGGCTTTTCAAGGTGGCATTTACTGAATGAATTTGTGGTTCTTGGGTTTTTAGGCCGGCGTCGTTTAGCGTTAAAGCTTGACGTTTCGCCACCACGAGTGGATGGCATCTTCAGAAGCTATTTCACTTCGGCGACTTCCAAAATAATAGTGAGTATTTTGGAAGTCGCCGAAGTGAAATAGCTTCTGAAGATGCCATCCACTCGTGGTGGCGAAACGTCAAGCTTTAACGCTAAACGACGCCGGCCTAAAAACCCAAGAACCACAAATTCATTGGACGATGGCCGCGAAAGCCTTACACAGTATAGTGGCATTTACTTTTTATATACTGCGTTTGTCATGTGCCTTATGTTGTAAATTTGTTCGAGTACCTATACGCTCAAATGTCATATAACGGGTATAGCGTCAGATGTTTCTTTTTTATAGACACAATTTTTTGTATTTGTCTTTAATAACGTGTTATGTCATTGAAAAAAGGAAAAAAATCTCTATCAAATGAGCCTAAGAAAGGGTATCTAAAAAAGTCAATTGCAATTTTGTTATTATTTATTTGTTTTCTAAGTGAAAACAACTGAATACTGCTGCATTATGGGAAATACGATGTTAAACTACTTTTATATAGAAACGTTTTTCATACAATCACTATTTACTGAGATATGTATATATGTACTCCATACAAAAGACTACTACTATACACTGTATGTTACCATATATTTACATAATGTTTTTCGTTAGCTCTACAACCCTTAAGGCTACACCTACATTATACTTGCAAATGTACCTTATGCCTTTAAGAGCTAGCACAGAGTTTCTTATGCTCTTCTTCGTTCTTCCTCTCTTTCTTTTTCTTTTCCGTTTCCTTTTTTTTTTCTCTATAAAGTTGTCTGGTTTCTGGGTGACCAGGCCGACAGAATGACAAACTGACTGACGAATTATGACATAAAGGCAAATGTCCTCCGGACCGCCTTGACAGCTAACGACAAGTAGTAGTTTGTCTCAAATATCATCATGAAAGTATGTACTAATTAGATATTCGTTTTGTACGGATATTAAAGTATTATAAACTCTTACACAATCTTTGTCGTCTGCCCTGCACCTGCACTACGCTGCGTTTCCACCAGAGATGTGCTAGGAAGATGAGCGGTGCGAAGATGTGTGTGGCGGAGCTGTGAAACGGTGTGCAGATGAGCGTTTCAAGGATATGTAGCGGGCTCTTTTCAGTGTTTTCTTTTTGCTGGCCTACATCAACAGCACACGTCCCTCGCCCACATCCCTCGCAACGCATTTCTGGCGCACATGTCTCGAAACACATTAATAGCACACATTCTTCGCCAACATGCCGTATCTTGTACGTTTCCACCAGAGCTGTGCTGAGCTAGGCAAGGTAATTCAAGTGATTCTATTGGTTCGTTAAAAACACATTCCTCTTAACACATCCTTGCAGATCTCTGATGGAAACGCAACTTTATACGCGTAAAATCTTCTATGCCCTTCGGATCTAACACAGAACCTTATATGCCACACATGTTATAAGGTGTTATAGATTCAGTGGAAGTATTGTTAGGAATACTAAGAATATAAATATCTAAATAAATATCATAGTTGATAATAAAATTATACAGATATTCCTTGAGTACGTTTCTTATAGTAAGTATAGTTTTGTCGGAGCATGCGAATTGATATCGGAGATAAGAATAAGCTTTACGCGTTGCACCTTGCAGATGATAAGGTTGTTATAACGTATGTTGCAAAAGTTTTGAGAAGCTTTTCAAAAAATTAAAAAAGTATCTCCAATAATATATTCGAACTGTAACAAGAACTGCAAAAAATAACAATATTTCTTAATATAAAAATGATATTAAAGTACTGCTAATGGGCCATGATCTTCCACGGCTCGCAATTTCCTCTTAATAATGTGTTAGGTTTTGGACAGAGACTAAATCAATTTCTCTGATCTTTAGCATTATTCTTCTTCTCAACTGCTGTTCGTTTTGAGCTTCCCAGCCATTGTTATAAACTTTGGCACTCAGTTGAGCCCAAAAAGTTCCGATAGGTCTTGCTTGACAAAGATTGGGATGGTTGTCGTTTCGTGGTTCTAGCCAGTTTCTCGTACGCAAAGCATAATGACTTGAAGCCAGATCTGGCCAAAATATTATATTGTCATTAACGTGGTGGGTATTAATAAAATTGAGTAGTTTAGGTAATCATCTTTGAGTATAGACCTCTGCGATAACCGCTTCGGCCCTAAACGCGTCCAACGTACGGCTGTGAAATACCGTTGTCTGACATAGCGCACCACACTAACACTTTTATTCTTTTTCGGAATTTTAAGTTATTTTTCTTCATTTTTCTACAGATTGTGCTAGCAGTGACGTGAAAAATGCGTCCAAGTTTTCGTGTTGAAGTTCCAACTCGATGTTCACTTCTGTTGACCATTCTTTGAACTGTAGCAGCATTCAACGCTCCTAGACGTCCACTTTTTGGTAAATTGATACAAGGAATACCTTTTTCGCATTCACGGATCGCTCGATAAATTGTGGCAACAGAAATATTTTGATCTTGATATAGGCGAACTATTTCTTTTTTCTTTCAAGTCGTCCAACTAGACCGTAAATACTTTACCGAGTATCTAATTTGTACGACATTTTTGACAACTTATATCATAACCAAAATGGTTTTATTGGTACGTTTAGATGTTGACTGGTTACCATGGTAACGATTTCTGAATTGTTACTAATGGAAAAAATTCTCCAGGGTTTTGAAAAAAATTCTCAAAACTTTTGCAGCATACGCTAGCATAGGATCAGGATGACATACATCACATGGTAAGAAAACTTGATGACGAATACAGAAAATGAGGTCTTCCAATCAATACCTAAAAAACTGAATACGTCGTTGTTGCTGGAGATTCTGGAGAAGATTTTGAGTATAGCACAAGGAGTGAGGAGCTGTAAACTGGTATAAGTACCTGGGTGCGACAATCACGAAGCAAGGCACAAGCGCTGTTGAAACAACTACGCAACTAAATAGCGTATTGTGGAGTGCGCAAATAAAGACTGACACAAAAATCGGAACGTAAAAGATAAAAGTGGAGAGTGTCGCAGCCTACTGAACTGAGGTTGGGAAAACAATAGAGGCAACGAAGAAAAAACATTTAGTAATGGAACTGGGATACTGGAGGAGTGGCTGTAGACTGAGAATCCAGAACCAATGCTAAGACAACATCCCCACTACTGTTATTGGCACAGTAGACGCGAAAAGGTTAGGTATATGTCGAATGGCCGACCACAGATGGCCCAAAAGAGTTCTCCAGTGGACCCCCACCCAAAGAAAAAGAAGAGGAAGGCCTAGGAAAAGTTGGAGACAAGATGATGAAAAACTATGATGATGGCGACTGGAGAGTCCGTAAGCTGTGGAAGATGTGATGCGATAATAGACCCAATAGTTGTATCCAAGTATTTGCCATCAGCCCTATTATCCATAAAACAGGCTACATGTCTATATGTTACCCAGACTTACTATGAATGCCTTCAAATAAAAGTAAGTAGTATCACATATTCCTTCTTCTTCGACTCCATAAACCTTAAGAATTTTAATATTGTAGTATGGATCTGTGGTTTTTTATAAGTTTGTTTGTTGTGGCTAATGCCTGGTATATGACTTTGCTTGCAGCATCATGTCTAGCCAGGCACGAAACGTTATATAATGCCTTCTAAAAAATGGTATCCACAAACTTTTGCACCCCACCCCCCCCTGGACAACAGCAAATTTAAGGTGGCAACTCAATCTGGAAATCTGGACCCCCCCCCGAAAGGTCAGGCAAGTGACACCCACAATCTGGACTCCCCCAAAACCAAATCCTGCATACGTGCCTGTGACTAGCTGTGTACTTAGTTCCAGCGAGAGTTATGTGATCTATTGTTCCTTGAAACGCACGTCACATCCAAATCTAAAGTTTCAAATGATGAAATCATCAATAAAATTAATGAAGAATGCATGCTGCTGCCCAGAATGAGTCCATTGTGAAGAGTAAATGATTGGAAGGCGTACGAACATAGCAGTGCAAAGGGAGGCAGCAGCAAAGTTAGGCTAATTAAATTTTAAAGTACATTTTGAACATGTCAATGACCTATACTTCATACAAGGCATATAACCTTCGAGGTGGGAGTATTTGTAATGTATACTACAAATATGTAATGTATACTACAAGGTTTCGTGAAAGGACGCGGTACGCGTGAACAGATCTTAAATTTAAGACAAATTATTGAAAAAGCCAGAGAGCATTATTTTCCTGTTTTTATCTGCTTTGTGGACTATTCTAAGGCGTTTGATAACGTAAAGTGGCCTAAACTGTGGGAAATCCTCATCTCTATGGGAGTTCCCTATCACCTAGTGTTTCTCATACAGCAACTCTATGAGTCTAATTCGGCTCGCGTAAGAATTGATGGTAACCTGTCTAGTCAAACTGCAACCAGAAAAGGAGTTCGTCAGGGATGTGTATTATCTCCGATGTTGTTTAACATTTACTCTGAATTTGTGATGAGACAGGTATTAGACAACTGGAATGGCGGTGTAACTATTGGCGGAAGCAAAATATCCAACTTAAGATTTGCTGACGATACAACCCTTATTGCAGCTTCTCAGGAAGAACTAGTAGCTCTATTAAACATCTTAGAACAACGTAGTGCAGAGTATGGTCTTGGTATTAACTACAATAAGACCAAGGTTATGATCGTAGATAAAGAACATGATAATTATCTAGAAATAAGTTAATAGGCCGTTGTGAAGTAGTTCAAAGTTTTATATACCTCGGTTCTTTGATCGATAATTCGGGTAGCTGTGAAAGTGAGATTCGACGGCGCATTCAACAGGCACGTGTGGCCATGACAAAGCTTACTAAAATATGGCGTGACCATAACATCACTAAAGCTACAAAAATGTCGCTGGTTCAGTCTCTTGTGTTCTCCATATTTTTGTATGCCTCGGAAACCTGGACTGTTAAAAAGGCAGATCGAGCTCGCATAGACGCTTTTGAAATGTGGACATGGAGGAGAATGCTGAGAGTTCCTTATACCTCCCATCGAACTAACGTCTCCATACTGGATGAGGTCGGTAATCCAAAGAGACCATCCTCCATTGTGTCGACGAGAATGCTTACATTCTTCGGACATATAAACAGAAGCGATAATATGGAGAAACTTGTAGTGGCCGTCCCCCTACATGCTGGGTGGATACGACGAGAAACAGTTGCTGGATATGAGTATCAAGATCGCCACTAAACTGACAACAAATCGCGAATGATGGCGAGCTACAGTGCTCAAAACTATTGATAATATTCGTGTCGGCAACACTCTAGCTCCGACTTAATGCATTTTACGAGTTCACAGCATGTCTGTTAAGACATTGTAACTATGATGATGACTACAAAAAAATGATGATGATTCTGTTGGTGACATTTCCTTCAATTATCCTCGGTTATGGATGGATCTTTAATTATATGTTTCATGTAGTTGTTGTGTCGCATTCGCTCAGTCCCTAGATTGCAAGCATAAAGCCCTCAGTTTCTGGAAGGAGTTGGGCGTATGAAAGTCTCTCACTAATGTGGTTTTGTGTATCACGGTATCTGTGTTTGCCATGGCTATTACTATTATCCTAGAATTCATAAAGCTAAATCTACACTATACGCTTAACATACCGTGACATAATCCTCTATGCCTCTATGCCGTTTAGAGCTGACACACACTTGCACTCGACCGTTCTGGATTAAACAGCACGCACTAAAGTTTTACGATCCACAACTAAAGATAATGTGAGAGAAAATTAAATGCAAAGGTAAACGGTAGCTTGCTTTTATCAACTTGTTTGCTTTCTCTAAGGTTAACAGAATACTTCATCCTTTTGTAATGCCTAATGATGGCGAATTGTAAATTTTATCGCGGCTTACAAATACGGATGATATATAGCAGCTCTGACAAGAATGTGTCGTAAAAGCTCCGTGTAAACGACAGGATTTCGCACTGGCTGCGTACCGATCTAGTAAACAATTATTCGAATTATAAACTTAGTGCAGGAGGCAGTGGATCATAGGTTTTTATTATTTTTGTTGGATTTCTTACTTGCCAAACATAGGCGTGGAAATAACCTTTTTAAAATAATAATATACCATCCCTTATTCTTGTTGGTAATACATTGTATACTAACATCACTAAAGCTACCAAAATATCGCTGGTTCAGTCTCTTGTGTTCTCCATATTTTTGTATGCCTCGGAAACTTAGACTGTTAAAAAAGCAGATCGAGCTTGCATAGATGCTTTTGAAATGTGAACGTGGAGGAGAATGCTGAGAGTTCCTTATACCGCCCATCGAACTAATGTTTCCATACTGGATGAGCTCCATTGTGTCGACGAGAATGCTTACATTTTTCGGACATATACACAGAAGCGATAATATGGAGAAACTTGTAGTTCAGGGTCATACTCCGAGTGGGCGGCACCGTGGCCGTTCCCCCACACGCTGGGTGGAGACGACGAAACAGCTGCTGGATATGAGTATCAAGAGCGCAACTGAACTGACGCGAACGATGGCGAGCTACAGTTCTCAAAACTATTGATAATATTCCTGTCGATAATACTCTAGCTCCGATTTAATGCTCTTTACGAGTTCACAACATGTCTGTTAAGACATTGATGATGGTGACATGGTACTGTGGACAAGTGCTTGCACTGATTCCTGCAGATGTTGTATCAGAACTGTCCGGTAAGAAGAAAGTCGTTGCCAGTAACATGCTTGCGGTCCCATTGTTATCATATACCTTTGCTACCATCACCTGGACATCAAACCAGCTGCAACAAATTGACACAAATACCCGCATAATGGTGAATATGTAGAGACGTCTATATCCTAAGTCGTCCGTCCCGCAAATATACCTTCCGCGACACTTGGGAGGGTGTGGACTATTGAGTTTGAAACATATGCACAACAGGGTAGCACTGGCCACTACCTCCTATATAACGAGGAGCACCGATCCCCTGATCCGCTTTGTGGGAGAGCACGAGAATGCGGGTAAAGGAGTCTTCCTTTTTAGACAAGCAACACGAGCGGCCGAGGGGAATTCAGCCTTACTCTCGACTTCACGCGGAGGTGTCAGCAGTCATTACGGAACTCTCGAACAATGAAAAACTCACATTTAAGCTGCCAAAATCGACTTTCTTTCAAGAGTTTATAAGGATAAAACGATACATGGAATCCTCTACAAATACCTAGAAGAGCATGGCTTGTCTGCGCAGTTGACCTTCTTTTTCTTAAGGTCCAGTGGGTTGAAGTTTGAGACTGAGGGCTTTATAATGGATTGTCTTCAATACCTTGGTACACCGTAATAGGCTTACGGGTGCAGATGTACCCGAAACCCGTTGTAGAGCTTGCCGATAGGCGCCAGAGACGCTTATGCATCTATTGTCTGCGTGTAAGACGTACGCTGGGGTGACTTACGTTCATCGGCATAGCGCGACTCTACGATAATCCTCTACTATCATTTAAGGCACTCATACGGTATAGATGAGACACCGGTTCTGCCAGACGCTCCAGAGGGTATAGAGTTCGTTGTGGAGAATGAGGTATGCCGGATTTAGTGGAACTACTCATTCCCCATGCTCGAGCTTGTAGAGGCAAACAAGCCCAACATCGTTCTCCTCGACTTCCAGCAGAAGACGATGCTGGTTATTGAGTTTTCGGCACCTCATCAGGTGAACATCGACACTAAGAAAGAGGCAAAGTGGATCAAATATCAGGAGCTCCTCAGGCTCTGGCTAGATTACACTGCTAGTCTACTGGTTATGGTCATTGGATCCCTAGGTTGAATGAAGAATACGCTGCTCTCTGCACTGCGTGCAATACCGTTATACAGTGCGGTTTTTCGTTATGTAGATATCATAAAACGCACAAAAAGCAAATTACCTAAATATCCAAAATTTTGAAAACCACAATACTTCCCTCACCTATCGCTGCGAAAAGTAAAAAGGGCAGCATTTTTATGTTTGCACAAAGGCGGCTAAGAACCTAAGAACGGCCCTGACTACACTGTAAGTTTGCTAGCTGGTTATGGTCATCGGATTTTTAGGTGGAATGTGGAATACGCTGCTCTCTGCACTGCGCTCAATGCCGGTGTGCCATGCGATGGCGCACAGTTTAGCCGCCAGAATGCAGAAGGCTGTCATCCTTGGGTCCCTTCGTCTACTTAAGGTGCCCGGTTCGTGGGCCCAATGATTGCTCAGCTCACGCTGTGAGAAGTAGTCACTGGGTAATGGAACAGCAGCCCGGTGTGTCGCAGCCTGGGCTGCACACTTTTGTTAAAAAAAAGAATCATAGTCTACTGGACAGTATACGAGCTGCAACACATCGACTGATAGGAGAGGAATATCTGCTTCACTGATGTATTCACATTTTATCTCACTGGATTTGTTTATAAGCATAACTGCAGCTCTTGCTTATGGACTACCACCTGGACTGTGTCAGTGGCTGAATAGCTTCTTGAACGTAGGCGGCAGAAAAGATCTGCCTGTGGAGCACATCTGGTACCCGGAGGTAACGGCAAACCAAAGGAAGTCACCGCTAAAAAGCAGCAGATCCCTTGGCGGAGCGCAAAGGCGCGATCGCTTCACCCAACCAGAAGAGCGCGCTTCTATGCCAACTGCATATGAGAGTCGATATACGAGGGTTGCTCTATATCTCCGTTAATCCACCGGTACGCAGACAGCTGTTTCACGCTTATTAGCGATCATCAGTGCGCCATACGTCAATTGACGGAGATAGAGAGTATCAGATTTTTCATGTCTATCAGACATGTAAAGTATGTGAGAGTGGGCGGCAGAAAAGATCTGCCTGTGCTCCCTACACTGTTTCTGTTGTATATCAACGAGCTACTGGAAATGACATCCAATCCATTCTTCAGCTTCGAAGATGAGAGTACATTAATATCGGGCATGGAACCAGGCCAGCCAGTATGAGCCCAGAACATACCTCACAGATCAAAGCAGATATCAAAACAATTGTCGAGTGGGGAATAGTAAATAAAGTACAGTTTAACGTACAGAAACACTGACAAAGAAGTCTTGGCTTACCAATTATGGAAATGGAGGGTCACCCAATAGTCGAGTCACCTTCCGTCAAGCTTTTGGTGATCAACATTTACAATAACATGCCCTGGCACGACCACATTATCACTGTTGTCAGTATTGCTAAAACGGCATCACAGAAGCTTGGAGCTTTGTTCCGCTGTAGGAAGCTGGATACACCAGAGTAGGTACTGCTGCTCTACAAGGCACAGATCCGACCATCGCTGGAGTATTGCTCCCATGTGTGAGGATGTGCTCCGAAACACTCTCTAAAGCTTCTGGGCACTATCCAGAAGAGAGCAATTAGGTTAATCGATAAGCTTAATCTCACAAAAGACTTTCGCAGCCTGGTTTTACAGATTCTATCACGGAAGATGTTCGAGTGAGCTCTCCCTGATAATAACCCCAAAGGCCGCCCGAACGAGGACACTATAGAGAGGCTCTGCGAGTGCATCCTTATCAGGTCGACGTCCCTACTCCCCGAACCAGTCTCCTCCAGCATTCCTTCTTTTGGTGAATTTCGACGCTGTGGAATGAGCCTCTGGGAATTTATTTCCCGACGGCTACAACCTGCAGCGTTTCAAATCTAGGCTTTCAGCCTTTGCGGGAGGTCGACCATAAAAAAAGTCTCTTGTAGGAGGGCATTCCCAGTACCTCCAAAAAATTAATGTAAGGGCAGATATTTTGGAAACCCTATACTTGATGAGGCTCAAATCCATTTCCAGATTGCGCTCCGGTTTCGCAATGGCTAGACGACGCATTTCCAGATAAATTTATAGGGCGAAGAAGGCCTATAGAATGACCTGCTAGATCTCGTGACTTGACGCCATTAGACTTTTTTCTATGGGGTCATTTAAAACCTGTTGTATTTACTCCCCAACCTGACAGTTTGGATTACCTTCGTAATACATCATCGAAAGCTGCCACAAAATGTTTCTGCAACTGTCCGTCAAGAATTTGAGCATCGCCTATATCACTTTTTGGCCAGTAAGGTCACACTTGCTGCAATGAAAAGTGATATTTTGTATGTGTTTGTTTTCTTTTGAACCAATTAAGAGACACAAACATTTTTATAATTTTCTCAAAAACGAATCGACTATTTTAAAAAAATCAAACGTCGTATTAAAGAACTTTGACATACCTTTGAAACAAGCTACCACTCGGTACCTCTTTTCATTTAAAATTATTAAGGGGATGACTCTGGGGGTCATATTATATAAGGGGATGAAGCAGTTGTTGGTTAAAAATATGTCCTCGTTAACAAATCTTTTGACATGTCTTGGCGTTTTTTTAATCAGTGGGTTTTGATAAATCCGTGGTGGGAGATTTTCAAATGAACATTACTCATAAATAGAGTCCGGATTTTGAGGCATTATACTTTTTGGAAATATTACAAGCAAATATTAGACAGCTTAAAATATTGATGAATTAGACAAAGAAAGATCTAAAAAAGGACGGCTTATAATGGTTATTTTGCTTTTTTCAAATTTTATGGATATTTTCTGGTTTGTTTGTTTACAGCTTTTTTTAAGGGTTTTTGTACGTACTGCAAAAATTATGTCAGCAGGTATTTAATATGTTCTCAGGAGCTAGAAGCCACAAACAGCAATACAGTGTCTAGATTTGTGAATGATGCACTAACAAAATTTTACTTGCCAGAACCAGTTCCCTGTAGCAAAGTGTTACTCATGCTCTCTGACGCAGCAGCGTATATGGTTAAAACGGCTACAAATTTAGAAGTGTTTTATCCAAATTTAAGTAATTGCACTTGTTTAGCTCATGGCTTGAACAAAGTTGCCGAAACCATAAGGCAACAATTTCCTCTTCTCAATGAACTTATAAAAAATGGAAAAAAGTAATTGTCAAGGCGTGTTTGCGTGTGAACGACCACCGAATATTCCATTACCATCTGAACCAGTTTTGACAAGATGGCGCACATGGTTAAATGCCGCGTTATATTATGCAGATAATTTTGAAAATTTCAATAAACTCATATTCGAACTACCCGAAACAACTAGCAAAGCAATTAATTGTTGTCAAATGGTGCTAAATCAAAACGAATTAATGAACAATTTAGCTTATATAAAAGCTAATTTTAGTTTTGTCAGCACCACCATAAAATCCTTGGAGAAACAAGGAATGACATTGGATACATCTATCAAAATTGTTGATGATTTCGAAAAAGCCATTGACAATGTTCCTGAAGCAGCTGCCCAAATAGTACAGAAAAAGTTGAAGATACACCGTCTAAGAATGAAGGTTTTCAGAAATTCAAAGAAAATGCGTTGGTATTCGCAGGACTACTGACTCAAAGTTAGAAATAACCCCAAATGTACTGGCAAAATTTAAATATGCGCCCATAACAAGTTTTGACATAGAAAGGACTTTTTTCGACTACAAAAATATTTTAAATGATATAGAAGACAGAACTTTACTATGGAACATCTAAATCAGCATTTAGTTATTTTTTGTTTCTACAAGAATTAAATTATTTTTTGTTTTGTTGTTCAATAGAGACTTTGTTTAATTTAATATTTGTCTGTTATATGTTTTCTTATGTATTTTATAGATAAACAATAAATTTTGATTTCACTTTTATGCCTTTTTTATGCATATTCCATGCTTTCTTGTGTAAAATTGGATGCTCTTTAAGCGCTTATTTGAACTTTTTTTATGCTTTTTAATCCGGACTCTACTCATAATAATAATAATAATAATAATAATAGCGTTTATTTGCCCAACAGAAATGAATCCCTTTACAGGGCAAAATACATTGGATAAACTACATGAAAACAAATAAAGTTGTACAGAGAGTAATCTACAAAAATGGAGATATTTACAAAAAAAATATACATATAATGGTTAACATAGTATAGTTCTAGCAATTTGCTTAACCTCATTATGCGAGCTGATAAAAGGGTCAACATGATTTGACATTCTATTAAAATTGGTGCACATTACAGCAATAGGTGATTTCAACAACATATTAGTCCTAGCAGTTTTGCAATAGAATATGGGGTTGCATCGCGAGTTGTATTGGGGAACATTAAAGTAAATGTAACCTAAGAGATCAGAGCAATCAATCTTACTATGGATTAACTTATATAAAAACGAGATAGAGGACAGTACTCTTCTGAACTGTAGGGACTCCATATCATGTTGATCCAAAAGCAATTTATAGTCAATACCTCGTTCAGGATAAATGCGATGAATCTTAAATGATAGATATTTAAGAAATCTTCTTTGAATGCTTTCGATTCTCTCAATTTGGTATTTGTAATATGGACTCCATACTACCGAACAATATTCAAGCTTGGAACGGATAAATTGAAAATATAAACATTTCAAAGCTGCAATGTTATCAAATTTACGACAGTTCCTCACAATAAAACCATACATTTTCCAGCTTCGGATATTTTCAAGTCTATATGTTCATTAAAGTTCAATTGAGAATCAAATGTCACTCCTAAGTCTTTGATGGAAGAAAGATGGTCTAGTAAGGTTCCCTGTATATTGTAATCATAGGATAATATAGCTTTTTTCTTAGAGAATGTTACAGTCTTACATTTAACTGGATTTAAAAATAATTTATTGTCTGCACACCATCTGTTAATACAGTCAAGAGTTGATTGCATCCTGATACAGTCATCAATTGTAGAAATCTCTAAGTATATTTTTAGATCATCCGCATAAAGTAGTCCGTTCACTTCCAATTTCTCACTTAAATCATTGATGAATATAATAAATAACAATGGTCCCAAATTGGACCCTTGTGGCACTCCTGATGTTGCAAAATACACAGAGGATGAGAATCCATTATGAAATACGGATTGAGCTCTGTCATTTAAGTATGACATAAAAAATGCTATCAAGTTTGGAGAAAAGCCAAGATGTAACAATTTTTTAAGTAGTATACCAAAGTCAACCCTGTCAAAGGCTTTTGCAAAGTCAGTATATATCACATCAACTTGACCGCCAGAATCAAGGATACCGGATATATACTGGGTGAATAATACCAGGTTTGTTTCAGTTGAACGGCTACGGACAAAACCATGTTGGAACTGCACAATTTGACTTTGAATAACTGGATATACACGATTGTAAATGACAATTTCAAATAATTTCGAGAAATTTGAAAGGATTGTAATAGCACGATAATTGCAAACATCAGATTTGTCACCAGTTTTGAATATTGGTACAATTTTGGATAGTTTCCACCTAGAGGGGAATTTGTGTGTGTTTATGGCCAGATTAAATAATAAACATAGAGGACGTGCCAATACATAAATACAATCTTTGACAATAAATGATGGGATATTATCCAAACCAGATGTAAATTTATTTTTGAGCCTTTTTGAAGCAACGATTATTTCTTCCTCATTAATATTATCTAAAGCTAAGGTATTGTTTAAGTGAATTTGGTTGGAAATACTGTTATTCTTATCTGGATCGGATGAATCAACAAAAACGCTACTGAAAAACTCCGCAAACCCGTTCACAATATCTTGTGGCTGCGATAATGTTTGGTTATTATAATGCATTTCACTAGGTATTCTGGATGATTTGCTTTTACATTTTATGTATGACCAGAACTGACGAGAATCATTATTGATATTATTCTGAACGTTTTTCACATACAGTTCATATGCAGAGTTAATTTTGACCTTGATCTGAGATCTTAATTCCTTGTATTGCTGAAGAAGATGTTCACTCTTTGTTCGCTTGTGTTTGGCTAGGATTTTTTCCTTTTTCTTAATGTCTTTAATAATATCTGAATTAAACCACGGTGGAAAAGTTCTCTTATGATTCTTGTACAAAGGAACATATGCATCAAAGATGGTGTTGATTTCAGTATAAAACTGATCAACAGCATCATCAATATTATTATAATTATTTAAGAATTCCCAATTTGTAAACAATATTGTATTATATAGCTCAATAAAGTTTGCTTTACGGAAGTTATAAGTTTTATGATTTTTGTTAGGCTCAAGAGTGTTATTTCTGTTATGTATACTATTTAGCACAATGAACAAAGATGGGTGGTGGATATCCTCAGAAACAATAGGAGGTGTGTTATGCCTAACTTCACAGTCTAAATTAGTCATCACAAGATCAAGCAGTCTCCCATAATTGTTTGTAATAGAGTTAATTTGTGTAAGAGAAAAAACTTCTCTAAATTGATTTATGGCCGCATATCTTTTGTCGTTAATATTTGACTGTACATACCCTGTTACATTAAAATCACCTAAAATCAAAACATCCGCACTCGACAATACCTGTAATAATTCGAGTGATTCAAAAAATAATTCAAATTCGTCAGTACTAGTTGAGGGAGGTATATAAATAAGCACTATAATGAAAGCCTTATGTTCAAATAATAGTTTGCATATCAGAAAATCAATATTAGAAAAATTATTTTGTAGGGGTTCTGCATCTACAATATTGCATTTAATAAAATTCTTACATGCTAAAAGTACGCCTCCACCAGTCGCAAGTCCTGTGCGCTCTAGATTTCTGTCCTTTCTAAATACCTGATACTGATTAGGAATTAGTTCACTGCTTAGTACCTCAGGTTGAATCCACGTTTCTGTGAGGCAGATCACATCACATTCACAATCACTAAAGTACGAATACACACTGTCAACTTTAGTGTTCAAGCCTCTCACGTTTTGATACAAACACACAAGATTGTTCACTCTGTCGGGCCTTGTAGGTTTAAATTAGCGATACTGGGAATGCCATTCTTATATCTAATGGTTACATTTTCCCCTTTCTGTTTTCGGTCGTTTAGCTCATTTCGTAGTGTCTTCAATGTTTCGACCTGCATCCTCGTTAGATCAGCTTCGATATAGACTTTTCTTTCACGCTTTAAGTTTTTCTTTTTCTTGATGATGGATAAGGCATCTTCAGAGGAATGAAAAACGACCTTTAGGGGCCTATGTCCATTTTTGTTTTTCTTCCCAACCCTGACTGTTTTCATAATCCTTGGCTCAGCCTGAGTAATGTCTGATAAAATCGTTTTAACTTTAGACATATCTGTCTCCCCGCCAGATATATTTCCAGGACTTTCGGGAAGATTGAAGAACATTAGATTATTTGCTCGGGCCTGTCTGTCATGAATTTCCTGAACTACTGTTTCTTCTGTAAATGGTGTGTGATTAGCAATCTGAATTTTTAGCGAGTTTAATTCCTCTTCTAAAGACTCAATTTTAGCGATAAGTTTTGGAACCAATTTCACTCCCATTTGACAGTCTTCACAGTAAAACCTTAGAAGTCTCTTACCTCGCAGGTCCATGACTTTTAGTTCCGATGCAGTTAGATCTGAACATTCCCTGTGAACTACTCTTGTACAGCTGTCACAGGTTATTACAGGTTCATCTTTGCCTAGTCCTTTTTTACACTTGGCGCAGACCATTTTGCAAGATTAGTAGCGCGCCACTGGTTTCCTGACAACAGTTCTTGTAGATCGTGAAACTATGCGAGGTCGGTTTTTATCTGAATATTTCGGACAAAAATACAGATATTACCGATAATTATGAATAGCCACGTTCTTATGATCTAACAATCATATTGATCATATTTTGAGAATCACTTTGATATAAAACAACTAGGAATTACGTAATTACTTCTGCTAGTAAACTCAATATTATAAAGAGCGAACGGAAAACACGTCTACTCTGTACGACGACGACGATAATATCATCATATCATAAAATATATCGCGTATCATATGCGTTTGGGTCTCTTTCCAAGAACATTTATCATTTGTTGGACAAGAACAATGGGCACCAATACTTGTAAAGGACGTAGACAACAAAATTTTTGAAGGACGTATGTGTGCTCCGCCTTGAAAGGACATTAGGTATTTTTTGAGCGAAAACCATGGATGCAGGACTAGGTATGGGACTATGGAACAGGATCTGTTTTTTTTTTGAAACAGGTTTCTGTTTGGAACAGGTTGGAGCAGGGGTTGCTCAATGCGTTTTCCTGTTTCGACTGAACACCTTAGTATCATGTCCGCGTCAGCCTTACGAATATCCAGTAACTTATAGTTTGACATGATTAAATCCAGACATCCATCCATAAAATTTTTAACGACATTGTGTTGAATTAAATTATTTAAATTCAGAACAGCGCATGAGCGCAGTGATCCGTGCCAGTCATCGTCTGTTTCTCTGTTCCTGTTCCAGCCACGCTGCTCACCATTGGCTTGCCCGAGATGGCCGATACGAAATAATTCGCGATTTTGTCATAACACGCTGAAGAGGTTTGGTCTTCTCTGCAGGAAGTGCAGGAGTACTTGACTGCTGAAGCTAGTAGCATTGCTAACAGTAGTGTCGCCGCTATTGTCTCCCGTATTTTTAATTTAAACACCAGATTTTTGAGCAATCTTCACCCTTGGATGACTTCTTTTTAAGTTCGTTATCGACATTTGTGATCCAAACACATTACACTTTGCGGTTGTCTGATAAATAACTAAGAAAAAGATCCAAACTGGGCTGCTCTTGCTTATCATCGAAAAACGTTTAATCAAAAAGCTCATGATGTCACTGACTATCGCCTGATCACAAACAAACTACTTTCATAGTTTTCGTAAACGCACTGACCCGTAGCAACCTAACAACCAGCAACCACCAATAAGTAAAATATAAAAACCCTACTGGCACACCCTGATTCGCTTTGAAAGTTTGGAACTGAAGCAGCTTTCTTGAAACAGGTATTTCATGAAACTGGAACAGTTTATACCTGTTGCTTCAAATAGCCTGTTCCACCCATTCCTACGCTGGACGCTCATGATTTCCACACAAGTTATAATTTGAAGCCGCGTCTGTTAACATCTAGTAGACTTTCCAGAATAGATAGCATTGCAGTTTGTTATATTCTGTGCAAATACACAAACACACACGTGCTTTATAATGAAAGGAAAGTCAAACAAATGAGACTTCATTACCGCAAGTGAAAATATGCGGATCGACTCCTGGCCCATGGAATCCAGTATCATTCGAGATTCATGCAATGTTTTATTGAAGCGGGACTGATTTGTTTAGAAACGGGTGCCCGTAAAATAATTTTGGGATAGCTTTTATAGCATCGGAATGAGAATAGTAAAAACAGAAGTTTGATTAAACTGTACGTTCCTCTTCTTAAGATAAAGTTAAATCTGTAGCTCGATCTGTAGCTTCTTTGCTCCATATTCTATGCATCTATACAATGGTCGTTGTGGCAGCTTTTGAGAAGTGTGACACCCAGGTATTTGGATATAGCATTATAGGGAAGCAAGGCATAGCTCTCTCTTTGGAGTTTTATTGTTAGGAGGAGGTTATGAGAGTTGTTTGCAATGGTTCAGCTGTAACCATTTTTGGACTTGTAATTTTGGGATCTCAGAACTGAAAAAAATAAGGGCATGAAGAGAAAGGACGGTTCTAGAGAAATATCGACGTATTTTTTGAAATTTCCTAATGGACAGTTATCAAAAAATTACCAAAATTGACGTTTTTTTTGACTAAATTCACGGTCCCGTTGCTCACCCTGTATAAACTTATTCTAAAATCTGGATCGACATTTCTCTAGACTGAAGTTTTAAGAAAACGCAAATCAGGTTCTTGTGCCAAAAATTATTAATATACAGGGTCAAAAATGGTTACAGCTAGAGCCTTGCATTGAACCATCGCGCGCCTATTGGGACACTGATAAAGCCGTCACCTTTATCTAGGTATGTATATGTAAACTATGTAAACTACTGTTTATGAATGAGCTGAAGTTCATTCATTTCTGGAATGAGATAGATATTGTTTTGGGCATCAACTAAATTTGTAGTCGGTGGTTTTGGGTGACTTATTCATATACACTGCAGGCCAAAAGTTAGGAACTACTAAAATTTAAACAAGTCACGGTAATTGATTTTGAGCAGCTATCATTTTCAAGATTATTGCGAAATCTTACAATTTTCAACCAGATTTGTAGGTAATTAGAATTTAAATTGCTGGCAGGCCCAGTAGACGAGAAGTCTTGGGCTTACACTTTTTTGCGTCGCGAATAGAAATTTACATTTTTTATTTTTACTTTGTTTTGCTCATACTTGGTTTCAGCTTCCACCTGCTGAAGTATGATCCCAGGATTGAAAGATCGACAGTTAGTGTAGACTTTTGAATGTCAAAGTTGGTATTTCTGTACGCTAGAGCCAGGTCATCTAGACACGCGAATTTCCGAGAGAATAACTGAGGTAGGTCCGAGGTATATGTATATGTTACGCTCAATACCTGAATTCGGGCAATGCCCGGAAAAAACACGCAGAACTAGTTTTGAGCAAGGAATAATTCCCAAACCCGAAATATTTTTTGTATGCGGCTATTGAGCAGTACCAAATAGGCAGAACTAGGTTTGCGCATCTTGAAATGCACAGGACTAGTTTTGCGCAACTTGAAATGCACAGGACTATAACCTTATCCACCGAACAAACGGAGTAACCATGCACAATATATGTAAATTTTTACTGTTTGGTCAAGGGTTATATGCACACCGTCTACAAAACTGCATACTGAGAGCAGTGATGTTATTATACACAGAAAAATTAAGTTCGATTTATCCGAGTAAAGCCCCAAAATATGGGTTTGAAATAATTTTTTACTCCTTTTCTTCAGTGGACAGACTTTATAGTTCTGTATATTTTCTAAATGACCAGCACAAACTCTGCTTCTTCCATTTAATCAGCACCAACGACGGACTCAAATAAATATAAAGTTGGAGAAGTTAAATATATTTCAGTGAATACCAACAAATCATAAATCGCCAACTGAGGCTGGTTTAAATTTTTTATTTGATTCTGTGAGCATCAAATTGGCTTGTGCTTCCAAACCTCTTTTTGCGTTTTCGCGATTCGTACTTATATGGCAGGAACGTTGGCAAAGAAACCTAACCTAAACGATAGGTTTTTGCTGGTTTTTGACACACAATGCATAACGAATGTTCACTTTGGTTGTCATTGCGTACCACAGAACTAGTTCTGTGCATTTCAAGTTGCGCAAAACTAGTTTTGTGCATTTCAAGATGCCCAAAACTAGTTCTGCTTATTTGGTAATGCTCAATAGTCGTATAAAATTAATATTTCGGGTTTGGAAAATATTCCCTTGCTCAAAACTAGTTCTGCGTATTTTTTTCTGGCATTGCCCGAATTTGGCTATTGAGTGTAACATATAGGTACATTAAACAAGATGGGCGATAGAAAGGAGCACTGGGGGTATTTAAATATAAATTTCTCACTTTGCTGGTATCAGAGCTCATGACAACCTGGAATGATCTGGCTGAAAGCATATTGTTTATTAGGGTGCCTACTATTTTGCAGGGTATGTACGGTACAGTTTGTATAAGGGCCCTTCTTTCATCCACACGGTGTCACAGCCTGCGGTCAGGACTTTGAATACTTGAGGGTCCCTTAAGTAAGGTTTTGTGTTTCGAAACCTTACTTGAGGGCCCCTTACGTAAGGCTCCCTTGAGTAATACTAAAGTAAAACAAAAAGTGATAACAAAAAACATCCAAATGCGTAGGCATAGATATAACAAATTGACTTATATTTGAAATATGACAACGCCGCTGAATGAACCCCGCCGTCTGGTAGATGTTGTCTAGGAAACAGATACACAAGGAAAGCCAAACTTGAGGGTCCCTTGAGTAACCCTCAAGTAGCCCTTGAGTACCTAATACTTAAGGGATTCTTGAGAAACGACTATGAATATGGACCCTATAGGCAACTCATAATATTTTTCAAACTCAGGGCTTTCTTGATTAGTTTTTTAATTTCACAAAGACATTTGATTCAAGCGTTATAGCAGATTATGAGAAATTTGTTCACTTATAACGGTTATAACGCACAACTTCAAACATTAAAGTAAGATGCGAAGTGCCACATCGCTGCTAGATTAATTTGTCTTAATACAACTCGTAATATTTTTCATACTCAGGCACCCTCTTGATTAGTTTAAAGACATTTTATTCGAGGATGTAATTACTATTACCATTCTATTACTTAGAACAGCACATGTAGTCAGTAATGTCAGTAACTATACTACGGTAGGAATATGGTATTACCAATATAACCTCAGAATTCCATCAACAGGCTTCGATTTCCGAAATAGCCCTTTAGCCCTTTTTGCCAACCCCACTGAACCAAGACTGAAAATAGTAAAGCCTACGTCCGAGAAGGCTCCTTGCTAACTCCTCCCCGAGGTCCCTCCTGCCGAATATCTGAACCCTTAGGTTGCGACATACCTACAACACATCTGCCCAGGAAGTGGAACGCTGCCTCGTCCTACGCCCAGCATCTGGAGCAGGTAGGGTCCCCTACAATCCTCACGAGTGACAAATGTCTATTCAGCCGGCAATGACCAAAAGGTTGAGTGTATCTCTGTCTTTATTCAGAAGTCATAGCGTTCGACCCTCATCAGGTCCCGCTTTGGATCTTTTACCTTGCCTGCAATGGTATCTCTCTCGAACCAGGCTTTCACCAGTTTCTTGTAGGCCCAGTCCTCTAGGGCTCTAGGGCAACATTGACCTGGCGTCTTCTAATTCCAAGCATCGGCTTAGGGACGATACACGGGCTGCAAACCCTATCCTAGCTAGACGGTCCACTCTTTAGTTACCCGATACACCAATATGTCCGGGGACCCACAACAGGGTCACCTTTTTGTGGCTAGATAGTTTCTGAAGATCGACAGAACATTCTTGAGGCAGAGCTAATCTGGTCCTCGGAACTGCCACCCCTCACTTGAAAATCTACCCTCTAACACAGAATCCTATGGCTTATAGATCATAGTTTCCGTAAGAGCCTTACAAGACCTCCACATTTTCCTAAGGGCCGGTTTCTCAATGTCCAGTTAAATATTTATCTGGAAGTTAACGGCCATCTGTCAGAAAAATTGTTTAAACAATTGAAGGTTAAACTTAAGAATTCACGTAAATCTTATCTGACAGTTGTATCCATAGAAGGACTGTTCCAAATTACGGTTCTATCACCGCCCCAGAACTGTTTTCATCATGGCCCGCCCATTTTATGATTCTAGAATCCATGATTGGTTGGTACTCTGGCGGACCAACCAATCACCGTTTTTGGAACTGTAAAATGGGCGGGGCATGGTGAAAACAGTTCTGGGGCGATGATAGAACCGTAATTTGGAACAGCCCCAGAAACGCTAACTATAGCAGCTACCTATCTGACACTTTTAACTGGACATTGAGAAACCGGCCCTAAGTCGTGTGAAAACATTGTCCTTAGGCTCATGGATATGTGGAAGTTGTTGGAAATTTGCTCCAATGCTCGCTTTGAAATTCATGGATGAGTGCGTTTTCTGCACCATGGACAAGAATTGTTGCCTCACGGACACCGTCAGGCTCAACGCCTTAGCCTGTGACAGAAAGTTCAGCCTGATGATTACCATGACAAAGTAACATAAAACAAGGCACTCAACTAGTTTTTGCCAAATTGGAAAGGAAAACAAACTGCTAAAAAATGAGTTCCTTTGACAATGCACTGAGAGAAGTAGTGTTAAACATATCTAATGGTGGAGCAAGTGAAATTTGCTTCTGGAAGTTCCCGATTCATATTCACATTAGTCAGACATGGTAAGTGTCGTCTGGTTGTTTTATAACCGTCTTTGATTTTTCAATAAGATAGGTGGGCAACCAGTAATACAAATAGTTCACTGCTGTGACATCTATTGGCCGCTGATATCATTTGTCGTACTGTTATATAGAAGTCTGTCGTGTGCAATATCTAGAAATACGTGATACTTGAAGCTCGCAACAGATGTCGCACAAACTATTGACAGCTTGGACAAGTGTCAGGTGTCAAATCCTTTATTCTGTTTTGTCATTAATGTCATTTTCATTTGTCATTCTTTAATGTGTGTTCCAAGACAGATGAATAAAAATATTGAATAATTTTAGGGCTCAAAAAATCCGAAAAATCCTGATCAATCCTTGAATTTAACCAACTAAAAAAAATGGCCGGCTTCCCAGGAAGCATCGCATTCGACGAATATGGAAGACCTTTCATTATTTTACGTGATCAAGACAAACAAAAAAGGTTGACCGGAATCGATGCCCTCAAGGTAGGTTATGTCAATTTATTTACCTTTAATGGTAGCTTATCATCATGTGAATTATATCCTCAATTACAACAATGTTATATACACTGAGACTTTCTTTGTTGTTTCTGTGTAAAATTTGATGAAAAAATAAACAAATAATATTGAAATGTTTATTTTCAGTCTCATATTTTGGCTGCAAAACAAGTCGCTCATACCATCAGGACTTCTTTGGGACCCAAAGGATTAGATAAGATGATGGTGTCTCAGGATGGTTTGTTAAATTTACTCAAGACATATTCCATTCTCCTAAATCTTTATTTTTAGGCGAAGTTACGGTAACAAACGATGGAGCAACTATTTTGAAAATGATGGATGTAGATCATGAAGTTGCTAAACTGCTGGTTCAGTTGGCACAATCTCAGGATGATGAGATAGGTGATGGAACTACTGGAGTTGTAGTTCTAGCAGGAGCTCTTCTGGGTAAATGTAGAAAATAAGTTTGTTTTCCTTTTATAATCTATGGCATTGTTACAAAAATGTTCTTTCAATTCAGGCTATTTTTAAACTGTTTATGCTGTCAAATAGTCCACTATTGTTCAGTTAATCAGTATACAATATTAGGCTGACTCTAAGGCCTCTTAGCAGTGTAAAAAGCTAAGCTGCTTGTCTTACAAAGCCTACCTAGCATCTTATTTAGTGTCTTTACCAGAAGATAATCTTTTGACCACATTTTGGTGACCTCTGGTATTTATCAAAGCACAAAAACAATTTGGCAAAAAAGTAAAATATAACGGGGGGTGGGTTGGCCCAGTGGTTAGGGTCTAGGGCTCATGACCGGAAGGTCCCGGGTTCGATTCTCGTTAGAGGCGGATATTTTTGGTTTTTTCAACCAAAAATAAATATCCATAAAAAAAAGCTCAGCGAAAATCCCCACCTGAGCATTCACTGTTTGCTTCTAATTAACAGTGCTGTTCCTAAGTGGCGCTGGGAAACAGTAACAAAGCCTACACAGAACACAAGGCTAATGACCAAAGCAGTTGATGCCGATGACACAGAAGTAAAAAAAAAGTAAAATATAACTATGAAAAATGTATTTTTTTGTTAATTCAAAGAAATGGTGGACACATTTCTTTATGGAGCATATTTAATATAGGGTGACTGCATATTCACCTGACAATGCTTAGATCCCACATTTTTATAAACAGTGAGATAGGAATATAACACGTTCGCTGCCAGTATGAACCAGTCTCACCAGTCCCAGAAACCGAGTTGTGTTTATTCATGATTTTGAATATTTACAACAAGAAAAAAAGGAAACTTCGATTATTTTTGCTCTGAAAGAAAAATAATACAAAAAATCCAATAATAAAAAATGATTCCCATGGGAGTCGGCGGCACATTATTCTGATTTTGTTGACATATGCCGGTGACTCCTATAGGAGTTTCTTGAATAAGAAACTCTAATATAACTTTTATTGTGTCACTTGAAGTAAAATAAACAAATATTTCTTAGATAAACATATTAATACAAAATAAGAATAATAAAAACATATACAGGGTGAGTTTTTAGTACCGGCTCGGTCGATAACTCCACTACTGTAGAAGATAGCGAAAAAAGTTGTATATAAAAGTTGTAGCCACGGATATGCTCCTTGCTCAAAAAATATTTTGATTTATACAGGGTGATCCATAACGACGTGGTGATGCAAAAATGCATTTTTTTAAATGAGACATTCTATATATCATTCCATATTTAAATTCTACTAATGATTTCCGTTCTTCCAATATAGGGTATTGTTACATTATACAGGGTATTTCAAAAGTTATGACCATTTTTGTATCCAAATCGCTGTCAAATGAACGTACTGTATATCAAAAAGTGGTGAATCAAAAATCATTTTTTTTACACAGATAGATAAAAAATATCATCTAGTTTTAAAATCGGCTATAAAAAAGGCCCGCGACGCATATTCGTATACAGGGTGATGTAGAGTGCAAAATCCAGATTTTCTCTTTTTTTTTAAATGTAACCCCCAATATTTTATTATCCCAAAGAATTGCTCTTAATATGCTCGTTAATTCCGTGTTTTGACTTGATCAGGTACTATTATGGCCTTATATTTTAGTTGTTTGTTGAGCAAAAATAAAATTTGATAGTATTTTCTCAAAATAAATAAATTTTAGTAACCAAATAGAAGGTATATTCAGAATTTGTAGAGAAATCGAAATATCTCAGAAACTAATGAATGCATAACAAGTGCTATACAAAGATGAAAGAGCATAATAAAGACAATCCTTTGGTATAAGCAAATATTGGGGGTTACATTTAAAAAAAATAGAGAAAATCTAGATTTTGCATTCTGCATCACCCTGTATACTGGACTGGATGATATTTTTTATCCATCCCTGTAAAAAAAATGATTTTTAATTCATCACTTTTTGATATACAGTACGTTCATTTAACAGCGATTTGGATACAAAAATGGTCATAACTTTTGAAATACCCTGTATAATGTAACAATACCCTATATTGGAAGAACGGAAATCATTAGTAGAATTTAAATATGGAATAATATATAGGATGTCTCATTTAAAAAAATGCATGTTTGCATCACCACGTAGTTATGGATCACCCTGTATAAATCAAAATATTTTCTGAGCAAGGAGCATATCCGTGGCTACAACTTTTATATACAACTTTTTTCGCTATCTTCTACAGTAGTGGAGTTATCGACCGAGCCGGTACTAAAAACTCACCCTGTATATTACAAACTTTCGCGATACTCGCCGTAGCAGCCAACACAGAGATACCGGGCTGACCCTCACAAGACTCACAGTGATAAATACTTTGTATTCTAAAACAAAACGAAATTATATTAAAATAATACAGTTATTATTGAAGACTTTATTAAAATAATCATTATTTAAAGTGCAAAATAGTTTGATATCTGTAGAGCAGTCAACTTACCCTTTTTGAAGTTACTCCACTGAGAGAAAAATAAAACGGAACTCGCGAACCACGTGTAAAATCTGATCGTTTAATATGCCGTCTTAATGTAAAACGTGATAAAACCTACTGTTCACATTTGCCGTGTTGCTGAGATTGAAATAAATAATATGGCGGCTTCTATAGTAGTCAGCGGCAGACACCGAAGATGGCCCAATGGCTCCCATAGGAGCCAACGGCAGCGAACGTGTTAAAATGCTTAATTTTCAAGATATAGGGTGTCACAGTTTTACTTTTATTTTCATTTTATCTCAATTATTCATCAATAAAATGACATAATAATCTAAAATTACGTTTAGGCAATGGTATAGGGGATTTTTTAAGGCAATAAATCAAATTTGATCATGAGTTTGCTATCATGAATAGAGGGCACCACCTGTGGCACATTGAACTCTTTTAAATTAACAAAACTTTCTTCCAGTTTGGTGCATTTCAATGTGAATATTATAAAAATTGTTTCCTCAATATGTTCTACTTAAAAAAGGTATACTTTTTAAGTCCCTAGAGGTTACTGTTTTTGAAATAATTAATTAAAATTTGCTAGCCAACCCACTTAGTTGTAATATGTGATTGAAAGAATTTATTTTTGCATATCTAACTTTTAAAATAGATAGTGTTGAAGTTTAAAAATACTTCGTAAATGGTATGTAAAAGTATGAGCCTAATAGCCATTCATGCAGAAATACCAATAATTCAATTGCATTGGAAATTTCAATGAAGCTTATCCCTACAACGGTTACCTCTAGAGACTTACACAAACTATACCTTTTTCATGTTAAACATTTTTTTGACTCACGCTTTTGCACCTAACAGGAAAAAGGTATTTATCATTTAAATAAGTTCACTGTACCTTCTATTCATGATAACAAAACTGTGATCGGAATTTGGATTTCTCTCCTTAAAAGATATTTTATTTCGGAGTAATTGCGAAAAACGAAATTAAAAGTAAGACTGACATCCTGTAGTTTTGAAAAGAGTTTTAAGGCTTCATGCCCCTAACTCAATGTTTATGAAAATGTGGGGTCTACCACCTGTCAAGTGTAGTTGGTTGAATATCCGAACACCCTGTATATACAGTTATCTACTAGTTTTAATGTTTGTATTTATTATTATAACTTTCCAGAACAAGCCGGAGCCCTTCTGGATCGTGGTATTCATCCAATCCGCATAGCAGATGGTTTCGAATTAGCTTGCCAAACAGCTGTTGCTCATCTGGACAAAATTGCTGAACTGTTTCCGGTTTCTGCAGAAAACACTGAACCATTGATCAAAGTAGCTATGACAACGTTAGGCTCAAAGATAATTAACAAGTGCCATAGACAAATGGCAGAAATAGCTGTGAATGCTGTTCTAGCTGTGGCTGATTTGCAGCAAAAGGATGTCAATTTTGAACTGATTAAAGTTGAGGGCAAGGTAAGTTAAGGAAGCACTAACTGTGATTACAAATTCCTATTGGGTGTGAATAGGTTTTTCCATTTGCCACACAAAATGCTAGTTTCAACATTTATGTATATGTCTAGTGCTAAGCTTTATCTCCACATAATCGTAAAAATCTATTGTTTGACTTTAATAAGAGTAGGCTATAACTGTTTAGTTGAGCCCAGAATTTTTTTTTCAATTAAGCACTTCGTTCCATTGATATTGTTTAATTGGCAAAATTATAGCTTTCTCATGAATGAAATGAATACTTTGTCTACTAATAATATATTTGTGAAGGTAAAACGACTTATTTAATTTATGAAATATATTCTATTGTTCCAGGTAGGAGGCCGTTTAGAAGATACAACTTTAGTTCGTGGTGTAGTCATAGACAAGACTATGTCACATCCTCAGATGCCGAAGGAACTGCGCAATGTAAAGCTTGCTATTCTCACGTGCCCATTTGAGCCACCAAAACCCAAGACTAAACATAAGTTGGATGTTACAGACGTAGAAGGATACAAGGAACTACGCCAGTATGAACAGGACAAGTTCAAGGAAATTGTGGGATTGGTCAAGAAAGCTGGCGCGACATTGGCTATATGCCAGTGGGGATTTGATGATGAGGCTAATCATTTGTTATTGCAGCAGCAGTTACCAGCAGTCAGATGGGTAAGAATTAATTTTTTTTTTTATTTATGTTAATGGCTCTGATCTGTGATCAACTAATCTCGATTCTAATACAATACAGTAACAATTCTAACAATTTTAAAAATTCTTATGATAGTAAATCAAAATATTAAAATTAAACAGGAAAACTAACTACCTACAATGTTTAACAATATCAAAGATAATACAATACAATCATTAACAGTATTACTACACATACCAGAAATAAATAGAAGAAATAAGAAACAACAATACTTTTTGGTTGATTGACAAGCGTAGTTAGTTAAAATATTATTTGATGTTTGGGGCAAAGTGAAAAACTGCACAAGTATTCATGAAGATTCTCTATGATTTCAGAACTAGGTTAGGCAAATATACAAAAGCACTAGTTCCCAAAGTAAGGTTCAAAATTACATGAATGTTTTTATGTTGAAAAGACAGAAGTACATTGGATAATATAGGATATAACATGCTTTGGGACCCAAAACCTTTACTTGCTGTACCTCTACTCTCAACTATATTTTTGCTATAACTATAATGAATCTAATTTTACGTTGTTAGAACTGCAAAGGTTCATATAAAAGATGACCATTAACATTGCTATCAACAGTTTTGTTACAACCGTTATCTTGTACTATATTATTGTAGGGTCATATTACAATAAATAATAATTTAGAAAACTGCAGAAAGCCTTCCGTAAACCATTAAAATATAAATAACCAGTAAACTGAATGACACTAAATGAGAAATCTTTTTGTCACAAAGTGTATAAAACATCAACCCGGTTATCTAGATGGGTAGATCTTTTCAATTTTACTCGATGTCTAGGTGCTGAATCTTTTTGGTCCTTTTAGGTTGGAGGGCCCGAGATAGAGCTTATCGCCATAGCAACAGGAGGTCGCATAGTGCCTAGATTTGAAGAACTCACCCCCGAAAAGCTGGGTAGTGCCGGTTTGGTACGTGAGATCGCCTTTGGTACTACCAAAGATCGTATGTTGGTCATTGAGGAGTGCAGCAACTCGCGAGCCGTCACCATTTTGGTAAGAGGTGGAAACCAAATGTTGGTTGAAGAGGCTAAGAGGAGTCTTCATGATGCGTTATGTGTGGTCAGAAGCTTGGTTCAGGTATGTACAAGTTTTGAGAAGATGCTTAGAGACACTAATGTTTGCTTACTAAACCAAAAATCTATGCAACGCCATTCTCGCTCATTCTAAAAGGTACTTTACAGGGTCAAGATGTTGATCATATTTGTGACCTTGATGAAATTCGTCAGTTGACAGATTTATTTTCATTCATGAAGTACCACAAACATACTATGTATGGAGCTGTTATTGATGGTGTTCAGGTAGCAGTCACTAAACGCCCCGCCACTTATTGAGCGGACGCCAGTTTATGTAGCAGAATTATTTTACGCTCGACTTGGTAGCGACAATTCAGTGGGAAACGTAACCTAGACCCAACTGCTTTCTGACTTGTCAAACGGCAGTAAGCGTCACCGACTTTACCGAAAAATGGAAATCCAAGCCTCTACTTTGTAATATAACGACCGAAACATAGATTGCAAAGAAATCCGAGATGTCAGACTTTCAAAATAATTTACGTTTCTGGTCACCCCAATTCTATTTTCCAGGCCATCATGGAGTGGATGTGCAAGCTCTTCCACGATAGGTAAAACATCAATATTAATGCCGGTATCAATAGCTATTTCTAATATTTCTTGATTCATTTTCAACTTTTCGCCGTTTTTTTTACAGTGTTGGGGCATCAATGAAATCTGGCGGTTGCGAATGAATGTATGTCAGTATGTCATGTCAAGATGTAATATGTTGAGTGTGACACTTTAGACGTGGACCGTTCAGTATTCCCCTCGAACAGAGTGCTCTATACAAAGTGCTCCGAAAGAGCGCTCAGTTCCTGAACGCAACCATTATTAGGTGTTATCACAGCATAATAAACAACTAGCATAATATCTCTGAGGATTTCCTATATAAAAATGGTTCCCACAAAATTTGACCTTGGGAGGGTTTATGGATGATTTTACGGCTGTGAAGTTTGGGTAGAGATGCAAAAATGAAAATATCGATACTGGTACCAACTCGATTTTTTTTAGCCTCATAGGCGCGTTTGGTTCGTACAGAGCATTTTGTGCAATTGATTACACCCCTCAATAATAACATAATTATTTTATACAGATAACCCTACAAAAGTATCGATACCAGCTTGGAATCGCTCAAAAAGTATCTAAGATAAAAATAATCGATGTTAGTGCAGAAGTACAAGTATCGAACTATCGTTAGCATCCCTACAAAAAATGAAGTCAAGTTGATTGACCCAGTACTTCCCACACATTACGCTGACACCAGTTTAGTATTTTCCCATAGCATGAAGCTTTAGTCTAAGATCCCTTGCAACCAAATAATTGCCAACCCCCCCCCCCCCCCCCCTAAAATTGTCTTATGCCGCTAGGTCTTTCCTGTACAGGTCAATGGACAGCCTATTATCGATACCCCCCCCCCCCAACTACCTCACTTTCACCTCCACCCAAAAAACTGGTAGGAAATGATCAGGAACCACTAAAACATCTAAAAACCGAATTTGAGTTGCTTTCATACTTGTCGCGTTCTTTGATTATTGCTACGCTGCCACTGACAAACTGACAAGATTTTTAACAAACATACGCGTTTTCCATTCTCACCACGGTAACAATATACTGTGTCAAAATTTCATTAGAATCAATTTAATAGTGTCCACGCTACAAAATACAAAACGATTTAGACCAATAAATTCTCGTATAGTATACAGAAAATTCTAAGTCCTTTAGTTTCTGTAATAGGCTAGGCAATGTTCGGATGCACCTAAAAAGGTGATTTGTGTCGCTACATCTTCCTTCACAGGTTAGTGGTCAGCCTATTATGAGTACAAGAATTTTTTAAATTTTTCAACCCCCAACCCCCCAACCACCCCAATTTCACCCTCACCTAAAAAAACGCAGAAAATTATCAGGAACCTCTAAAACGCTTAAAAACGAAGTTTGAGCTGTTTTCATATTTTTAGTTTTTTTATTATTTCTGCGCCGCCACTGGCACGATTTATCAAAACCATACGCGTTTTCCATCTTCGCCATGGTAGTAATGCCGTTTCAAAATTTCATTAAAATTAATTCAACAGTTTCCTCGTTACAACGATCTAAAGCAATACTCTCGTATTTTTACATCAGAAAAAAGTCCTTTGCTTTCTGTAACAGGCAAAGGCAATGTTCGGATGGACCTAAAAACGTTATTTATGTCGCCAGGTCTTCCTTCACAGGACAGTGGACAGTCTATTATGAAAGCAACAAATTTTTCAATTTTACAACCCCCCACCCCCCCAACCACCCCAATTTCACCCCCACCCAAAAGAAAGTAGAAAATGATCAGGGACCCCTAAAACGCCTAAAAATGAAGTTTCAGCAATATTTAATTTTTTTTGTTTTTTGCTAAATACTCCGCCGCCTACGCACCGATTTTCAAAATTATAGGAACATTACCTACTACGACCCCACAGCATACCGCTGCCCAAATTTCATCACAATCCATGCAGCGGTTACTGAGATTACGAGGGTAGAAAAACGCGACAGACAGACCGACAGACAGACAGATCGACGGAAATGAGTGACGTGGATTTTCGTTATGTACACATCATAAAACGCCCAAAAAACGTATTATCTCAAAATCGAAAATTTTCGCGATCACAATACTCCCCTCACCTATCGGTGTGGGAAGTAAAAATCATCCAAAAGTGGGGATGCGCGTGTAATTTCTGCCAACTTGAGTTATTGTGCTGGTTGTTTATTATGCTATAGTGTTACTATAGGCCTTTACGGAGACTATGATCGGGTTATCACTTGGATCACTGATCCTGACGTTCGGAAAGTGATCTAGGATCAGTCAGAAATATGGTCAGTTCTCTCTTGTACAAGTGATCCCGATTGGGTTACACAGATCACTAGCTTTTTTCTTAAACATCTGTTTTTTATTCTTAAACCAAAGTTTTTCGTTGTTCGAATCTGTTAAATCCATGGAATCATAAATCCCACTTGACAGCTGTTTGACAGATAACTGATCGATCCGGGTCCAGATCACTGTTTCCGTAAAGGCCGTATAATATGATATGACGTAAGGTAAGCCTGTCATTACGTATCGAAGTTGGTATTGTCGGCAGACCCAAATATCCCTAGAATACCTCTAAAAATTCCACTAAACTAGAACATATTCTAACTTGTCAAATTCTTCAAGGTCACAAATTTCATTCGCCCTTCAATGATTTGTTTCTTCTTCTTGACCTCCTATGGATCCGTCCTTAGCAGCAGCACCAGCAGCATGCATTTTATAATTTTTTTGATGATTATAATTGTTATAATATACCATTTATGTTGCGAAATATCATGTGCGTTTATGAAAATCGATTTTTTTTTAGGAACCAAGGGTAGTGTATGGTGGTGGAGCAGCAGAGATAGCCTGCAGTTTGGCCGTAGCAGCTCAGGCAGATCAACTAGCTTCCTTGGAACAGTACGCGTACAGAGCATTCGCTGAAGCTTTGGAAACCATACCTTTGGCTTTGGCGGAAAATAGCGGTTTGTCGGCGATTCATACCCTTGGAGAAGTGAAGGTATGTCCAGGAACATATAATTTTCACTTGTGCCCAACTATTCTGAAAAAGTGTTATTTTAAAACCTGTAAAAACATTTTGATCTCAAGTGTTACAAAAAACCATTTATCGTGTTCGTGTATGGTTTGGACATAATCTGTTCCTGTTTGTTGAAACTTTTTCTATACATACATCATACAGCGCAAAGATTGTTCTGAGAACAGATTAAAGTTGCTTGATTCAGGGTTTCATCGTTTCAAAGTTGTACCAATTTACAAAAAGGGTTATGTACACAACATTAAAAACTTCAGCCCAATTGTAATAGTATCGTTGATTAGTAAAATTTTTGAATCGATATTGACAGATCAGCTTACTAATTCTCTCATAAGCAACATAAAAAAAGTAAGATCATATAATTGTGCTTAATGCTTAGTACGTTACAATGAATGCTTTAAAGCAATATTTTTTTGGTGCATGGACCCTATTCAAGGGCTTTATTTTTATTTCAGTCCAAACAAGCTTCCAGTGGAGATCCAGCCCTAGGTATCGACTGCATGGGAATGGGCAACCTGAATATGAGAGACCAACACGTCATCGAATCAGTCAGGTCAAAGAGACAGCAGTTCCTGCTTGCCACACAGCTAGTCAAGATGATCTTGAAAATTGATGATGTGCGATCACCTGCAGACAGAGAATAGATGAAACTGGATTGCGGACCTGAGAAGCTTAAGCATTATAGTATAGAGACCTACAGTTTACTCATTTTTGTTGTTTTCGATTTACTATTGCTTCAAATACTAACATTTCCAACAATAAATGAGGACAGCTTTTGAATAAACACTGTTAGCATATACATATAATTTTTTATCTGTCAGGTCCCTCACTCACTTTTGTTGGTACTGTGGTCAGAGTCAATATTAAAAACTCTTCTCCTAAATATTTTTAACAGTCGACTTATGATCTCTGATCTTGTAAAACCAGCTTTAGAATGATGTGGAAACAATAAGATCTATTAAAACTTTTCTGTATTATTACTATTTAGGTTCTCATGTCGTACTTTGTTATTTATGATCGACATTTTTTGATTCACATTTTGATAATATTATATACATGTTCACCTATTTAGAAATGGCTTTCTATTAAAATATGAACTTAACATAAAGTTGTTTTCTTCATTAATAATTATGTGGAATCGAGGCAGGCACATATCCAGGATTTGATTTTGGGGGGTCCAGATTATGGATGTCACTTGATTGACCTTTCAGGGGGGTCCAGGTTAAGAGTTGCCACCTTAAATTTGCTGTCGTCCGGGGAGGGGAGGTGCAAAAATTTGTGGATACCATTTTTTAGATGGCATTACATAACGTTTTGGGGGGTCCGGACCGTCCCCCCTCTAAATACGTGCCTGAATCGAGGAGCCAAATTACAGTTGATATGTTGTACCATTGACCATACCATTGATTAACACATTTATACGAATTTGCGGAACTTATTAGATTGTTTCAGAGGGCGCCAGGCGACGGTGATTGTTTTCAATGAAAGAGTGAGTGAGATAGACTGCGAGCGCGCGGTTTTCCTATGTGGCTGTCCATCTTCCCCTAAATACGTTAATCAATGGTTGTACTCTCAGAGTAACAACTGAACATAGAGGTAGTAAACAACTAATTCTAATAGGCCAACATCTTTTCTTACGTTGTCATATCGACCACCAGATACGGCAATCATAATTGTTTACTATCGTCTTAATTGTATAGTATCCAGAAATATTCCATTCTACATTATTTTGATGGTTCAGAGATGATGGCAGCAAAATCAATAGATATGTTGACCTCTACTGCGTTACTGCATGTTTCTTCATCATTAACGCAAATTCTGTCTTACATAAATTTTGAGGAGTTGGCAACGCCTATGTAATTTTCCTGCGATTTGTTTACGGTAACCTCCGACTGTCAAACGTTTGTTTTGTTTGTGCGTCTTTTATGCTTGGTCAATAAAATCGAATTCGCTATTTGTTGGTAACTGTAGTGAAGCTTTACGGACTTGCTGTGCTATATTCGAGTGTAGTTTAACAGTTTTTCGAGATGGGACAGTGCAGAGCAGTGTTTGTAACATGGGTTGCATTGGAAGAATTTTCAGGTTAGTTGGCAATGTTTGGGTCTGAAGTGTCAAAAGATGATGGCTTTGAGCACGCCATGCTGAAGTGGTTTGTTTACTACCTCTATGTTCAGTTGTTACTCTGAGGTTGTACTCAATAACCGAATTCGGCCGCTGACCGAAATTTATAGTCTGAACGCGTTTACTAATATAACTATATAGTTACTGTAAACAATGACTGTACTAATACATTGCCTGTGCCGTCATCTAGCATCAGAACTGTGAAATAAAATGCGTGGAGCTCTGACCCGTCAAAGTTTTCTTATGTAGATTTATTTATTTCTAGGATAGTTAACAGATCAACATGTAGATGTCTTGTGTCAAATATATCACGTGACCTTACAGCGAGGATGCCATATCTGCCATTTTAACCGTGAATTTGCTATTTCTCTGTTTTCTGATCCATATTTGCACACAGCGTTGTTCGGCTAGGACAGTATGATACTAATATTTTTGATTTCTTTGGCTTAAAATCACTATTGTGAAATTTTATTTGGGCCGCTCAATATAATTAGGTGGTATATCATTTATTTAGTAATTATATCACTTGCCATCAAATTGCCGCCTCGGCTAATCTACATTTGACATCGGGCGGGGTACACATTGAAAAAGGCTTGTGGTAGAAAAACGTAGGTATACAGGGTGAGTCAAACTCAACGCCTCGTACTCTTGTGACCAAACTATACCACTTTTCGAAAAATCAACTTTGCGAGTGTATGTATAGGTCGAGTCGTTGGACTACATTTTAAAAATAATGACTTATACCATTGATTAAGGTATTAACTAAATACTTTAATCAATGCTTATACCTACCTATATAATAAAAGCGTGATATTGCATATTCATTTATTTAGACTCCCGGGTAAATTTTCGTGTGAATGTATGTATCACACATGGGACTTTGAGCGAATCGTCTAGGAGCAAATCACAATTTTTGGTAAAAGGAGATACCTACCTATCAGAAAAAATTGAATATCGCAGCGATCATAAAACTTAGAGGACTGTGACTTATTCGCCTTATTATCACTAAGCATGGAATGTGTCAGCTTAGGTTAGGCGGTGAAGTTTGAACTACACTACTTGTACTCGAATAATTTTCTGAAATTGAATAAAAAGCATTTTTAGTCAAGGTCTCATTTACTTTATTATAAAATTGGTTGTAGGGCAAATCCCCCATGCGGTTTGCCAGAGTATTCAGTATTCGTTAATTTAATTATTATTATGTGAATCTATTGTTTGATACATAAATCTATGAAGTTTTGATTATTTTATTTGCGCACTTGGGAAGCATCAACAATAATACTACGATTTCCGTATATTGATTATAACAATACCAAAATTGAGATACTATCGAGATAGAAATTTCCACTGAAAATACTTGAACACTATCTTTTGATTGTTATCCTTGGCATTCCTTTTGCTTAGCTTGCTTTTGTTTAACTTTCATATAAATACACATTCCCGGTATAGCTAGGAAAATGTTTAATACGGTACATTGATTAAGGGGCCTGGGTATACACACAGTTATACATATGTATTTGCCATGTAAAACAACCTTAATGCGAATGTCATCTATAAGAGCATTTTTTTGAAAAATGTTTTTTAGTGTGGCTTGCAAAACAAAATCATACATTATTCAAAATGTCTGTAATTTAACAACCAAACACGATATCAAAAAAAAATGCCACCACATCAGTGATAAGGCGCAAGCTTTCTTATCTTCAATTTGCCTATGTTGAATCATTACTGTAAGTTTAAAGGTAACGTCAGGATTTTTGGACTTATATCTCCCCTTATCTTAGACACACACACTGGAGAAAGGAAACAGGCGGTCATGCCTCCTCGCTAACACGAGAATACGTATTTTCTTGGATTTTCAATTTCGCGCGCTATACCCTAGACACTTATTAAAGGAGATTAAAGCACAGAAATGCTTTCCTGTTTTCATGCATTTATTCTCTCTAAATCAGCATTAGTAAAAGAAACTTCAAATGCGGTGTCATTAGATAAGTATTACTGGATAATGTCACAATTCATACATACATACATGCATATTATGATTAAAACTGAAAATTTTGAAAAAGGTATTGGAGTGTGCGAGCAGACAGAAGGAATTCTGCCGGTGCGCCATCTAGTACCCGAAGGTAACGGCAACCAAAGAGAAACGCTACTAGCAGCAGTAAACTCTTTGGTGGAACGACAAGGCTCGTTCGCTTTTGCCACTAGAGGCACGTATTTTGACGCAAGCAGCGTAAAGCCGATATACGAGGGTTGCTCTATACTAGATCGTGCACCGGCAGAATTCCTTCTGTCTGCTCGCACATCTTTCACATGTTTATTAAACATGGAAAAATTGATGGTCTCTATTTCCGTCAATCGACCTATGGCGCACTGATGATCGCTAATAAGCGTGAAACAGCTGTTTGCGTAATGGTGGATTCACGGAGGTATAGAGCAACCCTCGTATATCGGCTTTACGCTGCTTGCGTCAAAATCCGTGCCTCTAGTGGCAAAAGCGAACGAATTCCTTCTGTCTGCTCGCACATCTTTCACATGTTTATTAAACATGGAAAAATTGATGCTCTCTATTTCCGTCAATCGACCTATGGCGCACTGATGATCGCTAATAAGCGTGAAACAGCTGTCTGCGTACTGGTGGATTGACGGAGGTATAGAGCAACCCTCGGTATTGGAGTGGTTGAGCAGAAAGAGCTGTCTCAAAGTGATTTTTATCCTCAGTCTCTTTCACTTATGTAAAGCTTATCAACCATCTATATATTAATATTTAAAAATTCTAAGGGAAGTATAACGAATTGTGGCGCCGAAATATTTACCTATTTCTGTGATTGCTACTCATTGAAGATCCATATCACAGATAAAGTAACATTAGAAATCCTCTCTTTTCTAATTTCTTATTATCTCAAAAATTTGAATACAATGCGTCGATTCCAAGTACTCACAAACTACGAAGGAACTGTATAAAATGGAAGCACTACATTGATAAAACTATTCGGTATCAAAACACCACTCCAGACCTGAATCAAAGATGCTTACTATAGGGTTTTTGCTGGCTTACGTCTGCTTCGCAGATGCAAGAGGCTTGGGTTTGTTCGATGGTTCTGAGGGTCTAAAAGGTAGTTCCATGTTCGGCCAAAGTTTCTTGCAGCAACTGCCTAGGCTGACACTCGAAGCAAAAGCGTATACCACGGTAAGTACCTATATTCATTTGGTACAATTCAGTAAGTAGACATTTGGTATAATTCACTACTTAGAAATGATTTTATTATGCTCCTTCATATTTGTAGGTATAGCATTCATTATAGAGATGGGTAGTCATTGCCGACTAGTCAGAAATCAAATTTCTAGCTAATAGGGAAGCGGCAAAAAATAAGCAGAGTGTATTCTTTAAACTATATTTCCAAGCTTTCGGGAGTCTATGCTCTCATCATCAGGGCTAAAAAAGATTATGAAGATACTTTAGCAAAGCAACAAGAAAAATACAATATTACAAACTGATTGTAAGTAATATTGTATTTTTCTTGTTTTTTTTTTATGGACAGCCTCCCGCAAAGGCTAAAAGCCTATGTCGCTGTAGAAGCGCTGCGAGAGGATAAGTGCCGGTGCACGTTACATTTGAAGCGCTGTAGGTTGTAGCCGGCGGGAAACAAATTCCCTGGCAGCTCGTTCCACAGGGTCGAAGTTCTCCAAAGAAAGGAATGCTGGAGGAGACTGGTTCGTGGAGTAGGGACCTCGACCTGGTAAGGGTGAGCTCGCAGAGCCTCTCTAGTGTTCCTCGTTCGGGCGGCCTTTGCTGTTATTACCTGGGAGAGCTCACTCGAACATCTTCCGTGATAGAATCTGAATAGAACAGGGACAGGTCAGCCACCCTTCTTCGATGTTCCAGGCTATGCAGGTCCTTTGTGAGGTTAGGCGTATCGATCAGTCTAATTGCTCACTTCTGGATGGTGTTCAGAAGCTTTAGAGAGTGCTTGGGAGCGCATCCCCACACATGGGAGCAATACTCCAGCGGTGGTCGGATCTGTGCCTTCTAGAGTAGCAGCAGCTGCTCTGGTGTGTACAGCTTCCTACAGCGGAACAAAACTCCAAGCTTCTGGGATGCCGTTTTAGAAATACTGACGACGTGGTCATGCCAAGACATGTTGTTGTTGATGTTGACCCCCAAAAGCTTGATGGAAGGTGACTCGTCTATGGGGTGACCCTCCATTTCCAATGTTGTCAAGCCAGTGTGAGACTTCTTTGTAAGTGTTGTTGCCTGGGTTTTCCGTACGTTGAACTGTACTTTATTTACTAATCCCCACTCGACAATTTTTTTGATATCTGCGTTGATCTGTGAGGCATGCTGCTGTCGTCGACGTACCGTCTCCTGGGATGATAGTAGCTTGCCTGGTTCCATGCACGATATCAATGTACTGTCGTCTGCGAAGCTGTAGATTGGATTGGATGTTAATTCCAGCAGCTCGTTGATGTACAGCAGGAACAGTGTAGGGGATAAAACAGATCCCTGAGGAACACCGGCGTTTATTGGAAATACGTCTGATGAACAGCCTTCGACTACAACGAACAGAGATCGGTCGATCAAAAAGCTGTTCAGCCACTGACGCAGACCAGGTGGTAGTCCATAAGCAGCAAGCTTGACTGGAAGTCCCTCATGCCACACTCTGTCGAAGGCTTTCGATATGTCAAGCGCAACAACACGGGATTCGCCATGGTTTTCAATGGCTCTGTTCCACAAGTAAGTGACATAGGCCAGAAGATCACCCGTAGACCTGTGCTTACGGAAGCCGTACTGGCGATCATTTATGATGTTATCATTGTCCAGGTATTTCAGGATCTGTGTGTTAATTACAGTCTCCATAAGTTGTTGCTTTGCTAATCTTTTTTACCCCTGATGATGAGAGCATAGACTCCTGAAAGCTTGGAAATATAGTTTAAAGAGTACACTCTGCTTATTTTTTGCCGCTTCCCAATTAACTAGAAATTTGCATTCATTATATATATCTACATTCATCAGTTCACAAGATATATTCATTTTTCTGCAAATTTTAAATATACGTTCTATTTGTGTAAGTACAGAAATTTAATTATATTGAGAAAGTACTACGGAATTTCATATTCACTTAATGAACAACTAAAATGTATGACCATAATATAGTATTTAATTGATGCATCACGTCTGCATATGAAATTACTTCCTCAGCATACTTGACTTATATTATCTCAATAATTTTGTTCATCAAATACTCTTATAGCCTCACACTTTAGTTGTTTATTAAATTAAAATAAAATTCTATAGCATTTTCTCAAAATAAATAAATTTTAATACACAGATAACAGAAGGTACTTTTAAACTTTCCAGCAAAATCTAAATATCTCGGAAATTAATATAAATGTAGGCAAAGGAAGTGATATACCAAGATAAAACCAGAATGAAGGCATTTTTTGGTAAAATATAAAATAGGGGATTACATTACATTTAAAATAAAGTATAGATCTTTCATTGTACCTCACCCTGTATATGAATATGCCTCGTCGTTTTATACAGCCGTCATTCAAACCAAAGGATATTTCTTTATCTTGGCATGCATTCGAAAAAATGTTTGATTCATAACTTTTTGAAATACAGTACGTTCATTTAACAACTATTTGGATATAAAAATAGTCATAACTTTCAGAATACCCTGTAAAATGTTACAATATCTCACATTGTTAGAAAGGAAACCATTAGTAGAATCTAAATGTGGGCTAAGGCAGGGGTTCCCAATCTTTTTCAACCCGCGGCGCACTTTCAAGTTTGGCATTTTGTCACGGCGCCCTACCTTAGACAGCTATTATAAATAGATACTTTCGAAACAAATAGGTATCTACAATAATAGTAGACACAAAAATTAAAACTTCCTCAATAGGAAATGAAGTGGATCTTATTATATTTAAAGAATTCAGAATTGAAACAGAAAACAAAAAGAAAGACTCAAGAAAAACAAACATAAAATACGACAGTCAAATGAATGTGACGATTGAGCTTGGTGATCTCCGCATAGCTTTTCAAAACGGGGAATAAAATTCGACACTGCCACTCTCATTTTTTGCTCCTCATTGATCCTTGAACGATATTTGTTCTTGATTACAGCTACGGCTGAAAATCCAGCTTCATATAAATATGACGTTGCGAACGTAATAAAAATTCTTAAAGCTTTTGGAGTTAGGTTTGGATATTCATTTTGAATCGATAACCAATACTTCACCAAATCGGATTTGGAGAATTCTGGCGGAGCTTGCGTATGAAAGGGATCTTGGATCCATGCAAATCTTTCGACATCATTATCTGCAAAGTATGTATTTCGAAAACCATTCAGTGAGCTTCCATAAGTGTTCCGTGAAAATGGCCATCAGGTCTTGTGAGACAACCAGTTCATTGGATCCCGCATATTTATACAATTGTAGAAAGCAATCTTGACCACCGCCTTCATTCGTCTTTTTTATCAAAATTTGTAGTTTCTTCCTGAGCGTTGTTTTCTTCTCCAGTAGTTTCAAAATGTGGCGAACGTCAGAATAGGTATTGCTGCTTTTTAGGCACCCACAAATATTCGTGCTTTAGACTTAGGGGATCGACTCACGGCGTCCCTCTTTACTTTCTACGGTACACCAAGGCGCCCGGGCGCACAGGTTGGGAACCCCTGGGCTACACTGTATTGATAATATTTAATAATTAAATAACTATTAGTGAACCATTCGAGTAGAAAACGGAAATTTGATTGGCCAAAAAGTAGCATAAATTTTCATGATAATTAATCGAGCCGTTAAATGTATACATATTCATGGCCATCTTTATTGTTTTAAAGGTTGATATTGTACTAAGAGATGGATATCCAGTTGAAAATCATTACGTAACAACATCGGATGGCTACATCTTGAATGTGCATAGAATTCCTAGAGAAAAATCTGGGAAAAGGAACAATAAGGTTGCCTTTCTTCAACACGGTATTCTAGCATCTTCATCTGACTGGGTTATCACAGGTCCAGGAAAAGCTTTGGGTAGGTGCTGCTTTATTTACCGATATTTAATAAATTTAAATTAGTAAAGCCTTTAGCTGTAAGTTTCAAGTACCATTTTATTATTTTTATATAACTGAGAATGAAGAACGACCGCCTTAGACTTCGTTTATATATCGACAAAAGAGTGAGAAGCCACCAATATGAAAATCGCAAACTCACAAAAGTTGCTCCAGATACGCTGCAGATTTATAGGAACGCATACCAGGATGCACTCAAGAGGATAGCGACAATCAGGGATGATTTTATTCATAAATAAATACATATTCAAAAATTGAGAAAGTGTTTCATAAACTCATACAAAGTCAAAAATGACATGATATTGTGATCATGGGATTTCAGAAATCTACCAACAAATACGCTAGATTTATAGGAATCCATATTACGATAGCCTCAAGAACAAAAAGTGCATATAAAGAAAACGCTTTCGATCCAAGAAACGTCATAGGAGTCATCAGCCTCCATAACACAAAATATGGAAAAATTCCATCACAAATAATATTCATGAAACCACACTACAATATACCGTGCAATAAATTTCTCATACTATAAATTAAGCGAATTGATCAAAGTTTTAAAAACTATTAAGTGTATCAATAAAAAGTTAAGACTGTGCAGACAAATACTCAATACAATGAAATTTAAATTTGATCAAAAATTATGCTGAAGTATGAAGAATTTTTGGACTATAGTTCAAAAAGTTGAAAAATGTCCTAAGAGGATCTATTGGTAGAGTCTTACTGCCGCCTAGAATTTCAAGAGGCGCTGGCTAATTCTTCTAGACACTAACGCTTGAAGAGAGAATTACATTTTCCTTTCAGGCACTATAGGTACCCTCGCCCAATACAGCAGGCCGTTTGAAATTTTCAATTAAAAGTTACCCGACGTTCATTGCAACAAGTTTGGGTGAAATATTTGCATTTCTTCACCTACAGAATACACATAAATTTAAGATTTTTGAAACAAAATCATAATGAGCGATAAAGCTCATTTTTCGTTTGAATGGAGATGTAAATAAGCAGAACTATCGCTTCTGGGGTAGTGTGAATCCAAAAATTACTCATCACCAACTGCTACACGAGCCAAAAGTGACCGTGTGGTGTGACTGTAGTAGAAAAAATTTGGGGCCTCATTCCAATTTACCATCGGGGGAGAACCACTACAATAAATGGAGATAGCTATAGAAGCATGCTGTTAGATTTTGTAAATGGAAGAGCTTAATGAGGGAGACATTTGACATCAACAAGATGGTGAACAGAATTTTTCACGCCTTATTCTCATCTCGATAATAATAGAGGCTGGACGGTTATGCAGAAACAATTTTAGGGGAATATCAGGCTAGATTCAGAAGCGGCAGGAGTACGACAGATCAAATATTCGTTGTCAAGGAACTACAAATAACAAGCTATGAATATAGAATGGAACTACACGTGCTTTTCATAGACTTTAAACAAGCATATGATAGTATAAACAGAGAGAGAATGTATGAAGCAACGATGCAGCTAGGAATTCCAGGAAAACTCATAAGGCTAATAAGAGTGACATTACAGAAAACCAAGAACAAAATTACATGGATGGGAAAAGATGTAAAATGTGAAATCTGTATAGGGTCTATTCCCCCTTGTTTAATCGGGGTGAATCCTATATTTTAAATGTAAATTTTAATATGTTGTGTGTTTAAAATTTTTAACAAGACGAGGACAGTAGATTTAAGATGATATTTCTGTCTTTCCGACGACTAGTGACTTTTTGTTAACCTCACGAAAATTTTCCTGAAGAAGTCAATAAACATTGACGAAACGTTGAAAAATGTCAAAGAGTTTTCTTGAAACTTCTCAGTTGGCCATCTTCTGAGATTGATTGCATATCCCACTAGTATTTCCATAAATGTCAGCTTGGGTCAGTCACTAAATTTTCCAACCATAAATCAAGCTATGGGTTTCTATCGAAGGGTCAAGCGTCTATATGGAGCCGACAATGTAAAGTTTAGTCATAGGAATTTGAAGTGAGAAAAGGACTCAGACAAGGCGATCCTCTATCAACGATACTTTTTAACCTGACGCCTGAAGCAATAATTAAAAAAGGCAAAATCAAGACAAATGGAACCATATTTAATGACTAACACCAATGTATAGCATATGCAGATGACTTAACACTAGACAAAGGAAGAACTAGAGAATATTACGGCAAGGATAGCTGCGGAAGCAAGGAGATTTGGGATGGAGATAAATCAAAGTAAGACAAAATGTATGGTCATGGGACAAATGGAAAAAACTTCCGATGATCAACCGAACCTAACTTTTACGGCCAACAACATGAAATATACTTTTGGAAGGACTACGGAGTTTATGTACCCAGTGGTAATCATAGAGCAAAAGGGACAGGAGGAACAAGAAATACAGGCAATGATCATCAAAGGAAACCAGAAGTATGGAGCCCCGACAAATCTTATGAAAACTAAATATGTATCCAGAAAGACCAAAGAGATAATTTATACAACTGTTATAAGACCAACAGCGACATATGCTTGTGAGACGTGGATGATGAACAAAGAGGAGGAAGAAAAAATTATAAGATGGGAAAGAAAAATGTTGAGAGCTATTTATGGAGGCGTAAGGACAAACGAGGGATGGAGGAGAAGAACAAACCAGGAACTGGAAGACATGTCTGAGAACCTCAATATTATAGCAGTCATCAAAGCGCAGAGAATAAGGTGGCTGGGACATGTGGAGGGGCTGAATGGGACAAGAATGGCAAAACTAGTTCTCAACCGGAGACCAATAGGAAAAAAAAGGAAGAGTAGACCAAGGGAGAGATTTCTGAAGAAGGCAGAAAATGATTTAAAGAAAATTAATATTAAACATTGAAAAGAGAAGACGGCAGACAGAAATATATGTCGTGGAATAGTCCAGGATATACTCAGAAATAGGTGGTGAAATTACCCAAAGACTAGGTTATATAAATTTTAGCGGTATGAGGTCAGACTGCCCTAGGCACATATCCGCCAAGGTCTCACGATTTAACTGTTCCAGACCTTTGGTTATGGGGTTATCTCAAAGATAGGGTGATTGTGAATAATCTTTGAACACAAGAAGTATGAAGAGAAAACATCCGGGAAGAAATTGACAGAAAACTTTCTGAAATGTTGAAGAAAGTATAAAAGATGCTTACTGTATTAATGCCGAGGGTGTCCATTTGGTCGGTATTAGTTTTAGTGTGCAACTAAACACATTTTTAGAATCTAAATAAACATTTGTCATTCATAATATTACTGCTTTTTAAGTAAACTTATTTTTATATAAAAAAGAAGTAGGAGACTTTATTTTGCGCCATTTTGAATATTTTGACAAGATTATCACTGTACTTGAATTGACGGTTTCTAGGATACATGTTAGCAGAAGAGGGCTACGATGTATGGTTGGGTAACGCAAGAGGTAACATGTACTCCAGGAACCACACAACTCTGGATCCTGATAAGAACATGACCTTCTGGGATTTCAGCTGGCATGAAATTGGGCTAGTGGATCTACCGGCGATGATCGATTACATCTTGGATCAAACTGGTACGGATGGCCTGTACTACGCTGGGCATTCTCAGGGTACCACGGTTTTCTACGTAATGGCTGCCGAAATGCCGGAGTATAATCAGAAGATCAAAGCACACGTCAGTTTGGCTCCGGTTGCCTATCTAAGCCATGTAACCAGCCCTGTTATCAAATTAGTTGGAATGTGGGAGAGACCTATTCAGGTCAGTATGTTTAAAACTAAGACAATAGGGTACTTGCAGAAAAAAATATTATGTCGTTTGCGCGTTCGTTAGAGCCTAGTAAACATGGCAAAGTCACTTGTTTGGTTTTTTGGAATCGGCTGTGAGAGATATTCCAAAAAGTATTTCAAATGCCGGAAAATGCCGCGCAAACAACCTCTGACGTCAGTGATATATATATAGTGATGGGATGTGAAGTATTGATATTCGATATCGATAGCCAGTGCTAACCTAACATTTTGACATTGATCATTATAGCCACAAAACACAATCACACACAAAAGTACAAAAGTCATAGGAATAAAAGTTAGGCTAGATTACTAATTCACTTTGTAGGGATGGGCTTGAATTAGATTCTATCTTTGGATTCGTTCATAATGGGATGCGCCGAAATAAAATGATGGCTTCGATTAGTTGCGAATCTCGCTCACAAACAGGATGGACTTCAATACCTATCAGATATAAAAATGTATTACAACGAAAATGCTAGTGGGTTAATTGCCTGTTTCAAATATGTTTAAGTATCAATAAATTGAGTCGCATTGTTAAAGAATTCAGATCATCTCTAGTTTGCAGTTGAATCTCACTGACCTGCGCTGTAGCAGTATCAATTGTCGATATCGATAAGATATCTGTGACGTCAGGCCTTGTTTTAAGTCACGTGGAAAAATTTGAATATATCCTTATTTTATTTTGCAAATATCTTTTTTTGGCCGTCAGTAAAATCATGTTTTTTGTTTCCTACTGCTTCTTGATATGGTTTCCTTTACGCTTCCCGAGACGATTTCAGGACCTCTGCCAGTACCCTATTCTAGTGCACTAACCGGCTGGATTCGAACCAGCGTCTCCGGCATTCTAGGCCGACGCGATACCAACTACACCACGGTACCCCGTGCTGGAGCTGATACACAGCGTCGACGACAAGGTATCGACACAGCATAGTAAATAACCAGCACAATAACTCAAGTTGGCGGAAATTACATGCGCATCCCCACTTTTGCATGATTTTTTGTAGGGATGGTAACAATACTTCGATGCTTGTACTTCTGCACTAATATCAACTATTTTAATCTTGGATACTTTTTGAGCGAATCCAAGCTGGTATCGCTACTTTTCTATCGAAAATAATTATATAATTATTGGCACAGCCGCAAATCATCCATAAATCCTCCCAAGGTCAAATTTTGTGGGAACCATTTTTATATAGGAAATCCTCAGAGATATTATGCTTGTTGTTTACTATGCAGTGGTATCGACTCCACCAACACCTACCACTCCCCCGTATCTCTCTGAGAACAATGTGTTTCAGTCATCCAGAGAGATCTAGTCGCCTGTTGGGTGGATGTGAATCTCCCACCACTATTTGCACGACAGCTCTCTTTGTTACTGAAGTACGACTTCTCAGTCTTCACAGTTATAGTATTATAGACACTAGGATCAGTGATCTTATATCCTTAATAGTTTTGAAGAAAATAGACTGTATTTCTGACTTGGTCACGCTTGATGTTAAAAAACAGATTCAGTGTTGTTCCTAGAATGGCGCCGGGAAAAGGTAACAAAGCCTACACAGAACACAAGGCTAATGACCAGAGCAGTCCATGCCGTTGACGCAGAAGTAAAAAAATTATGACTTGGTCAAAATAAATTTTATTTTTTTGAGATAATAAACATAATTAGTCGTATTTAAAACTACTAGCCTCATTCGGAATCAGAACAGTTTGCTTCTGGAGCACTGTTTTTCTTGTTCCTATCTAACTAAACTGGCAAAAATATTTGACCATTGACTTGGGACAATTTTTCCTGAAAGAGACAAAATTATTCGTAGCCGCTTGGTTCCAAAAACCAAATCGTCGATTTTTGACTTGGTCACTTTTTGCAGTACACCGACGAAATGGAAGTGCTGAATAAAATGCTAAGAGCAAAATAATTCCTACAATTTTTATTTACAGATGTTATTTGATATGCTAGGACCACACGAGTTTCTTCCTAGACAAGGCTTCGTTTCTGCTGTGAGTGAGTTTCTTTGTAGTCCAGATCGCAAGATTTCACTCCTCATTTGTGAGAACATGCTGTTTTCTGTTGCTGGCTTCAATCCTGTGCAGACTAATACGTCACTTCTACCCAACATAATGGCGCACGCACCTGCTGGAGCCTCTACCAGGCAGGTTCTACATTATGGACAAGTGCTGCGGACAGGTAAGTATCCCAGCAAACACGATGTCGTTATACTAACGTCATTCTGACGACACCCCATTCGTCATTATCACATCGATAAAGAGGAATATATGACGTGTCTGTGACGGCACAATGTCACAGCCCAAAGACGTCATTGAGTGCCGTGTTAGTAACGTCACCTAACCGCCGTCCCAATAACGTCACAAACGTGTCGTCTCAATATCGTCATGTACGTGTCGTTCCGTCGACTCTATTTTATACAGCAACCAAGGCTGCACCAGAAGGTATCGTCAGATCAGCACTTATTATTGGCGATGGTTACTTTGTCTTACTTTATGTATCCCTCCAATAGTCAATGCTGATCTGACGATATCTTCTGGTGCAGTCGTAGTTACTAGATAAAATAGTTTGGACGTTAATTACCTTATAGGATAAATGTTTATGAGATAATGCTGTGAGAAATCTGTGTAGCATTAATTTGAGTAAGGGTAATAAAATATACTAATTCAAAATAAATTAATCATGTATTTCACTGTAAAGACAGGATACAAAAATAATGATCATAGCTTTGCTAGCCTTCCTTAGAAGCCTGCCTAAATCACAACGTACTTTTTATTTTCAATCGGCTCAATCCATATAATAAGAGGCTACAATCTAGTAAATCCACAATACCTGAGAAGACACTAGACACTATACTTATACCTATTATTATTTATGGTGGAATTCACACATACAGACACTGCACACACAGCACATAAGGTTAAAGCCTCCGTCCCCATGTCACAACTTCATCGTAGAAAACACAAGAAGGAAATGGCGAAAATGGCAATTTGTGCCTTGTGGTGATGATCGGGATCGAGATCAGCGGTTCGGCTGCAATCGGACCGGGTCGGATTACATGCGATTCATTCATTGGTCTGTAGCTTACGTAAGCTGTGCAGTGATCCATCAGTGAACTAAAGCGCGGTTAATACAAAATTACCTCATGCAATCATAAAATCTATCAAAACCCAATCAACGGAATAATTAGCCACAATACTGCCGTATCTGCTTTATTTGGGATATACCTACGTTACCTGAAGTCGACTATATTTTTGCACAATAATTTATATATTCTGTCTATCTAATTAATTAATATTTTTTTAGTACTTATGCGAGCATAGACATTTTTTCATAAATATATAAGGAAGGAATAAGAAAAGTGAAATCATTAAGTTTTGAGATACATTTTCTCCCACCTTTATCCATCACATTTTGACGTGATAATGACGTCAAATGATGAACGTTTACGTGACGTCATTAAAAATGACGTTAGTGCAACGCCATTCATTCGACATATGACAAACGTGACCAAAATTCACCGCAATTCGACGTCATAATGACGTACGTCTCCTTGCTGGGATATTAACCCTCCATTAGTCTCGAGTACTAGAGAGACGAGTTTAGCCGCGTGGTCTACATATGTAGCCCATTTTTTAGTTTTGATATCCTACTCATAATAATATTGTAACAAACTATTTCTGCGCGTTAGTTCAGTCTATGGTGTTTGTTATACAAACGATTAAAGTATTTAATTCAAACGATAAAACTAAGGAGATTATAATAGACACGCACATGAACGTAGTCTTTATACTGTTATTTACATGTAGTTATTTAGTTATAGCTTATTATTTGTGCTTATAGGTACAAGTGATAATTTTCACATTTCTCTGATCAGTATTTTTTCAAAAAAAAAGTGGTACAAATGAATCGATTTTTTTTTTCTGCACATGCAACACACAGATCTCGGATGTGATCTATGCACGCGTATTTACAGCAATTTGCACAAAACCTGCTTACTGTTTTGTCTCTGGGTCGAGGACAATATGAGCAACGTCCAAAGAGATTTCTCGGTCGATTATGAGGAGGTCTAGGATACCTTTTCTCGGTTGCCAGAAGAGCCTGTGCTCGCCTTCTAAGATGAACCGGTATTGTGTCAATTATAGATCTATAATTATTCAATTTGCGGTTTAATGAGCTCCCAATCTCCCATGCTATGTTTTCTAAAAAATTACATCTATTTATTTGTTCTTCAGGATGAGTAGCCTTATAAACGCAAAGGGCATTTTTTTCACTGATATTGATTAGATCATAAAAGACGATGCAATTTCACAAATGTTCTTTGCCAAATTTTGTACCTTGGGGAATGCTGTGGAAGCAGCCGAAATGTCAATAAACAGTATTATTTCAAGCGACTGTGGTTTAATTTAGCTAAACGAGTCTCAAATATAACCACAGAAGAAGTTTTGGATCTCGCATAATATATTTCTGATTTCTGGGGGAAAGCCCCACCTAAGCCACCTTGTAGTTGCAGTAACACTTAACCATGATGAAAATGTGTCTAAACAACTTTTAAAACCTATCTTTTTGGGAAAAAAAAATCACAAACAGGAAACACTGCATCCACGCTGACCTGTAACGCGTTTAGTCGCGCGGTCTACGATTGTAGCCTAGTCGTATTTCAGCGCTAATAGTCTTGCGATAAGCTCACTATAAATACATCAGATCAAGTGAATGTTTACTTGGGAACATTGTCGAAAGGTACTGAAACGGACTCAAAAGCCACCTGTGGGATAGGTGGTTGGTGCATATATAAATGCGCGTGGTCTACCAGTGTAGCCCAAGCGACTAGCGAAAGGTTAAAACATCATAGTAATGAAATCTCGCAAGATGACTATAAACCATAGAATAAGGGTATCAACAATAATTGTTTGTTAAACGGGTGATACAGTGGTGAGTAAGACAGCTGTTGGTTTTACTCACTCAGTTTTGAGTTTCAGTCTCGTTTGACGAAAGTCAAAAATTTCAGAGCTTTCAGATCCTCCGGTTTGCCCAAAACATCGAAAATCTTTATTTGGCTTTCTATTAAAATAAAACATCGTATTTTGAATAATTATTTGGCAGTGCCAATTACAAATCTGGTCGTAGTTTTGAGTTTCAGTCTCGTTTGGTGAAAATGCAAATTTTCAGACCTTTCAGATCATCAGGTCTATCTAAAAAATCGAAAATCTTTATTTGGCTATCCATTAAGATAAAACCTCGTGTTTTGGATAACTTGAGGGTCCTGATTGCAAATCTGGTCGCAGTTTGGAGTTTTAGCATCATTTGACGAAAATCAAAAATTTCATATCTTGCAGATCTTCAAGTTTGCGTAAAAAATCGAAAATCTTTATTTGGCTTTCTATTAAGATGAAATCTCGTGCTTTGGATAATATGAGCGTGTTGATTGCAAATCTGGTCGCAGTTTTGAGTTACAGTCTCGTTTGTCGAAAATCAAAAACTTCAGATATTGCAGGTCTTCAGGTTTGCCTAAAAAATCGAAAATCTTTATTTGACTTTCTATTAAGATGAGACCTTGTGTTTTGGATAATTTAAGGGTGCTGATTACAAATCCGGTCGTAGTTTTGAGACTCACTTTCGACTGATAAAAATAAAAAAATTCAGTGCTTTCAGATGCTTCAGGTTTACCTATAAAAACTAAATCTTTATTTGGCTTTCCATAAAGATCAAACCTCGTGTTCTGCATAACTCGGGAGTGTTGATTACAAATCTGGTCGTAGACAGTTTCGACTGATGAAAATAAAACATTTCGGATATCTCAGATCTTCAGGTTTCCATAAAAAATTGAAATCCTTTATTTAGCTTTCCATTAATATGAAACCTCGTGTTTTGGATAATTTGGGGGTGTTGATTACAAATTTGGTCGTAGTTGTGACTTTCAGTCTCGTTTAATGAAAATAAAAAATTTCAGAGCTTTCAGATCATAAGGTTCGTCCAAAACATCAAAAACCTTTATTTGGCTTTCTATTCAAATGTAACTTCGCGTTTTGGATAATTTGCAGGTGCTGATTACAAATCTGGTCATAGTTTTGAGTTTCAGTTTCGTTTGATGGAAATCAAAAATTTCAGACCATTCAGACTCTACTCGGATTCTAAGGTTTCCCTAAAGAATTGAAAATCTTTATATAGCTTTCCATTATGACAAAAGATCGTGATTTGAATAATCTGGAGCTGCTAATTACTGATCCGGTCGCAGTTTTTAGTTTCAGTCTAGTTTGACGAAAATTAAAAATTCCAAATTGTTCAGATCCTCAGGTTTGCCTAAAAGATCTAAAATCTTCATCTAGCTTTCCATTAAGGTGAAACCTTGTGTTTTGGATAATTTGAGAGCGCTGATTACAGATCCAGTCTCAGTTTTAAGTTTTAGTATTGCTTGACCAAAATCTAGAATTTCGTGTCTTTCAGATCTCCAGGTTTACTAAAAAAAATTGAAAATATTTATTTGGCTTTCTATTAAGATGCAACCTCGTACTTTGACTGATTTGAGGGTGCTGATTACAAATCCGGTAGCAGTTAAGTTTCAGTTTCAATAAAATTTCCAGATCTTCAGGTTTGCCTAAAAAATCGGAAATTTTTGGCTTCCTGCTAAGATAAAGCCTCGCGTTTTGGATAATTTGGGGGTGCTGAGTAGAAATCTGGTCGCTGTTGTGAGTTTCAGTCTACTTTGACGGTCATAAAAAAATTCAGATGTTTCAGATCTCCAGGTTTACATAAAAAATGGAAAATCTTTATTTGTTATATTAAGATGAAACCTTGCGTATTGGATGACTTGAGGGTGCTGATTACAAATCTGGTCACCGTTATGATTTTCAGTCTCGTTTGACGAAAACAAAGTGTTTCAGATCTTTCAGATCTTCAGGTTAAAAACATGATTTTCGCCAGTACAGTGGATTATATTTTTAGAGTTATAAGAAATAGTGTGCATTTTTTACCGATTTTTAAAATTATGATTTATCTGAGCGTATTCAAGATTTTTTAAGGTATACTTTTTTTAGTCATCTCTAACCAGGAACACGTTTTCAGGTCGCTTCCATCCATACGATTTTGGCAAGAAAGAAAACTTGCAGCGGTACAAAAGTAGACATCCACCAAACTACAAACTGAGTAAAATAACCGCACCAGTGTACCTCATCTACAGCAGAAATGACTGGTTGGCTTCAGAAAAGGACGTGAGGAAACTGTGTTCGGAGCTTGGAGGTACCTGCAAGGGAGCTTTCTTGATATCTGATAGCTCCTTCAATCACTTAGATTTTGTGTATGGTATTTACACTGAAAAATTGATAAATCCTAAAGTTATGAGTCTCTTTTCCAGACACTGATAGATAAATCCTAAAGTAATGAGTCTCTTTTCCAGACACTGATATTGCTGTTAGTAGGTACCATTTTGTATATAAGATCTGTTGGACACGTCACGTGATTACCGAACATCATAATGACAATGAAGTGGTGACATTTGCAGATAATAGGTCTCGTTGCTGGAGAATTTTAATGCATAAGAGGAGGTTATAGTACGTTCATGAGAGCTGTTTGCAATGGTTCAGCTGTAACCATTTTTTGACTATTAATTTTGAGATTTCTGAACTGGAAAAAATATGAGAATGAAGAAAAAGGACGGTTCTAGGGAAATGTCGACGCATTTTTGAAATTTTCTAATAGACAATTGGTAAAAAATTGTCAAAATTGACTTTTTTTTTGACTAAATTCACGGTCTCGTTAATCACCCTGTATAAAATTATTCTAAAATCTGGATCGACATTTCTATAGAAGTTTTAAGAAAACGCAAATCATGTTTTTGTGCCAAAAATTATTAATATACAGGGTCAAAAACGGTTACGGCTAGAGCCTTGCATTGAACGATCGCGCGCCTATTGGGACACTGATAAGGGCGCCACCAACACAAAAGTATGTAAACTACAGTTTATGAATGAGCTGAAGTTCATTCATTTCTGGAATTAGATGGATATTGATTTGGGCATCAACTAAATTTGTAGTCGATGGTTTTCGGTGACTTATTGATATACTAATTTATTGATATATACTGCGTATATACAAGGGTTAGTCGTCAATGATATAGTATAGTTAGTCAATGATATAGTGTCCAACAAAGTTAGTTTGTAGCAGAAAGAATACACATAGTGCTTGAAAATTACAATTTTTGTAATAGATTGCTTTTTATTTTTTATGAATAAAAACATATTAAGTATAACAACTTGGTTTTAACTTTTATCTCCCATACTTAACATTTTCTGTAACAACAATCTTCTCAACTTATCTCAGACAAACGATCGGTTATCACCATCATAGTCACAATGTCTTAACAGACATGTTGTGAACTCGTAAAATGCATTAAGTCGGAGCTAGAGTATTGCCGACACAAATATTATAAATAGTTTTGAGAACTATAGCTCGCCATCGTTCGTGATTTACTGTCAGTTCAGTGGTACTCTTGATACGCATATGCAGCAACTGTTTAGACGTATCCACCCAGCGTGTAGGGGAACGGTCACGGCGCCGCCCACTCGGGGCATGACCCTAAACTAGAATTTTCTCCATATTATCGCTTCTGTGGATACGTCCGAAGAATGTAAGCATTCTCATCGACACAATGGAGGATAGTGTCTTTAGATTAACGAGTTCATCCAGTATGGTAACGTTAGTTCGATGGGCGGTATAAGGAACTCTCAGCATTCTCCTTCACGTTCACATTTCATTACATCTATGCGAGCTCGATACAAGGTCAACCTAAAGGACAGATCGGAATGGGCTCTAGGAGAACCTCGACATATGTCGAATGGTATCACCTGGTACACTGATTGCTCCAAAAATGTATCAGGTATAGGAGGAGGTATATCCCATTTGACCGACAGTGCACAATAAAGCTTAATTCAGATGCACACGACATCCGATGATACGACCACAGCATAGTAAACAACCAGCAGAATATCTCTGAGGATTTCCTATATAAAAATGGCTCCCACAGAATTTGACCTTGCGATGATGTATGGATGATTTTACGGCTGTGAAGTTTGGGTAGAGATGCGAAAAAGAAAATATCGATACCGGTACCAACTCGATATTTTTTAGCCGAATAGACGCGTTTGGTTCGTACAGAGAATTTTGTGCAATTGATTACACCCCTCAATAATTGTATTATTATTTTCGATACCGATACCCCTACAGAAGTATCGATACCAGCTTGGAATCGCTCAAAAAGTATCTAAGATAAAAATACTCGATATTAGTGCAGAAGTACAAGTATCGAAGTATCCAACCTGAGTTATTGTGCTGGTTGTTTACTATACTGTGATAAGACGGTACGAAACTGTTCCTATTGGTTGAAATATTCAAAATGATGTCAAATCAAAATATCTTTTTGAATATTTCAACGAATAGGAACAGTTTCACGCCGTCTTATCGTCGGACGTCGTGTGCATCTGAATTAAGCTTTAATTTTCAGCTGGAACTGAGCATCTGTGGCTGGCTGTAGCAAATATGATTCGTTTATAAAACTGAAGAATTTTATTTGAAAGATATCATCAGTTCTGAAATGTATAACTTCTTTTGATTATCATCGTCCTCGCTAATGTTGTCTAGACAAGCTTTCATTATTTACTTTTCTAAACATCGTCAAAAACATCCAGCAAAACATATTGTATTAAACACTTGAAATACCACATTATATCTAATCTTCAGATTATTTTCTTTTACCAGAAGGTCTGATCCACAGCATCAGGAATTTTTTATCTAAAATTTCCATACAATACCCACAGCTATCAATCACTATGAAGGATGTATAAAACTACTTTTGATTCACAAACATCATTTATTTGTAAGGTACTTTCAAGGAAGTCGAATGTATCTAGGCATTTTTCTATTATTTGCATGTACTTGCACTGTAGAATCCCAGTATGACGATATCTTCATCAAGTATATGAATGGAGGGTTTCGGAACAGCACATCTGAAGACTTCATAAGTACGGTATGTTACAGTAAATATTTACAGATAATGTAAGTGGACCTTTATCCACCAGCAGTTGCAAAACTTTGACTATTGACTATCTAACTACTTAAGAATGTACATTAGATGTTCCAGTTTGAACATGTGTATTTTGAATATTCATAGGACGTTGAATGTACATATGAAAAATGATATACCTACACTAGTGTAGGTGTATTCATATGTGTCTCTACATTGAACTTTCATACTATGTATGTATGTACAGGGTGTCCCATTTTGGGCACTTTTACGGGGTATCTCGGTTATTTTAGAAGATAGTGAGTTGCGGTTTTCGCAGCAGTTTGCTACTTTTTTGTGAAACTAAAGCTGCCGTCAACAAAATTATCATGGCCCTCTTGGTTTTTAAGATACAGGGTGGAATCGAAAATGATCGATTTTGGGACCACCCTCGTATCTCGGTTATCTTTTATCTTATTGAAAAGTTTAAAAAAGGGTCTTATAGAATTTTTTCTGTAGAATCCAGTGGTGTAGTTTAATTTTTTCTTACGCTAACCATTTTTCAGTTATGAAGCAAGCATATATTTTTTTAAATGGAACACCCTGTATATTATTTTTGAAGTAAATAGGAAATAATTCAAACTTTTCAAAATATGTATTGGTATTGAGCTATTTTGAAAATTATACTCAAAATTTGATTTTTCCAATTTTTACCTTATTTGTAGCAGTAGGCCATGGTTAATCAACTATAAATAATAAGCATCTAAGCAGTTATTACTCTACAAGAGACTTTCTACTCAAATTCAAAGAAACAGAATCAAAATACTTTTTTTTACATAATAATGTGTCATTAAAATGATGAATATTGTGTTATTATAATATTGAGTAGATAGTGGGCTATGACTCATCTATTAAAAACAAAAAAGCAAATCTGTAAAAAACTTGCGAGACTATCAGCTTTTAATTATATTTTCATTAAATATTATTTTGATTAATATTGTTCTTTCAGTGTTTTCGTTTTAATGATTGTCAATTTTCTATAATAATGGCAGCTTAGGTACCCAGAGATACAGCAACCGTTTTCAGATATAATTGCTCATCTAAAAATATATATAGTTAGGTACGAATCCTTTATTCAACTACGTCCTAAAACTGATTTCAATGAGAATAGAGATCAAAGGAAAGCAAACGTATTATGTTACATAGAAGCAATGCATTCACCATCTTGTAAGCACAAAGAAGAGGCTACAGGGGTACAAAAATCAACTGCAGAAATAATTCTAAAAAATACAATTACCATCCATACAAGTTTGAAATACTTCAACATTTGCACAGGATCCAAGTTTTGGAATTTTGAATTGCCATAACAAAAGGAGACCAATAATTCTTTTAAATGCCATTAAAAGAATAAGAAATTGTGCCAGATTTGCATTCGAGAAAATAGTCTCCAGCTTGAATCAACATCTCTAAAAGCTCCTCGATGTTTTTATTTTTTATTTTGATTCAAATTCCAATTTAATAATGTGTTGATATTCTTCAGATATAATGTTTGGTTTTAGGTAATATTTACTGAATATTATCACAAATAGTAGTTAGTAGCGTACAAAATACAGTTAAGTAATTGAGTTTAAAAGTATTGAGTTTCTTGTATCTTAAAAATTGTTTACATGGATATTGTTTTTAATAGATTAGTCATGGCCTACTGCTACAAATAAAGTAAAAATGAAATTTTGAGCTTCGTTCTCAGAAAAAAATCGTACTAATAGCTATATATTTTTGAAAAGCCTGAATTATTTCCGATTGACTTCAAAAATAATATACAGGATGTTCTATTTAAAAAAATACATGTTTGCTTCATAACTGAGAAATGGTTGGAGTAAGAAAACATTAAACTACACCACTGTATTCTACAGAAAAAATTATATAAGATCCTTTTTTAAACTTTTCAATAAGATAAAAGCCAACTGAGATACGTCGATAATTTTTGATTCCACACTGTATCTCAAAATCCAAGAGGGCCATGATAATTTTATTGACGGCATCTTTAGTTTCACAAAAAACCGCAACTCTATATCTTCAAAAATAACTGAGATACCCCGTAAAAGTGGGACACCCTGTACTCTGGTATGTAAGTATATACATGGTTTATGTTATGAATATACATGTTCGTACCAGGTCTATGTTACATATACTATGCATTTAAATTAGACGAACATATGCACATTCAATGGATTTGCCATGGATGTGAAAGTTCGCGACAAACGTACATGAAATGTATATTCTTTTGATGTCTATTTGACATCCATTGGATATTTTTGCTCCATTTGTGGATATACATATCGATTGATTCGATATCCATTGTATGTACATTGTACATACTTTTGGTTATGTGGGATGGATCCTGGATGATTTTGCTATTGGTTAAGTATTACTTTCTAGATTGACTCCATAAGAAATAACGGATATATTGCTGAGGAGCACTATGTGGTTGGTCCTGAGGGTAATACCCTTAGCATTCATAGGATACCGCATGGAAACTCAGGAAGAAGAAATGGTAGAGTGGCTCTTTTGATGCATGGCATTCTGACTTCTTCATACGACTGGGTATTGATGGGACCTGGAAAAGCTCTAGGTAAATTTTAGTATCTGAATTTGCTTTCCTTCTAGCAATATGGTTGAGGGGTGAGGGGTCGTAAAACTGAAAAATTTGTTCATAATATTCATAATAGGCTCCCCACTAACGTGTGAAAGAAAGACCTAGCGTCATAATACACTTTTTAGGTCCATCCGAACATTGTCTTGCTTCTTACAGGAAACATCTATACATACGAATATCGTTTTAGATCGTTCTGTATTGTGTGACATGGAAACTGTTGGATTGATTTTAGTGAAATTTTTACACAGCATTATTACCGTGGCAGTAAGAAAACTGACAATATAAAAACAGCTCAAACTTCGTTTTTAGGCGTTTTAGGGCTTCCTGATCATTTACCACTTTTTTTAGTGGGGGTGAAATTGAGGTGGTTAGGGGGTGGGGGGTTGTAAAACCGAACATTCTTTTGTATTCATAATAGGCTATCCATTGACCTGTAGAAGAAAGACCTAGCGGCACAATACACTTTTTTAGGTCCCTCCGAACATTGCTTTGCTAATTATAGAAACCAAAGGACTTAGAATTTTCAGATGTGTACATAAGAGTATTGCTTTGCAGATCGTTCTGTATTGTGTAACTACTGTAACTGTTGAACAAATTCTAATAGAATTTCAACACCTTGGCGGGGACGGAAAACGCGAATGGTTTTTAGAAATCATGCGAGCTGCGAGTAACTGTTCACGAGAGGTTTTGTGTTGGAGGTTTTTTTTTGTGGACAGGCAGGCAATGATTTGGTTGAAAGGGATCTCAGACTATAGCCTCATGCTATGGGAATGGGAGAATAATAAAGTTGTATGTGTGAAAAGTACTGAGTCAATCAATTTGACTCGATTTTTGTTGTACAGGGTGTCCCATTTTAGGCACCTTTACGGGGTATCTCGGTTATTGTTGAAGATAAAGAGTTGCGGTTTTTGCGGCAATGTGCTACTTTTTTGTGAAACTAAGGATGCCGTTAACAAAATTATCATGGCCCTCTTGGTTTTTAAGATACAGGGTGAAATCGAAAACCATCGATTTTGGCACCATCCTCGTATCTCGGTTGTCTTTTATCTTATTGAATAGTTTAAGGAAGGTTGTTATAGAATTTTTTCTGTAGAATCCAGTGGTGTCGCTTGATTTTTTCTTGCTCTAACCATTTTTTAGTTATGAAGCAAACATATATTGTTTTTTAAATGGAACACCCTCTACATTAATTTTGAAGTCAATCGGAAATAATTCGAGCTTTTCAAAAATATAGTATTAAGTTATTTTGAAAATTGCGCTCAAAATTAGATTTTTTAATTTTTCACTTTTTTTGTAGCAGTAGGCCATGGTTAATCAATTATAAATAATAAGCACCTAAGCAGTTATTACTCTACAAAAGACTTTCTACTCAAATTCTAAAAAACAGAATCAAAATACCTTTTTTTAAATAATAATATCTCATTAAAATCATGACTGTGTTATTATAATATTGAGTAGATATTGGGCTACGACTCATCTACTAAAAACGAAAAAGCAAATATGTAAAAAATTTGCGAGACTGTCAGTTTTTTTTCATATTTTTATTAAATATTTCTCTTTCTGTGTTTTTATTTTAATTATTGTCAATTTTCCACAACAAGGGCAGAGGGCAGCTTAGATACCCCGAGGGACAGCAACCGTTTCCAAATATATTTGCTCGTCTAAAAATAAATATAGTTAGGTACGGATCATTTATTCAACCACGTCCTAAAACGTATTTCAAGGAAAATAGGAAGCAAAGGAAAACAAATGTATTAGGTTACATAGAAGCAACGCCTTTATCATCTTGTAAGCACATAGAAGAAGCCGTAGTATCAACTGAAGAAGATCAATAATTCTCTTAAATGCCATTAAAAGAATAATAAATTGTGCCACATTTGCATTCGAGAAAATAGTCTCCAACTTGAACCAACATCTCTAAAAGTTCCTCGATGTTTTTAGTTCTTATTTTGATTCAAATTCAAATTTAATAATTTGCTGATATTCTTCATACATAGTGTTGTTTGGTTTTGAGTAATGTAATAATCAACTAATCAACAAATAGTAGTTAGTAGCGTATAAAATTAAATAATTGAGTTTAAAGGTGTTGAGCATCTTGTATCTTAATAATTGTCTACTTGGATATTGTTTTTAATAGATTTGTCATGGCTTACTGCTACAAATAAGGTAAAAAATGGCAAAATCAAATTTTGAGCGTAATTTTCAAAATAACTTAATACTGATATATATTTTTGAGAAGCTTGAATGTTTTCCGATTGACTTCGAAAATAATATACAGGGTGTTCCATTTAAAAAAGTATAAGTTTGCTTCATAACTGAAAAAATGGTTAGAGCAAGAAAAAATCAAACTGCACCACTGGATTTTACAAAAAAAATTATATAAGACTCTTTTTAAACTTTTCAATATAATAATATAAAAGACAACCGAGTTACGAGGGTGGTCCCAAAATCGATAGTTTCCGATTTCACCCTGTATCTCAAAAACCAAAAGGGCCATGATAATTTTGTTGACGGCATCTTTAGTTTCATGAAAAAGTAGCACAGTGTCGCGAAAACCGCAACTCTCTATCTTCAAAAATAACCGAGATACCCCGTAGAAGTGCCCAAAATGGGACACCCTGTACATTTTTTCGTATTTTGGTGAGAATGACCCAAAGTTGAAACATGAAACGACAAATTTGTAGCTTATATGCTGGCTGATGAAGGATACGATGTATGGATGGGTAATGTAAGAGGAAACGTATACTCCAGAAAGCATGTATTTCTCGACCCAGATAACGATACTCGTTTTTGGGACTTCAGTTGGCATGAAGTCGGCAAGTATGACCTACCTGCCATGATAGATTATATATTAGATAGAACCGGCAAAGACAGCTTGTACTACACAGGACACTCTTTAGGTAAGTGCTACTAACAGGTGGTCCATTTACATACTGAAATTGCATTTTGCTACAAAACAGAAAACGGTTTTTAGAAATCGCGTCAGTAGCGGCGCAGCAATAGTAAAAAAACTAAAAATGTAAAAACAACTTCGTTTTTACGCGATTTAGATCATTTTCTGCTTTTTTTGGGTGGGGGTGAGATTGGAGTGGTTGAGGGGTGGAGAGTTGTAAAGTTAAAAAAATTGTTGTATTCATAATAGGCTATCCGTTGACATGTGCAATAAAGAAATGGCCCTTTTTGTGGGCGGGAGATGATCTGATTGCAAGAGGGTCTCAGGCCTCAGACCAGATTCACACTATAGGAAAATAATAAACTGGTATCACCGTAATATGAAGTACTGAGTCAATCAGCTTGACTTCATTTTCTGTCATAAACTACTCAATTGTAGATCTATTTTCTCGAGTGTTATGAGCCTTGTAAACTGAAACAAATCCAGCCAAAGCGATGCGATGGTTAATTGTTAACATGTTCTTTTTTTTAAGGTAATACCTTATTTTCTGTTATGACCTCATTGCGTCCTGAATACAACAAGAAAATTAAAGTGCAAGTCAGTCTGGCTCCAGTTGCTTTTGTGGACCATGTCATCAGCCCACTGATGAGAATTTTTGCATTTTGGGAGAAACCCATAGAGGTAAGTGGTCTCTGTGGAAACGCACAAGCAGTTAAAAGTGAATATACCATAACGATAAGGATATACAGGGTTTTAGTCAAGAAAAAGATGGTTCATTAATTAGTTTCAGGTCTTTTAAGTGTCTACTAAGCAGTGAAAATTATACAGCTGCTCATAAAGCTCAGAAAATTCTTCTTCTTCTTAGCGTGCCACAGAGATTCCTGCGTAGGCGTTCATCCTTTCTCTCATCAGATCATCCTATTCATTGCAGCCCTCTGCAATTCCTGCAGGTCGCTTATTCCTGTCCAGTGATGGATGTTTCTCAGCCATGATAGCTTTTTTCGTCCAATTCCTTTTCTCCCTCATTCGATCTTACCTTAAAGAATGAGACGCAGGAGGTGATAGCGTTCCCCACGCATTATGTGGCCTAGTTAAACTATTTCCCTCTTCCGTATATCCTCAAAAATCTCGTTCTGCTAAGCCAGCTCTCTGGAGAATGTTCTCATTTCTCACATGGTATACCCAGGGCACTCTCAGCATTCGTCGCAGAGTCCACATTTCGAACGCTTCGATCTTATTTAAAATAGCTGCCTTCAGCGTCCATGCCTCTATGCCATACAATAGAGTAGACCAGACATAACACTTCATCATCCTGTATTTGAGACTGAAGTTCAAATTTTTGTTGGTAAGGCTTTAGGAAAATTGTACTAGCGTGTTCAATTCTCCATTTTACCTCCTGATCTGGGTCCCATCTTTTGTTTATCATGTATCCCAGTTATTTAAATTTGTTGACCCCTCCATTCGGGTGTTTGGGATATGGTGTCTGTTAATAACCATGAATTTGGTTTTGTCGATATTTTTGTCTTCAGACCCAACTTTTGGCTTTCCTCGTTAATGCGACTTAATAACCCTTGTCTAACTCCCTTTTGTATTTCAACATCGTCTGTTGATCCTGCAGGAATCCTCCTCTCAAAATTGAATAACTATTTTTTACTATTAGTAGTAGTAGTAGTGATGGAGAGACGAATCCAGGCAAGTAGGCCACATTTGGCCATATCTGCCAACCCCGCCTAACCAATACTGAAAACACTGAAAGCATTACGTCCTAGAAAGCTCCTTGTCAAACCTACTAGACCTCTTGATGAAAACCAGTATGTCCGACTATCTTGCTGAATAAAGTTACTGCTCCCCGAACTCCGTGGTGCCGACTATCTGAACCCTGCGGTTGCTATACATAGCTCATCTGCCCAGGAAGTGGAACGCTGTTTTATCCTCGTCCTAGCATCTGGAGCAGATGAGGTCTCTACCACTCTCATGAGTGACAAATGTGGCAATGGCAGTGAGAACCCAGCCCAAAAGGATCAGCGTCTCTCTGCCTTTATTCAGAAGCCATAGCCTTCAGCCCTTATCAGGGCCCCATATGACTATTTTAGCTTGCTGAAGTCATCTCTCTCTAATCATGATTTCGCCAGTTCCTTGCACACTCAGTCATCCAGGTTAACATTAACCTAATGCCTGTTAATTCAAAGTATCAATTCTAGGCCCATGCAGGGGCTACCGGCCCCTATCTTAACCAGACGGTTCGCTCTCTCGTTACCCGATACATCAAGGACCACAAAACATTCCTGAGCCAGAGCTGAATGAACCCTCGGGGCTTCCACCACCCTTAGAGCTTCTGAACACTGTTCGATTTCCGCTAACCATCGATATGGCGTACACCTGCGCCTGAACACAGTCGTGCAGGTCCCCAGCGTAAAGGTTCGCTGCAGTCCTTTTCCCTCCAGGCAGAAGCTTCTCCATCGAATCCCCACTACTTTGAGCGTGAACCATCAGTGAAGCACACCAAACTACGGGGCGAAAATTTTACTTTTCCACTCATTCAATCGTCCCTTTCCAGGATGGTTAACGAGAATCTATTATCTACACTTAGTTAGGGTATTTTTGGATCTTTCTTCTCTCACTGACTATATCGGGATATTATTCTCCACGAATCGCTCTATTCTAGCGTGGCCAACTAGTGGTTTTCGTTCCACCCACGTGTCCCATCTGACGCATCTTCAGGCAGGCCGACATCGCCTCTATTTTTATCCAGAGGTGGACAGGCGGCAAGCCCAAAAGTACATACAGGGCAGCAGAGGGTGTTGCTCTCGTGGCACCCGCTATGCTCTGTGCTGCAAGCCTCAGTTTGTTTTTTTACTATTACTAAACTATTTCGCAATCGCAGTTCTCTACACACAGAAAAATCTGTCGTTTTGTCAAAGACTTACGCTTGGATTCAACGGGACGTTACACACAGCATTCCTCAAATACAGCGATGTTTTATCCAATGGGAAGTGTATAGTTGGTAACGAATTATATCGTATTGTCGATTCAACTACAAGATGTCATTGGATTCCAACGGATGATTCAATCGCAGCCTGTCTTTGAATCGAATCTATGTTTGGTAATTGATTCTAAACTACTTTCTTTTCCTTGGACCAACAGATTTTGTTGCGAGGACAGCTGATCGATTCGTTTGGATGTTTAGTGGTGTGATTTTGGATGAAGTTATAAGGAGCATGATATAAGAGTTAGACATAAGCCTGCACCAGTTGTTGCATTTTTACCTGACATATAACTGTTTGACTAATCTAAATACCTACATTCAAATGTGGGTGTTAGCTCTTCTAAGCCCCAATTTCTCAGTAGGTCCTCCATTTAATATATAACTGGACACATTTAAATCACAAAATTACTGATGCAAAAAGCAAAAACATGAGATGACACAACACGGCTAACACCGAAACAACACAACGAAACACAACGAAACAACCTCGTCCATGTTGGCAGGTTGACGCTGATGATAGCACTAAGATGATCCCCATGCTCTTTCTTTTTACGTTCATTGAATCGGGACTTTTGTCCCGCTGAATACTGATTATAGTTCAGCGAACAACAAGGGTCATTGAATTCGATATATGATGTTGTTGTTACGAATACTACTTGCCAATTTCTTTAACAGCATAGACAATGTTTTGAAAGCATGGGTTATTGTTCGCGTAATAGTTATCTTTTGAAACAAAATTAATTGTTTTCAGATGAATTGTCACGAACTGCTGTTGCAGTAATGATTTTCGTACATCGAATACATTATCTGCTTTGCTTAAATGAAACAGCGTAAATTTCGAAAACAAAAGGATGTTTTGATTGCACTATATGTCAATACTAGTATTAGAAGCATTATACATATCGTTAGACCGCCTACAAAATTATTTTGAATCTATTGGCATACCTGTGATTACTTCGAATATAAGGATTGAATTCTTCCATTGACATGGATTTGAAACAACTGTAAATATATTTAAAGCGATGGAAAAACATCATAATACTAACAATTAATTGGAAACGCAACAGTATTCTTTTTCTGTGTAACGCAGACAACTCTATTCTATCTCACTGTCATTACCACAGTTCGTTCCAACAAAAAATTAATAAATAACAATAAAAAAATATAGATCATTGTTTTCCAGATGTTGGAGGATCTCGTTGGGCCACACGAATTTCTCCCTAGCGAAAGCTTTCTATCAACTATCAGCAAGATCTTGTGCAAACCAGGCAATAATTTGCCTTTCCTCATATGTGAGAACACGTTGTTTGCCTTAGCAGGGTATAATCCTCAAATGAACATCACTCTGTTGCCGATAATCATGTCACATGTACCTGCAGGATGCTCGACAAAAGAGTTTATTCATCTGGGACAAGAAATGAGGTCTGGTAAGACATTACTTTCATTTAAATATATTCTTGACCTTTTATCCTTCGGATTCGGTCAATGTAAATTAATTTACTGTGTGGCAATCGTAAACAGACCAGCGCGGCATGAGGTAAGGAGAGGTAGCGATGGTCTTTAGACTGTCGAGTCTAAAAATGGATAGAGATAATTAGTGAAACAAGGACAATAAATATTGTCTGCAGGGATTATCCAATCACGACGCCGCACTGTCTTTAAGTAAGGAAGATAATCTGCTGCCGGTTGTAGTTATAAGTTTTATGAATTAGATAAATCGGATATTAATAATAATCTTCCATCAGAGCTTCCTGCGTTTACCGCACAATGTTTGACACATCATCATACCCCTTAGGCCCAGTTTCACAATCAGTGGTCACTCTGACGGTTTACTAACCTCGACCTGCGAGTTAACTCGAACAATCAAACGCCTCTTGTTTCACAATCATAAAATGACGTAGGGTTAACTGACCGCGAGTTGTGTTTTATGTTTAGCGGTTGGTAGTACTGTGTCCGTAATATTTAAAATTTCTTCTTCTTATTTCCTTCGTTAGGTATTTCGTGCTGGTGTTTCGTGTTTTTTTGACAAGACTGTCAAAGAATGAGTTCGTTGAGTTTTCAGTGTCATGCGATCTCCAACCTCATTTTGTTTTTCCACTCACGTTTTTTCATTTCCATCTCAGTTATTTGGTGTTTGGCATAGATAAAAGATTTTTAGGTTGGATTGGTGTTTGGATTGCTTGGCGTTGTAATTGTTTCTGGGCCTTTTTCAAATAATAGCTGTGCATGTACCCGTGTGTCAGCATGGAAAAATCAAAAAGAGCGAACAAATTTTCAGACGATGAAGAATATCTGTTCATTTCGTTAGTATAAAAGTACAGGCATGTGATAAAATGCAAAACAAATGGTGCAACAACATGGCGCGAAAAAGACAACGCCTGGGAAAAGATAGGAGAAGAATTTAATTGCAAATGTGCAAATAATAGCCGCAGATCTGTAAAGGTGCTGGAAGAAAAATACAAAAATTTAAAAAAGACCAAGGAGTCATGGTCATCATATTCCTCAAAATAATTGACTCTAGGTCGAAATATTCTTGGTCTCATTGCTTCTTTATCACTGCTATACGCATTTACATCATAACCATCCATTTCAAATGAAAAGAACGATGGAAAGCGTTAATGTAAACGATAAAATGTGAAACTCCAAACGCCTAGCAAGTAGCAGAACCGAAGTGACATAACCTAATGTCCATGCGTCATCACAAACCTGGGGTTAACTCAAGAATTTCTGAGGGTCAAGTTAACTCAGAGTTAACCTCAAGTAAGATCGAAAGCCACCATTTTTGAAACATGACATTTATGGTTAACGTCCGGTCAACACCCAACCTTGAATTAACCCATCATTGTGAAACCGTCCCTTAGACTTGCTAGCTCGCGAAAGGTGTGAAACGTATAGCGAGATGAAGCACAACGCTACCAGAGAGCCTTTTATACGTTAGATGGTAAGAACAAAGGAACAATGCCAATACAGGATGTTGAGCAAAATCTCTCATGGTTAATATCAGACAAGAGACATCCAGACCTCATGGTGCAGGCAGAGCTGGTTCATAAAGCCAATGCATCGCTGTGCAAGATTGAGAGGTGGATGTGCGATCACAAGCTTAAGTTGGCTCCTGAGAAAAAAGAGGCAGTTATAATGCGCGGCCCAAGGAGCAAGAGAGCTAACGTGGTCTTCCAACTAAAGGGGGTGCAGGTCACACCAAGCAAGTCCATAGTGTACCTCGGAGTCACACTGGATAACGAGAGGTGTTATGGAGAACACCTTAAACGAGTAGTGACACAAGCTGAGAAGAAGGCGGCAATACTTTCGCGACTGATGCCAAATGTAGGAGGGCCCAGTAGCAACAAAAGGGCACTACTGTGCCAGGTTGTACAGTCGGTCATCCTATACGGAGCTCCTGTCTGGTGTAAACCCACGAAAAGGAAAAGGTATCAGAAGGTCTTAGACAGCTTGCAAAGAAAGTCCCTACTGAGGGTGGCCAGTGCTTACCGCACGGTATCTACAAGAGCCTTGCAAGTTATAACGGCGATACGACCATTATACTTGCTGGCCGAAGAGAGGACACTGATCTGCCATGGTCAAGCAGGCAATGCGATAAGCCGCGCTGAGGCTAAAAGGCTGACAGCAAGTAAGTGGCAAAGCATATGGAACGAGACCACTGACGTCGGGCAGTGGACGAAACGACTAATACCGTCGATAAAAGAATGGGCGGAATGCAGTCATCGGCAGACGTCCTATTTCCTAATGCAGGCACTGTCTGGGGACGGGCCTTTTCGAGTGTATAGGAAACGGATAGGACGGGTGATGGACGAAAGGTGCTTGCACTGCGAGGCGGAAGATACGGCCGAGCATGCCCTGTTTTTGTGCGATCGATGGGGGGCGTACAGACAGGAGGCAAGTCAAAAACTGGATGGGGAGCTGATCCCAGAGACTATGGTCACGCTGATGTTGCCCAGCGTAGAGGCATGGAACATCATACATGAGATGATCAACAAAATACTCTCTGTAATGGAGAAAGAGTAGCGGCTTCAAGGATAAATGAGGATTGGAAGTTATTCATAAATGTGTTTTAATCATTGCCTCATCTTGCACTGCGAAGAATATCGTTCACGATGATGCCCGGTGCAGAAGGAGATATAACATCAGAGGTAAGGAAGAGGGAACGGGTTTTAGCCGGTCGGGCCGTGATGACATGTCGGATGGACGTGGTTGCGTCCATTGGACATGTGATCAGAGGACTTAAGCTGGTTCAACGTCGGGCGGACAGACTCTCTCTCACACTTCCGAATGTGTGAGTGTTTTCTGTCCTTGCGATCAAGCCGATTTCCTAAAGCCTCTATAATTAAAAAAAAGACCTCATGGTGAGACTGACTTTCACCTTACCCAGGTACTGACTGGCCATGGATGTTTTCCGGCCCACCTGAATAGGTTTTGCGTAGTAGATGATCCTACCAGGAAGGAAATCCTGTCACACCATATTTGTATGCTCTGCGCGGCAAAAAGTAGGCTATATTTTTTGTTTTTCTTTTATGGTCTGCCTACCGCAAAGTCTGGAAGCCTATGGCGCTGTAGAAGCGCTGCGAGAGGATCAGTATCGGTGCACATTAGCTTTGAAATGCTGCAGGTTGTAGCCGTCAGGGAACAAATTTCCCGGCAGCTCATTCCACAGGGTCAAAGTTCTCCAAAAGAAGGAATGCTGGAGGAGACTGGTTCGGTGAATAGGGATTCCTACCTGGTAAGGATGAGCTCGCAGAGCCTCTCTAGTGTTCCTCGTTCGGACGGCTTTTGGTGTGATTGTCTGAAAGAGCTCACTCGAACATCTTCCGTAATAGAATCTGCAAAACAGGGACAGGTCGGCCACCCTTCTTCGATGTTACAGGCTGTGGAGGTTCTTTGTGAGGTTAGGCGTATCGATTAGTCTAATTGCTCTCTTCTGGATATTGTCCAGAAGCTAGATTTAGAGATTGCTTCGGAGCGCATCCCCACACATGGGAGCAATACTCCAACGAAAGTCGGATCTGGGCCTCGTATAGAGCAGCAGTGGTTGCTCTGATGTATACAGCTTCTCACAGCGGAACAAAACTCCAATCTTCTGTAATGCCGTCTTAGCAATACAATACAATAACTAACGTGAGACTTCTTTGTCAGTGTTTTTGCTTAGTTTTCTGTACGTTAAACTATACTTTGTGGCAATAAGTAGTCTAATTGATTGGTTTTCTTTGTTTTAGGTCACTTCCGACAGTACGACTACGGTACTACAGGCAATCAGTTACACTACAATCAAAACAGTCCTCCAGATTATGAATTGAAGAATATTACGACACCAGTATACCTCATCTACAGCCAAAATGATTGGTTGGTTACAGAAAAGAATACAATGAGGCTTTGTAGTGAGCTTGGGGTCACTTGCAGAGGAACGATCATGGTGTCAGACTTTTCGTTCAACCATCTTGATTTCGTCTATGGAGTAAATGCACCTAAGTTGGTGTACAGTAAAATTATCAGCATTTTTGATCGTAACTGAAATAGCACAAAATTAATACAATACATACTTGTGCTTTAATTTTACCTTTTCAGTGTAACAAATACTATTTCCCACCTTCGAAAAAAAAAAATTTAAGTCTAGCGAGGTACCTGTATGAGGGCATCTAGCAGTATCCAGTTGTCATATTTGATTCATTTTACTTCCCTCACCGATAAGCATTGGTATTGTAACCGCGGAGCTTTTCGATTTTGAGAGAACACGCTTTTTGGGCGTTTTATGATGTCTACATAACGAAAATCCATGTCACCCCTTTCCGTCGGTCTGTCTGTCGATCTGTTGGTATTTTTATAACCTCGTAATCTCAGTAACCATTTCATAGATGGTGGTGAAATTTGGGTAGCGATTTGCTGTAGGGTCATTGTAGGTAATGCTGCTATAATTTTACAAATCGATGCTTAGCAAAAAACTAAAAATTTCAAGTATTCCTGAAATTTTGTTTTTTGGCGTTGCTGATCGTTTTACTCTTTTTTGGGCGGGGGTGATTGGGAGGTGGTGGGTTAAAAAACTGGAAAAAATTATGTACTCATAACAGACTGTTCATTGACATGTGAAAGAAAGACCTAGCGGCATAATGCACTTTTTTAGGTCCATCCGAGCATTGCCTTGTTGCCAGAAACCAAGGGACTTCTAGAATTTTCTGATGTATACATACGACTATTGATTTAGATTGTTCTGTACTGTGTAACTTGGTAACTTTTGCTATTTATTATAGGTTTCTATATCGAATAGCAGATACACTGGCATGATGTAGCTTCTTACTCTGTGTGAGCTCTAATGCTGCAGCTCAAGCTGCTCAAATGAAGAGTTTTAAAATGATAACGAAAGTAAATTTATACATATATTAGCGTATCACACAAAACTGTCACGATTCCAATTGAAGTTTCTTTTGAAGTATACCGCTGTCATTATCAAAATCGGAGCTATACTCCAGAAGATAGCATTACATAAATACACAACAAGTGCAATGTATGGAATGTTGTTTAGTACATCTACTTTATAAGAAGTAATCATAAAATAAATTAATATCACAAGACTCGCTGAGAGAGTGTCGACTGTCCCTTTGAGGATGGTCCATTTTCTGGCGCCGATGAACCACCTGTGGATCACACCCTCCGTGTAGCTGATTATCCCGAAGCCTAAGCCGAACAGCAAGCAACTGAGTATCGTTAGGTCATTTTTTGGTCGCAGTTTCGTCAGAACTGGAACAGATAATGAGGTGTGACATAATTATGTATAGTAAGTAGTAAAATTAAAAAAGTTTTTAAATAGTGAAATGATTTTTTTTTCTCAAAAAAAAAGAAAAGAAATGTGGTTGCTTGTGAGTATATTACTCACAATTCTAAGAAAGGTATGTTAGAAGTTACGTATACCGGGTGTCCAGTTAGTGTGTAATTCTTCGATATCTCGCAAAGTATAGCTGCTAGAAGAAAATGTCGAATACAATAGTTATTTGGTTACTTAAGACGCATATTCTAAAAGTATCTTAAAATATACAGGGTGTTCCGGGAAAGTAGAATAGTGATGAACTTGATTTTTTTATACAGAACTATAACTTTTTCCTAACTATTCCAGTTTCCATCATTGATCTCTATTCACTCCTAAAATATTTTTGGGATCGGTTGCGACGTTGCCAAGTTATAACTTATTTTCTATTAATTTCCGGATTTGCAAGGTCGCAAGTAATACGTCCAAATTGATATATTCCTTTAACTTTTCTCAATAATATTATACAGCGGATTACCTGAATATTAAGTGGATATTATTTTGGATATTACCAGCAATTTGTATCTACGGGGTGTTTTTGGCAGAATTTTAAATTACGGCAATTTCAAGGTCATTTTACTTTGTTGTTTAAATGTAACACCCTGTATGTTTTATTTTAAATCGAAATATCCACTAATTCCCTATCGCGCTTTGTAATTTTTTTTCGCGTTTGCGGCGTTGCCAAGTTATAAATTATTTTTCCAAATTTTTAAACAAATATCCCCGATTTTAATGTATTTTTAATAGAATCTCCTACTTATTTGTATTTATTATGTCGAACTTAGTAAGGTCTCAAAGTTTCAAAATCTTGTTTCTAATAATTACTGAGATACGGCAACACCGCTTTTTTAGTAAACGGTACCGGAACGCTTAAATATTTCCAAAACCGCCACAGCTGGAGAGGTGAAATTCAATACTTGGGGGTCTTTGAACATACAGAGTTCAAAAACGCTAACAGTAGTGTTGTCAGATTTACCATTTTTACGTCATAATTTTGAATGGAATGCCCTACTTATGAAGTCTAACGTAAAAGTGATAAATCTGACAACACTGCTGTTAGCGTTTTTGAATTCTGTATGTTCAAGAATCCCCAAGTATTGAATTTCACCTCTCCAGCTGTGGCGGTTTTGGAATTATTTAAGCGTTCCGGTACCGTTTACTGAAAAAGCGGTGTTGCCGTATCTCAGTATTTATTAGAAACAAAATTTTGAAATTATGAGATCTTACTAAATTTGACATGCGCAACTCATTACAATAAAAATAAGTAGGAGATTCTATTAAAAATACATTAAAATCGGGGATATTTGTTTAAAAATTTGGAAAAATAATTTATAACTTGGCAACGCCGCAAACGCGAAAAAAAAATTACAAAGCGCGATAGGGTGTTAGTAGATGTTTTGATTTGAAATAAAAAACACAGGGTGTTACATTTAAAAAAACAAGGTAAAATGACCTTCAAGTTGTTATTTTTTAAAGTTCCGCAAAAACACCCTAGATACAAATTGCTAGTAGCATCCCAACTAATATCCACTTAATATTCAAGTAACTTGCGGTATAATATTATTAAGAAAAGTTAAAGGAATATATCAGTTTGGACGTATTACTTGCGACCTTGCAAACCCGGAAATTAATAGAAAATAAATTATAACTTGGCAACGTCCCAACCTATCCCAAAAATATTTTAGTGTTAAATAGAGATCAATGATTGAAACTAAAAGAAATTAAAAAAAGTTATAGTTCCATATAAAAAAATCAAGTTGGTCACTATCCTACTTTTCCGCAACACCCTGTATATTTCAAAATATTTTTAGAATATGCATCTTAAGTAACCAAATAACTTTTGTATTTGACATTTTCTTCTATCAGGTATACTTTGCGAGATATCTAAGAATTACCCACTAACTGGACACCCTGTATACATGCGCTTATCAAATACGTCCAAAAGTAACGTTTCTTTTTTTTCTGCAATGTTGTTTTTTTAACAACTTGTTTCCTAAAATAAGTCCGTATCTAATTAGAATTGTGGAACTTACTTAACATACTGCATGCAGCCATTAGAAGTCCTAGAACGAACAATATTCGCAGTCTGCCATTGGAAAACGAACTTATCAACGGCAGTACTAATAGGAACAGGCACCACGTGAATGCAATATATGACAGTACCCACGACGTATCTTCTATCCTGAAATCATTGAAATGTTTTATTCTGCAAATTTCAACCACACAATGTGTTGTCGTTGTAATAATAATTCAGTCATAGTGAATGGGTATGGTCATAGCTTGGTATTATAAGTATCTCCAATACTTCAGCTAACTTGTATAACATGTTTTATTGACATTAATCCTGTGGTCCCTCTGTCTCTCTATCGTAATTCATCTTGCTTTACTAGCTTATTATTCGAGATGAGTTATAAGATAAATTATATACTAACATTTCAGCAACCTCTATAACCTTGGTCAAGGTATAAGTGTATCCAGTCACCTGGAGCAGCAAAAAACGCTTGGGCGGCATCTCTATTGTAAAACGCGACGAATACATAGGTGGTGCAGCCCTTACTTATCTTATAATAATAATATATTATGCAATATACAGGGTGATCAACTATACTCCAAAGTTTGACATCTCCGTTATTATGAGAGATACAAAAAGACCCTTCCAATGATAGTTGTCAGTGAAGCTAAGGTCTACATTTTAAAATTATTTTATAATATACCAGGGTTATTGATAAAGTCACGGCAAACCAAAGTTTTGTTTTTTAAAATTCAACACCCTATATATTATTTATAATTGTGCTCATTTTCCCTATTCCGCAAATACAGAGTTCTATCAGGTTATTCAGGACATTTTCAGAGATATGGTCAATTTTATGTGAAACCTTCAATGAATTTTTATTAATTTGTCATTCAAAGGATGTTCGCTTTAGGGACTTTTCCATTTGCATCCAACAAAATATTCAAAGAAGAAATTTCTAACTCATCAGGGCTTTAGAAGATATAAAATTACAAAAATTTTTTGTGAGGTATTATTATTATTGTCTAATGTATGCCTACATATCCTGCCACAATGCTGAGCCTTCTAGGGGTGGCATTATTTGTATCCTGCAAATAAATGAAAATGAATGAATTCATCACCCAGTATCTTAAAAAATCAATAACTGGAGGCTTGATTCTCAACGCTAGAATAATTTCGTTGTTGTCGAGTTTTGTCTAAAATTATTATTTTTCTGCTATCCTTGCTTTTGTATACAGGGTGGACCAAAACTCACGACCGTAATTTTCTTTTTTATTTTAAATGGAACAACCTGTATTTTATAGCATTTTCAGAAATTTCATACAACGTATTTCGACTTTTAAAAGCAGTCCCTATACTTCAATGGAACAGTTATGGAGTTACTTCGATTTGAAGTAGTAAAACAGTATTTCTGCTAAATTCTGGTTTTTGTTAGAGTTGGCCATGGATGCTATACTTGTTATAATTTGTTTTATAATTGCAATTAATATTTTAGTTTTGATCAAGTGTCAATTGGCTATTACAGTTGGCAATTAGCAAATTTAAAAACACATGTCAATCTCAAAAATTATCCGAAAGTAAAACTAAACTAAACTAAAGAATCTTTAGCAAGACTATATTAGTTATTACAAGAGAGCTTATATGTGAACGTATTAAAAACGAAGATGTAGATTTAGGCTAAGCGTGCAAAAGTGATTGACTCTTGTCTTATAGCTACAAATACTTAATTGATTTCTAGTTACGACTTCCTGTTAGTTCTTTCATTCCCGTCCTTCGAGTCCTTCCATCCTTGATTTAGTTCTTTCCTAAGAAAGTTCAAACAGTATAATAAACACGGTAGTCATGGCCAACCCTGGGAAACTTTCAGTACTTGGCAGAAATGTAGTATTATTAGAAATCGTTTTACTACTTCAAATCGAAATAGCTTCGTAACTGTTACATCTACGTATGGGCAATGCTTAATAAAAGTAGGACTATTTTGTAAGAACTTTCTGATGATGCTCGGTATAAAATAACAAAGAAAATTATGCTAGCAGTTTTGGTTCACCCTGTATACAAAATCAAAGATGGCAGAAAACTGATGATTTTAGACAAAACCAGATAACCACAAAATTATTCTAAAATTGAGAATCAGGCTTCCAGTTGATTTTTTAAGATACATACATTACCCTGTATAACCTAATAAAACCTTATATTTCCTGAATGGAAAAAGCGGGCACAATTTAAATTTGGAATAACATGTAGGGTGTTCCATTTGAAAAAACAGAGCTTTGGTATGCCGTGACTTTACTAATAACAAAATATACAGGGTGAGTCAAGCTCAACGCCTCGGACTCTTGTGAGCAAACGATGCCATTTTTCAAAAAACCGTCTTTGCAAGTGTATGTAGGTCGAGTTGGGCTACATTTTAAAAATAATGGCTTTTATACATGGTGTCTAATAAAAGCGTGACATATCAAAGTTATGTTTTTTAAATGGAACACCCTGTATATTATTGCATATTTAGATTCCTGGGTGCATTTTAGTGTGACTTTATGTATCACACATGGGACTTAAAGTGAACCGTTTAGGTGCAAATCACTATTTTGGGTATAGGTAGATGTCAGAAAAAAATTGAATATCGCAGCTGTTATAAATCATAGAGGGCTGTGACTTTTCCGTATTACTAAGCATGAAATGTGTCAGCTTACGTTAGACGGTCGAGTTCGAATTACATTTGTACTTGGAGAAATCGGTAGATCCATTAAGGAAACTTCAATCAAAGGTAACTTGATTTTTTCAAATGGGAATGTATAATTTTTTTTATACAATCAATTGTGCAATTTGATAAGCTTTCTAATTGTATCAGGTTTTGAATATCAATCTATGGTAGTTTTTATTAAATTTCGAGATTTCAATGAAATCAGTGTTTTTAAATTTCCCTTCCTATAAACAAAGTAGCAGGCCATGAAATATAAACAAAATCATATTCAGATGGAAGAAAATAACTAAATTAGCAAAAAAAATCCAGCAGAACTAGAGTAAAAGAAGAAGTTTATAAAAATTCCCCACAACAAATCAACTCTAACCAGAAACAACGGTGGTAAGATATCTAAGGTTAAAGAGAAGCTGGAGTACGACAGAAATAGATAATTTTTACAGCCTACTGGCGACTGCAATGTACTAGAGATTAAAAATTTCCAAAATCACTAAGCACTTTGAAATGAAAGCAAAACTTTCAGCGATCGTTGCCGTCAGTCTAATATCTTTATAATGCAATTTCACATTTAATGGTATAAAACAGTAGTCATTTCCGTCAAAGTCAAAAGTAACGATACCTCTCACTGTCGTCCTTTAAATTTTTCAGTATCTATTAGCAAGATCGCAAAAAGGAATACTGACAAATCATATTTTAATTTTCTGCCAGGTAAATTATGTTTAATAATTTGAACAGATTTTTAATTTGTTCTTCATTTTCGGCGATCTTGCTTATAGGTAAGTATTGAGGAATTTGCAGAACTCCAGTCAGAGATATCGGTTACTATTTTTTTAAATCATGAAATGTTAAATTTTATTCTGAAGCTATTAAACTGCATGCAACATTACGTGGTAGATTTCCTTTCATTTCAAAATTCACAATGATTTTGTGAATCGTCAATCTTTAGAATATTGTACTAGCCGGTATGCTGTGAAAAATACCCATTTCTGTCGTACTCCAGCTGCTTTTTGACGTTAGATGTGTTATGTCTGCTATTTCTGGTTAGAATTGATTTGTTGTAAGTTACTTTTATAACTTTGTCCCTTTACTCTAGTTCGTCCGTAACTATCTGCTAAGTTAGTTGTTTTGTTCCATCTGAACAGTTTTTTGTTTAATATTTCATGGCCTGCTAAGTTGCTTATAGGTAGGAAAGGTGAAAAGCACCGGTTTTACTGGAAATTTGAAATTAAATCAAAACTACCAGAGATTAATATTTACAACCGCATATCGTTAGAAAGCTTATTAAATTGCACATTCGATCGTATAAAAAAAATTATGCATTCCCATTTGAAAAAATCAAGTTACCTTTGATTGAAGTTTCCTTAATTGATCCACCGATTTCTCCAAGTACAAATGTAATTCGAACCTGACCGTCTAACGTAAGCTGACACATTTCATGCTTAGTAACACGGCAAAGTCACAGCCCTCTAAGATTTATAATAGCTGCGATATACAATTTTTTTCTGACATCTACCTATACCCAAAATTGTGATTTGCACCTAAACGGTTCGCTTAAAGTCCCATGTGTGATACATAAAGTCACACTAAAATGCACCCGGGAATCTAAATATGTAATAATATACAGGGTATTCCATTTAAAAAAACATAACTTTGATATGTCACACTTTTATTAGACACCCTGTGTAAAAGTCATTATTTTTAAAATGTAGTGCAACTCGACCTACATACACTTGCAAAGTCGATTTTTCGAAAAGTGGTATCGTTTGGTCACAAGAGTCCGAGGCGTTGAGCTTGACTCACCCTGTAGACCTTAGCTTTATCTACAACTTTTCTCCGAATGTCTTTTTGTATCTGCCATAAAAACGGAGGTATCAAACTGTATTATGTCGTTTTAATAATGCACCGGTAATATATCATAAATCACTTGTTTTATTTCTACTTCTCATATCATTCACATTAGTTTAGTAGAAAATAAGAAATTACCTGAAGTTGTTCTTCGTCAGTGCCAAATATGGCGCCAAAGCTATAAACACAGTTGAGACGAAAGTCAGGGACCCTTTTGAGATCACTGTTGGGTAGAAGCATGGATCCTTCAATGAATATATCAACGGCTTTCTGAAGTTGTCGATCAGAAAATCATTGACATGCCTTAACCGTCTTTTCCAGACGAACAGTCTGTATGGCTGACAGCGCCAGGTTTTGGATTTAATCAGCTTCAACTCTTCGATGAATTTGTTTTTGTTTTTATAGTTTGGAATGTATTCAATCGTTTTAATTTCTTCTGCTTCTGCTGTGGGTATCTTCTTCATCAAGTCGTCTATGTTGAACACCTCCCTGTGACAAGAAGATCAAAATTTCTTAAGTAAGGGCAAGGTTCCTATAATTCGTGAAGCTTAAGTGTTGGAAAGCTTGTAAGATTTAAGCCAAGTTGGTTGGATGCAACGAATTCGAATAGGTTAGAAGAAGTTAACAAGGTTTTTGTTTATGTCTGGAGTCCTAACGCCGCAGCTCGGTAACGCTGGCACTCTGACCGCTGAATCGCTGATAAACCGGTATACCCTTTGTACAGATAGCAGGTAAAGAATCCTAAAAATAACAGCACCCATGTAGAGGCATAGTATAAATAGCTACTTTGTTTTGGTTGATCGTTTCGGGTTAATGGGGTATTTTCCAACTTGCTAATATTGCCTGTTTAATGGCTGAAATGGATTGCTGGTATTTAATTTGTAATGATGGCAGTGTTTGCTCAATTTTTTTTCTGCCCACGTGGAGTATAGATAGACTTTGAAAATCATCCCTTTGAAAACACCTCATTTAAATATCTGAAACCTCCCGCCTATGAAATCAACCAATCAAAAGTGATTTTTATGCCGGACGTAGATAGAATGTGACTATTTTGATTTGAATTGTGCGTAGATTCAAGGTTGTCACGTTGTTAATATTTTGCATAGTTTTTTTTATAAAGGATGTAAACTTGATTTTATGTTTATTTAGTTTCCCTCTTTTTGTAGACTATAAATGTTATATTGCACAGCTATTCCATTTTTTGCATTGTTATGTAATTAGCAGTTTACTCTGAGAATGTTTCATAGTTACGTTTCACAATTTTACTCGTCATTCGGCAACACTCGTCTTTAACAGCCTGTCACTAGTGTCATGCATACATAACCTCCCCTGGTGTCACGACTGTCATGGTATCTCATTTAACCAAGATAGATCATGAAATGATGTAAACAAACATCTGTCAATATCAATACGAAGCGGAGGTTATGTCTGTAGATGGAGAAAAGGAGGTCAGACGACAAAGTAGAGTCACATTCTAAGGATAGCTCCACGAAAGACTTATTACGTCACGTTTAGATTTATTATGTCACAGCTTTGGCGCGAAATTTTATGTTTGAAATTTGCAGGTGCTTTTAAGCCACTTCGCGTTCACAGTAAAAAGTAAAAATGTTAGTTACATGGTTTTTGGGGACGTAACATCAATATTCCGTCTTAAAATTTTGTTCGGAAAATACCCCATTGTTACAGTTTTGAATGAATTTTGGATTTTAACAGTGCATAAGTGTTAAAAGACTATTTTAAACATTTCCCTAAAATTTAAATTCTGCTGATTTCTGTGAAAAAATAACATCGTGTTTGTGAACACAGTAAATAATATCAACGGGATCTTGGGCACACTCACATGCCTGTTAGAGCATGGGCGTTGCTTTTTCTAACCTATTCACATTCGTTGGTTGGATGAATTTAATATGCACATTAGTTTGTGGGATACGTCAAAGCTTTACCTGACAGATAGTGGATGTTAGTGGAAGCAAAATAATTTTAGACAAAATTTTTTCATGAAGAAATGTAAAAATAATGTATTGTGTGAGACTTTCGCGGCCATGATCCGATAAACTGTTTGTTCGCCAAAGCGGCGGAGCGTGTCGACGCCGGCCGAACAGCCCAAGAACCAACAGTTCATCAATGTAAAAATAAGCCAAATACAGGTGAATCTAATAAAAGCCTGTTAAAAATTGGTTTTGAGGGAATAGGTGTTAGAACAATACAGATTCAGGACCAGACATACAACTTCAAATAATTTTTGATCTATTATTTGTATTAGACTTTTTCATAAAAGTACGTTGTTTAAAATTACAGTAAGACAAATAGGCAAACATTGAAGTATAGATACTAACATAACATGACACACAGACGTACAGAAGAACATAAAAATAAAAAGAAAATTGCATAAATCGCTATCTTCAGTAAAATTAGCAAAGCTTCGATATACAAAGACCATCTTTAATTAGAGACATATCAGGATTATAAAGCTTTGCTTGCCAATAATAGAAAAGCTTCTGCTAAGCAAATCAAGAACACTTTACTAGTCACCATGTGTCAAGCGCACATCCTACAAGATACCGGGGTGTCTCAGAATTTCCTTGACACGTGGTATTCTCGTGAGAAAAAAGAAGTTCGAACGAAAACTGAGTGGCATTTTTCAAAGTCCTATAGGATCCCCCATGCTTTCAAAATATTTTTTTTGTACTTCAACCACTAAAACACAGCCCCAACTTTTTTCCAAATAGCATTGAGTTTTTCCTTCATAAGTTGAGTCCTTATTTTATTAAAAATCTTGTAGTAACTTTGGTTTTAAACAAAAACCTATTTTTTTGTAAAATCATAAGCACAATAAAAATAAAATGAAGATTTGTTTGAGGCGTAATATTTTCGTAACAATAACAGATAAAAAAGAGGTCTAAGTGAGCCTTCCAAGGGTACTGAATGACCTATCATACCATGCTTTCGAAACGTTATTTTTGTAATTCAACCCCCAAAACTTACCCCCAACTTTTTTTTTCAAATAGCACACTACAGCTTTTCCCACATAAATGAAGTCATTATTTGATTTAAATTCTTGTAGGGCTTATGGTTTCATACATAAACCATTTTATTTCGTAAGGTTGTAAGCATAAGGTAAATAAAATGAGGATTTGCGTGAGGGGTAATATTTTCGTAAAAAAAAGGTAAGAAGGCATTTTTTTCGAAAGCATGGTATGATAGGTCATTCAATACCCTTAAGAAACTACTCAGTTCCCTTTTTTATCCGTCTTTTTGCAAAAATATTAGGCGTCAAACAAATTATCATTTTATTTGTACTATGTTTATTATTTTACAAAAAGATATGTTTGCGTATATCTTCAAGGGTACCACAACATTTTAAAGACAATAGGAATAGGAATATCATTTATGTAGGAAAACTTATCGGGGGTGCTATTTTTAAAACAAAAAGTTGGGGGTGAGTTTTCGGTGATGACGTACCAAAAAAATGTTTTTGAATGCATAGTAAGATAGAATTTATAGTCGTTCAGAATTACAGCTCATTTCTTGTTTGAACCGTTTCTCGTTACGAGACTATCTCGTATCAAGGAAATTTCGGGACACTCGGTAAGGTGCTAAACTAATAATTGTTGCATATTTTGTTGATTAAAATACCTAATACTGTCTCTTCGTGCTTTATTATTGATCGCCTCTAGCTTTGTGCTTATGATACTCAGTCTTTTGGCATTGATTACGTTGATATCATCCTCATCCTCCTCAGGGATCTCTGGCAGGATACTGACACCCGCATTGCTGTAATACGTCTGCACATTGAGGGACGTCAATGTTTGTAAGTGTGGCTGAAGGTCTAGGACAGCTTCTTGAGGAACCTTTTCTGTCGCGTCTCGTTCCGGGACATTGTCAGCCCCAGAATTGATCTCGGATGGGTTGTTGAATGACAGCATCTCCTTCATTTGATATGACAAACTAGAATAACGAATGTGAATCAACGTGATTGTTTTTTCGCTATCATGAGAGTAGTCAGAAGCAAGGCAAGGCAGAGAGGCAGTGCAGAGAAGGAATTTGTTGACAAGGAACAGGCCAACACTCGCAGTCTAAATAAATACATCTCCTGGACACGCTGTGGATTGAGTTTATAGTTAGAGAGCAGATCATTGAGGGTGTGGAGCAAAAACAATGTCGGTACAAATCCCTGCGGGACCCAATGTTGATGTTGTGGAAGGAAGAGGAAGAGCCATCTACCAGAGAGGAAGTCTACCAACCACACAGTTTAAGCTGGTTCAGGACTTCCGCATGTCACAGTTGATTGGATGGTGTGTGGTTGAGTTATGAAATCTTATCGTACACCAGCGCATTGTATGCAGGTTCGTCCGACAATGGATGGATAGTGTTCGTAGGTTCATATTGACATTATTTATTACTAAAAATGTCATTTTTGCCGTTATTTGGGACAAATCATAGCAGAAATCGACTATTTACAGTACATGTAGTATCATAATGTACTTGCTGAAGTCATCTCTCTCTAATCATGGTTTCGCCCGTTCTTTGTACAGTGTGTCCCATTTGGGGCACTTTTACGGGGTATCTCGGTTATTTTTGAAGATAGAGAGTCGCGGTTTTCGCGACAGTGTGCTACTTTTTTATGAAACTAAAGATGCCGTCAACAAAATTATCATGGCGCTTTTAGTTTTTGAGATACCTACAGAGATTTTGAGACGACCCTCGTATCTCGGTTGTATTTCATCTTATTGAAAAGTTTAAAAAAGTGTTTTATAGAATCTTTTCTGTAGAATCCAGTGGTGTAGTTTGGTTTTTTCTTACTCTAACCATTTTTCGGTTATGAAGCAAACATGTATTTTTTTAAATGGAACACCCTGTATATTATTTTTTACGTGAATTGGAAATAATTCAAGCTTTTCAAAAATATATATTAGTAGGAATTTTGCTGAAAACTAAGCTCAAAATTTCATTTTTTACTTTATTTGTAGCAGTAGGTCATGACTAATCTAATCTGTTAAAAACAATATCCAAGTAAACAATTATTAAGATACAAGATACTTAATACTTTTAAACTAAATTATTTAATTGTGTTTTTACGCTATTAACTACTATTTGTGATCATGTTCAGTAAATATTACTTATTGTATTACATTACTTAAAACCAAACATTATATCTGAAGAATATCAACACACTATTAAATTTGAATCAAAATAAAAACTAAAAACATACTAACTAAATTTTAGAGATGTTGGTTCAAGTTGCAGACTATTTTCTCGGCTGCAAATCTGGCACAATTTCTTATCTTTTTAATGGCATCTAATAGAATTATTGGATTCCTTCGTGTTATGGGGATTAAAGATTCCCAAACTTGGATCCTGTGCAAATGTTGAAGTATCTTAAACGTACTAACACAGAAGGTCACCGCCTGTTTGGCTATCACTGAAGCTATGTCTACCACACCAACACCAGCCACGGAGACCCTTCTAAACTTCTCTACACATTGAGGTGGAGATAGTTACAAAAGTGGTCGCCTATAGACTGCTATCAACTGGCAGACCGGACAAAACGGAACTAGGACCAGACACAACGGGTATCAAAGGTGAAATTACCCATCACCGTATACTCGGAATGGTCTCGGACTATATGGTTCCCCAAGCGCACATAGAGAGATCCTATAACGTCCTTTTCCCAAGCAGGGACGAATGAAAGAGGAGGGCTGGCTTCATATGACCCTTCGATCTTGCGCTATTTACTGATGGGCCCAAGCTTGAACTTACGTAATTGCATTTTTTTATAATTATTTCTGTAGTTGATTTTTCTACCCCTACAGGTTCTTCTTTGTACTTACAAGATGATGAATGCGTTTTATGTAACCTAATGCGTTTGTTTCCCTTTGCTCCATATTCTCCTTGAAATAAGTTTTAGGACATGGTGAAATAAAGGGTCCGTACGTGACTATATTAAAATTTATTTTTAGACGAGCAAATATTATCTGAAAACGGTTGCTGCCTCTCTGGGTATCTAAGCTGCCATTATTAGAGAAAATTGATTATAATTAAAATGAAAACACTGAAGGAACAAAGCTATATTTAATAAAAATATAATTAAAAGCTGACAGTCTCGGGAGTTTTTTACAGATTTGGTTTTTTGTTTTTAATAGATGATTCATAGCCCACTATCTACTCAATATTATAATAACACAATATTCATCATTTTTATGAGACATTATTATTTAAGAAAATGCATTTTGATTCTGTTTTTTCGAATTTGAGTAGGAAGTCTCTTGTAGACTCTAGACTGTAACTGCTTAGATGCTTATTATTTATATTTGATTAACCATGGCCTACTGCTACAAATGAAGTAAAAATTGGAAAAATCAAATTTTGAGCGTAATTTTCAAAACAACTTAATACCAATATATATTTTTGAAAAGCTTGAATTATTTCCGATTGACTTGAAAAATAATACATAGGGTGTTCCATTTGAAAAAATATATGTTTGCTTCATAACTGAAAAATGGTTAGAGTAAGAAAAAATAAAACTACACCACTGGATTCTAAAGAAAAAATTCCATAAGACCCTTTTTTTTAGCTTTTCAATAAAATAAAAGACAACCGAGATACGAGAGTGGTCCCAAAATCGATAATTTTCGATTTCTTCCTGTATCTCAAAAACCAAAAGGGCCATGATAATTTTGTTGACGGCATCTCTAGTTTCACAAAAAAGTAGCACACCGTCGCGAAAATCGCAACTCTCTATCTTCAAAAATAACCGAGATACCCCGTAAAAGTGCCCAAAATGGGACTCCCTGTACAGTGTACAGCGTTATGGTGTTCGAAATATGTAACAGAAAAATGATAACAACCATTATATGTAAATACATAAACGTATTTTCCTATTAGTTGGCTTACTAACACTGTACGTGTAAACATCATGTCCTTGTTCTAAGATTTTTATCAATTCCCAGTGAAAACACACTTTTTAGGGAATTTTACTGTCTAGCTATGTATCAACACTAAGCACTGACAATAAAGATTGAGATTGTACATACATTTCACAATATTATAACCAATGTGGTCGATTGAATAAGCTAGAGCAACAAAAAAAAGGAAAACATATTTTATGAGTGACACCAGAATTATGAAAATAACACTAATAAAATAGGGTGAATCGAGAGCCAGGGTATATAGCAGAAAAATAGTTATCAAAATCTGAATCCAAAACACAGCGCTAAAATCAATCCCAGTGAAGTATAAAAATGTTCTTTGTGTTAAAGTTTTTATTAATTAGGGACCTGCGCCGGTACCCTGTAACTGAGAAACGCAATTCTATGCACTACATACTATAGGATCGGGTGGCTTCGTAAATATGTCAGCGTAGTAGGCCCTTTGTGGTAGACGCCCGAAACTGCCCGATCGTCATCGTCATAGAAATGTTTCTATCTCTTAGGTTACAGAATACCGACACTGCAACATCTCCATCAGTGCTAGATCTACTATAGTACCTTTAATACCTCTAATGATTAAAATATAAAATATCTTAACGAATCCTCATTGAATGAAACTTTGCTTTAAACTGGATACGTTGCTCTCCTTATACAGTAATTCGGTATAATATAACCCATTTCTCTAATTTAATGCCATCAAAATCATAGTCTCTGTAGTTTGTAAAATTTGAATTTTGGCACTAAAAGCTATCCCCATACAATGATACAGTAATATCGATTTAAAGATAGAGTAATAAAAATTTCTTCAAGTCTTTTCTATTCTATCTATCTTTTCGAAAAAATCACTTAGTTATGATGGCCCTAAGCGTCTGTTTACGGGTAATATACAAACACTTGTGTTGGTCTACGAAAATGCCTAGGTATTTAATCGTTTCAACTTGATTAATAGCTGGACACAAATAGCTTAGACGCGGATATTTTTTACTATGCAACAATATTGAGAATTATCTAGGTTGGTCTACAACAGTAGATCTTTTTAGTTTGTTATATCATTGATGCATCTCATACGTGTATATGTATAGTAGCGGTCCTGACACCGCTCCTTGGCCCACTCAAATTTTGACAATCTCTTCGCTGCTTATTCTCTATCTAGTAGGCAGTGAAATGAATATGCGCCAGGCAAAATAAAGGAACACTGATAAGCACTTTCTAGACTGGTTCATGGTATTGACAGTATCTTCTATGAAAATATTCCAGTATAACTGAAGTCAGAGATATAAGATTTGTCTACATTTCTTTCAGGTTTCAATCAGTGCCGACACTTCTATAGTGCACTAACGTCATTATGTAGACCTGAGTAATGATAAAAACGTAATTATCTATACAAAATATATATTATAATAATGCATAAGGTGATAGGAAGATCAAAATAATCACAAATACCTCTTTGCGATAAATAAAAATAAAACAAATTGATCTATTTACATATTGACATCCGATTATACACAGGCAATATACAAGTACATATTTTTACTGCACAAATGATCGCGCTAGCCCAGCAAAAGATGCTGAAAGGGATTACCTTCGTCGGTCTTGTGAAGGCAAAAGGCGCATGCTTTGTAGTGTCAGCACTCGGTGGGAGTACAAAAATGTAAACAACTCTTATATTTCTGACTTCAATTATAACAAGGTGAATTATAATAATAAACAAAATACCGAATTAGTATAATCACACACCCTCATTTTTTTAAATAAAAATTGAAAAGGTTTCACTACCATACTCACGCAGGTAAGGTGCTGTATCTTGACATTTCTTGGAACTTGAACCTCGGTCCAACGGGAATGACAATGACAAGCGTGGCAGGTATGATGTTGAGGAGCAGCGAAGCGAAGAGCAATTGAGCCTGCATGACTGTGTAACTCTCAATGAGGTTTAGGACCAGATGAGGAACCAGCAACAGCCCCACAGCACGTCCCAATTGGGCGTTGCCTTCGTAGATCTTTGGATCGGTGTCGAACTTTTCTGTCGCTATGTAATAGAGTTGGGTGGATATCAGATTGCACACCATTCCTGAAAAGATGAAGTCAAGTTGATTAACTCAGTACTTCCCACACATAACGGTGATACCAGTTTATTACTTTTCCGTAGCATGAAGCTATAGTCTCAGATCACCTTGCAACCAAATCATCGCCAGCACCCCCACTCTCTTTCCTTCACAGGTCAATGAACAGCCTATTATCTATACAACAAATTTTCAGCTTTACAACCCATTCCCCAACCACCCTAATTTCACCTCCCTCCAAAAAAAAAAAAATTGGAAAGTGATTCCGGACCCCCAAAAATGCCTAAAAACGGAGTGTGATCTGTTTTTATATTTTTAGTGTTTTGATTATTGCAGCACCACCACTGACACAATTTCTAAAAACTATACGTGTTTTCCATCCTCGCCAAGGTAATAAAATGCTGTGTCGAAATTTCATTAAAATCAATTCGGTCATTTTCAGGTTACAGAACACAGAACGATCTAAAGCAATACTCGTATGTTTACACCAGAAAACATTCCAAGTTCTTTGGTTTCTGTAGTAGGCAAGGCAATGTTAGGAGAACCCAAAAAAGTTATTTAAGTTGCTAGGCCTTCCTTCACAGGTAAGTGGATAGCCTATCATGAATGCAACAAATTTTTCAATTTTACATCAGGAACACCTAAAATGTCTAAGTTTGAGGAATATTTGAAATTTTTTGTTTTTTTTCTAATTACTCGGATGCTGATGCACCGATTTTCAAAATTATAGCAGCATTACCTACTATGACAACACAACATATTGCTGGCCAAACTTCATTACCATCCATGTAGCGGTTACTGAGATTCCTAGGCCAGAAGAACGGCGTACAGACAGACAGACCGTCAGACAGACCGATAGACAGACCCACAGACAGACCGACAAACAGACCGACAGACCGACCGACAGACAGACCGACAGACAGACCGACAGACAGACCGACAGACAGACCGACAGACAGACCGACAGACAGACCGACAGACAGACCGACAGACAGACCGACAGGCAGACCGACAGACAGACGACAGACCGACAGACAGACAGACAGACAGACCGACAGACCGACAGACTGACAGACCGACAGACCGACAGACCGACAGACCGACAGACCGACAGACCGACAGACCGACAGACCGACAGACCGACAGACCGACAGACCGACAGACCGACAGACCGACAGACCGACAGACCGACAGACCGACAGACCGACAGACCGACAGACCGACAGACCGACAGACCGACAGACCGACAGACCGACAGACCGACAGACCGACAGACCGACAGACCGACAGACCGACAGACCGACAGACCGACAGACCGACCGACAGACAGACCGACAGACAGACCGACAGACAGACCGACAGACAGACCGACAGACAGACCGACAGACAGACCGACAGACAGACCGACAGACAGACCGACAGACAGACCGACAGACAGACCGACAGACAGACCGACAGACAGACCGACAGACACACCGACAGACAGACCGACAGACAGACCGACAGACAGACCGGCTGAAATGAGTGACGAGGATTTTAGATATCATGAAACGCCCCAAAAAGCGTATCATCTCGAAATCGAAATTTTTCGCGATCACAGTACTCCTCTCACCTATCGGTGTGGGAAGTAAAATGGAGATCAAATGCAATAAATGTGTTCTGCACATATCATAACACGTGTTTGACTCAGTACTGTAGCTGTATTTTCAAGTTATGACAAAAAATCTGAAAACCTTGAAAAGAAAAAAATGCGAAAGGCATCCAACAATGACCTCAAATTACATTTTTACTGATCATTTTCAAAAGTCGTTCAGCGGTTACTGCAATGGAGCGGTTTCAAATTTTGCTACAGACAGACCAACAGATGGACAGACAGAAAGATGAACTACCAGAAGTGAATAACAGAATTTCGTCTCATATAATAATGAAAAATAAATAATATAATAGTATAACAATTTATCTACCAACGATATACACTGGAGGTAAATAAATCGAATGACCAACAAAAAGTCGTAGCCTTGTTCGTGAAGCATAAAATATCACCAAAAACATTTTATGAGAACTTTGGATTTCACCCAAACCTGAAATCTGTGTCTATTTTCGAGGAGGATTCATCTTGCCGGTATACGGTTTAAAAACAGACTATGCTTACAACAAATCAAAGGTTCCACATAGTTTACAGTAAAATTAAACTTTTGAGTTCGCCCTAAAAATACAGACAGACAAACAACGTTAAAAACTAAGAACGAAGACTGAGTACCTTAGTCGGAATGACGGCATCAAAGATGAATAATATTCTTAGATAGGCTTAAAAAAATGTCCGTTTTGTTCCACTTTTGTACCCCCAAAAGACAATATACTCTACAACTGAGAATACTTAATGAAACAAGCCCAATAATGACTATAGTTGTTATTTGTCAGCCTTGTCCAGACTTCCCCGTGTGGGGGCGGGTTAGAATATCTCCCATCGTATATCCTGCGTGTCGTAAAAGGCGACTAAAAGGAACCGAACTACTGTCGGTATAAACAGTAACGTCTTCTCAACCAACAGCTTTGGGTGGACGAGTTGAGAAGAGTCAGGACACCTTCTTGTCCTTGGGGTGAGAAATTGCCATTAAAGGCGGATGAACCAGTACATACCATCTGGTCAACGGCATGAGGATGCAGAAAGCAAATGGGAAACTACTGCATTAAAGATCTTAAAGATATCCCAAGAGAAACTCGTAAAATGAATAAATGAATTTTACGAGTTCACAGCATGTCCGTTAAGACATTGTGACTATGATGATGATGATGTCCAGACTTGGCGACTGTCTTTCCTAGTAAGGTCATTCCTCCCAAATTCACTTTTGGTAAGCTTCCCGATTATTTGAATTGTCGTTGAACTCAACTGATTAGTTGATTTGTTGACGCTTTAATAGATATAAAGTACTCATATCCTTCGCAGCGCCTTTGCGGTAGGCTGACCATAAAAAAAATAAAAACGTATTGCTCGTCCTTAAAAATATTATCATAAAGTATAAAATACTTACCTCCAAATATACCGAAGCCCAGTTGATGCCATGGCAAGGCAATGGCTACAAATAGACATATAGTAGCTAACCCTATGACTATCTGGAAGAAACGATCATGGTGTTCGTCTAGACGTTCACTAATGACTCTGGACCAGGGAGCTGGAACGTTTATAATATTTCAATTTATTATCAAACCAATAAAAGGATGTATACTCGTGTTTTATAGAATATTCAAAAACGTTTGGCTAAAAATACTAGGAAGCAGGTGTATTGACTCACAGGATCTAAAGCTCATACAGAATTTATAAGGACACCAAATATAGGGTGCCCCAATAAGAACGATAGGAAAGAAAAACTAAATAAAACAACAACAGTTTGAGATGTCAAATTGGCTTTGGCTTTATTTTGAAGCTACATCTATGACATTATGTATGGAATAGAACGTTATTCAAATATATGCCTCGGACTTGCTGGTAGTGCTTCAAGCGGTCGGTCACATTTCGGATGACATTTTCGAGCATTTGCGGCGTTATGGCGTTGATGGCTACTGGAATATTATTTTCAAGGGCATCCAAATTGGCTGGTTTGTTGGAGTAGACAAATATTTTGACATATCGTCAGTCGCTAAACTTCTGTCGAACAACTTCGAGCGTTGCGTCGCTTGTGTGGCCCGTGGCTCCATCCTGTTGAAACCACATGCCGGTAATATCGATGTTGTCCAGCTCTGGCCACAGAAATTCTTCCAACATCGCTCGGTAGTATGGCCCATTGGTTGTAACAGTGCCTCCTTCCTCATTTCGAAAGGAATAAGGGCCGATGATGCCGCGATGCCACAATCCGCACCACACATTCAATTTTTTCGGGTACTGGACCACTTCTTCGGTCACTTGTGGCTTGTTCACAGCCCATTAGCGACAATTCTGCTTGTCGACACATATACTGAGTAAAAAATTGGCTTCGTCTGAGATGATTTTTTGGTCAAAATGGAGATCTCCGTCCAACATTTGTAACGCCCAATTTGCGAACTCACGGTGTCGGCTATGGTCGTCCGCCTTCAATTGTTGCGTCAGCACGATCTTATATGGGTGGAGTACCAAATCCAAACGCAAAATTTGCCGAGTTGTCTCTTGGGAGAGGCCCAATACCGCGGCTCGGTGTTGGTACGACAAATTTGGGTCGTCGTGAACACTGGGCCGCTACGGCGGCGATATTTTCTTCACGTCGACCAGTCCGCATTCGAGTTGGTTTCTTTAAGTCCAGTAGAGTGTACCCACGCTCAAACTTTTCGACGTTGCGACGAATTGCCTACTCACTGAAACCATGATGGGGACCGAGTTCACGCCGAAATGAGCGTTGCGTATTTAGAATTGAGCGGGAACTTCCGTAGTACTTTTAATAATTTCCAAACGATCGACAAGCGTGAAACGATCCACGTTGAATTGTCAAACCTTACTGAATATTCTGACAGCTGGATGACGTTTGAACATTTGACAGCTGTTTAGATATCCCTTTTAGAAAACCTATCACTTCTGTTGGGGCACCCTATAGCTTCAATAAGAGTAGAAAGTGTCGTGACGAGAGCTGTATCTATGAAGCGCAGAGTCCTAAAGGGATGCATGTTCAACCCCATACTCTTCAATATGTATTCTGAAGTTCTATTTGAGCAAGCACTTGATGGATCCGTAGACGGTAAAGAAGTTAAATTAGGTATAATAAAAAATTATGATAAATAATTTAAGGTAGACTGATGACACAGTCATACTCGCGGATAGTTCCCACATAACACTATATGGAAATGTACATACGAAAAATGATATACACTAGGGTAATATACTATGTATATTCACGTAGGTATATCCATATGTGAATATACACAAGATGTTGGTCTACGTATCATATATACATCTAGTAGTTTACGCCTGCGCGAAGGACAACTAGTGCCGCCATTGCTGATTTCTAGCATTCCGTCATTTGCGTCCTTCGTCATAGTTAGTGTGCGTGTGCTGGTGTTGGTTGTGCCTGATCACCTGACCGAGTGAAATATTATGTAATGTTACTTATTTTCTGGCTACTCATAACATTCGCATACAGCGTTTGACGGTAAGTCGTAAGCGGGGCAAACCAGTTACAAAATTTTATAGCCTTGATTTCTCTGTGATTTTAGACATGCCATTCAACAAGGAAGAGATGAATATCACAGTAATCGATTTTGCCAAGTACGTATTATTGTTATAACTAGAAATTGAATTAATAACAATACATAATGGAAGTATATAGTTTGTTTATCTTTCTGCCTCTACATTGAATTTTCATACGCTATGCATGTACATTAAAAGTACATCAATGTACATTTAATGGATATACCATGGATGTGTACTTTGGTATGTAAGTATATACATAGTATATGTTATGAATATACATGTTCATACCTGGTCTATGTTATATATACTATGCATATACATTAGACGTACATATGTACATTCTATGGGTATGCCATGCCAATGCGAAAGTTCACGACAAACGTACACGAAATGTATATTTTTTGATGTCTATTTGACATCCATTGGAGATTCTTGCTCCATTTGTGGATATACATATCCACTGATTCGATATCCAATGTATGTACACTGTATATACTTTTGTTATGTGGGTTCTGAGAGCCTTCCAATACTGATGGACAGACAGCTTGGGTAGGTGATCAGGTGGGACTACAAATAAACAAACAAGACATGGACAGAAAGTTCACGGGACGTCTCTATCAAAGGTTCAGAAATTTAAGTATTTGGGTAGCTGGATTATAAAGGACTTGACTCCAGATATTGAAATAAAAACGAGAATCGAGATGATCAGAACAATTTTCTGGAAAACGCTTAATGTGCTGAGCGATAAAGGTCTGAATGCCCAAATAATAATTATATAACTATCTCTTGTCGAAAAATATACTATTAGCCACCTATAAGCTTTAGATAGATAGATTAGCATACCTGTTAGGTACCATGAAGCCCAAAACAAAACCGTGGTCCATACACAGCCTTCTAGTGAGTAATGGTCGTTGATTACTTGATGTGATATGAATATCCCGTAGGAGAAAAAAGTTGCCGAAGTCAAAAGCTGAAAGAAAGACTTCAGTTTAGTTTCAGTTCGGTCGCCCATTATGACTGGGGCATTTAAATATCAAAGGTACAGGTCTAGTATATGTGTCTGACGTTGACATCTATCTTAAATAATGCCCTGGTGAGCATGTAGGAATAGCTTTTGCTGAATGCTCGTTAGGTGAAATTTTATTTCATTATTATTATTTTATTTCTTTAACAAAAAGGTGCTGCCTGAGTTTCGACAAACCGAGCTGATGTTCCATTACCCAGTGACTACTTCTTCAACCGTGAAGTGAGCAGTCACACAACCATGACTTGTTGTGAATATCGGTCTCTGGTAGTTTTAATTTTAGATTTTCAAACAAATCGGCGTTTTTCAATTTTCCTACCTATAAGCAACGTAGCAGGCCATGAAATATAAGAAAAACATGTGAATTCAGATGGATGAAAACAAGTAACTTAGAAAAAAGATACAGACGAAATAGGATAAAGAGACAAGATGACAAAAATTCCTTACAACAAATCAACTCTCCCAGAAACAACTGCAATAACATCTCTAAGGTCAAAAAGAAGCTGGAGTATGGCAGTAATAGATATTTTTTACAGTCTACTGGATACCGCAATTATTTTACAGGTTAAAAATTTCCAAGACAATTAAAAGCCCTGATATAAAACAAAAACAACCAGCGACTGTTGCTCCAGCACGCAATTATCAATCATATGTAATGGTGTAAAAAAGTAGTAATTTGCGTCGAAGTCCATACCTCTGACTGGAGCCCTTGTATTTTTCAATATCTATTAGCAATATTGCAAAAAAGGAATACTGACAAATCAGATCTAAATTTCCTGCCATTTAAGTTATGCTTTATAATTTGAACAAATTTTAATTCATTCTTCATTTTCTGCGATCTTGTTAATAGGTACTGAAAATTTTCAGAACTCTAGTCAGAGGTACTTTTGACTTGAGTTTTGACAGAATTGCATACTTTTTTATGTCATTAAATGTGAAATTTTATTATGAAAATAATAAATTGCCTACAACATTGACTAATAGTTTTCGTTTCATTCCAAAATTTTTAATGGTTTTGGATATTGCCGATCTCTAGTAGATTGCAATAGCTAGTAGGCCGTGAAAAAACCCTTTTCTGCCATACTCCTGCTTCTCGTTGACCAAAGATATGTTACCGCCGTTGTGTCTGGTTAGACTTTGTTTGTTGTGAGTAATTTTTATAATCTTGTCCCTTTAGTCTAGTTCGTGTGTATTTTACTGCTAAGTTAGCTTTTTTCTACCTGAACAGGTTTTTGTTTATATTTTATGGTCTGCTAGGTGGGTTATAGGTTGGAAAATCGAAAAACACTGATTTGGTTGAAAATTTCAAATTAAATAAAAACTATCAGAGATTTATATCCACAACCTATATCATTAGAAAGGCTATCAAATTCTACATTTAATTGTATAAAGAAAATTAGGCATTCCCATGTGAAAAAATCAAGTTATCGCTGATCGAAGTTTCCTTAATAAATCGACCTCCTTCTCGCCGCTAAGATATGAGCCGCCACACGGCATACCGGTATTGCTCGGAGTGCAGAGAGTAGCGTACTTCTCGTTTCACGTAGTGATCCAATGACCATAACCAGCAGTGTAGTCTGGTTAGGGCCTGGAAATTGTCCGAGCAACTCCTCATATTTGGTCCGCCTTTTCTCCTCTTTCTCCACAACGGACTCTATATCCCCTGGAGCGTATAACAGCACTGGTGTCCTATCTATACTGTAGAGCCCCGTTGTGCCAAAGGGCGTATGCTGGCCCAGTGTACAGGGTGTCCCATTTTGGGCGCTTTTACGGGGTATCTCGGTTATTTTAGAAGATAGAGAGTAGCGGTTTTCGCGACAGTGTGCTCCTTTTTTGTGAAACTAAAGATGCCGATAACAGAATTATCATGGCCCTCTTGGTTTTTGAGATACCGGGTGAAATCGAAAATTATCGATTTTGGAACCACCCTCGTATCTCGGTTGTCTTTTATTTCATTGAAAGGTTTAAAAAAAGTCTTATAGAATTTTCTCCGTAGAATCCAGTATTGTAGTTTGATTTTTTCTCGCTCTAACCATTTTTCAGTTATGAAGCAAACATATATTTTTTTAAATGGAACACCCTGTATCTTATTCTTAAAGGCAATCGGAAATAATTCAGGCTTTTCAAAATTATATACTAGTATTAAGATATTTTGAAAATAACGCTCAAAATTAGACTTTTCCAATTTTTACTTTACTTGTAGCAGTAGGCCATGGTTAATCAACTATAAATAATAAGCATCTAAGCAGTTATAACTCTACAAGAGGCTTCCTACTCAAATTCGAAAAAACAGAATCAAAATACATTTTCTTAAATAATAATGTCCCATTAAAATTATGAAAACTGTGTTATTATAATATTGAGTAGATAGTGGGCTATCACTCATTTATTAAAAACAAAAAAAGCAAATCTGTAAAAAACTTGCGAGACTGTCAGGTTTTAATTATATTTTTATTAAATATAGCTTTGTTCTTTCTGTGTTTTTCTATAATAATGGCAGCTTAGATACCCAGAGAGACAGCAACCGTTTTCAAATATATTTGCTCGTCTAAAAATAAATATAGTTAGGTACGAATCCTTTATCCAACCAAGTCCTAAAACTTATGTCAAGAAAAATAGGGAGCAAAGGGAAACAAACGTATTAGGTTACATAGAAGTAACGCATTCATCATCCTGTAAGCACAAAGAAGCTGTAGGGGTGCAAAAACCAGCTGCAGAACTAATTCTAAAAGAATACAATTACCATCCATACAAGTTTAAGATACTTCAAAATTTGCACAGGATCCAAGTTTGGGAATTATTAATCGCCATAATACGAAGGAGACCAATAATTCCTTTAAATGCCATTAAAAGAATAAGAAATTGTGCCAGATTTGCATTCGAAAAAATAGTCTCCAACTTGAACGAACATCTCTAAAAGCTCCTCGATGTTTTTAGTTTTTATTTTGATTCAAATTCAAATTGTGTTGACATTCTTCAGATATAGGTAATGTTTGGTTTTAAGCAAGGACGTTAAAACAATATTGTTTTAACGTCCTTGGTTTTAAGTAATGTAATACAATAAGTAATATTTACTGCACATTATCACAAATAGTAGTTAATAGCGTATAAAATACAATTCAATAATTGAGTTTAAAAGTATTGAGTATCTTGTATCTTAATAATTGTTTACTTGGATATTGTTTTTGATAGACTAGTCATGGCTCACTGCTACAAATACAGCAAAAAATGAAATTCTGAGCTTAGTTTTCAGAAAAAATTCATACTAATATATGTTTTTGAAAAGCTTGATTTATTTCCGGTTGACTTCAAAAATAATATACAGGATGTTCCATTTAAAAAATATATGTTTGCTTCATAACTGAAAAATGGTTAGAGTAAGAAAAAATCAAACTACACCACTGGATTCCGTAGAAAAAATTCTATAAGACCCTTTTTCAAACTTCTCAATAAGGCAAAAGACAACCGAGATACGAGGGTAGTCTCAAAATCGATAATTTTAGATTTCTCCCTGTATCTCAAAAACCAAGAGGGCCATGATAATTTTGTTGACGAATCTTTAGTTTCACAAAAAGCAGCACACTGTTGCGAAAACCGCAGCTCTCTATCTTCAAAAATAACCGAGATACCCCCTAAAAGTGCCCAAAATGGGACACCCTGTACACCTTACACGTCGACAAGAGTTGCATACGCGTCTCTGGCGCCAGTCAGCAGACTCTACAACGGGTGACGGATACATTTACACCCCTAATAACCCTACTGCAGTATGCTAAGGTGTTAAAGACGCCATCTTGGCAAGCCATCATTATAACACCTCATTAAACGTTACCGAGTTGTTGCTCCTTTATCCAGTGACTACTCCTCACACAGTGAGGTGAGCAATCACTGAGTCCGCAAATCGTGCGCCCTAGGTATTATTATATTATTAAATAGTATAGGTAGAGCCGAGTGAGACAATAAGAGTGACTGGATAGTTGAGTTTGAGTTGTTTTATGATCTGTAAATGAATACCTATGTATAAATGCCTTTCCGTGGAATGATATGTGATTTATAAAAATAACTTCAGCAGAGATGTAGTCATCAAGAAACAGAAAATATAAATACTCAAATACTTAAACATGCCTTAGCTAATTTAAATGTGCCCGATCGCTTTACAAATTTCCAAAATTCTAAAAAACTAGATCAGACGAATGGGATAATGTTGGAAAAACTCCAAAATTCTTTGTAATCACAGAAATATTTCTAAGGACTGATACAAAGTGAGCTTGAACAAAATCCTGTGCTTGTCAGACTTAACTGAACTCTGGCAGTAACCACTCTAGGTCAGACTTACAACTACTATAACACATGCATACTAGTATGCAGCAAAATTGGAAAATCAACTTTTCTTCTAGGTCTTCCGATAAGAATAGAAAATGTGTGTCTGCATATACGACTGAAGCCAGTATTGCAAACAAATGGATACTTGAATAGGTGATTACGTACTGTATCAATAAACAAAATGCCGCCTTTTGGATATAATAACTTATTTCGAATATTAGAATTGCAAGGCAAGGCAAATAGTTTTACACCCCTGCCATAAAATACACCAAGTTGCGACATACTACACTTGATATGCCACCCAAAAGAATGCCAAGAGTCATGGACACTGAGATCCCATACAAAGTTAACTTGAGTGAGAGATCGGAATGGGCTCTAGGAGAACTTCGGCGTAATTATGTCGAATGGTATCACATGGTATCCTGATGGCGCCAAAAATGTATCAGGTACAGGACGACGGTACGTATGGTGGTAGGCCTGAGAAGCAAATAAGTATCCATCTAGGTAATATATACTGACTACCGTTTTCCAAGCAGAAATAGCTGCAATTTTGAAATGCGGCAGAATATGCATAGATGAAGGATAGAGTAAAACGACTAGCCAGGTGGCTCTGATGTCCTTGGCAACCCATACAGCACCCGATATCGCTGGAACATCCTAAATGAAGCCGAATTGCCCAAATTTGGGATAAGACCAGAATGACATCTACAGGTTATATGTAGGCTATCCGGGCTATCCTAGGTTGTCCTAGGTCAGCCCTAGGATAACCTGTTTGGAATATCCTGTGGCAGGCATGGAAATCCTTTGGATACCCCGCTGGGCCATCTGTCACAGGAACATCCTAAGGATGACGGTTTTGGAAATCCTCAGCTTGTATACTATGTGGCGGTTCAAGGGATATCCCTTCAAGACCATACCCTTCTTTATACAACATCTGACATTTGACAGTATTGACGTTAGAAAGACGAAAGAGGTGAAAGGTGAAGGTGACTTGCAGCAAAGTTGAGCAAAGCATGCTAGCGGCTTGCAGTGGTTCCTGGTTCCTGGATTGTTTTTCGCCGTGTATCATATCTTTCAATACCTTTACCATCTGTACCTGTGACCTGTACCATCCGACACTGCAAGACCCCCAAGCACAAACTACAAATTGCGAGTCAGATAATCATTCAATAAAACCTGTTTATTTTCGCAAGGTGGGTGTGGAACTGCCCAAGTCAACATTCTGTAGGAACATTAAAAAGGCAAAGGAAAGTTTGATGGCAAAACTTTATATCACGATGCACTTCATGAAGGAATGGAACAGAATGAGGTTGGATAGAATTGTGTTAAACACTCGGATGGTTGCTCTACTGGATCTTTAGATGGTGATGGTGCTAGTGAAAAGTATGCCACATTAGCTAATCTGTGCCCAGAATACCCCGGTATGTAAGCCAAAGGAGTATAGGAAAGCAGTTCTAGAAAAATAATCCCGTTGTTTTCGAGTAAGTGTTTCGGATAAGGTGACCCATGCCGGTCTGTACTACTGTCTTTCAGGATAACCTGAGAATTTACCTATGGGCTAACCTACGGCAGACTAAATGATGATATTTTGGGCCAACCTGAGGATTTCCCTATAGGCTTACCCATGGCGGTCTAATAAAGTCCCATCGGGATATTTATAGGCTGTCCCATGCCAGATCGTCCAGGATATAGCTTTCCCTGGGACACTTTGCATATCCCTTTAAGGACAGCCTGGGACCATACAGTGGATATCAAATGTTGTGTGGGAAGTAACCACTATACTTAAAAAATAGAGTGGGAATGCCATAATAACTAGCATGTGGTGTCTCATACAGCATGGTACTGACAACTGACATTAGTTGGGTGTCAAATGAGCACCACAAGGAAAAATGGAGGTAGCACTTTCTTCTTTACAGACTGACATTTTTTGACAGCTACAGATGTATCCTTATCAGTAAAAAACCCAAACTTTGTTTTGAGCCATGGTCGGCACATCGTAATAGTACATTCAAGTGCCGTCACCTGTCACAATAACGTTTATATACCAAGATTGTCCAGAACCCAGTCATCGTATCGTATAGTTCTACGATGTATAGTGGGGAGTGTACACACATAATAATATAGACTAAATTGAAAGTTTACTATAAAGCTAGGGCTGCTCATACTCTACATATACAAAAACGTTATACTCAAATTTATGATAGGAAGATTGAATCAGTGTTATGTGGAATATGTGGCAATGGATTTCAATACTATTCTAATATCCTCTATTAAAGCTTAACATAATTAATCTTAAACTACTTAGTTCTGCAGCTAATAATATCAATTTTATATTATAATGTCAGATCGAGTCTACTGATTGAAGTATCATGTGGTTGATTTAAACGTATCCAAGGCTTCATTTGAGTAGTCTTGTATTTGAATTAATGCTATCTTTATAAACCAAAGTGCTTTCGAGTGTAGTACAGGTAATTCTAGTTGAAGAATAATACCTTAGACAAGGAAAGAGAGATGACAGAACGCGCGGCTGACATCTCTGTTACCAAAAAGTACCAAAGCGTTAGTCCCAGTGCCGTAGCTAATGGGATTAAAATTATGGTTAAGCTATCTGGAGAAATAATCTATTTTCAAATAAAATTTATTGAAGTATTGTTATTAACGGGTTCTGTATGGCCAGTTTCACTATCCACAGTTCAAACTTAAGTAACTAACATTAACCTAACCGTACACTTGTATTTGACCGATATCGACCGATTATATTTTGGATACATATATATCCCTGAACTAGATATCGAGATATCTGCAGGAATTTCGGATACACCCAAAAATATTAACATAAATAATTTACCTGTGAAAATTGATTCCTAGCTCCTTCCTGCTACTGTGGCTTTTACAACCGTAAGCTGCACACCTTACCACAAACACCACCGTACCAAAATGTATGTTTTCCACCAAAGTTTTGACAGCTATTCGTTTTCTGTCACAGCTAGTTCATATGGCATGAGGCTAGCGCGCAGTAGCCCCTCTCTTTCCTTATCCAAGCTTAATACTAACGGTGTACTAACCTAATATCTGTGGCTTGGATGAACAAGGGCCTATGTGCAAATTTTCTTAAAATGGGGTTTTGGTCTCAACTTCATAAATAGAATGCGCTCTTTCCGATGGAATAGGTCCTAAGTCAAAAGGCATTTTCGTTGAGGATTACATAGTATGTAAAAAGGCCTAAGTATGAACACTTCAGTGTATATAAAGGCCTATGTATACCTTAGGTCTTTTTATCACGATCTTATCTACACTAATTAAACATTTTGCATGTCGTAAATGGACCTATCTTTTAACATAGACCCAATAAATGGGGCCTATATGGACTTGAGCCTTTATGCTGTTTTTGCTTTTTGCTTCTCTTTGAGGCCTAACTAAAAGTCGGCATAAATGATACAAGAAATCTGAGACCTATGTTATCTTCGGCCGTTTTTAGTTTACAGATAACAATGTTCAAAGGGCCTAAGTGTAACATAGATATATAATTAATTTTAAACGTAGGTCCTATCTACTACTTAGGCCCTTATTATTTTGAAAAATATGTAATAGGTACTTTAATTTTGATGTATGTCATAGGCCCTTGAGATTTCGTAAACAATAACCTGAAAAAGGACAGTTAAGCACAGAACATCCTAGTTTAGAAAAACTACATGATGCATGCCCACTTCTACTGGCTAAAAAGAAACTTGAAGACATTAGAACCTTGTTGTGTTACATACATCCGAACAGTCAACTATTTTATTTGAATTTAAAAGCTGACAGTATCAGTGACGACGAAGACGTTTGTCCTATTGTGTTAGACTATGATGAGTAGCCCATACTTCTAAGACACAATCTCGCATACATCTGTGTATCTGCTAATGATTTCTTTTGTTAGAATAATGAATATCTTCTTTGTTCTATATTAATATACATTACACAATTTGCAAACGATATATTTTTTTAATAAAAGTTTTTACTACAGAAAATCTTAAATTTATCACTCCTACTACTGTAATTAAACATAACGAGGAAAATTTCGACGAGGTAAAAAGGGCCTAAGTAATGTTTTACACGACGACCGGTCCTAAGTAACAATTTTCTGGTCCCAAGTGTCTCAATTATTGTATTAAAGACAAGGCCTATATTAACTTGAGACCAATCTGCTGAGGCCTAACTAACAAAAATCTTTTAACGACATCAATAAACCTAATAGTTTCATATTTTATAAATATTTGGTGCTCATTACAACGTTTATCAAAATATCATGTCGCTAGGTTAAGAAACGTCAATAAAAAACAACCTCGAATTTTTTTCACAAATCTTCAATTTTCTCAAAACTTGTTTTATGCAGATAGGCCCTTGTTCATCCAAGCCACAGATATGCTTAACACGTTGTTGGACACTCTGCTGGCCGGGAGGCTTCGTAATGTGGCACCCCAAAACATTCCCATTTTTTGCGTTTGTAACATGATTTGCGTTATCAAAATATTTTAGGGGTATTCATTTTTGACTATTTTTTTCATTTTTGAGGTTTTTGGTGACAAAAAAAAGACGGCTATATCCGTCGTGTCATATCACAATAGAATTTATGTTCTAGAATGGCAACCTCGGCTATAGCCGTCTGATCAGTGTAATCGTAAAACACATCTTGTGGGAAGAAAAGGACAATTTTCGAGACAAAAGCTAAAACAAAAACAACATTTTATTGCATCAAATTTATAAACAAAAACGCATCTCTCACAATATAGACGGTATAAAAGCAAAAAATCAAATTTATTAGCAAACAACTCTTGCATCTATAGCTAGTTTCTTTGCATTTTCCAAACTTGAAACATTGTTTGCATCTAATAGGTGAACCACGAATATCTGTTTAGGATGAAAATATCTGGTTACCTACCTCCCATCAGTACTGAAAACATGAAAATCAACAAAAACACACTTGCAATATGGCAGCTATACACGTGGTCAATGCTTCACATTGGAGGTTATGGACGGTTATAGCCGTCGTGCCGTTTTACCCATGCACCTTAAAACATGAATAGTTGGGATAGCGTATAGTGGGTTAGAATTTGTCAATTTCAGAAATGACGAGCTTCACGTTACGGCACTAACATTGCTTAACAGGGCAAGTATACCGACATTCTGACGGTCGTCGCCGTTCTGCCGTAATAGGCAGATAACTTTTTGACTGATATAGCCGTCGTGGCGTATCACGATCACTCCCCGCAGACGGCTATAGCCGTTGTGTCCAACAACGTGTTAATATAACTTATCAAATTTGATGCTACAATAACTAAATGTTTTTGTTGGTAGGATTGAAGTACGTTCATACTTTAATTTATTAGCTCAAGGGTCAATTACACTTACTTCTACCAATCCGATTCCTATCTTGGCAACAATGTGCCTCCTATCCAAGATACCGTGGTCTACATCACCTATTCGATCCAATCCATCCGAAAATGTTGACGAGTAAATGTTACTTTGGGACCGTTCCATCTTTCACTCGCGCTAGCACTTCACTTCCCACAACTTTTTTACTGCTCATCCCTGCTCTTTGGGCACTATTTTTCACTCACTCCTGATCATGTCACACCTCGGCATTTTTTCGCTCACATCACCGAACAATAATAAATTAACATCTTATCTTATCTGAGTGATACGCTATACCTACGTATGAATCAACTATGAGAATATTGTCGTTTTAACAAGTGCCTGTTACACGAATAACAATTTCTCTCATATGATAAAACTGCTTTTCGCGAGGTTAGGGTAATTTATTCATATTGATAAATTGTTATACGATAGAAGAAAAAAACTCGTTTTTTACGGTCAACTGAATGTAATAAGCAATAATAATTGACATTAAATATAGATTTCCTAGAGTTATCGCGATGATGCCAGACAAGTTGGAATTCGATCAGTTTGTTGCGTGTTTTGTTTATAATATTAACGTTAACGCGTTATACAGAGTGAGTCACATAGGCTTGTAAGGCACAAATTAGTGATGCGAATAATTTAAAAATGTTGAAATGTATTATGTATGAGGCATTCCGTGTATGTAAATATTTTTGCCTGTAATGAAATTGTGTCCCTTCATCATTAGCGTAGTGCAAAATGTGAACAAATGAGAGGTAAATTAAAAATACTATTAAAGCTAATTTTTAGGAGTCCCTAAACATTTTCCAAATTTTTTTAACACGCTTTTATTAGATTCACCTGTGGGTTGTTTGTGAGTTTTTTGTGAGTTTGTTCGTTTGTTTGTTTGTAAATTTGTAAGTTTGTAACTCTCCTTTGGATTAACCTCAAGTGGCTTTCTACTGTTATTAACACGGTTTCACATCTAATATACGTCTATCATGGAATAATATCTTATTAGATATCTCAAATAATTAACCATTATGTGACTTTGTTTAAAAACGGACAAAGCAATTTCCACATACATGCTGCTCAGAGCGGTAGCGTAACTTCAAATTCGGGGGCCCCCCGCAAGATTCTTCCCGGGGCCCCCGCAAGAAATTTTCCGTTGCTTTCCTTTTCATAATATATTATGTATATATACAGGGTGAGCCCTAAGTCAAAAAAACATCTTTCTCGAATAACTTTTTTTCCCGAAAACTGAAAAATAAGTGAGATACAGAATCAAATGTTCTAGCCTGTTTATGTTTAGTTTTTATGTCTGTTTATGTTTAGTTTTTCGCTCAAATGTTTGTCTTATCATCAGGCAATTAATGCACTAGTCACATTCAGTTTATCATATAGTTAATTATAAGTTGGTAAATCCTAAAAGTTGCGTTCCTAATAATGTGCCGCTTTTAGTATTTACCAATTTAAAATCAACAAAGATGATCATGAAGTGACTACTGCACTATTGACAGGTGTAATGCCTAATCGATAAGACAAATAATATCGGAGCAAAAAACTAAAGATAAACAGACTTTGATACACAAGCCTAGATTTACATTTTTTATTTTGTGTCTCGTTTATTTTTCAGTTTTATGAAAAGTTATTGGAAGAAGTAGTTTATTTCAACGACTTCTATGAAAGGTTAAAAAAGTTATCAACTCACCCTGTATATATTAAAGAGGAAATATTGGGGTTTTGGTGAAAATTTTGAAAATAAACACGGGTCACTGCATAAAGGAGACTATTGCGTTAACTGTCAAGCTTTCAGCAATTTTTATTGCCAGCTTCAGGGCTTAACGTTGAGGTTTGTTCACAAAAACAACCATGTGCATTGAGTCGCAGGCTTTAAAATGCAATTCTAGAAACAAAAAACATCAACAAATTTTTGGCTAATTTAGCTCGGTGTCTTCCCGAAAAATTACAAAATCCGTGGTATGAAAACAGATTTTTTTATTTAATTTTTTTTAGAAGGTCCTTGTTTAGTTTGTATTTTACACGTATGGGTTAGTTGTGAATGTGACCTGTGTTGTGGAAGACAGCGAATTAAATTAGCAAAAAATTTTTTGACGTATGCTGTCTTCCCGTATTTTTCCATTTACTGCGGATTCTCGGCCGATTTTTAAGGGTTTAGTTTAAAATTCAATACTGCCCCACTTTTTCGCTGATGGGTATGCATCTTGGGGTTTATAGGGACTCGAGGACTACGAGGCCCCCAAAACCTCAGGGCCCCCCGCAGTTGCGGATCCTGCAGGCCCTTAGTTGCGCCACTGCATGAAGCATTCCGTGTATGTAAATATTTTTGCCTGTAACAAAATTTTGTCGCTTCATCATTAGCGTAGTGCAAAAGGTGAAGAAATGATAAGTAAATTAAAAATACTATCAAAGCTAATTTTTAGGGAGTCCCTGAACATTTTCTAATTTTCTTAACACGCTTTTATTAGATTCACCTGTGGGTTGTTTGTGAGCTTTTTTGTGAGTTCGTTCGTTTGTAAATTTGTCTCCTTTGGATTAACATCAAGTGGCTTTCTACTGTTATTAACACGCTTTTATCTATAATATATGTTTATCATAGAATAATATGATATTAGATTTCTCAAATAATTAACCATTATGCGACTCTTTTTTTAAAAACGGACAAAGTAATTTTCACTTTTTTTTCACGGAGAAGCACTGAGGCACGCGACTGTATTAGAGGATCGGCAAATTATGATCGTTTCGGATTCATTGAGTGCACTAGACAGCTAGAAGCGACTGTACCCTGTCAACGAAATCCGGAAACAAATCAAGGAACGAGTGAACCACTTAAATAATCTCGGTAATAAGATAAAGTTTCTTTGGGTGCCATAGCACTGTGGCTTAGCAGGAAATGAAAAAGCCAACAAAGCTGCTGCGAAAGCAATCACTGATGAAATTGCCTTAACGATCACTCAAGCATCCCACTGTGACCTCAAGCCCCTTTTCAAAAATCATTTGCTTGATCAGTGGCAAAGATTATCGAGCAGCAACAGTAGGATGTACGAAATCCAGCCAGACATCCGTACCAGACTGGAGCTGCCGAAGAAAAGAAGGAATCGAGTGGTAATCTCTCGGCTCCGTATCGGACACTCGAACTTAACCCACATGCACCTGTTTACAAGAAGCGTGGCACCATCATGTCCATCGTGTAACACAGCACTTACCGTAAAACACATAATCACGGGTGTCCAACCTATTCCAACTACAGACGGATACATCATATACCTCTGGACCTTCGACAAGCTCTAACTAAAAACTTTATAAATGTTATTTCTTTTCTGAAGCATATTGGACTGTATTATCGCATATGATATTCATGTATTTATTATACCGCTAATAACCCTTTGCGGTTGATGCGGTTACTTGTCTAAATAAAAAAATATCACTTACGTGCTGCTCAGTGTCATTTTGCTCGTGATAAACGATTAGGGACTCGGTCAACGACATGCCTTACGGATGTGAAGAAAGTTGACTCATTTGGGATTTCTCGCATATAAAGATAGCTTATGATAGTAGATACTGAGTAAGAGATGGCGCAGACACAGTAAAGTTTGTTAATATTACCCAGAAGCGTACCAACGAAGAGCTTAAAAGGCGTGACATCCAACTGTTTGAATGTTGATACTTTTGTGAAACTTATCCAGGAAAGTTTACAGTTACAATGATCGTTTATCAAGTAATGGTAATCATTATGCTATGGCGATTTATCAAAAACAATTGTTCATCTTGACTACACAGAATATTGGTAATTAACTTAATGGTGAAATATTAAATACAGTTTAAACAACTGAATTGATAAAGTTAACTAAAATATTAAAAACCAGTATAGCTTAAAATTAAAAACTTTGTGCCGTATTATTCGTAAATCGAGTGCCCGATGCTCCTTTCACAATCATACGAGTATTTTTCGTCCATTATTATTTAAGCTTATTTTAAAAATTATCTTTAACTTTTTGGTTTGATGTTCTTTGAAAGCGTGTTTTTTAGCTCTCAAACTAAATTTATTTTAGAGCATCATCGGACTAAGGCGGGAGAGGTGAGAACTTTACTTATTCTATATAATTCTTTCCGTTGTTTTATAAAGAATTGACTCTGGTAGTACCCTATATATTGTTCCGAGCTATCGAAGCTTATAAATGATCTAACTTGAGTAAAATACACTAGTTATCAAAACTACTAAGTTTATACCTAGGTGCACTGACTAGAAACCTAGGTTTATAGTCAATGTACCTAACTCTGACGTAGAAAAAAAAGGAAATTTGCATTAACCCTTAACCCTAAAGATAATGTATATTTACGTCAATCGGAAACATCTAGTCTGTGAGACCAAGATTTGCAAAAACTCATTTAGCATCCAAATTAGGCTCGGTTGGATTTAAATACTTTCTTTATACGTTTTTGTACATGTAATACAAATTTTTGGGCTACGTTCTAGGCAAATTGGTTTGGAACACGAACACAACCATAAATAGTCTTCCTCATCTTCGCAGATGGACAGATACTTAAGAGTTTTCTTTCAAGCAACTTGTCATCTGGTATTGCAACACAACTTAGAGTTTGAGTTGCTACTCCTTGCTAAAGTAGTTTTCAATGCTCGTTTTCAATTGTGGGAGAATACTGCTACCCAGTCTTTGTTTGGTTTGGTCTGTCAGACCTGCAAAATTTTAAGTGCAGCAGCACTGGGCTTCACTCGCGTAACGTATCAAAGCTAGACTGATCTGAGCATAATATTTTCTTCATGCTAGGAAGATATTTGAACCGGTAAGTCGCTCGTAATTACGATGTTTCCAGTGTGAGCAAAATGGCAATGGTCTCATGAACCAACAATGTTTCTGGTTAAGAGTTGGTAGTACCCGCTCTAGTACACATCTAACACTTGTTCGTTCAGGCGCTATTTACGTACATAGCACCTCAAAAAAAAAATACGTGCAAAAACAAAGCATGGCTTTTCGTCGATACTAAAACTATGATATCTATTGCAAATGTGGCGAATGACTAGTTGGTTGTGTAAAGATGCCTACTAGAAGACGACAAACCCAGTTTACGGAGTTAAACCCATTCGAAGGGGGTCGGATTGTAGGCCAACAAGAACGTAGTGCTTTTTTCAGAGCAGTTGCTGTAACCATGGGGCGCAGCGTTGCTACAGTTGTAGCAGCATGGAGAGTATAGACCAAGAAGGGCGAGTGCAGCGAGCTAAGATCGTCGTCTACAAATACTAGTTCTTCGAGACAAAATGCGTAAAATGGGTTTCAGATCACATCGTCCGCATCTAGTGCTTCTACTCACTGCAAATCGTCGTTCAAGAATTCTCTGGGGACACAAGGCGGACGCCAGTGCGTTGGACAACGACGAGGTGGACGACGTGATCTCCAATTTGCTGTGGACTCCCATGCATACAAATTTTACCCAATATCATTAAAGTAGCTAACAACGTATGAAGTTTCCTATTTCCTATTTAAAACTGTGCAACTTTGGTGCGCGACGACCTTTCGGCCAACCCTGTATAATTTCACAGATAAGTAGACACTTAAGGGGCCTGGACACCTACATTTATACATACGTATTTGCCATGTAAAACACGGACTCACAATTTCTCGCATAACACACTCTATTTTCAAACTACATACAGGGTTATTCACGTCATTCGACACGGAGCATTATGGCTAAAGCATTTGATAAAAAAAAAATAATAATTTGGGATGGATAGGGACCCGTAAAGGCTACATTTTAAAAATATTTTCATTTTATACAGGGTGTCCCAAAAGCACGAAATGTGTCAAAGCTATGTTTTTTTAAATGGAACACCCCGTATATTATTGCATATTCAGATTCCTTGATGAATTCTATTGTGACTTTATGTATCATACATGGGACTTAAAGCGAACCGTTTAGGTGTAAATCACCATTTTCGGTATAAGTAGATATCAGGAAAAAATTGAATATCGCAGAGATTATAAAATATGGATGGCTGTGACTTTGCCGTATTACTAAGCATAAAATGCGTCAGCTTTGATGAGACTGTCAAATTCAAATTACGTTTATGCTTGGAGAAATCGGTCGATTCTCGAACCTCTAGTAAATTGCGGTAGCCAGTAGACAGTAAAAATATCTATTACTGCCACAGTCCAGCTTCTCTTTGACCTTAGAGATGTTATCGCAGTTGTTTCTGGGAGAGTTGATTTGTTGTAAGGAATTTTTATAATCTTGTCCCTTCTAGTTAGTGTGTATTTTTCAGCTAAGTTAGTTGTTTTCTTCTAGCTGAACAGATTTTTGTTTATATTTCATGGCCTGCTACGTTGCTTATAGGTAGGAAAATTGAAAATCGCCGATTTGTTTAAAAATTTAAAATTAAATGAAAACTACGAGAGATTGATATTCATAACCATATCATTAGAAAGCTTATCAAATTCTACGTTTAGCCGTATAAAAAAAATTAGGCATTCCCATTTGAAAAAATCAAGTTATCGCTGATCGAAGTTTCCTTAATTCATCGACCGATTTCTCCAAGCATAAACGTAATTTAAATTTGACAGTCTCATCAAAGCTGATACATTTAATGCTTAGTAATACGGCAAAGTCACAGCCTTCCATATTTTGTAATCTCTGCGATATTCAATTTTTTCCTGATATCTAGTTATACCGAAAATGGTGATTTACACCTTAACGGTTCGCTATAGGTACCATACATGGTACATAATATCACACTAGAATTGACCAGGGAATCTGAATATGCAATAATATATGGGGTGTTCCATTTAAAAAAACACAACTTTGATACATGTCGTGTTTTTGGGACACCCTGTATAACATGAAAATATTTTTAAAATGTAGCCTTTATGGGTCTCTATCCATCTCAAAGTATTATTTTCTTTTTTATCAAATACTTTAACCATAATGCTCCGTGTCGAATAACGTGAATAACCCTGTATATAATATTTCAGAAGGCGATGGTTAAGGCCTTAATGAATGACAGCTATTTTCGATTTTCTCAAAAAAGTTTTTTAATGTGCAAAAAAACTCGCAATTCAAAATCATACGTTATATAAATGCCTGTAATTTAACAACCAAACACGATTTCAAAAAAATACTAAATAGTTGCACAAGCGCAAGCTTTCTTCTTCAATTTGCTCTTGGAGTCATTACTGTAAGTTTAAAGTTAACTGCAGGAGCTTGGAAAATGCGAAATTCATTTTTATAGTGACCTTTGGACCTTACGTACAGACTAAAAAGTTATGTTTAAAACCCTTTTGCGGTATTCTATTTTACCAAATAAGGTAAGTGTACCAAAAATTGCCATAGATCCTAATAGTGCCACCCCAAAGAAGGCAATTCAGGCGTTGCATGTCAAATGGCAACAATGGACGCCAATTGTGAAGGATATGATACATCATAGAACGTTTTTGGCTTGAATTCAGATTAGGCATCTGCCATAAATGTGCAACAATAGTTGCGTTAGCTCTCTCCTATAAGAATATCGATTTTTTAAGTGGCATGTGTGCAATCATGTCTGACTATTCTTTAAATTCCTACATCAACGCAGATAGGTACATGTGTATAGGTGATGTTTCATAGATTGCGTTGCTGGTGGTATAGGTTTTCTTAACTAAAAAGGGAAATATTCCACTATCCTACTTATTCCTAATATTGTCATATACCATATAGCCACAGGCATTATGCGGAGCACTGGTGACAATATTAGAAGTACTTGCACATTTTTTTCAAAACTCTATCCCTAATGGAGATTGCGTGAGCTTTACGTCTTTATTTGTTAATTTTCCATTATGCTGTTTGTCTTGCTAGCAGTTTTTATCAGTTATGTAATATGGTAATAATAGGAACACTAGTGAGCCTATTATTATCATGTGAGTCCCTTACAAAGAACTACAATAAATGCATTTGTGGTCATTTTATTAACGTATCTGTAACTTATGTGATAGACAATATGGTCCTTAATGTATATTCACATTTTTATTTATTTACAGTGAAAAACATGCATTATATAAGGCAACTACTCTTAAGGTGGCAATATTTGGTACACCTACCTTAATCGATGGTTTCCCTTATTTCGCCCTGTATATTGATTGCATATCAAATTAAAATCCTTAGATTTGGCGTCATATAAAAATACGCAACAGATTTAGTTACCAATCTCATCCAATAATCTTATTAATATGCTGACAAATAAGTAGATCAACCTCACCGAGCAGGAAATTTCCAAGATGCGCATAAACAGCATAGTAGCTTATTCATACATTACTAGATAACACCTAATACTTTGGAATTTCGTGCAACTGCATAGCATCGGTTCTTATTTTTTCATTTCTTCATAGTTTGCTTTTTTTATCATGATGAATCTTAAAAGGCGATCAAGTTAACTTTGAAGGTGCTTTGAATTTTCGGAAGGCGTGTCCAGATAGAATACTTAATAGGGTAATCAAAGTATAGAGGCATCATGAATAACCAAAAAACATTTGTAAAATCAGTCCATGTTTGGGTATCGAAGGTCCCTAGCGCTGCACTCAGATATCAGGAGACATTTATAAGCTTTTAGTCAAAATGCTCCAAATTTCGTCAAACTACGCGCATGTCGGACAGCGGTAGTCAAGCCACCTAAGAAATGATGGTTCAATCAAATTGTACACAACACTATTTAATGAACAACTTTCCCTTTGTTATTTCTCCATAGCAACTATCATTTATCTCTATCATTATTACTTTGTGTTTAACTTTCAGATACCATTATAAAACAATCTAAGCCTTGCTAAAGCCTAGAGTCACTATTTTATCAATTTATGGGACCCCACTCATAAGCTTTCACAGGTAAAAATGATACATCAAAAATATTATTTCATAAAAAATTTTCAGCCACATTTCTTGTAAGCATCAAGCTGCTTATCATTATGGAAATTGTCTAAACCCTTTTATCAGGACCAAAAGTAGACTACTCTTTTTTTTAGCAAAATGTTAGTATGTTAGCAAAAGATACCGGAACGCTTAAATATTTCCAAAACTGGCAAAGTTCGAACGATAAAACTCAATACCTAATTGGTTTTAAACATACAGACTTCAAAAATGCTAACAGCAGTGTTGCGGAATTTAACACTTTTAAATTACATGTCATAACTCTTGTTATTTTAAATGCAATGTCCTATTTATTTTTATTGCAATAAATTGCGGATTTATAATTAGTAAGATATCATAACTTTAAAATTTTGTATTAATTATCTACTTAGACACGGCAACACCCCCTTTTTAGCAAAAAGTACCGTAACGCTTAAATATCTCCTAAACTGCCACAGATGGAATGACTAAATCAATATTTTGGGGTTTTTGAACATGCAGAATTCAAAAATGCTAACAGCAGTGCTGTCAGATTCACCACTTTTATGTTACATGTCATAAATAGGTCGTCCCTTGAGAGCAGAACTATACTATGTCCAAATTGTCGTATTCTTCAATTTAAACGCCTATGAATACATTAAAGATCACCGAATCTACTGCAGAAGTATTCCAAGTCCACACTGAAGGGGGGATAATAAATTTGCAAAATTCAAACTCGTCTATCTTTTCTGTGTTGGAGATAGAGACTAGTACTGATGTGCCGTTTTGGAGATAGTATCCATTGATAATGGACTTACACTAGTTCTGCTTTCTCATGTTTGGAGGTAGTACACTTCATCGGAGGACATAGGTTTATCCTGATCTGTAGTATGTGAGTTAGTATACCACCAGTGGCGATGGACTTGTCTAATATATGTTATGCCCACCATTTTCTATAACACAAGGATTGTCCCAATTCCAAGTAGTGCACCTTACAACCAGTTATCTCATATGACTATATAAATTTCAACAAGCAGTTTTTCAGTTTACAATATCTCAAAAACAAAAAAAGCTTCTCCTGTAAAATTTACATTTTGTGACTTAGCATACTTCTGTTCTAAGGGAACGAGGTCATTTCGTTTAAAATAACAAAATTCGCTTCTGACAACTCAAAGAACTGCTCAGCTAGCTATCTAGTTTTATTAAAAGATTGAATTGTTCTTATAAAATATTTTGTTTATTAGGCATTACAAGTAAATATGATATAAATTTGTTATCGTTTATTGTTCTCGATCACATTCTAAATTATCTTCATCTGAGCAAACCATTCCTTTAGGGCAATTCTTGATGTCTGCCGGGTAAAGTTGGTTATCACCAAGAATGCACTGATAAAACTGGTACTGCCCTAAACACACAAACCCTTTTTCGCTACATGGTAGTAGAGCAAATGCTTCTGGTGAATGCTTCACCTGAAAAGAAGATATTCAAAAAGTGAGTGATGGATTAATTTATGTTTGCATAACCTACACCCTCTTGAGGGGATACTACCTTTGACATAGTATCCCCTACTTAATTTGATCAGCCATTGAGAAAATTGGCTAATAGTTATTATCATTTTCTGTAAATTGCTCGCAGTACAGAAGGAACAATGGATAGCAACAGCATTAATGTTAAACATGTCTTTGTTGAACAGCTTTTGGAAACATTGGAAAAATTGCTAAAAAAAATCCGTATTCTCTCTTCATAAACGTATCTCCCCGTTAAGAAAAATATTTATATCTAGTGAAAAGTACAGTAGATTATATATTGTTACAATCTTAACTACTATATACGTACATACAGGGTGAGTTTTTAGTACCGGCACGGTCGATAACTCCACTACTATAGTTGTATATAAAAGTTGTAGCCACGGATATGCTCCGTGCTCAGAAAATATTTATATTTATACAGGGTGATCATTACTACGTGGTGATGCAAACACGCATTTTTTTAAATGAGACCCCTATATATTATTCTTCATTCAAATTCTACTAATGCTTTCCGTTCTTCCAATATAGGGTATTGCTACATTATACATTGTATTTTAAAAGTTATGACCATTTCTATATCCAAGTCGCTGTCAAATGAACGTACCGTATATCAAAAAATGGAGTCAAGTTGATTGACTCAGTACTTCCCACACATTACTGTGATGTCAGTTTATTATTTTCCCATAGCATGAAGCTTTAGTCTGAGATCTCCTTGCAACCAAATCATCGGCAGCCTTCCCTCCCCTAAAATTGTCTTATGCCGCTAAGTATTTCCTTCAGAGGTCAATGGACAGCCTAAAACATCTAAAAACGAAGTTTGAGTTGTTTTCATACTTTTAGTTTTTTGATTATTGCTATATACGCTGCCACTGACACGATATTTAACAAACACACGCGTTTTCCATCCTCACCACGGTAATAATACTGTGTCAAAATTTAATTAGAATCAATGTAATAGTGTCCACGTTACAAAATACAAAAAAATCTAAAGCAATAAATACTCGTATGTATGTATACAGAAAATTCTAAGTCCCTTAGTTTCCGTAATACGCTAGGCAATGTTCGGATGGACCTAAAAAGTTGATTTATGTCGCTAGGTCTTCCTTCAGAGCCCCTACCCTACACCCTATTATGAATACAAGAAATTTCTCAGTTTTTCAACCCCCCACCCCCTAACCACCCCAATTTCACCCCACCAAAAAAAAACGCAGAAAATGATCAGGAACCTCTAAAACGCTTAAAAACGAAGTTTGAGCTGTTTTTATATTTTTACTTTTTTTTATTATTTCTGCGCCGCCACTGGCACGATTTATAAAAACCATACGCGTTTTCCATCCTCGCCACGGTAGTAATACTGTGTCAAAATTTCATTAACATCAATTCAACAGTTTCCTTGTAACACAATATAGAAGGATCTAAAGCAATACTCTCGTATGTTTACACCAGAAAAAATTCTAAGTCCTTTGGCTTCTGTAATAGGCAAGGCAATGTTCGGATGGACCTAAAAAAGTTATTTATGTTGCTAGGTCTTCCTTCATGGGTCAGTGGGCAGTCTATTATGAAAGCAACAAATTTTTCAATTTTACAACCCCCCACCCCCCAACCACCCCAATTTCACCCCCACCCAAAAAAAAGTAAAAAATGATCAGGAACCTCTAAAACGCCTAAAAACGAAGTTTGAGGAATATTTATTTTTTTTGTTTTTTGCTAATTACTCCGCCGCCCCTGCACCGATTTTCAAAATTATAAGAACATTACCTACTACGACCCCCCAGCATATCGCTGCCCAAATTTCATCACAATCCATGCAGCGGTTACTGAGATTACGAGGACACAAAAACGCGTACAGACAGACCGACAGACAGACAGACCGACAGACCGACAGACCGACAGACAGACAGACCGACGGAAATGAGTGACATGGATTTTCGTTATGTAGACATCATGAAATGCCCAAAAAGTGTATTATCTCAAAATCGAAAATTTTCGCGATCACAATACTCCCCTCACCTATCGGTGTGGGAAGTAAAAGAGTTGAACCAAAATTCACTTTTTTACACGAATGGATAAAAAATATCCTCTAGTTTTGAATTCGGCTATAAAAAAGCCCTCGACGCATATTCGTATACAGGGTGATGTGGAATGCTAAATCTAGATTTTCTCTCTTTTACTTCCCACACCGATAGGTGAGGGGAGTATTGTGATCGCGAAAATTTTCGATTTTGAGATAATACGTTTTTTGGGCGTTTTATGATGTCTACATAACGAAAATCCACGTCACTCATTTCCGTCGGTCTGTCTGTCGGTCTGTCTGTCGGTCTGTCTGTCGGTCTGTCTGTCGGTCTGTCTGTCGGTCTGTCTGTCGGTCTGTCTGTCGGTCTGTCTGTCGGTCTGTCTGTCGGTCTGTCTGTCGGTCTGTCTGTCGGTCTGTCTGTCGGTCTGTCTGTCGGTCTGTCTGTCGGTCTGTCTGTCGGTCTGTCTGTCTGTCTGTCTGTCGGTCTGTCTGTCGGTCTGTCTGTCGGTCTGTCTGTCTGTCTGTCGCGTTTTTCTACCCTCGTAATCTCAGTAACCGCTACATGGATTGTGATGAAATTTGGACAGCGTTATGCTGTGGGGTCGTAGTAGGTAATGTTCCTATAATTTTGAAAATTGTTATACAGGGGGCGGAGTAATTAGCAAAAAACGAAAAATTTCAAATACGCTTCAAACTTCGTTTTTAGGCGTTTTAGGGATTCCTGATCATTTTCTACTTTTTTTTGGGTGGGGGTGAATTTGGGGTGGTTGTGGGGTAGGGGGTTGTAATACTGAAAAATTTGTTGTATTCATAATGGGCTCTCTAATGACCTGTGAATGAAAGACCTAGCGCCATAATATAATTTTTTAGGTCCATCCGAACATTGCCTTGCTTATAATAGAAACCAACGGAGAATAATTTGTGATGTATACATCCGAGTGTTGTTTTAAATCGTTCTTTATTGCGTAACGCCAAAATTATCGAATGGATTTTAATGAAATTTTGACACAGTATTACTGCCACGGCGAGGATGGAAAGCGCGCATGTTTGGGAAAAATCGTGTCAGTGGCGGCGCGGCAATAATAAAAAAACTAAAAATGTAAAAATAGCTCAAACTTTGTTTTTCGGCGTTTTAGGGGTTTCTGATCATTTTTTACTTTTTTTTGGGTGGGGGTGAAATTGCGGTGGTTAGGGCGTGGGGGGTTGTAAAACTCAAAAATTTATTCCATTTATAATAGTGTCCATTGACCTGCGAAAGAAAGACCTAGCGGCATAATAGACGTTTGTTAGGTCCATCCGAACATTGCCTTGGCTATTACAGAAATCAGGGGATTTGGTATTGGTAGGGGTAGGTATTGATTCAGGTCGTTCTGAATTTAGTAACATGGAAATTATAGAATCAATTTTAATGAAATTTAGACACAGTATTATTACCGCGACAAGGATGAAAAATGCGTATGGTTTTCAAAAATCGTGTCAGTGGCGGCGCAGCAATAATAAAAATCTAAAAATATAAAAATAGTTCAAACTTCGTTTTTAAGCAATTTGGGGGTTCCTGATTGTTTCGTTTCGTCCAGTTGAAGCTGAGTTGTGTCGTTTTAGTTCCTACGGAGAGATTTAGGAAACTATTTACTAGTTTTTGTGTTGGATGTTTTTTGACGACAGGCGAGCGATGATTTGGTTGCAAGTGTTATGTGTGGGAAGTACTGAGTCAATCAACTTGACTTCATTTTTTTTAAATGTAACCCCCAATATTTCATTATACCGAAGAATTGCTTTAAATATGCTCTTTCTTTTTTGTATAGCCCTTTTTACGGCTGCATTCATTAGTTTTTGAGATATTTCGATCCTTCTACAAATTTTAAATATACCTTCTATTTGTTTACTAAAATTTATTATTTTGAGAAAATACTATCAAATTTTATTTTTGCTTAACAAACAACTAAAATGTAAGGCCATAATAGTACTTGATCAAGTCAAAACACTGAATTAACGTGATAATATAGGTCAAGTGTGCTGAGGAAACAATTTTATAGACGTCATGCATAATTATTAAGCAAATCTGTCAGGTAGGCTATGAAATATTAAACAACTCAGTCGAAATAAAACAATTCTTCAAACTTTCAAACGCATTTGTTTTAAAATGCCTCCGTTCTGGATATTGCTGTTCATAGTTGATATATTCTAGAGGCAAGTAAACAATTTCTCAAAGATTCTACTAAATACCCTCAATGGAAAAATTAATTTTTAAAGCTAGTTTTTTACACAGTACGAAATGATTGAGCAGGTTATGAAAACTGTCAATTTTTCAAAGCCTACCTGATAAATCTGCTTGATAATTATGCATCATGCCTACAAAACTGTTTCCTCAGCATATTTGACTTTATTATCTCGATGATTTAGGGTTTTGACTCCATCAAATGGTATTATGATCTTATAATTTAGTTGTTTGTTAATTAGAAGAGAAATTCGATAGTACTTTCTCAAAATAGATAAATTTCAGTACACAAATAGAAGCTATATTTTAAATTTACCGAAAAATCGAAATATCTCGGAAACTGATGGACCTAGGTACAACAAGTGCTATACAAGTTGAAAGAGCATATTAAAAGCAATTCTTTGGGATAATAAAATATTGGGATTACATTTAAAAAAAAAAAAGAAAATCTGGATTTTGCATTCTACATCACCCTGTATACGAATATGCGTCACGGGCTTTATTTATAGCCGATTTTAAAACTAGAGGACATTTTCAATCTTTCTGTGTAAAAAAAAATAATTTTTGATTCATTACTTTTTGATATACAGTACGTTCATTTGACCGCGATTTGGATGTAAAAATGGCCATAACTTTTGAAATACCCTGTATAAAGTAACAAAACCCTATATTGCAAGAACTGAATACATATGGCATCTGGACTAGTGTAAAGCTATCGGACTATCAGGCCACTTTAGAGACCTTGGACTCCGGGAAGATTGCATCAAAGCAAGTAAGGGGCTGTTTCGCTTACTAGCCTCATGTAGCTTTGTACATTTCTGTTGAGCATCAGGCCACAAAGGTATTGGTGACAATGGGTGTGCAAAAATAGGTGCGAGCATGCCGTTCTTCGGTATGGTGTAAGCTAAGCTATCATCCACAAGCAGGTTATCAGCCAATAGTCCAAAGAGGAACATAGCCAGCGATGACGTGACTACTATGGACATTATAGACAAGCACTAGGTAAAAAGCTGCTTACAGGCCCAAATGAGCGGTTCACTAACTGACTAGTGAAGCTCAAGAGGAATGATATTAGGCAGGTTATTGGTTTTATTACTGGACATGGCCACTTCATACAACATCTATATGTTACGGTTAAAGTGTTTACTTGGATAGTTTATACACTAGCTAGATATTATACAAACTATTCAAATGTCTCGTTATTTTAATGGAAAATCATATTTCAACTAAAATAGCTATGACTATTGGTTGGTTTGTATACTATCCAGCTAGCTTACAAACTATCCAAGATATGCCGCTAAAGTGTAGACCACAAAGGTATCACACATACTAACCAGTGTTTCTGGTCAGTTTACAAACTATCCACATCATTTGGAAAAGGTATGCACCTAATATCTCTAGTAATACATAATAACGAACTCGTTGGTTAGTGTGTAAATTAACCAACTTTAGTTGGTTAGTATGTAAACTAACTAATTTTATTTGGTCAATTTAGCAGGAAAGTGAGGTTATGTTTATGGCAAGTGCAAGTGTGACGTGATGGTATTCTTTACTGTCGTGCCTTGTATAATTCGTTTAAGAACAGGTATCTAGTTACCAAAAATGGATCAGCAATAGCAATTTGAAAACTTACTATTAGAATGTTACGAGAAAAAGTCCCAAAATTAAAAATTAAAGAATGACAGTTATTATAATGTACTTAAAGAGAATACGCGAATAAGGTCCTATATAACACAAATAATAAGAATGATTATCATGTAATGAATACTTATGATTTACAGAGAATCGAATCGAATAGCAATTGTATGTTTTATCTATGAATAAACTTTACTTTTGACTAAAAATTATTGTTCTAACCTAAAGTAACTAAAGAGGATTGGTTAGTTTACATTCTAACCAACGAGTTGGTTATTATGTAGTACTAGAGATATTAGGTGCATACCTTATCCAGTTATATGGATGGTTTGTAAACTAACCAAAAACACTGGTTAATATGTGTGATACCATTCTGGTATATACTTTAGCGGCATATCTTGTATAGTTTGTAAACTAGCTGGATAGTATACAAACCAACCAATATTCATGGCTATTTTAGTAGACACATGTTTTTCCATCAAAATAACCAGGCATTTGGATAGTTTGTATACTATCCAGCTAGTGTTTAAACTATCCAAGTAAACACTTTAACCGTAACATATACACTCTTGGCATTTCTAAAAGAAACAGAAGTGTATACAGTCTCAAGATACTGCTCGACATGTTATTTTGGACTGCGAGGCACTCGAGTGAGGTTATTGGAAAAAAGCTCCTGCGCCTGGCCAAGCCGACTCAAGAAGATATGATAAGAAAATAAAAACAGAAAATCAATAGTCCACGTTTAGCATGACCCTGTATACTAAGCGCAATATAATTTTCGCATAATTATACAAAAACCATAATTGAAAGAAACTTCATTATGTTGTCACTTATTTGTTGATTTTGCTAATCTGGTCAATAAACATCACAAATTTATATTTCTAGGAAAAATCTTATCTGCGCGAATAACTTTTTGCGATTGTTCATGTGTTTAGATTGTCAATTATATTGTAAAGGCATATACGATTTGAGGAATTGCCATTCTTATTATCAGAGCAACAATGTTACTACTCCGCACGTGCCTAGAGCGCTTAACAGAAGGTTAATGTAAAACCTAAAAAGTATTCATCAATAAAAGAGCAAATATGCCCAAAAAATGGAGCCAAGTTGATTGACTCAGTACTTCTCACACATAATGACGACATATTTAATTATTTTCTCATTGCATGAAGCTATAGTTTGAAATCCGCTTGCAACCAAGTCATCGCCCACCCGTCCGCAAAAAAAATCCAACACAAAAACTCTCGTAAATTTTTTCTTGCGTTTCCCTCCTTAGGAACTAGGACGCCATAGTTTTTTACTTCATGCTTCAACTGGACGATGCGAAATGACCAGGAGCCTCCAAACCGCCTAGAAACAAAGCTTGAACTGTTTTTATGTTTTTGGTTTTTTTTATTATAGCCGCGCCGCCACGGACACGATTTTTCCAAAACATTTCGCGGTTTCAAACCTCGTCGCGGTAGTAACACTGTGTCAAAATTTCACTAAAATCAATTCAATAATTTTTGCATTTCGCAATATATGTAGAACGATCTAAAACAATACTTGTATGTACACACCACAAATTCTAAGTCCCTTGGTTTCTATAATAAGCAAGGCAATGTTCGGTTGGACCTAAAAAAATGTATTATGCCGCTAGGTTTCTCATTCACAAGTCAATGGACACCCCATTATGAATACAACAAATTTTTCAGTTTTACAACCCCCTACCCCCCAAACCCCAAATTCACCCCTACCTAAAAAAAAGTAAAAAAGATCAGGAACCCCTAAAAAAATTTGTTTTGTTTTCCAAGATTATAGGAACATTACCTACTACGACCCCACAACATATCGCTACCCAAATTTCATCACAATCCATGCAGCGGTTACTGAGGTTACGACGTTAGAAAAACGCCAACGGACAGACCGACAGACAGACAGACCGACGGAAGTGACGTGGATTTTCGTTTTGTAGACATCATAAAACGCCCAAAAAGCGTATTATCTCTAAATCGAAAATTTTCGCGATCACAATACTCCCCTCACCTATCGTTGTGGGAAGTAAAAGTGATCAAGTCGCCTAAAACAACCGTACTTCTGCATTAACCCTGAAGAGCTGGAATCTGCAACCTTTATTTCCCACACCGATAGGTGAGGAGAGTATTGTTGTCGTGGAAACTTTAGATTTTAAGATAGTACGCTTTTTGGGCGTTTTATGATACTTACGTAACGTAAATCCACGTCACTCATTTCCGTCGGTCTGTCTGTCTGTCTTTCTGTCGGTCTATCTGTCTGTCTGCCCGTTGGCGTATTTCTAACATCGTAATTTCAGTAACCGCTGCATAAAATGACGTCCTAAGGAGTCAAGGTGAAGTATTATCTCTAAAATCGAAAATTTTCGCGATCACAATACTCCCCTCACCTGTCGGTGTGGGAAGTAAAACAAGCTTTTGCTGACATGTAGGGTTGAATCCAATCTCTACACTACACAAGGTCGACAATATTTCCGCCACACGTCCCCTCGGCTTCTCGTGCAAAGTATTGGAGCTCCACTAACGGTTCATTTGAAAATCATCACGAGATGTGCGTTTTCATTCGCATGTGATCAGTGTGGTGATTTTGTAACTTTCGCTATAGTAACGAAAGCAGACGAAAGCGAAGCTAATCATTTACGAAAATGATTTTTGACGGCATTCCATAACCAAAGTTTAACGCGTTACGCTTTCGGCATGGAGCTCGATGACTCACGAGCATTCAAGAGTTGGCTTAAATATCTCTAGATGAGACTCTGCAAAATCCAGCAATGCCGACAATTGCGAAGGATTAGTTTTTATCTCTTCGATTCATTGCTGGTAATTAACTATACAAATAAATTTAAGCCAATTGTCACTTTGACACACAGCAATAATAACATCAAAAGTTGACAAACGAGATCCAAATTCTTTCGTTATTGCTTATAAAGTTCGTCTGCGTTCGTTATATCCGAGTCGGAACGAAGACATTTATGGAATACCGAAACGAGCAGAAGCGTTGGAAGAATGTCGCTATCGCTTCGCTTAGAGTTACAGAATCGCCACACAGAATCGAAGTGTAGTTCGAGTGGTTCGTGCGTCTTGCTCGTCCGAATGCAATATACAGGGTTATTCACGTCATCCGACACGGAGCATTATGGCTAAAGTATTTGGTGAAAAATAATATAATAATTTTGCATGAATAGAGAACCACAAGGGCTACATTCTAAAAATATTTTCATGTTATACAAGGTGTCCCAAAGACGCGAAATGTATCAAAGTTATGTTTTTTTAAATGGAACACCACGTATATTATTGCATATTCAGATTTCTCGGTGAATTCTAGTGTGACTTTATGTATCATACATGGGACCTAAAACGAACCGTTTAGGTGTAAATCACCATTTTCCGTATAAATAGATATCAGGAAAAAATTGAATATCGCAGAGATTATAAAATCTGGAAGGCTGTGACTTTGCCGTATTACTAAGCATAAAATGCGTCAGCGTTGGTGAAACTGACAAATTTAAATTACGTTTATGCTTGGAGAAATCGGTCGATTAATTAGCGAGACTTCGATCAGCGATAACTTGATTTTTTCAAATGGCAATACCTAATTTTTTTTATACGATTAAACCTAGAATTTGATGTCCTTTCTAATGATATAAGGTTGTTAATATCAATCTCTGGTAGTTTTCATTTAATTTTAAATTTTCAAACAAATTGGCGATTTTCAATTTCCCTACCTATAAGCAACGTAGCAGGCCATGAAATATAAACAAAAACCTGTTCAGGTAGAAGAAAACAATTAACTTAGCTAAAAAATACTCACTAACTAGACTAAAGGGACAAGATTATGAAAATTCCTTACAACAAATCAATTCTCCCAGAAACAACTGCGATAACATCTTTAAGGTCAAAGAGAAGCTGGAGTATGGCAGTAATAGATATTTTTTACAGTTTACTGGCTACCGCAATTTACTAGAGGTTGAAAATTTCCAAGACAATTAAAAACCCTGATATGAAACTAAAACAACCAGCGACTGTTGCTCCAGCACGCAACTATCAATCATATGTAATGGTGTAAACAAGAACTAATTTGTCTTCTTATAGTTAATTTGTGCTTTGCCTTAGGCTTGTCATATCGCATGTTACATTGTTACATGCTACTACGCTACAACTCCGTCACATGAAATGACGCCACATTTTAAGCCAGATTTGGTGTAAGAACGCTATCATAATGCATCCTATTTATAGCTTCTAAGAAAAAACTTATCCTGTATGCACTTTATAGATTATAATTCGTTTTATGATGCTATTTACAAAAACATTCGCACCACATAAAATGAATGTAGGATTAAATTGCCTTGGAACAATCAACCTGGGTTTACTGAATTTTGGAGCATATACATTGTATGCGCCTTGCACAATACTGTTTCGTGCCATAATTAAGGGGCCTGGGTACACACAGTTGTACTTATCTATTTGCCACGTAAAACACGGGTTCCTATTTCCGATAAAACTCACTTGTTTCTCAAACTACATACACAGTATTTCAGAAGGTGACACTTAAGGTCTTAATGAATGACATCTAAGAGCAATTTTTTCAAAAAAAGTTTTTTTGTGTGCAAAAAACTCGCAATGCAAAATCATACATTCTATAAATGCCTGTAATTTAACAACCAAACACGATATCAAAAAAGGCCAATTCAGTGACAAAGCGCAAGATTTCTTCTTCAATTTGCTTTTTGAATCGTTACTGTAGGTTTAAAGGTAACGTCAGGAGCTTCGGAATGCGAAATTAATTTTTATTGCGACTTTTGGATCGCACCTTTAGACCTTTTGACCTTACGTTTGGATTTTTGGACTTATCTATCCTCATCTTAGGCATACACACTGGAGCAAGGGAATAGGTGGCCACGCTTCCTCGCTAACACGGGAATACGTATTTTCTTTGATTCTCAATTTCGTGCGCTATACCCTAGACCCTTAATGCACGGATCATTTTGTGAATATTTCTTAAAGACCAATACATTTGGACACGGCTCTTATTCTTCAAGTTCGATCTCCTAGCGCAGGTTGAATATTATCATGGCAATCCTTATAATTTTTGGAGCTGTTCTGATCAATCGATTAGACGTCATTCCAAACCAATCCCTCAAGTTTTTCAGCCAATACTCAGTTGCAGTGCAAGACCGCAACTAGGTGAAAGATGCTACAGGCAAGCATCAGCAGAGATAAAGGGACCAGTTAACATCAAGACATTATGCTCAAACCCACACTCAAAGGCTATGGCATATACAGGGTGTCCAGTTAGTGTGTAATTCTTCGATATCTCGCAGGGTATACCTGATAGAAGAAAATGTCAAATACAAAAGTTACTTGATTACTTAAGTCGCATATTCTAAAAATATTTTGAAATATACAGGGTGTTGCACGAAAGTAGGATAGTGATCAGCTTGATTTCTTTATATGAAACTATAACTTTTTCTTAAATTCTTCTAGTTTATATCATACATCTCTTTTCAACCATGAAATATTTTTGGGATCGATCGCGACGTTAAATTTATTTTCTATTAATTTCCAGATTTGCAAGGTCGCAAGTAATACGTCCAAATTGATATATTCCTTTAACTTTTCTCAATAATCTTATACGGCGAGTTACTTAATCATTAATTGGATATTTTTCTGGATGTTACCAGCAATTTGTATTTACAGGGTTTTTTTGGCAGAATTTTAAATTACAGCAAGTTGAGGTCAATTTACTTTGTTTTTTTAAATGTAACACCCTGTATTTTTTATTTTGAATCGAAATACCTACTAATACCCTATCTCGCCTTGTAATATTTTTTTCGCGTTTGTGACGTTGTCAAGTTATAAATTATTTTTCCAAATTTTTAAACAAATATCCCCAATTTTAATTTATTTTAAATAGAGCCTTCTACTTATATGCAATAAATATTTATTGCAATGAATTGCTCATGTCGAATTTAGTAAGATCTCACAATTTCAAAATTGAGTTTCTATTAATTACTGAGATACGGCAACACCGCTTTTTCAGTAAGCAGTACCGGAACGCTTAAATATTTCCAAAACTGCCACAGCTGGAACGGTGAAATTCAATACTTGGAGGTTTCTGAACATACAGAATTCAAAAACGCTAACATCAGTGTTGTCAGATTTACCACTTTTACGTTAGACTTCATAGATAGGGCATTCCATTCAAAATTATGGCGTAAAATTGGTAATTAATAGAAACAAAATTTGGAAATTGTGAGATCTTACTAAACTCGACATGCGCAATTCACTGCAATAAAAATAGGTAGAGGAGTCTATTTAAGATAAACTAAAATCGTAGATATTTGTTTAAAGATTTGGAAAAATAATTTATAACTTGGCAACGTCGCAATCGATCCCAAAAATATTTTACGGTTGAATATAGATCAATGATGGAAACTAGAAGAATTTAAGAAAAAGTTATAGTTCCATATAAAAAAATCAAGTTAATCACTATCCTACTTTCCCGCAACACCCTGTATATTTCAAAATATTTTTAGAATATGCCTCACCAAATAACTTTTATATTTGACATTCTCTTCTATCAGGTATACCTTGCGAGATATCGAAGAATTACACACTAACTGGACATCCTGTATAGTTAAGGAATGCGCTAGGATCAAATGAAAATTTAGAGACAAATGGTATATAAAGGGTTGAACCAGAATTTTGGAGAGATAGCAGCATAACTAGCAGAACTCAGAAGAAAAAAGCGGAAATTTAGATTTAGGATTGAAAATAGCAGTACAGCAATTTGGGCAGCTGTCAAAACCGACACGAGTCCACTGGAATAAAGAAAGGAGAAAAACAAGAAGAGGTTCTTCTTCTTCAATAATGCTTTTTAGTAGATACGGATGGTCAGTAATATATTTGGGAAAAAAACGAAGGATACCGGCTGGATTCGAACCAGGGTCTCCGGCATTCTAGGCCGACGCGATACCAACTACACCACGGTTCCCCGTGATGCAGCCGATATGCCGATATACAGCGCCGACGATATGATATCGACTCCACCGACACCCACCACTCCCCCGTGTCTCTCTGCGAACCATGTATTTCAGTCATCCAGAGAGATCTAGAAGGCTGTTGGGTGAGTGTGAATCTCTCACCGCTATTTGCACGACAGCTCACTTTCTTACTGAAGTATGACCACAGTATATCCAATTATACAATAGCGCAACTCTCCAGAATTTTAGTGGTTCGCGCATAGCATCCCGCGCATCGTTCGCAGGATGTTTAGCACGGCGATCGTCTGAGTCGTGTTCAGTCTATGAGAGTAAAGGTAGTGTTTTTGACAGAACCGGGTTAAGGAATTTGGTGATACGCTGATATGGATATCGGGACGCGTGGAGTCAAATGTTGCGCGGCTATAGGCTGTATTAACAATTCCAAAAACTGTGACTATAGTTTCCTCAAGATGCTGCCAGGTAAGCGATTCCTCCAATGTGCGATATGCTCCTTTATTACCTAATAACATTAAAGTGTGATAGCATAGCTCCATCTGCCTCTAACAAAGTCTGACGGGTATTACAGTAGCTGTGTGTTTTTTTTTTAGCTTTTAGAAGAGTTAGACGTTACGAAAAGTCGTTCTTTAATTATGAGCCTAAAGTCAGAATCACAAAATTCGAAATAGGACATCCGATATAGCGGTTTTAGCCACTTTGTGCCCGCCGATTCAACATGCTAGACGAGAAAAATAAAATGTCTCCAACATGCATAAATTTTTGTGTTTTTGGTCTTGTATTATAAACCTAAAATAAATCGTAGACCTATTCTAAAAGCTAATTTCATGAACTATTTATTTTCTACAACTAAGCATTGCGTCAGCCAGCTGAATCTGCTCTAGTCTATGTATTAATGTTTCATATTGGTACTATTTTGACCTTACAGGGCAAGAATTTGGATTATGGCATGTAACAGAGAAGATTTGTTAGAAAAAGACAATCTGTACAAACTATCGTACAGACTGTGTGGATTGCATTTTAAAAATCATATGTTTTCGAATAGTGTACATAACATACAGCCACTTATTATTAGCTTTCCTAATAATTTCTCACTGTTTCCTTACAGCACCGTAACGTTCAAAAGATCTTTCACGACATAACAAAATGAATGTGTTTATGCATTCCAACATTATGAAATTTTAAGCAGGAAGTGAAGTCCATTTTAATGGATGCTCAAATAGAGAGTTCACAATAAAAAGAATCAACATGCTAGTTTCAAAAATATATCATTTTCCTCTATAAACATGGATTCTCTTCTTCAATATGCCTATTCATATGTAATATACAAATACATATGGGAGGGTAGTCTTGGTAAACAAGATAAAAAACAGTTTTGCAATTTTTTCATGACTAACGACCAGTTTAGTATATTTTATCGTTGTTATAAACATATTGATCATCATTTTTTATGTACACTTAAGAAGTTTTCATCGGTTTTGCTGTTTGCCACGTTTCGTACCTTAAATGTTATTTTGGACGCTACGTCGTTACATATACCCATATTTGAATCGTATAAGATATTTTAAAGTTTTTATATTTATCCAAATGTTTAAGGTTAAGTAAGATAAGATAAAATAAAGTTGAATAAATATCGCATTTTTGTAATTTACTTACAAACAATAAAGCCACCTATTTTCTCATACACCGACAATTTCTTGTTTTGCTCTTAAAAAAATGTTTACACCCCAATTATATGCAAAGAATCCATGATAAATTAGAAGAATCAGTACAAAACATTTTCACGTACAATAAATGTGAATGGATGGATATAACTTACAAATTATAATCCAGAATTCCAAAGACAACTGCCTAACCTCGATGAAGAATATCACATTACCACATTGCTCTCAAAATTTATTTTTTTACGATATATCGCGTCCATTAAACTTATTGCAACACAATAGTTACGCTTCTTCACTCGATTATTGCTAAGCCGACCCTGTGCTCAAAACGTAAACGGCAATACTTGCGGCTCGAGCTGAGGAGCCGACGTGGGGTTATGAGAGGCCAGTTTTTCGGAGACAAATTGTCTGCATGATTTTTAGGGAGTTGCGCTACTGTATAATTGGATATACTCAGTCGGCCAGGATTTCCGCAAGAGGGAGATAATTCCAATCATTTGGTTCATAGAAAAATCGGAAAAATGAAAGGTACCGGCTGGGTTCGAACCAGCGTCTCCGGCATTCTAGGCCGACGCGATACCAACTACACCACGGTTCCCCGTGATACAGCCGATATACAGCGCCGACGACATGGTGTCGACTCCGCCGACACCCACCACTCCCCCGTATCTCTCTGCGAACCATTTCCTTGTAGATGCAGTCATTCATTGACCCATTGGCCTCTAATTCCAAGCATTGGTTATTGGCCAATCCAGGGGCTGCCGGCCCCTATCTCAAAATTACATAAGAACCCTGTAACAAAACTCGTGGCGAAGCCTTTGTAGTCTGATTCATGTTCAAGGTGTATTCTGATTATTTTATTATGATTGATAAAAGGTGACGACATCGCTTGCCAGTATTTTACGAACTGCGTTCAAGTTCAGCGACACATTGTTTGAAAAATGTAAACATTTAACTAAAAACAACTGGATGTCGAAAGCTAAGACTGGAGATATTACTACGTATCAAAAAGTTACATTAATATTTAACTTCCCAAAACGTAGGTATTTTAATCGTAAAAATTTTTAGATCCTATGTTTCTTCGAAAATGTATGGGCACCACGAAAATCTTATGTCCATCTGAACAGGTCTTTGTTTATGTTTCGTGACCTGATAGGTTACTGTTATTGGTACAAGCATTGAAAAACACCGTCATGATGTAATGTTATTGAAAAAAATTGAGATAATATTAAAACTACACCAGTTTATCATTTTCACATAGCCATGCAGCTATGGTCTGAGATCCCCTTGCAACCAAATCACTGCCAGCCCCACCCCCACCCTATTATCAATACAACAGTTCTTTCACCTTTGAAACTCCCCACCTCCCAATTTCACCTCCACCCAAAAAAGGTAGAAAATGATCAGGAACCCCTAAAATATCTAAAAACGAATTTTGAGCTGTTTTCATATTTTTAGTTTTTTGATTATTGCTACGCCGCCACTGACACGATTTCTAACAGCCATACGCATCTTATCCTTACCACGGTAATAATATGCTGTGACAAAATTTCATTAGAATCAATTTAAAAATAGTTTCCACGTTACATAATACAACCTGATCTAAAGCAATAAATACTCGTATGTATGTACACAAAAAATCCCTTAGTTTCGGTAAAGCAATGTTCGGATGGACCTAAAAAGGTGACTCATGTCGCTAGGTCTTCCTTCACATGTCAGTGGACAGCCTATTATGAATACAACAAGTTCTTCGACCCCCACCCCCAACCACCCCAATTTCACCCCCACCCAAGAAAAACGCAAAAAATGAAGTCCTTTAGCTTCTGTAATAGTCAAGGCGATGTTCGGATGGACCTAAAAAAGTTATGTATGTCGCTAGGTCTTCCTTCACAGGTCAGTGCAGTGCCTATTATGAATACAACAAATTTTTCAATTTCACAACCCCCCACATCCCAACCACCCCAAATTTCACCCCCACCCAAAAAAAAGTAGAAAATGATCAGGAACACCTAAAACAACAACAACAACAAAGTTTGGAGAATATTTGAAATTTTTCGTTTTCTGCTAATTACTCCGCCGCCAGTGCACCGATTTCTAAAACTATAGCAGCATTACCTATTCCGACCTCACAGCACATTGCTGCCCAAATTTCATCGAGATCCCTGCAGCGGTTACTGAGATTGCGAGGCTAGAAAAACGCCAACAGATAGACAGACAGACAGACCGACGGAAATGAGTGACGTGGATTTTCGTTATGACATCATAAAACAGCCAAAAAGCGTATTATCTCGAAATCGAAAATTTTCGCGACCACAATACTCCCCTCACCTATCGGTGTGGGCAGTAAAATATAATTTTGTTATGTCACGCTTTTGTCAGACTGTTATAAAACTCACACTCAATCTTTTTTATCTATAATACATTCTGGAACGTTTTTACAACTTTAAGAACTATTTAAAGTAACAGCTATCATCCTATGGTATGCAGATTTGTCCTATAACGGTTTGTTATCTAGTAAAGCTAGAGTTACCATTACTTTAGGTAAAATTATGGTGGTGTGGAGGGTCTGGAATTTGGTTATTTGGTTATTCTATGTTTTTGTTATTGTGTGCGTCATACCACTGCTAAATAACTAAAAAATATTTGAAATCACAGTAGTTCTAGCTGTATAGTTTTGGATTGTAGTCTACATCCTTGAGATAGTCTTGACCAATGAATCCGAATAGGTTAGAAAAAGCAACGCCCGTTGTTATTATTTACTGTGTTCACAAACACGATGTTATTTTTTCAGAACTCCGAAGGATTTAGATATTGTGAAATTGTTGAAAATAGTCCTTTAACACTTATGCACTGTTGTTAAAACCCGAAATTCACTTGAAGCTATAACAATTAACCCGAAACGAGCAATCAAAACAAAGTTGCTATTGATATTATGCCACTACAACAGTGCTGTTATTTTTAGGGTTCTTTACCTGCTATCTCGTCGCGGATATACAAAGGGTATACGACGATTCAGCGGTCAGTGCGCCAGCATTACCAAGCTGCCGTAGGATAAGGGACAAACAAAAACCTTGTTTACTTCTTCTAACCTATTCGAATTCGTTGGACTTGACTGTGTAGACTTGGTTTTTTGTCATCAAATGACGAACTATCTACTAAATAATGTAGGTTTTTGGATTTGTACCAAGAGACTACATAGCAAAATGAAATGAGAATAATACTTACAATGAGGATTGATAGAATCATTAGTGATAACACCCACTTCATTTTCACTAAGGCAAATAAATATTCAAAGATTCACTAACTGTAATATGAGTAACTTTTAGAATTATATGCCATTGATCTGTTTTAATATCAAACCAGTACAGAATCGATAACGCTGTTATTAAGTTATAATTCCTAGTAATAGTCATCAGGTCAAACACTCTGTTACGTAAATACAATAATTGTTGTTGTACTACAGCAGATATAACCGGGTATATAACGAATAAATAATATTGTCAATGGTACAATAAGGAAGGTCAGAATGAACCTTTCGTTGCAACTGATCAGCAAACATGAGTCTTTTCTGGTGTACGACTGTAGGTTCTAAGCTAAAAGAACTGACAGAAAGAATGGTTGCATAGATTCTCTCAAATCATAGCACACTCTTAAATAAGTCACGTTTGAAGTAAGAACCGAAATTATGAAAATCGGTGCCGCTTGAAATCTAATCTCTCAAAGAGTGGATCTTTTTTAATGGCCAGAAACGTTCATTGTACTGACATTATAATTTGCTGTTTGGAAAAGAGCACAATACATTAATACAAAGAATTCAAAAGAAAATATATACATGGTGTTCTAAAAGTTGGAACTTTCTTTTTTAGAAGCAACGGCCCTTGAAACGACAAAGCCAATGCACGGTGAACCAGCAGCAAAACAGTAAACAAAAAATTTGAAGCAAGTACTTACTATTTGGTTGCTGCGAAGTGTTGTAAGTGCGGACCTATCACAGGCGTCTTACAGGTATTGTTCGAAGTTACCGCCGTGAGATTGACAAGCGCAAACACAGCATAGTAAGCAACCAGCATAATAACTCAGGTTGGCGGAAATTACACGCGCATCCCCACTTTTGGATGATTTTTTGTAGGGATGCTGACGATACTTTGATACTTCTGCACTAATATCGAGTATTTTTGTCATCGATACTTTTTGAGGCATTCCAAGCTGGTATCGATACGTTTGTATCGGTATCGAAAATAATTATATAATTATTGAAGGGTGTAATCAATTGCACAAAATGATCTGTACGAACCAAACACGCCTATTTGGCTAAAAAGTATCGAGTTGTTACCGGTATCGATATTTTCATTTTCGCATCTTTACCCAAACCCTCCCAAGGTCAAATTCTGTGGGAACCATTTTTATATAGGAAATCCTCAGAGATATTATGCTGGTTGTTTACTATGCTGTGGCGCAAAGGCGTGCTCGACGTAGCCATGAATCAGGTACGCGTTGAGGGTGGGCTGTGTGCCCAAATAACTGCAGCAGCTTCTGTAATTCGTTTGATATGCTAAACGTTTCATTTCGCCCCACATAAAAAATCACAAGGGGTTAAGTCTGGCGATCGTGGAGGCCACGCTATCGGTCCAATACGTCCTATCCACCTATTCGGAAATGTCACATTCAAGTAATCACGCACTTCGCTTCTAAAGTGGGGTGGCGCACCCTCCTGCAGGAACCACATTGACTGTCTGATATTCAAAGGAACATCTTCCAGTAATGTTGGAAAAGTGTTTTGAAGAAATTCCAGATACTGTAAGCCATCCATCCGAGGTGGTAGAATAAAAGGTCCAACAAGCATACCATTGACCATGCCAGCCTAGACCTTTACCGAGAATGTTTGTTGGAAATGAGATCGACGAATAGCATGAGGATTTTCTACTGACCACATATGCGTATTGCGAAAATTGATCGTACCATTACGCGTGAACGTTGATTCGTCTGTATATAACTAAAACCGATTTTGAAAACTCGGAATCATTGTCGTGTTTTTTCAAAAACCGTTCACAAAACCGTATTCTGGCCACATAATCTTCCGGTTGCAAGGCTTGTACATGCTGTACGTGGAATGGGTACAATAACTCTTCACGTAGCGTGCGCCATACCTTACTGTGTGAAACTGGTACCTGCGTCGCCACTACCCTAGTACTTGTCCTAGGATCCTGGTCGACAATATTTATGATGTCCTATAAAATTTAGACCATACGAGGTTGCCTAGGTCTTCCAGCGTGTCCACCACTACGATGTGGATTCAGACATTCTGTGTCTCTAGCTCTTTGCACAAGCGAGACAAATCGACGCGGTGCAGGGTGTGTACGGTTAGGGAAACGATCGGCATATATTCGCGACCACACTCACCGTACATTAAAATCATGTCCACCGGTTCATTATTGTCATAAGCGTGCGACATTGTTATTGTTTTTAAAGTCCGATCGTCAAGCACCCTCGAACACTATGCGACAGCAACGCGACATATGACGAACTGGAACTGCCTGTTTTCTTACACCGCTGACGCGTGGCGCTGCTTTGTCGTCAATGACAATACAATGGTCATCTCATTACCCAGGGAGGAGAGACGGACTTAGAATTGAGCATTTCATTAGCGGCCAGTATCTTGTTTTCTCTTAATATTTCGTTTATATCTTAATGGGCAAAAAACACTCATTTTGGCGAGTACTATCCGCTGTGTAAAAAAGTCCCAACTTATGAAACACCCTGTAGAATCGCACAACGTTAAATATGTTATGAGACTGAAACAAATATATTCCTTAAATCACCGATTGCTAGATTAACCATCATAATTTTCTATCTGAATCGAAGATAAGGCAGCCTAGTGTTTTAAGAAAATGATATTCCGTGCAGTCCAACAACAGAACAAGTAAACATTTAGATAATCCGAGTACGACAATGATAGTCCACTTATATGTTTTTCTATTAATATAAAAATTATTTCAATATTTTCCTGGACAGAAAACGATCTGAAATAAGGGTTGCTCAATGTATAACCACGTATAACTGAAGTTTAGGGAGATTAACTTTTTTAGAGAATATTGCCATAGAATCTACTGCCGGGTATAACCTCAAACGTTATTACTATACAGTGTTTCTCAATATATTTATACGCCTTCCAAGTTGCGCTCTGTAGAGGGCCTTTTCATAATCAATGAAAAACACAAAAACGTCTTTAGATTGATTGGACACTTTTGCATAAGAATATTCAGAGCAAATCATCATCATCGTAGTCACAATGTCTTAACGGACATGTTGTGAACTCGTAAAATTGCATTAAATCGGAGCTAGAGTATTGCCGGCACCAATATTTTCAATAATTTTAAGAACTGTAAGTAGCGCGCCATCGTTAGACGATTTACAGTCCAGTTCAGTGGCGCTCTTGATATTCATATCCAGCAGCTGTTTCGTCGTACCCACCCAGCGTGTAGGGGAACGGCCACGGCGCCGCCCACTGGGGTATGACCCTGAACCACAAGTTTCTCCATGTTATCGCTTCTGTGAATATGTCCGAGGAATGTAAGCATTCTCATCGACTCTATTTGGATTATCGAGCTCATCCAGTATGGAAACGTTAGTTCGATGGGCGGTATAAGGAACTCTCAGCATTCTCCTCCACATTTCAAAAGTATCTATGCGAGTTCGATCTGCCTTTTTAACAGTCCAAGTTTCCGAGGCATACAAAAATATGGAGAGCACAAGAGACTGAACCAGCGACGTTTTGGTAGCTTTAGTGATGTTATGGTCACGCCATATTTTAGTAAGCCTTGTCATGGCCACACGTGCCTGTTTAATGCGCCGCCGAATCTCATTTTCAGAACGACGCGAATTGTAGGTCAAAGAACCGAGGTACACAAAACTTTGAGCTACTTCACAACGGCCTACTGACTTTATTTCTCGATGATTATCGTGCTCTCTATCCACGGTCATAACCTTGGTCTTATTGTAGTTAGAACCAAGACCACAAGCTGCACTGCGTTGTTCTAAGATGTTTAATAGAGCTACCAGTTCTTCCTGAGAAGCAGCAATAAGGGTTGTATCGTCAGCAAAGCTTAAGTTGGATATTTTGCTTCCGCCAATAGTTATACCGCCATTTCAGTTGTCCAATACCTGTCTCATCACAAATTCAGAGCAAATAGTGCTTCTCTAGTACCACGAGCATTTTTAGGTTACGTTTCTACCAGAGATGTGCGAGGATGTGTTAAGAGAAATGTGTTTTCAACGAACCAATAGAATCGTTTGAATAACGTCGCCTCGCTCAGCACAGCTCTGGTGGAAACGGCTTAGCGGAGCGAAGTTTCCGTACTTACAAATCAAGGCATGTTGGCGAGGAATGTGTGCCATTAATGTGTTTCGAGAGATGTGTGCTAGAAATGCGTTGCGAGGGATGTGGGCGAGGGACGAGTGCTGCTGAGGTAGGCGAGCAAAAAGAAAACTCCGAAAAGAGCCAGCTACACATCCTCGCAACGCTCATCTGCACACCGTTTCACAGCTCTGCCACACATCTTCGCTGCGCACATTTTCCTGCCACATCGGCAACAGCAGATTTGATTCCCCACCTTAAAGACGGTCCAGCATCGGGATTGGCTAATCGCTAAGACGATATATTTAATGTCCCTGTTTTACACATCTCTGGTGGAAACGCAGCGTACTGAACTGAGTCTCGTCTAAATCATTTTCGCATTTGTTTTTTATCCATTCGTGTATAATGTTAGGGATTACTTTTACTTCCCACTCATTAATACTTATTTACAAAGTACCTGATATACCTGAGTTTGACGACGTCGAGCGTACCAGTCAAAATGCGTCGCAATAACCGGCAATCGCAGCATCCAAACACCATAAAACATTGCCGTCGCCGTCGCTGACAAAGGTCATGCAAAGGTCAGAAGTCTGATGACAAGGTTTGGAGTAGGCATGGGACATCGAAGGAAAACATCGATGTTGGACATCGATATTGACATCGACGGTCTGCCATCGATAACTACGATATATCGTATTCAAAGCATCGATGTTTGAACATCGCAAATACATCGATATTCGGTTATTGGTATTCTTCAATTTTATTGTTAGAAATAAATAATGATACGTATTTACAGCATAGTAAACAGGAAATAATAACTATCAGAAACTAGCTAAACTAACAAATTTATTGATGGAAAAGATTTAAAAAATAGTTACTCAAATGTTCCTAATCAGAATATAATCCCAAGCTTTATTATTTGGCCGATCGATGGAGCTAAAAATTGCTTTTCAAGTTTAGCGAATTTTAGAAGATGAAATCAATGTCAAATGTCCATCTCAAATCAATTTGAAATAGGACTCGAGACACGACAAAAAAATAATTCCCATAGAAAACAAGGACATTAGCCGTGGCTTTATCAATAGACCAAATCTAGGATCTTGTGGTTATAACCTCCTATCCCATAAGTTCGTGTTGACGTCAGTCACCTTCGCGTCGGTGTTGTTTTCGAACAGAATAGTAGTTCGTTTATGAAGTAGTTCACTAAAAGGAAGAAGAATGGATATTGCACACCTCTACAAAGGAACTCAAAGCGCGGTCGACTGGTATTTTAAGTCATGCAGTAAAACCGCAGACCAGAAAATTGCGGACCCGCTAAGTTTACTTTTCTGTACATTTTCAATTTGTGATTAAAATTTTAAGCAAAACATCGCTGGAAATTTTTGTGAAACATCGATGCTTTCATAAGTAGCAGAAGCCTCGTCTCAGTTCTAAAGCACTAAAACGAAGCCAAAACTTCAGAGGTCCTGGGGTATCCCAACCTTAGGGTATCAGATATTTGGCATAACGGTATTTGAAGAGACATAGTTATACCTTCACCAAGAGGTCTGTGGTATGTACGTCAAAAAGCAAGTATTCAGTAGGCCACGAAGGTTCTTAGTGTGGACAAGAAAGGGTTGAAGGTGGCATACTTGCCTGCCTTCGCCTCCTCATCACTAATACTTTCCCTACTACTTGATATCGTCGGTATACTAAAGTATGATAATTAAACATAGATCCAACTATATACTAGACGGAAGGGATTGAAGTGGTTTTTGTATAGTTCAACTACGTTTCCGGGTAATATTTCGGTAACAACCCACAGCCAAATACATACGTACAAAAATGCTACATTTAGTCCCTTATTTTGTTTTAAAGATTTACACAAATATTTGATTTCTGAGAAACTGTTGCAAAGTTATGCACAAATATTTGCAGATAGATAAGGAGGCTGAAATTTGTTCCTCGATTTTAATGGAAGCGCATTCAGAATTCGAATACTCATGGATACAGAATAGACTCATCAGCAGTTTCCGTTGCTTTCTACCTAGAGTGAGACACAAATGTCCATTTTTGACTGCAGGCCTTACTATGAATTCTCGTACTGGTCTGACCTGAGATCTTGCGCCACTAGAGAGAGTTGATTTTGTATCTATTCTTTTGTTAATCTACTATATCACAGTTATTACAAGAGCTGTTGTGAGGTCCAGGAAGTTATGACTAAGACTTCTCCTTGACATTTTGTTACCTTGCATCCTAGCATTACCCAATTTTTTAAGAGATTGAGTGTTTTACTGAGATGTCATCTATTTTTTTCTAATACTCACTACTCTGATAGGGAGATATCGAACCTCTGCAATCCCTCTTGTTTATGGTACAGTGGTGGCTCCAAAAATTCATCAGGTACAGGAGGAGGCATATACGATGGTAGGCCTGGTCAGAACGTGAGTATTCGCCTAGGTAATCCGACTAATGCACTGAGAAAACCAGCCCTGTTAAAGTGTTTGACTGGTACATTTTTAATAGCCTAAAAGTTGCATACTGTTTCTGAAATGTAGCTTCAATGTCAGTCATAAAAGCTGAATTCTGATAGTTCGATTCTGTCGCAGAAAAGGCATATTTCTGTAACAATTAAACTGGTTTAAGTACTACTAATTTCAATTAAACATTTTAATAGTAATGATTAACGAGAGTTACTATAAAAATAAATCAGCAACTGTCGTTATGAGTATTCCTATCGTAGACACTTCAGGTTACAATGACAATTAAACTGGCTGAAGTAGTGCAATTTTCAATTAAACATCCTAATTGCCAGAGTTAAAGGATATTACAGCTGTGATAAGTCACGAAGTACGCATAGCGGTCGTTTCCCGAGGTGGGGGATGTTTACCATGCCCCATCTCTTTTCTTCTTTGTAGAGGGCAAGCGAGTCTGATAGAGATAGATGCTCTTTACTGCTATTTTACATTACAGTTAGTCGTTAGTGGTTACAGCACGGTTACAGGTATGAGGTGCATTTGCTGTTTGGTTTTACTATCACATACTATTTTGTGTTCCTATAAGTTTTATACGTACTTGTGTCCTTGTGTGTGGAACAGAATAGGTACCTACATGGTCAAATAGTCGTACATTTCCAGTAACTTTGCTGTATATAAGATCAAAATATGTAACAATTTCCCAATGACATTATGTGTTCGTTGGTGTAATAGACGTTTTATGTGCAATAATAACTTTTTTGTTATGGTAAACTGAAGATTTTAATTTTTGTTATAATGATTATTAATCATTTTACCAAGAATAAAGGTTATTTTGAATTTATTTGCTTTTTTTGATCCATCTGATTGAGTATAGGAATGATCCTTATTAAATCAAGAAAAAAATCAGTATTTGGTATTAAATTTTTTCATTATAGCAGTTTAATTCATTATCTGTAAAACAATGACAAAAAGAATATCACATATAAATAAAACAATCCTGTTTAATTGAGGGTATTAAACAAGTGAATAACCTTTGAGACGTGGTTTAATTGTAACTATCAAACTAAGCTACAGTCACAATGACATTTTTCTGACAACCACTGATGTGATATTGCTCACTACCACAATTAATTCTAAACAGAATTCAATTCAATCGCAGCAATTAAACAGTTTAATTGTCACGTATTTTGATGCAAAATTTAATTGCGGTGATTAAAATTTTAATCGTAGCAACTAAAGTTTTCTCTCAGTGTGTTTTCCAAGCAAAAATAACCGCAATTATGGAATGCGACAGAATATGCATAGATAAAGGATACAGCAAGAAGAGAATATCTGTAAGCACAGATAACTGGGTGACTAAAAATAGCGTGGGGCTGCCATAATACCCAAAGACACTGGCGAAAGACCAACAAGGTAACATTATCTTGGGTGCCTAGTCACCAAGGAGTGGGTGGTAATGAGAGGTCCGTTAGGTGTGCCAAGGAAGGTGGCGAACTCCTTATCGGGCCAGAGCTAGCATGTGGTATATCATATAATATGATACGAACAGCCGTCACCAGATGGGTGTCAAATAAGCACCAGAAGCGCTGATACAGAGTGGTGGGGAAACCTGCGTCTAGCCGGACCGTGCAACTTTCCAACCCCCAGTCCCGAAGACTGCCGAAGGTTTCCGATTATTATCCGATGATGCCGCAACGGCGCCAAATTTAAACATCTAACGTAACTTCATTGCTTGCCTTCTACATGAATTGATTCAAGACCTTATTTCATGAAGGGACTAATATTAATTATTATAATGGATATTCGCTATTCTAAAAAACGCTTCAACGAGGGGGAAAACGATAAAGGTTGCCTTTATTGACAGTTCAAAATGTAAAAAATCAAAGTAGGATACTTGAATAATAGGACACTTTAAAATAATGCAAAAGCTGTCTATCTTTGTGCAACATCATTGGGGATAGATGTGGAAGATTAGTTGTAGTTGAAAAATAATATACTTCATGAACCAATTTCAAAAGAAAAGTGTGAGTCATCTAATAAAAAGTAAAATTTATCATATTTCGAAAATTATAGAAAAATTAAAAAAAAATAATTCGTCCTTAACCTTAAAATTAAAAAAATCTTCGGTCCTTTTGAATTAATGCATAAAAAGCAAATGTGGTACATATTATACCTATCACTGTGTTTAAGATTAGTTGTAGGCGATTGTTAGTGAAGTTACAGCCTCTAATAGTACTGGCCTAATATATAATATATGTATAAGAAAGGTGGACCCAGTTCTGAAGAAACAATTCTCCTCGTTACCTTTTGCACCAACTTTCCCTTATATTAGATACACTAATGTAAAAAAAATGAAATACCTCAAAAAAATCCTCAATTTTAATTAAACCTATGCGACAGAAGGCACCCAAAATGAATTTCAACCCTCACTAGCTAAATTTTCTGGGTTCAGTACTGATCAAGTAATGCCAATAAGAAGGAAATGTTGGATAAAGGACTCTTAAAGCTTTTCTACACATAGCATAAAAGTAGAAAACATTTTTTTAACACTTTATTATTCATTGCTGGATTTGGATGGTGGATACAGGAAATGAAAATACCACGAAAACAGAGCAATTCTTCCAAAATAATACACATTTTTGAATTCTGCAAACGGCACACAGAACTGTCACTGTCAATGTCCATTGTCCATCTCGGTAGTCATGACAAATGCGCATGCGGAACTACGGGTTGAAAATTTGCACGATCCGGCTAGGCGGAAGTGGTGGGGAGTGTTCAGTCTAAGAAGATGCTGAGAGATCCCTCGTGTTTTAATACCGCAGACGCATTCAGACTGAGCAGGAAGGAGCTACGAATGGTGGTTAGATTTATAACTGGCCATTGCAAAAGCTGATGATTGATCTGGCAAACCCATTGTGCAGGAGGTGCAGTGAGGCACAGGAAACAGCTAAGCGTCATCTTCGACAGTCCTACCCTGAGTGAAAGCAGGAAGTCCTATCTGAATCTAGGCTAGGAGGGAAGACAGGTGAGTATAGTCCAGTGCATCTCAAAGTTTACCGAGAACTTGAGATGGGACTCTGACTGATCCCTGTGACCGGGGGTGTACTATAACCCTTAAGGATGAGCGGCAGCTATTAGCGCAACTGAACCTTAACCCGCTCACTGATAAAAAAGCCTCCTTAAGTCCTGTGTGACCAAAATAATTTGACCAGCAAAAAGAATTCTGTGAAAGAAGTAACCACGCGCGACGCTGCTATAACTCATAACGATTTTATCCTATTTCCTTCTTTAACTAGGCACTTGTTTCATTTCATAAATAAATAATAATAATATAAATAAAAAATTAATATAATATCCTATTTAACTACTTAACAAAACTTATAACTACAACCGGCAATGGCAGATTTTACCTTACCACCTTAAAGATGGTCCAGCATCGGGATCGGCTAATCGCAGCAGACGATACTTAACGTCTCTGTTTTACTCATGCTTTCTATCCCTTTTTAGACTCGACATGATATTCACGAGCACTACCTGAGGGAACCTCCAGCTCCTCTTCCTCATGCCGCGCTGGTCAAATTACAATGGCCACACAGTACACAATGGTGGTAATAGCTAATTCAAGTAATATTTCTGGCGATGTAACGAATGTCATATTATTTCAGAAGCCTCAAACAAATACAGACTATATATACTGTATGTTCATACCATCAGCTGAATTGTTGTTCTGTACAAGTACAAAAACCATAGTTTTTTGTCAGCAGTACATTCTCAATCATGCTCACTGAAATGGGAAAAAGCGGTGTTTCAAAACCTGCTACTAAGCACTTCCCTTAAAAAATATAAGACCTCATATCTGCTACTGGTAGATATAATAAAAAAAATGAAGGTTTATTGTTAAAGTCTACACTGTAATCCTCCTCAAAACTACTGCTTTTTTTAGTGACGATAGCATTTGCGAGAATTTACTCGTCTTTGAACTTGATGAGATAAAAGTACGTATGTTTGTCAAATGGATTCCCTAAGATTTGGGAAACAATGGAATATGCAAGAGTATAGATAATAAAATTGAAGTTTCGTAGATTCCTTCAACAGTATCAAGTGAGATGTTATCCTAAGAACATGCATTTGATGCTAGTTTTTATCGTGGTGCTTCTGTTCAAGGTATGTTGATTGAAATAATTACCTCATACGTTTATAGCGATTACCCGTATATTGGCATAAATATGCTGCAATTTCAGAAAAAGAAGAATTTTATCGTCACTCAGACTAGTCAGCCCATCGAATTTAAAATCAGATAAAAACGACAATAATCTACGTTTTCTTCAACGAATTCATTGAACAGGGTTATAGTACGTATATGGGAGGTGCTTGCAAAAGGTTCAGCTATAGCCATTTTTTGACTATTAATTTTGAGACCACTGAATCAACAAAAATATGAGCGTGAAGAAAAAGGATGGTTCTAGAGAAGTGTCGACGCACTTTTTGAAATTTCCTAATAGACAGTTACTAAAAAATTGTCGAATGTGGCGTTTTTACTTCCCACACCGATAGGTGATGGGAGCGTTGTGATCTCGAAAATTTTCGATTTTGAGATAATACGCTTTTTGGGTGTTTTATGATGTCTACATAACGAAAATCCACGTCACTCATTTCCGTCGTGTCTGTCTGTCTGTCTGTCGGTCTGTCTGTCTGTCTGTCGCTTTCTTCTAGCCTCGTAATCTCAGCAACCGCTGCATGGATTGTGATAAAATTTGGGCAGCGATATGGTGTGGGGTCGCAGTAGGTAATGTTCCTATAATTTTGAAAATCGGTGCATGGGCGGCGGAGTAATTATCAAAAAACAAAAAAAAATATTGCTTAAGCTTCGCTTTCAGGCATTTTAGGGGTTCCTGATCATTTTCTACTTTTTTTGGGTGGGGGTGAAATTGGGGTGGTTGGGGGGTGGGGGGTTGTGGAACTGAAAAAGTTATTGCTTTCATAATGGACTGTCCACTGACCTATGAAGGAAAATCTAGCAACATAAATCACTTTTTTAGGTCCATCCGAACATTGCCTTGCCTATTACAGAAATCAAAAGACCTATATTTTTTTCTGGTGTAAACATACGAGAGTATTTCTTTAGATCGTTCTGTTTTGTGTTATGAGGAAACTGTTAAATTGATTTTAATGAAATTTTCACACAGTGTTACTACCGGTACGAGGATGGGAAGCGCCTATGGTTTTTATAAATCGTGCCAGTGGCGGCGCAGAAATAATAAAAAAACTAAAAATATAAAAACAGCTCAAACTTCGTTTTTTAGCGTTTTAGAGGTTCCTGATCATTTTCTGCGTTTTTTTGGGTGGGGGTGAAATTGGGGTGGTTGGGGGGTTGAAAAACTGAAAAATTTCTTGTATTCATAATATTGTCCACTAACCTGTGAAGGAAGACCTAGCGACATAAATCTCCTTTTTGCCCGCCTATTACAGAAACTAAGGGAGTTAGAATTTTCTGTATACATACGTACGTATTTATTGCTTTAGATCGTTTTGTATTTTGTAACGTGGACACTATTAAATTGATTCCAATGAAATTTTAACACAGCACTACCGTGATGAGGATGAAAAACGCGTATGTTTGTTAAAAATCGTGTCAGTGGCAGCGTACCAATAATCAAAAGTATGAAAACAACTCAAACTTTATTTTTAGATGATTGAGGGGTTCCTGATCATTTTCTGCCTTTTCTTTGGGTGGGGGTGAATTTGGGGGTCGTTGGGAGGTGGAGCGTTGAAAAACTGAAGAGTTTGTAGTATTCATAATAGGCTGTCCATTGACATGTGAAGGAAAGACATAAGGCATAAGACAATTTTAGGAGGTAATGTGTGGGAAGTACTGAGTCAATCAACTTGACTTTACTTTTTGGACTAAATTCACGGTCTCGTTAAGCACCTGCATAAACTTATTCTAAAATCTGGATAGACTTTTCTCTAAACTGAAGTTTTAAGAAAACGCAAGCCACTTTTTTGTGCCAAAAATAATTAAAATACAGGGTCAAACTGGTTACAGCCAGAGCCTTGCTTTGAACAATCGCGCGCCTTATGGGACACTGATAAAAGCGCCACCAATACAAAAGTATGTAAACTGTAGTTTACGAATGAACCGAAGTACATTTATTTCTGGAATGAGATCGATATTAATTTGGGCATCGCCTAGATTTGTAGTCCGAAGTTTTGGGCCTTTGAGTGAAATATTTATATACACAGCAGCCCAAAATTTGAATAAATTGCAGTAAATTGTAGTTTTCTAAAGTTTATTGTGAATCATTGTGAATCGAACAATAATTTTGCTGGCGCCTTCTGAAGAGGGACTGCTATAGGCATATGGTGATACAGTTTTTTTTCAATTTTTAGTTCCAAGTGAGGACATGGCCCCCCTATCCCTCCTGTCAATTCTGTAATACTTTTACATCTCTCGGTTTTCCAACGGCATCAGCATCGGCATGTCTAAAAACTGCTCAGTGTGAACCTCACTTAGTTCATCTGCACTTGTAAATAACTCTTTTTACCGTAACATCTACTGTCTACCCATATTGCATTTTTATATTATGTATATACCCGAAATACACAGACAAGGGATCAGCTGTGATACCAGGTATAAAATTATACAATTTCTATTTCTCAACGACGATCAACAAAATTCACCACCACTTAAGCAGAGCAAGGCGATCCATAATTTCTATAACTCTGTTCGGATGTCCAGGCTTCGGCCAAACGCCTTCTTCTGCTTCTAGTACCATCTCCTCAGCGGAGGTTGGCGACCATCATTTGGAATTCCTTCCTCACTATCCTGTGCTAAAAAGATGATTGTGCAGGCCTCTCTTATGTTTATTTATTTAATTGTGTCTGAGCCACACTTGAATTAATTGGTTAGTTTTATATATTTTCTTTAATTCTATTGTTACAAGTATTTAGTCCGATTGGGCACGAAAACACTTGGTACGGATTTAACTATTTATTTTCACTAACTATGTACACTCATCATCATAGTCACAATGTCTTAACAGACATGTTGTGAACTCGTAAAATGCATTTACTCATTTTACGAGTTTCTCGAGGGATATCTTTAAGATCTTTAATGCAGCAGTTTCTCATTTGCATCCTCATGCCGTTGACCAGATGGTATCTACTGGTTCATCCGCCCGTTAGGGGCAATTTCTCACCTCAAGGACAAGAAGGTGTCCTGACTCTTCTTAACTCGTCCACCCAAAGCTGTTGGTTGAGAAGAGGTTACTGTTTATACCGACAGTAGTTCGGTTCGTTTTTGTCGCCTTTTACGACACGCAGGATATACGATGGGAGATATTCTAACCCGCCCCTACACGGGTTAACTATGTACTCTACGCCTAGCCTAATACTTAACAGTCTAATTTATCTACAGTCACTACACTAATTTATATTGGTCCTACACTTCACTAATTTATGTCACAGTTCATTTATTTCGCGCGCGCCACTGGAACGTCGCGTACTGTACTACCGAACACTGACTGCTGCACTGCATTGTCTGTCACTGACTGTCCCCGTCTCTCGTGCGACGGCGCTTTTATATTAGGCGGCGCCATGTCTAGAACATTCGCGACAGCTCGCGATCATAGCAGAAGGAACTTTTCTAGACTCCACGTAGATATACTCGGCCGTCCAGGGCCGGACTGGCACACTAATTTATTTTTATTTTCTTTAAATTTCTACATGCAAGGTGATCAATTTATACTCCGAAGTTTGATACTTGCGTCATTATGGAAGATATAAAAAAAACTTTCGGCTGGCTGAATGTAGTGATTCCCCCTCCCCCACCGAACTCCGTTGTGCCGAATACCTGGGCCCTAAGGCTGCAATACACAGCACGTCTGCCCAGGAAGGGGAACGCTTTCTGATCCTCCTTCCAGCATCTGGAGCAGATGGGGTACCCCTACCACCCTCATTGGTGACAAATGTCTATTCAGTCTGCAATGGTCAGTGAGAACCCCCGCTAGAAGGTTAGAGTCTCTCTGACTTTATTGTGTCACCTTTTTTCACATCACAACTAGAAGCCTTCTTGAGATGCAAAACACGCAGCACCACCATTCTGACGTAACGCTCGCATTTAGTCCAGAACTCGAAAAAATATTTCGCTGCGACCACACGTTTCTTGCGGAATGGTTTATTAGTACAATTTGACTTATCCACAGAGCCCTGTAGAAATGACCATCAGGATAACACCAAAAAAGTATACATATACAGGGTGAGTTTTTAGTACCGGCTCGGTCGATAACTCCACTACTGTAGAAGATAGCGAAAAAAGTTGTATATAAAAGTTGTAGCCACGTACATGCTCCTTCCTTAAAAAATATTTTGATTTATACAGGATGATCCATAACTACGTGGTGATGCAAACATGCATTTTTTTAAATGAGACACCCTATATGTTATTCGATATTCAAATTCTAATAATGATTTCCGTTCCTCCAATATAGGGTACTGTTACATTATACAGGGTATCTCAAAAGTGATGGCCATTTTTATATCCAAATCGCTGTCAATTGAACGTACTGTATATCAAAAAATGATGAATCAAAAATAATTTTTTTCACACGGATGGATAAAAAATATCATCTAGTTTTAAGATCGGCTATAAAAAAGGCCCGCGACGCATATTGGTATACAGGGTGATGTAGAATGCAAAATATCGATTTTCTCTCTTTTTTTAAATCTAACCCCTAATATTTTATTATAGCAAAAAATTGCTTTTAATATGCTCTTTCATCTTTGTATAGCACTTGTTGCACCTACGTCCATCAGTTTCTGAGATATTTCGATTTTTCGGTAAACTTAAAATATAGCATCTATTTTTGTACTGAAATTTATTTATTTTGAGGAAGTTCTATCGAATTTGTTTTTTATTTAACGAACAACTAAATTATAAGGTCATGATAGTATTTGGTGAACTCAAAACCCCGAATCGTCGAGATAATAAAGTCAAGTATGCCGAGGAAACAATTTTGTAGGCGTGACGCATAATTATCAAGCAGATTTATCAGGTATGCTTTGAAAATTTGACGGTTTTCATAACCTGCTCAATAATTCCGTACTGTGTGAAAAACGAACTTTAAAAATAATTTTTCCATTGAGGGTATTTAGGACAATCTTTGAGAAATTGCCTAGTTGCCTCTAGAATATATCAACTATGAACAGCAATATCCAGAACGGAGCCACCCTAAGACTAATGCGTTTGAAAGATTGAAGAATCGTTTTATTTGGACCGTGTCGTTTAATATTTCGTGGCCTACCTGATAGATCTGCTTGATAGTTATACATGACGTCTATAAAATTGTTTCCTCAGCACACTTGACCTACATTATCTCGTTAATCCAGGCTTTTGACTTGATCAAGTACTATTATGGCCTTATATTTTAGTTGTTTGTCAATCAAAAATAAAATTTGATGGTATTTTCTCAAAATAAATAAATTTTAGTAAACAAATAGAAGGTATATTTAAAATTTGTAGAAAAAGTGAAATATCTCAGAAACTAATGAATTCAGCCATAACAAGTGCTATACAAAGATGAAAAAGAATACTAAAGGCAATTCGTTGGTATAATAAAATATTGGGGGTTACATTTAAAAAAAGAGAGAAAATTGAGATTTTGCATTCTACATCACCCTGTATACCAATATGCGTCGCGGGCCTTTTTTATAGCCGATCTTAAAACTAGATGATACTTTTTATCCACCCGTGTGAAAAAAATGATTTTTGATTCATCATTTTTTGATATACAATACGTTCAATTGACAGCGATTTGGATATAAAAATGGCCATAACTTTTGAAATACCCTGTATAATGTAACAATACCCTATATTGGAAGAACAGAAATCATTAGTAGAATTTGAATATAGGATAATATATAGGGTGTCTCATTTAAAAAAATGCATGTTTGCATCACCACGTAGTTATGGATTACCTTGTATAAATCAAAATATTTTCTGAGCAAGGAGCATATCCGTGGCTACAACTTTTATATACAACTTTTTTCGATATCTTCTATAGTAGTGGTGTTATCGACCGAGCCGGTACTAAAAACTCACCCTGTATATAGTAAGAGAGAGACTCTGTTTAGGTATAGGGTACGTGCAGCTTCTTACGACGTAAAATGTTCCCATTACAGGTAGAAATAGGAAGCAGTCGCAGCATACTAGACTGTCAAAATAAAGGATTTGTTTGTTATGATGAAACCAGATTTTATCAATGCGTAGAATCTGGAAACACCACAATCGTTATAGGCGAACCACAAGACTGCCCCGAAGGCTTATATTGCAATGACCTATCGGACCTTGAATGCGATGAGCCATGGTGGGAGCATACAACCACTACCAAAAGAGAAACAACATCAAACGGTACACCCAGTACGATCACCCAAGCTACAAGCTCGCCATATCAGACAACACGCGATGAACCCAGCAGGACAACAGTGCTTTCAACAACAAGCGAAACCCCATCAATCTCATCTCAGACAACACGAGAAACTACGACAACAGAGTCAGCTTCTACCGCTAGAGAATCGACTCCATCTGTGACACCATCCACTGAAGCTTACACCACAGAGGAAACTACGACAATCGAGTCGTCTTCTACGGCCAACGAGCTGAGTCCATCTGTGACACCAACGACTGAAGCTTACACCACAGTGGAAACTACGACAACCGAGGCGCCTTCTACAGCCAGCGAGCCGACTCCATTTGTGACACCATCTACTGAAGCTTACACCACAGAAGAAACTACGACAGCCGAGTCGTCTTCTACAGCCAGTGAGTCGACTTCATCTGAGACACCATTGACTGAAGCTCACAACACAGAAGAAACTACGACAGCCGAGTCGTCTTCTACAGCCAGTAAATCGACTCCGTCTGTGACACCATCCACTGAAGCTTACACCACAGAAGAAACTACAACAACCGAGGCGCCTTCTACAGCCAGCGAGTCGACTCCATCTGTGACACCATCCACTGAAGCTTACACCACAGAAGAAACTACAACAACCGAGGCGCCTTCTACAGCCAGCGAGTCGACTCCATCCGTGACACCATCCACTGAAGCTCACACGACAGAAGAAACTACGACAGCCGAGTCGTCTTCTACAGCCAGCGAGTCGACCCCATCTGTGACACCATCCACTGAAGCTCACACCACAGAAGAAACTACGACAGCCGAGTCGTCTTCTACAGCCAGCGAGTCGACTCCATCTGTGACACCATCCACTGAAGCTTACACCACAGAAGAATCTACAACAACCGAGGCGCCTTCTACAGCCAGCGAGTCGACTCCATCTGTGACACCATCCACTGAAGCTCACACGACAGAAGAAACTACGACAGCCGAGTCGTCTTCTACAGCCAGCGAGTCCACTCCATCTGTGACACCATCCACTGAAGCTTACACCACAGAAGAAACTGCAACAACCAAGGCGCCTTCTACAGCCAGCGAGTCGACTCCATCTGTGACACCATCCACTGAAGCTCACACGACAGAAGAAACTACGACAGCCGAGTCGTCTTCTACAGCCAGCGAGTCCACTCCATCTGTGACACCATCCACTGAAGCTCACACCACAGAAGAAACTACGACAGCCGAGTCGTCTTCTACAGCCAGCGAGTCGACTCCAGCTGCGACACCATCCACTGAAGCTTACACCACAGAAGAAACTGCAACAACCGAGGCGCCTTCTACAGCCAGCGAGTCGACTCCATCTGTGACACCATCCACTGAAGCTCACACGACAGAAGAAACTACGACAGCCGAGTCGTCTTCTACAGCCAGCGAGTCAACTCCATCTGTGACACCATCCACTGAAGCTTACACCACAGAAGAAACTACAACAACCGAGGCGCCTTCTACAGCCAGCGAGTCGACTCCATCTGTGACACCATCCACTGAAGCTCACACGACAGAAGAAACTACGACAGCCGAGTCGTCTTCTACAGCCAGCGAGTCGACTCCATCTGTGACACCATCCACTGGAGCTCACACCACAGAAGAAACTGCAACAACCGAGGCGCCTTCTACAGACAGCGAGTCGACTCCATCTGTGACACCATCCACTGAAGCTCACACGACAGAAGAAACTACGACAGCCGAGTCGTCTTCTACAGCCAGCGAGTCAACTCCATCTGTGACACCATCCACTGAAGCTCACACCACAGAAGAAACTACGACAGCCGAGTCGTCTTCTACGGCCAGCGAGCCGACTCCATCTGTGACACCATCCACTGAAGCTCACACGACAGAAGAAACTACGACAGCCGAGTCGTCTTCTACAGCCAGCGAGTCGACTCCAGCTGCGACACCATCCACTGAAGCTTACACCACAGAAGAAACTGCAACAACCGAGGCGCCTTCTACAGCCAGCGAGTCGACTCCATCTGTGACACCATCCACTGAAGCTCACACCACAGAAGAAACTACGACAGCCGAGTCGTCTTCTACAGCCAGCGAGCCGACTCCATCTGTGACACCATTGACTGAAGCTCACACCACAGAAGAAACTACGACAGCCGAGTCGTCTTCTACAGCCAACGAGTCGACTCCATCTGTGACACCATCCACTGAAGCTTACACCACAGAAGAAACTACAACAACCGAGGCGCCTTCTACAGCCAGCGGGTGGACTCCGTCTGTGACATCACCGACTGAAGCTCACACCACAGAAGAAACTACGACAGCCGAGTCGTCTTCTACGGCCAGCGAGCCGACTCCATCTGTGACACCATCCACTGAAGCTTACACCACAGAAGAAACTACAACAACCGAGGCGCCTTCTACAGCCAGCGGGTCGACTCCGTTTGTGACATCACCGACTGAAGCTCACACCACAGAAGAAACTACGACAGCCGAGTCATCTTCTACAGCCAGTGAGTCGACTCCATCTGTGACACCATCCACTGAAGCTCACACCCCAATAGAAGCTACGACAACCGAGTCGTCTTCTACAGCCAGCGAGCCGACTCCATCTGTGACACCATCCACTGAAGCTCACACCACAGAAGAAACTACGACAGCCGAGTCGTCTTCTACAGCCAGCGAGTCGACTCCATCTGTGACACCATCCACTGAAGCTCACACCACAGAAGAAACTACGACAGCCGAGTCGTCTTCTACAGCCAGCGAGTCGACTCCATCTGTGACACCATCCACTGAAGCTTACACCACAGAAGAAACTACAACAACCGAGGCGCCTTCTACAGCCAGCGGGTCGACTCCGTCTGTGACATCACCGACTGAAGCTCACACCACAGAAGAAACTACGACAGCCGAGTCGTCTTCTACGGCCAGCGAGCCGACTCCATCTGTAACACCATCGACTGAAGCTCACACCACAGAAGAAGCTACGACAACCGAGTCGTCTTCTACGGCCAGTGAGTCGACTCCATCTGTGACACCATCCACAGAAGCTTACACCACAGAAGAAGCTACGACAACCGATTCGTCTTCTACGGCCAGTGAGTCGACTCCATCTGTGACACCATCCACTGAAGCTTACACCACAGAAGAAGCTACGACAACCGAGTCGTCTTCTACGGCCAGTGAGTGGACTCCATCTGTGACACCATCCCCTGAAGCTTACACCACAGAAGAAACTACAACAACCGAGGCACCTTCTACAGCCAGCGAGTCGACTCCGTCTGTGACATCACCGACTGAAGCTTACACCACAGAAGAAGCTACGACAACCGAGGCGCCTTCTACAGCCAGCGAGTCGACTCCGTCTGTGACATCACCGACTGAAGCTTACACCACAGAAGAAGCTACGACAACCGAGTCGTCTTCTACGGCCAGCGAACCGAGTCCATCTGTGACACGATCGACTGAAGCTTACACCACAGAAGAAACTACAACAACCGAGGCACCTTCTACAGCCAGCGAGTCGACTCCATCTGTGACACCATCCACTGAAGCTTACACCACAGAAGAAGCTACGACAACCGAGGCGCCTTCTACAGCCAGCGAGTCGACTCCGTCTGTGACATCACCGACTGAAGCTTACACCACAGAAGAAGCTACGACAACCGAGTCGTCCTCTACGGCCAGTGAGTCGACTCCATCTGTGACACCATCCACTGAAGCTTACACCACAGAAGAAGCTACGACAACCGAGTCGTCTTCTACGGCCAGTGAGTCGACTCCATCTGTGACACCATCCACTGAAGCTTACACCACAGAAGAAACTACAACAACCGAGGCACCTTCTACAGCCAGCGAGTCGACTCCGTCTGTGACATCACCGACTGAAGCTTACACCACAGAAGAAGCTACGACAACCGATTCGTCTTCTATGGCCAGTGAGTCGACTCCATCTGTGACACCATCCACTGAAGCTTACACCACAGAAGAAGCTACGACAACCGAGTCGTCTTCTATGGCCAGTGAGTCGACTCCATCTGTGACACCATCCACTGAAGCTTACACCACAGAAGAAACTACAACAACCGAGGCGCCTTCTACAGCCAGCGAGTCGACTCCGTCTGTGACATCACCGACTGAAGCTTACACCACAGAAGAAGCTACGACAACCGATTCGTCTTCTACGGCCAGTGAGTCGACTCCATCTGTGACACCATCCACTGAAGCTTACACCACAGAAGAAACTACAACAACCGAGGCACCTTCTACAGCCAGCGAGTCGACTCCGTCTGTGACATCACCGACTGAAGCTTACACCACAGAAGAAGCTACGACAACCGATTCGTCTTCTATGGCCAGTGAGTCGACTCCATCTGTGACACCATCCACTGAAGCTTACACCACAGAAGAAGCTACGACAACCGAGTCGTCTTCTATGGCCAGTGAGTCGACTCCATCTGTGACACCATCCACTGAAGCTTACACCACAGAAGAAACTACAACAACCGAGGCGCCTTCTACAGCCAGCGAGTCGACTCCGTCTGTGACATCACCGACTGAAGCTTACACCACAGAAGAAGCTACGACAACCGATTCGTCTTCTACGGCCAGTGAGTCGACTCCATCTGTGACACCATCCACTGAAGCTTACACCACAGAAGAAACTACAACAACCGAGGCGCCTTCTACAGCCAGCGAGTCGACTCCGTCTGTGACATCACCGACTGAAGCTTACACCACAGAAGAAGCTACGACAACCGAGTCGTCTTCTACGGCCAGTGAGTCGACTCCATCTGTGACACCATCCACTGAAGCTTACACCACAGAAGAAACTACAACAACCGAGGCGCCTTCTACAGCCATCGAGTCGACTCCGTCTGTGACATCACCGACTGAAGCTTACACCACAGAAGAAGCTACGACAACCGATTCGTCTTCTATGGCCAGTGAGTCGACTCCATCTGTGACACCATCCACTGAAGCTTACACCACAGAAGAAGCTACGACAACCGAGTCGTCTTCTACGGCCAGTGAGTGGACTCCATCTGTGACACCATCCCCTGAAGCTTACACCACAGAAGAAACTACGACAACCGAGTCGTCTTCTACGGCCAGTGAGTCGACTCCATCTGTGACACCATCCACTGAAGCTTACACCACAGAAGAAACTACAACAACCGAGGCACCTTCTACAGCCAGCGAGTCGACTCCGTCTGTGACATCACCGACTGAAGCCTACACCACAGAAGAAGCTACGACAATCGAGTCGTCTTCTACGGCCAGTGAGTCGACTCGATCTGTGACACCATCCACTGAAGCTTACACCACAGAAGAAGCTACGACAACCGAGTCGTCTTCTGCAGCCAGCGAGCCGAGTCCATCTGTGACACCATCCACTGAAGCTTACACCACAGAAGAAGCTACGACAACCGAGTCGTCTTCTACGGCCAGCGAGCCGAGTCCATCTGTGACACCATCGACTGAAGCTTACACCACAGAAGAAGCTACGACAACCGAGTCGTCTTCTACGGCCAGTGAGTCGACTCCATCTGTGACACCATCCACTGAAGCTTACACCACAGAAGAAGCTACGACAACAGAGTCGTCTTCTACGGCCAGTGAGTCGACTCCATCTGTGACACCATCCACTGAAGCTTACACCACAGAAGAAGCTACGACAACCGAGTCGTCTTCTACGGCCAGCGAGCCGAGTCCATCTGTGACACCATCGACTGAAGCTTGCACCACAGAAGAAGCTACGACAACCGAGTCGTCTTCTACGGCCAGTGAGTCGACTCCATCTGTGACACCATCCACTGAAGCTTACACCACAGAAGAAGCTACGACAACCGAGTCGTCTTCTACGGCCAGCGAGCCGAGTCCATCTGTGACACCATCGACTGAAGCTTACACCACAGAAGAAGCTACGACAACCGAGGCGCCTTCTACAGCCAGCGAGTCGACAACGTCTGTGACATCACCGACTGAAGCTTACACCACAGAAGAAGCTACGACAACCGAGTCGTCTTCTACGGCCAGCGAGCCGAGTCCATCTGTGACACCATCGACTGAAGCTTACACCACAGAAAAAACTACAACAACCGAGGCGCCTTCTACAGCCAGCGAGTCGACTCCGTCTGTGACATCACCGACTGAAGCTTACACCACAGAAGAAGCTACGACAACCGAGTCGTCTTCTACGGCCAGTGAGTCGACTCCATCTGTGACACCATCGACTGAAGCTTACACCACAGAAGAAGCTACGACAACCGAGGCGCCTTCTACAGCCAGCGAGTCGACAACGTCTGTGACATCACCGACTGAAGCTTACACCACAGAAGAAGCTACGACAACCGAGTCGTCTTCTACGGCCAGTGAGTCGACTCCATCTGTGACACCATCCACTGAAGCTTACACCACAGAAGAAGCTACGACAACCGAGTCGTCTTCCACAGCCGGCGAGTCGACTCCATCTGTAACGCCGTCGACTGTACCCGACACCACAGATGAAACTACGACAACCGAGTCGTCTTCTACAGCTAGCGAGTCCACTCCATCTGTAACGCCATCGACTGTACCTGACACCACAGAAGAAACTACGACAACCGAGTCGTCGTCTACAGCCAGCGAGTCGACTGTTCCTGACACCACAGAGGAAACTACGACATCCGGGTCGTCTTCCACAGCCAGCGAGTCGACTCCATCTGTAACGCCGTCGACTGTACCTGACACCACAAAAGAAACTACGACAACCGAGTCGTCTTCTACAGCTAGCGAGTCCACTCCATCTGTAACGCCGTCGAATGCACCTGACACCACAGAAGAAACTACGACAACCGAGTCGTCTTCCACAGCCAGCGAGTCGACTCCATCTGTAACGCCGTCCACTGTACCTGACACCACAGAAGAAACTACGACAACCGAGTCGTCGTCTACAGCCAGCGAGTCGACTGTTCCTGACACCACAAAGGAAACTACGACAACCGAGTCGTCTTCCACAGCCAGCGAGTCCACTCCATCTGTAACGCCGTCGACTGTACCTGACACCACAGAAGAAACTACGACAACCGAGTCGTCTTCCACAGCCAGCGAGTCGACTCCATCTGTAACGCCGTCGACTGTACCTGACACCACAGAAGAAACTACGACAACCGAGTCGTCTTCCACGGCCAGCGAGTCCACTCCATCTGTAACGCCGTCGACTGTACCTGACACCACAGAAGAAACTACGACAACCGAGTCGTCTTCCACAGCCAGCGAGTCGACTTCATCTGTAACGCCGTCGACTGTACCTGACACCACAGAAGAAACTACGACAACCGAGTCGTCTTCCACAGCCAGCGAGTCGACTCCGTCTGTTACGCCGTCGACTGTACCTGACACCACAGAGGAAACTACGACAACCGAGTCGTCTTCCACAGCCAGCGAGTCGACTCCGTCTGTTACGCCGTCGACTGTACCTGACACCACAGAGGAAACTACGACAAGCGAGTCGTCTTCTACAGCCAGCGAGTCGACTCCATCTGTAACGCCGTCAACTGTACCTGACACCACAGAGGAAACTACGACAACCGAGTCGTCTTCCACAGCCAGCGAGTCGACTCCGTCTGTAACGTCGTCGACTGTACCTGACACCACGGAAGGAACTACGACTACCGAGTCATCTTCTACAGCCAGCGAGTCGACTCCATCTGTAACGCCGTCGACTGTACCTGACATCACGGAAGAAACTACGACAACCGAGTCGTCGTCCACTGCCAGCGAGTCGACTGTTCCTGACACCGCAGAGGAAACTACGACAACCGAATCGTCTTCCACAGCCAGCGAGTCGACTCCATCTGTAACACCGTCGACTGTACCTGACACCACAGAAGAAGCAACGACAACAGAGTCGTCGTCTACAGTCAGCGAGTCGACTGTTCCTGACACCACAGAGGAAACTACGACAACGGAGTCGTCTTCTACAGCCAGCGCTTCCACTCCATCTGTAACGCCGTCGACTGTACCTGACACCACAGAAGAAACTACGACAACCGACTCGTCTTCTACAGCTGGCGAGTCCACTCCATCTGTAACGCCGTCGACTGTACCTGACACCACAGAAGAAACTACGACAACCGAGTCGTCTTCCACAGCCAGCGAGTCGACTCCATGTGTAACGCCGTCGACTGTACCTGACACCACAGAAGAAACTACGACAACCGAGTCGTCTTCTACAGCTAGCGAGTCCACTCCATCTGTAACGCCGTCGAATGCACCTGACACCACAGAAGAAACTACGACAACCGAGTCGTCTTCTGCAGCTAGCGAGTCCACTCCATCTGTAACGCCGTCGACCGTACCTGATACCACAGAGGAAACTACGACAACCGAGTCGTCTTCCACAGCCAGCGAGTCGACTCCATCTGTAACGCCGTCCACCGTACCTGACACCACAGAAGAAACTACGACAACCGAGTCGTCTTCCACAGCCAGCGAGTCGACTCCATCTGTAACGCCGTCGACTGTACCTGACACCACAGAAGAAACTACGACAACCGAGTCGTCCTCCACAGCCAGCGAGTCGACTCCATCTGTAACGCCGTCGACTGTACCTGACACCACAGAAGAAACTACGACAACCGAATCGTCTTCCACAGCCAGCGAGTCTACTCCATCTGTAACGCCGTCGACTGTACCTGACACCACAGATGAAACTACGACAACCGAGACGTCGTCTACAGCCAGCGAGTCGACTGTTCCTGACACCACAGAAGAAACTACGACAACCGAGTCGTCTTCCACAGCCAGCGAGTCGACTTCATCTGTAACGCCGTCGACTGTACCTGACACCACAGAGGAAACTACGACAACCGAATCGTCTTCCACAGCCAGCGAGTCGACTCCATCTGTAACGCCGTCGACTGTACCTGACACCACAGAAGAAACTACGACAACCGAATCGTCGTCTACAGCCAGCAAGTCGACTGTTCCTGACACCACAGAGGAAAGTACGGCAACCGAGTCGTCTTCCACAGCCAGTGAGTCGACTCCATCTGTAACGCCGTCGACTGTACCTGACACCACGGAAGAGACTACGACAACCGAGTCGTCTTCCACAGCCAGCGAGTCCACTCCATCTGCAACGCCGTCGACTGTACCTGACACCACAGAAGAAACTACGACAACCGAGTCGTCTTCTGCAGCTAGCGAGTCCACTCCATCTGTAACGCCGTCGACCGTACCTGATACCACAGAGGAATCTACGACAACCGAGTCGTCTTCCACAGCCAGCGAGTCGACTCCATCTGTAACGCCGTCCACTGTACCTGACACCACAGAAGAAACTACGACAACCGAGTCGTCTTCCACAGCCAGCGAGTCGACTCCATCTGTAACGCCGTCGACTGTACCTGACACCACAGAAGAAACTACGACAACCGAGTCGTCCTCCACAGCCAGCGAGTCGACTCCATCTGTAACGCCGTCGACTGTACCTGACACCACAGAAGAAACTACGACAACCGAATCGTCTTCCACAGCCAGCGAGTCGACTCCATCTGTAACGCCGTCGACTGTACCTGACACCACAGAAGAAACTACGACAACCGAGTCGTCTTCCACAGCCAGCGAGTCGACTTCATCTGTAACGCCGTCGACTGTACCTGACACCACAGAGGAAACTACGACAACCGAGTCGTCTTCCACAGCCAGCGAGTCGACTCCGTCTGTAACGCCGTCGACCGTACCTGACACCACGGAAGGAACTACGACTACCGAGTCATCTTCTACAGCCAGCGAGTCGACTCCATCTGTAACGCCGTCGACTGTACCTGACACCACAGAGGAAACTACGACAACCGAGTCGTCTTCCACAGCCAGCGAGTCGACTCCGTCTGTTACGCCATCGACCGTACCTGACACCACGGAAGGAACTACGACTACCGAGTCATCTTCTACAGCCAGCGAGTCGACTCCATCTGTAACGCCGTCGACTGTACCTGACACCACGGAAGAAACTACGACAACCGAGTCGTCCTCTACAGCCAGCGAGTCCACTCCATCTGTAGCGCCGTCGACTGTACCTGACACCACGGAAGAAACTACGTCAACCGAGTCATCTTCTACAGCCAGCGAGTCGACTCCATCTGTAACGCCGTCGACTGTACCTGACACCTCAGAAGAAACTACGACAAGCAAGTCGTCTTCTACAGCCAGCGATTCGACTCCATCTGTAACGCCGTCGACTGTACCTGACACCACAGAAGAAACTACGACAACCGAGTCGTCGTCTACAGCCAGCGAGTCGACTGTTCCTGACACTACAGAGGAAAGTACGACAACCGAGTCGTCTTCCACAGCCAGCGAGTCGACTCCATCTGTAACGCCGTCGACGGTACCTGACACCACGGAAGAAACTACGATAACCGAGACATCTTCTATAGCCAGCGAGTCAACTCCATATGTAGCGCCGTCGACTGTACCTGACACCACGGAAGAAACTACGTCAACCGAGTCATCTTCTACAGCCAGCGAGTCGACTCCATCTGTAACGCCGTCGACTGTACCTGACACCTCAGAAGAAACTACGACAAGCAAGTCGTCTTCTACAGCCAGCGATTCGACTCCATCTGTAACGCCGTCGACTGTACCTGACACCACAGAAGAAACTACGACAACCGAGTCGTCGTCTACAGCCAGCGAGTCGACTGTTCCTGACACTACAGAGGAAAGTACGACAACCGAGTCGTCTTCCACAGCCAGCGAGTCGACTCCATCTGTAACGCCGTCGACGGTACCTGACACCACGGAAGAAACTACGATAACCGAGACATCTTCTATAGCCAGCGAGTCAACTCCATATGTAGCGCCGTCGACTGTACCTGACACCACGGAAGAAACTACGTCAACCGAGTCATCTTCTACAGCCAGCGAGTCGACTCCATCTGTAACGCCGTCGACTGTACCTGACACCTCAGAAGAAACTACGACAAGCAAGTCGTCTTCTACAGCCAGCGATTCGACTCCATCTGTAACGCCGTCGACTGTACCTGACACCACGGAAGAAACTACGACAACCGAGTCGTCTTCTACAGCCAGCGAGCCCACTCCATCTGTAACGCCGTCGACAGTACCTGACACCACGGAAGAAACTACGACAACCGAATCGTCGTCTACAGCCAGCGAGTCGACTGTTCCTGACACTACAGAGGAAAGTACGACAACCGAGTCGTCTTCCACAGCCAGCGAGTCGACTCCATCTGTAACGCCGTCGACTGTACCTGACACCACGGAAGAAACTACGACAACCGAGTCGTCTTCTACAGCCAGCGAGTCCACTCCATCTGTAACGCCGTCGACTGTACCTGACACCACGGAAGAAACTACGACAACCGAGTCGTCTTCCACAGCCAGCGAGTCCACTCCATCTGTAACGCCGTCGACTGTACCTGACACTACAGAAGAAACTACGACAACCGAGTCGTCGTCTACAGCCAGCGAGTCGACTGTTCCTGACACCACAGAGGAAAGTACGACAACCGAGTCGTCTTCCACAGCCAGCGAGTCCACTCCATCTGTAACGCCGTCGACTGTACCTGACACCACAGAAGAAACTACGACAACCGAGTCGTCTTCCACAGCCAGCGAGTCCACTCCATCTGTAACGCCGTCGACGGTACCTGACACCACGGAAGAAACTACGATAACCGAGACATCTTCTATAGCCAGCGAGTCAACTCCATATGTAGCGCCGTCGACTGTACCTGACACCACGGAAGAAACTACGTCAACCGAGTCATCTTCTACAGCCAGCGAGTCGACTCCATCTGTAACGCCGTCGACTGTACCTGACACCTCAGAAGAAACTACGACAAGCAAGTCGTCTTCTACAGCCAGCGATTCGACTCCATCTGTAACGCCGTCGACTGTACCTGACACCACGGAAGAAACTACGACAACCGAGTCGTCTTCTACAGCCAGCGAGCCCACTCCATCTGTAACGCCGTCGACAGTACCTGACACCACGGAAGAAACTACGACAACCGAATCGTCGTCTACAGCCAGCGAGTCGACTGTTCCTGACACTACAGAGGAAAGTACGACAACCGAGTCGTCTTCCACAGCCAGCGAGTCGACTCCATCTGTAACGCCGTCGACTGTACCTGACACCACGGAAGAAACTACGACAACCGAGTCGTCTTCTACAGCCAGCGAGTCCACTCCATCTGTAACGCCGTCGACTGTACCTGACACCACGGAAGAAACTACGACAACCGAGTCGTCTTCCACAGCCAGCGAGTCCACTCCATCTGTAACGCCGTCGACTGTACCTGACACTACAGAAGAAACTACGACAACCGAGTCGTCGTCTACAGCCAGCGAGTCGACTGTTCCTGACACCACAGAGGAAAGTACGACAACCGAGTCGTCTTCCACAGCCAGCGAGTCCACTCCATCTGTAACGCCGTCGACTGTACCTGACACCACAGAAGAAACTACGACAACCGAGTCGTCTTCCACAGCCAGCGAGTCCACTCCATCTGTAACGCCGTCGACTGTACCTGACACCACGGAAGAAACTACGACAACCGAGTCGTCTTCCACAGCCAGCGAGTCCACTCCATCTGTAACGCCGTCGACTGTACCTGACACCACAGAAGAAACTACGACAACCGAGTCGTCGTCTACAGCCAGCGAGTCGACTCCATCTGTAACGCCGTCGACTGTACCTGACACCACAGAAGAAACTACGACAACCGAGTCGTCTTCCACAGCCAGCGAGTCGACTCCATCTGTAACGCCGTCGATGGTACCTGACACCACAGAAGAAACTACGACAACCGAGTCGTTTTCCACAGCCAGCGAGTCCACTCCATCTGTAACGCCGTCGACTGTTCCTGACACCACAGAGGAAACTACGACAACCGAGTCGTCTTCCACAGCCAGCGAGTCGACTCCATCTGTAACGCCGTCGACTGTTCCTGACACCACAGAGGAAACTACGACAACCGAGTCGTCTTCCACAGCCAGCGAGTCGACTCCATCTGTAACGCCGTCGACTGTACCTGACACCACAGAAGAAACTACGACAACCGAGTCGTCTTCCACAGCCAGCGAGTCGACTCCATCTGTAACGCCGTCGACCGTACCTGACACCACAGAGGAAACTACGACAACCGAGTCGTCTTCCACAGCCAGCGAGTCGACTCCATCTGTAACGCCGTCGACTGTACCTGACACCACAGAAGAAACTACGACAACCGAGTCGCCTTCCACAGCCAGCGAGTCGACTGTTCCTGACACCACAGAGGAAACTACGACAACCGAGTCGTCTTCCACAGCCAGCGAGTCGACTCCATCTGTAACGCCGTCGACTGTACCTGACACCACAGAAGAAACTACGACAACCGAACCGTCGTCTACAGCCAGCAAGTCGACTGTTCCTGACACCACAGAGGAAACTACGACAACCGAGTCGTCTTCTACAGCTAGCGAGTCCACTCCATCTATAACGCCGTCGACCGTACCTGACACCACAGAGGAAACTACGACAACCGAGTCGTCTTCCACAGCCAGCGAGTCGACTCCATCTGTAACGCCGTCGACTGTACCTGACACCACAGAAGAAACTACGACAACCGAGTCGTCTTCCACAGCCAGCGAGTCGACTCCATCTGTAACGCCGTCGACTGTTCCTGACACCACAGAGGAAACTACGACAACCGAGTCGTCTTCTACAGCTAGCGAGTCCACTCCATCTGTAACGCCGTCGACTGTACCTGACACCACAGAAGAAACTACGACAACCGAGTCGTCTTCTACAGCTAGCGAGTCCAGTCCATCTGTAACGCCGTCGACCGTACCTGACACCACAGAGGAAACTACGACAACCGAGTCGTCTTCCACAGCCAGCGAGTCGACTCCATCTGTAACGCCGTCGACTGTACCTGACACCACAGAAGAAACTACGACAACCGAGTCGTCTTCCACAGCCAGCGAGTCGACTCCATCTGTAACGCCGTCGACTGTTCCTGACACCACAGAGGAAACTACGACAACCGAGTCGTCTTCTACAGCTAGCGAGTCCAATCCATCTGTAACGCCGTCGACTGTACCTGACACCACAGAAGAAACTACGACAACCGAGTCGTCTTCTACAGCTAGCGAGTCCACTCCATCTGTAACGCCGTCGACCGTACCTGACACCACAGAGGAAACTACGACAACCGAGTCGTCTTCCACAGCCAGCGAGTCGACTCCATCTGTAACGCCGTCGACTGTACCTGACACCACAGAAGAAACTACGACAACCGAGTCGTCTTCTACAGCTAGCGAGTCCACTCCATCTGTAACGCCGTCGACCGTACCTCACACCACAGAGGAAACTACGACAACCGAGTCGTCTTCCACAGCCAGCGAGTCGACTCCATCTGTAACGCCGTCGACTGTACCTGACACCACAGAAGAAACTACGACAACCGAGTCGTCGTCTACGGCCAGCGAGTCGACTGTTCCTGACACCACAGAGGAAACTACGACAACCGAGTCGTCTTCCACAGCCAGCGAGTCCACTCCATCTGTAACGCCGTCGACTGTACCTGACACCACAGAAGAAACTACGACAACCGAATCGTCGTCTACAGCCAGCAAGTCGACTGTTCCTGACACCACAGAGGAAACTACGACAACCGAGTCGTCTTCCACAGCCAGCGAGTCGACTCCATCTGTAATGCCGTCGACTGTACCTGACACCACAGCTGAAACTACGACAACCGAGTCGTCGTCTACAGCCAGCGAGTCGACTCCATCTGTAATGCCGTCGACTGTACCTGACACCACAGAGGAAACTACGACAACCGAGTCGTCTTCCACAGCCAACGAGTCCACTCCATCTGTAATGCCGTCGACTGTACCTGACACCACAGAAGAAACTACGACAACCGAGTCGTCTTCCACAGCCAGCGAGTCGACTCCATATGTAACGCCGTCGACTGTACCTGACACCACAGAAGAAACTACGACAACCGAGTCGTCGTCTACAGCCAGCGAGTCGACTGTTCCTGACACCACAGAGGAAACTACGACAACCGAGTCGTCTTCCACAGCCAGCGAGTCGACTCCGTCTGTAATGCCGTCGACTGTACCTGACACCACAGAAGAAACTACGACAACCGAGTCGTCTTCCACAGCCAGCGAGTCGACTCCATCTGTGACGCCGTCGACTGTACCTGACACCACAGAAGAAACTACGACAACCGAGTCGTCTACAGCCAGCGAGTCGACTGTTCCTGACACCACAGAGGAAACTACGACAACCGAGTCGTCTTCCACAGCCAGCGAGTCGACTCCATCTGTAACGCCGTCGACTGTACCTGACACCACAGAAGAAACTACGACAACCGAATCGTCGTCTACAGCCAGCAAGTCGACTGTTCCTGACACCACAGAGGAAAGTACGACAACCGAGTCGTCTTCCACAGCCAGCGAGTCGACTCCATCTGTAACGCCGTCGACTGTACCTGACACCACGGAAGAGACTACGACAACCGAGTCGTCTTCCACAGCCAGCGAGTCCACTCCATCTGCAACGCCGTCGACTGTACCTGACACCACAGAAGAAACTACGACAACCGGGTCGTTTTCCACAGCCAGCGGGTCCACTCCATCTGTAACGCCGTCGACTGTACCTGACACCACAGAAGAAACTACGACAACCGAGTCGTCGTCTACAGCCAGCGAGTCAACTGTTCCTGACACCACAGAGGAAAGTACGACAACCGAGTCGTCTTCCACCGCCAGCGAGTCGACTCCATCTGTAACGCCGTCGACTGTACCTGACACCACGGAACAGACTACGACAACCGAGTCGTCTTCCACAGCCAGCGAGTCCACTCCATCTGTAACGCCGTCGACTGTACCTGACACCACAGAAGAAACTACGACAACCGGGTCGTCTTCCACAGCCAGCGGGTCCACTCCATCTGTAACGCCGTCGACTGTACCTGACACCACAGAAGAAACTACGACAACCGAGTCGTCTTCCACAGCCAGCGAGTCGACTCCATCTGTAACGCCGTCGACTGTACCTGACACCACAGATGAAACTACGACAACCGAGTCGTCGCCTACAGCCAGCGAGTCGACTGTTCCTGACACCACAGAGGAAACTACGACAACCGAGTCGTCTTCCACAGCCAGCGAGTCGACTCCATCTGTAACGCCGTCGACTGTACCTGACACCACAGAAGAAACTACGACAACCGGGTCGTCTTCCACAGCCAGCTGGTCCACTCCATCTGTAACGCCGTCGACTGTACCTGACACCACAGAAGAAACTACGACAACCGAGTCGTCTTCCACAGCCAGCGAGTCGACTCCATCTGTAACGCCGTCGACTGTACCTGACACCACAGATGAAACTACGACAACCGAGTCGTCTTCCACAGCCAGCGAGTCGACTGTTCCTGACACCACAGAGGAAACTACGGCAACCGAGTCGTCTTCTACAGCTAGCGAGTCCACTCCATCTGTAACGCCGTCGACTGTACCTGACACCACAGAAGAAACTACGACAACCGAGTCGTCTTCCACAGCCAGCGGGTCCACTCCATCTGTAACGCCGTCGACTTTACCTGACACCACAGAAGAAACTACGACAACCGGGTCGTCTTCCACAGCCAGCGGGTCCACTCCATCTGTAACGCCGTCGACTGTACCTGACACCACAGAAGAAGCTACGACAACCGAGTCGTCTTCCACAGCCAGCGAGTCGACTCCATCTGTAACGCCGTCGACTGTACCTGACACCACAGATGAAACTACGACAACCGAGTCGTCGTCTACAGCCAGCGAGTCGACTGTTCCTGACACCACAGAGGAAACTACGACAACCGAGTCGTCTTCCACAGCCAGCGAGTCGACTCCATCTGTAACGCCGTCGACTGTACCTGACACCACGGAAGAAACTACGACAACCGAGTCGTCTTCCACAGCCAGCGAGGCGACTCCATCTGTAACGCCGTCAACTGTACCTGACACCACAGAAGAAACTACGACATCCGAGTCGTCGTCCACAGCCAGCGAGTCGACTGTTCCTGACACCACAGAGGAAACTACGACAACCGAGTCGTCTTCTACAGCTAGCGAGTCCACTCCATCTGTAACGCCGTCGACTGTACCTGACACCACAGAAGAAACTACGACAACCGAGTCGTCTTCCACAGCCAGCGAGTCGACTCCATCTGTAACGCCGTCGACTGTACCTGACACCACAGAAGAAACTACGACAACCGAGTCGTCTTCTACAGCTAGCGAGTCGACTGTTCCTGACACCACAGAGGAAACTACGACAACCGAGTCGTCTTCCACAGCCAGCGAGTCGACTCCATCTGTAACGCCGTCGACTGTACCTGACACCACAGATGAAACTACGACAACCGAGTTGTCGTCTACAGCCAGCGAGTCGACTCCATCTGTAACGCCGTCGACTGTACCTGACACCACAGAAGAAACTACGACAAGCGAGTCGTCTTCCACAGCCAGCGAGTCGACTCCATCTGTAACGCCGTCGACTGTACCTGACACCACAGATGAAACTACGACAACCGAGTCGTCGTCTACAGCCAGCGAGTCGACTGTTCCTGACACCACAGAGGAAACTACGACAACCGAGTCGTCTTCCACAGCCAGCGAGTCGACTCCATCTGTAACGTCGTCGACTGTACCTGACACCACGGAAGAAACTACGACATCCGAGTCGTCTTCCACAGCCAGCGAGTCGACTCCATCTGTAACGCCGTCGACTGTACCTGACACCACAGAAGAAACTACGACAACCGAGTCGTCGTCCACAGCCAGCGAGTCGACTGTGCCTGACACCACAGAGGAAACTACGGCAACCGAGTCGTCTTCCACAGCCAGCAAGTCGACTCCATCTGTAACGCCGTCGACTGTACCTGACACCACAGAAGAAACTAGGACAACCGAGTCGTCTTCCACAGCCAGCGAGTCGACTCCAGCTGTAACGCCGTCGACTGTACCTGACACCACAGAAGAAACTACGACAACCGAGTCGTCTTCTACAGCTAGCGAGGCCACTCCATCTGTAACGCCGTCGAATGCACCTGACACCACAGAAGAAACTACGACAACCGAGTCGTCTTCTACAGCTAGCGAGTCCACTCCATCTGTAACGCCATCGACCGTACCTGACACCACAGAGGAAACTACGACAACCGAGTCGTCTTCCACAGCCAGCGAGTCGACTCCATCTGTAACGCCGTCGACTGTACCTGACACCACAGAAGAAACTACGACAACCGAGTCGTCTTCTGCAGCCAGCGAGTCGACCCCATCTGTAACGCCGTCGACTGTACCTGACACCACAGAAGAAACTACGACAACCGAGTCGTCTTCCACAGCCAGCGAGTCGACTCCATCTGTAACGCCGTCGACTGTACCTGACACCACAGAAGAGACTACGACAACCGAGTCGTCGTCTACAGCCAGCGAGTCGACTGTTCCTGACACCACAGAGGAAACTACAACAACCGAGTCGTCTTCCACAGCCAGCGAGTCGACTCCATCTGTAACGCCGTCGACTGTACCTGACACCACAGAAGAAGCTACGACAACCGAATCGTCGTCTACAGCCAGCAAGTCGACTGTTCCTGACACCACAGAGGAAACTACGACAACCGAGTCGTCTTCCACAGCCAGCGAGTCGACTCCATCTGTAACTCCGTCGACTGTACCTGACACCACAGAAGAAACTACGACAACCGAATCGTCTTCCACAGCCAGCGAGTCTACTCCATCTGTAACGCCGTCGACTGTACCTGACACCACAGATGAAGGTACGACAACCGAGTCGTCGTCTACAGCCAGCGAGTCGACTGTTCCTGACACCACAGAGGAAACTACGACAACCGAGTCGTCTTCCACAGCCAGCGAGTCGACTCCATCTGTAACGCCGTCGACTGTACCTGACACCACGGGAGAAACTACGACAACCGAGTCGTCTTCCACAGCCAGCGAGTCGACTCCATCTGTAACGCCGTCGACTGTACCTGATACCACAGAAGAGACTACGACAACCGAGTCGTCGTCCACAGCCAGAGAGTCGACTGTTCCTGACACCACAGAGGAAACTACGACAACCGAGTCGTCTTCCACAGCCAGCGAGTCGACTCCATCTGTAACGCCGTCGACTGTACCTGACACCACAGGAGAAACTACGACAACCGAGTCGTCTTCTACAGCCAGCGAGTCCACTCCATCTGTAACGCCGTCGGCTGTACCTGACACCACAGAAGAAACTACGACAACCGAGTCGTCTTCCACAGCCAGCGAGTCGACTCCATCTGTAACGCCGTCGACTGTACCTGATACCACAGAAGAAACTACGACAACCGAGTCGTCTTCTACAGCTAGCGAGTCGACTGTTCCTGACACCACAGAGGAAACTACGACAACCGAGTCGTCTTCCACAGCCAGCGAGTCGACTCCATCTGTAACGCCGTCGACTGTACCTGACACCACAGATGAAACTACGACAACCGAGTCGTCGTCTACAGCCAGCGAGTCGACTCCATCTGTAACGCCGTCGACTGTACCTGACACCACAGAAGAAACTACGACAACCGAGTCGTCTTCCACAGCCAGCGAGTCGACTCCATCTGTAACGCCGTCGACTGTACCTGACACCACAGAAGAAACTACGACAACCGAGACGTCTTCCACAGCCAGCGAGTCGACTCCATCTGTAACGCCGTCGACTGTACCTGACACCACAGATGAAACTACGACAACCGAGTCGTCGTCTACAGCCAGCGAGTCGACTGTTTCTGACACCACAGAGGAAACTACGACAACCGAGTCGTCTTCCACAGCCAGCGAGTCGACTCCATCTGTAGCGCCGTCGACTGTACCTGACACCACGGAAGAAACTACGACAACCGAGTCGTCTTCCACAGCCAGCGAGTCGACTCCATCTGTAACGCCGTCGACTGTACCTGACACCACAGAAGAAACTACGACAACCGAGTCGTCGTCCGCAGCCAGCGAGTCGACTGTTCCTGACACCACAGAGGAAACTACGGCAACCGAGTCGTCTTCTACAGCTAGCGAGTCCACTCCATCTGTAACGCCGTCGACTGTACCTGACACCACAGAAGAAACTACGACAACCGAGTCGTCTTCCACAGCCAGCGAGTCGACTCCATCTGTAACGCCGTCGACTGTACCTGACACCACGGAAGAAACTACGACAACCGAGTCGTCTTCCACAGCCAGCGAGTCCACCCCATCTGTAACGCCATCGACTGTACCTGACACCACAGAAGAAACTACGACAACCGAGTCGTCTTCCACAGCCAGCGAGTCGACTCCATCTGTAACGCCGTCGACTGTACCTGACACCACAGGAGAAACTACGACAACCGAGTCGTCTTCTACAGCCAGCGAGTCCACTCCATCTGTAACGCCGTCGGCTGTACCTGACACCACAGAAGAAACTACGACAACCGAGTCGTCTTCCACAGCCAGCGAGTCGACTCCATCTGTAACGCCGTCGACTGTACCTGATACCACAGAAGAAACTACGACAACCGAGTCGTCTTCTACAGCTAGCGAGTCGACTGTTCCTGACACCACAGAGGAAACTACGACAACCGAGTCGTCTTCCACAGCCAGCGAGTCGACTCCATCTGTAACGCCGTCGACTGTACCTGACACCACAGATGAAACTACGACAACCGAGTCGTCGTCTACAGCCAGCGAGTCGACTCCATCTGTAACGCCGTCGACTGTACCTGACACCACAGAAGAAACTACGACAACCGAGTCGTCTTCCACAGCCAGCGAGTCGACTCCATCTGTAACGCCGTCGACTGTACCTGACACCACAGAAGAAACTACGACAACCGAGACGTCTTCCACAGCCAGCGAGTCGACTCCATCTGTAACGCCGTCGACTGTACCTGACACCACAGATGAAACTACGACAACCGAGTCGTCGTCTACAGCCAGCGAGTCGACTGTTTCTGACACCACAGAGGAAACTACGACAACCGAGTCGTCTTCCACAGCCAGCGAGTCGACTCCATCTGTAGCGCCGTCGACTGTACCTGACACCACGGAAGAAACTACGACAACCGAGTCGTCTTCCACAGCCAGCGAGTCGACTCCATCTGTAACGCCGTCGACTGTACCTGACACCACAGAAGAAACTACGACAACCGAGTCGTCGTCCGCAGCCAGCGAGTCGACTGTACCTGACACCACAGATGAAACTACGACAACCGAGTCGTCGTCTACAGCCAGCGAGTCGACTGTTTCTGACACCACAGACGAAACTACGACAACCGAGTCGTCTTCCACAGCCAGCGAGTCGACTCCATCTGTAACGCCGTCGACTGTACCTGACACCACGGAAGAAACTACGACAACCGAGTCGTCTTCCACAGCCAGCGAGTCCACCCCATCTGTAACGCCATCGACTGTACCTGACACCACAGAAGAAACTACGACAACCGAGTCGTCTTCCACAGCCAGCGAGTCCACTCCATCTGTAACGCCGTCGACTGTACCTGACACCACGGAACAAACTACGACAACCGAGTCGTCTTCCACAGCCAGCGGGTCCACTCCATCTGTAACGCCGTCGGCTGTACCTGACACCACAGAAGAAACTACGACAACCGGGTCGTCTTCCACAGCCAGCGGGTCCACTCCATCTGTAACGCCGTCGACTGTACCTGACACCACAGGAGAAACTACGACAACCGAGTCGTCTTCCACAGCCAGCGAGTCGACTCCATCTGTAACGCCGTCGACTGTACCTGACACCACAGATGAAACTACGACAACCGAGTCGTCGTCTACAGCCAGCGAGTCGACTGTTCCTGACACCACAGAGGAAAATACGACAACCGAGTCGTCTTCCACAGCCAGCGAGTCGACTCCATCTGTAACGCCGTCGACCGTACCTGACACCACGGAAGAAACTACGACAACCGAGTCGTCTTCCACAGCCAGCGAGTCGACTGTTCCTGACACCACGGAAGAAGCTACGACAACCGAGTCGTCTTCCACAGCCAGCGAGTCGACTCCATCTGTAACGCCGTCGACTGTACCTGACACCACAGAAGAAACTACGACAACCGAGTCGTCGTCCACAGCCAGCGAGTCGACTGTTCCTGACACCACAGAGGAAACTACGACAACCGAGTCGTCTTCTACAGCTAGCGAGTCCACTCCATCTGTAACGCCGTCGATTGTACCTGACACCACAGAAGAAACTACGACAACCGAGTCGTCTTCCACAGCCAGCGAGTCGACTCCATCTGTAACGCCGTCGACTGTACCTGACACCACAGAAGAAACTACGACAACCGAGTCGTCTTCTACAGCTAGCGAGTCGACTGTTCCTGACACCACAGAGGAAACTACGACAACCGAGTCGTCTTCCACAGCCAGCGAGTCGACTCCATCTGTAACGCCGTCGACTGTACCTGACACCACAGATGAAACTACGACAACCGAGTCGTCGTCTACAGCCAGCGAGTCGACTCCATCTGTAACGCCGTCGACTGTACCTGACACCACAGAAGAAACTACGATAACCGAGTCGTCTTCCACAGCCAGCGAGTCGACTCCATCTGTAACGCCGTCGACTGTACCTGACACCACAGATGAAACTACGACAACCGAGTCGTCGTCTACAGCCAGCGAGCCGACTGTTCCTGACACCACAGAGGAAACTACGACAACCGAGTCGTCTTCCACAGCCAGCGAGTCGACTCCATCTGTAACGCCGTCGACTGTACCTGACATCACAGATGAAACTACGACAACCGAGTCGTCGTCTACAGCCAGCGAGTCGACTCCATCTGTAACGCCGTCGACTGTACCTGACACCACAGAAGAAACTACGACCACCGAGTCGTCTTCCACAGCCAGCGAGTGGACTCCATCTGTAACGCCGTCGACTGTACCTGACACCACAGAAGAAACTACGACAACCGAGTCGTCTTCCACAGCCAGCGAGTCGACTCCATCTGTAACGCCGTCGACTGTACCTGACACCACAGAAGAAACTACGACAACCGAGTCGTCGTCCACAGCCAGCGAGTCGACTGTTCCTGACACCACAGAGGAAACTACGGCAACCGAGTCGTCTTCTACAGCTAGCGAGTCCACTCCATCTGTAACGCCGTCGACTGTACCTGACACCACAGAAGAAACTACGACAACCGAGTCGTCTTCCACAGCCAGCGAGTCGACTCCATCTGTAACGCCGTCGACTGTACCTGACACCACAGAAGAAACTACGACTACCGAGTCGTCGTCCACAGCCAGCGAGTCGACTGTTCCTGACACCACAGAGGAAACTACGCCAGCCGAGTCGTCTTCTACAGCTAGCGAGTCCACTCCATCTGTAACGCCGTCGACTGTACCTGACACCACAGAAGAAACTACGACAACCGAGTCGTCTTCCACAGCCAGCGAGTCGACTCCATCTGTAACGCCGTCGACTGTACCTGACACCACAGAAGAAACTACGACAACCGAGTCGTCTTCTACAGCTAGCGAGGCCACTCCATCTGTAACGCCGTCGAATGCACCTGACACCACAGAAGAAACTACGACAACCGAGTCGTCTTCTACAGCTAGCGAGTCCACTCCATCTGTAACGCCATCGACCGTACCTGACACCACAGAGGAAACTACGACAACCGAGTCGTCTTCCACAGCCAGCGAGTCGACTCCATCTGTAACGCCGTCGACTGTACCTGACACCACAGAAGAAACTACGACAACCGAGTCGTCTTCCACAGCCAGCGAGTCGACTCCATCTGTAACGCCGTCGACCGTACCTGACACCACAGAGGAAACTACGACAACCGAGTCGTCTTCCACAGCCAGCGAGTCGACTCCATCTGTAACGCCGTCGACTGTACCTGACACCACAGAAGAAACTACGACAACCGAGCCGTCTTCTACAGCCAGCGAGTCGACTCCATCTGTAACGCCGTCGACTGTACCTGACACCACAGAAGAAACTACGACAACCGAGTCGTCTTACACAGCCAGCGAGTCGACTCCATCTGTAACGCCGTCGACTGTACCTGACACCACAGAAGAAACTACGACAACCGAGTCGTCGTCTACAGCCAGCAAGTCGACTGTTCCTGACACCACAGAGGAAACTACGACAACCGAGTCGTCTTCCACAGCCAGCGCGTCAACTCCATCTGTAACGTCGTCGACTGTACCTGACACCACAGAACAAACTACGACAACCGAGTCGTCTTCTACAGCTAGCGAGTCCAATCCATCTGTAACGCCGTCGACTGTACCTGACACCACGGAAGAAACTACCACAACCGAGTCATCTTCCACAGCCAGCGAGTCGACTTCATCTGTAACGCCGTCGACTGTACCTGACACCACAGAAGAAACTACGACAACCCAGTCGTCTTCCACAGCCTGCGAGTCGACTCCATCTGTAACGCCGTCGACTGTACCTGACATCACGGAAGAAACTACCACAACCGAGTCATCTTCTACAGCCAGCGAGTCGAATCCATCTGTAACGCCGTCGACTGTACCTGACACCACGGAAGAAACTACCACAACCGAGTCATCTTCCACAGCCAGCGAGTCGACTTCATCTGTAACGCCGTCGACTGTACCTGACACCACAGAAGAAACTACGACAACCCAGTCGTCTTCCACAGCCTGCGAGTCGACTCCATCTGTAACGCCGTCGATTGTACCTGACACCACGGAAGAAACTACCACAACCGAGTCATCTTCTACAGCCAGCGAGTCGAATCCATCTGTAACGCCGTCGACTGTACCTGACACCACGGGAGAAACTACGACAACCGAGTCGTCTTCCACAGCCAGCGAGTCGACTCCATCTGTAACGCCGTCGACTGTACCTGACACCACGGAAGAAACTACGACAACCGAGTCGTCTTCCACAGCCAGCGAGTCGACTCCATCTGTAACGCCGTCGACTGTTCCTGACACCACAGAGGAAACTACGACAACCGAGTCGTCTTCCACAGCCAGCGAGTCGACTCCATCTGTAACGCCGTCGACTGTACCTGATACCACGGAAGAAACTACGACAACACAGTCGTCTTCCACAGCCAGCGAGTCGACTCCATCTGTAACGCCGTCGACTGTACCTGACACCACAGAAGAAACTACGACAACCGAGTCGTCGTCTACAGCCAGCGAGTCGACTGTTCCTGACACCACAGAGGAAACTACGACAACCGAATCGTCTTCCACAGCCAGCGAGTCGACTCCATCTGTAACGCCGTCGACTGTACCTGACACCACGGAAGAAACTACGACAACCGAGTCGTCTTCCACAGCCAGCGAGTCGACTCCATCTGTAACGCCGTCGACTGTACCTGACACCACAGAAGAAACTACGACAACCGAGCCGTCTTCTACAGCCAGCGAGTCGACTCCATCTGTAACGTCGTCGACTGTTCCTGACACCACAGAGGAAACTACGACAACCGAGTCGTCTTCCACAGCCAGCGAGTTGACTCCATCTGTAACGCCGTCGACTGTACCTGACACCACAGAAGAAACTACGACAACCGAGTCGTCGTCTACAGCCAGCAAGTCGACTGTTCCTGACACCACAGAGGAAACTACGACAACCGAGTCGTCTTCCACAGCCAGCGGGTCAACTCCATCTGTAACGCCGTCGACTGTACCTGACACCACAGAAGAAACTACGACAACCGAGTCGTCTTCTACAGCTAGCGAGTCCAATCCATCTGTAACGCCGTCGACTGTACCTGACACCACGGAAGAAACTACGACAACCGAGTCATCTTCCACAGCCAGCGAGTCGACTTCATCTGTAACGCCGTCGACTGTACCTGACACCACGGAAGAAACTACGACAACCCAGTCGTCTTCCACAGCCTGCGAGTCGACTCCATCTGTAACGCCGTCGACTGTACCTGACACCACGGAAGAAACTACCACAACCGAGTCATCTTCTACAGCCAGCGAGTCGAATCCATCTGTAACGCCGTCGACTGTACCTGACACCACGGAAGAAACTACGACAACGGAGTCGTCTTCCACAGCCAGCGAGTCGACTCCATCTGTAACGCCGTCGACTGTTCCTGACACCACAGAGGAAACTACGACAACCGAGTCGTCTTCCACAGCCAGCGAGTCGACTCCATCTGTAACGCCGTCGACTGTACCTGACACCATGGAAGAAACTACGACAACCGAGTCGTCTTCCACAGCCAGCGAGTCGACTCCATCTGTAACGCCGTCGACTGTACCTGACACCACAGAAGAAACTACGACAACCGAGTCGTCGTCTACAGCCAGCGGGTCGACTGTTCCTGACACCACAGAGGAAACTACGACAACCGAGTCGTCGTCTACAGCCAGCGAGTCGACTGTTCCTGACACCACAGAGGAAACTACGACAACCGAATCGTCTTCCACAGCCAGCGAGTCGACTCCATCTGTAACGCCGTCGAGTGTACCTGACACCACAGAAGAAACTACGACAACCGAGTCGTCGTCTACAGCCAGCGGGTCGACTGTTCCTGATACCACAGAGGAAACTACGACAACCGAATCGTCTTCCACAGCCAGCGAGTCGACTCCATCTGTAACGCCGTCGACTGTACCTGATACCACAGAAGAAACTACGACAACCGAGTCGTCGTCTACAGCCAGCGGGTCGACTGTTCCTGACACCACAGAGGAAACTACGACAACCGAGTCGTCGTCTACAGCCAGCGAGTCGACTGTTCCTGGCACCACAACCGAGTCGTCGTCTACAGCCAGCGAGTCCACTGTTCCTGACACCACAGAGGAAACTACGACAACCGAATCGTCTTCCACAGCCAGCGAGTCGACTCCATCTGTAACACCGTCGACTGTACCTGACACCACAGAAGAAGCTACGACAACAGAGTCGTCGTCTACAGTCAGCGAGTCGACTGTTCCTGACACCACAGAGGAAACTACGACAACCGAGTCGTCTTCTACAGCCAGCGCTTCCACTCCATCTGTAACGCCGTCGACTGTACCTGACACCACAAGAGAAACTATTACAACCGAGTTGTCGTCTACAGCCGGCGAGTCGACTGTACCTGACACAACAGACGAAACTACGACAACCGAGTCGTCGTCTACAGTCAGCGAGTCGACTGTACCTGACACCACAGAGGAAACTACGACAACCGAATCGTCCTCCACAGCCAGCGACTCGACTCCATCTGTAACGCCGTCGACTGTTCCTGACACCACAGAGGAAACTACGGCAACCGAGTCGTCTTCTACAACCAGCGAGTCGAGTTCAGCTGTAACGCCGTCGACTGTACCTGACACTACAGGAGAAACTACGACAACCGAGTCATCTTCTACAGCTAGCAAATCGACTCCACCTGCTACAGAATTGACTGGTTCTTACACATCTGAGTTGTCAACTACTAGCTCTTCTACGTCTATTTCAAGCACTACAACAGAAAGAAGTACTACTCCTCATCCGTTCAAGTGCCCTCATGCTGGCAAATTTCCTGATGGGTCTGATTGTAGCAAGTTTAATGTGTGTATAGACGGTATCATTGGTTTAATACCGGTCCCTATGGTTTGTCCACGAGGATCGTCTTATGACTCTTTTAACGAGGAATGTACCGTTAACCCTGTTCAATGTCCAGGTGAACGAAAGTTGGACTGCCCATCAGAAGGCACCTATCCTCATCCAGAGATATGTGGTCGATACTACACTTGCACATGGGATTATATAAGAAACAAGTACCGTCAGAAACAAATGACTTGTTCAGATGGGCACACATTTGATGAAGTAACCAATCGCTGTTCAAAAACTGAATCATGTGATGCGAAGAGAACAACTGTTATTCCTCAATCATCAGCAGTTACACCACAACCACAGTTTGATTGTAAGGAGGCAGGAAAGTACCCAGATCCCGTGAGTTGTACTCGATACCACTTGTGTATTCAAGAGCCCTTTGGACTAATACACAAAGTTGAAGACTGTCCCTCAGGGACATCCTACGATTCTGAGAATAGCGTTTGTACAACGAACCCAGTACAGTGTCCTGGTGAAAGGACGCTACATTGTACCAAGCCAGGTGTCTTTCCGCATCCAGATCACTGCGAGAGATACTTCATTTGTACGAAATCTCTCTCCTTAGTTCAACAGAGGTGTCCTGTATTCCAGGCATTTGATGGTCAACTGGGAAGATGTGTCCAGTCTCAGACATGTAACCAACGCAGCATTGATTTTAAATGTACCAAGGTTGGAAAGTTCCCTGTTCCATACAATTGCGTTGACTACTACGAGTGTTTGAGAAGGGATGGTGGGCTCAGGTTAAGTGTGAAGAGCTGCGGGCTACTGAAAGCATTCGATAGGGATCAGAAAAGATGCAGGAATGAGTGTTTTGTTAAGAACTGCCCTCTAGCTTGAAAAAAGAATCTCGCAATTTTTCCTGAAGTTCAAAAATATTCTTGTACCCCATTGTCGTTTCATTGATCGAAAATATTCTCAAATTGTCGAATTCAAGTTTTTACAGTTTTTGTTATATTGCAACATAATACACTATGAAAATTGGGCACCGCCGAGGTGCCAGATTACTTTTCTATAATATATATAATAATAACAAAATAAACTATTGGGTTTTTGAAAGAAATTGTAATGAATGGAAAGATCATATGGAGGTTTTATAATCAAACAATTTTTTTATCTTTTAATCGCAATAGTTCAAATGTATGTCAAAGTAAAAATTGAATTTTGAATCTAGTACTGGAGACACGCCGAAAGCTTCCGAACAAAACCAAGCGTGCGTGACGTCAGAGTGTTTTCACCAACGACATCCTATTCCGATTCCTGATGTAACTAGTGTATATTTGTTGCACTATAAACGACCAATGACGTTTGTAGCCCGAGACAAAGTCTACGATCGAATAAAATATGTTTTGTTTGAAATTAGATCACAAATACCAGTAATAAAATACTAATAAAATATGTGGGCTTGATAAATTCATCAAGTTTTTTCTAACCAAAGAATTTATTGATATGCTTTCGTTTTGCTTTGCTTTCGATATAACCTTCAAATTATTGCGAAAAAAAGGTTTTGTTATGAAACTTATATAATATGATGCTTCCATTTATCACAAAACAAGTTTTCTAAAACCTAATTCAACGAATTGAAATCGGCATGCAACATTGTAAATTAAATATAAAATTCTTGATAATGGAACTTGCACTATATATTTTTGATGCTTTAATTAACTAAAGAATTTAACATTAATAAGAAATTTTGATAAGGTTGAAATCAATTCTACCCATGACCTTGAAATATGGTCGTATATTAAGAAGTGTATTTTTCCCACCCCCAACGTGACATAAGGAATCGATAGATATTGAAAAGATCGTTTTATTCAATCATAATGGAGGTGAAAGTATTGACAGTAGACAAATGAAGCGGCACTCAGATACCAGCTGAAATAATATAGAAACACACGAATACTATCTTCAACTCCAAACAGACAGAAGCATATACGGAGTAGCCGTTAAAATGTCAAGTTCTTCTTCTCCGATGGCATCTCTGTTGAGGATAAAGTAATTTTAGATATTTAACATTCATTCTAAATTTGATAATTTGATATTTATCAATTAGTTCTTCTTAATCTTAAAAAAATAATTTCCAAATCATTTTTAAATGTTCCATTGTTGAGATTGCTTTTCAAAGTATTTGTGGACTAGTGTCTGTGGTCTATTAGATATCAGTTGTACATTACAACTGACGGTTTGAAACTACAATTGATACTTTAGAAATCTAATTTGTTCCTTTTGAAACAACTGCTAGAAAAGCTTTAGTTATTTGAATGTTTGGGACTATTTGAGAACATCTTCGGCAAAGCCACTAGTGTTTCACGCAGCTTTAAAGTTTGAACGAAATTTGGGTTGATAGGTAACATGCGATATTTGATCTATTTTGAAAGTGTTGATCCAATTATCATGGCTCAACTTGTGAGTCAAGGTATTATGTGATTCTTACGAATATCATAATTTAAATTATTCCACTTCATAGAAAGTTATACAGCGTCACTTGAAAGGTGTAGTGATAAAAAATATGTATTACTATATATTTATATAATAAATACTCTGTTAGCATTTACTTTGTTTTCTTTAATAACAACTTTTGCCTCACACCATATTCATGGTTCAAATAGAGGAAAATGGACGCTCTAAAATAATGACCTACTTTGTTTTGGGTTACAAAAGAAAAAGTTACATAGCTGTTAGCCACTTCTGTGATACATCTACAACTATATTGATTTGTTACCCTCAGAAGAAGTTACTCCATTTGCAATGTTAAGCTTGTGCTTGACTGCTAGAGAGGAAATCCATAAAATACGCATAACGTTTGACATACTAGAGTGCAAATGTAGGTTTTGCTTTCCTTTATAAAGACACCTGAAGTCCAGGTCATTTACGGCCCACAAAACAAAAGTATACACAATGTACATACAGCGAATATCGAATCAATGGATATTCAAATACGCCTCAAACTTCGTTTTTAGGCGTTTTAGGGGTTCCTGATAATTTTCTACTTTTTCTTGGGTGGGAGTGAATTTGGGGTGGTTGGGCGGTGGGAGGTTGTTATACTGAAAACTTTGTTGTATTCATAATGGGCTGTCCATGGATATGTGAATGAAAAACCTAGCGTTGCATGCTTATTATAGAAACCACGGGACTTAGAATTTGTGATGTATACATACGAGTATTGTTTTAGATCGTTCCATTGATTTTAATGAAATTTTGACATAGTATTATTCCCAAGGCGAGGATACGCGTATGTTTTTGAAAAGTTGGGTCAGTGGTGGCGTGGTAATAATGAAAAAACAAAAAATATAAATACGGCTCAAACTTTGTTTTTAGGCGTTTTAGGGGTTTCTGACCATCTTCTACGTTGTTTTGGGTGAGGGTGAATTGGGGATAGTTGGAGGGTGGGAGGTTGTAAAACTGAAAAATTGGTTGTACTCATAATGGGTTGTCCATTGATCTTTGAATGAAAAACCTAGCAGCATAATACGCTTTTTACGTACACCCAAACATTGCCTTGCTTATTATAAAATCCAAGGGACTTATAATTTGTGATGTATACATACCAGTATTGTTTTAGATCGTTCTATATTGCGTAACGCGAAAATTATTGAATTGATTTAAATGAAATTTTGACACAGTATTACTACCGCAGAGAGGATGGAAAACGCGTAGGTTTTGGAAAAATAGTGTCAGTGGCGGCGCAGCAATAATAAACAAACTAAAAATATGAAAACAGTTCAAACTTTGTTTTTAGGCGTTTTACGGGTCCCCATCACTTTCAATTTTTTTTTGGATGGGGTGAAATCGGGGCGGTTGGGGGATGGGGTGTAGTAAAACTGAAAAATTTGTTGTAGTCATAATAATCCGTCTATTGACCTGTAGAAGAAATACCTAGCGCCATATTACACTTTTTTAGGACCATCCGGACATTGGCTTGCCTATTACAGAAACCAATTTTATGATCTGTACATACGAGTTTTGCTTTATTTCGTTCCATGTATATTGCGTGAAGCGAAAATTATTGAATTGATGTTAATAAAATTTTGACACAGAATTTATTACCGCTGCGAGAATGGAAAACGACTCTGATATTGAAAAACCGTGTCAGTGGCGGCGCAGCAATAATCAAAAAACCAAAAACATAAAATCAGCTCAAACTTCGTTTTCAGACTGGTTGGAGGCTCTTGATAGTTTCAAGCAAGCAGAAAAAAACTGTGGCGCCCTAGTTCCTAAGGAGGGAGACGCAAGAAACTATTTACGAGGGTTTTTGTGTTGGATGTTGTTTTTGCGGACGAATGGGCGGTAATTTTGTTGCAAGGTGATTTTAGATTATAGCTTTATGCAATGGGAAATAATAAAATTGTATCACCATTATGTGTGGGAAGTACTGAGTCAATCAACTTGACTCCATTTTTTTTATTGATACGCAAACACTATCCATTTGTTCCGACCAGGTAGGCAAAACAAGATACTTTAAAATTTGCTCACAAATATGCTTTTCTCTATTTTATACTCGAGCTATTCAGAAACAACTACATTTAAACTTGGAAAGAAATAAACGACAAAACGAAGGGTAGGTGTCAGTAGCATGGTTAGGGAGTTTCGATACAAATAACGTTAGCTACCCCGTATTAGCCAACTTTCCCCTACATTATACTATGAAAACGCTAATAAGCAGTTCTTTGCCCTTCCTCGAACTGGATCTCTCTGAATCGAATCAAAACAAGAAGCTATTGATCTGGACGATCTAGCACGTTTGAATCTGATCTGTTAATAATATATCAATGAATAAAGACGTGTCGATTCTCATCTTCCGCCAAGGCAGTTTTTATATAAATACTACACCTGCACCTTAGTGTTGCAGTACCAAAGGTGCATCAATCATGGCAAGCATTAAGGGTAGTGTTTACCTCCTGCTGTTCAGCTTTCTGGTGAGTAGATCATATAATTTCTAAGTAGTGAAGCAGTTTGTTGTTAAACAAAATAGTCATTATTAGAGTCCGGATTAAAAAGCATCAAAAAAGTTAAAATAAGCGCTTAAAAAGCATCCAATTTTACACAAAAGGAGCAAGAAATATGCATAAACAAGGCATAAAAGTGAAACAAAATTTATTGCTCATCTATAAAATACATAAGAAAATATATAACAGACAAATATTAAAATAAACAAAGTCTCTATTAAATAACAAAACGGAATGAGAAATAATTTAGTTCTTGTAGAAACAAAAAATATTATATATTATATTTTTGTAGTCGGAAGTCCTTTCTATGTCAACACTTTTTGCGCATATTTAAATTTTGCCAGTACATTTGGGGTGATTTGTAACTCTGAGTCAGTACTCCCTGCCAATTGCCAATACAAAAGCAATGTTTCTTTAATTTCTGGAAACCTTCATTTTTAGACAGTGTATCTGTCAACTTTTTCTGTACTATTTGGGCAGTTGCTCCAGGAACACTGAATGGCTTTTTCGAAATCATTAACAATTTTGATGGATGTATCCATGTCATTCCTTGTTTTTCCAAGGACTTGTGGTGGTACCGACAAAACTAAAATTAGCTTTTTTATAAGCTAAATTGTTCATTAATTCGGTTTGATTTAGCACCATTTGACAATCTTTAATTGCTTTGCTAGCTGCTTCGGGTAGCTCGAATATAGGCTTTTAAAATTTTCAAAACTATCTGCGTAATATAATGCGGCATCAAACCATGTGCCCCATCCCCCATCTTGTCAAAACTGATTCAGATGGTCATGGAATATTCGGTAGTCGTCCTTTAAAAAGTTGCAGACGCAAAGGCGCCTTGACAATCACTTTTTTTCATTTTTTTATAAGTTCATTGAGAAGAGGAAATTGTTGCCTTATAGTTTCAGCAACTCCGTTCAAGCCACGAGCTAAAAAAGTGCAATGACAAAAAATTTGGATAAAACACTTTTAGATTTGTAGCCGTTTTAACCATATATGCTGCTGCGTCAGAGAGCATGAGCAACACTTTGCTACAGGGAACTGGTTATGGCAAGTAAAAGTTTGTTAGTGCATCATTCACAAATCTAGACAATGAATTGCTGTTTGTGGCTTCTAACTCCTTAGAACATATTAAGTACCCTGTGGGTGCAATTTCTTCATCAAGGACTCCAATAATTAAATTTGCAACATATCTTCCAGAAGCATCTAGTGACTTCCAATTAGGTCTTTTATTTGTTGAACAGTTTCTTTACCCACAGAGCTGACATAATTTTTGCAGTACGTACAAAAACCCTAAAAAAAGGCTGTAAGTAAGCACAAACCAGAAAATATGCATGAAATTTTAAAAAAAGCAAAATAACCATTATAAATCGTGCTTTTTTGGATTTTTGTTGTCCAATTCATCAATATTTTAAGCTGTCTAATATTTGCTTGTAATATCTCCAAAAAGCATAATGGCTCAAAATCCGGACTCTAATCATTATATTTTGGTATTAAAAGTATTACTAAGACGGTCCGATTTTCAAAGATTGTCGACCCAGATCATCACTAAAAGATGTGGACGTTGAACGAAGTAGAGCTCCTTTTAAGAACTTCCCCGACTCAAGTGGGTATTGTTCATCCCCTGTCCTAGTTTTACCATAAATATACTTATTGACAGTTGTATATTTCACCCCCATTTAATTTTTTAGCCGCTATTTTGAGAAAACGCCTACACGTGATTATCGGTTCTAGTTTCTATCATAAAAACACGTCGTCTTTTGACTGGTTTGATTACATGTATCAATGTGTTACATGAATTTTTTTGTGCAGCCCCCACTCCTTCAGCTTTAAGAGTCCAATCGAATAGTAATATTATTTTGAGGTAGACGTCTTTAAGTTATTTACAACTGCCTAATGTCAAACGATTCAGTGCACGAATACAGCAGTTTATGACATTTGAGTATTTCAATTTATCTAATTTTTTAGGCTGTATTTCAGAGAAAATTAACATGTGATATATCGCTTTAGACATAAAGACACATTTTCTTTCAACTGGTGCTATTAAATTTATATGTTGTATTACATTTTTTTGTACACCCCCCACCCTTTCTCCACCCACACTGTGCGATCAGCACCAATACCTTTTCAACTCGAAAGGATCTTCGTTAATTCAAGTTGGCCAAATTTGGGAGCAATCGCTGAGGCGTTTTTGTGTGATCGTTAGAAAACAAAATCGTGGACGACAGACAGACAGACACATACAGACGGACATCAAAAATCCAAAGTTTTCCGATTATTTTCAAACTTGGTGACTATAAAAAGATTACAATTAGGAACAAAAATTTTGCTTTTGGTCCCACTGCGACGATAAAGAATGGGTAGGGGTGGGGGTAACTCAAAAAATAATGACTCAACGTGATATTCTAATATTACCGCAATAAAGAGCATGTTTTCTGATGTCGGAAACGCTACCGCGCATGCCGCAAAATTTTCAAAATGGCGAAATAAAAATTCATAAAAAGTAGATAAGAGGTTTTGTTCTCTATCTTTTGGTCTACTTTTAGTGCAAATCTATGACTTAATGGTGGCGGTTTCCTCGGAAAAATAATGATATAGCATTTTTTTTAGAAAATGAGTTAAGAGGTGATTTTACCTTTCAAATGACACCTCGCACGTAGATTCCGGATTTGCGAAAACGGGTCGATTCTAATAACTAACCCCTTCTTTGGCGGGGATGTTAAGCATTGAGTCTGAGGAGCACTTCTAAAAGCTGGCTCCCACTTGTCAGTCTCGCTGGAGCAGTTCGACTGATTCAGTGATACCATACAGATATAGTGAACACATTTTCATTAACACTGATCAGTGGGTTTGTACTTTCAGTCAAAATGAAAATCAGTCCTTCTTTTTATTTACTTTGGCTGATCAATATTAAAAAATCAATACAAACTGATGTGTGAGATTACTGATGCAATGATCCAGATCAGCTGATGTATCCAGCGAGAGAAGAATTATTACTCTGAGTATCCAGCAAACCAAAACATGTGAAGCAAACGTCGGCGTCGTTTTCATTAAAGCTGAATCAGTTAAAATGATTGATTCAAACTGATAGTGAGAACGCGCCTTTAGTCAGCTGATATTTTCCAATAGACGTCAAGCCGGTACAAAGGATCCAGAAAAATGGATAAAAAAAGTGCACTAATATTAGCTGTAGAATATTACCGTACAATATAATCATAAGAACAGGTACTTAACATTGTAGCTTTTTCTAGTAAAGTTTTGTGTCAGGATATGCAAAACATGAAACTGTATAGGTACATCTAGTACACACCTGTGATGCTTGAATATATTCTTTTTATCTCCATTTTCTGTCTACATGTTTTTAATACAGTTATTCGCAGTTGTGGTTTGTGAACCATTTTTATATCTTGGCCATATAATAGACGAAAAAAATTTGATTTACGGTGGGTAAATGTTTGCACATGGCTTTAATACGTAACACCTGCTATATAAACTTATATGTGATTAGTAGGTAATCCACATATATAACTAACAATCTCAGTGTCAAGGTAATGGGGCAGACAGCTGAGTCTTTTGTTTCTTTACCGACTTTTATCTAAGTTTCCTAAAGTTCCTAAAAGGTCTATTTATATAAATGAATTCATTGATGTTCAGATTGATACTGGGTTTCTATTTTTTACCTATCCACCTGACCTTGTTCAAGAATAACGAGGCATAAGAGATAGATAACGTTCAGTCAGTTTTGAGACTGCTGATATATAAGATGATACAGTTTCTTTAATGTAATCCAAAATTATCATTCAAAAATTGTTTCTTTGTAAGAGATATAGGAATAATGCAAATACTCATTTTATAAATATACCAGGTGTCCCAGAACTTCCTTGACACGTGCTATTTTTATAATGAAAAACGGTTCAAGCAAGAACTGAGTTGTAATTCTGAGGGTACTATATGGTCTATCATATCATGCATTGAAAACATATTTTCGTATGTCATCTCCGAAAACTAATCCCTAAATTTTTCTTTTAAATGCCACCCCATGCCTCTTAAGTTTTCCTAAATAAATCACATTCCTTTTTTTTAAAAATATTGTGATACCTTTGATGTTATACGTAAACTTATTTTTTTTTTTGGTAATATCATAAGCATAATAGGAATAAAATAAGAATATATTTGATGCCTGATACTTTTACACATAAAAAAATGGTTAAGAAGACTAAGTGGGTTTTGGGGGTACTGAGTGGTCTACCATACCATGCTTTTTTATTCTTTTTTATTACGAAGATGTTACGCCTAAAACAATTTCTTATGTTATGTATCTTCTGCATATGAATACGAAAAAAAACTGGTTTTTGTATGAAATCAAAAGCACCACAGGATTTTAAATAAAATACGGACTTTATTTATGTACAAAAAGATTTGGAGTGCTATTTAGAAAAAAGTTAGTGGTGAGTTTTGGTGGTTTTGTGGTCAAGAAAATTCTGGGACACCTGGTATAACGGTTCCAACCTTGGATATTAAATGGACTGCACATAGATGTCCAAAGTGGATGATCAATAAGCCGTCCAAAAATGAGTGTTCCATGGGGATTAGTTTTTAGTACTTGGGCGTGGAAATGGGTTGCTTCAGTGGGTAAAGCCGAGGGGCTTATGACCTGAAGGTCCCGGGTTCGGTTCTCGTCAGAATTGGAAAATTATTTCTGGTATTTTTAATCACAAATAAATTTACACAGTAAAACTCAGTGAAAATCCACACCTGAGCCTTTATTGTTGGCTTCTAGTTAACAGCCTGATTCCTAGAGTGGCGCCGGGAAACAGTAACAATGATTACAACGGTCGATGCCGTTGACACATAAGTAAAAAAAAGTAGTTGAGCTGTTCTCTGAGCAGTTAATACCTGCGTTTGCCTCTATACCTATAATAATTGAAGTACAACAGAGAAAGTTTATCTTTAAAACTGAAAAAATGTATATTTAATATTTTGGATGAGAAAATCTTGGTGTTGTGGCCAAAATTTTGAAAAAAGAGACTGGGTCACATCATAGAGGAAACTCTGGTGCTAACAGCCAAGCTTTCGACAATGCTTATTGCCATCTTCAGAGCTTTCTACATAGTTAGAAGAAAAAGAAGATTTTAGTTTCAAAATATGTTATAAATTTTTAAAAAGATATACTCACAGCGTTGAGGTTTGTCAATTTAAAACAACAATTGCATTGAGTGCAAACGACTTCTCAATGCAGCTAATAATCGTCACAATTTTTCATAAAATTTTAAAAAACTTGACCTGTTAGTGGAAGACGCCATAAAAGTCTATTTTTTTAAATTTTTAAAATTTTTAAAAGTTTTAAAATTTTCCAAAATTTCCTAAAATTTTCAAAATTGTTTTAGAATTTTTAAAATTTTTTAAAATCTTTAAAATAGATATTTTAAAATTTTTAAAAATTTTTAAAATTTTATGAAAAATTGTGACGATTATTAGCTGCATTAAGAAGCCGTTTGCACTCAATGCAATTGCTGTTTTAAATTGGCAATTTATTATATATTTTGAAACTAAATTCTTCTTTTTCTTCTAACTACAGAGAAAGCCCTGAAGATGGCAATAAGCATTGCCGAAAGCTTGGCTGTTAGCATCAGAGTCTCCTCTATGATGTGACCCGGTCTCTTTTTTCAAAATTTTGGCCACAACCCTAAGATTTTCTCATCTAAATTAAGCTTTTGGCCATAAGCTTCCTTCGTATTTTAATATTTTGTATAAACTGTATGTTTTTTTATTTTCAGATGAAAGTGGCTCAGTGTACATTGACAACTACTAAGGAACCGGAAATACGCCCTTTTATCACCAGTGATAACATTCCACCAATTCCTTCCATGAATGAAACCGACAGTGATATCCTTACCCCACAAGAGTCATCAAACGAATCAGATGAAACGGGTGATGAAATGGAAATAACTTCTAAAAACAGTAATTCTACAGATGAAGATACAGGTAGAAATATGGAAGAACGAGGATTATTCAATCATCTAACAAAGACGTATCCAATTAAAAGCAAACCAGTATACCGACAGCTAAATGGGTTAAACATGTTGATGAACAATTATGACGCAGATGTCACTCAAGATGCTACTAGCCAGGATAGGCACCAGAGGTCTCCTCAGGATCGTTTTGGAGGAAACAGCTTACTATTTTCAAGCAACAGGGGTAGACAACACAACCAAGCGCTTACCCGTCTAGGTAGCTCCACCACAGAAGAAAGTTCTTCCATTTCCAATAATAGGCGTATCAATCAACAACAGGACAGACCAATTTCGATTGTTGGAGATAACGGTATTCAGCAAACTGGAGACAGTAATAGAGGTAGACAATACAATGAACAAGGCTACCAACAACCTAACAATCAAGATAGGCTAGCTTTGGATATAGGTTCTTCTGGATCTGTTGATCAACCAATTGGAGACGGCATTAGAGATGGACAATACAACACACCAAGCTATCAGAACCTCAACGACCAGGATAGGTTTCCTTTCGATATTAGGGATAAAGGTACTGCTAGATCGATCAATCAACCAACTGGCGATACAAATAGGGGTAAACAATACAATGGACAAGGCAACCAGCAACTCAAGAACCAAGATAGGTTTCCTTTAGATACTAGGGATAAAGGCACATCTGGATTTATCAACCGAGCAATTGATGCCACCGACAGCGGTAAAGAATACAATGGACCAAGGTACCAGCAGCTTAAGAACCAAGAAAGATTTCCTTTCGATGCTAGCCGAAACAGAGAAACAAATCGGCAGAACGTATTTTCAGATCCAACTGGTAGAGAGAAGGACATTATTGGGTCACCTAACCTGCCGTTTTCAACACAGTACAACACCAATCCACGTAAAGAAGGTCCTGTCACTTGTAACAGGAGAGGGATTTGCAATACTGTAACACAAAGAGATTTATTCCAAAACACATACAAATTGATAGAACAATTCTCATCTGATCAGTATGAAACAACTATGTGCTTCACAGAGATCATATACGTGACAGAAATTGATTTGAGTGACACATTGTTGATATCCAGAGACTTTGTTTGGACGATCGAGACAACAGACCAAATAAATAATTTGGATGTTGGAAGTTGCAGCAATTTCTTGGATGTGATTAACAACCCACCCATGGAGCTAGTTAACACCGAACGACTTGAAGGGCGAGTAGTTAAAGAATATAGAATAAAACACTGCGGAGCTGGAAACATATTCAAGCACGAGTACTCAAGCTGGCCAAACAATGACAGAAGGATGATCCAAGTAACTGTGTCGAACAGTTCTCTACTGCAGTGTCGAAGACAGCAAGACAGAAACCCATCAGAAGGACGGCAGTATACCACTACTTTGAATCCGCTTACTTATAGGTCAACCTTCGAAGACGACAATAGGAACACTTACGTTACTGAGATGCCAAAACCAAGCAGCAATGAGCTACCTACGTCCGACCCAGGTGAAACTGTTGACGCTACAAGGATTACTCCAGGACCTCCAGTTGTTCAGGCCCAGAGAGGTGTAGTGGAGTTTGACGACGATAGTGCAGAGAATTCTGAAGAGAACTTGAAGGACTATATGAAGATCATCATTGACTGTGTGCTGAAAAATAAGAATTTCAAGGGAATGTGCCCACATTCTGGAAAATCACGTGACTAGTTTATGTCTGTTTTATTTCTGTAATACAAGTATATTAAACTTTATAACAAATTGTATTGAGTTTGAATATAGAATTTAAGTCAACTTCAGGTTGCACCATAATAATGGGTATCATAGTACCGTTGAAGAATTGTGTATGAAGCAAGATACAGGTTTATTATTGCATATTTAGATTTCTTGGTGAATTTTAGTCTGATCTTATCACATCGGACTAAAATAAAGCGTTTAGGTGCAAATTATGATTTTTTGTAGCAGTAAGTTTCAGAAAAAAAAACAAATATCGCAGCGACTATAAAACCTAGAAGGCTGGGACTTTGTCGTGTTACTAAGCATCAGCTTAGGCTGGACAGTCTAATTTGAATAACTTTTGTAATTTCAGAAATCGGTAGATTAATTAAGGAAACTTCAGTCAGAGATAACTTAATTTTTTCAAATGGGAATGCTTATTTTTTTCATACTGTCAAATTTAAAATTTGATGACTTTTCTAACGATATCAGGTTAAGAATGTCAATCTCTGATAGTTTTCATTAAATTTAAAATTCTCCACCAAATCGGTGGTTTTTAATTTTCCTACCTAAAAGCAGCCTAGCAAGGCTTAAAACACAAACAAAAACATGTCCAGACCGAAAAAAACAACTAGCTTATCAGAAAGATACAACCGAACAAACGTAAGGGGTAAAAATTACAATAAATCAACTCTAACCAGAAACAACGGAGGTAACATTTATCTAATGTCAAAGAGAAGCTGGAGTATGACAGAAGTGCATACTTTTCACAGCCTACGAACTACTATAATACTAATCAATCTTTTGATAACATTTACAATATCATTATGCATGGCCGACTTTACTCACTAGGCCGGAGCGTTAAATATGGCAACACTGAATCGGGAGCCGAGCTTGTGTCATTAGTGTAATTCTTCCTGAGTAAAAAATAAGATTGGTAGGTGATTTTTAATGTGTTTCTAATTATTTACCTGCACAAACGAAACTATAAAGATAAAAAGATGCCTGCAAAGTGTGTAGTACCAGGTTGCACTAGCAATCAGTGCTTCCAATGAAGGACATAAACAGAAACCTACGAAACCTACGAAAAGATTTGATAGTGAAAGGGAATCAAGACCAGCAAGAATGGCTTCACAGTGACCTAATAGTGAATTTTTCTAGCTCAAGTGACAATTTACAAAGTAACTTGAGTGTTCATTTAAGTGGAAGTGGAAATAGCAGCAGGAAACAGGTTGCCTTTATTTTTATTTTGTAGTGTCTGACTATGATGAACCAGACATCAGATGTAAGTGGGATTAGTAGCAGTAGTTCTAAAAAGTATTTTTCTTAATTTATTAACCCAGATGAACTCTAATACATATAAAATGTAATAATTATTCTGAAACTATAGGCCCCCTATTTGACACCTAAGCCACGTTGCCAGATCTAAGGCTCCGGCCTAGTGTAGAGTCGGCCATGCATTATGCGACTGCAGATAACCCTATATCCAGAAGTCAAAATGCGTTAAATAACAATTAAATTCTGTGCAGCCTCATAAAGACTGAGTTTACTTCTCAATATATTCTATAATTTTTTTTATTGAGTTTACGTTTTTGGTTTAAATTATTGTTAAATCAATGTTTAAGGTATGCCTATGAGCAGCCTGGAGAAAAATCACTTAGTAAGTCGAGTGTATCTTGGTAAAAATGTATCTTAGTGGTTTATACAACATTTTAAAATCCATATTCTTATCCGTTCCATACAGATCTAAAAATTAACGAGATTTGAGATTTCAATCTTGTATAAAAATCGAATACCCCTAACACCTTATTCCTAATTTTTAAAGGCTCTGACGTGTTCGGAAAATTTTGTAGACTTTATAAGGCCAACCAAAGTTTCCACGACACTACTTATAATAGTGGTTACTATTCTTTCTTGAATACGGGTTTCGTTACCATAGCTGTTTCTGTGCATATTTCGACGCTAAAGCTCTAGGTCTGATATACTTGTTGCAGTAGGACTGTTGCTACTGAACAAGTGGATAATATTCGTTCATTTACTATTTGCACTCTCATACAATCAGTTAGTATAAGCACCCGAGTAGAGGTAATCTCTATACCTGCATGTATTTTCAAAGCGAAATACATCAAGCTCTTAAATATGCAATGTCATTTATTTGGATAGATAGTTTTATAACACAATTTGTTTGCATAAATGTAAATATGAGTTGTTTTTCATGATAGATGTACGTCATATATATTTCAGTTATACTCTATCATCTGCTGAGGTAGTGCGATGCCAACACTTTTGTTTATCGTAAGTAAAACTTAGGTTTTTGTGCTCCGTTGGCAGTTTTTGACTTTGAACCCAATTTACTATACTAGAACAGCGCATCCTATAAAATAATTTTATTTATCCTACTTACTGGCTTTGTAGCCAGCTTCTGTCAAATGTCAAGTTACCTCCTAAGTATGCTTTAAAAAAATAGATAAAGCATTTAACATATTTATTACTATTTCATTTATTCTATTTATTTTGCTTCTGTAAGTGTAGCATGTACTAAGCAGATATGTTCACCCGAAAAAAATCGAAAACCTTTATTTGGCTTTCTATCAATATGATACCTTGTTTCCGAGTTAACTTGAGGCTGCTTATTACAAATCCGGCCTCTGTTTCGAGTTTCTGTCTCGTTTGACGAAAATCAAAATTTTCGTTCCCCCGGATCTTCAGGTTCACCCGAAAAAAATCGAAAACCTTTATTTGGCTTTCTCTCAATATGATACCTCGTTTCCTAGTTAATTTGAGGCTGCTTATTACAAATCCGGCCTCTGTTTCGAGTTTCTGTCTCGTTTGACGAAAATCAAAATTTTCAGTCCCCCGGATCTTCAGGTTCACCCGAGAAAAATCGAAAACCTTTATTTGGCTTTCTATCAATATGATACCTCGTTTCCTAGTTAATTTGAGGCTGCTTATTACAAATCCGGCCTCTGTTTCGAGTTTCTGTCTCGTTTGACGAAAATCAAAATTTTCATTCCCCCCGGATCTTCAGGTTCACCCGAAAAAAATCGAAAACCTTTATTTGGCTTTCTATCGTTTCCTAGTTAATTTGAGGCTGCTTATTACAAATCCGGCCTCTGTTTCGAGTTTCTGTCTCGTTTGACGAAAATCAAAATTTTCATTCCCCCCGGATCTTCAGGTTCACCCGCAAAAAATCGAAAACCTTTATTTGGCTTTCCATCAATATGATACCTCGTTTCCTAGTTAATTTGAGGCTGCTTATTACAAATCCGGCCTCTGTTTCGAGTTTCTCTCTCGTTTGACGAAAATCAAAATTTTCATTCCCCCCGGATCTTCAGGCTCGCCCGAAAAAAATCGAAAACCTTTATTTGGCTTTCTATCAACATGATACCTCGTTTCCTAGTCAATTAGTAGTTTCTTATGTAATAGTAATTAGTTTTTTTTGTATAGTCCGCTTTTTAACTATTATTTTGTCATGTTATGGAGATTTATTTGCGAGTGTTTCGTGAGATGTATTGTATGTATCTGTAGTCCTTGTTTTAAGATTTTCTGCAGATCAAAAGAACCATCAGAGCTTATAGGACTTATTAAGCAATTGTATCTTGGATGCGTTTTTATGTTACAAGGATCTGTGAGCCTTATAGCGTTGATCTTATAGCTCTGCTTGGTGGTGGGAGCAGTTCTATAGCTAATACCCACCAGGTTACATGAATGCATTTATTTTCAACAAAAAGGTACAGACCGGAATCCGACATACAGAGTAGCTGTACCGCTATCCAGTGACCACTCCTCAAAATATGAGGTGATCAATCAATGGGTCCGCAAATATTACGCCCTAAGTAGACGGAGGATAACTGCCTTCTGCATTCTGGCGACTAAGATGTGCGCTACCTTATGGCACACCGGCATTGCGCGTAGTCCAGAGAGCAGCGTACTCCTGATTCCACCTAGTGATCCAATGACCAAAGCCAGCAGACTTACAATGTAGTCTGCAAGTTATCCGAGCAATTGATATTTGGTCCACCTTTTCTCCTCCCTAGAGACGACGTCTGCATCGGAAGGTACCGAAAACTCTATAGCAAACATCGCCCTTTATTAATAGTCTAGGTCTAGGTGGACTAAGTTGGGCTTGTTTCCCTGTACAAGCTCGTGCGTGGGGAATGAGTAGTTCCAGGAAATCTGGCACCTCTCGTTCTCCACAACGGACTCTATCTCCTGAAGTGTATGGCAGCACCGGTGTCTCATCGATACCGTATGAGTGCCTTAAATGATAGCAGAGCACTCGTAGAGGCATGTTGTGCCGATGGGCGTATGCCTAGCGTATGTCCTACATGCCGACAAGGGATGCATAACCGGCACAGGCTCTACAACGGGTGTCGGGTACATCTACACCCATAACCCTATTACGGTATTCCAATGTGTTAAAGAAACCGTTCTGGCAAGCCATTATAAAGCCCTCAGTCTCCGGCTTCAACCTACTGCACCTTAGGAAAGAGAAGGTCAACTCAGACAAGCCGTGCCCTTATAGATGTCTTTGGAAGATTCCATGCTTACCTTTATGAAGTCTTAAAAGGAAGTCAACATCGGAAACTTTAGTGTGGAATTTTAATTGTGTGGGAGCAAATTCCGTGATAGACTGCTGACACTTCCCCGTGAAGTCAGGTATGAGGCTGGGATCCTTGGCTGCTCGTTTCGCTGCGCTAAATAGAAAAGCTCCTTCACCCGCGTTCTCGTGCTCCCGCACAAAGCGGATCAGGGGATCGGTGCTCTTCGTCACATAGCAGGCTATGGCAAATACTACCCTGTTGTGCAGACGCTCCGAACTCAACAGTCCACGCCCTCCCAGGTGTCGCAAAAGGTATATTCGCCGGAAAAAGGGCTTAGGATGCAGACTTCTCTCCATATTCATCCTTTCACGGGTCTTCGTGCCAATTTTGCGCAGTTTATTCGCTGTGCAGTGGATGGCATCAAAGGTGTATAGTAACAGTGGGACCGCAGGCATGTTCTTAGGATCAGATTTATATCAATGTATATCATTTGATGTTATCATTTAGTCTAATTCTTCTAAAGATTTTAACATAGTAAAGCACATGTTGGGCTTAGCATTATCTAACTGACGATTTCATGTTTTCGATTTTCACTATAATGCGTGCTGCTGTATGCCTCAAAGGGAGCCTACACCTACCAAGATGTTGTTTTTCAGTTGATTCCGCTGGTCTTAGTGACCAGCATCAGCGGACAAGACAGCCAAAGGTACATCTGCAGTGCTACAGGGTACTATCGATACGAAGACAGCCAATGCAGAAAATATTACATGTGCTACAAAATACCGTACGCTAACACAGAAATATGGTATAAGACCTTCTATACGTGCCCTTCTTCGCTGATCTTCAACCCTACCAGCAGCATGTGTGATTCGACAGCCTTCTGCATCGATAGCATTTGTTTGGGAAGAACTTATGGGGAAACTATGGCGGATCCAAATGCTCTGAACAAACAGATGCCTGTAACGTATGTCCAATGCATAGGAACTGTAAAACTGTATCCGGAAATTAGAACTTGTCCAGTGTTGCCTGTTGCCACGTATTTCAAATGTCAATCTTATTATAGTAGTGTCCAAAATCAATGTGTCTGTTAGTCGACCTGAAAGACGGCTGTACCTATAGTATGTTTATTATTGGATAATAATGAGGTTTTTGCAAGCATATCTGTGTTTTTGTCACGAATAGTTTAGTAGTTTAGATGTTCATTATGACTTCACTTCACGTCAGATAGGTATGTTCAGCACACATACGCATATGCAAGGAACAAGTCTTGAAGTTGCACCCATTCCCTTCCTTTTTTATAGGCGAGCCGAGCGCGCATAGGCAGACCCTAAATACCGCGACTGCTGTGTGAGGTTATGTTAGGCGAAGCTTGTTAACGCGGGACTTGAATAGGCCAACACCCGTAGGCCCAATAAATACATCTCCTGGAAGTCCATCCCAAGTCCTGGATACCCTAGGAATAAATTTGCGGCTGTACCGCTCGATTCTTGATGTATGAAGAACGACCGCCTTAGGATGAGATGCAGTCGTGCGGGTACATCTGATAGGACCATTGAGTGGCAGAACCATAAAGAATAGCTCACAGGAGCAGAATCCGTTTGAATATCGATAGAAGAATTAGAGGTCACCAACCGCATGTGAGAAGGTGGCTGGATGTGGCGCGTTAAGGCTGGGTCACCAGTTAGTAGTCAAATTGCCCTTCTCTGGACGGCATCTCGTATGGACAGGGTAGTATGGGCAGCAGCTCCCTAGACATGATAGCAATACTCCAGGTCAGGTCTCATCTGGGCTTTATATGTATAGCGTAAGGCGGTTAGATGGGAGAAGTACTTTCTGGCTCTGAATAGATACCCAACCTTTTTACCAACTGCTGTAGCAATGACGTAACGTGTTCGTGCGAGATCAGATTTTATGTAATGTTGACCCTTAAGAGCTTGAATGACTGACTCCTTGGAAGGGTCTGATCGTTCGTTAGAACCGGCTGCTGGCTTGCACTTCTTATTTTAAAACGTACAATAATGGATCTTGAATGCATTAAATTTTACCATATACTTGATCCCCAAGCGGTAGTGGTCTGCAGATCATTTGAACATGAAAAATGATTTCTCTCTCTCTGTTTCTATTCCTCTATCTCTTATTCTTTTAACGAAAAACGACGATGGGACAGTTCCATTGAAGTTTTTCGCCTTAAATATACTATAAAGCTACCTCCTAGCTAAAGAACATATGCCATTACTCATCAATAGTCACATGTTTTAGGTAAACACTCCTTTTTAGAGATTTTAGTTGGATATCCCGTTTACCTATTTATTATGTATGCATGAATGAGTGTATGAATGAAAGAATGAAAGAGGTTTTCTAGTGGAAATCTGAACCATGAGCCACCACTGCGTAAGCTTACAAGTGGGCCCTTCTACACATCTCTTTACTCTAGTTCCCAAGTCCAGCTCTCATCGCGAGGTGAGTATAGACTTGGGTCCCGCCCACCTTACTCGTATGTCTTCAGGCTCTAAGTTCCATGAACCCAGTATAGTCTGCCTGTGATACCCAAGGGCATCACAGCGACATAGAATGTGCGCCTTTTCTAAAGCGTGCATACGAGTTGTTTGTCACCCCCATCACATACAAGTAACATTACCCAGGTTCTGTCCAGCGAGAGACAAAACCGCCCCACCTTGGCCAGAGGTCCTAAAATAAGTTCTTTAGCTTGACGGAGGTGTCCAGGGATTCATCTCCATCTCATAAGATGTTGATTTGGCAACCATATCTCTGTTTTTTATCTAATAGTACTTGCTGCTAGCCAACCCAAATTCACCCAGGACTCAGGAAATTATTTCCCGATCCTCGTCTTGCGAGCGCGTCCGTCGTTTCATTACCGCAAACTGATTCGGCACTCACATAACTGACACCTGATGTCTTACCAAAATGCCATGCAAGACCTTTATACATTGCAGAACGAGGCTTGATGTAAGCCTAAAGTGCTGCCTGGCTGTCAGAGCAGATAGTGGTCTGCCTCCTAGACCACTCAATTTCGTGAATGCGAGAAGCACACGCTACCACAGTATATGATTTAAAGTCAAGATGATTTCATGGAGTTAGGAAAGGTAAAGGAACACAGTGAAATTACCCCTGACATCAACAGCAGTTCATTTTACGCACTCTTTTCATGATTCTTTTATTGTACGGTCAACAAAAGGTTATATATCATGCGAATATTTATTTTTTTTATTTGCACCGTCTATATTGAATTTGCATTTCATACGGGGGCCTGTCCAAATATTATACGGCTTGGAGTTGGAGAAACGTTTCTATCATTTCTATAGTAAACAAATCATTTATGTAGTCATTCAACATTCACTACTTAATATTTAGTCCAGACAGAGCACAGGTTAAATAAGTGTGTCTAAAATAAAAAGAGGTGAGGTAAGTAGAGATGTGTAGAACGGCTCTGATCCGGTTCATTGATCTGGATAGTAGAGACAAAAAATTACTTTTACGTGCGAGTAGTGTATTTTAACAAATACGAGAAACTCAAAACTAAATAATTATTTATCTATTAAACGATATCAAATCGAAATTTATAAAGAATCGTATGAATACATATGCATCTTCTAGGTACATATTTATAAAAAAATAAATATCATCTGATATAAAAATAAAACAAATTATACATGAAGTGTACTGTACTGTACTGGCTCATTTCTGTCTGCACCGAGTACCCAGATTGGGCGATTCCCTCGTGCTTCGGTCAAGATCGAAGGTGAATGATTGCATTCGCTAGTCGGGTAGTCGGGATCCGACTGACCCGTGAACCGGATCACTGTTCCGGATCTTTGAGGTGTTCTAGATCCGCTGATCCGCATCTTAAAAACGACCCGATATGCCCGCCTCTAGAGGTAAATCCGAAGGTCGCCTTGCGATACTGCTGACGACCTACCTCCACGAAGATGATTTCGCATCGAGGGGAGCCAAGAGCGACAGACCGGTGGCGTACTGATAGTGTGAGGTTACCTTTAAGCTTACAGTAATGATTCAAATAGCAAATTGAAGAAGAAAGCTTGCGCTATGTCATCTCGGTGGCCTTATTTTGATGTCGTTATTTGAAGAATGTATAACTTTGCATTGCGAGTATTTTTTCACACTGAAAAACTTTGAAGAAATCGCTCTGAGTTGTCATTCATTAAGGTCTTAACTATCACCTCCTGAAATTTTATCTATGTAGTTTGAAAAACAAGTGAGTTGTGCGGGTACTTGCGAATCCGTATTTTACATGGCAAATACATAATTATGTATAAATGTGTGTACCTAGGACCCTTATAAGGTGAATATTTTCTTACTTTCGAACAGAGCCATAGGTAGATAGGTAGGTACCATTATTTAAGGATATGGACCAGGACATAGTAAAATTAATAGATCAACCTCATATGAGGTTCTCTAAAATTTATCGATTTAACAGTTATCCATGGTGCTGGGATACACACTTACGTAGTTATAATAGTATTTTGATGCCTCGAAACTGTCAGTATACTACACTGTCATCTTATTAGGAACATACTACAACCTTTTGTATTTCCAGATTTGTCCATTCAAAGTGTATCCTGACAACTCAAAAATGAGAATGAAATAACAATGACGAAGCTAATAAGCTTTCCACTAATATAACACCTAAGCGCTACTATTCGACAAGGTTAGAAGAAATACAAAATATTCTGGTTCTAGTAGAGGAAAATGCAGCTACCAACACAAGAGGAATTGGCACTTAATTGGGAATCAATAAGTAAAAACACTCCACGAGCAAAACTTATATCCGTACCAGGTACAAAGAGTACAGCACCTACAACCATAGGATGAAGGTCAGATACGCGTGCTTAAAAAGCATACTTTTAATGAGCAATACTACTTCGTAGCATGTGTATACGCTCCTTGCTCAAAATAAGCATGCTAATTTCGAGCATGCTAAAGAACCGGCGGTCATGCGATTAAATGGAAATGTGTCAGTGACAGTAGCTTGCTAATTTTGAGCATGCTTAAAAAGCATGCTATTTATGACCATGTGTATCTGTAGCATTATGCTAACCGTATGGAGTTTTGTCGGTGAATCAATCTAATAACAATTATCGTGTTGTATTGCGTATACTTTTTACAGGTGAAGCCACATTGTCCTGTAATGGTACTAATAATACTTCAAGATCGATTTTCTGGAGTGGTATGGTCGACAGCTTTTCGATTGGCTATTTCGCTTTGTAGAGTCGCCTCAAAGAGACAAGCACTGATTTTTTTTACAAAATGAATTACAATACCTACTAAACGATGTTCCTTAAATATCACAATGCATATGATAAGCATAATGGATCTCCTGCACATGTTACTTGTCAGGTCAAGCAAGTCTGGACCAACCTTTCCCAGGTCGTTGTATTTTTCATGGAAGTAATACTAATTCTCCTGCAAGAACTCCAGTAATCACACCATTAGATTATTGTTTATAGGCCTGCATCAAAAATGGAGTGTCTAAATTAGAAGTAAGTAAGTGAAAGCATATTTTGCACGAATAAGCAAATGGCAGTTGACCGTTTAGATGGAGTTATGCAAGTTAACCATCTGGGGCCATTTCTGTTGACTAATCTGTTAAAGGATGTTATTAAAGATTCTACGGATGGTAGAATTGTGTTTGCGACGACCTGGCGCGTTTTTTCACTATATGTTTTATCAGACCTTTTTTGGATCTACTAATACGAAGAACTAAGAATTGCAGTCCATATTAAAAAAGAAACAAATAAATTTTATTGGAAGAGCAACAAGCGCTCCTCTTAGATGAGGCAGAAAATATTTAGAGGCCAGTGGCAGTATTTTTGAATATTTATTAGAACACTGCGATTAAGCAAAATGTTGATGTGTGAAATTTGTTTATTGTTTACTACGCTATAACTTGAAAACAAATGAGAATCAGTTGAAAACGTAAGTGTTTTTTACATTTACTTCACTCCTAGAATTTGTTTCGTGCCTCCCGACTTAGGCTGTACGAGTATATTCAACAAAATGAGAGCAATAACTATGATGTTGGAAATATCACTGAAATAACACAACAGCAATATGATAGATGACCTGAGCAATACGTGTAATTCTTCCTCCTGGCTCTATCAGGCTCAAATAATTGTGTGTGTCATTCCTTAAAGCAATCGTCTTCGAGCAATAGGGGTAATTCTTCTTGCAGGAAATAATAGCAAGACCGACTATCTAAACGCCCTGGTAAGAAAAAAGGTCCTACCAGTAATACTGGCCCAAATATTAACAGAAGATGGGTACTGACAGGTTGTTTCTGTGATGGCATGGGGAATGCATCCACGTCATTTCGGCATTTGTGTTATTTACCATAATCAAAGCAAGCTTACAAAAAGTTAACGTTAGATCAATAAGCTTTTAAAACATTAAAAATATAGTTACTTTTTTCAGTGAAATTTAAACGAAATTAGATTTTACTGAAACGTCACTAATTTGAAACATCAGCCTACTACGCTAATTTATATATACACAATATACCAAGTTTCATAGATAAAACTAAAGCGTTATCAAAGTTATTACAAAAAGAATTTTTTTATTAGAACTTTAACGCTCTGTAGCTCAAAAATTATGACGTTTAGGACATACGTTCATATAAAGTTGTTTACTCAAAATCATCCAGGAAATGACCCCCTCAAATATTTGTACATCAATATGAAACACCCTGTATAGGCAATTGGCCTCAATTGGCAAACCAAAGTGACTTAATGCATCGCTGGGTATTTCTAAAGGTAGTAGCTCACATTTGCAAGGATCCTTCTTGGCACAAGGATCTTTCTGAGCTTGTTTTTTGTTAAAATCCTCGCACGGGTCCTTTTTCTGCTTGCAAGGGTCCTCGTTCTTTTTACAAGGGTCTTCCTTCTTTTTGCAGGGGTCTTCTTTCTTTTTGCAAGGATCTTCTTTCTTCTTGCAAGGATCTTCTTTCTTCTTGCAAGGGCCTTCTTTTTTCTTGCAAGGGTCTTCTTTTTTCTCGCAAGGGTCGTCTTTTTTCTTGCAAGGATCTTCTTTCTTCTTACATGGGTCTTCTGCAATAAATAATAAAACTAAAGTAGCTAAAACGTATTATTTTGGAAAAAACTTATATCCCGCTCTTTGGTGTAGAGAACATTAGTCGATTCTTTTTGTATATCCCATAAACAGTACGCAATCGTCCGCGTGCTGATATCTTAAATCATGACCTATCATAGTTATAGCAATTATGTTCAATAATTATTTCATTTTTCGCAAAATCGCAAATGTCTTTTAGGTTGGAAGCTATTGTCAGTTTCTGTCAAACCCAGAAAAACGTCCGGCAAAAAGCACGAAATACTGACACAAAACAAAAGTAGGTAACCGAAAACATGCATAGGCATAAGCATAATATATTGACTTATATTTGACATAGGACAACGAACGTCACCAAATTTTCCCTCCCTCTCGTATGTGTTGTCTAGGAAACAGATGTACAAGGAAATACTTAATAGGGGTGATACACGTACGAGCAAGTACGCGTACTTATGGCTCGATGACCTTTTTCGCCTGTGTGTCACCGTAAGTACGCGTACTTTAAAACCGTCGCGCAAACCGCCGGCGATCTAACTGGTTTCAAATCTTGCTCGTAGCTTGTCTCGGCTCGTACTGCGAGCAGCGAGCCTCCACTTTGTTTCGGCAGGCCATCGATCCGCAATGCTTGTTGTGCTTGACGAATTCGGGCAATGCCCAAAAAAAAAAATACGCAGAACTAGTTTTGAGCAAGGAATATTGCCCAAACCCGAAATAATAATTTCATACGGCTATTGAGCATTACCAAATAGGCAGAACTAGTTTTGCGCATCTTGGAATGCACAGAACTAGTTCTGCGCAATTTGAAATGCACAGAACTAGTTATGTGGTACGGAATGACAACCAAAGTGAAAATTCGTTATGCATTGTGTGTGAAAAACCAGCAAAAACCTATCGTTTAGGCTAGGTTAGATTAGCTTAGGTTTCTTTGCCAACGTTCATGCAATATAAGTACGAATCGTGAAAACGCAAAAAGAAGTTTGGAAGCACAAGCCAATTTGATGCTCACACAATCAAATAAAAAATTTAAACCAGCCTCAGTTGGCGATTTATTATTTGCTGGTATTCATTAAAATATATTTAACTTCTCAAACTTATATTTATTTGAGTCCGTCGCTGGCGCTGATTAAATGGAAGAAGCAGAATTTGTGCTGGTCATTCAGAACATATACAGCACTAGTCCTGTGCATTTCAAGTTGCGCAAAACTAGTTCTGTGTATTTCAAGATGCGCAAAACTAGTTCTGCCTATTTGGTAATGTTCAATAGCCGTACAAAATTCATATTTCGGGTTTGAGACATATTCCTTGCTCAAAACTAGTTCTGCATATTTTTTTCGGGCATTGCCCGAATTCGGGAATTGAGCGTAACATATACACTCTCATACGTTACACCCATAGGTACCTATAAAGTCTAGTATATTTTTTTCATTTTTTCTCCCCACACCGATAGTTAAGGGGAGTATTGTGTTCACGTATTTTTTTATTATGAGATAATACTCTTTTTTGAGCGTCTTATGATGTCTACATAACGAAAATCCACTTCACTCACTTTCGTCGGACTGTCTGCCTGTAGGAAAGACCATGATTTTGTTGCAGTGGGATCTCAGACTACAGCTATCGGTAAATAATAATACGGTATCACCGCTATTTCTTGGAAGTGCTGAGTCAGTCAACTCGACTTCATCTTTTTAGCCAGTATTTGTCGCTCTACCCCGGATTATTTGATTACAGACCCATAATAAACTATCTCAGTATGATTGCGATCACCACAAATATATCTTACTGATGAGGCTCATTATCAAAAGGTAAATTTAATCCTAATCTTTATATCCCATATTAATAATATAGCTGGATATGTTTTGCAGTCAGTCTAATCGCAAGATCGAGAAAAATAAGTAAGTTCGCAACATGGTTGCGAAAGTTCTTATTTTACTCCTAACGTTAAACCTGGTGAGTATTATTTTTACTGTTTTCTATTATTTATTATCTATTTCCTTTGGTACATGAAGACCATAACAGTACAGAATATGAGACATTTAGTTGTAGCATCTTATTATTATTACTAGTTTGCACAACAGGCCATGAAGGCCTAGGGCAGAAATGAGTACAGTCTGATCTTATATCGCTAAAATTTATATAACTAGAGAGTTGTCTTTGGATACTTTCACGACCTATTTCTGATTATATCGTGGACTATTCCACGCGACCTATTTCTGTCTGCCGTCTTCTCTTTCCAGCGTTTAACATTAAATTTCTTTAAATCATCTTCTGCCTTCTTCAGCCATCTCTCCCTTGGTCTACCCTTCCTTTTTTTTCCTATTGGTCTCCGGTTGAGAACTAGTTTTGCCATTCTCGTCCCATTCATCCTCTCCACAATCAGCTTATAGAAGTTCAAAAAGTTGCACAATACTGCGTAAGTATATAGTCCCATCATTCTATTAAGGAACATAGGGCATCTATAAGCTAACGCAAGTTTCATCTATTCTTCGCAAGCTCTTTTATCTCTCTCCATGTCTTGTCGAGTATCTTGAACTATTTCTCCTGTGTTATTAACTATGCTTCCTAGATATTTAAAGTAGTCTATTTGAATCTCTTTGCTGCAAAGAGGACGAAGTTCTTTACGTTCACCTTTAGTACCATTTTTGAGGGTATGTGTAACGTTGGGCCGTCCGACATTATTCTTGCTTGTAGAGGTTTCTTTGATGAGTTGGTTTAAGGTGAGGGGATGATCAATCTCCTGCACCTGAGAGTTTCCCCTTAATTCTGGTCCATCCATGTTGAGATCTTCTCCTTGATTCTTCTCATTTGTCCTGTTCGATAGCTATATCGTTTGCCTACTATCTCCTCCGTTATAATCTCGGTTTAGTTTTTTGGCATAAGTCTGTTCTCTTCTTCTCTTTCTGCGTTAGTTTTTGGAATCTGACTTTGACGCCCTCTGCTTTGGTAGCATCTCTGATCTTCTTCTGTATATGTCTCTCGTTTTTTTGTAAGTTTGCTGTCTGTGAAAATGTCTTTACCCTCCAGCTTGTTTTTTGCCTTAAGAGTTTCCATTTTTTTGCCCATGTAGGCAGGTCTATTGAGTTTTTTCTCTGTGATTCTATGAACGTTACTGATGGAGGTTTCCACCCCAATGTCACACTTTATTGTTTTTAATCTTATATTTCAATACTTCATTATCATATGTTTCCATATCAACACCAGTTATAACTAAGTTGTTACTGATTTTATCTTTTTCAGACCCCTCAATTTCAGCCTCGAGCATTTTGTTTGCTAGTTCATCTTTTTCTGTATCTGAGGCTTTTTTCAAAGCTTGAATTTCTGCACTAAGCTCTATAATTATCATTATTTCAGCTTTCATTTCCTTCACTTCCTCGGGTCCTTTATACGTTATCTGATATTCGTTTTAATTGCCGAAATGTTTCGCAACATTTCTGAAATTGAGTCCATCTCTGATTGTCCCTATGTTGTTTGCGGCTTTTGTTGGTGTTCTTATAGTCAGCTTGCCCCTTTCAGAGTATTTCAGCTCTTCTTCTGAGGGCGAATCGTTCACTACACTGCTTAGTGCTAATTTATTTCCGTCAAGAAAGAATTTTAAAACGTATTTTTATACTAAAGTATCGTGCGAAAATGGAAAATAGGCCCAGTATATGGAAAAGTGCATATTTCTAGAAGCAACTGTCCTATTTAAAACCTTTTGCATGCGGACTCGAAAAAGTAAAAAAAGTGTGTCCATTATGATAATAGATCATAATGAAAGTGTATATAGACAAACACGACAACACTAGCACACTTCATGCAGAATAACGTCTTAACAGGACAATGATCTATTTGATACGCTAGTTTTTACAACCTATGTATTATTACCTGGTATACCAAAATTTGCTTTTTATCTTGCTCTACAGTATCGATGGCAGTATTTGGTCCATGACCAATTATTATTTAATATTCAGTTATCAAAAACGGATATTGTTACATTAATTTGAATAATCACCGTTAGCAGTGCATCGCCAGTGTAACAGTAAAAACAGCCTATTTGTTAAGATATTCAGATTTTATTTAAAAACAATAGGACGTTCTATTGACCTGATATGCAGATTACGAATATACTCGTATAATAGCCGTAGATATATCCATATTCTGAAACCACTTGAAGGCACAGTGAAATGACTTGAATTTAATATACATGTTTTCAGTGAACTGTAGAAAAAAGGTTTTAAGGTGCTCAGTTGCTAATTCACCGCCGTTTTAAAAACGATGTCAACTTTTTTCGTTTTCGAGGTATTTTGAAAATATGTAAAAGTAACATTTTCTAAAAATAGCTTTATTTTTTAACTTCAAGATATGAAAAAAAATCCGTAAAAACATTTCCAGAGCAACTTCTTAGGAGCAAAGCATCCCACCATTCAGTTTTTAGTTCCGACGTTCTGAGATATCTTTAACAAATTCTTTTACTTCCCAGCCCAGTATTGTGATCGCGAACGCTTTCGATTTTGGGATAATACGCTTTTTGTGCGTTTTATGATGTCTACATAACGAAAATACAAGTCACTCACTTCCGACGGTCACTCGTAATCACAGTAACCGCTACATGGATTGTGACGAAATTTGGGTACCGATATGTGTGGGGTCTTAGTAGGTAATGCTGCTAAAATTTGGACAATCGGTGCATTGGCGGCGGAGTAATTAGCAAAAAAATTAAATATTCATTAAACTTTGTTTTTAGGCGTTTTACGAGTTCCTGATCATTTTCTACTTTCTTTGGGTGGGGGTGAAATTGGGAGGGATGGGGGGTGGGGGGTTGTAAAACTCAAAAATTTGTTGTATTTATAAAGGGCTAGCCACTAACCTGTGAATGAAAAACCGAGAGGTATAATACACTTTTTTAAGTCCATCCGAGCATTGCCTTGCTCATTGTAGAAACCAAGTGACTTGGAATTTGTGATTTATACATACGAGTATTGTTTTAGGTCGTTCTAAATTGTGTAACGCGAAAATTGTTAAATTGATTTTAATGAAATTTTAACACAGTACTGCTCTCGCTGCGAGGACGGAAAACGCGTATGTTCTGGAGAAATCGTGTCAGTGGCGGCGCAGCAATAATAAAAGAAATAAAAATATAAAAACAGCTCAGCTTTGTTTTTAGGCGTTTTGGGGGTTCCTGATGATTTTTTCCTTTTTTTTGTTGGGGGTGAAATTGGACCGGCTGGGGGGTGGGGGTTGTAAAACTGAAAAATTTGTTGTATTTATAATAGTTTGTCCATTGACCTATGGAAGAAATACCTAACGGCATATTCTTTTTTAAGTCCATCTGAACTTTGGCTTGCCTATTACAGAAATCAAGGGATTTAGAAAATTTTGTGATGTATACATATATGAGTGTTGCTTAATTTCGCTCTATGTATATTTCGTAAAGCGAAAATTATTGAACTGGTTTTAATGAATGATATAGAATTTAGTATCTGGGCGAGAATGGAAAACGCGCCAGTTTCTGAAAAATCGTGTCAGTGGCGGCGCCATAATAATCAAAAAAACTAAAAATTAATATAGAAACAGCTCATACTTCGCTTTTAGGCGGTTTGGAGGCACCTAATCGTTCCGCATCGTCCAGTTGAAGCACGCAGAATAAAAAGTGTGGCGTCCTAGTTTCTAAGGGGGAGACACAGAAAACTATTTACGAGAGTTTTTGTGTTGGATGTTTTTTTTGCGAGCGGATGGGCGATGATTTGGTTGCAAGGGGATTTCAGACTATAGTTTTATGCAATGTGAAAACAATAAAATTGTATCATTATTATGTATGGGAAGTACTGAGTCAATCTCAATCAACTTCACTCCAGTTTTTTTTCTTATGGCAGCCATTTGTTTGTAAGCACGTTAAGTAAGACCGTTTTTCCTTTAATCATGTGAAAACTTTGAATTCATAGCACACGATGCATACAAACGACTCTCTCTCTCTCTCTCTCTTTCTTCAGTCGTAGTTCGCTCCCGAACGTCGTGACTCATACATGGTTATGGTGTGTCAGTGATTGCCATGTTTCTCGGTCTTCCACGGCACGCATTACTTCTGGGACCGACATGTGCGTAAGGTCCCTTATTTGGTCCATGAACCTTATAGGGGATCTGCCCCTCGTTCTTTTGCCGTCCACCTTTCTTTGGACCATGAGCTTCTCCATCCCGTCACTGCGCATAACGTGTCCGAAAAATTTGAGCATCCCACGTTGTAAGGTTGGTAAAAGCCGGTCATGATCTTTGATTTTGAGCTCTCTGAGGATGGAGATGTTCGTTCTGTGTGCTGTCCAGGGTATTATTAGCATCCTTCGATAACACGTCATTTCAAACGCCTCTACTCTTCTACGACAGGAGGCGTTTAGAGTTCAGGATTCTGACCCATAAGTTGCTATGGAGAAAACCAGCGCTCTAATTAGTCTGGTTTTCGTTACTTTGTGGATGTTGTGGTCCCTCCATCCTTCCATATTCTCCCCAGTTTGCTCAACAACCTCCTTTGTTTTGTATACGTGCGCCTAGATAGATAACGTAATCGCTCGTTTCAATATCGTTGATTAGCCGTAAAGGTGGTAATGTCTTGGCTCTCTCCACTATCATGAGGCAGCATTTTGACGACCTGTTTAGACGTAGGCCCGATTCTAAACTTGCTTCCTCCACGCGCTGCAGAAGTTCATACATTTCTGTTTCATCTTTGGCGAGTATGATTGTATCGTCGGCGTAACGTAGGTTAGATATTTTTTTCCCTCCAACAGAAACTCCACCTCCCCAGCCCCCCAAGTCTTTCCTCATTATCCATCCTCCATAGCAGTTGAAAAGTATTGGGGAAAGAACACAGCCTTGCCTGACACCTTTTTTCACTTTTTTTGCCGAGTAGTCGCCCTCTATCTTTACCTGTGCCGTATTGTTATCACACAGTGACTTTATAATGTCGGCTACACACGTTCCGGCAGGCCTGTCAGTTCGAACTGAATGGTCCGCCCACGTCCGGTCGCCTGAGCGTGTGTATGGTCCGGTCTACCTGTCAGTTACGACTGATCAGGCGACCGGAGAAGAATCACATATATGTTCGTCCCTCCGTCCGGCCTGACGTCCGGTCGCCTGAGCGTGTGTATGGTCCGGTCTACCTGTCAGTTACGACTGATCAGGCGACCGGAGAAGAATCACATATATGTTCGTCCATCCGGCCGACCTGACGCACTACCATTGGTCCATTCAAAAAGAAAGGGACAGACAGCTGGTGTTTCCACGACATTTGGATCTCGATACGATCCCAAAAAATAGCGAATCGACCTTGACGGGAAACGTTTTGAAAACGTATCCAATTTGTTTCCACTATATAGTGAGTAATTCTTCGATATCTCGCAATATATACCTGATAGAAGAAAATATCAAATACAAAAGTTATTTGGTTAAGACGAACATAAAAAAACATAAAAATATTTTGAAATATACAGGGTGTTGCGGGAAAGTAGGGCAGTGATCAAATTGATTTTTTTATATGGAACCCTCGATGGAACCATAACTTTTTTTTTAATTTTTCTAGTTTCCATCATCGATCTCTATTTAACCCTAAAATATTTTTGGGATTGGCTGCGATGTTGCCAAGTTATAATTTATTTTCTAATAATTTGCGGATTTGCAAGGTCGCAAGTAATACGTCCAAATTGATATATTTCTTGAACTTTTCTCAATATTGCAGCGCGTTACTTGAATATTAAGTGAATATTATTTTGGATGTTATCAGCAATGCGCATCTACAGGGTGTTTTTGGCAGAATTTTAAATTAAGGCAATTTGAAGGTCATTTTACTCTGTTTTTTAAATGCATGTTTTATTCTAAATCGAAATATCTACTAATACCCTATCTCGCTTTGTAATATTTTTCTTCGCGTTTGCGACGTTGCCAAGTCATACATTATTTTACCAAATTTTCAAACAAATATCTATGAGTTTTATTAATAGAACACACTGTATATTTTATTTAACATAGAAGTACTCCCTAGTAATGGTTTACGGCGTGAACAAGTTTTAACTGGTGTTCCTAAAGTAATAAAACCGTTTTCCTTACACATACTGCCTATTTCGAGTATCAGATCAGTAAAAGGTACACGAACGCTTAAATATCTCCAAAACTTGCTCAGCTGGAACGAAAAAAATCTATTTCTGCAGGTTTTCTAACATGCAGAATTCAAAAATTATAACAGCAGCGTTGCCAGATTTACCACTTTTACGTTACATGTCATAATTTTGTTATTTTCAATAAAATCCTCTACTTATCTTTATTGCAATGAATTGCGCATGTCGAATTTAGTAGGATTTCATTACTTCAAAATTTTGTTTCTATTGATAACTGAGATACGGCAACACCACTTTTTCAGTAAAAAGTATCGGAACGCTTGAATATCCAAAACTGCCACCGCTGAAGCGAAAATTATCAATATCGAAGAGTTTTCTTACAGCAAAATTCAAAAATCTAACAGCAGTGTTGTCAGATTTACCACTTTTACGTTAGACTTCATAAATAGGGCATTTCATTCAAAGTAATGACGTGAAACGTAAAATTGGAAAATCTGACAACGCCGATGTTAGCATTTTAGAATTCTGTTTGTTCAAAAACCCCTACGTATTGAATTTCAGCGCTCCAGCTGTGGCAGTTTTGGAAATATTCAAGCGTTCCGGTACTGAAAAAGCAGTGTTGCCGTATCTCAGTAATTAATAGAATCAAAATTTTGAAATTGTGAGACTTTAGTAAATTCGACATACGCAATTCATTGCAATAAAGATGAGTAGAGGATTCTATTGAAAATAACAAAACTATGACGAGTTACGTAAAAGTGGTAAAATCTGGCAACGCTGCTGTTGGAATTTTTGAATTCTGCATGTTCAAAAACCTGCAGTTATTGATTTTCTCATTCCAGCTGTGCAAGTTTTGAAGATATTTAAGCGTTCCTGTACCTTTTACTGACCTGGTATTCGAAATAGCAGTATGTGCAAGGAAAACGGTTTTATTATTTTAGGAACACCAGTTCAAACTTGTTCACGCTATAGACCATTACTAGGGAGTACTTCTATGTTAAATAAAATATACAGTGTGTTCTATTAATGAAAATCGGAGATATTTGTTTGAAAATTTGGAAAAATAATTTATAACTTCGCAACGTCGCAAACACGAAAAAAATATTACAAGGCGAGATAGGTTATTCGTGGGTATTTTGATTTAAAATAAAGCATACATTGTTACATTTAAAGAAACAAAGTAAAATGACCATCAAATTGCCGTAATTTAAAATTCTGCCAAAACCACCCTGTAGATGCACATTGCTGATAACATCAAAAATAATATTCATTTTATATTCAAGTAACTCGCAGTATAATAATATTGAGAAAAGGTGAAGGAATATATCAATTTGGACGTATTACTTGCGACCTTGTAAATCCAGAAATTAATAGAAAATAAATAATAACTTAGCAACGTCGCAACGGATCCCAAATATATTCTAGGGTTGAATAGAAATCAATGATGGAAACTAGAAAAATTTAAAAAAAGTTATAATACTATATATAAAAAACCAGTTGATCACTATACAATACTCTCCCGCAACACCCTATATATTTCAAAATATTTTTAGGATATGCGTCTTAAGTAACCAAATAACCTTTGTACTTGACATTTTCTTCTATCAGGTATACCTTGCCAGATATCGAGAAATTACACACAAAATGTTTTAAAAGCCCGTGCAAACGCAGCAGCTGATATATTTCACATTCGCCTGAACGTGTGGAGGGCTGTCAGCCAATCAGAGGCGACCGGTGTTTAGGCGGCCTTGTTCAGTTCGAACTGACAGGCCTGCCGGAACGTGTGGGGGCGAGGCGACCGGTCTTCAGGCAGACCGTTCAGTTTGAACTGACAGGCCTGCCGGAACGTGTGTAGCCGACATAAGATGGACAATATGTCTGGGAGCTCCCATCTCGATCAGTATGCTCCACAATTGACTCCACTTGACTGTGTCAAAGTCCTTGCTATAGTAGCAGTATACGAACCACTAGTAGCATTTAAATAAGGTTTAAATACATGTTTTTGTTTTGCAGGTATACCAAAATGTTGCCACGTCCTCCAACATTGAACCGTTTGTTTGTGAAAAAACCGGTTACTTTGAGAATCCCAGTGATTTGTCATGCAGGACGTTCTACCAATGTATCACCTTTCTTGGAGGTTTGATACCAGTTTCATTCACTTGCCCGATCTTTACAAACTTTGATCCTGAGCTACAAATTTGTAGTCTCAGTTATGCTTGCCCTTTGAATAAGAGTTTAATAGCTGCCGAAAGAAGATCTGATGCTTTACCAGAAGTGTCACTGGATAACGACTATCCTATAGATCCACATATGGAGGTGAGTATGCATATGCGTGACATAGGACTTTGGTTTTGATATGTTGGGATTTTTGAGGGTAAAATTAAAAAAAAACTAAGCACACTACAATAGTTGGAATATTAAAAACTCATAAGGTCTTTCGCTTCTTAACCGTATTTAGAGGCAATAACAATGTACATTGAGGACTTTTGGCAAAACTGGTAGTAGTTTGACTCATATATTTTAAAGCACCTTTGGAATAATAATTTTTCTTCCGCCCTGCCTATAGAAAATCTACAGTATAGCAGTGTATTACATGAATATCTAACCCAGAACTAAATTTATCCTATAACCTAGAAGAAACCCAAAACAATACTATCTCAACTCAGCCACTTGTTCTCTGAATAATTGTTCAAATAGCCTTATCTTAAATAAGGAAATAGACAAATGAAGAACATTCACAGCTTGATTTAGATAAAAAGGTGCAATGTATGCGAAACTATCTTTAAATTTATTGGTTTGATGCTTCGTAATTGTGAATGAATCTGTTCTTATATTAACATCATGAGTGTCAGGGCGTCTCAAGGTGGAATTGATTAAGTAATCTGGTATTCTATTTTTTAGCAGTTTATACAAAAACATAGTGATTAAAAATTGAACTTTTTTTTCAATATTTAGCTGTCGTTTTCTTATTAGATGTGGAGATATATATGATCTCTGTATGGTATATTATAAACAAAACGCATACAGGCATTCTGAATTCGCTGCAGCTCGTTTCTGTTGTATTGCGGTAAATAATTATTCTAACAGACGCAACTACAATACTCGACGTGGGGATATATCAAGGATTGTACTAAAAGTAACTTCGCGCTTTCATTTAAAGTATTTTGAAAGTGGTAAAGTGATTTCAATTTGAAAAAAGATTTTCTGCATATATTGTCTACGTGGTCAGCAAAAGTGAAGTTACTATCGAAATAGACCCCCAGATTCTTTGCTGAATCAACCCATTCAATATTGTCATTATTTATTTTTAATTGATAATGGTCTTTAATCACCCTTGTATGAGTCGTAGAACCTATACGTAAAACGACTGTTTTGGACGGGTCAATTCGTAATCCATGCTTGTGACAGTATTCAAATGTATTGTTAATATCAGACTGGACACCAGCTATATTTGCCTCTAAATATTTGAGGTCCAATTACATATAGATTTTTATGTCGTCGGCATAGAGATGAACTTGAGACCATTTTAAAACATTACGGCCCGATTTTATCAACATGCAGATTTTAACAAAGACTTTGACCAATCAGACCAGCCCTTTTAAGAACATGCATCTGTCAAAGTACTCTGAAAATTATTGATTTCTCTTAAAGTTGACCTCAAAAAGCTCAAGAATGACATACTTTATATACAAAGCATTGTAAATCATCTAGCACCTTTTCCAGTCTGACTTTCCATCCCAAATCGGTGAAAAATTAGATTTTCTTGTTTAATCAAAAGTTTGGCAATTGCTAATTTCAACCAATCAGATTCCAGATTCCATTTCCGTTTGATCGCTGGTTTCATGTTGTATTAAATGCTATGATGACAAGAAATTCACTCATTGCATTATTTGGATAAAACAATAATTTACTATCGATAATAATCATGAGTAGCTGCAATATATGTTTGTTTTATAGTAAAAAGAGGTAAAAATATCATTTTGTTACATTTCAAAGGTTACAGCTACTTCCCAAACGTATGTGCATTACTGGTTGCCTATCCAGAACCCCAGAACGCCAAAGCTTTCCATTTTATAATTAAAATTAAGTATAACCCTATTTGATGTACAATGCAGTATGCACCTGTGAGTACTTCTATAAGAAGATCTATAACAAACATGCGTCCAGTAAATGAAAGATTGATTCTTAATAAAAGCATGTATTTTCATATAATTCATCTGACTGACGGACGTGGGATTTTTAATTATTAAATAAGGTAGGTAGTTGCTGTGATTGATATAGGTACCTACTACTTTTATCACAAATTATCCCAGTTTGCAATTTGTAATTATACAATAATTATAATGTAAACATGGAAAATGTGGCATTAATTTGCAAATCTATCGCTTTGTTCTGATATCCTGCTATGATCTTGATCCATGAATTTCTAAAATATATTTGACAAAAGTGTCATCCAGCTTTGACGTGTTGTTTTCAATATTGGTAAAATACTATTGGATGATACTTATTAACATAGCCCTCAATACCCAATAGAAAGCTTTTGCTAATTAACATCCAATAGAAAAGCTTTGTTAAATTCTTTGTTAAATATGCATGTTGATAAAATCGGCCCTACACATATCAAATATAAAGAGAGAAAATATAACTGGCCCCAATACACTTCCCTGGGGGACGCCAGAAGATGTTCTTTGTATGGAAGAACACTGTAATTTCCAATCTAGAACAACCCTCTGTCCTCTGTTCGTGATGTAGCTTCTCATAAGATTCAGTGCATCATTACTAAATCCGATATAATATCCCTTAGTTACTCTCCATAACTTACTCTACCAACGTTATACCGTGTTTCATGCCATTGCGCGCATGTCGGGCTTTCAAATCAAGGTGCTACCAGAAAATTTCTGTAAAAGCCAGCGAGATTCTAACCCGCCTCCTTCATGATCGAAGCTGGCTACAAGCATACTTAACCTATAACTTAACCTATAGCAACATACTTGCTTTAAATATCAACGCGCCCCAGCCAAACTGCTTTCTTACTGCGCTTGGCCTTGAACGTAGTGAGAGTGTAGGATGTTTGAGGGGTTAGGCTTTTTTTTAACTGATGGATTTGTCTCTTCTGTTTGTCAATCGTGTATTAGTCTAAGATCCTAATATAAGACGACCCTCACCGAACTGTTTAATGGATGAAAAGCATTTTACATTAAATTTAATATGTTAAAAAACATATCACGAGTGGGTTGGCTGAAAAATTTCAGTCCAGGATATGATTAATTAAATATTGAAAAATTAATTTTTTTTAAACATTTCACTGGTTTGGGTAATAGACAAATCACATACCAATCAAAAGTATGAAACCCATAGAATACGCAAACGTTAGGTTGGCTACGTCTTTCCCGTCCCAACTATAGGGTACGCAGGTATAAACAGGTAAATCAATAATAGTAATTTGCACCGGTGTGGTTAATGCATGAAACTTATATCAAAATAAAGTTAATTTTATTGCAAACACGTCGATATAGGGTTGTCTGCAAAAAATCAGTCTGGAATTCCGGTCGTCGAATTTTAAGGATCAAAATATTGCTGCTAGTGAATACGTGCACCAGAGAGGTCCGAGTGAACTATTCCACGACACATATACACTGAGAACTATCCCGTGTATTAACAAAGGTCGCAGCATAGCAGCTGCGTGTAGCTCAGCCATTGAATGAAAGAGAGTGCGCATGTCATGTGTCCGTGAAATTGAAATGATTTATTTGAATGAAACATAATCAAAAATGTATAAATTTATGATCTTCCATGGCATGAATTCACAATTAAAAAAATTTAAAAGATATATTTACCAAGATAGTTTTCAAGGTCAAATTATTATGCATACCGTATTCTCACCAAGAAAGTTATTAAACTCTTCATTACATTTTTTACCCAAAGCAGTCACTTTTTTGTAGCACGTGGTATGATAACCTACAAAATCGAGTGATGCACTGGTAAACTCAGCGCCACTGTATTTAAAATTTTTCTTTTTACGAAAATTTAATTTCAACGAACAGTTTTTATACATTTCATCGCTAAAATCAAGAACATCATCGTCCGAATTGCATAGAAAACACTTTTTAGCCATTTTTTATCACAATTTAATGTTTATAAATAACAACAATAAGTATAGTAGTAGTAGCATGCTTTTTCAATTCAGAAAAATGAGGTAAACTGTTCCAATACAATGATGCACAGCATTTACGAGTGTATCGCTATCCTTTTCGATTTCACGGACGCATGACATGCGCACTTTGTTAATACACGGGATAGTTCGCTCGGGCCTCTCTGGCGCACGTACTCACTGGCAGCATTATTTCGATATTTAAAATTCGACAATCGGAATTCCAGACTGATTTTTTGCAGACAACCCTATATCGACATGTTTGCAATAAAACTATCTTTATTTTGATACAAGTTTCATGCATTAACCACACCGGTCCAAATTACTATTATTGATTTATCTGCCTACCCTATAGTTGGGACGGGAAAAACGTAGCCAACCTAACGTTTGCATATTCTTTGGACCTCATACTTTCGATTTGTATGTGATTTGTCTATTAACCAAACCAGTGAAATGAAAAAAAAAAATAATTTTTCAATATTAAATTAATCATATCCTGGACTGAAATTTTTCGGCCAACCCACTCGCGACATGTTTCTTAACATATTAAGTTTAATACGAGATTTAATATTAAATGCTTTTCATCCATTAACCAGTTCGGTGAAGGTCGTCTTATACTCGGATCTTCTACTATATGTCGTGAATTCACTTTTAGACAATTCACGTAAAAGTATAGCGAGATCATATTATCTAGGTAATCAGAAGCTGTACACGATTCAAATGTACGTCAGAGGGCATATTTGAGGATCCAGATACCTGCGGAAAGTATTACGTGTGCAGCAAGTTCTTCGAAAGTTACGTAGTGACTCACAACCCTTGCCCAGTTTTTGCAGGATTTGATCCTGTGTATAGGATGTGCAGCTTTTCGAAAACCTGCTTACCACCAATTGAAAGATGCATACCACAGGTATGAAAGAATCTTTGTTATTTCGACGTTTTTCATTTTGCGGAACATTTCAAAATGCGCCAGGAGATGGTTTTGCAGTATTCGTACCTAATTGCACAGAACAAGAACGATAACGTTTGAAGTTCGATATTTTCAATCCCCCACGACGATTGAGACAAGCAATATATCGGAACTATTAGAGCAAATATTATTATTGTGTCACCCAATGAGGTATTGGTTTTGGGTTACGTTTCAAAATTTTTTATGGGACACCTTGTATATTTGTGACTTTTTGTGTTCCTCCCGATAAAATAATTCCAAGAAACTAGCACACTTGTGGTCTAAAGTGATTAATTCAGGAGCTACAGGTACTTAAAGGACTATATACCACTACCATTATGAAACACAACCAAAGTAATTTAACTGTAGGGGTACAAGTTATAATCAATCGTAGTGGTACAATCCCTTAAGGGGCCTGGATACACACATTTATATATACGTATTTGCCATGTAAAACACGGACTCACAATTTCTCGCATAACTCACTCTATTTTCAAACTACATATATAATATTTAATAAGGCGGTAGTTAAGACCTTAATGAATGACAACTATTTTGGATTTTCTCAAAAAAGTTTTATAATATGCAAAAAACTCGCAGTGCAAAATCATACATTATATAAATGCCTGTAATTTGACAACCAAACACGATATCAAAGAAAGGCTAAATAGTTGCACAAGCGCAAGCTTTCTTCTTCAAGTTGCTCTTTGAGTCATTGCTGTAAGTTTAAAGGTAACGTCGCGTCAGGAGCTTGGAAATGCGCAATTCATTTTTATGGTGACCTTTGGACCTTACCTTTGGACCTTTTGACCTTACCTTTGGATTTTTGGACTTATCTCCTCTCATCTTAGACACATACACTGGAGAAAGGGAAAGGCGGCTACGCCTCCTCGCTAACACGGGAATACTCTTTTCTTGGTTCTCAATTTCGCGCGGTATACCCTAGACCCTTAAGTACCTGTAGCTCTTGAATTAATCACTTTAGACCCCAAGTGGGCTAGTTTATTGGAATTGTTTTATCGGGAGGAACACAAAAAATGACAAATATACAGAGGGTCCCATTAAAAATTTTGAATCGTGACCAAAAACAGATACCTCATTGGGTGACACAGTAATAAGGAAAGATACTATATTTGCTCTAATTTAAACCCACTAAATTATAATTCGCTACTACTGCCCATTTCCGGTACATTGCTTGTCTTTATCGTCGTGGGACACCATGTATAATGTTTGCAGTCGTCATATCGGTGTCGGAGCCTTTAGGGATAAAGTACGTTAATTTTTATCGACAAATCACCTCTCAAAAGTAGTTTTTCTCTCACCATAATAAAATGGCGGCCATTTTGTTTTTTGTTTAATTGACGCACTAGTGTTGTACTAATTTAGCCATAGCAACCTATGTAGAGAAGTTTGTTTGCAAAATAATTATTCAAGTTGCAGGTGAATTACGGTAGACAAAGCGATTATCAGTCGCTCTACGCAATATGTGTCAGTAAGGGCATTGTAAGGGCAACAGCGCAACACCAAGGAAGACATTCCAAACAATGGTTGTAACATTTGTTTCTTTTTTTCTAAATTAAATGTCGTGACCACTAAGTATCTTGCTTTATTGCCGGATCAGACAATAAAGGGTCATACTCAAACCATGATAGCCTCTAAACTACTTTACTTAGAGCTAAGAGCTACTTTTTTAGGAAATATCATGTGCTATTCATTGGAAATAAAAAAATTGTAGGTTAATCGCTCAGATTTTTTGAAAAAGCTGAAACTGTAAAAATACGCAAAAAATTATGTAGGTACCTGTTTTCTTTTAACATCTTCCATAAACTGTAATGAGTAAAAACTAACATTATGACGTCACTCGCGCTTGATTTTGTTCGGGAGCTCTCGGCGTATCTTCGGTACTGGATTCAAAAATCAATTTTTATTTTGATATAACTATTGAATTATTGCAAATAAATAGTTTTGTTATAAAACTTATATTCCATTTGTCAGACATTTTTTTTCAAATCCCAATTATAACAGTATTGTATCTTCTAGGACCAGCACCATAAAGAAGAATCTTGTATTTACGTAGATTACCAAGACTACTTGCAATGCAAAAGACCGGGATATTTTCGGAATCTTAACGACCCCACGTGTGAAACGTACCATTACTGCAAACCAACAGGGGCAGGAGGAATGTTTATCAAAGAAACATACCGATGCCCTAACGATTCACACTTCAATCCGTATGTCAAAAAATGTGACACAAACTACATTTGTCCATGTAGTGAATCAAATAGTGCAACAGTAGCGACAAACATCCCTGGAATAGATGGTGACTCCACTGATGATGAAGAGAAAAATAGGAGAGAAGTCGTAAAAAAGTATGAGAGTTCTTTGAAAGTAACAGAAGTCGATTCTGAGTCAGCACGTATGTCCTTCATTGTTCACAATAGATCTGACAATGCTGCTGAGCGAAACATTGCAGTTGATTTGTCAGAAACATCAAATAGAGAAGTAGCCTTTCACTCAGAGTTCTCGTTCGAGAGCTTACATAATATTGACCCTGAATGGACAAACTATACCAAAAGCACCCCTAACACATCCGAGAGCTTCGAATGTTGGACCAAGGGACGATTTTTAGATCCAGGAGACACCTCTTGCCAAAGTTACTTTCTGTGTAATCTTTTACGTAATGGGTCTTTCGTAAAGACAAGCTATTTATGTCCAAAGGGTTCAAGCTTCAATCCTTCTTCGAGCGTTTGTGACATCCAGTATAATTGTCCTTGTGAAGTTTATACAACTACACTTCCATCTAGCACTACTGACGAATCTGCACTCTCAAAATTGACTTCAATGACTGAATCAGATGGCTCATTTTCAACTGAAGCATCTGGTTGCAATTACCAGAAGAGTCCAGATTATTTCACTTGCAACAAGAAGGGAAGGTTTGAAAATTTGAATGATCTGAACTGTGAAAGTTACTTCCTTTGCAATTTGTTAAGGAACGGCTCCTTTTTGAAGACAGAATATTTGTGTCCAAAGGGATCCTACTTCAATCCCACTTTGAGCATATGCAGCAAGAGCTATACTTGTCTTTGCAATAGCGCTACCACAACTTCAACGTCAGCTGCTACGGTAACAGAAGAAGCTACTGAAATCAGTTCAGTAGCTACAACTACTGAACAAAATCATTGCAGATATGACAGCAATCCAGAGTACTTCACTTGCTCGGAGAAAGGAAGGTTTGAAGATCTCAATGATCTGACATGCCAAAGTTACTACCTCTGCAATCTACTGAAGAATGGCTCATTTGTAAAGACAAGGTATTCATGCCCAAAGGGTTCAAGCTTCAATCCTCCTTTAGGCGTCTGTGACACCCAATATGTTTGCCCTTGTGTCAAAGATGTAACTACCATCTCATCTAGTACCACAGATATAACTGAATCTTCAACAACAACTGAAAACGGTTTCACTAAGCCTGATGATTCTGCGACAACTGAGGCACCTGTGTGTGACTATAAGGAAGACCCAGAGTATTACGACTGCACAAGAAAGGGAAGATTCGAGAACCTGAATGACTTAAACTGCGAAAGTTACTTCCTCTGCAACTTATTAAGGAATGGTTCTTTTCTAAAGACAAAGTATGTTTGTCCAAAGGGTTCATACTTTAATCCAAATTTGAGTATATGCAGCAAGAGCTATATCTGTCCTTGCAATGGTGATATCACAGCTTCTTCGACAACTGTTTCAAGTACGGCAACAGAAGAAACTACTGAAATTAGTTTAGTATCAACGACTACTGAACAAAAACGTTGTAAGTATCAAGAGAATCCAGAATACTTCACTTGCTCGGAGAAAGGAAGGTTTGAAGATCTCAATGATCTGACATGTCAAAGTTACTACCTCTGCAATCTACTGGAGAATGGCTCATTTGTAAAGACAAGGTATTCATGCCCAAAGGGTTCAAGCTTCAATCCTCCTTTAGGCATCTGTGACACCCAATATGTTTGCCCTTGTGTCGAAGACGTCACTACCATCTCATCTAGTACCACAGATATAACTGAATCTTCAACAACAACTGAAAACGGTTTCACTAAACCTGATGATTCTGCGACAACTGAGGCACCTGTGTGTGACTATAAGGAGGATCCAGAGTATTACGGCTGCACAAGTAAGGGAAGATTCGAGAACCTGAATGACTTAAACTGCGAAAGTTACTTCCTCTGCAACTTATTAAGGAATGGTTCTTTTCTAAAAACAAAATATGTTTGCCCAAAGGGTTCATACTTTAATCCAAATTTGAGTATATGCAGCAAGAGCTATATCTGTCCTTGCAGTGGTCATATCACAGCTTCTTCGGCAACTGTTTCAAGTGCGGCAACAGAAGAAACTACTGAAATCAGTTCAGTAGCAACAACTACTGAACAAAATCACTGCAGATATGAAGACAATCCAGACTACTTCACTTGCTCAGAGAAAGGAAGGTTTGAAGATCTCAATGATCTGACATGTCAAAGTTACTACCTCTGCAATCTACTGAAGAATGGCTCATTTGTAAAGACAAGGTATTCATGTCCAAAGGGTTCAGGCTTCAATCCTCCTTTAGGCGTCTGTGACACCCAATATGTTTGCCCTTGTGTCAAAGATGTAACTACCATCTCATCTAGTACCACAGATATAACTGAATCTTCAACATCAACTGAAAACGGTTTCACTAAACCTGATGATTCTGCGACAACTGAGGCACCTGTGTGTGACCATAAGGAAGACCCAGAGTATTACGACTGCACAAGTAAGGGAAGATTCGAGAACCTGAACGATTTAAACTGCGAAAGTTACTTCCTTTGCAACTTATTAAGGAATGGTTCTTTTCTAAAGACAAAGTATATTTGTCCAAAGGGTTCATACTTTAATCCAAATTTGAGTATATGCAGCAAGAGCTATATCTGTCCTTGCAATGGTCATATCACAGTTTCTTCGACAACTGCTTCAAGTATGGCAACAGAAGAAACTACTGAACAAAAACGTTGCAGGTATGAAGACGATCCAAAGTACTTCACTTGCTCGGAGAAAGGAAGATTTGAAGATCTCAATGACCTGACATGTCAAAGTTATTATCTCTGCAATTTACTGAAGAATGGCTCATTTGTAAAGACAAGGTATTCATGCCCAAAGGGTTCAAGCTTCAATCCTCCTTTAGGCGTCTGTGACACCAAATATGTTTGCCCTTGTGTAGAAGATGCATCTACCATCTCATCTAGTACCAGAGATATAACTGAAACTCCAACCACAACTGAAAAGGTTTTCACTAAACCTGATGATTCTGCGACAACTAAGACACCTGTGTGTGACTATCAGGAAGACCCAGAGTATTACGGCTGCACAAGTAAGGGAAGATTCGAGAACCTGAATGATTTAAACTGCGAAAGTTACTTTCTCTGCAACTTATTAAGGAATGGTTCTTTTTTAAAGACAAAATATGTTTGTCCAAAGGGTTCATACTTCAATCTAAATTTGAGTATATGCAGCGAGAGCTATATCTGTCCTTGCAATGGTCATATCACAGCTTCCTCGACAACTGTTTCAAGTACGGCAACAGAAGAAATTACTGAAATTAGTTCAGTATCAACGACTACGGAACAAAAACATTGTAGGTATGAAGAGAATCCAGAATACTTCACCTGCTCGGAGAAAGGAAGGTTTGAAGATCTCAATGACCTGACATGTCAAAGTTACCATCTCTGCAATTTATTGAAGAATGGATCATTTGTAAGGACAAGGTATTCATGCCCAAATGGTTCAAACTTCAACCCTTCTTTAGGCGTCTGTGACACCCAGTACGTTTGCCCTTGTGTCGAAGATGTAACTGCTGTCTCATCTAGTACCACAAATCTAAATGAACCCTCAACAACATCTGAAACCAGAATAACTGAACCTGATGACGAAGTTACAACTGAGGTACCTGTGTGTGACTATCAAGAAGACCCAGATTACTTTAACTGCACAGACAAGGGAAGATTCGAGAACCTGAATGATTTAAACTGCGAAAGTTACTTCCTTTGCAACTTATTAAGGAACGGTTCTTTTCTAAAGACAAGATATCTTTGCCCAAAGGGTTCCTACTTCAACCCTAATTTGAGTATATGCAGCAAGAGCTATACCTGTCCTTGCAACAGCCGTATGACAACTGAACCGACAACTGTCTTCAGTACAATAACAGAGAACACCGAGGCATCAAGTGAAGCTGATGATGTATTAACAACTGAAGGAGTTGTGTGTGATTACCAACAGGATCCAGAGTACTTTACTTGCACCAAGAAAGGAAGGTTCGAAAACCTGAATGATCTGGCATGCGAAACTTACTTCCTTTGTAACTTATTGAGGAATGGCTCTTTTCTGAAGACAATATATTCATGTCCAAAGGGCTCGTACTTCAACCCATCCTTAAACATATGTAGCACGAATTATATCTGTCCTTGCAGTAGCCGTATCACAACTGAGTCATCGAATGAATACAATGCAACAACTGAAGCAAACACAGCAGAGTGTTCAACCTCAGCTGAAAGTGCTTGTGTGTATAAAGATGACCCAGATTATTTCAGTTGCACCATAAATGGATCATTTGCGAATCACAATGATCCAACGTGCAAAACCTTTTTCCTCTGCAACTTATTAGGGAATGGAACGTTCATAAAGACAAGGTATTCTTGTCCAAAGGGTTTATTCAATCCAGATTTAAGTTTGTGTGACAGTAATTTCTCATGTCCATGCAGTGAAAAGAATTTAGACAAAAGATTATCTGATTTCTCATCTTCGCCAGTACCTGAATAAACTATAAGAAGTACTGTTATACCTTATTCGTTCTCTGTTTATATTAACATCTATGTAAATTTTAAATACATAGTCAAATCTAGGTTTATATGTAGATATGAATAACACGTGTAAGCTACTTTTATCAGAAATAGCTCATTTCTAAGGGTAAGCTTGAAATTGACTTGGACTACGTGATATCAGTTACCAGCTGGTATGAGTCTAGACAATGTAAGCTCAAGCCAGTGACCAAACAGAGTAACAAAGTGTGATTAGGTACTTTTAGTGCTATGTCATAGGATGATCCACAAATGTAAATTAGACCTTTTTCTACACAGATATGCTCACGATCTTCCACTACTTATTTTGTATAATTGTTTTAGTTTTACTCATACTTTTATACGATTTTATATAATTGAGGTGTACACAATGAACTAGGCTTGAATAAAAATGTATAAGCTTTGACATCCTTCTTTATTCCACAATTTGAACATACACTAGCATTGAGGAATGATAGAGTTTCCTAGTAGTGTCTTCAGTACCATATCACCTGAAACTAAAGGGTACCTCAATGTTACGTTATCAATTGAGATAGGTAGAAAAAGTACACAAGGACAAGAGTTGATTAGGCTATGGATGGAACTGTCATCATAGTTTTCCTGTTATGGAATTACCAATCAATGAGAAAGCTTGAGTTTTTTATTAACTTATATTTAGTCTCACTTATATTTCTATTTTATTCAGTCGTTCTTCATACATCAAGAACTGGGCTTGCGAGTGTTGGTCTATTCAAGTCCCGCGTTAACAGACTTCCTCGAACATAACCAAAGTTTACGGAATACATATAAGTTGGATCACTCTCCATCGGCACTTTGAAGATCTCACATCAAAGCGATGCCGCGGCCGCACGCGCCAATGGACTAGTATCATGAATTTTATTTCTGGTTTCATATGATAGAGTACGTCATAAAAAGCATCTCATTTTTTTCTCCGATTTTTTTGGGCACATGAAAGCCGTAAAAATGAGGAAAATATTTGAATTCTCCTAGGGCAGTGACGTCACTGGCGAACAGCCAATCAAAAGACAGATATGTGTGCTGTGTTGCCGCATTCTGATGGCGCGCGGAGCTGTACGCGGGCTGGCTCATCTATCTTGTCTTCTGTTTCCGTCTGATATGTTTTGTGGTTTTAATGTCCCGTGATCCCAAATTCCAGGGCTGTTCCAAATTACTGTTCTAACTTCGTCCTAGAACTGTTTTCATCATGCCCCACCCATTTTGTGATTCTAGAATCGATGATTGGTTGGTACGCTGGTGGACCAACCAATCACCATTTTGAGAACTGTAAAATGGGCGGGGCATGATGAAAACAGTTCTAGGACGGTGATAGAACCATAATTTGGAACAGCCCTTCCGAAAGCTAAGTTAAGGTTCCTGATCCGTCAATCCTGTCAATCAATCGTCATTCGGTCATTGTCATTTCCAAATTCCATTGGACTTTGGCTGTAATTTTCAACAATCTTAAAGTTATTATTATTTGTTTGCGTTTATTTGTACAGGATATCCTTTTATTCCATTCTACTAGGTTTCAAGTTATTTTATCATAACATAACCAAGTAAAGTATGAGTAAAATCGATAGTGGATTCACAAAAGCCGATTCAGATAACCTACCTAAAGTTGATATGGCTATGGCTATGTTTCATATAATGGGACAAATCGAACTCAAAAGAGGGAAAAAAATAAAAGTTATCCGATTTAAATTTTTACAATATTTCCGGAAAGCTAAATGTTCATCTTGCCTTACATTTAACTAGCAATGCAAAATTATTAGAATATTTGCGTGTATTAACTTTTTTTCACGATAGATAACAAAAAACTGTCATTTCGGTAACGTCGAATAACTGACAAAAAATCTTGAATACGAATACGTTTAACAGGTTAATACTTATAAAACGTATTTTAGAACCAGAGCTAAATTTTTTTTGTCAAAACAGTGTAATTTTTCAGTTACTAATGAGATATTTAAAATGATATTAGATAACTTTGGCCGCAGCTCTTATTTTAAAGCTTTAATTTTTCGCTAATAGTTGAATAAATGCTCAGCTCAATACCTTATGAAAATATTTTATTAGAGGAAAGTAATGTTTTAGCTGAAATTACAGTTAAAGTAAAATAAAAAATTAAATACTGAAGAAAATTCCACTCTTTTAGAATGTTACCGAAATGATAAAATGTTACCGAAATGATTTTTGAAACTCAAAATTGGGGTTCCGTAGCAAATAGGACCATGTTACCAAAAATATATTTAATTTCATTAATTTCAATTTAAAAATATATGAAATAACGGTGCATACATCAGAAAGAAAAATAATCGTATGTCTCCTATAACAACTTGCTCTATCTTTTCTAACTTTTTTTCGTCCTGTATTTTTCTGATCAGATTTCTTTTCTTCGATTGTTGCAACATCTCTGGTTTCATTCACATTTTTAGGTAAGTTGTCATTTACGACAGCATCGTCTTGATTTGATTCTACCTCAATGTCGCTTATGGGGGGGGGGGGATTTTCTCCAAGGAAGTTTTCTGTTTTTTGCTGTAACCGTTTTCTTTTTCGATAACTTGAACTAGCTTCTCTCCATTTCTTGCGTATTTGTTTCTTCTTTTTTGTAGACATTTTATTAATGTCTGCTGTTAGTCCTTTTTCTTTTTTAAGTTTATACCTTTCTCTATCCTTTCTTCTTTTTTCTATCAGCTGTTCTTCGGTCATCTTTGATCTGTATTTTGCAACCCTTTTTCTTAAGTCTTCCCTTCTTTGGTTAGTAGTTTGTTCAGAATTTGTTTTTTTCTTGCTAACAGATTTCTGTTGGACTCTGCTACGTCTCTGTTCTTTTTTATTCAATTTAATCTTGAAACCATTATCCACTTTATTATTATTTTGGAACGTAGCTTTATCAATTCCATTCTTAGTTGTCTTTAGCTTTTGGTTTGATTTAGTCTCATTACTCTCTGGTTTTCTTATGATTATTTTGGTACAACATATCTCTTTTTGCTCTTCACATGAAGTAGCATTGTTATAAGTTGCTGTTTTTTTTTTTCGATAATCGCCTTTCAAAACTTGTTCAAAATCTTCCTTAGTTTTATTCTTGTGCTTTTGTTCTGCCTTTATTTTTTCTTTTAGGGTTCGTTTTTTAACTAATTTGTTCTCGTATGCCTGTTCCCTGTACCTCTTCAGCTTCTTTTTTAGTTCATTAAGCTCCTCGGCATCATCCATTCTGTCCTGTATTATTAAAGAAGTAATTTCTCATTAGTCATTTCGGTAACCAACGAATCATTTCGGTAACAATATAGTGCTACTGTATTTGTTACCGAAATGACGTTACCGAAATGACGAAATTAAACTAAATTACACACAGCGCCGTCTCTATCGAAAACTAGAAACACAAAATTTGAGGTTAGAATAACTACCTATATACCTGAACAAATAATTAAAAATATACCCATTAAGACCGTATTATAATTTATTTAGTGGTGTTACCGAACTGACTACTAATAAGTGTACGCATCCAAAATTCGAAACAAAAGTAGTAACTGGCAAAAAACTGTATGTTTCAAGCAAAAACTTACCACGCATCTAACGATAAACACCACCGCCCAACCGTTTGTGATAATGTGCACTCGGTTTTAGCTCAATAATAAGTAGATGGCGCTCTATACACTTAACGATACCGAAATGACGGATATCTTACCGGACACGTTTAATTCGAAAATAGATGAAACAATTTGGAACAAATATCGACAGAAACGTTTAAAATAAAAATTATATGAGTGATGCTCAACGCTTTGAGGGTTTGGTAAATAAACTTCGCAAATATTTCGTGATATTGAGCAATGAATTCGAAATTTCATAAAACGGACAGTTACCGAAATGACGTTTTTTCACTTTACAACTAATTAACTTATTATTCTACTCTATGTAAGGGTTATTGAAAAAAATGCGCGAAGAAGAATGTTTACCAATTGTTAAGAACAATCAAACAAAAAGGAATTCGAATTAGTTTTTGTAGCGCACCCTCGGACATGCAATTGTCCCATTATGTGAAACAGAGCCCTATGGTGAACGACTTTTATGTGGATAATATGCAGTTCTTCAATATGGAGATGAGAAATGTGAAAGCTAAGAAGTGAGTTTCAAAATATTTATAACACTTTGGATAGCAAATAACATGTTTATGTGAAATGTAACTGTTTTGCGAGTCGGAGCTGTTCTTGGCAACAATGCACTGCTGATAATTCGCGCGGTTGGCACTGATTGGCTGAATTTGAATTCCTCTCTTTAAACTTTAGAATGGAATTACTAAAAAACAAAATGATGTAGAAAGTAACGAAATGCAGCAGAACGTTTATTTGTGTATGCACTAAGCGGTCATAATAATTAAATCATTATTCTTAACCTCGTGATACTAGTCCATCAGTTTTTGCGTTGGTTTTTGCCCAAGTACGAGGGTCTTTTAGCGGGGACTTGCTAACGCCTGGGTTTCACGTATATACGAGGGTCATTGTAAGACTAGATATTGACAGTCGATTTAGACATACAAATACAAATATAACGTTTATTTTGCTAATACACTAACTTACATAAATGGATAACGAAAGTAAAACCTAGTAAAACTATTACTAATGAATCTCAAATGATTTCACATATTGTAGCTATTTCGTAGATAAGTAAAAATTGGTTCAAAGGTGCTATAGTATTTTTACCTTAATGTTGTGTTTATTTGGCTTATTTTTGAGACCACAGCTTATAAGATTTATAGTATAGTATATGGACGAACTCGTATGTACAATTTTAAAAGATAATGATGTGGAAATGCTTTACTTGGATGTGAATAAATTATTTTTGACATTTTGCTTTTCAGTGTCATTCCAATTGCTACTGTAGAAACTAAATTGTTAAAGCTATCAATAAAAATATTTCCGAGCTCTAAGGTATAATTTAGGATGTCCCTGGGTGGTATGGTAAGACCATCGAATGAATATTTTGTCTCACTATACGCTTTTACTGTAAGTCTTGAATTAATCACTTTATACCCCAAGTGTGCTAGTTTGTTGGAATTGTTTTATCGGAAGGAACAAAGAAAGGCACAAATGTACAGGGTGTCCCATTAATAATTTTGAACCGAATGTCACGTGACCAAAAACAATTACCACATTGGGTAGTACCATGACAAAAAAAGACACATCTGCTCTAATTTACATCCCCAAAATTATAATTCTCTACTACTGCCCAGTTCCGACATATTGCTTGTTTTAATCGTCGTGAAACACCCTGTATTTATATCCTTTACATTTCAAGGTTTACCACAAAATAAGGATGCATCTGATTGTCATTTTCCATCCATTAATAAATTTAAATGATAAAATCAAACGTCTAAAAAGATTATCCATTTCCTGCAAACAAATCCGAGATAACAAAATCCGATATTTTGGAGACACTGTATACACTTCGCGTTAAACACGTTCAACCTCTACTTTGCGCCGCCCCGTATCTCCCAGCTGACGTCGGTATACTGCTACCGGTGTATCGGGGAGACGGGGCAAGGGGCAGGCCGTTTTGATATTTTTGCGGAGTGATCCAAATTATATGTATTCCGTAAACTTTGACATAACCTTTTCACAACAGCCGCGGTATTCTGGTATTTAGGCTCTGCCTACACGGCCCGCCCAGTTATTAAAAAATTGTCCTCTATACTCTGATTTTTATTCCAACCTCTACCTCTTTGAGCAGAGCCTCTTTTAACTTTGATTCCGATTTCATTCTAAACAGCAAAAACATTTTACATTCCAGCTCCTGCCCTATAACACACAACAGATGATGTGAGCATTACAAAACTTTGATCACTGTTCTAACATTAAAAGTCCACATATAAAAGTGAGAGTGCTAACTGTTAAATTAAACATTTGTTTTCCTTTTCGGCATAAGTACTGACAATTTTGGACAAGCACAAGGTGTTTGAAGTGGAATGTAAATTTTTCAAATAAACACTCCTTAGTTTGCAATTTCACTGCTTCATACTCACCCACTTTCATGTACACATCTGTATGTTTTTAATGAATTGTTGGCATCTCTCCATTATCCGTATACAGGGGACAAATGATAATTATGTGAACATTTTACTAGGATATGTTGACAGCCAAGTAGTAAATTAACTGCATTGCAGATCAATTTAGGTAAAATAACCATCACAAGCTACAGTGCCTCACATAGATACAGCATGTTGACCATGTTAGTATAAAAGTATAGTAAGTAGTAGTAAGTAGTAAGTTCTGTCTTACTCGTACATCTTTCACATGTTTATTAAACATGAAAAATTGATGCTCTCTACTTCCGTCAATCGACCTATGGCGCACTGATGATCGCTAATAAGCGTGAAACAGCTGTCTGCGTACTGGTGGATTGACGGAGGTATAGAGCAACCCTCGTAGTAAGTAGTAAGTTGATAATAAACGAGATACAGCACGTCAAAGCAGTGGCGGCTCGTGCCAACTTAGAGAGGTAGTGCCAGAATGACAGCCAACATTTCAAACCGATATAAAATTGAAAAAACTACTTATACCTAACTAGCCGATGAACCGAATTTAACTAAGTCTTTATGTTCGACTTACCAAGCATCGATAAACTGAAAACATTATTCATAGGCACTTTAGATTTTTCATGGCTTTTAATTTTCTCCCATGTATGAATAAAATCATCTGTGCCTTTTTTTCGTCCAAGAGTCATCGCCTCCAAAGAGAACACACACAAAACAAAACAGTTTGTTAACTTTTTCGCAGTCACTTATCCAATTGTTTTCATAATAAATAGCCTTATTAAATTTACGACAACGCGATTTCTGTCCTCTACCAATAAGTTTTTTCAATTTTTCTTCCAGCGGAAGATTACTAAATGAGTTTATTATTTCGCCGATTTTATTCATTTTCGTTCTAATGATATATTTTAATTAAACACAAAAGAGATACCGATTCGAAAACAGCGCACAACTCACTAAAACTAAGTAGGTAATAAGATCTATATTTCAAACCTTTAATGAGAAAAGCCGGCATCAGCATCAAACATAAAGAAATCGAAACTGCTGAAACAAAACAAAAATAGTGAACCATGAATGGAAATATGGGTAATGTGCCTCGCACGATCTGCTTCGGATTTTCGTATTTAAAATATATCCAAACGTCCAGCATAGCGTTCTCTCTGTCACTCCTAAGCGTTTGTGATAAAATTTGTCTCGCTCTGTTTGTGCCTTAGAAGAAACGGCACCGTAGGCTGTTGGCAACTCGCCGTTCCTTCGCATCCTCTGCTCTCATCATGTGAGTTGCGACGATGCCACGTGTTGCCTGGTACAAGCATTTATGCGCTGAGCCGCTATGGCCATTTCATATAAAACAGAAAAAGTTGTTGGAAACTAACGTAGAATAAGGAAGGTTTGAGAGATAGGTAAATATGTTTTTGTCGAAAATTAAGGTAGTGCCATGGCACTGTGGCACTACCTCACCAGCCGCCACTGCGTCAAAGTTGTAATTATCGTTTAGTTTTTGCTGAACGATTGATCAACAGGATGCTGTTATAACACATTATCACCTCAGGGGATTTTGAGGCAGGAAATTCAAATTTGTGCTTAGTTTGGATACTACTTGTAGAGGGCGCCACTTACAATATACATCAAGACTATTTGAAATGATGTAACTTTTTTTATGTCGCGGTATAGTAGTGTAAATGCAGAAGAATATGTTTTTCAAGAACTTTTACGTGAAAAACGTAAATTTTGTCGCACTGTTAGTCTGAGTAACCGATTTCCAGGTATCAGCTTATCAATTAGTCAGTCCACAGTCAAATTTGCAAATGAACTCTTTTTGTTAAAAGCTTTTATTTAACTTGCAATGTATGTACGCTTGTTCGGGTGAAACCTTGCAACTCAATTTTGAAGCAGATATCTTCAACCGATTGAGTTGAAATTTTGTATACACGTTTAGTTGGGATGACAATGCACGATAAGCTGTATGACGTAGTTCTAAATTCAATAGTGGAATAGTCATTTAATGCATTTCTACAATATGGGTATCCATATCGATACGAGAACGCCCAGTAGATGGTAAGGGGAATGACAATCTAATGAGAGGACTGACAGTAGATCCACTGATGCCATTTTTAGTCAAACGATGAATTTTGTTGTGAGCTGGTTGTGAGAGTTATGCTATTTATAGCTGACACGTTGTTTTGTCACTGCATGAACCTGACGACCTGAGAGAAGAGAGTTTTTGCATTTGGCGCTGAACTAGCTTGCGGTGTGAGCAAGAATCTGGCAGCAGTCACAGGAGATTCTGGATCGAATTGTACGAATTCCTTTATACAGCCTAAGCAGTGGTCATCAACAGGTTGTATCGACGAATGGTGCCGACATCGACATGAGGATTAGGGGGTAGCTATCGAACCGCTAGTGCACCGAGCAACCACGAAGGGTGGATCGGACAGCCGGTGTGTATGACCCACGCGACGTAAGTGCTAAAGAAGATCCGCGGTAAGGATTGGAAAATCCTTATTGGAAAATAATAAATTGTAAAGGAACATTTGGGGTGCTGAACTGACTTTGGGAAAGTAATAGGGATGAACTCGTGTTGTTGATGGACTATTATCACCAACACAGTTTTAAGGTTATGTTTAGAGTAGGTCTATATTTTTAGTTTAGTTTAAGATTTTCATGATATCTAATAAAAGGAAATCTACGAAAATGAGTGGATATCAGGATAGCGCAAATTCTAAATTAGAAACTGTCGTTCAAATGATGGTAAATAATATGTATTTTTAGATATAATATGATGTGTTTTGTTGTAAGAGCTTGGATAAAATATACTATTCAAAGTCGGTGAGTTGTTTTATCACTGCATGGACCCTGTTTACGACCTGAGAGAAGAGAGTCTTTGCACAATGAAAGGGCTTGTTGAAAGTGACTCTTAAAATAATGTGACGTCATTCTAAATCAAATATGGCGGACCAGCCAAGATGGCGGAATAGCCATTTTTAATGCACTTCTGCAATATGGGTACCTATCCAATGAAAGGGCTTGTTGAGAGTGACTCTAAAAATAATGTGAATGGTATCAAATAAAAGGGTTTGCCGAAAATAAATAAAAATTGTTTTGATATAAATGCAAGTTAATAACTAAAAACTAAAAAATAAATCAAACAGAAAGACTTTTTTAAAGAAAGCTTTCACTTAAATGCTCTAAAAAAAAAGAAAATAAGATGTTCCTTTAAAGTGTTAACTATCAACTTATAGCCTCATTATACGCAATTTATATGATCATAAAGGCTTGTCGCGAGGTTTGCGTAAGTACCTATAGGAATTCAATTAAACTGAAACTTTAACACACTTAAATTTAGCAGACCAAGTTAGTCAATTGAATAGGTACTAGTTAATACACACAGGAAATTCAAATAAGCAACCTATATCGGCAGCAGCAAGAACGTGCGTGGATATTAGACCAATATGGCAGGCCCACGTAAGAAAATAGAAAAACTAAAATTGGACAAAACAAACTTGGACACAAACGTGGGACGCAGTGAACATCGAGCGGCCATGTCATCATCAGTAAGAACCGACGCCACTGAACCAGAGCATTACAGCGACCGCTCACAACAGCCGCAAAAAACGACACGTCACCAAGAACTGACGCACTCAACAGAACGAGGCACTGACCAACCACAACAAGCCACGAAAAATGACACGGTAGCTAGACGACAATGAATAGCAATGAAATGATTCTTACACAATACAATAGCCACCAGAGCACCATGTTCGACAGTTCACCTGAGGACTATTGAATACAGCAGATCAATCGAAACATTATACTCAAAAATTGTTTAGACTGGAGGTCCAAAACAGACCTTTCGATATCTCAGTACTTCTGTGTAATCGGCATCGACTGCTTGGTCATTAGCCTCGTGTTCTGTGTAGGCTTTGTTACTGTTCCTTTCGAAAAAATGTTTCGGGCAGTGCAACCGAAATAAGTGATCTCGATACATCATCATCATCATAGTCACAATGTCTTAACAGACATGTGGTGAACTCGTAAAATGCATTAAGTCGGAGCTAGAGTATTGCCGAGACGAATATTATCAATAGTTTCGAGAACTGTAGCTCGCTATCGTTTGCGATTTACTGTCAGCTCAGTGGCGCTATTGATACTCATATCCAGCAACTGTTTCGTCGTATCCACCCAGCGTATAGGGAAACGGCCACGGCGCCGCCCACTCGGAGCGTGACCCTGAACTACAAGTTTCTCCATATTATCGCTTCTGTGAATATGTCCGAAGAATGTAAGCATTCTCATCGACACAATGGAGGATAGTCTCTTTGGATTACCGATGTAAGCATTCTCATCGACACAATGGAGGATAGTCTCTTTGGATTACCGAGCTCATCCAGTATGGAAACATTAGTTCGATGGGCGGTATAAGGAATTCTCAGCATTCTCCTCCACGTCCACATTTCAAAAGCATCTATGCGAGCTCGATCTGTCTTTTTAACAGTCCAAGTTTCCGAGGCATACAAAAATATGGAGAACACAAGAGACTGAACCAGTGACATTTTGGTAGCTTTGGTGATCTTATGGTCACGCCGTATTTAAGTAAGCTTTGTCATGGCCACCCGTGCCTGTTGAATGCGCCGTCGAATCTCACTCTCACAGCTACCTGAATTGTCGATCAAAGAACCGAAATACACAAAGCTTTGAACTACCTCACAACGGCCTATTGACTTTATTTCTCGATGACTGTCATGCTCTCTATCTACGATCATAACCTTGGTCTTGTTGTAGTTAATACCAAGACCATATGCTGCACTGAGAAGCAGCAATAAGAGTTGTATCGTCAGCAAATCTTAAGTTAGATATTTTGCTTCCGCCAATAGTTATACCGCCATTCCAGTTGTCCAATACCTGTCTCATCACAAATTCGGAGTAAATGTTAAATAACATCGCAGATAATACGCATCCCTGACAAACTATTTTTTTGGTTGCTGTTTGGCCAGACAGGTTACCATCAATTCTTACACGAGCTGAGCTAGACTCAGATCTCGATACATTCGATGCATTATAAGAACATGGACTTTTGTTCATGAAATATATCACATAAAACATTTTTTTTTTTAAATTTTTATTAGGAGTCGTGCTCAATTTATGTAAATAATTTTCTGAATGAGCAGATTTTCTGAAAGTAATCTAACATAAGGTAAGCAGGACGGATCTGACTATCTGCTTTACATTTGGTGCATCACTCGTAAATTGTGACGTCTCTTCAAATCGTGCTCTATCAATTATTTAAAAATGGCAATTTATATTATCCACCAGTCGTGGACACAAAATTGAACAATAATACATTTGTTTCATTTGGTTCGCTGTTCTGCATTCTATATTAGACACTTTCCATTTTACCGATTTCTGCTGGTCACATGGACTACTTCGTATACACCAAAGAATGACACTAATTTATGTGTTGAAATAGTTAATTATTGTACTGTTTACTAATGAAGGTAAATTGATTGAAATAGTCCGCAACTTATATTTTGATGATGCTTTAATTCAAGCATACCATAACTTCCTATACGCGCAAAGCTATGCTAATAAAGTGAGAATACGATATCTTTGACCATATAAGGGTTAGATTCAGAAAATACCTTCAATGCAAAACTGGGAAATTCTTGAAAGTAAGAATACCAAAATTTTAAATCAAGCATATGGTAATCTTGACCGAAGCATTTCATAATCTTGACTGATGCATTTCATAATCTTAACTGGAGCATTTCATAAACTTGACGCAAGTGGCTCAACTTTATTCTAAAATTGTGATATTCTTGGATGAGGAACCTAGTAGTATTGATTTGAGCGTTTGATAACTTTGATGAGCTGTTACCAAAGCCACTGTTGTTTCATTCCAAGAAATGTATTGCATTGAAGCAAGCATTCAAACCATTCTATGAGCATGTAGAAATTTTTCTAGTCTGCGTCATTATCTGCAAGACATACACATGTAGAAGCCAATTGAATTTTGGACTTGGATGATGTGTGCAAAGTTTTCAAATATTCGTAAATCAGTCAGTGCCTGTTTAGTGATGGGTACACTGGAGAAATAGTTCTGCAAAATTTCTTAAATCACATTTAATATACTTACTTATCTAGGAATACCTGAGTCAGGTCTCCGCATCCCCATTCTTTTAATAGCTCATTCATGGTGGAATAGATCCAGTGATAAGGAAACTGATGGGAACTGGGACGCGACTCAAATGGCGGTGGACCAGCACTACCGGCAGCTTCGTTGACCGATGGTCGACGGTGGCATCACGGGTATCACGTGGCAATGGCAATTTTTTAACAGTTTGACTAGATACTATTATGTGCTATTATGCAGGATCCAGGATGCAGGTATTATGCTACGGTGCTAAAGACGGCGGCGAATGCGACAATCCGAAAACCGATAATGTTGGCGCGGACGCGGACGGGCAACAGGCGGTTGAGTGAAGAAGGTGGAGAGATTAAAGTTGACACGTAACGTAACACGCTGCGCGCCTGCGCACTCTGACGTTGGTAGACGTCAAATAAATGGTTTACTTGATACAAATATAGGGTGTGCTTGTAAAACAGCGTTCATTTTCAAACCAAGATTATCCTAGTGTAAATGAAGGTTCGCATTTGCAATCTGTCTATATTCTTCATAGAAGTAAACGGGACACCGCTGGAAAAAATGAGAATCTTGATATAAAAATATGAAATAATTGTTATTAAATTATTATAGCCTGGGTTGCAAAGAAAATTGTATTTTCTTTAATTTAATTTAAATTTCTTTAAAATAAATATATAAATCAAAAATATATTATTCTCGATACAAATTTTCTATAATTTTCTCATCAGATATTCTTTCTTAGAGTGAGAACAGATATTCTTGTTGTATGTATTTACAAGAATATCTCATTTCTTGACTTGAGAATTTGTTTTTATGTGTGCATTAAATCATAAATCTGCACCAAGGGTAACCGAAAGATAGAGAATAAAAGCCTCTTTATGACAGTGAAACTTAAAATTATTTGGATCATTCTTATGACAACTACTGCCACTTTGAAGTTCAAAAATTAGCTACTATTTATAAATTTTTATTCCGCTATACTGAAAATGTTGCGGCATGAGTGGTAGCGTTTTCGACATAAGAGAACGTGCTCTTCATTGAGATAGCAATAGATCGATTACTCAAAAACGCCTCCAGCGATTGCTTCCAAATTTGGCCAACAAGAATTAATAAAGGACCTTCCGATTTGCAAGTTTGAAGTACTAGATTTGCGCTGCGATCCATATCATTTATCCCTATACTCATATTCTATGTAGATAGACATGACCCTGCCGTGCCGCCGCTGCTAAAATCAGAACCGATCTAACCCAAAATGTCGATGCGCAAAGGGATCGGCGCAAAGCATCCCCAGACCTTGAGAATGACAGCTGACTGTTTGTTGAGACGTGCTATAGGCATAGGCGATTCAGTTGGTCTTCTATGGTCGCTGTCTTTCTGTATGTAACTGTTTGTCAGTTTGTTCTTATTGGGTGTGTTCAATGGGACTTAGCCCAAAAGCGCTAGCGTGGAAGCGCCTGCAGGCGGTAGGTGTGACCGTTGAACGACTTTCTTTTTGACGTTCTAAAACTGTCATATCCATCTCCATATTTTCATATTTATTATCCGTATTGTCAAAAGCCTAGGCTATAAATCACAAATCCTAATATTAAATTGACACTATACAAAGGTAACAGATTCCCTAAGATACAAATAACTTTTTCTAGTTTTGTGCCGCTTCGCTAGCCAAATAGCGCTTTCTAAAGGCGCTAACAAAGCTGACTGGCGCTTTTTTGACAGCTTGTCGTTCATCGGTTAGTTAGCGCAAAGCGCTCACAAGCGCTTACGTCCGCTAAGTCCCGTTGAACACAACCATTGTCTCTTCATTTTTGTGGCTTTTGTCCGTTTCAAAATTGTTTAAACAAAGTAACATTATTATTTTAATTTGATGTTTAAAACTTTCTATTCCTGGGCATTTTGATAATGTTTGATTTAGGATTATTGTGAATCTAGAGCGGTTCTCAACGGTATCTGATTTTGTTAGTCCCATCTCATAAGGCAGTTGGGTGTCAATATATAACAAGATATAAGTATGCATAAGTTTAATGTAAGCTGAAGTAACTGGATATAGATATATACAGAGAATATTTATTGATAAACGACCAGTCTAACAGACTCCCGTAAACGACCTGGACGCACAGATTTCTAGCTATTCAAAATTAGAAGTATTTGACATCTACTGAAACCTTTGTAGTATGGTAAATGCGGAGTAGGTTGACTTGATGATCTACAAAAAAATTAAGTATTATGTAAATGCCTTCAATTTATCATAAATTCAGAATCCTCTTATTCAATGCATCTCTCCATGGTTGAATCTCACTATAAGCGGTAGCAATTCGTTTGAATAAGAGATATATCGATACCTCCAAAAAAAAAAACACTGTAAGTGATCAATGTAGTTTTTACAGGAGAGTGTCTTTAATTAGGACCCATCTTTAAAATGCTGTAATGAAAAGTGCCAAGTAATTATACTTTTTCTGACATAAGGCTCCCGTAATATGATTTTTGTGTTACTTACAATAATTATAAGAATGGTTCCATTTAACCATAAAAGCAATGTGTTGGCACCTACAACTATTTTACTATAAGACGTGCTCTATTTGGCAGATGCAACGATTGCATATGATATTCTTTAAAGCTTTGGCTGGTGAAAACAAATTAATCTACAGCAGTAACTCAAAAATACAAAAAACTGAAAAACAACAATTTGTTAGTTATAATGTTCTTTTTTAGGAGGTCTCGATATGTAGAAGAAGTATAAAACTAGACTCATTACCCTTACAAATACTGGTAACGTTGCTATGGTAATACCACCACCTAAGCTTATTGCTAGTGGTTTCTTCGTTAGCGAAATGTACATGTTGATCAGTTTTTTGTGTGACAGATCACCATCTACCCATTCGGAGCTATATATCGCATATGACATTTTCTCGCTCTGAAACAATTGCACGACATCACAAGAGAGCATCAGTGCTGTAGTTGAAGATACCAAACTTTGTTATCAATATACAGTGATACTTTTTTTAATGTCCCCCTTTTCATTTTTTGAACGGGCCAACTCAAAAAACTGAAACTATGAATAATGAAATTGATGCAGGGGTACTATCTTTTGGAGTAGTTTTTAGAGCTCCTGATGTAAACTTCACAACCCTAGAATATAAAGTCAATGTCTTCTTCTTCTTTATGTGCTATCCCCATTCTGGAGGTTAGCAATAATCATCAAGGCAATTTGAACTTTGGAAGCCGCTGCTCTAAATAGTAATAAAAAATAATAATAATTCATTTATTATTTGTTAAATGGCATATACAAATATTCCATAACAAACTCAACGTCAATAAAATGGGTAAACAAGATGAAAAATTAAAATAATGTGTAGATACTAAAAACAGACATTAATTAAAGAATTCTTCCAGGCTGTAAAAACTTTTTTCTATAAGAAAAACTTTCAGTTTTTGCTTGAAAGTAGCAAGAGTATGTGCTGTTTGGATGCTGTCATCAAGTTTGTTGAAAATTTTACAGCCCATATAAATATAAGATTTTTGGTATGCTGCAGTACGATGTTTCGGAGGAACAAGCAACTCTTTAGATCTGGTGGAATAAGCATGATCATCTTTAAGACTGAGAAAATTGGATTTGTGTTTATATACATAGGCTGCCAACTCATATATGTAAATACTAGGTACTGTTAAAATATTCAGAGTCTTGAAATAATTTCTACAAGACTGACGCCAATGAAGGCTTTCAATTATCCTTATTAGCATATTTTTGCAGTAAAAACACTCTATCAATAGATGAGCTACATCCCCAACTCAAAATACCATATCGCACATGACAACTAAAGCTAGAATGATACAGAGTTATTAAAATATGTTTGCTACAATGATTTGACAAAAATTTTAGTCCATAACAACTTTTACGTAATCTATTACAGAGTGATTATATGTGAGTCAGTTGACGATCAAATGGTTATACCCAACATTTTAATAGAATGAGAGGATTGAATGGACAGATCTTTATTATGCGAAATACTAAAGTTTTGTAGCTCTTCTCTCAGTGAAAATTTCACTACCTGTGTTTTTTCGGTATTTAATATGAGGCCGTTCTTTGCCGACCATTTTATTGCCTTGTTATATATTACTTCAGTTTTAAGAGAGAGATCTGTGATACTAGAATCGGTCACCAAAATATTGGTATCATCAGCATAGGACACAATTTTACACTCTAAAGTGGAATTAGACAAAAATTTATTTAAATCGTTTGCATATAACAATAGCTGGTTATTGGAGCAATTATACCAATCCCTCAGACTCTTCAGCCACGAATGTCTTCTCCTTCCTATCGTTCTTTTTCCTGCTATTTTTCCTTCTACTTGAAGTAGATGATATTTCTCCCCTCTCATAACGTGTCCCAGGTACTATAATTTTCTTTTCTTTACGGTTAGCAACACTTCTCTTTGTTTTTCCATTCTTATTAGTACTGTTTCGTTTGTAACTTTGTCTACCCATGATATTCTCAGAATTCGACGATACATCCAGATTTTAAAACCTTCGAGGTGTTGGGTATCTATTTTTTTTATAGTCACCTACCACAAAATGGCGGAATAGTTGATAATTGCCCGAATACATTGTTAAAGAAGCATGATGTGTTGTTTCGTCTAGATTAAAACAAAATTCAATCCTTAACATAAACTTTACATTATCTTTCAAGTTTCCTAGCTTAAATTCAAACTTGAAACAAATACTTCTGGATCTATCGATATTGATATTTGTATATCAGAATACTTCACGATTTTGTGGTAGGTGCAGATATCGTCTTTATATTCTAGAGTTGTGAAGTATTCATCAGGAGCTTTACAAAAATCTGTCACAAGACCCCCCCCTTTCAATTTTGATTTACAATTCTTGTGAAAAACCGTTTTTTGTAACTTTAGCGGTTTAGCCGCATACACTCAAGTGGCCCACCCTGTATATTGAAAAAACTGTTCAAATGACAGTAATTTCTCTTACAGTCAATTTGTTTTTAGTACTACATGCATAAGTACCTGATCCACTATTTCATTTCCACACCAGCACTGACTATACATAACCGTGAGAATAACCCCAATATATGGTAGAATGAATACCATATCCGAGTTTTGGACCTAAAAAAAATTGAAGTTTAGAGCGTTAGGCTAGTTGCATACACACCGATTTTGGATGGTCGGTTTTGTTCCGGCCGTCCAAATTCCAATAGTGAACCACTGGATGGAACGGGACTTGGCACACGCGGCGACTGTAAAATAATAGTCCCGGCGACACAGTCACATACGTGACTAAATACACCCTTGCACACGTATCGATTGTTGACCCCCCTCCTAAAATTGTCTTATGCCGCTAGGTCTTTCCTTCACAGGTCAATAGACAGCCTATTATCTATACTACAAGCTTTTCAGTGTTACAAAGCCCCACCCCCTAACCACTCCAATTTCATCCCCACCTAAAAAAAATGTAGGAAATGATCAGAAACGCCTAAAACGTCTAAAAACGAAGTTTGAGTTGCTTTCATACTTTTCGTTTTTTTATTATTGCTACGCTGCCACTGATACGATTTTCAACAAACATACGCGTTTTCCATCCTCACCACGGTAATAATACTGTGTCAAAATTTCATTAGAATCAATTTAATAGTGTCCACGTTACAAGATACAAAACGATCTAAAGCAATAAATACTCGTATGTAATACAGAAAATTTTAAGTCCCTTAGTTTCCGTAATAGGCTAGGCAATGTTTGGATGGACATAAAAAGGTGATTTATGTTGCTAGGTCCTTCTGCACAGGATAGTGGACAGCCTATTATGAATACAAGAAATTTTTCAGTTTTCCGACCCCCCACTCTCCAACCACCTCACTTTCAACCCCACCCTGCTGCAGCTGTTTTTATATTTTTAGTTTTTTTATTATTTCTGCGCCGTCACTGGCACGATTTATAAAAACCATACGCGATTTCCATCCTCGCCACGATAGTAATACCGTGTCAAAATTTCATTAGAATTAATTCAACAGTTTCCTCACAATATAGAACGATCTAAAGCAATACTCTCGTATGTTTACACCAGAAAAAATTCTATGTTCTTTGGTTTCTGTAGTAGGCAAGGCAATATTCGGATGGACCTATAAAAGTTACTTATGTTGCTAGGTCTTCTTTCATAGGTCAGTGGACAGTGTTTTATGAAAGCAACACATTTTTCAATTCTACAACCCCCCACCCTCCAACCACCCCAATTTCACCCCCATCAAAAAAAGTAGAAAATGATCGGGAACCCCTAAAACGCCTAAAAACGAAGTTTGAGCAATATTTAATTTTTTTGTTTTTTGCTACCTACTCCGCCGCCTATGCACAGATTTTCAAAATTATAGGAAAATTACCTACTTAGACCCAACAGTATATCGCTGCCCAAATTTCATCACAATCCATGCAGCGGTTGCTGAGATTACGAGGCTAGAAAAAAGCGACAGACAGACAGACAGACAGACAGACAGACGGACAGACAGACAGACAGACAGACAGACAGACAGACAGACTGAAATGAGTGACGTGGATTTTCGTTATGTAGACATCATAAAATGCCCAAAAAGCATATTATCTCAAAATCGAAAATTTTCGCGATCACAATACTACTCCCCTCACCTATCGGTGTGGGAAGTAAAAAACAAATGTTCAAAACAAAGGTTCTTTCCAACAGCAATATTTTGTATCGTCCACTGAACCGTCTCGAAACTGTTCGGATCGTTTGTGGTGCGCATGCGTTGATTTTGGATGGTTTTGTTACCGTACAATCAGGAAAATCTGTTGGAAAGGTTCTTTCTCTGATTTCACTGGACTCGTCTCAGTTCTCACAGCTATCAAAGAAAAACTAACCTCGATTTCATTTCAAAAACCACCGTCAAAAGGCAAGACGCCAAGAGCTTTACTAAAATTTATCGGGGCCTGAGTTATCTGACGATGACTTGGTGTTAGTGTGGTGTTAGTCTGTCAACTACAACCGAAAAATGAGGATTATTTGGGTAATTTTAGCCATGAATAATGCTTGCCGCTCACAACCAGGTATTCTTGTAGCTCTATAAACAAAGAACCTGGGTTATGTTTTCCATAAAAATGACGGAATTTATCATATCATACCATGTATAAAATTATTGTTTGATTCCATTTTTGGCTTTGGTGTAGTTTCGGCCAACAGACAAGCCAGCCAAACAACAAGCAGCAGCAAAAGCAAAAGAAGCAAAATCAAACCACCCTCAATCTCAGCACTCAAGACTCAAGGAAGCAAGAAAACAGAAGGTGCATAGAAATGACAAAATGAAATTGTACGCCAAGCGGGCGATTTACTTTCTACTGCGCATGTCAGTCATCACAGTCCTTACTCTGGACCGAGTACCGATTTGACCGTACAGAAACCGTCCCATGAACGGTAACGAAATCTGTTGGAACGCTTTATGGACCGTTTCATGAACGGACACAAAACGTGTTGGAACGCATTTCACGTTCTGCGCATGTCCTTGACGATAAATTGTACGGTATTCAGGTCTGTTAGAAAGAACCTATTAGCAACTTTTTTTGCTGACCATTCCACTTCCACTTCATGCTCAGTCGATGGGAATTTGATTCAGCTAGCTGCCTTGTCCTCCATGCGACAGAGAGTGGCATCGACAGTTCTGGAGACTGTCCCACTTCCTCATCTAAACCGGTCTGGAAACCCGGATCAGCCATGCAGCGTAAAAACACTTTAATCTTGCGCCCCTCCTTTGGTTTCCAGACTTTCGCCAGTAAAGTGGTCAGCTAATCACTGCACGTTTATTCCCTCAAACCGAAATAGAGTTCGAATATCGCACTCACATGGATTTCGTCTCTCTTTGTACACTTTTCGTGCGCGTATATGCATTACATCCGCCATGATAAGTTTAGATTGAAAAAATCACACGCTCGCTCCCAACTAGACATGTTTTCTGAAACAAATCCTTTAATTTTGAAGCAAATACGCCTGTGTATAAATACCAAAAAAGTGAAATCTTTTGAACTTTTTCCTTCTATTTGTTTAAGCTTAGTTCAGATGACGCGCGTACGACGCGCGTCGACGTGGCGCTCGTTTTGAAAATACACATAATTAATTCAAGCTGCTCACATTCAAGGGAAACATTCAACACAGATGTTTTCATTGATGAAATTGAGAAGAGGCCTACGATTTGGGACATGCACTCCAAATTATATTCAAATAAGATGACAAAAAAGAGCGCCTGGGAGGAACTGGTCCTAATGTTTTGCAAATCCGATGATACCGAAGAAAAAAGGAAATATAAAGTAGGTTCTTGCTACTGCTGTTTACAGTTAATATAGCAATTCGGATCATTCTATCCTGCCATCCTAGTTTTCCTTCATTCACATAGTACCTTGTCAACTTTACTTCTGAATTAGGTAGTTACAAAATTTAGGTTCGTGATTTCGCAGGTTGGGATGCAGTGTAACGTATAAACTTGTAGAGAGTCTATTCCTTAAAATTGGGTGAACCCAGTGTGTCCTTTCCCTCCTACGTCGTTTCCTTCTTCTATAGGCTAATCAAACACAAACAGCTTCTCCTACATCCATTCTCGTTAATAACAACAAATAAGCTGACACTCGATTACCTAGTTTCACTGTATATAAAAGTTGTACGAAGTCCTACGTGCGTCATCTGAACACAGACGCAACAAACGTGCACCACATCGGCGCGCATCGTACGCGCATCATCTGAACTAAGCCTAAAATGTGAAGCAAATATTTCGATTTTTACAGGTAAAAGCAAATGCTCTTTTTCATGAACACGGCCTATTGAGGTGTGCGGTTAGCAAACTGAATGCGCATCCAACAAGACATTAAACCTTATAGTAAATAGTTTGACGCCTCTCAAGCTCACCTGCAGGAGTAGTGACATACTGGTGCAAATATTGAAAATGCCACAGGACAAAACGAAAGTTATTCCTGTCCCGCACAGTCTGTTCACCTCTTTGAAGAACCTTAAATATAAGAAAATCTTGATCAGAAGAAACACCCCGGCGACACGCTTAAGGTTTCCATACCCTAAGAAGAAAAATGAAGTTAAGTTGATTGACTTAGTAGTTCCCACACATTACGCCATCCCCTCCCCCAAAATGTGGGATTCCGTTAGGTCTTTCCTTCACAGGTCAATCGACAGCCTTTTATCAATGCAACAAAGTCTTCAGTTTTACAACACCCTAACCCCTAACCACCCCAATTTGCCCTCTCTCCGAAAAACAATTGGTAAATGATCCGGGACTTCTGAAATGCCTAAAAACGGACCTTTTGATCTGTTTTTATATTTTCAGTTTTTTGATTATTGCAGTGCCACCACCGACACGATTTCTAAAAATCATACGTGGTTTCCATCCTCGCCAAGGTAATACTGTGTCGGAATTTTATTAGAACCAATTCGGTAATTTCCAGGTTACACAATACAGAACGATCCAAAGCAATACTCGTATGTTTGTACATCAAAGAATTCTAAGTTCCTTGGTTTCTCGCAAGGGAACGTTAGGAAGGATCTAAATAAGAGTATTATGCCGCTAGGTCTTTCTTTCACAGGCAATTGACAGTCTATTATGCCTACAACAAGTTTTTACTTTTATAACCCCCCAACCCCCAACGACCCCAATTACACCCCCACTAAAAAAAGGAGAAAATGATCAAGAACCTCTATAATACTTAAAAACGAAGTTTGAGTAGTTTTTGTATTTGTAGTTTCTTTATTATTCCTGCACCACCGCTGACACGATTTATAAAAACCATACGCGTTGTCCATCCTAGCCACGGTAGTAATACTGTGTCAAAATTACATTAAAATCAATTCAATAATTTCCTCGTTACACAATACAGAACGGTCAAAATCAATACTCGTACGTTTGCGTAAGAAAAAAAACACTTTCGTTTCTGTAATAGGCAAGGCAATGTTCGGATGGACCTAAAATGTGATTTATGTCGCTAGGTCTTCCTTCAAAGGTCAGTGGACAGTCTATTATGAATGCAACAAATTTTAAATTTTACAACTCCCACTCTCCACCATCCCAAATTTCACCCCCACTCAAAAAAAAGTAGAAAATGATCAGGAACACCTAAAACGCCTAAGAAAGAAGTTTGGGGAATATTTGAAACTTTTCGTTTTGCTAGTTACTCCGTCTCCAATGCACCGATTTTTTAAATAATAGCAGCATTACCTACTACGACTCCACAGTATATTGCTGCCCAAATTTCAAAATCCATGCAGCGGTTGCTGAAATTACGATGTTACTAGAACGCCAACAGACAGGCAGGCAAACAGACCGACAGACAGGTCGACAGATCGACAGACAGACCGACGGAAATGAGTGACGTGAATTTTCGTTATGTATACATAAAACACCCAAAAAGCGTATTATCTCAAAATAGAAAATTTTCGCGGTCACAATACTCCCCTCACCTTTCGCTGTGGGAGCTAAAATGATGCTGTTATAAGCTCAACTTACTCGAGAACCCGAAGATGCCATTTAACACACGCCTTTAAGCCATCGTGGTCACCGGTATCCTTCAAAGTCTCTTCTATTAGATTCAGCTGGATTATGAGCTCTATCATCAGACTGGTGAACGTAGTTGCATAGACAGTGCACATGTGAGCACTATAGGTACACATCACTGCCTGTATGTACAAAGTAGTTAGTGAGGGTTTACATTGAGCATACGGAAGTTTTTAGTCGCTCCTTGGAAAGTCTGGATAAATTCCATGAAGTTCGGAGTCCCCTAAACCCCTTATAGCCCTCTCTAACACTGCAACCATAACAAGAGTTATCCAGACTAACCTGCAAGGTCTTTCATTTGTTAATGTTGTACCAGTAACAGTACGGAATAGCAGGATAAATAATATAAATACATTTTATTATATAAATAGATGTAGGATTATAATTTCATTTTATCTTGTTTATATAGGATGCCCTAATAAGAACGATAGGAAAGAAAAACTAAATAAAACAACAACGGTTTGAAATATCAAATTGGTTTTAGCTTTATATTGAAGCTACATCCATGACATTATGTATGGAATAGAACGTCATGCAAATGTTTGTCTCGGGCCCACTGGCAGTGCTTCAAGCGGTCGGTCCCACTTCGGATAACATTTTCGAGCATTTGTAGCGTTATGGAGTTGATGGCTACTCGAATATTGTCTCCGAGGGCATCCAAAGAGGCTGGTTTGTTGGAGTAGATCAATAATTTGACGTACCCCCAAAGAAAATAATCGGGAGGTGTCAAATCACAAAATAGCGGTGGCCAATCAATGAACGCTCATCTAGTGATGATCCAGTCGCTAAACTTCTGTCGAACAACTTCGAGCGTTGCGTCGCTTGTGTGGCTGGTGACTCAATCCTGTTAGAACCACATGTCGGTAATATCGATGTTGTCGAGCTCTGGCCACAGAAATTCTTCCAACACCGCTCGATAGTGTGGCTCATTGGTTGTAACGGTGTCTTCTTCCTCATTTTGAAAGAAATAAGGACCGATGATGCCGTCACGCCACATTCCGCACCACACATTCAATTTTTTCGAGTACTGGACTACTTCTTCGGTCATTTGTGGATTGTTCACAGCCCAGTAACAATTCTGCACAGCCACTGAGGTAAAAATTGACTTCGTCTGCGAAGATTATTTTTTGGCAAAAATGAAGATCGTCGTTCAACATTCGTAGCGCCAAATTTGCAAACTCACAGCGACGGCCAATGGTCTTCTCGCTTCGACTGTTGCGTCAACACGATCTTATACGCGTGTAGTCCCAAATCCAGACGCAAAATTCGTCGAGTTGTCTTTTGGGTGAGGCCCAATTCCGCGGCTCGGTGTCGATACGACAAATTTGGGTCCTCATGAACACTGGCAGCTACGGCGGCGTTATTTTCTTCATATCGTCGACCAGTTCGCATTTGGGATGGTTTCCTTAGATCCAGTAGAGTGTACTTACGCTCAAACTTTTCCACGTTGCGACGAATTGCCTGCTCAATGAAGCCATGTTGATGGCCGAGTTCACGACGAAATGCGCGTTGTGTATTTACAATTTTGCGGGAACTTCCGCAGTACTTTTTAATAACTTCCAAACGATCGGCAAGCATGAAACGATCCATGATGAATTGTCAAACCTTACTGAATATTCTGACAGCTGGATGACGTTTGTACCTTTGACAGCTGTCTAGATATCCCTTTTAGAAGACCTCACTTCTATTGGGGCACCTTATAGTTTCAATCAGTTCATCTATGAAAACCCTCTTGTTACGGCTTTGCTTATTAGAAGTTTCGCGAATATTCTAGAACTTTCTAGAATCTCCTGGTAAGCGATCGGAGGAAAGACGAAGACGCACGACGATACGACGCGACTGTCAGACGGTCAGTCAGGAAAAGTCAGTCAAAAGTCGGGGAGCAAGACGTACCCAAAAGGACGCGACGCGACGGAGATATAGATAGACGATCTCATATCTTATTTTTGCTAAAGACGTGAATAAGGGCAGTGGAAGACGTCCCTCGCGTATTCTCAATCAAGACGCTGTAACCAACGTTAATATTCCAGCACCGGTTGTCACTGAGTTGTCCCGAAACTTTTAATAAAGGTTTATACAACGAACTGGGATATACGTTATTCATACCAATTCTTACATTTACTTAGCCTTAAATTAGGAAGGGCTCATAGTCAAACAGCGATTAATGAAAAATGTTTCCTAGTTTTACTACGCATGAGAATAATTAAGTCATATTACCTGGAATACAAAGAATATATTCCAGTGCATTACAGAAGGTTTGTGAGCTGCAAGTACTAATCTCTGATTCTTCACTATTGCCAGAAGTATTATAGCTATGTTATTAAATAGGTTGTTACTAAAGAATACTTTGTGGAATAAACGAGCCACTTCTTTCCATTTTTTTGCAGATTCAGCCTGAGACTGCGACTTAGGCTGGAATATGGAAGCCTGCATTGTCGTTTGGATGAAGTGTACAGTCTATAATCACTGAGTTCTCCCGAAACTTTTAATAAAGGTTTATGCAACCAACTGGAATCTACGTTATTCGTACTAATTCCTACATTTACTTAGCCTTAAATTAGGAAGGGCTCATAGTCAGACAGCGGTTAATGAAAAATGTTTCCTAGTTTTACTATGCATGTGAGAATTAAGTATATATTACCTGGAATACAAAGAATATCTTCCAGTGCATTACAGAGGGTTTGTGAGCTGCAAGTATTGATCTCTGATTCTTCACTATTGCCAGAAGTATTATAGCTATGTTATTAAATAGGTTGTTACTGAAGAATAGTATCTGGAATAAACGAGCCACTTCTTTCCATTTTTTTGCAGATTCAGCCTGAGACTGCGACTTAGGCCGGAACATTGAAGACTGCATTGTCGATTGGATGAAGTGTACACTCTATAAAAATCGAAAATATCCATTTAACCCTCAATATAGACACCGTCTTATTTTTTATGACACAATTATTGCACTGAGGTCTGACTGACCCCAGAGTAATTTTTCCAAATTTTTAAACGTAACTCATATAACTAGACAATTTCGTTCATTACTCAAATGTATTTTATTAACTTAAGATTAAAAAAAAAATAAAAATAAACAAAATACATGATGAATTGTTTACATTAAATGTAACAAAACTTATACTCTTAACCGAACACTAAGACACACTGATAAACGAAAACAAAAAAAATTAAGACAAAGTGACAAAATTTTTGTGGTTCTAGTAATGTCTCTAAGGGCCGTATTCATAGTCGTCCCTTGAGTAATACCTAACGTTCCCTTAAGTAACACTCGAAGGATACTTGAGGGAATCTAAAATGTGGCTTTCCTTGTTTATCTATTTCCTAGATAGCATCTACGAGACTGCGGAATTCATTTGGCGACGTTGTCATATTTCGAGTCAATTTGCTATGTCTATGCCTATGCATTTTGATGTTTTCTGTTATCTCTTTTTGTTCTGTGCCAGTATTTCGTGTTTTGTGACGGTCATTTTTCCGGATGTGGCAGAAACTACAACACCGTATTCCAAAATTAACCTACAAAATCTTGACAATTGCTCAAGGGAGCCTTACGCAAAGGACCCTCAAGTAAGGTTTCGAAACCCAAAATCTGACTTAAGGGACCATGAGGTATTAAGGGACACTTAAGTATCCACTATACAGGGTTGTTCACGTTATTCGACACGGAGCATTATGGCTAAAGTATTTGACAAAAAAGAAAATAATAACTTCGGATGGATAGACACTCATAAAGGCTACATTTTAAAAATATTTTCATGTTATACAGGGTGTCACAAAAACACGAAATGTATCAAAGTCATGTTTTTTTTAAATGGAACACCCCGTATATTATTGCACATTCAGATTCCTTGGTGAATTCTAGTGTGACTTTATGTATCATACATGGGACCTAAAGCAAACCGTTTAGGTGTAAATCACCTTTTTTGGTATATGTAGATATCAGGAAAAAATTGAATATCGCAGAGATTGTAAAATATGGAAGGCTGTGACTTTGCCGTATTACTAAGCATAAAATGCGTCAGCTTTGATGAGACTGTAAAATTTAAATTACGTTTATGCTTCGAGAAATCGGTCGATTAATTAAGGAAACTTCGATCAGCGATAACTTGATTTTTTCAAATGGGAATGCCTAATTTTTTTTATACGGTTAAACGTAGAATTTGATAACCTTTCTAATAATATAAGGTTGTGAATATCAATCTCTGGTAGTTTTCATTTAATTTTAAATTTTCAAACAAATCGGCGATTTTCAATTTTCCTACCTATAAGCAACGTAGCAGGCCATGAACTATAAACAAAAACCTGTTCAGGTAGAAGAAAACAACTAACTTAGCTGAAAAATACACACTAACTGGACTAAAGGGACAAAAATTCCTTACAACAAATCAACTCTCCCAGAAACAACTGCGATAACATCTCCAAGGTCAATGTGTCAAAGAGAAGCTGGAGTATTGCAGTAATAGATATTTTTTACAGTCTACTGGCTACCGCAATTCACTAGAGATTAAAAATGTCCAAGATAAATAAAAAACCTGATATGAAATAAAAACAACCAGCGACTGTTGCTCCAGCACGCAACTATCAATCATATGTAATGGTGTAAAAAAGTACTAATTTGCGTCGAAGTCGATACCTCTGACTGGAGCCCTTCTATTTTTCAATATCTATTAGCAATATTGCAAAAAAGGAATACTGATACATCAGATTTAAATTTTCTGCCATTTAAGTTATGTTTTATAATTTGAACAAATTTTAATTCATTCTTCATTCTCTGCGATCTTGCTAATAGGTACTGAAGAATTTTCAGAATTCCAGTCAGAGGTACTTTTGATTTGAGTTTTGACAGAATTGCATACTTTTTTATATCATTAAATGTGAAATTTTGTTATGACAATAATAAACTGCTTGCAACATTCTCTAGTAGTTTTTATTTTATTTCAAAATTTTTAATGGTTTTGGAAATTGCCAATCTCTAGTACATTGCAGTAGCTAGTAGGCCATGAAAAAATCCATTTCTGTCATACTCTAGCTTCTCTTTGACCAAAGATATGTTACCGCCGTTTTTTCTGGTTAGACTTTGTTTGTTGTGAGTAATTTTTATAATTTTGTCCCTTTAGTCTAGTTCGTGTATATTTTTCAGCTAAGTTAGTTGTTTTCCTCTACCTTAACAGGTTTTTGTTTATATTTCATGGCCTGCTACGTTGCTTATAGGTAGGAAAATTGAAAAACGCCGATTTGTTTGAAAATTTAAAATTAAATGAAAACTACCAGACATTGATATTCACAACCTTATATCATTAGAAAGGCGATCAAATTCTTCGTTTAACTGTATAAAAAAAATTAGGCATTCCCATTTGAAAAAATCAAGTTATCGCTGATCGAAGCTTCCTTAATTCATCGACCGATTTCTACAAGCATAAACGTGATTTAGATTTGACAGTCTCATCAAAGCTGACGCATTTTATGCTTAGTAATACGGCAAAGTCACAGCCTTCCGTATTTTACAATCTCTGCGATATTCAATTTTTTCCTGATATCAACTTATACCGAAAATGGTGATTTACGCCTAAACGGTTCGCTTTAGGTCCCATATATGATACATAAAGTCACACTAGAATTCACCAAGGAATCTGAATATGCAATAATATACGGGGTGTTCCATTTAAAAAAACATAACTTTGATACATTTCGTGCATTTGGAACACCCTGTATAACATGAAAATATTTTTTAAATGTAGCCTTTATGGGTGTCTATCCATCCGAGATTATTATTTTCTTTTTTATCAAATACTTTAGCCATAATGCTCCGTGTCGAATAACGTGAATAACCCTGTAGATACGATCCTAAAGTACCTTTCTCCAAATTAAAAATTTCATCTTTACATTTCGTTCACATAAATTGAGTCTTTATGGTAGTCTACTAAGTTTTTCAGAATTTCCAACTCGAAATGTCTTTAAAGTTCCTTTTTTAGTTAACTATTTTATCTGTACGTTTCGGCACTACAACAGTTCATACAAATTGAGTCTTTATATTAGTCGCAAATGGGCTTGGCATATGTCGCCACCAACAAGGTCCTTGTCTGTATTTTCAACTAGAATATATCAAAGTAAACTAAATACGCCAAGATATTCTATCCAAAATGAAAAAAGCAGTGCAGATTTAAAATAGTGTCTTAGTCTTAGTCCCAGTGTAGCAATTAAGGCTTAATCATTGGCGGTTTCAAAAAAAGTGTGATAAAGCTATAGGTAAAATATTCCGGGTATCGAAGATTTAGATTACTTAAGTGTCTACAATGTCTACAACACTGAGGTGCACTTGTAAACTGCATTGTCGATTGGATGAAGTATGCACTCTATAAAAATCGAAAATATCCATTTAGTCATTGGCGGTTTCAGAAAAAGTGTGATAAAGCTATAGGTAAAATACTACAGGTGTGGAAGATATGTTGTAACTTCACCTACCTTTATTTTTGAGTATATCAAGATCATCATAAGTAAGTTCAGCAGTGCTGTGGGGTATATGAAAATCACCGAATTTATATCAAATAGTGACAAATTTCCCCATTTATCGTAAAGAAACATGAAACCGGTACCTTCAAAGAAGAGCTGTAGACTCACTACCACAGCTGTATAGCTGTTGTACCTGTAACAATACATGAATAATATAAAGTTTAACACTTCCATATCACATACCACATTGAGTTGAAGATTGAGTTCGGCTTCAAACTCTTCCAAAACCCTAAAATCTTCAAACCTACTATATTCGGTCTTACTACAGATACGAAGTCAAAATGACCGTCCATTGTACTTTTTCCATCTCCTGCGGAATGACCTGCTATGTGGTTATATGTGTGTCTGATTGTTACATATCCTTACCCTAGTATATTACTTCCTATATTGATTAGTAACTCGAAGGTTCGAGTTATACAGGATGGCTGTAGTAATAATAATAATAACAGTTAATTTACCGAATCTGTATAAAAAACATACATTGCACAACAAGGTAAATAAATGGTAGACCCCACTGATGGTGACAACCTTGTGCGTGGGAGAAGACTTATAGTATACCCTAAAGTAAACATGTTCTTCTTGGTTTTCTTAGGAAGTGAGTTTATTACTTACGGGTTGTTTCTTGGTTATTTCTTCCTTTGGTTGAACCATATAATATACCAATTAAGTTTTTATGTATCTCTCATAGTCAAAAAACTAGGCCAAAACCTATGGACATTTGGGGCGAGGCGGATCTAAACAAAAAAAAATTCTGTTACAATTATGTTATATTAGGTACCTAGACGAAACGTCCTAGGAAAAGCAAATTTGTGTTTCATTTCACAATTCAACCAGAGGATGGAATAACCAAGAAACTACCCGTAACTAAATCAAACATTTAATATCAAAGAAAGCGGTAAAAACAACTATACCAGGTGTCCCATAATTTCCTTGACACGTGATATTTTCGTAACGAAAAACGGTTCAAGCAAGAACTGAGTGGTACTTTTGAAGGTACTATAGGGTCTATCATACCATGCATTCAAAACATTTTTTTTTACGTCAACCCCTAAAACTCACCCCCAACTTTTTTTTTTTCAAATAGCACCTCATAGGTTTTCCTACATAAATAGTATCCCCATTTTATTTAGAATCTTGTGGTACCTTTAATTTTATATGCAAACTTATTTTTTCCGTAGAATCATAACCATAAGACAAATGAAATGATAATTTGCTTCACGCCTGATATTTTTGTAAAAAAAACGGATAAAAAAGAAAAGTAAGTGGGTTTTTCAAGGATAGTGAGTGACCTATCATTCCTTCTGATGAACCATTTTTTTCTTACTTAAACCTATGGAATCCACCCCTAGCTTGTTCTTTCAAATTTCAATGCACAATTTTGCCTGGAAAAATAAATTCTTTACTTGAATTTAATTATCGTATTGCCTTACTTTTTATGCCCCTACTGCAATTTATCGTTAATTTTTTTCGTTTAATCCATGAAATCGTAAGCATAAATTAATTAAAACACATGTTTGGAAAATATTTTTTATTATCATGAATCAACTAATAAAAAAAGATTTGACAACAAAACTAAGTGCAGAAACGTGAAAAAGTTTTATGGTTACATCGGGCCGCGCCAACCCCGTGTGCAGGGTGTGCCCCGCACACGGACGCCAAAATTAGTGATAAATTGCAGTAGGGGCATAAAAAGTAGGGCACTACGATAATTAAATTCAAGTAAAGAATTTATTTTTCCAGGCAAAATTGTGGATTGAAATTTGAAAGACCAAGCTAGGGGAGGATTCCAGGGGCTTAAGTAAGAAAAAAATGATTCATAAGCAAGGAATGATAGGTCATTCACTACCCTTGAAAAACCTAGTTACTTTTCTTTTTTATCCGTTTTTGTTACAAAAATTTCAGGCGTCAAACAAGTTATCATTTCATTTGTCTTATGCTTATGATTTTACGGAAAAAATAAGTTTGCATATAAAATTAAAGGTACCACAAGATTTTAAATAAAATGGGGATATCATTTATGTAGGAAAACCTATGGGGTGCTATTTGAAAAAAAAAGTTGGGGGTGAGTTTTAGGGGTTGACGTACAAAAAAAAGTGTTTTGAATACATGGTATGATAGACCTTCAAAAGTACCACTCAGTTCTTGCTTGAACCGTTTTTCGTTACGTTAATATCACGGGGTCAAGGGGTATATACATAAGTGCATGAAATCATAATTTTCTCAGACCAAAATTCAAAAAGACATTTATCTCAAAAAAAAGGAAATGTAAATCCAATCCTGTTCAATATTCACCAGTTCATGTGTCAGAAGTCTTGGTAAATTCATAATCCATTATTGTACTTGTCTTTTAAACAACTGCATGCAATTTATAGTAATCAGATGTTCTGGTAGAGTATTATAACTTCGTGGGCCCAAGAATAAGAACGACCTCTGGAGGACTTTTTTTTAGGTTTGGAGACTTTTGCGTAATTTCTATTTCGTGTTCTATGGTTGTGTTGGATTTGGACTAAAGAAGCTTTCTATCGGTGCTGGGTTATCAAAATGTTGTGTACATATATAACTGACGTACGTCTAACGTATTGGTATCTTTGTAATGCTGGGAGGTCGGATATAACATCGGCGTCTGGTATATAGTTTTTAATTTATTTTATATAATACTATGCGGAGCTTTTTAACCATATACACTATTTGTATATCCCACTTGAAGTGCGCATCAGTATATAGTCCAAGGTATTTGGTGCTATAGTGACATGTTATATTTATCTTACAATTGTTGTTGTCTACTATACACAAATTATTATAATGTGGCAAGTTCGTAACATACGAAGTGAAGGGGACGTAGTGAATTTTACTGAAACTTATGGGAAGTGCTCTACTATCAAACCAGTTCTTAATTGTTAGAAAATCTTTCTCGGCAACATCTTTCAATACACTCCAGGTGTTTGACTCATAAAAGACAGCTGACATAGAGAGATTTGGTGATCCAGATCACTCGTTTTACGGAAAACTGTTTTATTATCACCTTTTTAAGCATTATTTTTCAGTTCTTATCTGCTTTCTGGACTACTCAGAGGCGTTTGATCATAAACTGTGGCAAGATATTATCTCTATGGGAGGTCCTTATCATCTAATATTTCTCATACAGCGACTCTATGAGTCTAGCTCGACTCGTGTAAGAATTGATGGTAACCTGTCTGATCAAATTGTAACTAGAAAGGGAGTTTGTCAGGGAGGTGCATTATCTCCCATATTATTTAACATTTACTCTGAATTTGTGATGAGATAGGTATTGGGCAACTGGAAAGGAGGTATACCTATTGGCGGAAGCAACATATCAAACATAAGATTTGCGGACAATGCTACCTTTATTGCTGCTAGAACTGGTAGCTCTATTAAACATCTTAGAACAACACAGTGCAGCATATGGTCTTGGTATCAACTACAGCAAGACCAAGGTTATGATAGTAGATAGAGAACACGGTAATCGAATAGCTCAAAGTTTCATATACAGGGTGAGTCAAGCTCAACGCCTCGGACTCTTGTGATCAAACGATACCACTTTTCGAAAAATCGACTTTGCTAGTGTATGTAGGTCGAGTTGCACTACATTTTAAAAATAATGACTTTTATACAAGGTGTCTAATAAAAGTGTGACATATCAAAGTTATGTTTTTTTGAATGGAATACCCTGTATATTATTACATATTTAGATTCCCGGGTGCATTTTAGTGTGACTTTATGTATCACATATGGGACTTTAAGCGAACCGTTTAGGTGCAAATCACAATTTTGGGTATAGGTAGATGTCAGAAAAAAATTGAATATCGCAGCTAATATAAATCTTAGAGGGCTGTGACTTTGCCGTTTTACTAAGCATGAAATGTGTCAGCTTACGTTAGACGGTCGGGTTCGAATTACATTTGTACTTGGAGAAATCGGTAGATCAATTAAGGAAACTTCAATCAAAGGTAACTTGATTTTTTCAAATGGGAATGCATAATTTTTTTTATACGATCGAATGTGCAATTTGATAGGCTTTCTAACGATATGCGAATGTAAGTATCAATCTCTGGTAGTTTTGATTTAATTTCAAATTTTCAGTAAAACCGGTGTTTTTCACTTTTCCTACCTATAAGCAACTTAGCAGGCTATGAAATATAAACAAAAACTGTTCAGATGGAACAAAACAACTAACTTAGCAGATAGTTACGGACGAACTAGAGTAAGGGGACAAAGTTATAAAAGTGACTTACAACAAATCAATTCTAACTAGAAATAGCAGACATAACACATCTAACGTCAAAAAGCAGCTAGAGTACGACAGAAATGGGTATTTTTCACAGCATACCGGCTACTACAATATTCTAAAGATTGACGATTCACAAAACCATTGTGAATTTTGAAATGAAAGGAAATCTACCACGTAATGTTGCTGGCAGTTTAATAGCTTCAGAATAAAATTTAACATTTCATGATTTAAAAAAATAGTAACCGATACCTCTGACTGGAGTTCTGCAAATTCCTCAATACTTACCTATAAGCAAGATCGCCGAAAATGAAGAAGAAATTAAAAATCTGCTCAAATTATTAAACATAATTTACCTGGCAGAAAATTAAAATATGATTTGTCAGTATTCCTTTTTTGCGATCTTGCTAATAGATACTGAAAAATTTAAAGGACGACAGTGAGAGGTATCAGTACTTTTGACTTTGACGGAAATGACTACTGTTTTATACCATTAAATGTGAAATTGCATTCTGAAGATACTAGACTGACGGCAACGATCGCTGAAAGTTTTGCTTTCATTTCAAAGTGTTTAGTGATTTTGGAAATTTTTTATCTCTAGTACATTGCAGTCGCTAGTAGGCTGTAAAAATTATCCATTTCTGTCGTACTCCAGCTTCTCTTTAACCTTAGACATGTTACCGCCGTTGTTTCTGGTTAGAGTTGATTTGTTGTGGGGAATTTTTATAAACTTGTTCTTTTACTCTAGTTCTGCTGGATCTCTTTGCTAATTTAGTTATTTTCTTCCATCTGAATACGATTTTGTTTATATTTCATGGCCTGCTAGTTTGTTTGTAGGTAGGGAAATTTAAAAACACTGAATTCATTGAAATCTCGAAATTTAATAAAAACTACCATAGATTGATATTCAAAACCTGATACAATTATAAAGCCGATCAAATTGCACATTTGATCGTATAAAAAAAATTATACATTCCCATTTGAAAAAATCAAGTTACCTTTGTCCGTCTAACGTAAGCTGACACATTTCATGCTTAGTAACACGAAAAAGTCACAGCCCTCTACGATTTATAGTAGCTGCGATATTCAATTTTTTTCTGACATCTACCTATACCCAAAATTGTGATTTGCACCTAAACGGTTCACTTAAAGTCCCATGTGTGATACATAAAGTCACACTAAAATGCACCCAGGAATCTAAACATGCAATAATATACAGGGTGTTCCATTTAAAAAAACATAACTTTGATATGTCACGCTTTTATTAGACACCCTGTATAAAAGTCATTATTTTTAAAATGTAGCCCAACTCGACCTACATACACTTGCAAAGTCGATTTTTCGAAAAATGGTATCGTTTGGTCACAAGAGTCCGAGGCGTTGAGCTTGACTCACCCTGTACATCGGTTCTTTGATCGACAATTCGGGTGGCTGTCAAAATGAGATTCGACGGCGCACTCAACAGGCACGGGTGGCCATGACAAAGCTCACTAAAATATGGTATGGCTATAACATCACTAAAGCTACCAAAATGTCGTTGGTTCAGTCTCTTGTGTTCTGCATATTTTTGTATGTCTCTGAAACTTGGACTGTTCAAAAGTCAGATCGAGCACGCAAACTTTTCAAATGTGGGCGTGGAGGAGAATGCTGAGAGTTCCTTATGCCGCCCATCGAACTAACTCTTCCATACCGGATGAGCTCGGTAATCCAAAGAGACTATCCTCTATTGTGTCGACGAGAATGCTTACATTCTTCGGACATATTCACAGAAGCGATAATATGGAGAAACTTGTGATTCAGGGTCATGCCCCGAGTGAGTGGCGCCGTAGCCGTTCCCCTAGACGCTGAATGGATACAACGAAACAGTTGCTGTATAGGAGTATCAAGAGCGTCACTGAGCTGACAGTAAATCGCGAACGATGGCGAGCTACAATTTCTGAAACTACTGATATTATTCGTGTGGGCAGCACTCTAGTTCCGACTTAAATTATTTCACGAGTTCACAACATGTCTGTTAAGACACTTTTACTATGATGATGATGATGATAAAGCGAAACTGTAAACATATACCTTGAAGGCATACGACCATAACATACAGAGTTATCAACAACCGAGGTGTTGTGGACCATATTTTAAGACAGTCAGGATTTTCTTAAAAAATATGGGTGTATGTAATAGTGAACAAAGCGAGATACTGCTAAACTTCATAGCTACCTAGAAATTGTTACCTTTCTTAATCTTTTTGTTTATATTTTAGGCATTCAACTACAACACAATTTGACTGCAAATTTACGGCAAAGTATCCTACAAGGCAGAGTAGGGGTCAAGCAGCAGGCGGTCTTTTGAGGGCAGAGGGCCTGTCTGGTACACAGACGATTCACGTATCGACGAAGTCTCCGACGCTGGGATTTGAGAGCTAAAAACAAAGCTCCTCTCTATGTTGGGGCCTACACGATGGTATTCCAAGCAGACGTATATGCGACTTTAGCGTGTGCTTCTCGTATTCATAAAATTCACTGGCCTAGGGGCTAGGCCGCATTAAAAGCATTGAGTGCTTGTAGGTTTACAGCATGACCCGTCCTGCAATATAGATAGGTCTTGGATGACATTTCGGCAAGACATCAGGTGTCACTTATGCCGGTACCGAGTCATGCTGAAGTTTGCGGCAATGAAACGGCGGACGCGCTGGTAAGGCGCGAGTTGAAGTATAATTTCCTGGGTGTGGGGCTGGCAGCAGGTACCATTAGAAGAAAAGCAAAAGTGCGGCTGCAAAATCAACATCTTGTGATGTGGAGAGGAATCTCTGGACATCTCCGTCAAGCTAGAGAACTAATTTTAGGACATCTGACCAAGGTGAGGCGGTTCTGTCTCTCGCTGGACAGAAGCCAGCTTAGGTTACTTGAGGGCCTGCTATCTCGCCATAACATCTTCAAACGTCACTTGTATGCGATGGGGGTGGCAAGCGACCCGACATGTGCACGCTGTGGTGATAGGAAAGAGACCTATACCAGGTCTTAAACTAAGTGTACAAGAAAGGTAGGACCCAAAGCCATCCTCACCTTTACGATGAAGGCTGGACTTTGGAGCTACGGTAAGAAGAGGTGCATAAGCGCTCCCTTGCAGACCTTCTCACTAAGAAGCTTCTCTCCTTCCTTCATTCATTTACCTCTGAATACTTTATTAAAAGTTAGGCATTGCTGTACCCACTGCATTCATCGTAAGCATTTCGCTCAAATGGGATCAGTACTTTTGCAACTCCACAACTAAAAATGGAGCGTCTGTGAGATCAATTTTTATTCCAATCTGAACTTTTAAGCATCCACCACAAATTTTCGAAAAGGTGACACCGTGTATGACTCCGGCTATAAACTACCTCTGCAAAGTTACACAATACATACATTGTAGTGAGAAAATCATATTGATAATCATAGAACTGCAGCTTACATATTTTCCGTTATCATATGAAATCATCACATAAAATATTCAGAGTTCGAACTTACCTCTGTTACACACTAGATACTAAATCACCACCTATAATTTTATCCAATTTCATAAACTCGTTTCCTGGGTGATATCCGATTGAAAGCAAATCGAGAAAATCGCGCAGCTAGTATCCACCTCTTCCTTTTAAATATTGCTGTTAGTGAGTTTTGCCACACCCGCAATTGTGACATCAGTATTAGAGTTTGGTACCATCATACCGGCGAAGAATAAAGAAAGAGTCTGCAACTGTTAAGTATACCAACTATTTCTATCAGATCAACTTTTATTACCCTACCAAATAAAACCCACGCTTCAAATTGTGATGACTACCGAATAATAAGCCTGATGTCACATATCTTCAAGATATTGCTCAGAATATTACATACCAGAATATGCACGAATTGTGGATACCAACTGGATAAAACTCAATTTGTATTTGGCAGTGGCCTAGGCGTACGAGAGGCGCTACACAGAGAAAAATCTGTCGTCCTGTCAAAGACTTACGCTTGGATCCAACGGGACGTTGCACTCAGCATTCCTTAAATACAGCGATGTTTTAAAATCCAATCGGAAGTGTATAGTTGGCAACGAATTATATCGTATTGTCGATTCAACTACAAGATGTCATTGGACTCCAATGAATAATTCAATCGCAGCCTGTCGTTGAATCGAATCTGTGTTTGGTAATCGACTCGAAACTACTTTCTTTTCCTTGGGCCAACAGATTTTATATTGCGAAGACAGCTGATTGATTCGTTTGAATGTTTAGTTCTGTGATTTTGTATGAAGTTATAAGGAACATCATATAAGAATTAGACGTAAGCCTGCACCAGTTGTTGAATTATTACCTGAAATATAACTGTCTGACTAATCTAAATACCTACATTCAAAAGTGTCCCAATTTCTCAGTAGATCCTCCATTTAATATATAACTAGACATATTTAAATCACACAATTGCTGATGCAATACGCAAAACCAAGAGATAACACAACACGGTTAACACCGAAACAACACAACGGAACAACCTCGTCTATGTTGGCGGGTTTGCGGCGATAGTAACACTGAGATGATCCCCTGTTCTTTATTTTTACCTTCATTGAATCGGTACATCAGTCCCGCCAAATACTGATTACAGTTCAGCGAACGACAAGGGCCATTGAAACAAAATTAATTTTTATCAGATGAATTATCACGAACTGCTGTTGCAGTAATAATTTTTGCACATTGAATAGATTGTATCCTTTGCTTAAATGAAACATAGGGTAAATTTCGAAAATAAAAGGATGTTTTGATTGCATTATATGTCAATACTGGTATTAGAAGGATTATACATATCCTTAGAATGGATATAAAAATATTTTGAATTTATTGGCGTACCTGTGATTACTTCGATTATAAGGATTAAATTCGTTCAATGACATGGATTTGAAACAACTGGAAATATATTTAAAGCGATGGAAAAACATCGAGATACTAACAATTAATTGGAAACGCAACAGTATTTTTTTCTGTGCATTTGCACTAAACATTCTCACACAGCGATGCAGAGACTTGAACGTCAATGTAGTCGCTTGTTCTATAGAAAGTCCTTAATCATATGAAGCAACAAAAAAAACCATGCTTATCATCGCGGAACGAAAAACAACTTATGCATAGGGCATATCATGTCAGAAGAAAAACACAAACTTCTGTAAGCATAAGTCTATGGGTGAGCTCCTGGCCTAAGTCACTCACTTGTGGAACAGAGCTATTGAAAATCATGGCGAGTCCCATGTTGTTGCACTTGACATACCGAAAGCCTTCAATAGAATGTGGCACGAAGTAATTCTGGTCAAGCTTGCTGCTTATGGATAACCATCTGGATTGCTCCAGTGGCTGAATAGCTTCTTGAACGACCGATCTCTGTTTGTTGTACTCGAAAGCTGTTCATCAGATGTATTTTCAATAAACGGCGGTATTCCTCAGGGATCTGTCCTATTCCCTACAGTAATTATGCTGTACGATAAATTACATCCAATCCAAGCTACGCATGTGGCTGCGGAATTAACAACGTCTGCCTTCGATGGTGGGGCAGCAGCAGCCTTGTGCGCGGTTTGCGCTTGGGTGGGTGACTGAATATATACACAGGGCATTCAGTTTTCCCCGTGTTGGTGTCGCCCACACGACGGCGGATCCCCGTCGGACCGTCCGGAGTGATGATGTAGTCGTCATTTTGGTTATAAGTTGTCAAAATGTCGTACTAATTAAATATTTGTAAGAGTATTTACAATGTAGTTGGATGACTTGAAAAAAAAGGAATAGTTCGCCTATATCAAGATTAAATTTGTTTCTGTTGCCACAATTTATCAAGCGATCCGTGAATGTGGAGAAGGTATTCCTTGTATAAATTTACCAAAAAGTGGACGTCCAAGAGAGTTGAATGGTGCTACAGTTCAAAGAATGGTTAACAGAAGTGAACATCGAGTTGGAACTTCAACACGAAAACTTGGACGCATCTTTCACGTCAATGCTAGTACAATCTGTAGAGTAATGAAGAAAAATAACTTTATATTCCGAAAAAGAAGAAAATGTCCAAAGTGTTCACCAAATCAGCCAGAAAGAATTCCTCAATGCTGTCACAATTTACGTCGTACTCATTTTGCTGGCAACATAAAAACTATTATTGACAATGAATAGTATTTCACATTTTCGAAATCAGAAATCAAAGGTAATTATGGTTTTTATACAAGAGACCTTGAAGCCTGACCAGATAATGTAAAATTTAAACAAAAAGAAAAGTTTGAAAACAAAGTTTTAGTGTGGTGCGCTAGTTATGTCAGACAACGGTATTTCATAACCGTACGTTGGACTAGTTAGGGCCGAAGCGGTTACCGCAGAAGTCTATACTCAAATATGTTTGCCTAAACTACTCAATTTAATTAATACCCACCATACTAATAACAATATAATGTTTTGGCCAGATCTGGCTTCAAGTCACTATGCTTGCGTACGGGAAACTGGCTAGAACAACACGGAATACCTTTTGTACCACGAAACGACAACCCTCCCAACCTTCCTCAAGCAAGACCTATAGAAACTTTTTGGCCTCAACTGAGTGCCAAAGTTTATAACAAAGGCTGGGAAGCTCAAAAAAACAGCAGTTAAGAAGAAGAATAATGCTAAAGATCACAGAAATTGATTCAGAATCTGTCCAAAACTTAATGAGGAACATTAAGAGGAAATTGTGAACCGTGGAAGATCATGGCCCATTAGCAGTACTTTAATATCATTTTTATATTAAGAAATATTGTTATTTTTGTAGTATTTGTTTCACTTCAAATATATTTTTGTGAGATACTTTTTTAATTTTTTTGAAAACTACTCAAAACTTTTTCAACATATGTTACTAGTGTAGACATTGATTGTAGTCATAACAATAAACAGGTGAAATACGGAAATGATAATCCTGCCAAAGGCCTTGATTGCTTCAAGTTCAGGATAAATATGTGTCCTATGATGGCAAAACCATGGGCAAAAGTCAGTCAAAAGAAGAAGCAGTTGTCAATAATGTTGGCAGCATAGCATCCTCAAATGGTATCCTAGACAGAACTGGTGCCTATGAGTCCCTCACTATCGTCACAGTTATCCTATAGGCCATAGCCCTAGAAGTTTGTTTGTTAAAACATACAAGGTGTGCCACGACGATTAAGACAAGCAATATATCGGAACTGGGCAGTAGTAGTGAATTATAATCTTGGGGGTGTAAATTAGAACAAATATAGAATCTTTTCCTATTATTGTGTCGCCCAATGAGGTATTTGTTTTTGGTCACGTGACGTGCGATTCAAAATTTTAATGGGACACCCTGTATATTTGTGACTTCTTATGTTCCTCTCGATAAGACTATTCCAACAAACTAGCACACTTGGAGTCTAAAGTGATTAGTTCAAGAGCTACAGGTACTTAAAGGATTGTACCACTACCATTCATTATAACATGTACCCCTACAGTTAAATTACTTTGATAGTGTTTCATAATGGTATAGTGGTACAGTCCTTTAAGTACATGTAGCTCTTGAACTAATCACTTTAGAACCCAAGTGTGCTAGTTTGTTGGAATAGTCTTATCGAGAGGAACACTAAAGGTCGCAAATATACAGGGCGTTCCATTAAAAATTTTGAATCGGACGCCACGTAACCAAAAACAAATACCTCATAGGGCGACACAATAATAAGGGAAGATACTATATTTGCTCTAATTTATAACCCCAAAATTATAAATCTCTACTACTGCCCAGTTCTAATATATTGCTTGTCTTAATCGTCGTGGGACACCCTGTATAAAGGGCAAGCTGGAGAAACATAATACGGGCCGACTTTCTGAAGAGCCAGGAACAAGTGTAATTTGTAACTCTGGTAACTTTTTTTATCTCTTTAGCTTTCAACTCAACGTTTCTCACAATTCTGCCTTAAACTACTGTGCTATATTAATCTTATTATTAGTAGCATCGTTGGCGCTGACCTTGATATTATCCTTATTCAATGCTTCCTGAAACGAAACTGCTGTGGTATTCACACGTCATTTAAATTTAAAAATACAGCGGATGGACTACAATGCTGTAGCCACCTAAGTACATTTTTTTCATACCCAACAATTCTTCTGTGAGTCAGTGGCATAAATAGACATTAGTAATCGTCTGAAGCATATTCGGAATCATTTCTGCTTTTTTGTGTATAAAAGTTAAACGTGAAGAGGTGCAGCTGCAGTTCTGTGATTGTTTTAGTTTAATCTAAAGACGTGACTATCGGAGAATTACCAGAGAAATATGGTTCTGGGCATATGTGGGATGAAGATATTCAAAGGCAGTTGCAAAAATTCATACGGGTGAGTCAGAAAATGTTGAAGTAGTGGATATTTTATGACACCAAAGTGCAAGTAGGGTACGGTGATGTTAACCGCTTCACTTTCTTCAATGTCAGCTCAATTGCTCATTTCCCCCTATTTTCCTACGTAACTGAGTTCGTGTGTTGTGTAGATGATCTATAGTTGTTGCGAAAAATTTAAGATCATACGATAGAGGAGACATCAACATCTGACTAGTCAGTGATGTATTTGTCTGAATGTTGCATAAAGCTTACCAAGGCTCGCCTGACCAAACTTGATTTCGATTTGTTTAATCGTCAATAGGGTCTTTAATTTAAATAACTTGAATGCTACCCAAATAATGAGGTGCTAATGGTATTACTGTCTGTAAAATCTAAAATCCAGAAGAGAGCAATAATTAGACTAATCGATACGCCTTACCTCACAGAGGACCTTCACAGCCTGGAACATCGAAGAAGGGTGGCCGACTGTTCCTGTTTTACAGATTCTATCACGGAAGATGTTCCAGTGAGCTCTCTCAGATAATAACACCAAAGGTCGTCCGAACGAGCAATACTAGAGAGGCTCTGCGAGCTCATTCTTACAAGTCCGAGGTCTCTACTGCCCAAACCAGTCTCCTCCAGCATTCCTTCTTTGGAGAACTTCGACGCTGTGGAATGAACTGCCGAGGAATTTGTTTCCCGGCGGTTACAACCTGCAGCGTTTCAAGTCCAACGTGCACCAATACTTACCCTCTCCCAGCGCTTCTACAGCGCCATAGGCTTTCAGCCTTTGTGGGAGGCATATCATAAAAAAATCACTGCTATCACTATTGTAACTTTGAGAATATTGCCACGCGGTGCAGTTACACTGGAACTGCCAGTATTTTTAATTTTGTTCAGATAACGCTTAAAAACTGAACTACTTCGAACAAAAAGAGAATTAAACCCTATATAAATAACTTTGGGCCTGTAGTTTGCAGATGGATAAGTGTATGTGAAAATTATGTGTATAGATTTGTGTTAGAATATTTAAATGGATTGGATGGGATCTTGTGGTGGTTCTTATATATACAGGGTGAGTTTTTAGTACCGGCTCCTTGCTCAGAAAATATTTTGACATATACAGGGTGATCTGTAACTACGTGGTGATGCAAACATGCATTTTTTTAAATGAGACACCCTATATATTATTCCATATTCAAATTCTACTAATGATTTTCGTTCTTCCGATATGGCTACTGTTAGATTATACAGGGTATTTCAAAAGTTATGACCATTTTTATATCAAAATCGCGGTCAAATGAACGTACTGTCTATCAAAAAGTAATGAATCAAAGATAATTTTTTTCACACGGAAAGATTAAAAATATCCTCTGGTTTTAAAATCGGCTATAAAAATAGCCTGTGACGCATATTCGTATACAGGGTGATGTAGAATGCAAAATCCAGATTTTCTCTTTTTTTTTAAATGTAACCCCCAATATTTTATTATTATTATACCACAGGATTGCTTTTAATATGCTCTTTCATCTTTGAGCAGCACTTGTTATGGATGGATTCATTAGTTTCCGAGATATTTTAATTTTTCTACAAATTTTAAATATACCTCCTATTTGTTTACTAAAATTTATTTATTTTGAGAAAATACTATCAAATGTTATTTTTGCTTAACAAACAACTAAAATATCAGGCCATAATAGTACTTGATCAAGTCAAAACGCTGAATTTACGAGATGATATAGGTCAAGTGTGCGGAGGAAACAATTATAAAATTGTCGTCTATAAAGACGTCATGCATAATTATCAAGCAGATGTATCAGGTAGGCTATGAAATATTAAACGACACAGTCCAAATAAAACGATTCTCCAATCTTTCAAACGCATTAGTTTTAGAGTGCCTCCGTTCTGGATATTGCTGTTCATAGTTGATATATTCTAGAAGCAAGTAGACAATTTCTCAAAGATTCTCCTGAATACCCTCAATGGTAAAATAATTCTTAAAGCTCGTTTATCACACAGTACGCAATTATTAATCAGGTTATGAAAACTGTCAATTTTCCAAAGCCTGCCTGATAATTCTGCTTGATAATTATGCATCACGCCTACACAATTGTTTCCTTAGCATACTTGACTTTATTATCTCGATGATTTAGAGGTTTGGCTCCATCAAATAGTATCGTGACCTTATAATTTAATTGTTCGTTAAATAAAAAACAAATTGGATAGTACTTTCTCAAAATAAATGAATTCTAGTACACTATATTTTAAATTTACCGAAAAATCGAAATATCTCGGAAACTGATGGACGTAGGTACAACATGTACTATACAAAGATGAAAGAGCATATTAAAAGTAATTCTTTGGTGTAATAAAATTTTTGGGGTTACATTTGAAAAAAAAGAGAAAATCTGGATTTTGCATTCTACATCACCCTGTATTCGAATATGCGTCACGGGCTCTTTTTATAGCCGACTTTAAAACCAGAGAACATTTTTAATCTTCCCGTGTGAAAAAATAATCTTTGATTCATTACTTTTTGATATACAGTACGTTCATTTGACCGCGGTTTTGATATAAAAATGGTCATAACTTTCGAAATACCCTGTATAATGTAACAATACCCTATACTGGAAGAACGGAAATCATTAGTAGAATTTGAATATGGAATAATATATAGGGTGTCTCATTAAAAAAATGCATGTTTCCATCACCACGTAGTTATGGACCACCCTGTATAAATCAAAATATTTTCTGAGCAAGGAACATATCCGTGGCTACAACTTTAATATACAATTTTTTTCGCTATCTTCTACAGTAGTGGAGTTATCGACCGAGCCGGTACTAAAAACTCACCCTGTATATTTTTTTATGCTTATTTTTTGTAGTACCCATACTCCAAAAGCGTATGTATTCATTAAGCGTCGATGACACGGGGCTAGTTTACGAGCTGCTAGTCGGCGAGTTTAAAAGCTAGCTAGTGAGCGAGTGTCGATGACACAAAGAACTTTCCACTAGCTCAGCCGATGACACAAGGGATAGTTTACAAGCCGGTAGCAAGCTCGCTGGCTTGCAGCTCGTAAACTAGCCCCGTGTCATCGACGCTTTACTTTATTTCATTACTTCATTTTTTATATTTATTTATTTATACATTCGTATAACAACGTACAGTATTATGCACCCTGTGGATTTTTCCCGTTTATTTGCAACAAAGATGTCTTTTTTTCTGCTTCTGTAGACTACTTCTGTAACTTTTTATGTCTTTGCGTAATAAACATTATTAGTTTGCTGGATCATTTTTGGATCTGTTTTTGGCATATTAGGTTCCAGTCTTTTGAGAGACGCCGGAGTTTTAAGACATCGGAAAGAGGCGAACAAATATGAGAATAAGCTGAAAACAATGTGTCTTAGGCACTCTTATGCCATCTCAGAGTCAGCACATTCTATGTCACTATGAAACGCTTGGGAATCACAGGCAGACCATACTAGGTTCAGGCTTTTTTGAACCTGATGGTATAAGACGGGCAGGATCCAAGGCCATCCTCACCTTAGCGATGAGGGCTGGACTTGCGAACTAGGGCAAGGAGCAGTGCATAAGAGCTCGTTTGTAGTTCTATGCTCTGGTGGTTCTGGGCTCCAGAAAACCTCTCGTCCTCTTTCATTCCTTCATTCATGCCAGATTTTGTGGAAGGAAACTTAACTCGGACTAAGTCATGATTTAAGTATAAAACACTATTTAGCCAATTTTTATCACAACTTAATGTTTATAAATAACAACAATCATGACACACACATGGCACGCGCACTCTCTTTCATTCAATGGCCGAGCTACACGCAGCTGCTATGCTGCGTCCTTTGTTAATACACGGGATAGTTCGCTCGGACCTCTCTGGCGCACGTATTCACTGGCAGCAATATTTTGATCTTTAAAATTCGACAACCGGAATTCCAGACTGATTTTTTGCAGACAACCCTCTATCGACCTGTTTGCAATAAAATTATCTTTATTTTGATATGAGTTTCATGCATTAACCACACCGGTGCAAATTACTATTATTGATTTACCTGTTTATACCTGCCTACCCTATAGTTGGGACGGGAAAAACGTAGCCAACCTAACGTTCGCATATTCTATGGGCTTCATACTTTCCATTGGTATGTGATTTATCTATTAACCAAACCAGTGAAATGTTTAAAAAAAACTAATTTTTCAATATTTAATAAATCATATCCTAGACTGAAATTTTTCAACCAGTCCACTCGCGATATGTTTTTTAACATATTAAATTTAATACAAAATGCTTTTCATCCATCAAACAGTTCGGTGAAGGTCGTTTTATATTCGGATCTTAGACTACTAGGAAGAAAGTAAATTGAATTTAACATGGTGGATGAGATTTCCTAATATTTTTTTTGTTGATAGCCACCTATCTGTGAGGAATCTCACGATCAGTGATTTCTTACAGGTTCTCGGTTCAACCGCATTATGCAGAGGTACCTGGAATTAAGGATGAAGCGAAAACCTTGACAGCGAGTGGCGTGTACAAGAAAAAGGAAAGATCTGGTAGTGTTGATAAGTGAAACCTAGAATGCCCTCAAAAGACTGACAAAAGAGACAATTACAACAATACAGTATAATAAAGTTCTAGTCATGAATTTGTTTAATCTTAGTTGCAATATATTTAGAAGGCTCAGCCGCAAAGCACCTATACATAAGTAAAACAAAAGTCAATTACATTTATCTTACGATTTATTGCCTATCAGTGATTATTTAGTTTCTTAGATTTAAGACAGGTAGCGTCAGTTCTAGACGTACACTTCTTGATGTTTTTATCGAACGTCATGCCTTTGGGACAACTGAGTTTGATTCTTTCCATGCCATTACTGCTCTCGTCCTTCTTATGACATATGTAAAAATCACTGCACTTGTCGGGACTGTAATTATTATTTTCATATTATTAATTCAGTATACATATGACTTTATCCTATTTTGAGAAAAAAGTATCTGCAATTATTCGACCCAGGTTTGTGATAAGCAGACAAGTGTTCGTTAAAGCACAAATTTTACAGATTTCAAGTTACTTTGCTTCCAGTTGAAGTTTATACCTGAACTCCTGGCGTGTTGGTCCAAGACGAAAATCCGCTTTCGCTCAGAAGAATATCCTGATTCAGTATTATTTTATGCTCTCACCGGTTTCCTCATATTTCTGTAGCTCAATTCTAATAGGGCCAATGTCATGTTTTCTCGATTTGGGCTTATCCACACTGGTAATTTAAAATAATTTCAAGCTTTCTTTGTGTATAGCGGCCAATGTCTTAAGTTCTTTCGTTTAAAATATAGCAAAGTAAATAGGGCGAAACATTATTATTGAGGACAAATATATTTTAGCTAAAAAAGGCCAACCTGTACATTGGCCCTTATTCAAATAGTATGAATTATTGTTTCGTGTGAGCGCCAAGCGTTTAGTGTTGACATTGGCCCTCGTAGTACAATGCGTTTGAGTGTCAGCGTCTGCTGTCCGGGATAAAATATTGATATCAGTTATGCATTGTTATCATAGAAAAACTCTTGACAATTCATCGTAAGTTTTTGGAGTCATAGGGCGTACTCATATGGAAGCTGATATCTCACACTCAGCAATTGAAAAGGTTATAGAAAATATGCCATTTAATATAGACATATCTACACTTTTTCTAGTTGTAGCTTCTAAAGCGTCAAGTGATAATTCAAAACGGTCAAGTTAATTTTCCAACTCGTCACTTGTAATTTTAAACTGTCAGGTTTAATTTATACCTGTCAGTTTGGATTTATAATTGACAAGTTGGAAAATTAACTTGACTGTTTTGAATTATCACTTGACGCTTTAGAAACTACAGCCGGAAAAGGTGTACAGACTGGGCAAATATACGATCAATACACCAGAAAAAAGAGAAAATGTTTGTGTACGAAATGTGTCTCAGAGTTTTTTCAATTATAAAGTTCAGTTGTCGGGTAAGCTCCAACTTACTAAGACTAACACTTGTGTGAAAAGGTAGGATGGTCTGCTATTAGAGAAATAATGTATATTCTCCTGAACCATTTCGTGCAATCCACTACCCATTTTCGTTTCAATGAGAGTTTAAAACAATAAACCTTTTAAGAAAAAGGACAAGGAATTCTGGTGTAACAAACATAGTCCAATTATGGCATCTACGTCAAGAATGGAAACCTACCTATCGGAGTCCGAAGATGAAATAATATAAGAGGAGAAACATGTTTTTGGTTGCAACAATAAAAGAATTTGTGAAAAAATTGGTGTATTATTTTCAAATTTAAACGGCAAATGTAATGTTATCTTTTTGGTGTATCAAAAAAGGCCAATGTCATATTTTTTTCGAAAACCACTCGACGGAAGAATACTTTATTAAGGCGACTGTAAGGGCTATCACCTTGAAAACTGCAGCAATAACAACCAACGTAATTGAGTAATTAAAACTTGAGATGATAGCAATCAAAGTAATTGAATATTTTTAAATCGACATTTCCCACATCGTAGAAATTTAGACATTGGCCCTTTTAGAACCAAGTCACAGATTTGTATGTTGCCAAGCTCAAATAATGTGGATCAAGCTTTCTTTAAAATAAATTTCTAAAATTCACTTCGTGGCACCTTCATGACATCCTTGGTATTGTTCTTTAGGATTAGAAATTACTGTCTTGGAGGGCTTCCGAAATTTGATGAAGCTTAGCTTTAGAGTCCTTTGCTTATTGATCCCTTAGGAAGTACTGGGGCAATATTGATGAAATTAATAAAGCATTTAGGTACACATTGTAAGAATGAAGAAGATTTATAGTTTTTGATAATCTATTCAGTAGCAATGGACTAGTGATCTATATTGTATATATACATAACAGTACAATTTCTGACAAAGCTGAAAAGTATGTATATGATGTCGTTCCTTCACACAGCAATAGAACAAATTTTTTAGTTTCACAATCACCTAACCCCAGTTTTTTTCCTCTAAAAGGATGTGGAGAACGATCAGTAACCTCCAAATCGCCTAAGAACAAAGTTTGAGCTATTTTTATATTTTTTTGTTCTTGAACATTGCTGACACAATTTCGAAAAACAACACACGTTTTACATCTTTCCATCCTCGTCACGGTAGTAATACTGTGTAAAAATTCCATTAAAATCAATTCAATAATTTCCAGATTACAGAACTATATAAAGCAATACTCGCATGTATACATTAGAAAAATCTCTTGGTCTTTGGATCGACAGTCTATTTAGATGCATCATTTTTTTCAGTATTACAGCCCTCACCCCCAACCACCCCAGTTTCACCCCTACACAAAGGAAAATATAAAGTGATCAGGAATCCTTAAAATGCCTGAAAACGAAGTTTGGGGAATATCTGGAATTTCACGTTTTTTTTTCTTATTACTGCGCCTCCCATGCACCGTTTTTCAAAATCATCGCAATCCGCGCAGCAGTCAATGAGATCACGGGGCTAGAAGAACGCCAACAGATAGACAGACAGACCAACGGAAATGATTGACGTGAATTTTCATTATGTAGATATCATAAGATGCGCAAAAAGCCCATGATCTCAAAATATAAAACTTTCGCGATCACAATACTCTCCTGACCTACGATATATTTTTCTTTATTATGATTGAAAAATTAGGAGGAATGCAAAATATTATGATTTAAAAGGGCTCTCAAAACATGTCGAAAGATTCTTATGCCTATATCATTAGCAGAATTTTGTACGCATACTATCCATAGTCAAAACAATACTTTAAGACTATCACAAAAAAATCTAGACAATTGAGCATTTTGTTTATTCTGAACGAGCTGAAAGTCCCGAGAATATAACGTATTAGAGACAAAAACGAGCCCTTGAACTATGCACAGCAATCCTATACACAACTTTAACTCAATTTTGGATCTTGTAACACGCAGATTTGTTGATTGATTTACAGCTGCCAAAAATTCACCTTAAGACTGATCTTACCAGGGCAAAAAACTTGAAATCTGTAAAATTTTGGAGACCACCATAAGAACTCTTGTTCAGTCGACAGAAACCTATATAGAATATTGATGTTACGTCCGCAAAAACCATGTAACTAACTTTTTTACTTTTTACTGTGAACGCAAAGTGGCTTAAAAGTACCTGCAAAGTTCAAACATAAAATTTCGCGCCAAAGCTGTGCCGTAATAAATCTAAGCGTGACGTAATAAGTCTTTCGTGGAGCTATCCTAAAGCTAAATTCAGATGCATACGACATCCGACGATACGACGGTACGAAACTGTTCCTATTGGTTGAAATATTCAAAATGATGTCAAATCAAAATATTTCAACCAATAGTAACAGTTTCGTACCGTCGTATCGTCGGATGTCGTATGCATCTGAATTCAGCTTTAGAATGTGACTGTACCTTGTCGTCTGACCTCCTTTTCTCCATCTACAGACATAACCTGCGCTTCGTATTGATATTGACAGATGTTTGTTTACATCATTTCATGATCTATCTTGGTTAAATGAGATACCGTGACAGTCGTGACACCAGGGGAGGTTATGTATGCATGACACTAGTGAGAGGCTGTTAAAGACGAGTGTTGCCGAATGGCGAGTAAAATTGTGAAAAGTAACTATGAAACATTCTCAGAGTAAACCGCTAATTAGATAACAATGCAAAAAATGGAATAGCTGTGCAATATAACATTTATAGTCTACAAAAAGAGGGAAACTAAATAAACATAAAATAAAATTTACATCCTTTATAGAAAAACTATCCAAATAACATGACAACCTTGAATCTAAGCCCAATTCAAATTAAAATAGTCACATCCTATCTACATCCGGCATAAAAATCACTTTTGGTTGGTTGATTTCTTAGGCGGGAGGATTAAGAGATTTAAATGAGCTCTTTTCAAAGAGATGATTTTCAAAGTTTATCTTTACTCCATTTACTCCACGTGGGCAGAAAAAAATTGAGCAAACACTGCCATCATTACAAATTAGATACAAGCAATCCATTTCAGCCATTAACCAGGCAATATTAGCAAGTTGGAAAATACCCCATTCCAGCAGATTTCAAAGAAGACCAATTGCCATATGGACTCTCTGGTGTCGTTTATCACAGAAATATTATGGATCTTACCTTGGAAATGTACCAGGCTTAGAGCATATGAAGAGCTCAGTGGTAGTGCTTTCTGTCTCAGACCCTGAATCATCACAGCCCTCATTATTGTCTGCCGAAAGCGATTCTGCAGGTGGACCAGGGGGTTTTGAGTCACTAGGAGGTTTTAAGTCACTAGGAGGTTTTAGGTCACTGGGAGGTTTCGCATCGTAAGGTTTTATGTCATTTGAATCACCCAGGGGCTTGATGTCAATATCATCAGATACAGAAGACGCACAGTTCTCTTGTTTGTTCAACTCATCTGCTCCACTTTTCACTGTTACTACGATATCAATTTTACCGGGATTCTTCACAGATATCGATCCCTTCGAGCTATCCTCCACTGATTTAGCTACTTTGGGATTCACGCAGTGAATTATCAAGAGTCCAAGATACACCTGAAAAATAAGGTATGTTTCATTTATGGAATGTGCTTGTATAGGTTATATGGTAATAAGCTTCCTCCTTACCCTTGTAAGTGTTATCATCAGATAATAATCAGTAATATATTTTTATAACCAACGAGGTTCATTGTCAAACGATGTCAAAATGTCAATATGGGAGATCTGTCATATTTACGGACTCGATATACATAGGTATACAGGGTGTCCAGTTAGTGCGTCATTCTTCGATATCTCGCAAGGTGTACCTGACAGAAGAAAATGTCAAATACAATATTGATTCGGTTACTTTAAGGCGCATATTCTTAAAATATTTTGAGATATACAGGGTGCTGCAGGAAAGTAGAATAGTGATCAACTTGACTTTTTATAATTATGGAACTATACCTTTTCTTAAATTCTTCTAGTTTCCATCATTGATCTTTATTTAATTCTGAAATATTTTTGGGATCGGTTGTGACGTTGCCAAGTTATAATTTATTTTCTATTAATTTCCGGATTTACAAGGTCGCAACTAATACGTCCAAATTGATATATTCCTTTAACTTTTCTCAATAATATTATACAGCGAGTTATTTCAATATTAAGTGGATATTATTTTGTTTGTTACCAGCAATTTGTATTTACAGGGTCTTTTTGGCAGAATTTTAAATTGCGGTAACTTGAAGGTCATTTTATTTTGTTTTTTTAAATGTAACACCCTGTATTTTTTATTTTAAATCGAAATATCTACTAATACCCTATTTCGCTCTGTTATATTTTTTTGGCGTTTGCAACGTTGCCAAGTTATAAATTATTTTTCCAAATTTTTAAACAAATATCCCCGATTTTAATTTATTTTAAATAGAATCCTCTACTTACTTTTATCGCAATGAATTGTTCATGTCGAATTTAGTAAGATCTCACAATTTCAAAATTTTGTTTCTATTAATTTCTGAGATACGGCAACACCACTTTTTCAGTGAACAGTACTGAAACGCTTAAATATCTCCAAAACTGCCACAGCTCGAGAGGTGAATTAGTATTGAATTACGCCATTCCAGTTTTAGAAATATTTAAGCGTTGCGGTACCCTTTTCTGAAAAAGCGGTGTTGCCGTATCTCAGTAATTAATAGAAACACAATTTTGAAATTATGAGATTTTACTAAAATGGATATGCGCAATTCATTGCAATACAAATAAGTAGAGAACTCGATTTAAAATAAATTAAAATCGGGGATATTTGTTTAAAAATTTGGAAGAATAATTTATAACTTGGCAACGCCGCAAACGCGAAAAAAATATTACAAGGCAAGATAGGGTATTAGATATTTTGATTTAAAATAAAAAATACAGGGTGATACATTTAAAAAACAAAGTAAAATGACCTTCAATTTGCCGTAATTTAAAATTCTGCCAAAAACACCTTGTAGACACAAATTGTAGGTAACATCCAAAATAATATCCACTTAATATTCAAGTAACTTGCTGTATAATATTATTGAGAAAAGTTAAAGGAATATATCAATTTGGATGTATTACTTGCGACCTTTCAAATCCGGAAATTAATAGTAAATAAATTATAACTTGCCAACGTCACAAACGATCCCAAAAATATTTTAGGATTGAATAGAAACCAATGATGGAAACTAGAAGAATTTAAGAGGAAGTTATAGTTCCTTATAAAAAAAACAAGTTGATCACTATCCTACTTTCCCGCAACACCCTGTATATTCAAAAATATTTTTAGAATATGCATGCATTTTGAGTAACCAAATAACTTTTGTATTTGACATTTTCTTCTATGATGTATGATTCTTGTGAGATATCGAAGAATTACACACTAACTGGACACCCTGTATACAATAAGAGATAATGAACGTAATTTTAATTTGACGTTAAGAGTTGCTACCGGATGTTCCTGCTCCATTCTATGATCCTTGGGAGAAGGGCTTAATAGAGTAGTATGCTATGAACACATTCGGGTGTGGTAGTCCTAGTGTATCTCGCCAGTACAAGACAAGAGTGCTTTCCTCTCTGTCCAGTCTGAGAGTTTTCTTGGGAGTGCCTTTCGCAGTGCCCGCGAATGATTCTGGTCCTACAAAAACAGATTTTGTTCATCCTCTTGCGATTGTGTCGGCCAATACTCGTACATTGCCTTCCACTCCGCTATGACCTGGAACCCAAGCCAAAGTTACTTGGTTTCTTGTTCCAGGTTCGTTGAGGAGATGTATGCAGTTCCATATGAGTCAACCTGTGTGAAGCTCAGTTCTTTCAGGGTAGCCTGGCTGTCTGAACAGATTTTTATAGATTTTTTCGGCAGGGGTCTTTTGGTAAGCTGCCTGACTCCCATCTCTATGGCTATCATTTCTGCTTGGAAGATTATGGTGTACCTTCCAAGGTTTACTGAGATTTCAACTTTTTTTTATGGTCAGCCTCCCGCAAAGGCTGAAAGCCTATGGCGCTGTAGAAGCGCTGCGAGAGGATAAGTGTCGGTTCACGTTAGATTTGAAACGCTGCAGGTCGTAGCCGTCGGGAAACAAATTCCCCGGCATCTGATTCCATAGCGTCGAAGTTCTCCAAAAGAATGCTGGAGGAGACTGGTGTCGGAAGTAAGGACCTCGACCTTGTAAGAATGAGCTCGCAGAGCTTCTCTAGTGTACCTGGTTCGGAACGGCCTTCGGTGTTATTATCTGGGAGAGCTCGATTGAACGTCCTCCGTGATAGAATCTGTAAAACAGGGATAGGTTAGCCACCCTCCTTAGATGTTCCAGGCTGTGGAGGTCCTTTGTGAGGTTAAGCGTATCAATTAATCTAAGTGCTCTTTTTTGGATAGTGTCCAGAAGCTCTAGAGAGTGTTTCGGAGCGCATCCCCACACATGGGAGCAATACTCCAGCGATGGTCGGATCTGTGCAGTTGCTCTGGTGTATACAACTTCCTACAGCGGAACGAAACTCCAAGCTTCTGGGATGCCGTTTTAGCAATACTGACGACGTGGTCATGACAGGACACGGTATTGTTGATGTTGATGCCCAAAAGCTTGACGGAAGGTGATTCGACTATGGGGTGGCCCCTCCATTCCCACGGTTGGTAAGCCATCGTGAGACTTCTTTGTAAGTGTTGTTGGTTTTCTGTACGTTGAACTGTACTCCATTTGCTAATCCCCACTCAACAATTGTATTGATATCTACGTTGATCTGTGAGGCATGTTGCTGTCGCCGACGTACTGTCTCATGGGATGATAGTGGCTTGCCTGGTTCCATGCACGACACTAATGTACTGTCATCTGCGAAGCTGGATTGGATGTTATTTCCAGCAGCTCGTTGATGTACAGCAGACACAGTGTAGAGGATAGGACAGATCTCTGAGGATCACCGGCGTTTATTGAAAATACGTCTGATGAACAGCCCTCGACTACAGCAAACAGAGATCGGTCGTTCAAAAAGCTATTCAGCCACTGGCGCAGGCCAGGTGGTAGACCATAAGCAGCAAGCTTGACCAGAAGTCCCTCATGCCACACTCTGTCGAAAGCCTTCGATATGTCGAGTGCAACAACACGGGACTCGCCATGATTGTCTATTGTTCTGTTCCACAAGTGAGTGACGTAGGCAAGGAGGTCACCTGTAGACCTGTGCTCACGGAAGTCATACTGGCGATCACTTATGATGTTATTGTTGTCCAGGTATTTCAGGAGCTGTGTGTTGATGACAGTCTCCATAACCTTAGACATGATGCTGAGAAGAGCCACAGGTCTATAATTGGTGGGATCAGTTTTTTTGCCTTTCTTAGGGATGGGTTGTACGCAGCCAATCTTCCACGAAACGAGAAACACCCTCGTTGATACGAAAGTTTGAAGAGCTTGCAAGGAATAGGTGCAAGCTCAGCGGCACAGCGTTTAAGGACAGTGGCTGGAATTTGGTCGGGACCAGTAGCTGTATTCGTGTTCAGTTTTTGGAGGACGTTTTTAACATCTCGATGTTGAAATCTGACCTCTGCCATTCTCGAGTTCACGCTTATGGTGGTGGTCGGAGCACTACCTTGAAAGTCTTCAGTAGAACTGACTGCGAAGAGCTTCCCCAAGTTGTCTACTTTTTCCTTAGGAGCAGAAGCGATTAACTTGTCCTCCCTGGTCAAGGATGGTATTGAAGAATAGGAAAAGTTCTGACTAACAGCCTTAGCTACAGACCAGAATGTTCTGGACGAACTAGGACATGAGAGGAGCTTGTCCTTAATTTTTTGGTTGTGTTCCTCCTTGCTGCTGTCAATCACGCGTTTACAATGATTCCTGGCGTCGATAAAACTGCAGTGGTTTTCGGCATTTGGATTTTTCCTCCATTCTCTGTAATGTTGGCTTTTAGAGGTACCTGCATCTCTACAACACTGATTGAACCATGGCTTGTTTTTAGAGGGATATAGGCTTCCAAGCCGGATATTAATACCTCTGTTATTTCTTGGGCGCAAGCTGATGGGTCTCGTGACTTGAAGCAGACGTCGTTCCAGGGAAAGGACTGGTAGTATTCCCTTAGGTCATCCCACTTTTCTGATCCGTAATGCCAGACCCGGCGAGGCTGTGTATGGTAGAGATCTGGAGAATGCATTCTGCATAGCGTTGAGACGGTGTTATGGTCAGACGTTCCCAGTGGGGCGGTTACTTTCATTGTGTAGACTGTTGGAGCAGTTGTGAGATATAGGTCCAACAGACTAGCAAACTCTCCGTGGCGGCTGGGGATCCTTGTTGGTTCTTTTACTATCTGCTCCAAGCCGCAGCTATTAGCGAAGGCTTCAGCTTCACGTCGCTCGTCGTCTGTTTTGTTTGAGAGTTTGAGCCAGTATGAGTTGTGAACGTTGAAGTTACCCAGAAAGACTATCTCTGAATGAGGGTGATCTGATTGCAGCACGTCCACAGTGGCTGAAAGCGAAGAACTCTTTGCAGTTGTTACTGCTTGGTGGCCTACAAATGCAGCATATAAATTTGGAATGATTTTGGAAGATTAGATTAGTACTAGCTACACCCGCTCCTTCTTTCCAGCTCTGGCGTGGAGCCATCTGTCAATAGCGCAAAGTCGTAGAGTAATATGGAACTGCCACTCCTCTTCCAGTCATCTCTTCCTCGAAAAAGAATGTTATAGGATATTTCTGTCAGCATAAATGTTACATATGTATTATTTGCTTTGAGTAGGTGTACTTGATCAAAAATCTGTCAGTATGAGGCATTTATGGGTTGCAAGAACAGTAGAGCCGACTGCAAAGGATTGGGCAATAAATATACCAGGCTAGTGTTTAAGGGACCAGGAATACTCTGAATCAGACAAAATTATTGAATTATATTTGACAGTGTTCTGCATTGTAGGTAAATATCATTCCTTTTTAATTTTAATATCTTGTTTTATTATTTTGAGAATGTTGTAATATATTTTGAACTTTCTACTACGTGCGATAGGTGAGGGGATTATTGTGATCGCGAAAATTTTCAATTTGAAGGTAATACGCTTTTTCGCCGTCTTATGATGTCTACATAATAAAAATCTGCTACCCATTTCCGTCTGCCCGTCTGTCTATCAGTCTGTCTGCCTGTTTGTTGGCGTTCCTATAGCCTCGTAATCTCAGTAACCTCTGCATGGATTGTGATGAAATGTTGGCAGCAATATGCTGTCGGGTCGTAGCAGGTAATGTTCCTATAATTTTGAAAATCGGTGCATAAGCAGCGGAAGAATTAGCAAAAAACAAAAAAAAATTAAACACTCCTTAAACTTCGTTGTCAGTTGCTTCAGGGATTCCTAATCATTTTCTACTTTTTCTTCGAGTGGGGGTGAAATTGGGGTAGTTGGGGTGTAGTGGGTTATAAAACTCAAAATGTTTTGTATTCATAGTTGACTATCCATTGACCTGTGAGAGGAAGACCCAGCGCAATATCACACTTCTTTTGGTCAGGCGGGTGATAATTTAGTTGCAAGACGATCTCAGACTATAGCTTCATGCTATAGGAAAATAATAAACTGGGATTACCGTAATGTGTGGAAAGCACTAAGTCAATCAACTTGACTTCGTTTTTTTATGGTCAGCCTCCTGCAAAGGTTGAAAGCCTATAGCGTTGTAGAAGCGCTGCGAGAAGATAAGTGTCTGTGCATGTTAGATTTGAAACGCTGCAGGTTGTAGCCGTTGGGAAACAAATTCTCCGGCAGCTCATTCCATAGCGTCGAAGTTGTCCAAAAGAAGGAAAGCTGGAGAAGACAAATACATAGAAGTGACAGCAGCTGCAAATCCCAACTAGACTACACTCGTATTATATGACATGTCGCATAGAAATCCTCATTTGAGATGTATATTACATGCTTTCAAAAGCAATAACTGCTTTGCCAATCCTTTATGGAATCGTATTTCGTTCACTCACTGATTTCGTTATAACCATTAAAACTAGGCTTTTCAGGAGCACAGATAAGTCGTGATTGCATAAAAGTCGTAACTCAGACCTTAACTGCCAATATTTTACAATACTGTGCTTATATGTATACATGCTTTGAATTCTTAGTGTGATATATACGATTGCTTCTATGATGCTGTGCTTATTGACTGAAGCTCGAAATAGTGGATATTGCAATGGTACCTTCAACTTTAGGATCACGAAGTAAATTAAGTTACATAAGAACGAGGTGGTTGTACCGATGTACCCGGGTTACGTCAAATACGTGTACCGCTTGAAAATAATAAATATTAATATTCTGAGAAATCGAGAAGTGATCATTCACCTTTGGAAGTGCGGGTCAGGTTGCGATTTGTAGACGCAGCAAGGTGACATTTTATAGCTTTGTCTCATGCGTTGACAAGTTATGTCAATCACCATCGACCAGTATTACTTCCCACACCCCACACCGATATAAACGAAAAAATAAAAGAAAATAAATGGAAAGAACATGTAGAACGAATGCATGAAAATAGGATTCCAACCAGAGCCAGAGTTTACCAATGCTCTGGAAGAAGAGACATCGGGAGGCCTTGAAAAAGATGGGTATCGTAACAGGCAAGGTGCCCAAAACCTGAAGCGAAGTAGAAGAAGGAAATCCAAGTCACTCATTTCTGTCGGTTTGTCTGTCTGTCTGTTGGCGTTCGTATAACTTTGTGACCTCAGTAAACGTTGCATGAATTATGATGGAATTTGGGCAGCGATATGCTGTGCACCTCACAGCATGTAGTAGGTAATACTGCTATAATTTTGAAGGCGTATGGACGGCGGAGTGATTAGCAAAAAACTAGAAATTTCAAATATGCCTCAAACCTCGTTTTTAGGCGTTTTACGGGTTCCTGCTAATTTTTCACTTTTTATTGGGCGAAGGTGAAACTATGGGATAGTTGCGAGGGTAGTTGGGTGTCGAGAAGTTATAAAACAATTGTTGGGTTCAAAACAGGCTATTCATTGACTTGTGAAGGAAAGACCTAGCGACATAGTACACTTTTTAGATCCACCCAAACATTCAGGGCCGTAGCTAGGCGTTGACCATGGAGGGGGTTCTTGGTGACCTTAGGGGGGGTTCATGTATAAAAGAATACGTAATGTCTTAATTTGCTTAAAATCTGTATAGATTGTATCGCTGCTAATGTGTTAGGAGCGCCGAGAGATTGGTTAGTAGTAGAATAAATCACTAAGCTTGGAGAAAGCATCCTGGATTATTTTTATTTTGTATTATTTTAGTAGTTATTTCATTTATGGAAATACTCAGGGGGGGGGGGTTTGAACCCCCCAAACCCTCCTTATATAGGGCCCTGCGAACATTGTCTTGTCTATTACAGAAGCCAAGGGAATTTTCTCTCTATACAATACACACAGTATTACTTTGGATCGTTCTGTATTGTATTTTGACGCAGTATTGTGTTACCATTGCGAGGATAGAAAACTCGTATGGATTTTAGGAACCGTGTCAGTGGCGGCCCAGCAATAACCAAAAATGGAGTCAAGTTGATTGACTCAGTACTTCCCACACATAATGATACCATTTTATTACCTTCCCATTGCATGAAGCTATAGTCTGAAATCCCCTTGCAACCAAATCATCGCACACCCGTCCACAAAAAAGTATCCATCACAAAAACTCTCGTAAATAGTTTCTTGCGTCTCCCTCCTTAGAAGGTACATGCTTCAACTGGACGATACTCAGTAGCCTCCAAATCGTCTAAAAACGAAGTTAGAGCTCTTTTATATTTTTAGTTTTTTTCATTATTGCTGCGCCGCCACTGACACGATTTTTCCAAAACATACGCGTTTTCCATCCTGGCCGCGGTATGTCAAAATTTTATTAAAACGAATTTCAATGCAGAACGATCTGAAACAATACTCGTATGCATACATCACAAATTCCCTTGGTTCCTGTACTAGGTAAGGCAATGTTCGGATGGGCCTAAAAAAGTGTATTATGCCGCTATATATATACAACGATTTCCAAAATTATAGGAACATTACCTACTACGACCCCACAACATATCGCTACCCAAATTTCATCACAATCCATGCAGCGGTTACTGAGCTTACGACGTTAGAAAAACGCCAATAGACAGACCGACAGACAGACCGACAGATAGACAGACAGACAGACCTACGGAAATGAGTGACGTAGATTTTCGTTATGTAGACATCATGAAACGCCCAAAAAGTGTATTATCTCAAAATCTAAAATTTTAGCGATCACAATACTCCCCTCACCTGTCGGTGTGGGAAGTAGAAATATATAAAAAACAGCTCAGAGTACGTTTTTAGACGACCTGGTAGTTTCTGATCGTTTTCTTCTGTTTTTAGGGGGGATAAAATTCAGGTAATTTCAGGGTGGGATGTTTTGAATGTGAAAAATTGATTATATTCATAGTAGTAATCTTTTCAGCTTTGTGCTGCCCTACATTAGGCAAAAAATAATTTTTGATATACCATGGATCTTGGTAGGGTTCGATAGGATCTACGGTTTTCTAAAATTGTGTCAGTGGCGGTGAAAATAAACTAAAAAAGAAACATTACAATATAAGAACCGTTCAAACTCTGTTTTGGATAGTCTGAGGATCTCTGACCATTTTCTGTCTTTCATTTTGAGTGGCTAGGCTAATATGAGTCGAGGTAGGATTAAGTATTGGATAGGATGGTTGGGAATCCGCGGCACATTTGACCTTCAAAGATTGATACTGGTGATACCTATATCTGTTTTAAATATCAGATAATCGGTATGCCAGGTGATTAGGATATCAGATAAGGATTGCAGATTGGAAGCTGTGTCGTCTTACGAAGAGGGAGTCAAAAACAACGAGTCTTTTTGTGTTGGATGTTTTTCTGTGGGCGGGTGGGCGATGATTATACTTCTGCTTGGAATACCGTGATGTATCTTCCAAGAGAGAAGCCACTGCATGTAAGAATGACTTATAAACACTCAAGTTGAAGGTAATTGTGATGGTAATTGTGCTAGATTGTGGGTTGCAAGGAAATGCAGATGCATCTGAGAAAGATGACCTTGATGTGCCGATCTGTTCTTGTGATTTCACCACCCTATAATATATAAATTTAATGATGAACATAACAATGAGGCTAGACATTATTTGGTATACCGGATAGTTAATTTAACACAATGAAATGAGTGAATGATTGCTACAATCTGGCTAGCGGCGTCTTTCACAATCTAATTATATTACTGTGATTTTCCCTCGTCCAGCGTTTTTGCAAATTTCAGCAAATTGCAAGACTGCAGTGCATACACAATGGTTGATATTCGCTGCGCTGTATTGAGAAATAGAAAATTTACTATTTAGTTATCATCCTTTTTGTTACTAATGCGAAATTCTGCTTACGCACTTACGATATCATTATGTAGAATTAACTGTTCCATCATGGACAGTATTTAGTTTCTAAGCTCTGCCTTTTTGCATTTGTGCCACTTCGCAACCAATATGCAACTGCGGAGGCAATTTTGTTTGGATCTCAATTAGACTTCTGTGGTAGATAGTACACCACAATAGTAATATATCGCAATAGATACATTTTAGGTCACTAAAGGTAACCTAACCAGTTAACATAGATCCATGTGTAATCATTAATTATAATAATATGGTTTATTGCCAAGCAAAAGGGAAACATTCCACAAAGTGTATTTATACTTATTACGTTAACTTACAATCTATCTATTTACGCATTTCTTCATAACTTCTTTAAAGTTTTTGAAAAAATAGGAATACGGGGGTTATCAGGATACCTAACTGAGACCTTATTTATATCTCCTCGACGTACAATCAGAATGGTGGCATATTATGAATAACTACTTTATATGTAGACCTTATTGCAGCTTCTCAGGAAGAACTAGTAGCGCTATTAAATACCTTAGAACAACGTAGTGCAGAGTATGGTCTTGCTATTAACTACAATAAGACCAAGGTTATGATCGTAGATAGAGAGCATGATAATTATCGAGAAATAAAGTCAATAGGCCGTTGTGAAGTAGTTCAAAGTTCTATATACCTCGGTTCTTTGCGGGTAGCTGTGAAAATGAGATTCGACGGCGCATTCAACAGGCACGTGTGGCCATGACAAAGCTTACTAAAATATGGCGTGACCATAACATCACTAAAGCTACAAAAATGTCGCTCGTTCAGTCTCTTGTGTTCTCCATATTTTTGTATCCCTCGGAAACTTGGACTGTTAAAAAGGCAGATCGAGCCCGCATAGACGCTTTTGAAATGTGGACATGGAGGAGAATGCTGAGAGTTCCTTATACCGCCCATCGAACTAACGTCTCCATACTGGATGAGGTCGGTAATCCAAAGAGACTATCCTCCATTGTGTCGACGAGAATGCTTACATTCTTCGGACATATACACAGAAGCGATAATATGGAGAAACTTGTAGTTCAGGGTCATGCCCCGAATGGGCGGCGCCGTGGCCGTCCCCCTACACGCTGGGTGGATACGACGAAACAGTTGCTGGATATGAGTGTCAAGAGCGCCACTAAACTGACAAGAAATCGCGAACTACGGCGAGCTGCAGTGCTCAAAACTATTGATAATATTCGTGTCGGCAATACTCTAGCTCCGACTTAATGCATTTTACGGGTTCACAACATGTCTGTTAAGACATTGTGACTATGATGATGATGTAGATAAAGCAGTTGAAGTGGATAGGCCAACTCGAACATTGCCTTGCTTATTCCACTAACCAAGGGACTTATAATTTTGTGATGTATACCTATACGAGTATTGCGTAATTTCGTTCTATGTATATTGCGTAAAGCAAAAATTATTAAATTGATTTTAATTAAAGTTCGAGACCGAATTGACAATCGCAGCGAGAGTGGAAAACACGCCAGTGTCTGAAAAATCGTGTCAGTGGCGGCGCAACAATGATTAAAAAACTAAAAATATAAAAACACCTCATACTCCGTTTTTAGTCAGTTTAGAGGCTCCCGATCCTTTCGCATCGTTCAGCTGAAGCATGCAGAATGAAAACTGTGGCACCTAGTTTCTAAGGAGGGAGACGCAAGAAACTATTTACGAGAGTTATTGTGTTGGATGTTTTTTTGCGGGCGGGTGGGCGATGATTTGGTTGCAAGGGGATTTCAGACTATATAGCTTCATGCAATGGGAAAACAATAAAATGGTATCATTATTATCTGTGGGAAGTCTGAGTCAATCAACTTGACTCTATTTTTTACTATCATGCTTACATCCGCATGTGGGTTTCTCAATTAATATATTTATTTAGCCAAAGTAAATTTATTGTTTGTGCATTTCGATAAGTGGTATCTAACATTATCAATCTTTTTTTTAATTTGAATGCAATTTTGCTTAATTGATATAAAGCCTATACCACCAATTACTGTTTCTAGGCCCCTGATGATGACTACATATTAGCCGAAACATTGTGTAAAGAAGCGTACGAAGTTTTCGTTTTAAGCCTGAGCTAAACCTAAATAAATTACAACCAAAATTATCATAGCAGATCCTGTTTTACACATTGCTTTGAGCATTCTTATTTTCACAAAGCCAATATTTCATTACGATTAAAATACTATATTATATCGAAATAACAGCCGATATCTAAAGGTGGCCTTTTTACCTCTAATAACTGTTAGTTAGATCGCACCCTCTGCTATAAGAAACATCTCGCAAACACTGCAGGGAAACTGAGAACACGCAACAACATTATCGAAAAGCTGTGTGGAACGACGTGGGGTGCCACGGCTCCAACTCTACGAACCAGTGCGCTAGCTGTCTATTCGTGTGCTGAGTACTGTGCGCCTATCTGGATTAACAGCCATCATACCAGACTAATTGACCTCCAACTAAATCACACTTTGAGACTTATTACAGGCGCAGTAAAGACAACCCCAACTCAATGGCTGCCTGTACTCTCTGGAATAGCCCCACCGCAGCTGCGAAGGACTGACGCCCTTCTAAGGGAGTATAACAAGATTACGGCCAACAGCAAACTGCCCATCCTCCAAGTAATACCTCCGTTGCAGATAAACAGACTTAAATCCCCACAACCACCAATAAGCGATGCAGAAGGGCTTAAAACCAACAACTTCGACTCCTTAAACCAATGGCGTTCCCAGTGGGAAGGTTTTGCAGAACACCACTCACGATGCGCATTTATGGGGGTAGCCTTACTTCCAGGATCAGAACTACCCCGGAAAGAGTGGGTAAAACTTAATAGAGTCCACCACGGCAGATGTGCCGACTCCCTTTACAAGTGAGGCTATGTGCAATCTCCCTTATGTGACTGTGGCGCGCCCAGCAAAACTATAAACCATATTACGAGCGAATGCGAACTGCGTGCGTTTCAGGGATCGCGAGAAGAGTTCTTCACAGCCTGGATATCAACTTGTAACTACCAAAGACTATGTATCTTGGTTCGTAGCTGTATCTATTTTATTTTAGTATAGGTTATAATTTTTTTCTCTTTTAATCTATATTTACTATTGTCACGTTTTTGAGCCATACGATAAATACAAAAACTATTAGTTGAGTTGAAGCAGCCTCACTACAGCTATGTATCACTGCTGAACAATTTCTGATCATTTGTGATGTCAAAGACATGATTGTAAGATACTGGCAATTAATTATAACACTACCGACAGCATAGCAGTACTTTTATGAATACGATCCTCCGTAAGTGGACTTAGGTGATTTACCATTACCGGTACGATTTGTCGATGTCGATTTCACGCAATAAGTGTAACGATGACATTTGTTTTTGGAAATCCTTCTTTTCACTCTTCATTCTCACTTTCGATTCATCGAATTTGCCCATTTGCAGTCGTAATAGGTAGAAATCGCCATGTATGTCGTCCAGGCACGCTAATGTCAATGTTTGGTTTACATTGCGGAAAAGCGACGGAATCCCTTTCCGCGATCATGTCTGAAAAAATGTAGCCAAGTTGTTTGACTCAGTACTTCCCACACATTCTGATGAATCCAGTTGTATTATTTTCCCACAGCATGAAACTATAGCCTAGATGCCCCTGCAACCAAATCATCGCTCGCCCGACCGCAAAAAAAGTGTTTTATTCTACTAGGTGCTTCTTTCACAGGTCAATGGACAATCTGTTATGAATGCAACACATTTTTGATTTTTACAAATTCCCAACCCCGAAACACCCCAATTTCACTCCCAACCAAAAAAAAAACTTTTAAATGATCAGGAACCCGTAAAACGTCTAAAACGAAGTTTGAGGTGTTCTTTATATTTTTAGTTTTTTTATTGTTGCCACGCCGCCACTGAAATGATTTATAAAAATCATACGCGCTTTCCATACTCGTCGCGGTAATAAATCTGTGTCAAAATATTATTAAAGTCAATTCAGAAGTTTCCACGTACACAATCCAGAACGATCCAATGTAATCTCGTATGTATTTTGTATGCATGCAAGTCCCTTGGTTTGTGTAATCGGCAAGGCAATGTTCCGATGGACCTAAAAAAGTATATTATGCCGCTTTCACAGGTCAATGGGCAGCCTATTAGGAATACAAAAAATTCAGTTTTACTACCCCTACCCCTTAATGATCCCAATTTCACTTCTACTCCAAAAAAAAGTAGAAAATGATCAGGAACCCCTAGAACGCCTAAAAAGGAAGTTTGAGCTGTTTTCATATTTTTAGCTTTTTTTAATACTGCTGCGCCGCCAGTGAGACGATTTCTAAAAAGCAGACGCGTCTTCCATCCTCGCCAAAGTCGTAATACTGCACCGAAATTTAATTAAGATCAATTCAGTAATTCCTAAATCATAAAATACAGAACGATCTAAAGCAATACTCGTATGTATTGGTATAAATCGGAAAATTCTCGAAGTCCCTTGGTTCCTGTAATACACAAGGCAATGTTCGGATGGACCTAAAAAAGTGTATTATACCGCTAGGTCTTTCTCTCTCAGGTCAGTAGACAGACTATTATGAGTAGGTACAACAAATTTTTCAGCTTTACAACCCCCCACCCTCATGTTGCTACAATTTTAAAAATCGGTGCGTGGGCGGCAGAGTAATTAGCAAAAAACGAAAAATTTCAAATATGCTTCAAACTTCGTTTTTAGGCGTTTCAGGGGCCTGAACATTTTCTACTTTTTTTTGGGTGATGGTGAAATTGGGGTGGTCAAGGGGTGGGAGGTTATAAAGTTGAAAAATTTGTTTTACTCATAATAGGCTGTCTACTGACCTGAGAGAGAAAGACCTAGCGGTATGATACACTTTTTTAGGTCCATCCGAACATTGCCTTGCTCATTATAGAAACCAAGGGACTTACAGAATTTTCCGATGTATACATACGAGTATTGCTTGAGATCGTTCCGTATTTTATAATGTGGAAACTACTAAATTGATGTTAATTAAATTTCGGCACAGTATTACTACTTTGGCGAAGATGGAACCGTGTCTGATTTTTAGAAATCGTCTCAGTGGCGGCGCAGCAATATTAATAAAACTAAAAATATGAAAACAGCTCAAACTTCCGTTTTAGGCGTTTTAGGGGTTCCTGATCATCTTCTACTTTTTTTGGGGTGCTGCCTTGCCATTATAGAAACAAAGGAATTTTCTGATGCATACCAAATTCATACGAGTATTACTTTGGATTGTTCTGTATTGTGTACGTGGAAACCTTTGAATTGACTTTAATGACGTTTTGACACAGATTTATTACCAGGACGAGTATGGAAAACTCGTATGGCTGTTAGAAATCGTTTCAGTGGCGGCGCGGCAATAATAAAAAAACTAAAAATACAAAAAACACCTCAAACTTCGTTTTAGGCGTCTTAGGGGTTCCTGATCATTTGCAATTTTTTTTGGTGAGGGTGAAATTAGGGTGGTTCGGGGGTGAGGGTTTATAAAACTCAAAAATTTGTTGTATTCATGATAGATTATCCATTGACATGTGAAAGAAGCACCTAGTAGAACAAAACACTTTTTTGCGGTCGGGCGAACGATGATTTGGTTGCAAGGGCGTCTACACTATAGTTTCGTGCTATGGGAAAGTGATGAAACTGGTATCATCGGAATGTGTGGGAAGTACTGAGTCAATCGACTTGACTTCATTTTTCTTGTACAAGAAGTAGCATCGGGAATGGATTTCGTGGGATTACTTACAGTGCACTGAATGCACGCGCTTTTCTCATGAAGCATTAACTAATAGTTTCTCTACTGTTTATCATTGTTGCATTACTTTCAGCTGGAATACCAATATCTCATTGCGTTTCCCGCAAACGAATAGCATCTAATAAGGTGTACTATGCGAGATAAAAAAAGTGAAAAGAGCAGTTGTAATGATAAATATAGGAATGTTGTTCATAGCATGGCCAGGCAGGTATAGACCGGTTGATAAGAAAGGCGACATTGCACCAGTTTCACTTTCTGTCTGGAATTTATGGTTATGTTGGTGACATCGAGAGTGATTGGAATACGTTGTTTGGGACAAGATTCATTCATAAGGAATTCGAAGTATTCTTGAAGATAGGTTGGCGGCATATCCTACAAAAATATTTGCTTGAACATACTATTCGGATTGCACTGTCTACAACTGGTTTCTGTCTTAACTCTTTCAGAGGTAGGTACCTGAAGCTGAAACTCGAAACAGCGGCCAGATTTATAGTAAACCTCCTGAAATGATACGTGACACAAGTTTTCGTTCTGAAAGGAGGCCAGATAATGATTTTAGATTTTTACGGTGAACCTGAAGATCTAAGGGTATGTGAAAATTTTTAACGTTCTTTACCTGAAGCTGCAACTCAAGACAGTGACTGAAACTATACATGACACAAGTTTTCGTCCTGAAAGGAGGCCAGATAACGATTTTAGATTTTTACGGTGAACCTGAAGATCCGAGGGTATGTGAGAATTTTTAATGTTCTTTACCTGAAGATGAAACTCAAAACGGCGGCCAGATTAGTGGTTAGCATCCCTAAGTTAGGAGGAGGAGTTTTCGTCCTAAAAGGAGGCCAGATAACGATTTTAGATTTTTATGGTGAACCTCAAGGTCTGAGGGTATGTGAAAATTTTTAATGTTCTTTACCTGAAGCTGCAACCCAAAACAGTGACTGAAACTATACATGACACAAGTTTTTGTCCTGAAAGGAGGCCAGATAACGATTTTAGATTTTTACGGTGAACCTGACGATCTGAGGGTAAGTGAAAAATTTTAATGTTCTTTAGCTGAAGCTAAAACTCAAAACGGCGGCCAGATTAGTGGTTAGCATCCTTAAGTTATACATGACAGTAGTTTTCGTCCTGAAAGGAGGCCAGATAACGATTTTAGATTTTTACAGCGAACCTCAAGATCGTAGGGTATGTGAAAATTTTTAATGTCCTTTATCTGAGGCTGCAACTCAAAACAGCAGCCAGATTTATAATAAGCATCCTGAAACGATACATGACACAAGTTTTCATCCTGAAAGGAGGCCAGATAACGATTTTAGATTTTTACGGTGAACCTGAAGATCTAAGGGTATGTGAAAATTTTTAATATTCTTTACCTGAAGCTGAAACTCAAAACGGCGGCCAGATTAGTAGTTAGCATCCTTAAGTTATACATGACAGGAGTTTTCGTCCTGATAGGAGGCCAAAAAGCGATTTTAGATTTTTACGATGAACTTGGACATCTGAGGTTAGTATGACCCCTCCAAAGCTTTCAACTCTCATCTGTTGGAACATTACTGAAGAAACTGCAGCACTACGGGGTTCGTGGTTCTTCTATTGACTTTTCCAGATATTGTAGTAATAGACAGCAGCGTATTAAAGTCATGGGCAGCTTTCAAAATTTATGATATTTGAAAGGGATGTTCCCCAAGGATCAGTTTTGGGTCCTTCCTTCTTCATAGTATAATACATGTCAACGATATTTTTCACTACTTATCGCATCATGAAAGTATTGCATATGCAGACGACGCTGACGTGTTAATTATCTCTAGCAGTAAGGACCTGCACATTCACCTCGTTTTAGGAACTTCCCCTACTCAAGTGGTTGTTGTACATACATTTGAGTATTTCAATTTATTCAACATCCCAATGCTCCATTTCAGAAAAATTAACATGTGGTATATCGTTTTAGACATAAAGACATATTCTACTTCAACTGGTGCTATCAAATTTATATATTGTATTACACTTTTCTTGTGCGCCCCCCCCCACCCTTCGCCCCCCCATAATCAGATCGGCATCAACACTTGTCAGCTTGAAAAGACCTTTATTTATTCAAGTTGTCCAAATTTGAGGAGTTTTTGACTAATCGTTCGAGAACGAAATAGTGGACGTAGACAGACACACAGACGGACATCAAAAAACAAAGTTCTCCGATTTTCTTCAAACTGAGTCACTATGGAAAGATTCTCATTAGAAACAAAAATCTAGTTTGTGGTCCCGCTGCGATGATAAAGTTTGGAAAGGGGTGGGGGGTAACTCAAAAAATAATGCCATAATGTGAAATTGTAATACTACCACAATAAAGAGAATGTCTTCTTATGTGGAAAACGTTACCACCCATGTTGCAAAATTTTAAAAATATCGGAATAACAATTCAAAGAAAGTAGTAGTTTTAGAATTTAAAAATGGCACTAGCTGTCACAAAAATGATCCAAATAATGTCAAAGTTTACTATTATAAAGATGTTTTTGTAATCTTTGATTCTCACTTTTGGTGCAAATCCATGATTTAATGGTGGGGGGTGGTGGGGGTTACTCAGAAGCATAGTAATCTAACATAGCATTTTCTGCGTAAGCTTTCGCGTCCATCGTCCAATAAATTTGTGATTCATAGCATTTCCTTTTCAGAAAATAAGTCAAGAGGTGCTTTTGCCTTGGAAATAACACCTCGCACGTTGGTTTCGGTAAAATTTGTGAAAACGGGCCGATTCTAATAGCTTACCCCTTCTTTGTCGGACTACGACTACCTACACAATACATAACACAACGACCAGTGTACGACTACAAGATTCCAATGCTTGCACACTAAGTCCAACTACTGGACATATATTTTTTTTTGGTACCTAATCAATAATGCACAAGAAGCAAAATACGCGATATCAGACCAACAACGTTTTCGCAGACACGACATCAATAACAAAGTACTAGACAGAAAGCGCGTTCATCTGGCCACCCTTCCTATCAACGTTCCAACGTTTCAATTTATGTGAAATTACGATGTTTTAACGTTTCAAACTATGCAAAGCTTACACGTTCTTAACACATAACGCCATAACGCGAAACCTATAAGCTTCCAAAGATTCAAGTTGTCCAAAGCACGCATCAAGCCTCAAACGTTCTGAACCGTGCAAAGCGTAGGAGTAGCACAAGCGAGGAGTGTAGTCAAATCGAATAAATATAAAAATTCTATAAGAGAAAAATGTATGTAGTAGAAAGGTTAAATGCAAGTGGTTATTCTAAAAAAAGTACATATGCTTAAGAAAAAACCAGAAAGCCTTTCTGGATATTGAGAAAAAAATATTATTCTGACAAAACATGAAAAACTTTGAGAGCATTATATTTAAAGCTGCGACAGTATTAAGCAGTTTGATGTACTGGTACTGAAAAACAGAACTTCTACCTTATATGGTCATTGCGTGTTGATGACTGAAAGCTCACGAAGATGAGCAGGTGCTGATGCTTCTCGCAATCTATACACTAAATTAAAAAACTATACTTAAACAAATTTTCTATTTTCAGCCATCCAAGATCAGTGAAGATATGTGAAATGGGGTCATACTTCATAAGATTAGACATTTTTAAATCTACTGTAGGTATTTTGCATTATTTGCAACCTTATTCTATCTATGTATACATATTGTTTTTGTTTCGAGTATTTGTACAATGACTATCACAGTTTAATTTAAAGTTTGCCCTATTATTATACATACAAATCCCGATTTCGTAGATGTATACACAAATTACTGTGAAGACTTTGAGATCCTTAAATACTAATCTACAAGATGTTGTACTAGAAATACCGGCTGAAATCCTAATAATTCTTTTCTGTGAGATAAACACTGTATAGTAGCGCAAGACGATATATCGCATAAACATATCCCGTACTGCAATCTTCTGCCAATTAAAGCATAATACATTCAAACAATCATCTGGTTCACAGAAAAATCAGAAAAATGAAGGGTAGTGGCAGGATTCCGGCATTCTAGGCCGACGCGATACCAACTACACTACGGTCCCCCGTGATGTAGCCGATATACAGCGCCGACGACAAGGTGTCTCTCTGCCAACCATGTTTTCAGTGATGCAGAGAGATCCAGTCGGCTGTTGGGTGAGTGTGAATCTCCCACCGCTACTGTACCACAGCTCTCTTTCTTACTGTACGACTCCTCAGTCGGTCAGGATTTCATGGAATAAAAGGTGTTTGCTTACCCCGCAAGAGGGAGATAATTCCAATCATTTGGTTCACAGTAAAATCGGAAAAATTATTTTTCTGTGAACCAAATGATTGAAAATATCTCCCTCTTGCGGAGTAAGCAAGCACCGTTCATTCCACACACAAACAAGTTGGGTACTCTCAAAAATTGTTTTCAGGTTTCGGAATATGAGCTTAAACTGGCTATAAGTTTTTCACATAGAGGCTTCCAGGTAATACGAGTACATTAATCAAAAAGAAGTCCAAGTAGCTTCACAGATTTACTAGTGTCCCGGATATCTCCATTGCAAATAATAGATAGATCATCAGTCGGGCGTTGTCTGGTATGGTATTGAATTATTTCAGTTTTGTTCTGGTTTAAGTACAAACAATTACTAGAAAAATAATCTGCCAACGTATCCATGAAGTTTGTGCATTTGTCTTCAATTTGGGTATCTGGTGTATTTTTAATGAAGAAATGGAGTCAAGTTGATTGACTCAGTACTTCCCACACATTACGCAGAAACCAGTTTATTATTTTCCCATAGCATGAAGCTTTAGTCTGAGATCCCTTGCAACCAAATAATCGCCAGTCCCCCTCCTAAAATTGTCTTATGCCGCTAGGTATTTCCTTCCCCCACCCCCCAACCACCTCACTTCCACCCCCACCCAAAAAACCGGTAAAAAATGATCAGGAGCCCCTAAAACATCTAAAAACCGAATTTGAGTTGTTTTCATACTTTTCGTTCTTTGATTATTGCTACGCTGCCACTGACACGATTTTTAACAAACATACGCATTTTCCATTCTCACCACGGTAACAATATACTGTGTCAAAGTTTCATTAGAATCAATTTAATAGTGTCCACGTTACAAAATACAAAACGATTTGAACCAATAAACTCTCGTATGTATGAAGAAAAGTCCCTTAGTTTCCGTAATAGGCTAGACAATGTTCGGATGGACCTAAAAGGGTGATTTGTGTCGCTAGATCTTCCTTCATAGGTTAGTGGACAGCTTATTATGAGTACAAGAAATTTTTTGATTTTTCAACCCCCAACCCCCCAATTTTACCTTCACCCAAAAAAAACGCAGAAATTTGAGCTGTTTTTATATTTTTAGTTTTTTATTATTTCTGCGCCGCCACTGGCACGATTCATAAAAACCATACACGTTTTCCATCTTCGCCACGATAGTAATACCGTGTCAAAATTTCATTAAAATCAATTCAACAGTTTCCTCGTTACACAATATAGAACGATCTAAAGCAATACTCTCGTATGTTTACATCAGAAAAAATTCCATTGCTTTCTGTAATAGGCAAGGCAATGTTCGGATGGACATAAAAAAGCTATTTATGTTGCCAGGTCTTCCTTCACAGGTCAGTGAACAGTCTATTATGAAAGCAACAAATTTTTCAATTTTACAACCCCCCTACCCCCCAAACACCCCAATTTCACCACCCCCCCCAAAAGTTTCAGCAATATTTTTTTTTGTTTTTTTCTAATCGCTCCGCCGCCTATGCACCGATTTTAAAAATTATAGGATCATTACCTACTGCGACCCCACAGCATACCGCTGCCCAAATTTCATCACAATCCATGCAGCGGTTGCTGAGATTACGAGGCTAGAAGAAAGCGACAGACAGACAGATAGACCGACAGACAGACAGAGGGACCGACGGAAATGAGTGACGTGGATTTTCGTTATGTAGACATCATAAACCGCCCAAAAAGCGTATTATCTCAAAATCGAAAATTTTCGCGATCACAATACTCCCCTCACCTATCGATGTGGGAAGTAAAATGAGAAGTCATCAGGGTATGCAACGTAAAAATTATCCGGGAAGTGTTGTTTAATGGCATTAACATAAAGTCTGTTTAAAGTTAAAATTATAAAACATAATTTACTTGGTAGAAGAATACATGACATTAAGGTTTCAAGGCTTCCACAATAAGCCAAACTACTGGACATATATTTTTCTGGTAATCAATAATGCACAACAAGCAAAATACGTGATATCAGCCCAGCAATGTTTTCGCAGACGCGACATCAATACCAAAACACTAGACAGAAAGCGCGTCCGTCTGGCCACCCTTCTTATCAAAATCCGCCCACCCGCGGGTCCCCGTATAAAGCTCCCAGACGGCTCTTCTTCGGCTTATTTGGCGGTAAAACGTCGCTCTTCTCCTGTTCGCCGGCATTTCACTTCTTCCGTTGCACCTCGTGTCTCGTGTGATGCTGCTTTCTCTGTAGGTCAGCCGCGGTCTATCTCAGGGTCGCGAACGAGCGTACGTTTCTCTTCTTCGGCCCGCGGCAAGTCAACGCCGCCTGGGACGCCGTGCCGTCGTGATTCATCTGTTTTTGTGGTGCCGCTAGTGAGTTCTTTGGACCTTTGGAGTTACTATCTAGATCGGGACCACGATAAGGATTGTTTTTTTACGTAATTGGGATCGTTTTGGTGTCGGTAAGTACTGTCGTTACGAAATTGAGACATTATTGTTTGAAACCAGAGAAAGATAAAGAATTATGGCACGAAAAATCCAACTTCCAGAACCGACAAAGCTATGGCTTTAATTTAAGGGCTTCAGCAAGTAGTCTGGCTGCCAGAAGCATTAAGGCCCAGTTTCATAATGAGCGGTTTAGATTAACCAGTACCTAAGTTTGGTGATCGGTCACGAGCGCGCGCGGTTTGATTTTTACCTGTTTACAAAAAGGGTGCCTTCATCGGCACCGGTCACTTGCACGCTGCAAGAAAATTAAACTTGGTTGTTCCTAATGACCACATCCCTTTTATTCTGGCGAACTTTCATCTGTCTTTTTACAACTTGCGGTAGATTACAGTTACTTCTTAGATTATTTAAATGGCTATTCGGCTTCTGCAGGTATATAAAACTACCCTTAATGAAAATATTTCAGTAGTTAGCAATCCTTAGTTGTTGTTTGTGAGTATTGTTTGTGTTCTACTTTTTCATCATGGAGACTATGTTAAGTGTGAAAGGGAAGAAATTAATAGTCCTTAAAGAGTATACGTTCCGAAGAGCTAAAGAAACCTTCCGTGGTGTAGCCTGCAGATGCTCTAGAAGAGGATGCGTAGCATCTTTGCTGATGGATCAATCGGAAGAGATTGTTCTTAAAAGAAATGATGAGCACAACCATGATGCTCCCACAAAACAAGCTGTGAAGGTAAATTTCTCGGACTTTCTTTTACATCGTCAAGAAATCGATCAAATTTGTGACAAATTAGAACACGTTCTGATTAATTAAAATTGTTTTGGGGTATTATAAAGACATTTCGGTCTGCTGCCAATACCAACTTCTTTATTTGCATCTATTATAGTGATCAGATTAACTTATTATGTTCAGAACAGAATTTCGCATTTATTAATATAAAAAAGTAATTCATTTCTGTCAAGTCAAAGGTAACGATACCTCTGACTGGAGTTCTACAAATTCTTCACTAACTACTAGCAAGATCGCAGAAAATTACGAATGAATTAAAATCGGTTAAAATTATAAGACATAAGTTTACCTCACCGCCCCGCGCGCTGGTATCCACATACGTGCCTATTATCCAAAATATTTTGGGGGCTTCTGACCGGTGGGATTAGGGCCAATCTGACCGCGGCTCGCTAGTGTCCGATGGCCCTAAGTTTACCCAAAGATAAAGTATCGGTTACATTGACAGTTGACCGATCACATCAAAGACGACAGAAATAAGCTTACTTTAAGTCGTGACATAAATCAAAAGTATGAATACAAAGGTTGTGTGTGTTGTGGTTCTGTTCACGGAATGAATATTTGGTTAACAGAAAGCAATATCCTGAAACTGAGATAGTTAAATCGCAAAAACATAAAGCTGATACAGGCCTACCACAAGGCTCAATTCTTGGCCCTCTCTTATACATCAAATTGGTAAATTACTTCTATAGTGATAAAGGTGTCATGTATGCCGATGATACGTTATTAACTATTATTGACGGCAACGATAATATCAACAGCACCAACGAACTAGTGAGAGTTGAGCAGTGGTTTACTGATAACGGCCTTGTATTTAATAAAAAAAACAACTTTTTACAATTTTGAACGTAGATGAAACACGAAAACAGTAAGTAGACGGCACATGTCGACACTGTCTGAAAAAAATTGGTATCAGCATCATATTGCATCCGACAGTTACGCTTCATAACTGATAAAGATGTTCTGAGGACTTACTACTATGCATGTTTTCAGTCAATTCTGTCGTATGGTATAGCCGCTTGGGGAGGAAGTACTAAAGCAAGGATAATCTCTATTATGCAAAAGAAAGGGGGAGGATGTTATTTGCTGACGTTAATAACAAAACTAGCTGCAAACAAATCTAGATATTATGACGACCATTATTATATATTCTTGAGCTACTGATGTATGTGAAACTAAAATATGGACAACTTCTTCAGGTTTAACCATAACAACTACTCAACGCAAAATAGTAGTACATTAATAATTATCCTTCTCATAGACTTGCTAAGACAGAAAATAGTACGAACCTTATGGCAATCAAATTGTATAACAGATTACCTAACTATTTCAAAAACATGTCTGAGAGTAAATTCAAACTAGAGCTGAAATCGTTTTCAATTACTAAAGCATCCTATTCCACTAGTGACTATCATGAAGACATTTTAATTTTTTAGTATTTTTTTATACATTCACAGGTAGAAGTTTCTAATTTTTCGGTTTTTTTTTTGTTGTTAATATCGTATATATCAAGTATTATGACGGTGCCATATATTATTCTAAGGCATTTTAATTGACATCGTGAGTGCAATTCTCGCTCTAATCATAGCAATGCATAATCATATTTACTACTGAAGACCATCATCATCATCATCATAGTCATAATGTCTTAACAGACATGTTGTGAACTCGTAAAATGTACTCATTTTACGAGTTTCTCTTGGGATATATTTAAGATCTTTAATGCAGTAGTTTCCCATTTGCTTTCTGGATCCTCATGCCGTTGACCAGATGTATCTACTGGTTCATCCGCCTTTAGGGACAATTTCTTATCCCAAGTACAAGAAGGTGTACCGACTCTTCTCAACTTGTCCACCCAAAGCTGTTGGTTGAGAAGACGTTACTGCTTATATCGACAGTAGTTCGGTCCCTTTTAGTCGCCTTTTACGACACGCAGGATATACGATGGGAGACATTCTAACCCGCCCCCACACGGGTCACTACTGAAGATATGTATACCTAAATCTAATTTGTGACATTTTCTATACCGTCTGTGATGATCGAAAGAATAAAGATTTATCTGCCAATTCTATCTATATATCTGCGGCAGTATTCCCAGACTCATCTCCCAAAAAAGTGGTGCTACTTGAAAATAAGGAACTTTAACAATTGGCTCCCTTTGTGAAATGGAGCTCCACAACATCTTCTGGTTAACTTTCATCTATCGGTTAAGTAACTTGTGAAGAAATGAGATGAATTACAAGCTGCTCAAATAGTTATTGCAATGGTGTAAGAGATAATAGGACTTTCTGATAAAAGTTCACTAACTTTTATTAAAATTGATCTTTTTTAATATTATGTACCAGCATCATATACTGTGGTAAGATTTTTAGAATCTACAGTAGATGTTCGCTCTTTTAGGAGTATTTGCTGCTCTTGAATAAATCTGTAGAGAATTACGTTTTCTACCGAATCTTGTGAAACCGTTTAAAAGTGCACTCTAGAAAACGGTTCGCTCTATATAACAAAATTGGCTTTCCATAGGTATATTCTGCAGCCTTGTTAACGCCAGACAAATCTTGCGGATATGACGAAACTCTGATATGACTAATAAATATGTATAATAGCTTTATGTAAAGGATTTTGACCTACTGTGATGAACTTCAGTTATTTTTTGTAGGATAATGGCACTCAAACAAAAACTCCTTATTTTTCTATATGCGACGTTTCGACTTATATTAAGTCAGCCTCAGGAAACTAAAACAATTGATGGTGCAAGCTATAAACAAATTAAATTAAATATCAGATATACAAAAAAAAACTTAACACTGACTTTTCATTTTTCAATATAAAAAAATGATAAACTTAGTCTGCAAAGTAAAGAAACGAAATGTTATAATTATTTTTACCTTATATATCAAATAAATTTGTTTACTATATAATTTTATTGACATGAGACTGGTTTGTCAACTCTATTGAATGTAGAATGTATAATAGAGCCAGAAAGTAACTTGTTACCCTTAATCATAACTCAGTAGCTATAGAACTCTAGCTGCCTAAACTAGCGCTAAAAATGATGCATAAAAACCTCCTGTAAAGTCAATGAAAACAATTTCAACAAATGAGATCGAACACTTGGATCAAACTATCAAAAAGAAGTACCGTTGATCGTTTTAAGAGCGCATCCAAGACCACTGTTTAGTTTGTAGTTACCAGAATCAGCGATGTGGAGAAACTGGACCAAACTTTGAATGGTCTTCTTTCCATACGGGTCTACCAGATATCTGTTGGCATAGCAAATTGAAGTTAATGTTCTAGATAATGATAACTTTACGTAACATTTAACTCGGTAAGTGAGAGTACAGTGATATACATGCATACGGGCTGAGCATTGCATGGTGGCGCTTGCAATCCAAATGGAATTTATGCAACGATGTTTTCTTGATTGTAACAGATTATGCAACCAGGAAGCTCATCAATTTATTGAAAGGAAAATTCGAATGGTACTAATATTATTTGATGCAATTAAGGCATCAGCATGAAACCCGTATGTATTGTTGTCGTGTCTTTTTATCTTTTTAGTTTACCCACTTTCCTGTTTTCATCGTAATGAAATAACTTAGGTAATGGGATGTTTTATGTTGCATAATTTCTACCAAAAACCTGCAGTTACAAGTTACAATCCAACGAAACTACCGGTTACCGGATCAATTTGATAGATCGTCACGTCCTACGCAAATAGAGCTTCCTAAGTTGGTACATTTTTTAATTGTGTATAGAACTTAAAATAAACGTCTTTTCCAAGTAACTTTTTTTCGAAATCTGAAAAATAATCGAGATACAGAATCAAAAAGACTAAATCGGGGATTGTTCATCAAGACGTGCCTAGTTTGTTTATGTTTAGTTTTTTGCTTGGATTTTTGTCCTGTCGATAAGGGATTGTATAGTACGCGTTAGAAATATACTAAGAGCTGTTTACATTTTTTGTGCTCCTACAGAGTGCCGACACTACAAAGGATCCCTTAATCCTTCACAAGACGCCCGATGGGTCGTTTTCTCTTTCGGTACTTTTTATGCTGTGACCACAGAGTTAACATCTCTAGAGGGAGCCTAATTTGAATATTGGCCAGTCAACATCTATAGCGCTATTGCCACTCTTCTTCGTCCGCTTCCAGCTTCTTCAAGATCTGGCAGTTTCCGCAGTTTGAACACAAAGTATTTAACTGGGTATTTAACTATACATTCCAATATACTTGCAATGTAACTGATTTACGTGAAGATGATTTGTATTGATTTAATGAAATCTCAAAAATGGTAAATTTCATAGCGGAATGTCGCAATACCTTCTAATATATCGTAAATCTGGCAACCTATAATCGGCATGCCCTTAAGCTGTCATGTGGCTGTCATTGTAGTTGTGGTTATTGCATGTGTCGAGATTTTTGTGATTTTAGTGTATATTTGACTGACTTTGTGACTATTTGTGGTGTGAATTAAATTATTTATAAACAATATTGTCATAATTGCATGATGAGACAACATAAAAAGTGCATAGTTTGCTGTAATAGCGACGAATTGGTGAACACACACACACACACTTATCATAGGTGAGTATATGTTTTGTTTTAGTTTTCAGTGGCGTAATATATGGGGATAGCTGAGAACAAAAGTATCTTCACTCCAGTTTGAGGAATAATAATGGTTGTTTAATGTATGTTTTGTACACGCATTACATTCATGTCAATCAACATGAATTTTCCAAATTGCATTTTTAAACTATTTGAGGACGTGAAATGCAAAAATGTATGCCACATTTACTTACAGAACATCTATCTATGAGAATTTTATAGTACTGGATATTACCTAATGCAGTTATTATTTTATTGCTGAAGTAAAAACACGATCCAGCCATTCCAACAGGCTACCTTTCAGAGCACTGTTAGATATGTTTTGAAAAACACTTCATGGTAATAATAAATTATCAACTGTTACAATGAAATTATAATAAGAGTAACTCTCTAAGTATAGTTAAATACTAAAACAACTTATTGGTATCAGTTTGTAACTTCACAGTAATAATTGAATCTATTAATGAACATCCAATTTTAATATAAAGTCGCATGCCACTCAAGCTGTCAAAATTTCCGTTACATGTTGGCTGGTCAGAGACCTGTGCATTTTGTTGTTTACACTCCCTCTATAGATGTTAACCCTGTGGCTGTGACATATTGTCAACAACGCCAACAACCAAAATTGTCAGTGAGAGGAGAGTGTGCAAAATGTTATGTTGCAGTTCATGGGATACGCAACGGACTCCATGAACAAGTTATTTGGATACTGTGATGACCCATCAGATGAAGGTAACACTGCCCTTGAAGATATATGGATATTATATAGATTGGGCGAGTGTATTGCAGAACCGCTGGTGGACCTGTCAGGCAATAGGAGATGTCAAAATTTATTGTATTATTCATCAGCCAATATCCTATACAAGGTGTATCTTGAAGGGTGGTATTTATTTGTACAAGCTTGTGCGAATAAATAGTAATAAGTAATAATAATAATTTTTTGGTGCACTGTTATACAGTCATTAGTGTAGTCAAAATTGTATACGTCTGTGTTTAATCAGATGTTAATATACAACAAATAGATCAATTTATTTTGTTTTTATCTATTTCAAATTGGTAGTCTCAATTATTTTGATCTCCTACCACTTTCTGGATTATTATAATATATGTTTTGTATAGATAATTACGGTTTTATCATTACTCAGGTCTACATAATAACGTAACTGCACTATAGAAGTGTCGACACTGATTGAGACCTGAAAGTAATGTAAACAACTCATATACATTTGACTTCCACAATACCTGTCAGATAGTGCATTGGCAACTTTTTGTTTATCGTTGTTTAGTGTAAATTGACAAATCTTTTTTAAAAGTAGCACATTACTTGAAAACAAATTTTACGATTTCGCAATTTAAACTCAGCTTTGGTAAAGTGAAAGTAACTAATTGACAGGTATAGTGCCTGATCGACAAGAAAAAAATTTGAGCAAAAAACTAAACATAAACAGACTAGGTACAGAATCAGAAAAACGGAATATGGGCTTGTGCTTCAAGTCTATATGTTAAGCTTTTTGCTAGTATTTTTGTCCTATCGATCAGATAGGTCAGTTTATCGTAGTTAATTGTAAATTGTTAAATCCTAAAAGTTGTATTCAAATAATGTGCTACTTTTGGGATTTCTCAATTATTCAAACTTAACAGCCATAAACAGAAAGACTCCTGCACTGTTGATAAGACAAAATTCCAAGCAAAAAGCTAAATATAAACAGAGTCTTTAGGGTAGCCGCGCCAAGTGAATCGTAGTGCGTATATACGTTATCCTTATTGTTTAGAAAAGAAAAATACAGAAACATTTAAAACCACCCTAGTCTTGGAACTTTCAACAAAGATCACCGTAAATTAGATATGAAACCATGACATGTTTTCCTTTGATGTGAGGGTGTTGGAATGAGTTCTAAATATTTGAATTTGCGCGCCTCCTATGATGTCAACCATATCTGTCATATGTCATGTACTGGTTTCCAGTTTCCGGCTGCTATAATAAAGTTCAGTTCATGCAGAAAATCCGGCGTGGTTACTACTCCTCGTTACCCCGATCCCCGAGACCTCACAATAGGTTATGGCCCCAGCCGTCTAGCCCCTTTTTTTTTCGCGAGTGATAGTACGTGGTACGGATAGCATAACTCAGAATGGCTATAAACTACATGCCCAGTGTTCCCAAACTCCTAGGACGCGATAACTACGAAGAGTGGGCCTTCGCAGTAGAAAACTTTTTCGTCTTAGAGGGGTTGTCGAAGTGTATCGACGGTACGGAAACAGATGCAGGGACAATAGCTAAAGCAAAGGCTAAATTAGTGCTTACGCTGGACGCATCACTATTTGTGCACGTGAAACAGGCAGCAACAGCAAAAGAAATATGGGAGAAACTAAGAACAATGTATGCAGACACCGATTTCTCGCGCAAGATAGGACTGCTGCGTACGCTGATTTCGTTACGCCTAGAAATGTGTGACAGTATGGAAAGTTACATAAATCAAGTGGTGGAAACAGCCCAAAAATTAGGCCGAACCGGATTTAAAATCGATGAAAACTGGATTGGCTCTCTCCTGTTGGCGGGATTACCAGAGAAATATTCCCCCATGATAATGGCGATTGAACATTCTGGAATCGAAATAACTACAGACTCCATTAAATCGAAGTTAATGGATATGCAAGTAGATGGCGCTAGTGGTTCGACAAGTGGCGCATTCGCGGCAAAATTTAAACCGAAGAAATTTGACAAGAGTGACAAGTATGACAGGAACTTCAAGAAGGTTGTCAATGTCAAGTGCTATCGATGTAAACAAGTTGGACATTACATGAATAAATGCCCTAATATTTCATCAGATGACAAGAACACTACCCAAGGCAATGATAGAAGGCTGCAAGGTGCATTTAGTGCAGTGTTTCTGAGTCAGCAGTTTAACGACTCCGACTGGTATATAGATTCGGGGGCCTCGGCTCATTTGACAGCACGCAATGATTGGTTGTATGACATCAGTTACGAAAATGAGGTGAAAGAAATCATGGTAGCAAACAAAACGACAGTTCCAGTTGTTTGTGAAGGAAGTATCAAGGTAACTACCATAATTTCAGAAAATCAAGCAGATAAAGAGTGTGACGTAACCATACAACGTGCTTTATATGTACCGAATTTGACCACAAATCTATTATCAGTGAGCCAACTCATTAAAAGTGGTAATGAAGTTATCTTTGATAGAAATAGCTGTAGAATACTTAATAAAGAAAAACAGCTGATTGCTGAAGCTCAAAGCATCGACAATGTCTATAGGTTAAAAATAGACAGAAACAAACCACAGATATTAGCTGGTTTGACAGTCACTGGTGAAGTCCTGCATAGAAGATTTGCACATCTAAATTATAGTGATCTGCAAATAATGCAACAAGGAGCTGTTGAAGGACTAACATGCAAAGGTAAGCTGTCAAAAGCTGAAATATGTGAAGTGTGTTGTGAAGGCAAACAGTCCAGGCTGCCTTTCAAAAACAAAGGTCATAGAGCTACAGAAAAGTTGGAACTTGTGCATGCTGACCTGTGTGGACCGATGGATGTTTCATCATTAGGTGGTTCTAGATATTTTTTATTGTTTGAAGATGATTTTAGTCGCATGTGTTTTGTGTATTTCCTCAAAACAAAGGATGAAGCCAGAGACTACTTTCAAGAATTCAAAGACTTGGTAGAAAATCAAACAAACAGAAAAATAAAAACAATAAGAACCGATAATGGAACAGAATTTCTTAGCTTTAAACCAATATTAAAAAGGTATGGGATTGTGCATCAAACTACCAATCCATACACGCCTGAGCAGAATGGTATGCTAGAGCGAATGAACAGAACAGTGACTGAAAAAGCTCGCTGTTTGTTATATGACGCTGGACTAGAAAGAAAATTCTGGGCAGAAGCGGTGAACACTGCAGTATATTTGAGAAACAGATGCATAGCTACTGGATTAAATAAGAAAACACCATATGAGTTGTGGTATGATAAGAAACCTAATGTAAGTCACATAAGAATATTCGGAAGTGAGGTTATGACTCACATACCAAAAGAAAAAAGAAAGAAACTAGATAAGAAATCCATGAAAACTATTTTAGTTGGATTTTGTGACAACACAAAAGGTTATAGACTGTTTGATCCAGAAATGAATAAAATAATGACAAGTAGAGATGTGATTATCATTGAAAAGGAAAATATTCGCTTATCTCTAGAACCAAGGATTGTGGAGACAACAGGTTCAGTGGGGGACAAAGCAGATGAAGATTTATTTATCGTATGGCACACAACACACAATGTGATACTCTATATAACATTAAACGGTACAACATTTGGCAAGATGTAAACATAAAGAATATACAATTATATAGCACAAAGATATAAACATTAAAATATAAAATATACAAAATAGAAAGCATGGTTCACAGTTGAATGTCCAGATTATTAATATATTCAATTGAGTCTGGTGTCGCTGTCAGATGAAGATAATGGTGACAACTCATCATTAAGTGAATCGTCAGATGTTTTCCTGAGTGACATTGAACATCAGGATGATGTCCATAATTCAGAAGACAGTGAGTTTCTACCAGATGTAAATTTGTCTGTACCAGAGGAACCAACAAGAAGATCAGAGCGAGAGAAGAAGCCGAGAAAATTTGAAAATTATGTTACATATATGTCTGTAAGTAACATAAACCCGGAGGATATTCCTGCAACAACAGTCTCAGAGGCTCTCTCAGGACCTGACAAAGAATGTTGGAGGTTGGCGATGGTTGAGGAAATGCAGTCTTTTGAAGAAAACGAAACATGGGAACTGGTGGATTGTCCAATCAGAGTTCCAGTAGTTGAGTGTAAGTGGGTCTTTAAGATCAAATGTGACAGTGAAAATAAGAAAACATATCGTGCACGGTTAGTAGCTAAGGGTTATACACAAAGGGCAGGTGTAGATTATAATGAAACTTTTTCACCTGTTGTTAGACACTCTACTCTAAGATTGTTAGTAGCATTAAGTGTTGATTTAGATTTGGAGATAACACATTTAGATGTAACAACTGCGTTTTTACATGGTGAGCTAAATGAAACTGTATTTATGAAACAACCTGAATATTTTGTACAACAAGGTCATGAAAACAAAGTTTTGAGATTGAAGAAAGCTGTATATGGGCTTAAACAATCTTCACGTGTTTGGTATCAGAAGGTTGAGTTTGTTTTGCTAGAGTTAGGTTATCAAAAATCTAAATATGAACCTTGTGTATTCATGAAATCAAAGAATGGATTTAAGACTATTATCGCACTCTATGTTGATGACTTTTTTATATTTTCCAATGATAAAGTTGAGACTGATGACTTAAAGGCAAAATTGGCTTCAAAATTCAAGTTGAAAGATTTAGGTCAAGCTAAGCAAATATTAGGAATGAACATTTCCATTGATAGAGATAAAAAGGTAATAAAATTAGACCAGACTAATTATATTGATGATTTATTGAATAAATTTGGTATGACAGAATGTAAAACCATAGACACTCCAATGGAAAAGAATTTGAATTTAGTTAATGGTGAGAATTGTAACTTATCAGTACCATATCGTCAGCTGATTGGAGGACTTATGTATCTTGCTGTGATGACGAGACCAGATATTTGTTATAGTGTGAGCTACTTGAGCCAGTTTAATAACTGTTATAGTGATACTCATTGGCAAAGTGCTAAGAGACTCTTGAGGTATCTTCAGAAAACAAAAGATTACTGTTTGAAGTATGAGAAAACTTGTAAATCTTTGGTAGGATATGTTGACGCAGATTGGGCAAGCAACATTGTAGATAGAAGGTCCTATACTGGTTTCTGTTTTGTATATTCAAATTGTGTAATTTCATGGGAGAGCACAAAGCAGAAAACTGTCGCTTTGTCTAGCACAGAAGCCGAATATATGGCCCTCTCAGAAGCTACAAAAGAGGCAATTTACCTAAGAAATTTGTTAGGGGAACTAACAAATTCCTTTGAGCCTATAATGCTATATAGTTACAGTCAAAGTGCCTTAAAGCTATCGTCAAATCCAGTGTTCCATAAGAGAACAAAACATATTGATGTTAGACACCATTATGTTAGGGAAATTGTACAAAATGGCTTAATAAGTGTGAATTATTTGCAAACTAAGGATATGCCAGCGGATGTTCTGACGAAAGCTTTGAGTTCTGACAAACATTACAAATTTTTGGGATTATTAGGTTTAGTACCAAATTGTTGAATGATTTTGTATTTTTGTTAAATATTTTGAACTAGTGGGGGTGTTGGAATGAGTTCTAAATATTTGAATTTGCGCGCCTCCTATGATGTCAACCATATCTGTCATATGTCATGTACTGGTTTCCAGTTTCCGGCTGCTATAATAAAGTTCAGTTCATGCAGAAAATCCGGCGTGGTTACTACTCCTCGTTACCCCGATCCCCGAGACCTCACAATAGAGGGCCTCATGTGTTTTTATTCAGTTTAAATTAAGATTAGAAATACTATACGTGCAATAATTTTGGCTATAGGAGTTAAAAATTAAAGAGACAGCCAATGTCACCTGTAGCATATCAAAATCACATCGAAATCGGTATGATAAATAAGAATCAAGCAAGCAAGAGGAAAAAGGTTACCTACTGGTTTTCCACTCTGATTAATAAAAAAGTTAGAAAAAAGGTAGAAACTTAGATATAACTTACTGTGTCTAGTTTCGGATAACGGCTAACATAGAGAAAACGTCGTGAAGTAGATTTACCCAGTACTTCGCGCGCATTTAAAAATAAAACATACATGTGGAAAAGATGCGTATTCAAACAAACTGTCCAAGAAATTTTGTTGCCTTCCAGTATCCACAGCAGCAGCAGCAACCCTAGATCTGTAGTTTTCAATATTAAAGATAATAATTATAACTTAGCTGAAGCTTAGGATATATGCTAAAGAAGTTTTTTTAAAAATGACAATCCATGTTTCATTATTTTATAACAGTGGCCTAGCCTAGTACCCAGAAAAACTATCGGACATTGATAACGTATTTGATAAGCTTTGAAAGACACAAAAACGATCAATTTTTCTTGTTGTTGTGTTCTTGTAAAACATGTTGTTAATACACATACTTTGTAGGTTATACGTTTTTGATGTTTTGACATCCCTTTAAGAACCCTCTGCCACATACTCATAGAGAATGGGTAGGAGCAAGATTATAAAAAACATAGCTAAGCTAGTTTATGTATATAGTATAGTCATAACCTTGAAATCGTTTGATGCACAGCTAATTTTTTAAACAGAATTGTATAATAATATACTGTAATTTGCCTGTTTTGTGTAACAGAGTTTGGGACCAAGCACTCCAGAAGTTTTGAGACTGTTATTAGGGAACAACCAATATCAGGAATTTTTTCAATGTGCATGGCAGTCTATAAGCTTGTGAATATAAAGAGTGTGGTTTTTATTCCAAGGAAATAGCAAATAGCTTTCCACATACTTCTCGATTTAAGATTGAATTTTCTTACTTTCTATCAATTGGGTGACACGAGATTCTTCAACAAAATGTTCCTTTAGTTTCAGCTAGATTAATAAAACGTATAAATTACAAATTATGTTTTCGATTAACTGACTACAGCTATATTATCCACACAATCAATCAAGGTCCTTCATATATTTCAATAATTTCTAGATGAATTCACTTGCCATGCTCATCAATACAAAATTTTGCCTTACTGAAGGAAATAAAACAAGAACTTATTTCCGATTTTTCTTTTCAAATTCACTTTCAGAACCACAAATCAATAGGGATTCAATACCTTTGTTTAATTTATATTTTCGTTGGTGAATAGTATAGTTATTGTTTGTGGAAAAGGAACCCCGACGATTTCTCTCTATTTGAATAGATTCAACAGACAATAAGGCATTTTTGAAGCCAAATAAAGGACCAAACATCATTCACGCCTATATAGCTTTCTTAATACCAGTACAATCCGTGTTCTTTTTCAGAGAACGCCTGGAGCTAGAAACTCCATAAGAAAACACCAAAAGATGAATCGAAGGTGAAAGGTTGCCGAGACCTACAGAGTCATGGTGAGATACAAGGTAAGAATGAAATTTATAATTATTGCGACACAAGTGTGACTATATTACTATGACCTACAACAGTTTCCGTTCCATAATGTTAGGTTTTACTTTCCTTGCATCTGCGAGGAATCAATGTTTGACTCTATTTGAACTGTCAAACGACAGGTCCGAAAACATCTTCTACTATGTAGACTAAAACAATTGAGTCATATGGGCCCAAATATTCTTCACTCCAGACCATCTGAACAAAAATCAGCTTCTCTTTTTTAGTCAATACGATACTAAGACTTGACTTGCGCATTATAACAGCTTGCAGTGTCATCTTAAAGGCTTCCTTGCGAAACTAAATCGACATTGACCTTATTCATTTATCCAAATAAGGTCGATTTCTTTTTGTTCTGGTATCTATAGTTTTCATGTATGATGTTCGGGAGTGCCTTATGTCACAAAATTTACCTAAATTATGTATTTCTAGCATGGAATCTGAATATATTTAGGTAAAACGCCTTTTAGCGTTTATGCTTAAAACAGTGATTGGTGTGACTAGGTGGGCACTTTTGAGGTATTAAAGTACGAATAGAGTCATCGAGAGGATTTCTTTTCAACAAGCTTTTATTAGCTTCACTTGTATGTCTGTTTATATATTTATGAGCTTGTAACTCTTTTTTGGATTAAATAGTACGACGGAACACCCAACGCCACAGCTTTGCCGCGAAAACGATTTTGACGGCTTCACATCCGTCGAACCAGCGCAGCAGTCATATTTACTGGCTAAGAGATGGCGCGGACACCTTAAGGTTTGTTAGTATTACACAGAGGCGTAGCGACGACACCTTAAAAGGCGTGACATTCAACTGTTTGGGAGTTGGTATTTTTGTGAAATTTATTCAGAAAGGTTGACAGGTTAAATGTCACTTATGCAGCAATGGTTATGAGTATACGAGGGTTGCTCTATATCTCCGTCAATCCACCAGTACGCAGACAGCTGTTTCACGCTTATTAGCGATCATCAGTGATCGATTGACGGAGATAGAGAGCATCACTATTTTTACGTCTACCACACATGCGAAGCATGTGAGAGCAGGCGACAGAAAGGTTCTGCCAGTGCGCCATCTGGTACCCGAAGGTAACGGCAAAATAAAGAAAATCGCTGCTAAGCAGCAGCAGACTTCTTTGTGGAACGCCACGGCGCATCCGCTTGGCCACCAGAAAGCACTGTTTTGGTTTGCCGTTACCTTCGGGTACCAGATGGCGCACCGGCAGAACCTTTCTGTCGCCTGCTCTCGGTTATGAGCGTGTTATGAATATTAATCAAAAACAGTTGTTTATCTCCACTGTACAGTGTATTAATGAATGTCATTTGAAAAACAAAAAAAAACGCTTTAGGGAGACATCTAAATAAAAAACTAAAAACACAAATGTAGTTTCAAAAACGCTTCTAGAACAAATAATTTCTGAAATAAGCTCAAAACAATAATGAACGAAAAATACACCAATACCTTAAAACAGACTTTGAAAATATTCAACATTTATATAGAACTGTGTCGGTTGACATTATAAATTAGGATTTGAAAATTCAGTTTGACCCAAAACGTTGCCCTTATGAGGTTTGATATAAAAAAGGTCAACTGATCCGGCTTGGTATGTCGAGGTCTCTGTTCCCGAAATGTCTCCAGACGGATCTTAAAATTTGTCGATCCTCATCCAGGTCATTATCGAGATAATAGTCGAACGAGAACTGACCTTTCATGGCATGGCAAAAACCATTACATTTTCCTTAGTCATGAAGATAATGCCCCAGGACTATGTATATGTGGTTCCTCTCGTTTTCTGTGTTTGAGTCACAATGCTAATTACAAAAGACTGCACATGAGTGCGTTCCCTGCTTCATGGACGAGATTCGTTGCACTATGGATGTCGTGAAATTGTCACCCATAATATGTCCGCAGGACTTGAAGTAGTCAAAAGATTACATTTTTGTGTATTTTGCCTTATCCTCATAAACAGTAGCAGCTTGTTGTCTAAGTAACAAGCAGTAGTAAGAAACAATATGGGGTAGTTTTGCTGCAAGCATTTGATGTATTGATATTGTACGGTGGATCCATAACCCTACTTTCTGGTTTAGAATACAGGGTGTCCCACGACGATAAGACAAGCAATATATCGGAAGTGGGCAGTAGTAGAGAATTATAATTTTGGAAGTGTAAATAAGAGCAAATTTTGTGTCTTCTTTTGTCATTGTGTTACCCAATGAAGTATTTGTCTTTGGTCACGTGACGTTCGATTCAAAATTATTAATGGGACACCCTGCATATTAGTGCCTTTCTGTGTTCCTCCCGATAAAACAATTAAAACAAACTCGCACACTTGGTGTCTAAAGTGATTCATTTAAGAGCTGCAGGTAGTAAAAAATTTGAATCAGATGTCACGTGATTGAAAACAAATACCTCATTGGGTGAAGCAATAATAAGGAAAGATGCAATATTTGCTCTAATTTACACCTCGAAAACTATAATTATCTACTCGTGCCCAGTTCCGATATATTGCTTGTCTGAATCATCGTGGGACACCCTGTATAAGTCGAAAGTGCTACTACTGTGACCATACTGTACTGGCGAAACTAAGTGTATACTTAACAACTTCTTCTACGCGTATGCTAGCAGCAGCAAAATTGCAGATAGTTTTCTATAATTTACGAAGGCACTACCGGATTCTAATTATGCTAAACATGTATGAGTAACGATAATGATTCTGATTTTGCACGCGATGATTTAAATCGGAACCATTATACTTTTCTAAACAGTTTCAATCAATAACCATCAGTCATTGTTTCTCATGGATTCTTATTGTTCGTTTTGTCGAAAGCTGTAATGAGATTTTACAGTTCACAGGAATGTGTTTAGGTATCTGAAGTATGAGTTTTTATAAAAGTGAAACTATATCGCTTATAATTTCGAGAAAGTGTTTTATCGAGTATTTTAGGCACGCATTGAAAAATTACAGATGAGGAATATTTAGACTTACTCTTCTTGAGCTCAATGAACTTTATACAAATGTATCAGAAAGTTTGCATACCGGGTTAGTAAATTCACCGGAACGCTTAAATACGAATATCTCGAAAAGCTGGAATGATTAAATTCAATATTTAAAAGTTCTTGAATATACCGTTTATTTGTTGTAGAAGTATTTATTGATTACTATTTCTAGTTCTGGTCAAGAAGATAATTATTACATTGAAATTCATAGAAGAATTATTTTGATTGATATATGATTACAAGGTTGAGTTACTTTTTTACATTAAAAGAAACATAAAAAATGAATGGATTAAATGGATGAATCTATTTTGTTTTATTAAACAACTATAACATTTAAAAAAAATTAATGGCGATTGATATTGGACCTCATTTCCACTGACTTTTAGAAATGTTCCCCGCCTCCGGTACTTAGTTTTTGCACTATGCAGTGCAAGTAGTATGTCTAATGAAATTTGATTCAAACACATATTTATGTTTATCGTAACAAGTGCAAAAAGGACACCAATAAATGTTTTGCTAAAAAAATAAAAAAAAGTTGGAAGGCCTGGGTTTCGAACCAAAGACCCACAGATTCGCTATCGTACACTCTAATGACTGGGCCATCCAGCGATGCAGGATATCGTTTCAACCAAACATATTTGATTAGGTACTTTATTACTGGAATCTGTAATCTGGTTCAAACATTCAAAAACATATTTATTTCGATCGTAGACTTTGTATTGAGCTGCAAACTTTATTCATCGACTATGTTGCAACAAATATACTCTAGTTACCAGTAAGTATTTTCACGATTGGCTGGGAATCTAGACTCTAGTATCGTCGTTGGTCAAAGGAGCATCCTGACCGCCCTGGTGACGTCACACGGGTTTGGAAGCCGTCGGCGTGTTTTCCGTACTGGAATCAAAAACCCATTTCTATTTTGATATAACTTTTGAATTATTGCGAAAAAAATAAAACAAAAACGGTTTTATTATAAAACATATACAGAGCGTCCCTGAATTTCCTTGACACGTGATATTTTCGTAACAAAAAAAAGTTCAACCGAAAACCGAGTGGAAGTACCATAGGGTCTATCATATAAAATATTTTTTTGTACACGAACCCTTAAAACTCACTCTCAAGTTTTGTTTTTCCATCAGCACCAGATAGTTCTTCCTATACATAAATTAAATCCTTATTTTATTTGAAATCTTGGTGTACCTTTCGTTTTGTACTCCAACTAATTTTTTCATAAAATCATGAGCATAGCTGGGTACTGCACAAATAAAATAAGAACTTGCTTGACGCAAAAAACAGATAAAAACAAAACTAAGTGGATTTTAATGTCCTATAATTCATGTATTTGGAAAACAAATGTCTTTTTTAAATTTTTTTTGTTACGATAACATCACGCCTCAAACAAATCCTCATTTTATTTATCTTATGTTAATGAATTTACGAAAAAAATTGGTTTCTGTATGAAGTTGGGGATGAGTTTCAGGGGTTGAAGTAAAAAAAATGTTTCGAAAGCATGGTATGATGATAGGTTATTCTGTACCCTTGAAAGACCCACTTAGTTCCCTTTTTTATCTGTTTTTTCTTGCGAAAATATTGCGCCTCAAACAAATCCTTATTTTATTTATTCTATGCTTATGACTTTACGAAATAAATACGTTTTTCTATAAAATAAAAGGTATTACAAGATTTTAAATAACACAACAGCTCAATTTATGTAGGAAAAACTATTGGGTGCTATTTGAAAAATAAAAGTTAGGAGTGAGTTTTGTGGGTTGAGCGACAAAAAGAATGTTTTGAAAGCATGGTATGATAGGCTCTGTAGTACTTTCAAAAATTCCACTTAGTTTTATTTTCAACTTTTTTTTGTTTCGAGAATATCACATGTCAAGTAAATTCGTGGATGCCCTGTATATGATCTTTCCATTTATCACAAAAAAGAAAATTTTCTTAATTCAAAACCTGGGGGGTGGGTTGGCCCAGTGGTTAGGGTCGAGGGCTCGTAACCGGAAGGTCCCGGGTTCGATTCTCGTTAGAGGCAGAAATTTATTTCTGGTTTTTTCAACCAAAAATAAATATATATCCATAAAAAAAAAGTCGATGCCGATGACACAGAAGTAAAAAAAAAAAATTCAAAACCTGGATTGACGCTTCAGAAATGTAATTTGACCCTATTAAAACTACTGTTGGAAATGGTATAAAAAATGAAAATGCACCTCAAGGGGCATAATAATACGCGATTGGCATTTTCTACCATATTGATAGCAGTAACAAAAAGTGTACATATCTAGCATCCTTTACAAAAAACATGTCAATTGCATCTCAATTATAAATTCCGAACAAGATTCAGTGAGCACGCTTATTCATTGGAAATGGAGGCGCTGACGCATAAAATCTGATGTTACGCTAGACTGCCCGCCAGCTCATTAGCATTGTAAGAGGTTGTCACTAGCCTCACAATTATTATTATTCAGGAGATAAAAATTATACTGATATGAGAACATAGATTAGTTTAGCTTCGTTGATCGGACTGCTTATTACTTCTACCGTATCTTCTGGAACAGGTAGTTTACACACATAAAAATAATTTCTTAGATGAAGCACAGATGCTTCAATTCAAGTACACCATGACTTCCTATACGCGCAAAATTATGCTAAATAATACGAGAATACGATATCTTTGACCATATAAGGGTTAGATTGAGAAAATATCTTCATTGCAAAACTGGGAAATTCTTGATAGTAAGAATACCAAAATCTTAAATCAAGCATATGGTAATCTTGACCGAAGTATTTCATAATCTTGACTGAAGCATTTCATAATCTTAACTGGGAGCATTTCATAAACTTGAGGCAAGTAGCTCAACTTTGTTATAAAATTGTGATATTCCTGGATGAGGAATCTAATAGTATTAATTTGAGCATTTAAACTCTTCTATGAGCATGTAGAAATTTTTTTGGAGAAATAGTTCTGCAAAATTTCTTAAATCACATTCAATATACTTAGTACTTATCTAGGAACACCTGAGTCAGGTCTTCGCATCCCATTTTTTTTAATAGCTCATTCATGGTTGGATAGATCCAGTGATAAGGAAGCTGATGGGAACTGGGACGCAACTCAAATGGCGGTGGACCAGCACTACCGGCAGTTTCGATGACTGATGGTTGACGGTGATATAACGGGTATCACGTGGCAATGGCAATTTTCTAACAGCTTGATTACATACTATTATGTGCTATTATGCTGGATCTAGGATGCAGGTATTACGCTACGGTGCTAAAGACGGCGGCGAAGACGACAATCCGAAAACCGATAATGGCGGCGCGGACACGGACGGGCAACAGGCTGTTGAGTTGAGAGGGTGGGGAGGTTAGAGTTGACCCGTGACACGCTGCGCGCCTGCGCACTCCGGCGTTGGTAGACGTCAAATAAATTATTTACTTGATACAAATATAGAGTGTGCTTGTAAAACAGCGTTCATTTTCAAACCAAGATTGTCATATTGTAAATGAAGGTTCGCATTTGCAAGCTGTCTATATTTTTGATAGAAGTAAACTTGACACCGCTGGAAAAAATAATAATCTTGATATCAAATTATGAAATATTCGGTATTAAATTATTATAGCCTTGGTTGCAAAGAAAATTATGTTTCCTTTCGGAGCATATTTCTTTAAATTAAGTATATAAATCAAAAATATATTACTCTTGACACAAATTTTCTATAATTTTCTCATCAAATATTCTTTCTTAGAGTGAGAACCGATATTCTTGTTGTGAGTATATATTTACAAGAAGATCACAATTATTGTCTTGAGAATTTCTTTTCATGTGTGTAGGTAACTGAGAATTTTCAATGCTGACCAAAAAAATCCAAAAGTTATGCCAAATATCTCACGATGTTTAGCAAAACGATAGACTATAGGTAGTTGACGGATATGGATGGCTTAAACATCATCATGTGCACTAACGAATCCGATTAGCACCCATTGCATACTTTGAGACTTCGACTTAGGGTCGTTATTATAAAACCAACTGTTAATGTTGTGGTATGTAACATTGTCTAATGAATTAAAAGAAAAAAATCTTGAAAAAAAATTCTAAATGCTGTGAAAAGAAGAAAACAAAATTTTCCATTAAAACTTGAACTATCGAAGTATAGCCTCATTATGCACAATTTATATGATCATAAAAGCCTGTCGCGCGATTTACTTCTGTAAGTAAACTAGTAACTATTTGACTGAGTAAATTAATCTCCTAAGTTCAAGTGTTTTGGAATTTCAGTTTAATTAAATACTTATAGGTACTTACGCAAACCTTGCAACAAGCTTTTATGATCATATAAATTCTGTATAGTGAGGCTTTAAGTTGTTAGTCCAAATTTTAAAGAAATCCTTATTTTCTTCTTTTTAGAGCATTCAAAATCTTCTTTTTAAAAAATATTTTCTTTTAATTTATTTTTTACGTTTTAGTCACTAACCTGCGTGTTTGTTTCCATCAAACACTTTCGTTTTCTACCGATACTATAAGAAACCATAAAAAACCTGAGATGTCTGCCATATTAACTTGAGAGTGATGTTAAAATATTTTTCTAGTTATTCTCGCCAAGCCGTTCCAATCGATACCTATATTGCAGAAGTGCATAAAAAATAGCTACTCCGCCATTTTGTATGGTCAGCCATATTGTATTTAGAATGACGCCACATACTTTTTCGAGTTACTCTCAAGTCCTTTCGCTTGATACCCATATATAATGATTATAACGACATCATGAAGGTTCCGCCATATTGGATTTAGAATGACGTCGCATTATTTTTCCAGTTACTTTCAACAAGCCTTGGATACCCATACTGCAGAAGTGCATAGAAAATAACTATTCCGCCATTATTTTTTAAATTACTCTCAACAAGCCCTTTAATTTGATATCCATATTGTATAATTGCATTAAAAATAACTATTCCGCCATCTTGGATAGTCCGCCATATTGAACTTAGAATGACGACACACAGGTTATCGTCTATTGTCATCCAAACTAAATGTGTACAGAACATTTCCGTTCAATCGTTTAAAGATATCTGCTTCCAAATTGTATGGCAAGATTCCACCCGAACATGTATAGATAGATACATACATTACATTGCAAGTTAAATAGAAGCCCCCAACCCCCCCCCCCGAAACGAAACCCTGGATGCGTGTCTGCTTACTACCTTACAAACTAGTTGACTATTGTACTCATCATTGTATGCAATATAATCCTACTTGTAACGCAGTACGAATGGCCAAAAAACTTAATTTAGATGAGAAAATCTTGGGGTTGTGGCCAAATTTTTGAAAAAAGAGACTGGGTCACAACATAGAGGAGACTCTGGTGTTAACAGCCAAGCTTTCGGCAATGTTTATTGCATCTTCAGGGCTTTAACGTTGAGGTTTGCCAATTTAAAAATAGCAATTGCATTGAGTGCAAACGACTTCTTAATGCAGCTTTAATAATCGTCACACTTTCTCCAAAAATGTTTTTTTAAAAACTATGCTATCATGGCGTCTTCCACCAGCAGGTCAGGAAACAAACAACATATAATTGTAAATTAAAAACACGCGTTTGCACTTAATGCAATTACTGTTTTTAAATTGGCAAACCTCAACTTTAAAGCCCTGAAGATGGCAATAAGCATTGCCGAAAGCTTGGCTGTTAACACCAGAGCCTCCTCTATGCTGCGACCTAGTATTTTTTCAAAATTTTGGCCACAACCCTAAGATCTTCTCATCTAAATATAACGCAGTATCTAGAACAGCACCGCAGCACTGACATATTTAAAACCACATTGTCCAATATCAAGCCGTTATGTAAAATGTAATTTTAGCAGTTAGTGTTTGTTACTATGTTAGTTTTTTCCTCATTTTCTATATTGACCCGTCAATAATTGGTAAACACGGTTGGTGGTGTATTGGATAAGTAAATAAATAAATGACTGTCAATCCCACTTCTCAATTCATCTCGCACCTCACATTAGACATTTGCGATTGAAACACGCCTCTTTCCCAACAATACTGTCACTTTCGCAACAATTTCGCATGTCTCACCTCTGTCGGACAATCCAAGACACACAGCGCCATAAAACTATTTGCACAACAATCAAACTTACATATGCAAATACATTCAGCGCGTACGGTACGGACGTGAGATCCCAAATTAGAAATTCGTTTATTGAATGACTTTTTCATTTCACGCCGCATTTGTTGTATGCGCCGCTCGTCCGGCGTATTTGCCTAACCTAGAAAAAGCCGTTTGAAGAAATCGGCGGCGACGCGGCATGCGGTGAAGATGCGGTGCACGAAAATGAAGCGTTTTGCTATTCAGATGGCATAAAAGGCGGTTTTCACTCGTGCTTTATCGAAGACGAAGACGGGGAATTCAGATGAGAGGATCGGTTTTGTTTATGGAGATTTAAAAAGTGAAATTGTGCGTGCACGCATGATCACGTATCTTTTTGAACTACTACGGTGTTCTCACGGATAGGAGCATGCTATTGAATGGCGAAACATCTTAAGTATGAGCATTAAAATCCTAATAGCTAGAAAAAAATGAAGTCGTGTTGATTGAATCAGTACTTCCCACTCACAGATTACGGAGATAACAGTTTATTATTTTCCCATAGCATGAAGCTGTAGCATGAGATCCCCTCGCAATCAAATCATAACCTGCCCGCCCAGCAAAATGTATGTTATGCCTTCTAAGTCTTTCTTTCTCAGGTCAATGGACAGCCTACTAAGGATACAACAAATTTTTTAGTTTTATACCACCCTACCCTCCAATCGCTCCCATTTTCACCCTCACCCAAAAGAAGGTAGAACATGATCAGGGACCCTTAAATCGCAAAAACGATGTTTGAGGAATATTCGGTTCTCTTTTGTTTTTCGCTAATTACCCTGCCGCCCGTCTACCGATTTCCAAAATTATAGCAAGCAAATTATACCTACTATGACTCCACAGCATATCGCCACCCAAATTTGATCACAATCCATGCAGCGGTTACTGAGATTACGAGGCTGTAAAATGCCAAGAGAAAGAAAGACTGCCACAAACAGCCAGACCGACAGACAGGCAGACCTACGGAAATGAGTGATATGGATTTTCGTTAATATAGATATCATCAAATGCCCAAAAGCCCAAAAGCTGTATTATCTCAGAATCGAAAATTTTCGCGACCGCAATATTCCCCACACAAATTGGTGTGTGAAGTAAATGGGCTAGCTAGCTTCCTTTCACAGATCAATAGACAGTCTATTATGAAAACAACAATTTTTCAGTTTCACAACCCCCACCCCCAACCACCCCAATTTCACCCCCACCAAAAGAAAGTAGAAAACAAACTTCTTCTCCGACCTTTTACCCTCGGGAGGGTGTTTAGTTTAGTTTGGTTTAGTTTAGTTTAGTTTATTTTGCTATGTATAAATATTCATGTAAAGCAAAAATATAACAGGCTATCGTCCGTAGAAGGTATGATACCTTGTGCACGGCCATCAACCAAGTGACATACACGTTGGATTTGGAGTTGAATACATCTCTTGATTACTTTTCTTCATACTCATCTGCTAGGCTGCCTTATTCATACTGGTAGACGCGATGTTTGCAGACTCCCAAAACTGGTCGTAACGAATTTTCCCCGCAAATCTCCACATTTTTTCTGCTACTTTATCAGAACTGAAATTTTGACACACTAAAAAGTGTGTTGTATTCATGATAGGCTGTCCGTTGACCCGTGAAAGAAAGACTTAGTAGTGATACTATTTAAGTATGTATTTGGATTTGCTGCTTCCATGCGTTTCTATCTTGTGCTAAATGTATTGCCTCGTATATTGAGTGGCCGGTCATATCTTTAAGTCTATCGGTCCATCGCATTGGGGACCTTCCTCTCGGTCTTTTCCCCTCAACTTTCCCTTCTATCACGAGGCTTTCCATCAAACAAACAGGAACCCTAAAACTCCTAAAATCGAAGTTTGAGCGGTTTTTATATTTTTAGGCTTTCGATTATTGCTACGTCGCCACTAACACGATTAATTTCTAAAAACATCAAGCGTTTTCCATTCCTACCACAGCAGTAATAATTTGTCAAAGTGTCATTAAAATCAGTTCAGTAGTTTCCACGCTTCACTATACAGAACGCTCTAACGCAATACTCGTATCTATTCTGAAAAAGTCCTTTGGCTTCTGTAATGTAAGGCAATGTTCGGATGGGCCTAAGAAAGTCTATTAAGCCGCTAAGTCTTATCCTTCCACAGATCACTGCACAGCCTATTATGAATACAACGAATTTTTAGGTTTTACAACCCCCCACCCCCTAACCACCTAGATTTTAGTCCCAATAAAGGAAATAAAAAATTATTAGGAACACCTTAATTAACTTTGAGGAATATTTGACATTTTATGCTTTTAGGGTTTCCTGATTATTTTCTACTTTTTTTGGGTGGGGGTGAAATTGAAGTAGTTGTGGTTATAAAACTGAAAAATTTGTTGTATTCATAATAGGCTGCCCACGTACTTGTGAAATAAACACTTAGCGGCATAATACACCTATTTAGGTCCATCCGACCATTGGCTTGCCTATTACGGAAATCATGATGTACACATATCAATATTGCTTTAGATCGTTCGCTGCCTGTAAATTATTGAATTGACTTTAAGGAAATTTTGACACCGGAAACGGTGAGAAAATGAAGAAGGATGGAATAAAAGTATTAACGATTTTATTTTCTAAGATCATCCAGAATCATAACCACCTCAATCGTAGCAGATCTTCACTGTTGATAATTCCTTTGGATTGTGCCTACTAGGCAACTTCCATTGTGACATAGGTAATAATTTATTTGACATAATAATAGACACAAAAACCTCTGCAGATACCAACACGAGAAACAAAATAAAAATTGGAATATTATCAATATTAAAAAATCGAGAACAATAGCGGATTTCACCTAAACCCGCATCAGACTCTCTTCCTCTATTTTTGGTATAATTGGACAGATAAGATAATGGTTAACGTTTACTAAATTAGCCGTTTGCCGATTTCGCATTTATAAATAAATATTATTGTATTTGCATATGTAACTCATTTTCTGTAGTTTTGCGTATAATTGGTTTCCTACTTACGCTGTGAATAATTACCTTTCAGTGTTGTGGGAATTAGAGGCACCAGCTGCAGATTGATACTTTCTATGTGTAACCGCAGTCATATATCAATACCTATTTTATCTTATTCTATTTGATATATAACTTTTCTACCCTAATTAAGTCCTAATGTAACCTATTCAGATAGTGGTGCATTGATATTGTTAAAAGTGATACTTTTGTAAACATTTTAAGTGAAAAATGTTTTTTGTGAGTTTGAAGTTAGGTATTCTATCTGGTCGGACCGCTGAAATTTTCTATTATTATCTGTACTTTAGGGACATATCCTTATATGTGAATCTATGTATTAGTGAATCACTGAAAAAAGATACAAGGATCTTCATATAGGCTCTATATAAAATGTTCCATTTAATGACCATTTGAAGATCCCTTATTGATTATTGGTTGAATCTGAATACGTGTTTGTGTACTGTTCTTTCCTTTTTATCAAAAACGTCCAGTAGTAACTATAATTTTAACAAGACCCCTAATAATAATGCAACTTATCAGTGGGTTGCGTCTGGAGCATAATACTAATAAATTGGCGGATTTTTTTAATAACCTTTCTTTTTGTTTTATTTTGTTTCGAATTTGTCTACGTGCTAGACCGCTAATTGAATTTAGTCACATCACTTGGCTTACTTCTTCACTTATACATATACTATTTTAACAAGCGTTGATGCACACAGTCTATTTGGAAGAAAAATGATCTGCCTGTTAGTGCCTGTTAATGAGAGAAAACGTCTGATTGCATAGCGTCTATCTTCTCTTATCTTCGTCGGTCTACCTAACAATTTTATACGCAGAAACTCTAATAGCCTCCATAGCACAACGTAGATAACTTTAATGTCTGCTAGCAAACAGCAATATTAATTAAATTTATAATGCACAACAATACACTTCTTAAACAGCATTTTCAACAACTGGTACACATGTATAAGAAAAGTTTATTTAAAAATGGAATACTATTCAGAAATAGTGCAGAAAATTAACTGATGGTGGGCCTGAAGTTGGCTCCATAATCGTTGCACATGGTGTAGTTGAGTTATGTCGGCGTCATTCTTGGAAACTCCTCATTCCAGGAGTAGTTTTTTGTACTGTGTTTCAATGGAGTGTACCATCTTTGGTCTCCTCTATACAGGGCGTTTAGCAGAGGTTTAGCCAAACGTCGGGAGCATATACATAAGCCCATTTCCATTTTCAAGGAAAATAATAATAATAATTAGTCACGAATATTACTGAAATAATTAGTTGTGAGCTGACAGTGCTATCAAATATGTGAAAAAATGAGATTAATTTCAACGTAATGTGGAAAATAAATAAGTGCAATCAAGTTGTTCATGTGCTTTTAACAACTTTTGTATTTTCAGTAAGGAATAGGGAAGTTTTTAAAAGTACTTCAATAACTTTGTCGTATTTATTTATTTCTTTGCATCAAGTACATGCCAATGTACAATGGGCAAACTACTTATTTCGGTAGTATTTGTAATTATTATGTCTTGTTGAAAAAGAATACTATACAGATAAAGGATAATTTAAGAATCATTTGAGAAAATGAAAGAACTGAAAATGTCCCTTTTTATAAATTCTTGAAAAAGTTTCGAAAGGCTATAAGTCTAAAATACGAGTATCTCCGAAATGGGCTCATCTACAGGGTGAGTTTTTAGTGCCGGATCGATCGACAACTCCACTATATAAGATAGTGAAAAAACTTGTATATAAAAGTTGTAGCCAAGGATATGCCCCTTGCTGAGAAAATATTTTGATTTATGCAGGGTGGTTTATAACTGCGTGGTGATAGAAACATGCATTTTTTTAAATGAGATACCCTATATATTATACCACATTTAGATTCCACTAATAATTCTCGTTCTTAAACTATAAGGTATTGTAACATTATACCGGGTATTCTAAAAGTTATGACCATTTATATATTAAAATCGCTGTCAAATGAACGTGTATTGTATACTGAAAATTAATTAGTCAAAAATTATTTTTTTACATGAAAAGATAAAAAATATTTTCTAGTTTAATCACAGGCTATAAAAAAAGTCGATGACGCATATTCATATACAGGGTGAGGTAGAATGCAAAAACTAGATATTTCTCTTTTTTAAATATAACCTCCTATATTTTATAATACCAAAAAATTGCTTTTAATATGCTCTTTCATATTTGTATAGCAGCTCATATGTACTTATATTCATCAGTTTCTGAGATATTTCGATTTTTGTGTCAATTTCAAATATACCTTCTATTTGTGTACTGAAATTTATTTATCTTGAAAAAGTGCTATCCAATTTTATTTGTATTCAACGAACAGCTAAAATACAGGGTGTCCCACGACGATTAAGACAAGCAATATATCGCAACTGGGCAGTAGTAGCGAATTATAACTTTGGGTGTGCAAATAAGAGCAAATATAGTATCTTTCCTTATTATTGCGTCACCCAGTGAGGTATTTGTTTTTGGTCACGTGACGTCCGATTCAAAATTTTCAATGGGACACCCTGTATATTTGTGACTTTTTGTGTTCCTCCCGATAAAGCAATTCCAACAAACTAGCATACTTGGGGTCTAAAGTGATTAATACAAGAGCTACAGATACTTAAAGGAAGGTACCACTACCATTGATTATAACATGTACCTCTACAGTTAAATTACTTTGGTAGTGTTTCATAATGGTAGTGGTACAGTCGTTTAAGTACCTGTAGCTCTTGAATTAATCACTTTAGACCCCAAGTGTGCTAGTTTGTTGGAATTACTATATCGGGAGGATTACAAAAGTCACCAATATACAGGGTGTCCCATTAAAAAATTTGAATCGGACGTCACGTGACCAAAAACAAATACCTCATTGGGTGGTACAATGATAAGAAAAGATGCTATATTTGCCCTATTTTCACACCCAAAGTTATAATTCGCTACTACTGCCCAGTTCCAATATATTGCTTGTCTTAATCGTCGTGGGACACCCTGTATAAGACGATAATCGTATTTGATGAAGTCCAAGTTCTGAATTATCGAGATAATATGACTTTTTTAGACGTAATGCATAATTATCAAGCAGATCTATCAGGTACGTAGTTCAGGTAATTTTCAATATACAGTACGTTCATTTGACAGCGATTTGGGTACAAAAATGGTCATAACTTTTGAAATGTCCTGTATAATGTTACAATGCCTAATATTTTAAGAACGAGAACTATTAGTAGAATCTGAATATAGAATATTGTATAGGGTATCTTATTAAAAAATGTAGGTATATTTGCATCTCCATGTAGTCATGCATCACCCTGTATAAATCAAAATATTTTCTCATGAAGGAGCATATCGTTGGCTACAACGTTTATATACAACTTTTTTCGCTATCTTCTGCAGTAGTGGAGTTATGGACCGATCCGGTACTAAAAACTCACCCTGTGTATGCCGACGGAGCTTTGCTAACCCTCTGCCAAACGACGCAAGACTACTCCGAAATTATGTCTTTTGGATCAGATTCCTTCGAGAGGTTGCTATCTAGGTTGGTTGGCAAACACAAAAATATATAGGGATCGATTGTTTTAATCGCAGCTCCAATTTTTCCTTAGGGAGGTTATCAATAGTTGATCAAGGGTTTTCTTGCCTACTAATCCTCAATATAATTCAGACATATATTTTTTACTCCCGACAACGTAAAAAGAGATAGAACAAAATGACTAAGGGACTGATTAGATGATGTGATGTATAATGGTCATGAGATTGAATCACTAAAAATGTATGACAAGATATCCGAGGAATGTCGAACTCATTCGTCGAACCCGCTCCAGCGTATTTCACGTTTCACCCATTCACGGATCTACGAGTGAAATAATCAAGTTAAGATAATCTTCCAAATTGATGACATGAAAGCTGCAATGTCGGCTTATTGTATGCAGTATGAGAAAACAATTTTTGTTCGTTTGTGCCTAATCACTGAATGTCACTTGCAGCCTTTCATTTTCTTATAATCATTTGTGGGTCGCTGCGCTAATACCTGAAAATGTTCGCATCGAGTTGATTTCACCTAACCTTTATACAAATATGGCTAATTAAAGCCACAAGGTATACTTTATGCTCTCGTGGTATCTGGTGTACCTATATGTTACACTCAATAGCTGAATTCGGGCAATGCCCGAAAAAAATACGCAGAACTAGTTTTCAGCAAGGAATATTTCCCAAAGCCGAAATATTAATTTTATACGGCTATTGAGCATTGCCAAATAGGCAGAACTAGTTTTGCGCATCTTGAAATGCACAGAACTAGTTTTGCCCAACTTGCAATGCACAGAACTAGTTCTGTGGTACGCAACGACAACCAAAGTAAACATTCGTTATGTATTTTGTGTCAAAAACCAGCAAAAACCTATCGTTTAGGTTAGGTTAGGTTTGTTTGCCAACGTTCCTGCAATTATAAGTACGAATTGTGAAAGCGCAAACAGAGGTTTGGAAGCACAAGCCAATTTGATGCCCACATAATCAAATAACAAATTTAAACCAGCCTCAGTTGGCGATTTATTATTTGTTGGTATTCATTAAAATGTATTTAACTTTTCAACTTTACATTTATTTGAGCCCATCGCTGGCGCTGATTCAATGAAAGAAGCAGAATTTGTGCTGGTAATTCAGAAAATATACTAGTCCTGTGTACTTCAAGATGCGCAAAACTAGTTCTGCCTATTTGGTAATGCTCAATAGCCGTATAAAATTAATATTTCGGGTTCGGAAAATATTCCTTGCTCAAAACTAGTTCTGCGTATTTTTTTCCGGCATTGCCCGGATTCATGTATTGAGCGTAACATATACCTAGATTTGTGTTACTATGTTCCCGGATACTTACGGGACCTAGTTTTTGCATTTAGCGTCACTTGGAGTCAACGAATTCGAATAGGGTTAGAAGAGGCAAAGCCCATTCTCTAACAGGCCTGTGTGTGTTTGCTGGTACATGTACAAGAAAATACGTATTTCCGTGTTAGCGAGGAAGTGTGGCCACCTGTTACCTTTCTCCAATATGTGTCTAAGATGAGGGAAAATAAGTCCAAACGCCCAAAGGTTAGGTCCAAATGTCCAAAGGTAATGATTCAAAGAGAAAATTGGAGAATAAAGCTTACGCTAGGGCAATACAGTGTGATATCATGTTTGGTTGTTAAATTACAAGCATTTGAAGGTTGTACGAGTTTGCATTGCGAACTTTTTTGCACACTAAAAAACTTTTTTGAAAGAATTGCTCTGTTGTGTTGCCCTTCATTAAGATCTTGTCTATATCACCTTCCAAAATTGTATGTCTGTAGATTAAAAAACAAGTGAGTTCTGCTCTTCATACGAATCCTTGTCTTACATGGCAAATAAATTGTATTTATGAATGTGTGTACCCAGACTTAAAAGTGTGCAGATCACAACTTCTCTCATATTGATTCTTGTTACGGATTATTTGCTACGGACAAATTATGCAAATTCCGTAATGTTTAAAATAACGGACGATGTGAACATTAAGAATACACGTCAAAGCACTTTTTTGTATTTTAAAAACATCTAAGGCTATCGAACTAGATCCCAAAATTCAAGCCATATTGTAATCTTGAGTGTATTTGAGCATAGTGTACTATGTTTATCATCTGAGCTATATAGTTAAAACATTCTGTACGTAATGATCTCAACTGAAAACAAGATAAGTTCAACCTCTCCAGTAAGTTTTGAAAATAGATTGTCCAGCTTAAGGTTTCATCAAGGTAAATTCCTAAAAGTATTGTACAGTCTTTGGCGCTATATTATCGCCATTATTAATGTTTATTTCGTATTGTTCCTATTTTTCCTAAAATGAAAATACATGTAGCTAATTTTTTCACTACTTAGAGAAAAAGAATTACCATTAAACCATTTAAAAAGCTCTTCTATAGCATACTGCAGATGAGTGGGCCGATATGATCAAACCAGTATCATCTGCATATAGCATAGAAGTAATATCATTCTCAATTCAGATTCCGATGTCATTAATATATATTATGATAAAAAAGAATGGCGCCAAAATTGGACCCTGTGGCACAGACACTCTAATTTGTTTTTAGTCAGGCAGAGGGTTGACATTGAGACCTAATGAGAAACAGATACTGCTCACGATCCTATAGAAAAATTTTATCCAATTCAGACGAATTCTTCACCCTTATGTGATTGATACAATCAAATGCCCCAAGTCGCAAAATATCCCGGCAGAGCATGTTCCATTTTCTAAAATGACAATAAGTTGTTGATAAGAGGAGCTCATTGCTGTAATGGTAGACATATAGCTTCTAAAGCCATACCGACTGTTGGAGAGACTGACGTGATTGGATAAAAAATCTTCTTACCGCGATAAGAAGCAGTCTTCAACAATTTTACTAAAAACAGACGATAACGCCATTGGCCGATAGTCAGCAAATTTGTGGGGTTCACTTTTTTTCAGAGCAAGTATTATTTTAGAGTTTTATTTATTTTATTTATTTATTCTTTATAACTATAAGACCCAAAAAAATTGGTATAGCCATCGTCATGAAGTCTCAATAAAGTATATAGAACACATGACCTAATTACTATCACAGATGTTTGTAGACTAGATATAATTTAGGGCCATATTATTCATCAAAGCTCTCTACAGGATTCTGAAGTGGAATCCGTTTTAGAGTTGTTTGAAATTGCCTAAAAAAATTTATTGATTATGTGTATACGTGCCGATAACTTGTTGTGAAGTTTGATGGGTAAAATTATGGGACCTCTTGCTGATGCAGATAAACCATGTTGAGGAAGCTGAATGGTATATGTATTTCGGAGGTTGTAGCCACTAGCCAAGTTAACTTTCTTTTGGACTAAAAACAATTCTTTGCTTGAGGCTACCAAATGAACAATGTGCAGTAGATTGTTTTTGGAGGAATTTAGAACACACTTATCTGTTCCACGTGCAACACGAAGGAGTTTTGTATTTAAACAAAAAGGAATGGCTAGTTATTAGTTTCAAGAGACCAGTGTTTCTGTTCTGCTTTATGACTTTAAGACAGAAAAACGTCAATTAAATAATCCTCAGCAGTTAATTTTGGTTTCTGCTCCACTAAACATTTGTTTTAAATATCTGATGAAACTATCTGTCCGAAATTCGTCTCGTCCCCTTCTCTCTCTGCAACTGTGGTTATGCACTGCTTTTTTCCTAAAAATTGTGCCGTGTGAAATCGTTCGCGCTGTGATGGGTGAAAAACAAAGAGATATTACCTAATATGTTCAGAATGCGTTAAAGTAAATCTCAAGTGGAAGTTTTGCCACCTGATAGCATGATCACTTGACCAGTTATTCTTGCCATATACGTAATATGTCTCAAATTAACACAGTTTTACTATGTCTTATTTGTCTACACCTACATTTAGTTTTTACTATTTTGGATCCAGACTATTTTGCTTCCTTTATCTTAAAATATGGTGATGACTTTTATAGGCTAGTAAGGGATATTTTGGGCCTTGCAAGAATTAGTAGACTAGAATGATGATAGGTATAATGGGAGGTCTGTGGGTGTCATAGCATCTAATTTTACAGGGCATTGTTGGAGTAGCATAAAAGTGACGTATTATAAGATCAGAAACGAAGATGAGCAGAAGTCTATATCGGTGATGGCCGGAACTGTAATAATCGTAATATTTTATTTAAAACGAAAAAAAATATGTCATAAGTTGCAGATCATCAGTTTTTGCTAACATTGTAGAACACTCCAATTATTACCTACGATGCAGCTTTAGATAATAAAGAACAGAACAACAGGAAGGAAAAGCAACAAGAATGCATTGACCCACGTGCTCTTGTTGATAAAAAATAGATAATGATTTTTGACTTCACTTTCATTCCCAAAAGCCATACTTAAGCTGACGGGTATGATTTATTACGATGCTAATGCGTCAGATGACTGACATTATAGCCCAGTGCAAGGATACAAAATCCACTAGGTATTGCAAGAAATTGTTTCACATTCATGCTTTTAATGTGTAAGTCGAGAGTTAGGGGTAGAATATAACAACATAGATTACCTGTAGTCTAAAATTATATAGAAAATGGAAGTCCGAAACAGACCTTTTGAAACATCTACCTTGTCTACAAATTTCAAACAACAAATAATAATATAGAAGTTAATTTTAGAGGCCTCCGGTACCGTAGATGTATTGTCGTGAAGATATATCGATTTTAGGATGTTTCTTCAAATCATGACGAGGATCAATTTAGAATTTAGTGCAGCTAATAGAGTGAATGCATTTTCTGTGATAATATGAAGGCATTGAGAGGTTCCGTAAATCTGTTGCCTAAGGAAATGTAGTGAAGCGGATAAAGCCCCGCATTTAGCAATACCGCTTATTTGTGTGGGTAGTAAGAGTGAGTATACGACAATCTTCCAAGCAGGAATCGTAGCCAAGGCTTTGTGTTTCAGGAAAGCGAACTAATAAACCCTGCCAAACAAACCTATAAAAATTTTTTCAGATAGCCAGGCTGCTCTGAAAGCACTGAGCTCCAAAAGGGTTGAAGCAAGACTCGTATAGAACTGTATATAGTTTCTTACTGAACTTGAAACAAGGAGCTAAGTAACTTTGATTTTGGTTTCGGATCTTAGCGTAGTAGAATTCAATGAATTGGCCACCACACTCCCAAGAGAAGGAACTGTATCTGCGTTCATAGGATCAGGACCATTTTTTGGCATTGCAAAAAGCCAAGAAAACCATCTCCGAATGGGTAGTAAGGAATGCACTCGCGCACTGGAGCGATACACCAGTGCTGCACAGAAAAAAAAGGCTGTTGCGTTTCCAATTAATAATTGTTAGTATTTGGATGCTTTTCCATCATCGCTTTAAATATACTTACAGTTGTTTCAAATCCATGTCATTGAAAGCACTCAACTCCTATATTCGAAGTAATCACAGGTACGCCAATAAATCTAAAATAATTTTATATTCGTTCTAACGATATGTATAATCTTTCTAATACCAGTGTTGACTTATAATGCAATCAAAACATCCTTTTGTTTTCGAAATTTACCCTATGTTTGATTTAAGCAAAGGATACAATCTGTTCAATGTACAAAAATTGTTACTGCAACAGCAGTTCGTGATAATTCATCTGATAAAAATTAATTCTATTCCAAAAGGTTACTATTACGCGAACAATAACCGATGCTTTCAAAACGTTGTCTACGCTGTTAAAGAAATTGGTAAGCAGTATTCGTAATAACAACATCATATATCTAATTCAATGACCCTTGTTGTTCGCTGAACAGTGCATATTTTCAATACCAATACCTCACACAAGGCATAGCCTTCGAGGTGGTAATATTTGTATTCTTCAGTACAAATAGATGAATGAACTACAATCAATATTCGGCGGGACTAATGCCCCGATTCAATGAACGTAAAAAGAAAAAAACAGGGGGATCATCTCACACACATAACAATAATTTCTTAGATGGAGCACAGATGCTTTAATTCAAGTATACCATAACTTCCTATATGCGCAAAGTTACGCTAATCTTAAAGTGAGAATACGATATCTTTGACCATATGAGGGTTAGATTGAGAAAGTATGTTCATTGCAAAACTGGGAAATTCTTAATAGTAAGAATACCAAAATCTTGAATCAAGCATATGGTAATCTTGACCGAAGTATTTCATAATCTTGACTAAAGCATTTCATAATCTTAACTGGGAGCATATCATAAACTTGACGCAAGTAGCTCAACTTTATTCTAAAATTGTGATATTCTTGGATGAGGAATATAATAGTATCAATTTGAGCATTCAAACTCTTCTATGAGCATGTAGAAATTTGATTTACTTGATACAAATATAGAGTGTGCTTGTAAAACAGCGTTCATTTTCAAACCAGGATTATCATATTGTAAATGAAGTTTCGCATTTGCAAGCTGTCTATATTTTTGATAGAAGTAAACTGGACACCGCTGGAAAAAATGATAATCTTGATATAAAATTATGAAATATTTGTTATTAAATTATTATAGCCTTGGTTGCAAAGAGAATTATATTTTTTTTCGGAGCATATTTCTTTAAAATAGGTATATAAATCAAAAATATATTATTCTTGATACAAATTTTCTATAAATTTCTCATCAAATGTTCTTTCTTATGGTGAGAACTGATATTCTTGTTGTGAGTATGTATTTTCAAGAATATCACAATCCTTGACTTGAGAATTTCTTTTTATGTGTGTAGTGCCAACCCCCAACATGCACGAGGTTGTTTCGTTGTGTTGTTTCGGTGTTAGCCGTGTTGTGTCATCTCCTGTTTTTGCTTTTTGCATCAGCAGTTGTGTGATTTAATTGTGTCCAGTTATATATTAAACAGAGGACCTACTGAGAAATTGGGGCTTAGAAGTTAAAACCCACATTTGAATGTAGGTATTTAGATTAGTCAGACAGTTATATTTCAGGTAAAAATGCAACAACTGGTGCAGGCTTATGTCTAATTCTTATATCATGCTCCTTATAACTTGATACAAAATCATACCATTAAACATCCAAGCGAATCGATGAGCTGTCCTGGCAATAAAATCTGTTGGTTCAAGGAAAAAAAAGTAGCTTAGAATGAATGACCAAACACAGATTCGATTCAACGACAGGCTGCGAGTGAATCATTCATTGGAATCCAATGACATCTTGTAGTTGAATCGACAATACGATATAATTCGTTACCAACTATACACTTCCCATTGGATAAAACATCGCTGTATTTGAGGAATGGCGAGTGTAACGTCCCGTTGAATCCAAGCGTAAGTCTTTGACAAAACGACAGATTTCTGTGTGTACTAAACCCGAAGGCATTCATTTCATACCCTTCTAGTCATGCTCCCCGAGAATCCTAGAATGGAGCAGGAATGATAAACCCATTCTAGTCGGTCTTCTGACAGAACATTGTCGTCTGAAAACCATTTGCGGCAAATGGGTCTGGAATATCGGTCTGTTGGTTCTGCTATGTGAACCGCGAATCAGCATCGAAACATATATTGTGCTCCTGCCCAGTACTGGAGATTTCAGGCCTTCGGATTCACTTATCTGGAGCCTCCTGTCTGCAAGAAAGTGTCACTCAACACAACATTCGCATTCGTCAAAAGGCGTGGACTGTACAGTGAACCCTAAATAGGTGTCAGCCAGAATAGACATAACAGAGTCGCAGTAGAAGGAGGTATAATCACCCCCTTACAGTCAACCTAACCTAACCTGAGAGTGAGTATGGACATTTTTTTCAACTTCCTGTGTACTGTGAGTCACAGGAATTTGAAGCGAGAAGGGGACTCAGACAAGGCGATCCTCTATCAACGATACTTTTTAACTTGACGCTTGAAGCAATAATTGGAAAAGGCAAAATCAAGACAAATGGACCCATATTTAGTAACGAACACCAATGTATAGCATATGCAGATGACTTAATACTAGTAGCAACAACAAAGAAAGAACTAGAGAAAATTACGGCAAGGATAGCTGCGGAAGCAAGAAGATTTGGGATGGAGATAAATCAAAGTAAGACAAAATATATGGTCATGGGACAAATGGAAAAAACTTCTGATGATCAACCGAAGCTAACTTTTACGGCCAACAACATGAAATATACTTTTGAAACGAATACGGAATTTATGTACCTAGGGGTGATCATAGAGCAAAAGGGACATGAGAAACAAGAAATACAGGCAAGGATCATCAAAGGAAACCAGAAGTATAGAAAGACCAGAGGGCGAATTTATACAACTATTGTAAGACCAACAGCGACATATGCTTGTGAGACGTGGAGTATGAACAAAGAGGGGGAAGAAAAAATTATAAGATGGGAAAGAAAAATGTTGAGAGCCGTAAATAGAGGCGAAGGACGAACGAGGGATGCAGGAGGAGAACAAACCAGGAACTTCAAAACATGTATGAGAACCCCAATATTATAGCAGTCCTCAAAGCACAAAGAATAGGGTGGCTGGGACATGTGGAAAGGCTGAATGAAACGAGAATGGCAAAACTAGTTCTCAAGCGGACACCAATAGGAAAAAAAGGAAGGGTAGACCAAAGGAGAGATGGCTGAAGAACGCAGAAGATGATTTAAGGAAAATTAATATGAAACACTGGAAAGAGAAGATGACAGACAGAAACAGGTGGCGTGGAAAAGTCCAGGATATACTCTGAAATAGGTGGTGAAAGTATCAAAAGACAGTTCTAAGTTATATAAATTTTAGCGGTATAAGATCAGACTTTACTCATTTCTTCCCTAGTCCTTCATGGCCTGTTGTGCAAACTAATAAATAATAATAAGTGTACTGGGCTATCAACAGTTTATTTATAAGCCAACAACAACCGACCGTATAGACCACCTGACCGCCAGCTCGACGATGCTCACCTTAGACAATGAGAAAGAACCTTGAGCTTGACCCACTTCTTCAATTTACAACTACAACAGCCGCGATTATGTTGTGCGCGATGAAAGTTATGGATATTTATGTAGGCATATTTCATTCAGATGAGCTACCGGATTTTCTTCGCTATATTCGTTACATGTATAATTGAACCTTTTACTCATTTTAATGACGACGCTGTAATTAATGCAAATGGATAGTTTTTTATGGTCAGCGTCCTGCAAAGGCTGACAGCCAAGGTGCTGTAGAAGCGCTGCGAGAGGATTAGTGTCGGTGCACGATAGATTTGAAACGCTGCAGTTTGTAGCCATCGGGAAACAAATTCCTCGGCAGCTCATTCCACAGCGTCGAAGCTCTCCAAAGGAAGCAATGCTGAAGGAGACTGGTTCGTTCCGGACGTTGGCGATAAGCAAAGCAATTTGAACTTTACTTGCTGCAGCTTTGAACAATCCTTGTGTGGAAAGGGAGAACCAAGTTCTAAGGTTTTTCAGCCAGGACCTTTCCCTGAAGTATCAGCTGGAGCAGACCGTATTTCTTTTGGTTCCCCATTATGTGACCCAGGTATTCCAATTTGCGTTTTTTAATAATGCCCACGAGTTCGGTCTCTTTTTAAAGCCTTTCTAAAATTCTGTTGTTGGATACGTGGTCAACCCAGGAAATTCTGAGAATTCGCCTGTATAGCCACATCTCAAAAGCCTCAATTTGCCTTGTGGACGCTTCCGTCAACGTCCAGCACTCAGCACCGTACAAGAGCACAGACCAGACATAGCATTTGAGTAGTCTTAATTTGGTTTGTAAATTAAGAACTCTATTCCTGAACAGGTCTTCCATCCGTGATAGAATCTGTAAAACAAGGACAGGTCAGCTACCCTCCTTCAATGATCCAGGTTGTGAAGGTCCTTCGTGAGGTTAGGCGTATCGATTAGTCTAATTGCTGTCTTCTGGATAGTGTCCAGAAGCTTTGGAAGGTACTTCATTGCGCATCCCCAAACACGGTAGCAATACTCCAACGATGGTCGGATCTACCCAACAAGCATTCTAAGTTAAAATTACCTCACCTCGACCACCGTACAGGTTACATGACTAATTTCAACAAGGATTATTTACTTCTAACTGTTCAACATTTTCCCTAAGTGGGGAATAAAACTAATGTAATTTAGAGGTCAATACGAGGTCGAAGAGGAATTTGTAATCAATAGGTCGAGAATAACATGTAGACATTCTACAGCTATTTAGGTCATATTGAGGTAAAATCGTCGACAATATCCCTATAGCATAACCAACACTTGACGTAAATTTAACACTTTTCACAACAACAAAGAAAACATGATACTTCTGATCTTTTCTTTCATAAACATGGAACTACGCATTATAATATGGCCATCTGCCTGTATAGATATGGTGCTGTCTTCATAAACAGTTAAATGGTGATAATGGTGATACCTATAATGGATTGATTTTCAACTTTGTTCTTTGGTTACTTGAAAATAAAGATTCCATGCGGAATGAACTTTTTCGTGAAATGTGGACATAATAGTTACACAAAATTAAGGCGCCTTAACAATGAGCTTTTTTAACAAATTTAGTAAAAATTTTTTAATGAGGTATGCTGAAACCCGTATAACCTCAAATTATATACATGTATTTTCTGGCGCGGTTGTTAGCTATATAGAACAGCATATTTGTTTTTCATGTGTTTTGTTTGTTATTAGAAGGACTGATGTAGCATATTTGAAGAAATAAGAATTTGTATATGATTAAACATAAACCAAAGATGTCTGCTTTTAGAATTTTGACCTATAGGAATCTATTGCCATAATTTTCAACCAATAGCACATGTTTTCCATAATGATGTCGAAGCAGAGGTACATTTTCAACCTCGTGGGCAAAGTTTCCCTATTTTAGACTAAAAAATTACTTTAAGGTCAAAGTCTATTTTAAGGCGAAACTAGGGTCCTGTTGGATAATTCAGTGTGGGTTGCGTCACATTTTGTTTATTTTTGATTCGTGCGTTCAAAGAAATTAAATTGTTTAAAGCAGTCCCAGGTCCTTCCATCTTTTGGCAGTTCATTTCTACCATGAATTGTTAACAGCTCTCCAGCTGCAGTTATAGTTATTTTATATTTTAAAGCCAATATCCTCAGTTGATCAAGAGTTGTACCCAATCACTTAAGACTTCATCAGTACCTATCTAAGTCATTTTCTGTGAGTGAATATGATCAGGATTGTTTTTTGAGGTTAATGGCTCATTGTTGGTTGAATAACTTGCGCAAGAACCAAAACTACTTTCCGTAACAGCAGTGCCTATTTTTCCTATATTTTTTATTACTATATAATACACTGATGTATGCCTTAAACCTTAGGCCGTTTCAGATTCAAATCTTTAGCTTTAGGCATCTTCAGAATTATTTTATAACTGCGCAAAATATCGGAACAACGCTATGTGTAGAATTCAGCAGGTACAGTGGAGAAAGTAGGTATCATGAAGGGCAATTTTGGGCACTTCAACTTTGAGCGAGTATTTCCAAGTAATTTAAACTTCCATCAAAACATTTGATGTTATAGGTCTATAGAAATAGAGTTCTTGCCCTCAAAGTTCGTGCCAAAGTTAAAATTAGGATAAACACCTACTAAAAATATCCCTGCAACCTCATGGCACTTAAGACTTAGTGAATAGTTCAACCTCTTTCTTACCATTTTATGTCGTTAACTTCGAAGAAGTATTTCTAGGTAATAAATAAGGTAATTTTTCCCTATTAAAATGCCCAAAAAAATCCTTAACTTTGAGGACATATTTTAGGTTAGTGCTAGGTAATTTATTACCTCTGCATTGATGTTTGCAGACAAAGATTTTCTGGTTAATATAATTAGGTATATTTCTTGTAATTCTGAACCAGTTATTTCGACTTTTTCGTCATCTGACTACTAGAACACTAATTAGGTACATTTCAACTCATTTTTGTCAATGATTTGAACGCTCAAAGACATTCTGAGTTTATGAACATTATTTAAGTATACAGTTACTAACATTTGACTCATACAGGTTAATTTTTCTTGGGAGGTAGACTATTTTAACAAAATGCTACTTGGGTAGGCTTGTAGAGCAATACTGACGACGTGGTCGTGCTAGGACATGTTATTGTTGATGTTGATTCCAAAAAGCTTGAAGGAAGGTAACTCGACTATTGCGTGATCCTCCATTTTCACAGTTGTTAAGACAACGTGAGACTTGAAACGTGAAGTATGGTTTAAAAAAGTTGATATTAAATAAGAATCGTATAAAAATTAATCATCTTGTTGACCTATCTAATACCTATTATTACTAAGACCTATGAAACACATAAATATTTAAATATACCTAAGTATTCCTGAATTTGACCTTATTGGTTGCTTTTATTTTATAATAATTACCCTTTACACAAGCACAAGTTTTCAACTTCCCTTAGGTGCTTATTGCTTATTGCGGTTATTTATTTATTTTATATTTACAATAAACGCTAGTTACAATCTTTACAATTTACTCAGAAATGTAGCGCCAGAACCATATCTGTTGGCCTAAGTAACGAGCTGTACTGTATTGCTAGATACTTATTTCACTGAGCTTATAGATATATAAATATTTCAACGTACTTTTGAAAATTATCTTGTGGTTGTTTTCTGATATATTTCAATTTATTCAGCAACAAACAAAACATTCATTGGAGAAGCAAAAAATTGTAGAATAATAATATTTACTGTTTTGTCCAGTAATTCACATTTTAATGCTAAAGAGGCTAGCAAGATTAATTTCGATTAAAGATCATTAAGCTTAATGATCAGTAAATCGCCTTACGCCAATGCAATAATATATTCATCATCATCTTAGTCACAATGTCTAAACAGACATGTTGTGAACACGTAAAGTGCATTAAGTCGGAGCTATAGTATTGCCGACACGAATATTATCGACAGTTTTGAGAACTGTAGCTCGCCATCATTCGCGATTTACTGTCATTTTAGTGGCGCTCTTGATACTCATATCCAGCAACCGTTTCGTCGTATCTACCCGGCGTGTAGGGGAACGGCCACGGCGCCGCCCACTCGGGGCGTGACCCTGAACTACAAGTTTCTCCATATTATTGCTTCTGTGAATATACAGTGCCTTTCTTTAATGTCCCCCCCCCTTTTATTTTTTGAACGGGTCAACTCAAGAAATTGAAACTTGGAACAATGAGATTGATTCATGAATACTATATTTTGAAGTGAAATTGACAGATGAAACTTGCAAGATGGCGGCTCGGCGCCATCTTGAAAAAAAAAATTAAATAGAAAGTGGGGTCTTGTGACACACCTTTTTGAAGCCCCTAACGAACCCTTCACAACCCTAGAATATGAAGTCAATATCTTCATCTCCTTCAAAATGGCGGAACATTAAATAATTACTTGAGACAAGCACGGTAATATCGATACTTACCTTATATTTTTTGAACGGGTCAACTCAAAACATTGAAACTTGGGATAATGAAATTGATTCATGAGTACTACATTTTTGAGTGAAATTGACAGTTGAAGCTTGCAAGATGGCGGCTCGGCGCCATCTTGAAAAAAAAAATTAAACCGAAAGTGGGGTCTTGTGACACATCTCTTTGAAGCCCCTAACGAACCCTTCACAACCCTAGAATATGAAGATAATATCTTAATCTCCTTCAAAATGGCGGAACATTAAATAATTACCTGAGACAAGCACGTTAATATCGATACTTACCTTTTATCTTTTCAACGGGTCAACAAAAGAATTTGAAACTTGGGATAATGAAATAGATGCATGAATACGATATTTTGGAGTAAGATTAACAGATAAAACTTGCAAAATGGCTGCTCGACGCCATCTTGAAAAAAAATTAAATATAAAGGGGAGTCTTGTGACACATATTTTTGAAGCTCCTAACGAATCCTTCACAACACTTGAATATGAAATCAATATCTTAAGCTCCTACAAAATGGCGGAACATTCAATAATTACCTGAGGTGGCGGTTCGGTGCCATCTTAAAAAAAATTCAATTGAAAAAAGGGTCTTGTCCTATTACGAAATATTTAATGATTGAATCATTGAAAATTCTGTCGGTTTCATGAAAGTTACGCGTCGCACCGTAAATAAAAATCGCTTCAATTTTTTCTTCCAATGGACGAGGGTTGACCATGTTAGAAATAGTTGTCGTGGCCAAGTCTATTCAAAACTTTAATCGACACAGTTTGGCGTTCACTTATCTTAATCGTGATCTTTCAGTACACACTTAACTGCTTACTGTTTCGGAAAATCTGTGCAATCCTCGCGGACGGAAAATAAAATCATTGCTATTGGTAATCCCTGAAAACTCGCATTGGCAGAGCGGCTATAAAATTCGCTAGTGTGCCTCAAGAAGGAACCAATTAGGATACGGGTACAGCGGTCAAAGGCCAATAGAAAAAAGGACGGAAATCCCTGTAAATTTCCTGGAACACTTACACTCGGAGTGGATTGAATTTATAATCTCTAATCTAATCTCTAAAAAGGACCGAAATCCCTGTGGATTTCGTGGAATGCTTACACTTGATGTGGATTGAATTTATAATCTCTAATCCCATCAAAGGCCGAGCCACTGTGTTGCTCAGACTTTTGAATAAACTTTTCATGTTTTTAGGAATAAAATCTAAAACTTGATGACAATATTTAAGCTGAATAATGACGTCAGTTGTGATACTTGTGTCGCCTTATCGGCGGATTCCTAATTGACAAGCGAGGAGAACAAAATATTTCTAGATGTATCGATATTAACGTGTTTTTCTCTGGTAATTATTAAATGTTCCGCCATTCTGTAGGACATGAAGATATTGACTTCACATTAACGGGTTGTGAAGGATTCGTCAGGAGCTTTACAAAGGTGTATCACAAGACCTCCCTCTCAATTTGATTCTATTTTTCCAGATGGCGCCGGGCAGCCATCTTTCAAGTTTCATCTGTCAATTTTACTCCAGGGTATAGTATTCATGACTCAATTTCATTGTCCCAAGTTTCAATGTGTTGAGTTGACCCGTTCAAAAAATAAAAGATAAGTATCGATATTAACGTGCTTGTCTCAAGTAATTACTTAATGTTTCGCCATTTTGAAGGAGATGAAGATATTGACTTCATATTCTAGGGTTTTGAAGGGTTCATTAGGAGCTTCAAAAGGATGTGTTACAAGACCCCCCTTTTTATTTAATTTTTTTTTCAAGATGGCGCCGGGTCGCCATATTGCAAGCTTCAACTGTCAATTTCACTCAAAAATGTAGTACTCATGAATCAATTTCATTATCCCAAGTTTCAATGTTTTGAGTTGACCCGTTCAAAAAATAAAAGGTAAGTATCGATATTACCGTGCTTGTCTCAAGTAATTATTTAATGTTCCGCCATTTTGAAGGAGATGAAGATATTGACTTCATATTCTAGGGTTGTGAAGGGTTCGTTAGGGGCTTCAAAAAGATGTGTCACAAGACTCCACTTTCTATTTAATTTTTTTTTTCAAGATGGCGCCGAGCCACCATCTTGCACGTTTCATCTGTCAATTTCACTTCAAAAGATAGTATTCATGAATCAATTTCATTGTTCCAAGTTTCAATTTCTTGAGTTGACCCGTTCAAAAAATAAAAGGGGGGGGGGACATTAAAGAAAGGCACTGTATAATATATTAAATACAGTTTCATTGGTAGAATCCTTTTATAGACATATGTGCCCGCCATTGTTGTTCTGCAAGTAAACTGAATTTGTATAATATCTCATTAATGCGAACATAGCATAAGGAATCCTCCTTACTGCAGGTTTTATTATATGACGATGGCATCCAATTATTGTAAGCCTCATAGTGTGTACTAAAAGTATAACACAGCACAATTATTTCTGTGTACCTACTGTTTCAAAACAAATTGAAGTGTAAGGCCTTTAAATAATTACTGTAATTTCTTAGAGATATTTATCTCCTCTTTAGCAGCGCTCTTGAAATATTGCAGTCAAGATAATCTCAGAAGAAACCAGGTAATGGATCTACTTAGCTAATATTTATTATACACATTTTATACTTGCACGTTCTACATACGTGAAATATGTTTTCTTTTGAAGCTTGAAGCTAGTTTCTCTAACCTTATTGATTAAAAAAATGCACCTGGCTGCTGGGCGCTTCTTGAGTCGTAAACATTTTTCAACAATCTAGGAGAGGTAAACCACTACTAGCATTTTGTACAGTAACGTCCAGGGTGGTCTACCAAGAATGGACGCCGGCAATATCTCGGTAACCGTTAGTCATATAACTTCGAGAGAGATCGCTAGCAATTATTTTCAAGTTCCACAAGTGGCTGCCAGGGGGCGTAACTGATCGGGAAATGGCTTTTTCTCAAAAAATATGCAAATAAAGGAATATTGTAAATATTATTATCATGTAGACTGGATTATTTTCGATTTCCTATGTTTGGCGTTTTTTACTTTATCTTGTAATATGTAGTATGGGAGAACGTCAAAGGAAATTTGATTTAAATGGCAACTACTCCCTATATGTTTTAAGCTTAAAAACTGCTAAACTCGACGCACGCTATTTCACATTTGCGGATGACACTGCACTTGTTTATACAGGTATGAACGAAAATGAGTCATGCATGGAGATCAACAGTGACCTCCAGAAATACGTAGATTGGTTGTACTGGAATAAACTAAAAATAAATATAAATAAAACAAAATATACGGTATTTAAACAAAAGTACAAACAGGTACAAAATAGAAATATATATACTAACAATACAACATTAGAGCAAAATTAAATATCTAGGATTAGTTGTAGATGATAAATTGAGTTAGACTCAACACATAAATAAAATAAGTGATAAACTTGTAGCCATGATCTCTATTATATTTAAATGTGGAAATTACTTAACTAAGAAAACAAAAGCTATGATCTACAATGCTTTCTTCGTATCTCATTTTAGATATTTACTCCCTGTATGGGGCACTTGTGGAAAAACTAATTTTGATAAAGAACAAGTATTACAAAATAAAGTACTTAAGGTATTTTATAACTATAAAAGGCTAAGACAAATAAATTATGTACAGAACTTCATATTTGCAAATTAGGTGCTCTGTCGCAGATTGAACAATGTAAACTAATATTTAAAGTCCTTAATAAGCAACAGTCAAATACAGTGTTAATATTATCTAACCAGGTTCATAATAATTATGAAACGAGAATCATAAACAATATTTTTCAGATAAATACAAGAACTAACTTAGGTGCTTACAATCCTATAGTCAAAAACGTTTAATAATCTACCTAGAGATTTAAAAAGTATACAGAATTTTAGTTCCTTTGTTGCAAAAGTGAAAAAGCACATTTTTTATAGTTTATAATATAATTATATTAGTGTTATACACTCTGTACATTTTTACTTTGGGTTAGTTTTCTCGCGGCCTGTGATGCAAGTACTGTTAGCGGAATTAAAAAAATGTAAAAAAATGTTTATTTCAATAAAGATTTGTTTAAAAAAATCAACTTCGGTATAAGTTAACGAAACTAAACCAGATAGGTCTCCTTTGAAAGAGCTGTTGCCACCTGTTGGCTTAGTATCTACAGGTCGATATTCGACATCAAAACAACTACTACGCATTATTTCGAAAATTTTAAGTGGTATGCCATATCTCTTTCAATATGTATAGATAGAAAGAAAACAAGATTCTTAAAAAGTCAACGTGAGAATCGATTTCCTACCTAGTTTCAAATTGGTGCCCTATACGGATATAGCGTCCGTCAGAAAGCTTTGAGTAATCACTCTACAGATAATAATACTTAGGTAAGGACCGGTTTCTCAATGTCCAGTTAAATATTTTCTGCAAGATAACAGGAACTGTTAGATAAATTGTTTAAACAATTGAAGGCTAAACTTACGAAGTCACGTAAATCTTATCTGACAGTTGTATCCATAGCAACGCTATCTGGCAGATACCTATCTGACACCTTAACTGGACATTGAGAAACCGGCCCTAAATCTACTAGAAATCATATGTTTTTTATTTTCTGAAATAACGACCAGGTGGCGTAGTAGGTGCCAATAAGTGCTGCATTCAATTTTCAGGCATCACTCGGTTATTGTTTATGAGGCTGGATCATACGTCAAGTGCACAAAATAGAGATGGACATACGGGAATGCACTAATTCTAAGAATACTGCAGCTCATGTTAAAGAACAAAAGAATGAATTATTTGGGAGAGCAACAGGGGCTCTTCGTAGATGAAGCAGAAAATGTTTAGGAGTGGCAGTATTTTTGAACATTCATTAAAAGAACGTTATGATTAAGAAAATGTAAATGTGTGAAATTTGTGTATTTGCTCCTGATATAAACTGAAAGCAAACAAGAATGGAATAAAAACATCCGAGTTGTTTTACATTATTTTCAAGATCAATCACTGAGTTTGATGCGTTCCTTCCAACTCATCCTGTATATCTAAATAACTGTCCGCCGAGCATACACTACGTTCGAACATTTAACTTGTCTAAAACATTCCACATATTAAAAACTGTACAATAAAAGCGAGAATAAAAAAGAACAAACAGAAAAGAAAAGAATGGATCACTACTGCTTTAATAAACTCCGTGAATGAAAAAAAAAGCTCTACAGAATAATGATGAATGATCCATCAGAAGAAAATAAAGAAAAATATAAAAAATATCATAATAAGCTTACAAATTCAATCAGAGCTAGAAAATTGTCATATTATCAAGATAAAATCATGAACCATACCAACAACACACAAAAGCTATGGAAATGTGTGAATAACGTTATAGGTGTAAACAACTCTGGTAAAGACATTGGTAAAATTATGTCTCAAAGTGGAGACATGTTGAACACTAACTTAGACATTAGTAATGAATTTAACCGATACTTTTGTTCTATTGGCAAACATGTAGCAGAAAAAATTAAATCAAATATCCGATACCTAGACACCCAAACAATCAGATCCTCAAACTCCATTGTAGTACAAGAGATCACTGAACAAGAAGTAATTAATTCAATAATACTGCTGAAAAATGGCAAAGCACCTGGAATAGACAATTTAACTGCTGAAATACCCAAAATCGTAGCACTCTTATTTCGGAGCCTTTCACTAGAATAATTAACTGTTGTCTGGAAAAGGGTACTTTTCCATCTATACTCAAAGGTGCGACAGTAATGCCTGCACATAAAACTGGTGATGAATATGAATTATCCAATTATAGACCTATCTCACTTATCCCCTGTTTGGCAAAGGTTTTTGAAAATATAATAAAGAACAAATTGACAGAATTCTTAGAGAAATGTAACATACATTCTGATGAACAGTTCGGTTTCAAAAAAAATAAATCTACTGAAGATGCGGTGACATAATTATGTAATAGGGGAACTATGTAAAAATGTGGACAGAAATATTCCAACATTATGTGTCTTTGTGGACCTAGCAAAAGCATTTGACACAGTTGATCATATGATACTCATGAAAACTTTACAAAATGATGGTATACGGGGCCAAATCTATCATCTAATTAAAAGTTACTTAAGTAATAGAACACAAACTGTTATGATAAATAAATGCTCTAGTTCTTCATTGCCTATAACATGAGGTCTTCTTTAAGGAAAGGTACTGAGACCATTATTCTTCAACATATATATAAATGACCTATCTGCGGTTGATGTGAGTGGAGATGTAGTGAGTTTTGCAGATGATACCGTTTTAAAAAAATGTTCAACTGGTTCAGTAGTCGATTTTTAACAGTCAAATTCAACAAGACTCACTTTGTTCCATTAGCGTCGTACGCAAACGGCTTATCGAAATACACCAACTTACAAATCAGTTGTAGACAGGTAGCTCCTATATCAGTGGTCACCAGTATCAAGTACTCAGGAATATATCTAGATTGCCATATCAAATGGAAGGAGCATACAGAATATGTTGTCAAAAAGATACGTTACGTTATAAGCAAATTTAAACTCCTTTCACTATACTTACCTATGAACAGATGATCATTGTATACGAAGCACTTGTTCATAGTAATATACGATATTGTATTGTGGTGTGGGGCGCAGCATGTAAAAATAATATAAAAGCAATAGAAATTATACAAAAACGTTTAATAAAAATTTTATATAAAGTGAAATGTACATATCCCAGTGACCTGTTGTTCTCTAAAACAAAAATTCTAGATATCCGCCAAACATTTTTCATGCCATTAGGTATTTACCAATATAAAAATAAATCAAACTTGACAAAACACGAACATAAATATGACATAAGATATGTATGTAATGTTGTACCAAAAGCAAGGAAAAATACTTTATTACGATGTCATACATTTCTTGCTCCAAGACTATACAACGAGATACCAGAAAGCATAAACCGTCTAGTGCCTTTAAATTCATTTAAGTATGGTTTAAAATCAATGGATAGTAAATAACAATCGCATTAAAATTCACCAACTTGTAAACATATGTAATACCTATTATTACTAATGTCTATAGAATACAAATATTCCTGAATTAACCCTTATTTGTGGTTTCTATTTTATAATAATTACCTTGTACCCAAGCACAAGCTTTTGACTTTTTTGGGGCACTTGTTGTTTATTGTATTTTATTTATTTTATATTCACAATAAACGCTATACTAAAAATTATTGGAAGTAGAATCCAGTATGGTCCAAAACAGTCATTGACATCGTCGGTGAACTATCAAATACTTACATGAATCATACAATACGTATAATTTTAGAATAGCAATTGAGGAGCTTTCACGCAAAAGTCAATCCACTTTTAGTAATTGTTCAGGAAAGGCAATTTTTGAATAATACCTTTAATAATTATTTATTTGAATCAGTTTTTGCATGATAAATAGTAGCTTAATTTGTTCATATTTTGAGTATGAATCCATATTTTTCAAGAAAGTAGGTTTCATTTTAAGACACATTTTGTTTTGGACTTGTGCACTTTTGAAAGAACGATACGTATTTGTTGAGTTTTGCATGGATTGCATCTTGGACTTGTTCAGTTTTGAATGAAAAGCTTTGAAATTTTGATTCTATGTGGAAGACACAATAAAAATACTTTGTATAAACTATTTTCTCTTCTATCAAGCAATCGCAAACGTTGTCCTTATCATTGTTTTGGTGCAAGAGGCGATGATCTGTAGCTATAGATTCACCGACGCAATGTTTTTCGATGAGCTGTTTAAAATAATAATTGTAAATAATTGTTTAAAATATTTTTTTTGCTGCGAACTGGTTTATTTTGGGCAAAAAATTCAAGAGAGATTTTGTGTTTAGAATGAAACAGGCTATCGGAAACAAATATTTAAATGGTAAACAAATATTAAGGCAAACAGTTGCATTTGAAATAAATTTTAGGGGTTGCATTTTCCACCCCTCACAGCCATGGCATAAACCAAGTATATTACTAGCTAAGTGTCTTTTTGGTAGTATAAGATGTCAGGTTAATTACAACATTGTAACTTTTTAATGCTTGTGGCAAAAATTGTTAAACAAATTTTATGTACCCCCTTTAAGGGGCTGTATCTTAACAAGGATGCTCCAATGAAGTCTCTTTATATGAAAGATCCTATATTTTTTTCGATGAGGAATCACCCCCTTAAATGTTTTACACTTACTTAGTTACACCATGTATTTTATTCCTACAGTGGTTTATTTCCAGTGCTGTGACCTTGGAACATTAATATTTTTTCCTTTACGTCTACCAGTTTTTTGGGTTCAAGTTGACATCAGGAATTTTGTTCCTTTAAAAGGTTAACAAATATCTATCATCCTGACAAACAGAAATCATTTGAAAAGAAACTGAAATAAACCTTTCGCGACATTGCAACTCCCATTTTGTGTATTTCTCCTGCCTTTTACGAGTTCACCCCTTACCCTCCCGAACTGATATATCATGTGAATCCATCCTTGAGTTTTTGCAGTAATAAGCACAGCCAACAAACAAATCTAAACAACTATAATAACGGTTTTCGGTTTTGTATGAGATCGGGGTTATGCCGCCGTTGACGGTTACCAAGACTACTCAACCAGTCAAGTGCCTTAAATTCCAGGATTCCTAAAATCGCATCGTCATTTCAGTTAGCGCATATCATACTTAGATGTCTGACTGTTCAGAATGTATACTTGCCTTGCATAAAAGTTGCCACGCAGCTACAAAATAAATTTATTACTCCACATAGACAGGTGTGGGTAGACTTGTTGACTTTTGCTTGACTTCCTAGATCTAACCCAATGATACTATTAGAGACTTGTTAGGTTTTGTTCGATTTTCGGTGAAAAAACACCTGTAGTAGGACTTGTTGCATTTTGTATGGATGCTTAATATTTCCACGCTGTTATACGATGGATTTGTGTAATATTGCACGGAATAGATAGCCAATACGGCACATATCATCTTAAACTACATAAATTCGTATATAGCTCAATTTGGTATGAAGTTGGACTTGTTCACCTTTGCGTGGAAGCTCCTCAACTGTCTACCGACCTCGGTTAAATCTAGCAGCGCCTAACGTCGTTGCACACTACAAAGAAACAGCTTACGATAAGCCGTGTAATTATAATTCAGCTATTGTGTAGAAGATTCACAAAAGCCGACTTGAGAAAACCTTCTACTTTCATTCTGGTCTATCTTCAGTTTCACTGGTACAGCATATCCATACTCTTATGTATGAGAAACTAATTACGTATCTTTTTATACAAGGCGTAATTAAAGCCTAATGCCTGGTATTTAAGATGCCGATTTAAAAATTCTAATACCGGTCACAATATGCATACTTGCATAGCATAGTTTACTACTGCTTAGTCAAAATTGTGTTTTAGGGCAACTAAAAACTGTACTTTCATTGTATATTATGCCAATGTTGATCGAGACTTAGATACTGTGCTTGTTTTTGGGATTGATCAGCCTCCTGTCAAGCCTCGTTTAACGAAAATGAAAATCTTCGGACTCCCGGATCCTGAGGTTCAACCGCAAAAAATCTAAAATCTTTATTTGATCTTCATGAGGACGAAACCTCGTGTCCTAGATGATTTGAGGACGCTATTAACAAATGCGGCGACAGTTTTGAGTTTCAATCTCGTTTAACGAAAATGAAAAACTTCGGACTCCTGGATCCTGAGGTTCAACCGCAAAAAATCTAAAATCTTTATTTGATCTTCTATGAGGACGAAACCTCGTATCCTAGATGATTTGAGAACGCTGTTCACAAATGCGGCGGCAGTTTTGAGTTTCAATCTCGTTTAACGAAAATGAAAAATGTCGGACTCCCGGATCCTGAGGTTCACCCGCAAAAAATCTAAAATCTTTATTTGATCTTCTGTGAGGACGAAACCTCGTGTCGTAGATGATCTGAGGACGCTATTCACAACTACGGCGGCAGTTTTGAGTTTCAATCCCGTTTAACGAAAATGAAAAATTTCGGACTCCCGGATCCTGAGGTTCACACGCAAAAATCTAAAATCTTTATTTGATCTTCTATGAGGACGAAACCTCGTTTCCTAGATGATTTGAGGATGCTATTCACAAATACGGCGGCAGTTTTGAGTTTTAATCTCGTTCAACGAAAATGAAAAATTTCGGACTCCCGGATCCTGAGGTTTACCCGCAAAAAATCTAAAATCTTTACTTGATCTTCTATGAGGACAAAACCTCGTGTCCTAGATGATTTGAGGAGGCTATTCACAAATACGGGGGCAGTTTTGAGTTTCAATCTCGTTTAACGAAAATGAAAAATTTCGGACTCCCGGATCCTGAGGTTCACCCGCAAAAAGTCTAAAATCTTTATTTGATCTTCTATGAGGACGAAACCTCGTGCCCTAGATGGCTTGAAGACGCTATTTACAAATCAGGCCGAAGTTTTGAGTTTCAATCTCGTTTGACGAAAATGAAAAATTTCGGACTCCCGGATCCTGAGGTTCACCCGCAAAAAATCTAAAATCTTTATTTGACCTTCTATGAGGACGGAACCTCGTGTCCTAGATGATTTGAGGACGCTATTTGCAAATGCGGCGGCAGTTTTGAGTTTCATTCTCGTTTAACAAAAATGAAAAATTTCGGACTCCCGGATCCCGAGGTTCACCCCCAAAAAAACTAAACTCTTTATTTGATCTTCTATGAGGATGGAACCTCGTGTCCTATATGATTTGAGGACGCAATTCACAAATACGGTGGCAGTTTTGAGTTTCAATCTCGTTTAACGAAAATGAAAAATTTCGGCCTCCCGGATCCTGAGGTTCAACCGCAAAAAATCTAAAATCTTTATTTGATGTCCTATGAGGACGAAACCTCGTGTCTTAGATGATTTGAGGACGATATTCACAAATACGGCGGCAGTTTTGAGTTTCAATCTCGTTTAACGAAAATGAAAAATTTCGGACTCCCGGATCCTGAGGTTCACCCGCAACAAATCTAAAATCTTTATTTGATCTTCTATGAGGACGAAACCTCGTGCCCTAGATGACTTGAGGACGCTATTTACAAATCCGGCCGAAGTTTTGAGTTTCAATCTCGTTTAACGAAAATGAAAAATTTCGGACTCCCGGATCCTGAGGTTCACCCGCAAAAAATCTAAAATCTTTATTTGATCTTCTATGAGGACGAAACCTCGTGTCCTAGATGATTTGAGGACGATATTCACAAATGCGGCGGCAGTTTTGAGTTTCAGTCTCGTTTAACGAAAATGAAAAATTTCGGCCTCCCGGATCCTGAGGTTCACCCGCAAAAAATTTAAATCTTTATTTGATCTTCTATGAGGACGAAACCTCGTGTCCTAGATGATTTGAGGACGATATTCACAAATGCTGCGGCAGTTTTGAGTTTCAGTCTCGTTTAACGAACATGAAAAATTTCAGTTTTGAGTTTCAATCTCGTTTAACGAAAATGAAAATTTCGGACTCCCGGATCCTGAGGTTCACCCGCAAAAAATCTAAAAGCTTTATTTGATCTTCTATGAGGACGTAACCTCGTGTCCTAGATGATTTTAGGACGCTATTCACAAATACGGCGGCAGTTTTTAGTTTCAATCTCGTTTAACGAAAATGATAATTTCGGACTCCCGGATCCTGGGGTTCACCCGCAAAAAATCTAAAATCTGTATTTGATGTTCTATGAGGACGAAACCTCGTGTCCTAGATGATTTGAAAACGCTATTAACAAATGCGGCGACAGTTTTGAGTGTCAATCTCGTTTAACGAAATTGAAAAATTTCGGACTCCCGGATCCTGAGGTTCACCCGCAAAAAATCTAAAATCTTTATTTGATCTTCTATGAGGACGTAACCTCGTGTCCTAGATGACTTTAGGACGCTATTCACAAATACGGCGGCAGTTTTGAGTTTCAATCTCGTTTTACGAAAATGAAAAATTTCGGACTCCCGGATCCTGAGGTTCACCCGCAAAAAATCTAAAATCTTTATTTGATCTTCTATGAGGACGAAACCTCGTGTCCTAGATGACTTAAAAACGCTGTTAACAAATGCGGCGACAGTTTTGAGTTTCAATGTCGTTTAACGAAAATGAAAAATTTCGGACTCCCGGATCCTGAGGTTCACCCGCAAAAAATCTAAAATCTTTATTTGATCTTCTATTAGGACGTAACCTCGTGTCCTAGATGATTTGAGGACGCTATTTACAAGTCCGGCAGAAGTTTTGAGTTTCAATCTCGTTTAACGAAAATGAAAAATTTCGGACTCCCGGATCCCGAGGTTCACCCGCAAAAAATCTAAAATCCTTATTTGATCTTCTATGAGGACGAAACCTCGTGTCCTAGATGATTTGAGGACGATATTCACAAATGCGGCGGCAGTTTTGCGTGTCAGTCTCGTTTAACGAAAATGAAAAATTTCGGCCTCCCGGATCCTGAGGTTCACCCGCAAAAAATTTAAATCTTTATTTGATCTTATATGAGGACGAAACCTCGTGTCCTAGATGATTTGAGGACGATATTCACAAATGCGGCGGCAGTTTTGAGTTTCAGTCTCGTTTAACGAACATGAAAACCTTCAGTTTTGAGTTTCAATCTCGTTTAACGAAAACGAAAATTTCGGACTCCCGGATCCTGAGGTTCACCCGCAAAAAATCTAAAAGCTTTATTTGATCTTCCATGAGGACGTAACCTCGTGTCCTAGATGATTTTAGGACGCTATTCACAAATACGGCGGCAGTTTTTAGTTTCAATCTCGTTTAACGAAAATGATAATTTCGGACTCCCGGATCCTGGGGTTCACCCGCAAAAAATCTAAAATCTTTATTTGATGTTCTATGAGGACGAAACCTCGTGTCCTAGATGATTTGAAAACGCTATTAACAAATGCGGCGACAGTTTTGAGTGTCAATCTCGTTTAACGAAATTGAAAAATTTCGGACTCCCGGATCCTGAGGTTCACCCGCAAAAAATCTAAAATCTTTATTTGATCTTCTATGAGGACGTAACCTCGTGTCCTAGATGATTTTAGGACGCTATTCACAAATACGGCGGCAGTTTTGAGTTTCAATCCCGTTTTACGAAAATGAAACATTTCGGACTCCCGGATCCTGAGGTTCACCCGCAAAAAATCTAAAATCTTTATTTGATCTTCTATGAGGACGAAGCCTCGTATCCTAGATGATTTAAAAACGCTATTAACAAATGCGGCGACAGTTTTGAGTTTCAATGTCGTTTAACGAAAATGAAAAATTTCGGACTCCCGTATCCTGAGGTTCACCCGCAAAAAATCTAAAATCTTTATTCGATCTTCTATGAGGACGAAACCTCGTTCCCTAGATGATTTGAGGACGCTATTTACAAGTCCGGCCGAAGTTTTGAGTTTCAATCTCGTTTAACGAAAATGAAAAATTTCGGACTCCCGGATCCTGAGGTTCACCCGCAAAAAATTTAAAATCTTTATTTGATGTTCTATGAGAACGAAACCTTGTGTTCTAGATGATTTGAGGACGCTATTTACAAATCCGGCCGCAGTTTCGGATTTCATTCTTGTTTAACGAAAATGAAAAATTTCGGACTCCCGGATCCCGAGGTTCACCCGCAAAAAATCTAAAATCTTTATTTGATCTTCTATGAGGACGTAGCCTCGTGTCCTATTTGCTTTGGGGACGCTATTCACAAATACGGCGGCAGTTTTGAGCTTCAATCTCGTTTAACGAAAATGAAAAATTTCGGACTCCTGGATCCTGAGGTTCACCCGCAAAAAATCTAAAATCTTTATTTGATCTTCTATGAGGACGAAACCTCGTTTCCTAGATGACTTGAGGACGCTATTCACAAATGCGGTGGCAGTTTTGAGTTTCAATCTCGTTTAACGAAAATAAAAAATTTCGGACTCTCGGATCCTGAGGTTCACCCGCAAAGAATCTAAAATCTTTATTTGATTTATTTCTCAGAAAAAATGCATATGTTCAATAGAAGGGTCTCGGTCCACTGAGAGTTGTAAAAATTATTTTATTAACTACAATATTTTAACTGTTAATTGTCTATCAATTTTTGAAGTGTGTCTTTGTGTTTTCACAAATATAGACAGGTTTAGGAAAACTTGTGATATTCATAGTTTTAATTCTGTGAATAGTACAAAAATTGCACACCAACATTTGTAAGTCTGAAGTTGCACTAAGCTCACCATATGACATAGGACCTATGCTTTTAATCTTCCACTTTTTATTAAGTATTGTGAAAGTATGTGTATAGTCCAGTTCAAATCTAAATTAAAACAGTTTTTAATCACTCAATGTTTTTATCGTGTAGATGAATATCTCCCTATATTTGAATTAAGTCTGGTGACAAATTTGTCATTGTAGGTTTAAGAGTGTAGAAATCGTAACGTATTTGTAGCTGCACAAATCTTAGTGAGAATGCGAATAATAGTGCTGCCTGATCACAGCCTTTTGGTCAAATAGCAACACGGTACGATCAGACAAAGGCCATTACTAAAGCTGATGTCATAAGAATGTAACTAGTACCTTAAGATATAGTAGAAATATAAAAAAAGTATTCCAATGGCCTACTGTCTCTGGTTTACTACCTATATTGGCTGTCCATGGACTTGCAATAATTGTCCAGTAATTACATGCATTTGAATACACTTTGGACACTGTTAGGACATTTTCTAAATGCGTTTATATGAACAAAAGATATGTATGCATGTTATTTATTATACATACTGTAACACCCTGTAGGGTAAAGTCGGGTAAATTGTACCACATTGCACACTTTATCAAATATCTCACTATTGACTTGATTTGAATTCAACAAAACTATAAATTAGAGTTAATTAAGATATTCCTATCAAATTGCATCATAGAAAAGTTACATAAAGACTGACAGTTTGACATAATAAATGTTTTTTTAAAATGTTGCAAACAGTACAATCTACCCAACTGGTTCGTTAAATTGTACCACCAGGTTCGGTAAATTGTACCATGTCAAAATGCATTAGATGGTCGTTGTTGATAGAACAACAGATTTACATATAATAAAATACATTGCAATGAATTAAACTTTTTATTTGTAAAACTTAAATACATAAATCACAAATTAGGAACCCATTGGGTGAAACAAAACATTGTCGTAGCAAATAATTAATACTCAATATTTATTTAACTCAAACACAAAACTCACAAATATAGTCCAATCGACTGGGAAACGAAGCACAGTTTTCAAATTATTATGCACCCAATCTGCATAAAATTTCCAGTTTTATAGTTTCTTATTGCTGCCTTCATATCTTGCTCTAACCATCGGCAGTATTTTGTACCATTACAAGAGATGACTGAAAAAATACTGGAATTTGGTAAATTGTACCGGTACGATTTAACAAACTAGGTGGTGGTCCAAATTAGCAAACTGATATTATTGACACAAATTGGTCTATTTCTTTTAAAAAAGCGAGGTTAGGGTAAATATAAACCGTCTAAACTATTTCCAAATGTCCAATAATTACGAAGAATGCCTCCCCAACTACCAAAAACTGATCATTCGCATACAGAGGCTTATTTAAAGTTGTATAATACTTACTGCGTAAAGTCTTTTTTCAGAAAAACACAAATTTTAAGTTTCACGAGAGACCGCCGTTTACGCGTCCTGGTAACTAATCTTTTGACAACAAGAGGTATCAAAAGAGCAAACTAGATGACGCTAGATGCTTATAATTTAATAAATATTGAGGTGGTACAATTTAAAAACTGGTACAATATACCCGACTTTACCCTATATAGTATTGCTTATTTGTATCGTTTTTGACGTTTCTTTCAAAATGTTAGGTTAGGTTTTTGATCTGTAAGCGTCATCGAATCATCTGGAATTTTCGGGACTGGCAGATGGGCGTTCTAGAATATCATTTGAATGTCTCGAGATCTCTAGATGGTTCGATGTAGTATACAGGGCCAATAGTGCGTGGACGGAGGAGTGTGGGCTTACTAAAAAATATTTCAAAAATCTGTCACCTGATCATGGTAGGGACCCTTGGGGGTTATAACGTTAAAATATTTTCACTCAAATTTTGACGTTTATACAGGGTGATTCATATCAAACTTACATTTTTTGAATGGAACTCCCTATATATTATTGCATATTTGGATCCCTTGGTCAATTCTAGTGTGACTTTATGTATCACACATGGAACTTTAAACGAACCGTTTAGGTGCAAATCACCATTTTTGGTATAAGTAGGTATCAGAAAAAAAATTGAATATCGCAGCGATTATAAAACTTAGAAGGCCTTGACTTTGCGGTACGGCTAAGCATGAAATACGTCACCTTAGGTCAGACAGCTAAATTTGTTCTATTTTTCATGGCCTGCTAGGTTGCCTGCGTGCAGGAAAGTTGAAAAACACCGATTTGACTGAAAATTTGAAATAAAATGAAAACCAAAATAGACTGATATCAAGAATGCCATATCGTTAGAAAGGTAATAAAATTTTACATTTGATTCTTTAAACCAAAAACGGCATTCCCATTTAAAAAAATCATGTTATCTGTGATTGAAGTTTCCTTAATTTATCCTCTGATTTCTCAAAGTACAAAAAGAATTCAAATTTAGCGGTCTGGCCTTAGGTGACGCATTTTATGCTTAGTCATACCGCAAAGTCACGGCCTTCTAAGTTTTATAACCGCTGCGATATTAAATTTTTTTCTGATACCTACTTATACCAAAAATGGTAATTTGCGCCAAAACGGCTCGTTTAAAGTTCCTTGTATGATACATAAAGTCACATTAGAATTGACCATGGAATCCAAATATGCAATAATATATAGAGAGTTCCATTCAAAAAAATATAAGTTTGATATGAATCACCCTGTATAAACGTCAAAATTTTGAGTGAAAATATTTTTACGTTATAGCCCTCAAGGGTCCCAATCATGATCAAGAGACAGATTTTTGAAATATTTTTTAGTAAACCCACAGTCCTCCCTCTACGCACTATTGGCCACCCTGTATATAAGAGTAGCGTGGTAGTGGTTGAGTTGTGTTGTAGTTGAGAGAAGTTGAGTTGAGGTAAGGTTAAGTGATTTTGTATTGAATAGTGATGTAAAAACTGAATAGTGCTTGCAGTTTGATTCCCTGGAACAAGAAAAAATGGCCGTTGTGACAGTATAACTAACTGGCCGAATTATCCTGGTGAACACAGTGTAATATTGATCAGACTTAAAGGGGAATCTAGAAAAGCCTGCAACTACTAGACAAAAACTGTGAAATGCAGTGAGCATGAATTTATTTCTTTGCGTGCGCAGGAAAAATGTGGGAACAACTATTTCAACAATAATACGAAGAAAAATGAAAGTAAACTGCGTGCAGGTCATAGTGTGTACTTTTACCTTTGATTGCATGCGGATATCCTACAGCTTAAATGAGTCTTTTGCACGGAAAGGCATATTAAATAACGTATAATACTCATAACGCTGCACTGAGGTAAATAACCTTCAAGCATACAAACAAAACTTAGCTGAACTTGTTGATGATTCAAATAACCACAGTTTTGCGGATGAGAATACCTTCCATGCAGACATCGTGAGCAATAGACCGATCTCTGTGATCGAGCTGGAATGCAGAAGACTGGCAGCTGATTTCTATCAGGGCACTATTATAGCTTAAGGACTCAAGAATATGATACAATTTAATGCTTCCCAAACTTACTACAGTAATCTATCGAATAAGAGGCAACCAAGCAAATGCGCGATTCTGGGACTTTTGTCAGCATTAGGAAAGACTAATAAATATAGTTTAAAAAACAAAAAACGCGCTTCTAAAGAACATCGGACTAAAAAATTAAGAATAAGTTTTATATAAGCTTACAATAATAATAAACAAAAAATACAAGTATGATTCTGAAAAATTGTGCCATGTTATTTGTAAATCTACTGCCCAACTCTTTTCTCACAATAACACTAGTATTTTTCGTTTACTATTGTTTTAAGTTTATTTTGTTTTTTTTACTTTCTGATGCGATATTTTTTCAAAGTAGGTTTATTTAGCTTGTTTAAACTCTACTTATTAATACTCTGTGTAGTGGAGGTGAACAATTGAAGACACAAGTAGATAAAGGAGTCATGTCACAAAATAATTATTCCGAGAAAAATTGATTTGAGGACTTTCGATTGGAACTTTCCTATGTACCACATTTGGGGCATATAGTTCAAGTATTTTTAAAGCTTAGTTATGTATTTTCTTCATCTGTTTTTTTTTTAATTTGGAGATACTTTTATATTTCACGGGAAAATGGACTGTGAATGTACATGACACCTTTATACATGAAAAGTTGGCATAGCCTGTATTAAAATCATATGGATAAAAGAGCTACGTACACAAACATTGGTGTTTTTTATTGCAAAAAAAACACAAAACTTGAAACTAATCTAGTCACTAATTGGTTCTTCTTTTTTCCTTTGGATGCCCTTCGTTGTCTTCAAAAATTTTTCCATAGAACCATATTTATTCTCTTTCTTACCTTGACTCCTTTATCCACTGTGAAAAGTAAAAAGTATTGTACTTAACACCTTGATCATCTAAATATCGATGTTATTTATGAAAATAACATAACAAAGGGACTTAAGAATGGAATAGAAGCATATTTTAAGCTTATTGAATGAAAAAGACACATTTTTGAAAAAATGTTACATGGCACCTTTATCCACTTGCGTCTTCAAATGTATTTTTCTCTAGACATCACTGACTACATCTTAGTAAAGAAAACTGCTTCAACAACAACACCCTTACACTAAATCATAATAAAACGGTATAACTCAACCTCAAACTCATGTGTCATGCTGCGAACTCTATAGAGAAACTGTGCTCTTAATACTCTTAACAGTGGATAAAGGTGTCGCGTTACCTTGACGCCTTTATCCACTGTGAAAAGTAAAAAGTATTGTACACCTTTATCACCTAAATATCTATGTTATTTATGAAAATAACAGAACAAAAGTACGTAGGAATGAAACGGAAGCATATTTTAAAAAATACACATTTTTGAAAAAATGTTACATGACACCTTTATCCACTTGTGTCTGTGTCGACTTTTTTGACTAAACTTCACAAAAATTGGATGTCACACCTTTCAAGCTCTCGTCGCTACGCCTCTGTGTGATATTAACAAGCCTTAAAGTGTCTGCGCCATCTCTTAGTCAGCAGATTGGACCGCTGCGCTGGTCCGACAGATTTGAAGCTGACCTGACCTGACATCCATTTCACCGAGCAGACCATAGGTCTTTAGCTCGTAAGTCTAGATGAAAGGGCCCTTACGGGACCAGCGTAGACCTAACCTGTGGGGAACAGATTAGTAAATACCAAACACAACTTTTTATGGAACGTGATGAGATAGTAAAAATGAATTGGTTTTGTTATTGAAGTGCAAGCCTCGGTCTTTTATGTTTGTGAACATCAGTCACGGTGTAGTTTACGGCCTCCCTGACTAGCGCGTTGGAATCGGTTTGGGCTCTTGCATATGCCTGCGTTGCAAGCTCTTTGATAAACTAAGAGGAGGAACATTCAAATCTCTATGAAGTGTATGATTCGAAACGTACCATGGAGCGCCCGCAATTCACCGAAGAACTCTGTGCTGTACCACTTCAAGAGCATGCATATGCGTCTTGGCGACAAAACACAAAGCCGCACAAGCGTACGTCATTGTAGGAGATTTGAAGCTGTTAAAATCGTCAAGTCAAGTCATTTCGGAAGAACTAACTGGTCCTGAGATTCTAGAAACGGAAGTTCAACAGGCCATTAAGAATATGAAGAACAGAAAAAGTCCAGGACACGACAACGTCCATGCTGAAGTTTTAAAAGTGTTAGACGTCAAACATCTGACATACCTGTGTAATAAAATCTATGAGTCGGGCAAAATTCCCACAGATTGGTTAAAATCAACCTTTTTAGCGCTTCCCAAAAAATCTGCTCCTAGAAATTGTGGAGACTATAGACCCATAAGTCTCATGAGTCACGCTCTTAAAGTCTTTCTTCGGATTCTCCATACCCGGACATACTTAAAATGTGAAGAAATGAGCGGTGATACTCAATTTGGTTTTATCAGAGGTCTTGGTACAAGAGAGGCTCTATTTTCGATGAAGCTCCTTGTACAAAAGTGCTACGATCAACGACAAGATGTATACATATGCTTCATTGACTACCAAAGGGCCTTTGATAGTATTAGACATGGTTTTCTTTTGGAACGGTTACATGAGGACATCAGAATAATACAACAACTGTATTGGAGACAAACTGCAGAGGTGAGGATTAATAACGAACTGACCACTGACACATTTAGTATAACCAAGGGAGTTCGCCAAGGATGTATATTGTCGCCATTGCTTTTTAATATCTACGTAGAGAAGACCTTCCAACTAGCCTTGGAAGGAGAGAACAGAGGAATCAAGATTAATGGTTTTCCAATCAATAACCTAAGATACGCAGACGACACTGCTATCTTGGCTAATACCCCTGAGGATCTTCAACACATTGTAGATATAATCAATCTGCTGGGTAAACGCTTTGGCCTACAAATTAACACCAAGAGAACGAAGGTTATGACAATTGCTCGCCAGAACATCAATATCACAATTAACGTCGACGGAGAACAGATAGAACAGGTAACACGTTTTAAGTACTTAGGATCCACACTGAACAGTAAATGGGACTGCGATGAAGAAGTAAGAGCACGGGTTGGATATGCGAAGACTACATTCCTTAAATTAAAGAACTTTCTTCTAGCACGAAGTCTTCCGTTGGCTCCGCGGCTTCGGGTAGTAAAGTGCTATGTTTGGACCATATTACTTTACGGAGCAGAAACGTGGTTTCTTAAAGTACGAACATTGAACCACATAGAAGCATTTGAAATGTGGACACTCCGGAAACTCCTCCGCATTCCCTGGACTGCACATAAAACCAGCGAAGAGGTACTGAGAATCACTGGCGTAAACACAGAACTTCTTCATATTGTCAAACATCGGAAAATATCTTAGGTACGATAGAAGGCCGACGAGGTCCGGGGAGGAAACAGCACTCTTGGCTTTGAAATATAAGAGATTGGTGCGGAATAAGAGATGCCGCCACAATATTCAGACAGGCAGAAAATGGCACCCTACATATGATGTGAAAATAATACGAGGGATCGCCGACGTGCGGAATTGCACAGGGCACACGAAGAAGAAGAAAATCGCTTTTGTGGCAAAGTTGCAGCGTTCAGTGTTAGGTCCGACCTCTTAATCTAATGAAGAGTTACAAGCTCACAAAAAAAACAATCAAACAAACATACAGGTGAAGCTAATGAAAGGGTGTTAGAAAACATTCATATTGACAGTCCTATATTGTTATAAAGGTAAATCAAATTTTAAGTTTGAAACAATCAAGTTATCTGTGATTGCAGATACCTTAACCCAAACTGACGCAATTCGTGCTCAGTCGCACTGCAGAGTCAGAGCCCTCTAGGTTTTATAATAGCTGCGATATTAAATGTTTTCTACTGTTTATCTACTTATACAAAAAATGATGATTTGCGCCTAAGTGGTTCGTTTAAAGTGATGCGTAAATGAAACCACACTAGAATTGATTAAGGAATCCAAAAATATCTACAATGTAATAAAATGCAGGGGTTTCTACTTAAAAATTGTAAGATGAAGTGACCCTGTATAAGAGTCAAAAATTTAAGTGAAATTATTTTACCGTTTTAGCCATCAAGGCTCCCTACTATGATCAAGTCACAGATTTTTTCAAATATGTTTTAACAAGCCCACTATTTTCCATCTATGTACTGTTGGCACACCCTGTATTTTGAATATGATACTCTCCCATATTACAAATTTTTTAAAGTCCTAATTATGGTATATTTTATTACAGGTGAGACTCTTGCTGCTCCTTTGGTGCATCTCCACCTCACAATCTGATGATTCTCCGAAAGAAGCACAGAAAATAAAAAATGACGAATCAACCAATAGAACTATCCTCCACATATCGGAGCCTTACAAGAAAAATGAACCATCTTTCATGTCCAGGATAGCCAGTTGGATTTTTCCGTTTGGAGGTTCCGCTGAGGATAGAAACGACTTAGTACCTGCAGCTGGTGGGTTTGGAGGACAGCAGTACCTCCCTCCACCTCAACATCAAGGTTACCCTGAGAAAGACTGCAACCCGTGTAATTTGGAGCCTTGGGTGCCAGTGGTGTCTCATGGAAGCCATAAGACTGTTATTAATTTTGTGCCACCTAGTGATTTTCCTAGTCAAAGTAGTGTAGATTCATTTCAACCACCAGGAGGTAGTTATAAGGCTCCCACGCAGCTGTACGGGCCACCACCTCCTCAATTCAAGCCAAAATATCCTATAACAGTCGACGTAGGCATTGCCGACTACATGGTACCTCCTCCTTTACAATTCAAAGTTCCCGCACAACTGTATGGGGCACCTCAACAGTATTCACCTCCTAAGCCTCAATACGGACCTCCACCAGTCTATGGCCCTCCCAAACCTGAATATGGACCGCCCCCTCCTTCTAGACCTCAATATGGTCCGCCTCCCAAACCTCAGTATGGGCCTCCTCCAAAACCTCAGTACGGCCCTCCTCCCAAACCCCAATATGGACCTCCTCCTAAACCACATTACATACCTGCACCCAAGCCAAGTTATGGTCCTCCAAAGCCGCAATATGGACCACCTCCAAGACCACAATATGGCTCACCCCCAAAACCGCAATATGGCCCACCCCCAAAACCTCAGTACGGCCCCCCTCCCCAGGTTCAGTATGGACCACCTCCTGCTCCACCTAAACCTCAGTATGGACCTCCAAAACCAAGTTACGGACCTCCTCCTCAAACAAACTTTGCTCCTCCACCTTCTTTGAACTATGGTCCTCCTCCAAACGTTCAGTATGGCCCACCATCTGAACCACAACATCAGTATGGTGCCCCACCTCCATCTGCTTTTGGTCTCCAACAGAATTTCGGACCCCAGGATCTTTCGCCGCCACCATTGAACCAAAAATTAGGCATACCTACGACTCATTTACAACCAGTCCAAGGAGGTCATGATATACCAGCAGCACAGCCTGCTATTGAAGAACATACGTCATTTGGTCTTCCTGATTTGCCATCGGATAGCTATGGGGCTCCTGTGACTGGAGACAATCTGGAGTATGCAGCTAACGCCGATGCCCTGCCTCTGGGAAGCGGAGATACTAACAGTGAGGTAATTGATAAGCTCATTAGCAGCAATGTTACTAAGAGTTGAGTCTAATAGGAAAATGTCTACTATTTTCAATAACCCGTTCTAGTCAGGAAAAAATTTAAAAATTGATAAATATCAAACTGGCTCGTTATTCTTTCAAGGTCAAGCTTTTAATTTGCTCTCAATGTCCAAAAGCGGTTTCAAATTCATACTTTTCAACCAACCGACATTAACTTGAAGCTCTGATAGACAGTTGTAATATGTTTTACTTCTTTTACTTTGGGCGCAAGGCTTCCCAATAGAAGATCCGTTTCTCGTTTAGATTCATTTGAAGGTCGTCATTAAGGTCATAGACTGATATAAGATCTGCCGCATTTCCGACTCCCTAACCCAAAATTAAGGATTCTTATCACTTGTGTAATAAATCTTTTCGACCATTAACGAACCCTAAAGATCAGCATGTTAATTTTTTGTGGCAAAACCATTAAATCTTGACGGTACCTAACAGATGGACATATTTTTGTTTCCTGGGTCAAAATTGGGGTTTCCCTATTTAGCATTGAATATGTCACATTGTCACTCTTGAACAGAATGCTGAGCCAAATGTAACAAATGTAATTTGCATATACACAGATAGCTCCAAAACAAGGGAAGGCAATGGATGTGGTGTGTACTCCAGGTCTCTAAACCTAAGAACAAAGTGGGCTATGGGTAAAAAAACAACGGTACTGGCTGTCATGTCGATAGCTACAAATGAACTAGCCAGAAGAGATGTATCTGGCAAGACTGTAGTAATCTGCACTGACAGTAAACAAGCACTTCTAATCCTGAAAATACCTTGTATCACATCAGTGCTAGCAATGGAATGCCACCAATCTTTAGCCCATGCTTCAGACAACAATATTGTCCTGAGCTGGGTTAAAGGGCTCAACAACAGCAAAGGCAACGGTATACCGGAGGTTCTAGCTAGGAAGGCTGCTGACCAAAATATTTTAGGACCATGTGACCTTTCCGGAATGTCGACAACCACAATTGCGGAAATAGCCAAAAAACACTCCCATGCCCAAACGGTAAAACGATGGGAAGAACTACAAAGATGCCGATTTGTCAAGGAAACCCTTGCAGGTTTTGACATGGCAAGATCCAAGAAGTACTTGGTGATGACCAGACCAAACCTATGTCTTATAGTAGAATTCCTGACTGACCATTGTCAACTCAGGAAACACCTCCACACTATGGGGTTAAGTGTCACACCGATGTGTACATAGAATATGTGAAAGCGAAGACGAAACTGTGGAACACGTCTTATGTAAATGCCCAGAGTTATCTTCTGTTAGAGAGTGTGCATTCGATAAGTCTTGGCCTACACCTGCCCACATAAGTCCCCTAGCGACTTGTTCACCTTCCTGCAATTGGCAGGATGGACGATGACCTGGGAAAACAGCACAATGGGCCAGTTGTGGCCTAAGTGCAGTGGGACCACTCACCCTCCCCGCTCTACAGATACAGATACACTTTTGAACTTTTTGTAATCGCTCTCGATTTATCATGGTCACTGGTCAGGCTAGTTCACATTTTCTACAACATATATTTGCTCCAAGGATTACATAATTATATATTTATTACAACATATACGATTAGCAAAGTTGGAACTCCATTGCAACTATCAAAGAAGGTACATACGGGCAAAGTCATCAGTTAAAAAAAAACCTGACCCCTGTGGTCAAGGTCATATTTATTGTAAAAACTATATAATGGCTGTTGTGATCTTATCGGACTTCCAGGTAGCTTAAAAAGCGTGGGACTCCTAGAGCAGATTACATGAAAGTTCCTCTGAGATAGATAGATTAGACAAACGATATAATATCAGCTTTTTTCCATTCTTCTAATTCTTCACTATGTTATCTGAGTCTTACCTTCATTTCTTATACATTAGGATATTTATAGAACTGAACTAACATTTTGTGCTTTTTTATTTGTAGGTACTGGATAGACCAATACCTCTACCAAATCTCAGCTCCAGACCTGTTGTGCCGATTTACAACTCCAAAGACTTCAAGCAAGATGGATTTTTCTCCAAAATCTCGCACAGACCCGTCACTGATAATGGAGTAGAAGTGCAAAAAAGTGTCAACATAGCTGACTTTGTAGCTTCGATAGAACACCCAATAAATGTGGTTCAGAGCCCTATCGTAGAACTATCTGTGAAGGAAGAACTACCTGACGTTAACAATGAATATCAAGAGGATACAAACAATAACTACAGAGAAGAATATAAAAAGTCTTACAATGGTGAGCAGTCCTCAAATAGCAATAGGGAACAAAACATCAAAGATATCATTCAACACAACGGAGATCAGATCAAGCTGAGCGAAAATCCAATCGTCGTGGAGGACATTCATACAGCTGCAAGTGACAGAGTGAATAGGACAGTAGAAAACTCAACAAACCCTGTTAAGCGTACAAACGACAAACATTTATCTATTGCATCTTTAGAAAGTAATAGTATAGAGCCTCATAAGTCTAGTAACGCTGATATAGACATAAACACAGAGTTCATCAAAAAGCTCCTGATTGAGCAGGGAATAGTGCAAAATCCGACGTCACAGGTATTGGAGATACAAAAAGTATCCCAGTCACCACGTAACATTAGCAACACTTTCACACCTCCCACGATTGACTATGGAAAATGGGAACCAAGTGGCAATAAAAACTCCATACCAACATCTATGACACCACCAGCTGCTAACGTGAAATCTACTTGGCTTCATCCTGTCAAAAACACGAAGCCTGTGCAGATTATTGTTCCTTACATTAAAAATAAAAACCACTATTCTCAGGACTGGTCTTTAAAGAATCATCCAATAATTGTTCCTCCACAGCACAAAGAAGTATACACCACTCTCGTACCTATGTACACTCCTCCAGTGTCTACGGAAGAGTCACTTTGGTCTAAGTTTATGGAAGACTTCCAGCTTGCAGAGACCAAGAAGCTACAAGCAGCTGGATTTGAGAAGTCAACTACAACTGGTATATATAACATCAAAGATCTCTTCCCAAATGACAAATTGCCGTATGAGGTGATATCTTTGCAGAAGAATATTGACCAGTGGACGCATCAGATGTTTTCTAACAACTATAAGACTGGGGCTTATACGACGGAACCACTGCAGACGTCTAAGACTATACCTGATGAGTATTTGACTACCACTAAGAGTCCGAACTTTGATCATCAGTCAGCTGAGTCCTCGAAGTCAGAGGTGGTGAGTCAAGACGATGACATAGCTTCAAATGTCATCCCAGAATCTGAAACGACGACTGTTCTAACGACAACAAGTACAGAATTACTCACGACAACGCCAGCGAGTAGTCAATGGGACAAGGCTCGGGTAACGATGTCACCTCAAACTAAAGAGAAGGTATACGTAGTGACTCCACAAGCTTACAGACTGTTCATGCCTACTTCCACGCCCGCTACAGCTTGGAGTATGGCTCCAAAAGTGGAAAACGGAACTGTGAATAATTCTACGTATGATACGCATAAGTTTACGATACGAGTCGAGGCGCCATCTAAAGATGCTAAGAATTTGAAGGACTCTGCTGTGAAAGTGGTTTACAGCGAATGGCCACATATCAGTAAGTATTGCTTCCTATCCCGGATTCCATTTAAATCAATTTCCCCTTATGTATGAATAATTTGTCTAGTGATAATATTGCAGCTTGGATGTTGGAAATGTACCAACAGGCTATTGAGGAAGGTTTTCCACTTAGAACTGTTCAAAATGAAAATTAATCAATTAGATGGTTCAATAAAGAATTACGTTCATTGCGCCAACAGCTGCGCAAGCATAGAAAGCAGTTCAATACAACTAAAGCTACTACAGATTGGCTAGTTTACAACAATGCAAAACAGCAGTACAGGAAAGCTATCAAGGTCACCAAACTAAACTTTTACACTAACTCTATATTATCATCCAAAAATATATGTAAAACTAGCTGGAAAGTTATTAACACTGAAAGGAAGACTACCTCAAAAACGGCCGGTGCATTATCGATCACCCCTGAAATTTTGAATAACTATTTTGCTACAATTGCTGACTCGATAATTAATACCTTGCCAATAACTAGTGTTAATTCTGCTCATTTTTTAAATAAATTACCCAAACCCTGTTTCTCATTTTTCATGCCACCTTTTACAGAATCGGATGTAAGGCAGGCACTTCTTCAGTTAAGCAATTCGGCAGCTTTGGACTTTTATGGTATGAATAGTAAAGTGCTTAAAGCCTGCATTGCATATATAACTTACCCACTCACTATTCTGTACAACAAGTGTCTTAGTAAAGGGCACTGGCCAGCAGCCTTTAAAATTAACAAAGTCACACCGCTTCATAAAAAAGGCGATACTGAGTGTCCTGGCAATTATAGGCCAATCACAATCATACCGGTCCTAAGTAAGGCATTAGAAATTCTGTTGAAGGGGGTTGTTACAGATTATTTTGAAAGGAGGTGTTTAATGACTAATGATCAGTATGGCTTTCGCAAGAATAAATCTATACTGTGCGCTCTCCTGAGGGTTATAGATGATATAACCGAGGGTATTGACGAGGAACACAGTCGACTGGCTACTATGTGCGACATTAGCAAGGTCTTCGATTGTGTTCCTCATGATTCATTAATATCAAAGCTGGAATATTATGGTTTTCGTGGAAATGAACTGTCACTATTCATATCATATTTAGCAAATAGAACACAGTACGTCCAGTGTGGTAATGAGTCGTCCTCGTTACTACCTATAAATCATGGTGTCCCCCAAGGGTCAATACTGGACCCATACTGTTTATAATTTACATAAATGACCTTCCTACTGCCATAGACGGTACTTGTGTTCTGTTTGCTGATGACACGACAATTCTCACTGATAACGCGGTGGATGATCCGTGTTCATCAGCAAAGCAATGGTTTACGGCAAATGGTTTAATGTTGAATGCCGAGAAAACACAAAGTATCCTTTTTTCGTCGAACAAAAAGATAGACAAGTCTGCACCTGTCAAGCTCCTTGGTGTGCAGCTTGATTCTTCGCTTACTTGGCTCCCTCATATTGATATGTTATCTTCAAGAATTTCGAGTCAAATTTTCGTTTTAGGACAGTTGAGCTTTTGTTTACCGTACTCAGCTTTAAAGTAAGTATACTTTGCACTCATCCATTCTCACTTATCCTACAACACAATGCTATGCGGAAACTCTTCACACGCAATAAGAGTATTTAGACTACAAAAAACAGCAGTTCGAATATTAAGTAGAGTACCTTTTGACGCTAGTTGTAGAGAATTGTTCAGATTGCATGGGATAATGACGCTACCATCTATATATATTTTCCAGACGCTCATCCATATTCATAAAAATCTTGGCACATTCACAACGCCAGCATTTAATCATAATTATGATACCAGACATGCGCAACCGATCATCCCTCTGAGAAGCAGATTACGCATGACACAGATGAACAGAGTCAACATCCATGTTTACAATAAATTGTACTCATTGTTCAAAAACACACATATAAAAGATATGAGCCTGAATGCTTTCAAAGTATTTTCTAAGAAATTTCTTCTGCAGCATTGCTTTTACACCATTGATGAGTATTTGAACCTTTAATATGTTAGTCTAGACACTCACAAAAAGTCAGTCATTCTCCCTCCTCTTAATTTATCTGTGTTTGTTTGTTTATCAATTTTGTTTGTTCATTTTTCAATTTTGTCTATTTGTCAATTTTAGCTTTATTTTTCAATCTTTCCTTACTTTAATTATTAATTTATTATTATTATTATTTAATTACTACTAGTATTACTTCACATTTCTTTTTCTACTTCTATCTTTAACTTTTGTAACTATACATTATTAGTGCAGTTGATATTATTAATATTTATAATGCTTATCCACCTATAGGTTTCCTTTCTTGTATTTATTGTGGCTGTAAGCATGCATAATCATGTAAAAATTCAATAAACTATATGAGTATGAGTATGAGTATGTGTAACATGGATTGACAGTAAATCGCGAACGATGGCGAGCTACAGTTTTCAAAACTATCGACAATATTCGTGTCTGCAAAACTCTAGCTCCAACTTCATTCATTTTACGAGTTCACAATATGTCTGCTAAGACATTGTCATTATGATGATGAATTAACATTGGCCTTAATGTGCCGCTAGACATTTTCTAAATAGAAAGGATCTTTCAATATGTCTGATATTCGGCCTGGTCAGGATCAGCATGTTGGGTTCTCTACAGATTGATGTCTTGTGGGCTCTAAGTGTTATTATCCTAGTCAACTCAATCAAAGGTCTCACATAGAAGAATCTACAAGACGCTATTAAGTAACAAGTGCCCTACATTCGGGACAAGAGATTTTGTCTTGATAGAAAGTCAAATAAAGATTTTAAATCTATATTTTAGGTGACGTTGAAGATTTGGGGGTCTGAACATTTTTTTTACGTTAAACGAGAGTGAAAAGCATCTACCGGATTTGCAATAAATGCCCTCAAATTATCCGTGACATGAGATTTTGCCTTGATAGAAGGCCAGATTTTAGATTTTTAGTGTAGGTAAACTTGAAGATCAGGGCTATGAAAATTTTTATTTCTGTTAAAAGAGACTGAAGTACAAAACAGCTGCCGGATTTCTAATAAGTGCCCTCAGGTTATCCGGGACACGAGATTTTGTCTTGATAGAAAGCCAAATAAAGATTTTAGATTTTTAGTATTTAGTTGAAGATAAGGGGGAATGAATAGTTTTATTTTTGTTAAACGAGAGTGAAATTCAAAACACCGGCTGGATTTGCAGTACGAGTTCTCAAATTATCAAGGGACACGAGAATTTGTCTTAATAAGAAGTCACATAGAGATTTTAGAATTTTAGTATAGGTGAACTTGAATATTAGTGGGTATGAATACTTTTATTTTTGTTAGACGAGAATAAAGCTTAGAACAGCTGCCGGATTTGTAATAAGTGCCCTCAAATTATCCGGAAAACGAGATTTTGTCTTGATAGAAAGCCAAATAAAGATTTTAGATTTTTTGTATAGATGAACTTGAAGATCAGGGGGGTATGAACATTCTTATTTTTGGTAAATGAGAATAAAGCTCAAAACAGCTGCCGGAGTTATAATAAGTGCCCTCAAATTATCCGGGACACGAGACTTTGTCTTGATGGAAAACCAAATAAAGATTTTAGATTTATTGTATAGGTGAACTTGAAGATCAGGGTGTATGAGCACTTTTATTTTTGTTAAACGAGAATAAAGCTCAGAACAGCTGACGGATTTGTAATAAGTGCCCTCAAATTATCCAGAAAACGAGATTTTGTCTTGATAGAAAGCCAAATAAAGATTTTAGATTTTTTGTATAGATAAACTTGAAGATCAGGGGGGTATGAACATTCTTATTTTTGGTAAATGAGAATAAAGCTCAAAACAGCTGCCGGAGTTGTAATAAGTGCTCTCAAATTGTCCGGGACACGAGACTTTGTCTTGATAGAAAGCCAAATAAAGGTTTTAGATTTTTTGTATAGGTGAACTTGAAGATCAGGGTGTATGAGCACTTTTATTTTTGTTAAACGAGACTGAAACTCAAAACAGCAGCCGGATTTATAATAAGTGCCCTCCCCTCGAATTACAAATTGTTTTGGGGGAAAGCCAAATTATGATTTTAGATTTTTATTTTAGGTGAACTTGAAGATTAGGGGGTGTGAATTTTTTTATTCTCATCAAACGAGGCTGACACTCAAAATATCTGCCGGATTTGTAATAAGTGCCCTCAAATTATCCACGACAAAAGAATTTGTCTTAATAGAAAGCCAAATAAAGATTTTAGGTTTTTATTTTTTGTGAACTAGAAGATCCGGAGGTATGAATTTTCATTTATCCTAAATGAGACTCACTCAAAACAGCTGCCGGATTTGTAATAAGTGCCCCCAAGTTATCCAGGACACGAGATTTTGTTTTGATAGAAAGCCAAATAAAGCTTTTAGATTCGTAGTATATACGAACTTGAAGATCAGGGGGTAAGAAGATTTTTATTTTTATTAAACGAGACTAAAACCCAAAACAGCTGCGGGATTTGTAATAAGTGCCGTCAAATTATCCGGGACACAAGATTGTGTTTTGGTAGAAAGCCAAATAAAGGTTTTCGATTTTTACTTTAGTTAAACTTGAAGATCAGGGGGTATGAACATTTGTTATTTTCGTTAAACGACGGTGTAGAACCGATGCTTGGAAATAGCAGGCGCCAGGTCAATGTTGGTCTGGACGACTGGGCCTACAACTGGCAAAAGTCTGGTTAGAGAGACTTAACTGCAGGCGAGCTCAGAGCTATAGCGGGCCTTGATAAGGGCCGAGCGCTATGGCTTCTGAATAAAGGCAGAGAGGCGCTCAGCCTTCTGGTGGGGGTTCTTACTGCCCAATGCCCATTGCTCCACATGGGAGTAGTTTGGGACTCCATCTGCTCCAAATGCTGGGAGGAAGATGAGACAGCGTTACACTTCCCGGGCAGATGTGCCGTGTTTCGCCACTTCACGGTTCAGATATTCGACATGATGGAGTTCCGGGAGGAATCACTATATTCATCAAGATACTAACTTTCGTCAAGAGGTGTGGTAGATTCGACAAGGAGCTTTCGAGGATGTAGGCTTTAGTATTTTTAGTGTTTGTTCAGTGGGGTTGGAAAAAAAGGCCAAAGGTAGCTTACCTGCCTGGCTTCGCCTCCCCATCACTACTACTATTATGGTTTTTCGACAATCCGTGCTGTATGGTCCTCTTTATGCAAAACTTCCAAGTCACTACAGAAGTGTTATTTTTTTTTTGATTATACTTAGTTCAGTCTAGCTTAGCAGCCGATACAATTCTCTACCATATGAACCTCCTAAACACCACATCCCACCTAGCAAAAAAAATATGAAAGTAGTAACTTCTTATATTTGTACATTGTATATTTGATAGGGTCCTAGATATTGTGCATTTACGTTAACGACTAGGTTTTTATAGCATCTGCTATGAATATGATTTGGAGCAACATGTTCTTTCAAATGCAGCTCATCTAGCGATACCTTTAGGGAAAAATTTATCTAAATATGTGACGGTCTAATCAAGTTGAGTAGTCTATACTAATCAGCATTTGGCTTATTATAAAACTAATTACATGATATTGCCTTATCTCATTAGTTACCATGACTAATGAAAGGTATTAAGTTAAATACCGTATTTCCTTAAATTAAGGCCTGCTCCTTTCTGCTATCCGACACATCTCTTCAACTTTAATTGCTTTTACGGTGATGAAAATATAGGCAGATGTCATGTTTTGATTGATATTTATTATTGCCGTCACAGCCGAAGAAAGCTGGCGTTTACCTTTCTTCGTCATTAGACAAACAAACGCCAATTACCCGATGGCATCTTCAACAAATTTTCACTTTTTAATTACCTTAACAGCCTTTAATGACACTTGCGTAGTTTGCTGTCATCGAAACGGCTTCTGGCGTCTTCTTCGCTTCATTTTCCACATACATACGAGTGATCATTAAATTCAAGACAACATATGTACGTAGAAAATTTTTATGAAAGAAGAAGAGCCCGCAAAGGAAATTTAACTTTACTTCCATTAGAAGGGGTCACTCCAAAATGTGACAAAGTCCACATTTACAAGACATTGTGTTAAGTGTCTCCATCTATATGGATTTACCCGAACTACACTCACATACTTTTTATTTATTTTTTTTTTTGATTTATTTGACCATTTTATACAAATGAATGCATTTATGGTAAGTCAAAATGGAGAAAGCCTAGAAAGGGTAAAAAACAAACTTATAAGTAATTAAGACTAACTTAATATGTATGTAATATGTATGTACAGAGACTTGTGATAGTAATTCAGAAAAAGAAAAAAAACATATATACTATATATATACCTCAGTGAGAACTGTTAATATTGGTGCTCAGATATTCCTGTGTGGAATAGAAACAGTGGTCCAGTAACATCTGCTTGACTTTTTTCTTGAACGTGTGTAAATTGCTTTGACGGTAGTCATGGGGCAGTTTGTTATAAAACCTGATGTCTAAAGAGTTTTGCTTAGAAGTAGTTAATCGGTATCTTGATAGCCTTAATTCTTCAGATCTTCTGGTATTATAATTGTGGATATCTGACTGGATGGGGAAATTCTGGAAATTCACATGAATGGCAATTAATGAGTAGTAAATATACAAACAAGGGACTGTTAATACGTGCAAACTTTTAAATATCGGCTGACAGTGACTATTGTAACGTGCTCCTGTTATGACACTCAATGCTTTCTTTTGTAGCTTAGAAGCTCGGATCGCGTGAGAAGAGCCACCCCATATAACAATACCATATACCAGGTGGCTGTGGAAGATACCGTAGTAAGCACATAGTAACCCTTCCTGTGAAGAAATGCACTTAAGTTGACGGAATACAAAAAGACTCTTACTTAATTTATTACAAAGAGTGTCTATATGAGGTTCCCATTTGAGAGCCTCATCTACAGTTATTCCCAGCAAAGTCACTGAGCCTTTGGTAACAACATTTCTATTGGTCGACAGGACGAGTTCCTTAGTTTTCTCTTTGTTTATTTTCAAGTGATTTCCGGTGAACCACCCTTCAGCTCTATTTTCTGCGTCTAATGCTAAGCTTTTCAGAATGGTAAAGTCAGAATTAATTTGAATTAAAGTAGTGTATAGTATTAGACTTGTGTATCAGACTTGTGAGAGACTGTCTCAGAGATAAGATAATGGATTGCTTTGCGCATTGTGGAATCGTGGTGCAATGAGGTAGGTCTATCGGTTAATGCCGAAAAGACCGGGCTAGTTATGTTCACTAGTAGAAAGAAACTGGATAGAAATATCGGGCCAATCTACTTTGGAACATCATTCGAACTTTAGCAATCAGTAAAATATCCAGGCGTGACTCTAGACCCGAAGCTGAATTTGAGACGACATGTAGAAGATAAAGTCTATAAGGCACGTAATTCATTGTGGGCATGTAGAAAGGTTGTAGGAGTTAATTGGGGGCTGATCTCTGGCTTTATACTACAACCGTAAAGCCGTCCCTCCTGTGTGGTCGTCATGTGTAAGGATGGAAGCAGTCAAGACAAAGCTAAGTAAAATTCAACGCTTGGCTTGTGCTAGTATAACAAGTGCAGTATGTGCGACTTTGTTGAGTGCGCTAGAAGCACTACTAAATCTCTCTCCACTTGACTTGGTAGCTCAAGGGGAGACAAGGGCATCTGCGTTCTGATTATGGAGTCAAGGCAGCAGTCGGTCCTTTGTGAATCCTGACAGAAGACACTGTCATCCTCCTGGAACTGCAGAGGGATGATCCTATCCTACATACAAGGAGTGATATGATTTATCCTACATATTGCTTTGATTGCAAATTTACGGTGAAGTATCGTACAAGAGAAGAGCGGGGGTCAAGCGGCAGGAGGTTTTTTGAGGAAGGAGAGCCAGTCAGGTAGACAGACGGCCCACTTACTGACGAAAGCTCCAACGTTGGGGTCTGTGAGTCAAAAACAAAGCTCTCCGTCTCTTGGGGGATACACCACGGTATTTCAAGCAGAGATATTATGTGCTTTTTGTTTCTGCCTTTTGCATTTACGGGCCTAAGAGGCGGATTACTGTCTGCTCTGACAGTCAGAAAGCATTAAAAAAAGCTTGTAGGTTTACATAAATGTTTTGGATGACATTTTGACACGACATCTGGGGCCACTTATGAGGGTGCTGAGTCATGCTGGAGTTACGGTAATGAAATGGCTTACGCGCTCGCAAGGCGAGGGTCGAAGATTGATTTCCTAGGTCCTGAGCCAGCTGTGGGGCTGGCAGCAGGTACAATCAAAAGGAAAACAGAGATCTGGTAGCAAAATCAGAATCTTATGAGATGGAGAGGAATCTCTGAACATCTCTGTCAAGGTAGAGAACTTATTTTAGTACACAGGCAGATCATACTAGGTTCAAGGGTTCTTGAACCTGAGGATACAAGATGGGCAGGAACCAAAGCCATCCTCATGTTTGCGAAAGGGCTGGACTTGGGAACTGGAGAAGGAAGAGGTGCATAAGGGCCCGCTTGCAAGCTTATGCACTGATCATTCTAGCCAACAGAAATCCTCTCTCCTTCTTTCATCCATTCATCCATACATCCCATTTTGTTGACGGCTAAGAAGCATGTTGAAGTTTATTCAACTTAGGGGCAGTTAAACGTGTTATTAGTTTTTTTTAATTAAAACTCAAGTAATATGAATATAATCTCTTTCAGTAAATCGACTGCAAACAACTACGCCAAAGCCAACCTCTAGGCATCCGCTCTTTGGCCTAATGGACGTATCGGCCTATACGCCACCTCCTAATTCGACTGTACAGACATTTGTTGGACATTCAAAGGTAAGACGATTAGATAAGGGTGTGTAGTGGTTAAAGAAAAATATACAGCTTCCACAGTAAGTTTTGTGCCTGACCGAATATAATTTTAATTGTCGACTAGGGAAGCGAGCCGAACTAGGAGGAAGACGAAGATGGGACAAGTTTTATAAAATATTGGATACGGAACAACGCTGTTGGATAAAAGCTTTTATTAAAAGTTTTTATTGAAAGATTTTATTTAGCTTGTTCAGGTGGAATCTGACTACGTTGAGAATAACTCGAAAAACGACGTGACGTCATTTAAACTCAATATTTTTTATGAACTTCTGCGATATGGGTATTAAGTGAAAAGGCTTGCCGAGAATAATTAGGAAAATATTCTGGCATGACTTTTGATCCAACATGGCAGACTTTTGAAGTCTTTTATCTTTTATGTTTTCGTATAGTATGGGTATTATGGGAGGGTTTGCTGAGAATAAAACTGTGGGTTAAAAATACAGTAATTACAAGCGATAACTGAAAAGTAAAACACAATTTAAAAGCAAATACCTTTTTGAAAAAGAGTTTCTATTTAAATCTTCTAGAATGAAGAAAATAAGAAGTCCCTCATAAATTTCAGCTATCAGCTATTAAAAGCCTGTAGCGTGATTTAGTTGTGTAAATAAGCTAGCCAATATTTAATATGAGCCTATGGACGCGTTGTGCTATATTATTCTTAAGAATGGTCCAAACGCTACGTTATTCACCACGTTTTGTCTGTGCAGTTTTGAAACTAAATAAATACGTTGCAAAAATAGAGCATCCACATGGTGTCATTTTGTATACAGGGTGTTAATTAAGTACACTTACTTTAAGAAAACATTCTCTATTTGCCTTAGTATTTTATTTCTTATTTGTTCAAACTCGTAATAAATAATGTTACTTTAAAAATAATACCTAAATGTTCTGTAATAACTCTAAACTGAATGAACTGACAGTTCTCAAGTTGTTTATCAATTACTGCAATTGTTTTTCACAGCACACTTACTAAATAGATGAACATTTATTTATTTACAATAGCCTGTATCGATTCAATAATTTGCATTTTTCTCGAAACCGGTTAGCCCCATCGAGATGTACCAAGAGACCATTTTTACGTAGAAATATCTGAAATAACATATTGTAAAATCAGAATGTCAAAAAAGTTACGATTTAGAAAATGGGGTTATTTTTACCCTTAACTCCTCCCGTATGATACGCCTCTGATTAAAATTATGAAATTCTGAACTCAGAATCCGATTCAGCGTCTAAATATTACCCATCGTACCTAATTTCGAAGTTTTGTTATGAATGGCTTCGAGAATATCGAGGGAAAACCGTCTTCAGGGTGCCCCATGCAAAGGAGCGTAGCTCCCTTAGGAAGCATTTCCGGACCCATGTTCATATGACATTTTATTTCTATTTTTCCGAGTACTATTGGTGGTTAAAGTTTGTTGACATACTTAATCAACACCCTGTATATGCAGTCTTGTTGACATCGATCATGGAGAAAGTACTGCTCTGGTCAATTTTTGCATGTTGTCTTGTGAAGAAAAGGAAACAAATGGTATGTTTAAAAAGCATCCGGCTTTCAAGCTGGTCGAGGAAATGGCTCCTTAAAGCTTAATTGACATGCACGCGACATCCAACGATACGATGGTACGAAACTGTTCCTATTGGTTGAAACACTTTGATTTGACGTCATTTCGAATATTTCAGCCAATAGGAACAGTTTCATACCGTCGTATTGTCGGATGTCGTATGCATATGAGTTAAGCTTAAAGCGGCGACCACACACAGCGACTTGCCTGCACGGCATAGTTTGCGCAATCAAGACGGTATACCGTTGAGTGTCCACATCATTCAAGTAAACTCGCGCAAACATCCATTGTTTAATAATTCGGAAACTGACTATTTCATATATCTATCCTTAATACCAAGCCCTATGGTCCACACACACAGGCTTTATCGACAAGCCAGTTGGCGGAACCCAAAACTATCGGCATGGCAGACTGAATTTTACACAAGACGCGCTCTTCAGTTTGTGCGAGCTACCGTCTTACCATCCACACGCACGGGCTTCCCGATACAAACTGGTTTGCGCAAATAACAACAAACAACACTTTAGCCTCGTCAGATTATTGCGTGAACCACGTGATGGTAGACGGTTAGATGGTATCCCCGTTAATCGTCGCACTGGGAAGTACCACACTACTGGTGAGGAGAAATGTCCGCATGTTTCGTCACCTTAGCTGCGGGGCAGACACCCCATTTATCCTTTACCCTTATCTTGCACCCCACCCCTTCTCTTTAGATAATTAATAATGATAATGAATCCTTCAAGTGCAAACAGTTTGGCTGCACGTAAAGCCCCTTCCCATTTGGAATGTCCGGGAGGAGGGTGACATCCGGGAACATTATCGATATGAAACTATCATTCTCGAACATCTGCGGAAACAACAGCAATATCAATGCTGTCGACCACCACCTGCAGTCTCATAGGCCCGCCATACTATTTCTGGTGAGAACAAAAACTTCCGGCTTGGCGTCAACAAACCACCTGAAATTTCCTACTAGGAGTGTCCCTCCTGTCTGAGAAAGAATGGAGGAGTACTTGCCTTGGTCCGAAGCAACCTGTCCTGCTCAAGAGCCCTTGCACTAGAATCCGGTAGAAAGGATATCTTATGGGTTAAGCTTAACCTCAAACCATTCCCCAAGTTCATTTGCTGCCTCTACCGTTCACCCTCGGACAACAACTGTACTGACCTTCTTGATTACCTGTCTGAGAAGATCGACTTCCTGAACACTAATTACCCGTCTTCAGAGGTAGTTCTCTTCGGATATTTCAACTTCATAATGAAGCCTGGTTAGGGCTCTAACAAAACTGATGCAGCGGGGCGCGCCGTCGAAGCATTCGCCATAAACGAAGGTCTAACATAGCTAGTGAAAGAACTCACTTTTTTCCTCGTGTCTTCTCTCACTCCACGAGCCTGCTGGATCTTTTTCTAACAACTCCTCCTGTCTCCCACAAGATTGACATACAGTCTCCTTTAGGCAACTCTGATCATGGCTTAGTCGAAGTTACGTTTCCTTCTGCGACAGATATGTCTTCGGAAATTCGCCCAAACCGCAAAATCTAGCACTACGGCCATGCTGACTGGAATGGTCTGAAATACTTTTTTTCCAGTTTTCCCTGGAGCGAGGTTTGTTTTGCAAAATATGACGTGCCAATGTCTGCGCAGTTCATGGAATACTATGCGCACCAGCTCAGTTGTCACTGCAACTGTACAGTCTCCGCGCAGTTCTCAAGAATGCACCGTTTTTCTATCCACACGCAAAGTTTTGTCTGCAACGTTTTGAACTGCACAGACAAAACGTTGTGGAAAACGCAACATCTGGACCAGGTTTTAGACCGAGCGCCCGACGTGCTTTTTCGCAATAATACTGACTTTTTTAATTCATTATTGTTTTAAGCTGATTTTAAAAACTTTTTAGTTCGATGTTCTTTAAATGCATACATATCTTTTAGCCTTGTTCAGTATTATTTATTCTTTAGTGTCGACCTTATTTATACAGGGTATCTTATATTGATTTACAAATATTTCAGGGGTAATTTGCTGGATGATTTTGAGTAAAAAACTTTATACGAACGTATGCCTTAAACATAACTTTCGATAAGGGTGTTAAAGTTCTAATAAAAGAATTCATTTGTAATAACTTTGGTAACGCTTTAGTTTTCTATATTAAACTTGGTATATAGTGTCCACGTACCCAAAGGTACTTTTTGATGACGAAATTTTTTTTCTACCAGTGGCGTTCGTGCGGGATATGATTTCAACATTTTTAACGAAAACATAGTGGTACGCCACTGTTTGATTTTGATTTAAATGCTTATTTTGTATTCGCCTTTCATTTTTTAACAATTTCGGTTCCTTGTTGTTTTTTTGTCGAAGGCTCGGTTTTTGTTAAAAAAATAAGTCATTTTCTTGCAAACCCATATAGCTTACTTCTGATACGATGCACCGGACATATTATTTTTTGTAAAAAGTTATTTAAATAGATATTTGATATCAAACAACTACTAAACTTATAAATTAAGACAACAGGGAACTAGGTGCTAAAAGATTAAATAATGCTAGGAACAAGGTTACTTAGTAACAAAATTGTTAACTTTAGATAAATAAGCTTTTAATACATTAAAAATACAATTATTTTCTTTCAGTGACATTTGTATGAAGTTAGATTTAATTAGGACGTCACTCATTTGAAACACTAGCCTACTACGCTATTCAAAATTAATCTGTTTCACTTGAAATCGATCGTTTATGAATTTATTAATGCATAGAATCTTTCAAGGCCACACTCTCTTGTCCTTAAACAAAAATAAGGAGACAACTTCCCTAATAAACATTGTCTCAATCGAGTAAAACGCGCGTTATTGCATCGTATCAGAAATTAGCAATCTCGGTCTGCAAGAAAATGATTTTAATTTTTTTTTTAACGAAAAAAATCAAGCGACCGAAATTGTTAAAAAATGAAAGGCGAATTCAAAATAAGCTTTTAGTTCAACGTCAAACAATGGCGTCCGCTGTTTTTTTGTTAAAGATGCTGAAATCATCTCCCGCATAAACGCCGCTAGTAGAAATAAAAAAGTTTCTCCATCAAAAAGTAAAAAATAAAAAGACACAATATACCAAGTTTCATAAAGAAAACTAAAGCGTTACCAAAGTTATTACAAAAAGATTTTTTTTTATTAGAACTTTAACACCCTCAAGCTCGAAAGTTATGAAGTTTAGGTCATACGTTCATATAAAGTTTCTTACTCAAAATCCAGGAAATCATGCACTGAAATATTATTTGTACGTCAATGTGAAACACCATGCAGAAAAATTTTGTGAGCTTTGTGATTTTACATTGGCGAAAATTACAAAAAACTATCTGGGCGTGGGAACCATTTAACAATGAATGCGGCCCATGAGGCTTTGTATGTTGCATCCTTTGCATGCAAGTCACGATTAAATAGAAATCCTGGTTGTCCTTCCCTTTTCAGATAACAATCAGAAAAGTACGCTTATATTAAAAACAATACACGCTGGTTAGCAAAGGTGCATCTATCTCAACGCCCACGCCGCTTACCTCTTCACTTTCGAGGTCAATGATTCGTGTGAAAAGTCTTGGCCGAGGAAAACAATAGGCGTTAGTGCGTATTTTCTCACTCAGCTCGGATTTCGTTCATTTCGCCACTCAAGACTGAAAAGTGATATCTTATTCTTAATTTATATGCGTACGTGTGGTAATTAAATGAGATAGATATCAAGATTTTGCGGCTTAACCTTGACATTAGATGTTCTACTTAAAAAACCATCATCAAACCATCCAACATCAACAAAGAAAGGAGTTATTATACTATCCAACATCAACAAAGAAAGGAGTTATTAAACTATTCAACATCAACAACAACGGACCTTGATCGACCATGCCAAGAACATTCTCAAGAAGCACCACTCTTCGAAGTTTACCAACGAAGACAAAATCCAAGAATGAAAATCAAGAAACTAAAAACTGTATCTACGAAGTGCCACGTGAATGAGGCAAAGTATCGGAGAAACGAAAAGATCTCGAGGAGCGAGTATTAGAGAGCACCGATTCTACGACTAACAAGGAGAGACAGGAAAGCCTGGAATAGCAGATCACGCCTGAACCAAGGACCATAAAGTTGAATGAATTCCTGGTTCTTGGGTTTTTAGGCCGACGTCATTTAGCGTTAAAGCTTGACGTTTCGGCACCACGAGTGGATGGCATCTTCAGAAGCTATTTCACTTCGGCAACTTCCAAAATACTGACTGCTGGTGGATCTGCACCTGTATTTACACCTGCTAATGGTGACGTGGCCCAACCAGGTAGCGTTGGTAGCCTCGCCCCTTCGCGATATGGTAGTGTCTTCAAGTCCTTTAGGATGGGTACCCATGTCAGGTTGACTTTCTGTTTTTCTTCTTCCCTATTGAAATTATTATGATGTTTTTGTATTTCGATGGCTTCTTTGTGAAGTCTGGCGTGGTACGAAGACGTTGCGGTAAGAACCTGAGTTTCTTTAAACTTGATCCTGTGACTTCCCTCCTTAATCGCATGTTCAGCTACCGCTGATTTGTCCGTATGGCCTAGTCGACAGCTAGCCTTATGTTCTGCAATTCTTGTGTTGTGTTGATAGATCGCTTCGTTGTTCCTATGCATACAATCCCTCATGTGCATAATATGCGATAAACCCCCGGTGTTGTTTGTGGGTCTCTTTTATCCTTCACCGTTCTCAAATATTCCTGTATCTTTCTTGTGGGCTTGTAGATGGTCTTGACGTTTTCCTTTCGTAACATTTTTCCTATTCCGTCTGTTATTCCAGGCACATAGGGTAGAAAAGCTTTTGCTATCGGTTTGTGTTCTGGTTTTGTCCCATTTCTTCTCATTGTTCTTGATGTTTCCTTTTCTCTGTAAGGTAAATCTTAAGGGCATTCTTTAGATGTTCCAGTTCGCACACTTTTCTAGCCCGTTCTGTCAAAGTTCTAATAATTCCGTACTTCTGAGATGGGTGGTGGTTTGATTCTTTATGTAAGTACCGGTCAGTATGAGTTGGCTTTCTATATACCTTGTGTCCTAATGTAACTCCTTTTCTTGTTAGAAGAACATCAAGGAAGGCGAGTTTTTTGTCTTCTTCTACCTCCATGGTGAACTGGATGTTTTCATGCACGCTGTTGAGGTGCTCTAGAAATTCTTCTAGCTTTTCTCTTCCGTGATTCCAAATGACGAACGTCGTGCACGTATCTGAGCCATATCTTGGGCTTGTATTGAGCGCCCTTCAAGGCTGCCTGATCGACCTTCTCGATTACAAAGTTCGCTACTACCGGGCTTAGAGTGCTTCCCATGGCTACACCTTCAATTTGTTCGTACAGGTTGGCGTCCTAGAGGAAGTAGTTTGTCGTGCTTGAAAAGGTTTGTAATGTCTTCTGGAAATACGTTCTTGATGTGTTTGATTGCATCGTTTTATGGCACCTTTGTGAATAATGACACCACGTCGAAGCTGACCAGCATGTCGGATTCTTCCAGCTGTATGTCTTTGGTTCTCGAAATGAAATGGGCTGAGTCTTTGATGTACGAGTCGGTTTTTCCAACGTACGGCTATAATAATGTAGTTAAGAGTTTTGCTAATTCGTAAGTAGGCAAACCTATTGCGCTTACGATCGGGCGAAATGAAACGTTGGGCTTGCGGATTCTTGGCAACTCATAAAGCCTAGGAGTCAGTGCTTCACTTTTGCATACGTTCTTTTTGGTTTTATCATCAAGGCTTGAATTTTTCACCGTAGTTTTAGTTTTTCTCAATATGGTCTTGGTCGGGTCTCTTGCTAGAGTGCGGTAGGTGCCTGGATCCAGCAATGCACCATAAAGCTATTTGGAAAGGCGGTAAAGTTACTGACAAAGGACATCACTGGTGATTCAAGAAAACGGACTCTTTAAACTAATCATTTTCCGCCTCGCTTCTTTTTGGAATGAGCATGCGGGCATTACAGCCATTTACAAGTTCTATTCGTTAAAGGCATGCATTTGTACCCAGCTTTGTGCAATAAAGTTGCTAGTTGCTACAATGTGTGGGAGGGTGTTCCAAATCATGGTCACCTGCCATAGTGTATTATGTATAATGTGAATAGATTTTTTAGGTTCAATCCAACATTTTATGCTAGACTGATGATTGTGTCTAATAACCTCTCCTATTAGTAGCTGCCACTATTTTTGAAACAGTGTCCATAATACCCTAAAGATGTTTCACATGATATAATTTAGACAAAATGTTCCTAGAATATTCAAAAACGTTCTACCATGATTGTTCATGTGATATTCTAAGAATATAGCGTGTTTTTCCCATTAAACGTTTAAAGAATATTCTGTAAATATTTTAATTACTCATTGAATCTTCTCATAATACTCATAATAACTGTAGTGAATGTGAACAGAATACCCTCATAACATCCAGTGCTATGTGAGATTAAAATTGTCCTCCCTGCGTAATATAGAGACCTGATGTCATTTTACTACTACTACTTATCTAGATTTCTGTTACAGGTAACAACTGTAGTAACGCCATCTTCCGTTGCTTCTGACAACACTCGAAATACGTCATTCGCCACAAACGCTATGCTCCAAAAATAAGGATAGTGTATATATGCGATACTGTTGTATATATCTATTATGTAATATTTACATATAACGTGCAATCTTTATGTATATATAGGATATAATATGAGCTGTATGGTGCCTCTTTGGAATATACATACACAGATATATCATCAGATAAGAGTTCACACCTCTAAAAATCATTGCTTTTGGTTTTGTAATAATTTGAGGGTCGAAAACATTATTTTCTTGATGAACCATGTGTTAAAGATACAAGATATATTTGCAACACTTATAGGTGACAAGATTATCGTGTTCTACTATGTAGGTAGAGTTGGCGCCCTGAAAAGGTGATATACTCACTAGAAGTTAGCTGCCATTTTATGCGATTTCTCAATTCTTCTAATCATTTGCTGACAGCTCGTGTTGGACTATATGAAAATAACAGTTTTATTGGGGCGCCAACTATACCATACAGACTTTTTGAATTAGCGTAAATGTACCACAAATAAACATGATGTAATAATTTAAGCAGATTATCATTGTACATATTTAGTTGTAGAGCTATAAATATTTATTTTATTAATTTGGTTTTTATAATAAACGTCATTGTGACATTACAGCCACAGATAAATTACACCTACCATTTTATTCAGTTTCGCACAGTCAGCACGGCCTGACCTTACCTAAGGCTCCCTTGAGTGATAATCAAGTAACGAAATGTCAACGTGGCATATCAACATGACATTTCGTTGCAGTCAAGGCGATTTTTTAGGCTAATTTATTTTGGAGTACGGTGTTGTCGGTTTCTGTCAAATCTGGAAAAATGTCCGGCACAAAACACGAAATTCTGGCACAAAACAAAAAGAGATAGGTAACAGAAAACATCAAAATGCGTAGGCGTGGGCATAACAAATTGACTTAATTTGAAATATGACAACGACGCCAAATGAATCCCTCCATATTGTAGATACTGAGTCTTATGAATAAAAATGAGGATTAAGTTTATACTAAAAAATTTGGAGCAAATACTCCACGTGGTATGAATAAAAACCAGAAGCAAATACTCCAATTGAGTAGGTACTCTTATGTACAATTTTTTGTGAGTATATTCTCATTTTTGACATGAATAAAAATGTGTTTGTGCTCTTTAGGATGAGAATATACTCCAGAATTTTGAAGTCTGATAGTCACCAGACTCCAGTTTGACCGCGGCAGAGTTATGGCTGAGTTCGCGTTCAAAAAAATATTATAAACCTAGGAGAAGCACGTGTGATCGTGACTTTAAAGCATTGTATCGATTTAGTAAAGAAAATGTCGAGTGGCTATTAATTAATTTTTTGGGTGTAGAATCTGAAGAAACAGGAAGTGGTGCTATATGTAACACTGATAAAATATTTTTGAGATAGGCGATCCGGGATTTCAAACAGGAGTAGCAGAAGATATTGGTGTTCACCAAACTTCTGTTTCTAAAGTAGTGACAAAAGTTGCTGGCCAGATGACAGAAAAATGTGGACGGTGGATAAAATTCCCTAGCACTCCGGCGGATGTAACAGAAGCCAAAAGAAAATGGCAAGTACACTTTTTCATATGCCGTGGGTGTGATCGCTTGCACACATATTAAAATTAAAAAATCACCTCTTCATGGTGATTAATATATTAATCGCAGGACACTTGCAATGCAGACGAGTAGTTTGCAAGCGTAGACGCATCATGGCCAGGATCTGTCCATGATTCACGAATATGGAGCAACACAGAAATTTTTAACATTGCAAAGAGAGAGTTTCAGAGATTGAATGCTTTACTTTTAGGACACTAGGGATACGGCATTGCGTCATGGCTAATGGTGCCCTTTAGAAACCCTAATACTCCGGCAGAGCATGCTTACAACAGCTGGTGTTTGTGACTTGAAAAATCACGTAACATAGTATGCACAAATCCCATTTGGGATTTGCAACATTTATTACTTTTTTCCTCACTGCTTTCACACATTGTACCAACAAATATTCGTGGACTGACTGCTTCGATAATATTATCAGGGATTCAGAAATGTGCCGAACACGAACGTTTGTTATCTGACACTTCTGACAGGCTCTGTCAAGCTTGAAAATTAAATAGCGCGTATCTACTCTTATGTACCAGGAGCAGAAACTCATCAAATCGAAATATTTGTATTCATATGGAGTGGAGTACAAACTTATACTTTATGCGCATGCTCATGAGAACATACTCGGAGTTTAAACTCTGGTATTATTCATCTCACCAATAGTCTAGGAAACAGGCCCACAAGGAAAGCCACACTTGAGGGTCCCTTAAGTATCCCTTGAGCGTTACCAGAAATGTGCTAGAAAAATCTGCGCAGCGAGAATTTGTAGGGGAGCTGTGAAACGGTGTGGGTGTTTCCAGCAAAGATGTGCTAGGAAGATGTGGTGCGGTGCGAAGGTGTGTGTAGGAGCTGTGAAACGGTGTGTAAATGAGCGTTGCGAGGATGTGTACCTGGCTCCTTTCAGATTTTTCTTTTTGCTCGCCCACATCCACAGCACACATTCCTCGCAACACATTTCTAGCACGCATCTCTCGAAACACTATCCTAGCGCAAATTCCTCGCCAACATGCCTTGTTTTGTACGTAAGCCGTTTCCACCAGAGCTGTGCTGAGCGAGGCGAGGTGACTTAAGTAATTCTGTTGGTTCGTTAAAAACACATTCCTCATAACACATCCTCGCACATCTGAGGTGGAAACGCAGCCTAAGCCACGCTCAGCAAAACGCACTGGCGATTAGTTATAGACCAATGAGACCAATCACTCAATTGACTATAGAGGGTTTAATATAGTTCGACATATTCCTGTTGGGGCATGATAAAATGCAACAAATTGTGCTTAGTACAGGGTATCCCACGACGAGTGAGACAAGCAATATATCGGAAACGGGAAGTAGTAGAGAATTATAATTTTGGGAGTGTAGATTAGAGCAAACGTTGTGTCTTTTCTTGTCATTGAGTTATCTAATGAGGTATTTATTTTTGGTCACGTGACGTTCGATTCAAAATTATTAATGGGACACCCTATGTATTTGTGACTTTTGTGTTCGCCCGATAAAACAATTCTACAAACTAGCACACTTGGGGACTAAAGTGATTAATTCAAGAGCTACAGGTACTTGCGTTCTACATCACCCTGTATACGAATATGCGTCGCGGGCTTTTTTTAATAGCCGATTTTAATACTAGATGATATTTTTTATCCACCCGTGTAAAAAATATGATTTTTGATTCATCACTTTTTGATATACAGTACGTTCATTTGACAGCGGTTTGGAGATAAAAATGGTCATAACTTTTGAAATACCCTGATTAATGTAATAATACCCTATATTGAAAGAACGGAAATCATTAGTAGAATTTGAATGTGGAATAATATATAGGGTGTCTTATTTAAAAAAATGTATGTTTGCATCACCACGTAGTTATGGATCACCTAGTATAAATCAAAATATATTCTATGCAAGGAGCATATCCATGGCTACAACTTTTATATACAATATTTTTCGCTATCTTCTACAGTAGTGAAGTTATCGGCCGAGCCGGTACTAAAAACTCACCATGTATATCTTACACTATCACACGTGTTACTGATTTTTAAGGCAGATTTTTCATTGTTTATTTAGGCAAAAATACGGAATTCCGAGTTATTACTAAAATTCCGTTAAATTGAAAAATCTGAAAAGCTATTGATTCTTGTCCATACATACATATATTAGTCAAAATTTGTTGCATTCTAGGAATACGTCGAATTACATTGAACCCTGTATAACCGTACATTTTGCGTAAATGCTTGTGGAATTATCCGTCCTGGAATTGTATTTTCTGTGTTGCCTACACAGTGCTCTCCGGTGGACTCCTGGCATTACACTTTATTAGACATGCGGCTATCACAGAGAGCAAACTAATAGGTGTAAAGGTTCAAGCAAGCTGGTAACGATTCTACTCCTACTCCTGTGTGATTGCATTCAAGATGTTATTATCGTGTGTACTGTTTATACTGGGATGTTTAGCAGTTGTCGTTTTGCTGAGGCTATACAGTCTGATTTACAATTTTCGTTGTTCCTGTCCGGTATCTTTGATCGGCAAGACTGCCGTGATCACAGGCGGTAGCCAAGGTACGTTTGTTTTTTTTTACAGCTGTACAATACGTGAAATAATAATATATGCATATGAAATTTGGCCAAAACAAGGCGCTACTATCCAGACAATAAGTCTATTTTGCCTCATGCCTAGTTGAAGGACATTCTTACAAAAGTGTTCATTCACATAGATCTGTAGGTAGGGTAAGTATACAGTGGTTAGAACCCATAAATGAAAACCTTATCTATAAACCAGATAAAAATTGAGACATATATTCATGTTAAGGAGCAAAAACAGCCATTTACACCGTCCTCATCCATGTCCTTTGAATGCAATAAAAATAAAAGAGGAGTTGTGGTAGCTCATCGATTGATGTTGTAATCTATCATAATGTTCATTTAATCAAGAACTACATCAAATAACGTCGTTACCTTACTACTGGCAGCACAAGCGTATCCAAGTAAATACCTGGGTTCCAATAATACCCCAAAAATACGCGATATTCAATAATTTCGGTCTAGAGCTCTTGAGGAGTATCAGCTATTTTTTCAAAAATACTATTGAAATAACTAAAGTGTCCCTACTCTCTGTTATGGGTGTTCTGTCTGTTGTACCTAATTTGTATGAATAAATTGCTGGTTACGATTTTTCCTTACAAAAACTGCATAGGTCCAGATCTCAAAAATATTAATTTAAAAAAACCTCGTTGAAGGAAATATATCTTGTACATTATTATTTATATTAAAGACTTATTTACACGACAATATAAAATAGTTGGAGTGCTTGATCCTCCAATTTTATTCAATTATTCGATTCTTTTTCCTCTCCTGTAAAATGACGTTTTATTGACTTATGTAGTTTTTTAAACGAGCGATACATTTGTGTATCTGTCAACGCGCTGCCAACAGCTAACGATAGCACAGCATAATAAACAACCAGCACAATAACTCAAGTTAACGGAAATTACACGCGCATCCCCACTTTTGGATGAATTTTTGTTGGGATGGTAACAGTACTTCGATACTTCCGCACTAATATCGAGTATTTTTGTCATCGATAATTTTTGAGGCATTCCAAGCTGGTATCGATGCTTTTGTATCGGTATCGAAAATAATTATATAACTATTGAGGGGTGTAATCAGTTGCACAAAATGCTCTGTACGAACCAAACGCTTCTATTTGGCTAGAAAATATCGAGTTGGTACCGGTATCGATATTTTCATTTTCACATCTCTACCCCAAACTTCACAGCCGTAAAATCATCCATAAACCCTCCCAAAGTTAAATTTTGTGGGAACCATTTTTATATAGGAAATCCTCAGAGATATTATGCTGGTTGTTTATTATGCTGTGACGATAGTGTGCCTAACAGACCTTCATCCCATGGAATGACGCATTTGGGCAAATATTCTATGTGAAGGATGCTGCCGTTGAGGATACATTTCAGCATATCTTCTAGAAGCTTCTAACCCATTCCCCTGCGATAGACCGTAAACGTAATGCATAATTATCAGCGATTGCCTTATCGGTGTATGCCATTTCAATAACAAGTGAATTATAAAGTAACAAATTAAGAACAAAACAACAATACACAATTAGTATTACTTCAATTTCAAAAATTTTGCAAACCGCTAGCTTGCTACCAATTTAATTGTCACTATCGCTAATGGCGGCCTACTAGCTAAATTAGATTCGTATTTTGTTTTTATGGCGATTTGTATCTTGTTCGTAAAGTAACTTTTTGTTGCGAACTGGTTTATTTTGGGTAAAAAATTCAAGAGACATATTTTGTTTAGAATGAAACAGGAACATGGTACACAAATAATAAGACAAAAAGTTGCATCGAAAATAAATTTTAGGGGCTGCATTTTCCACCTCTTACAACCACGGAGTAAACCAAGTAAATTACTGCCTTCTTGGTAGTAGAAAATGTCAGGGTAATTTCAATATTGTAACTTTCTTAGTGCTTGTGAAAAAAATTGCTAAACAAATTTTTTGTACCCCCTTTAAGGGGCTGTATCTTAACAAGAGATGCTCCAATGAAGTTTTTTTATATGAAAGATCCTATATTCTTTTCGATGAGGAATCACCCCTTTAAATGTTTTACACCTATTAAGATACACCCTGTATTTGTCTGTCTATACCAACTAAAAGTTGAAAAAGTTCAGGTTTAAAAGTTTTAAGAGTGTATTCTGAGTAACCCTTAGTATACTTGAGGTTATGTTAAACGCGAGAAAACAGTATCATGTTAACGATTAAGCTATCGTCAATCACAGCGTTACTGTCATATACAGGGTTGGGATAAAGTATGGAACCAAGCAAATAACTTTGGAACGGAAAGAGTGATGTTGCTGAAAATTTGCAGGCAAGCGTAGTGACGTCTAATGCATCCGAAGACATTATGTTAGCTATTAATGTGCTTCCGGTTTAACCGGAAGTACCGCCAACTTTTTTAATTTAAATGGGACACCCTGTATATTTTTGCAGATTTTAATTCATCTTTTTTTTCCGAATACGTCCATAGTGGGTTTAGTATTTGTTTGTTAAAAAAATTGTCTCACAAATTTGTCCGTGGCGGTCTGCGGTCTTCCCGTTTGAGGTAATTTTTTTGTATTTTTTTTTCGTCACCGTCAAACGTGTTATAGGATCCCTGTCGGGACGTAAATCATTAAAAGTTGACACACTTCTTTGTGAGTTCTCACGCGATCGCCAAAACCGACTTTGAATGACCGGCATTTTAAACACCTGAAATGATCAAGAAGCTTTATCTTTCCCGTTTTTACAGAAACTAGTGCTAAACCCTATGGACGTATTCGAAAAAAAAAAGATGAATTAAAATCTGCAAAAATATACAGGGTGTCCCATTCAAATTAAAAAGTTGACGGTACTTCCGGTTAAACCGGAAGTACATTAACAGCTAGCATAATGTCTTCGGATGCACTAGACGTCACTACACTTGCCTGCAAATTTTCAGCAATATCACTCTTTCCGTTCCAAAGTTATTTGCTTGGTTCCATACTTTATCCCAACCCTGTATATATACACGCGAGTTGGTTATGGTCGCTGCCGCTTCTCGCATCTCAACTTCCAATACTTTCTATCGTGCCAGTCTCCTTCTTGGAGACCTCTGGCTGCCATGGACTCTTGTATGTCAGTTTTTCAGCTTCGAGGTGGCCTTCTCCTTTTCCGTTTTTCTTGGGGTGTCCAGTGCCATACTATCTTGGGCCACCTATCTTCATCCATCCTTTGAAGATGACCATACCATATTAGTTGTTTTTTGTTTTATCTATTATAGTTTGTTCCACTTTCATGATTTCTCGTATCCTATCTCATACGATCGAGCCTAGATATTCTTGCACCTCTTCGCCAGAAATCCATTTCAAGGGATAAGAGTTTTTGCCGATCTTTTTTATTCCCATGTTTCGGAGCCGTAGGTACATGTTCTCTGGACTATTGTTTTAAAGTTCATAGTTTTTGTCTTGGCACTTGTACTTTTGCTCCAAAGTACTGAATTTAGTTGACCGATGGCATTTCTCCCTTGTCCAATTTTGTTGCGTATATCTTCAGTACTTTTTTCTGTAGAGGAGATAGTGACGCCTAGGTATTTGAAAGATGAGCATAGTTTTGTCATTTCGTTCTCTATTTGCATGTCGCCTCTGTCATTTTCATCACCTACTATTAAGTATTCAGTCTTTTGTATGTTTATAACGAGGCCCCAATTTTCATACTCATCCTTTAGTTTTCGCAACATATAGTTTAAGTCGTCTCGAGACGACCGAGAGTGTCATAAATATCAGAATTTAGAACTCGGATGTATATTTTCAGGGCTTGGTTACGAAATCGTGTTGGCTTTAGCTGCAAAGGGGTGCAGAGTTATTATAGCAACTAGATGTCCTAATGAATCGTTGAGAGAAGATATCATTAAGAAAACACACAATCCAAATATTTTCTTGGAGTACGTGGATCTACAGTCGTACAAATCTGTCCGAAAATTTGCACAGACAATTCGGGAGAAGGAGGCAGTGGTCGATATTTTGATACTCAACGCAGGTTTTGGAGGCAAAGAAAAAGTTCTGACAGAAGACAAAATCAGTCACGTTTTGCAGACAAATTACTTCAGTTGCTTTCTACTTGCACACTTATTTATCGGTATGTATACACTGAAATTTACAAATGTTTGTTACGTAAGCAAGCTAAGTGGTTCATAACAGCTCTACAAGTTTTTCAGAACCTTTTGCTCGCCAGTGTTCATATGTTCAGGATCAACATTAATTCAGAAAACAACTCAACGAAGGGTCACCTTTACTTCCCACACCAATAGAAGAGGAGGAAAGTTTTAGATTTTGAGATAATAAAGCTTTTTCTGTATTTTGTGACACGAAAATCCACGTCACTAACTTCTGTCGGTCGGTCTGTCTGTCTGTCGGTCTGTCTGTCTATCTGTCTACCTGTTGGTGTTCTTCTAGCCTCGAAATCTCAGTAACCGGGCTGCGGTATGGTGTGGGGTAGTAGTAGATAATGCTGCTATAACTTTGAATGAACTTTGAATGTCGGTGCATGGGTGACGGAGTAATTAGCAAAAAACAAAAATGTTCAAATACCTAGAGGTGGGGTCAGTTGGGACATATTTTACCTCTCAGTGATTTTTTTCATCTTATAAGAGATCATAATTTGTCTATTTAGTGATCAAGGCATGAGTCTGACTTTAAATCTTATTCCCCATGTGATATTCATTCTGTAACAAAAATCTTCAGCCCCTTCTTTCGAAGTACCAGCACCAATCTAGAAACGTCACATTCAACATAGAACAAAGAAGAGCCTTCATAAATAAAAATTTATTATTCATCGCTCATTAAGCATACACTTTTTCATTGATTTACAAAAACTATTATTTTGTCAAGCTAATAACGCAAATTAGAGAAAGAAACATTTTATTCATATCGAGGCTTATAAGTAGAGCAAACCTGAACAGAGGAAAGCGCTGAATCCCAAAAACAAGTTAATTGTCGAAGTGGTATCCCAAGGCTTCTCCACGAGGAGTCGCCAGTATTGAAATACGTGACGTTTTAGAAGACTTGACAACTAAACATAAAATGGCTGGTTGAATAACACAACAATGACGTTATATTATAATGTAATGGAAATGTGGGCTTGTCAACAAATATCTATGGTTTGTGCAATAAAAGTTATACAATATCAATTATTCTCTTAACATAGAAGATTACTATTTATATATAATAACAAAGTTATCTATTGAGAACCATCCCCTGCTATACCAGAGCATATAGATCTACCAGTTTTGCTACTGTGTTTATTTGACGAATCATCCCACGTTAGATCCCTGTCGTAAGTAACCCCACTTGACGGAAATCCTCAAACTTGGCTTTTAGGCGTTCTACGTGTTCCTGATCATTTTCTATCTTTTGTTTTGAGCGGGAGTGAACATGAGGTGGTTGAGGGTTGGTGTATTACTTTAGATCGTTTTGTATTAGGTAAAGTGTAAACATTTGGATTGACTTGATTTTACTTCCCACACCGACAGGTGAGGGGAGTATTGTGATCGCGAAAATTTTCGATTTTGAGATGATATACTTTTTGGGCATTTTATGATGCCTACAACGAAAATCCACGTCACTCATTTCCGCCGGACTGTCTGTCTGTCGGCCTGTCTGTCTGTCTGTCTGTTGGCGTTTTCCTAATCTCAGTAGCCGCTGCATAGATTTTGATGAAATTTGGGTAGTGATATGGTGTAGGGTCGTAGTAGGTAATGCTGCTACAATTTTGAAAATCGGTGCATGGGCGGCGGAGTAATTAACAAAAGACGAAAAAATTCAAATATGCCTCAAACTTCGTTTTTAGGTGTTTTAGGGGTTCCTGAACATTTTCTACTTTTTTTGGGTGGGGGTGAAATTGGGGTGGTTAGGGGGTGGGGGGTTGTAAAGCTGAAAAATTTGTTGTACTGATAATGGGCTGTCTCCTGACCTGAGAAAGAAAGACCTATCGGTATAATACACTTTTTTAGGTGCATCCGAAGATTGCCTTGTGTAGTATAGGAACCAAAGGACTTGGAGAATTTTCCGATGTATACATGCGAGTATTGCTTTAGATCGTTCTGTATTTTATAATGTTGAAATTACTGAATTGATGTTAATGAAATTTCGGCACAGTATTACTACTTTGGCGAGGATGGAAAACGCGTCTGATTTTTAGAAATCGTCTCAGTGGCGGCGCAGCAATATTAAAAAAACTAAAAATATGAAAACAGCTCAAACTTCGTTTTTAGGCGTTTTAGGGGTTCCTGATCATTTTCTACTTTTTTTGGGGTGGGGGTGAAATTAGGGTGGTTGGTGGATGGGGGGTAGCAGATCTGAAAAATTTGTTGTACTCATAATAGGCTGTCTACTGACCTGAGAGAGAAAGACCTAGTGGCATAACACACTTTTTAAGGTCCATCCGAACATTGCCTTGCCGATTACAGAAACCAAGGGACTTGAACTTTTGATGCATACAAAATACATACGAGTATTACTTTGGGTCGTTCTGTATTGTGTACGTGGAAGCTTCTCAATTGACTTTAATGACATTTTGATACAGATTTATTACCGCGACAAGTATTGAAAGCGCGTATGGTTTTAGATATCATTTCAGTGGCAGCGCCGCAATAATAAAAAAACTAAAAATATTGTTTAGACGTTTTAGGGTTCCTGATCATTTAAAAAAGTTTTTTTTTGGTTGGGGTGAAATTGGGGTGGTTCGGGGGTGGGGGTTTGTAAAACTCAAAAATTTGTTGTATTCATGATAGATTGTCCATTGACCTGTGAAAGAAGCACCTAGTAGAATACAACCGAGAATAAAACACTTTTTTGCGGTTGGGCGAGCAATTATGGTTGCAGGGGCATCTAGACTATATTTTCATGCTGTGGGACAATAATACAACTGGTATCATCGGAATGTGTGGGAAGTACTGAGTCGATTGACTCAGTCGAGTCAACTTGACTACATTTTTTTAACACAGTATTATTACCGTGACGTGGATGGAAACGTGCATGGTTTTTAGAAATCGTTTCAGTGGCGGCACAGTAGTAATCAAGAAACTATAAGTAAAAACACCTCAAACTTCGTTTTCAGACGTTTTAGGGGTTCCTGATCATTTTTTTGGGGTGGTTTGGGGCTGAGGGTTGTAAGAACAAAAAATTTGTTGTATCCATAATAGATTGTTCACTGACCTGTGAAAGAAGCACCTAGCGGAATAACACACTTTTTTGTGGTTGCAGGGGAATCTCAGACTATAACTTCATGCTGTGGGAAAATAATATACTGATATCACCGTAATGTGTGGGAAGTATTGAGTCGATCAACTTGACTTCATTTTTTCAAATACTTCTTAATCTACTTGTATCTCTTCAGTAGAGTTACGCTTCAGACAGCAATATAGCACAGAATTTCTTCTATAATGTAAATATATAACAAGTATATGTACCTAACAAATTAGATATGTAACAAATGTAAGTATATAACAAATTTACAGAATCAATTTTTTAAATACGGACTATTTTTTGCTTAGATGTAATGATTTTGTTACTTTTGTCAAGGTCAACGCCAAAGCCAAAGCTGCTCATTGCTTCTTCAAGGTCAGATTTGTTCTTCCCGACCATACAAGGAAATTATAGTAAGATATACAGGAAATTTGTAGCCTATAATAGTCATTGGTCCATATCGGTCCATATAAAATGCCAGCTATGCCTACCAATTACAGATAGCAGCACGACGTTGATCATCTCACAAGGTCTTAATGAAAGCAGTACGAGCTTTAGCTTTTGAGTAATTGAGTTTAGTTTACACTTATCTTAAATCCACGTATTGAACGTCCAGAAAACTGATATTTTTCTTTACGTCGATGTCAGTGCATTGATATATCGACAAACATCGATATTCAGAGTTTGATATATAGACAATTCCGATACATGGATGTGTCGTTGCCATCCCTATGGGTGTTTCATAAGTTGGGACTTTTTTTAGCTGATAGTACTCGCCAAAATGAGTGTTTTTTCCTAGTAACATATAAACGAAATATTTCGAGCAAACAAGATACTGACCATCAAGGAAATCCTCAATTCTAAGTCCGTCCCTGTGCAGTGGTTCAATCACAACAAACAAGGCAGCGCTAGCGGTGCCGATGCCGTTGAGAAAACACCAAAACAGGCAGTTCGTCATACGTCACGTTACTGTGGCGTGGTGTACGAGAGTGCTTGACGTGCTACATCTGACGATCGGACTTTAAAAACTACAAAAATGGCGCACGCTTATAACAATAATGAACTGGTGGACATGATTTTAGTGTACGGTGAGTGGTCAAAATACCGCTGCGGCTTCGAGAGTGTATGCCGATCGTTTCCCTAACCGTACTCACCCTACACCTCGTCGATTTGTCTCGCTCGTGCAAAGAGCTGGAGACACAGGATGTTCGAATCCACATCGTGGTGGACACGCTGGAAGACCTAGACAACCTCGTATGATCTAAATTGCAGGAGACATCATAACGTAAATCGTACTTTCACCTGTAAGACGCCTGCGACAGGACCGCACTTACAACTTCGTAGCAACCAAATAGTGAGTACTTGCTTGATTTTTTTCACTGTTTTGCTGCTGGTTCACCGTGCATTAGCTTTACCGTTTCAAGGACCGTTGCTTCTAAAGAGGAAAGTCCCAACTTTTAGAACACCCTGTATATGTGTCTTCACTGTACTTACTGTTTTCACCTTTCAGAACCTTTGAAGAAATCTACGTCACCTAGAATACTGTGGACGTCATCGATTTTAGCATTCTTGAGCTTTTTGAGAGTTGAAGATGTTGCCTCCCAATCATTTCTAACGTCGACTGGGACGTTTACATACAACCATTCTAAGTTTCTCCAGATTGTAGCATCGGACCTGTTCGCTGAGCGACTGAAAAAGCATGGAATTACTTCGAATGCTTGGCACCCTCTGATTTGTAAGACCCAGATATTCGAGAAAAGCAAGAAACATGGACGTGGATTGTTTTTTATTCTTTGCGTGAACATCTTGGCAATGTTGGGATCAATTTTGAAGGTAAATAGTGATCGGCTACTAGTGATTTCTCTATGACTTGTGGGCTGCTAAGCCCCATTTCGCACCAAATCAATCAGCAACAGTCAAGTCTAGTCGGTGACTTGATTGAATGTGACTTGACTAGACTTGACTGTTGCTGATTGATTTGGTGCGAAATGGGCCTAACATTACTAGGCTAGACAGAAAAAGAATCTCATATTAGGTAAGAATAGCTAACATACAATTATTTCGTTTTGCTGATGCAAAGCCGTTTCGCCGAACCTGAGAACGCTACAACCAGAAATGTTGTCTGGGATTTTTGGGTTGTATGTCATGATACTACGACCTAGGAGTCGTAGTATCATGGTTGTATGTAGCTAGTTATGAATTGTTTGTTTTGTTTCTTGTAGTATCCTTAAACGTCAAGGTGATGCTAGGTTTTTCTAATTTATATTTCAAATTTTAAGGACCAAATAGGTAGACGTTTCGAATAATATTAGTCTCATATTTTGGCTATCGACTGGAGCTTTCGAGTTGCGCATATACTTTGCGCATATCACTTGGATGGAATACACATCAGCAAGTCCATTTCTATTGCTCACATCATGTCTTTATGCAGCTTTTACTTCCCACACCGATAAGTTATAGCACTGTTGGGATCGCAAAAATCTTAGATTTTGAGATAATATGCTTTTTGGGCGTTTTACGATAGCTACATAATAAAAATCCACGTCACTGGCTTCGGTATGTCTGTCTCTTGACGTTCTTCTAGCCTCGTAATCTCAGTAACCGCTGTATGGATTCTGATGAAATTTGGGCACGGATATGCTGCGAGGTCGTAGTATGTAATGTTCCTATAATTTTTAAAATTGGTGCGTGGCCGGTGGAGTAATTAGCAAAAAACAATTTAATTAAATATTCCTCAAACTTCTTTTGTGCGTCATACGTCTGTTTTAGGTCCATCCTAACATTGCCTTACCTACTACAAAAACCAAGGGACTATTTTTCTGATGTATACATACGAATATTGCTTTAGACCGTTCTGCATATTGTAACATGGAAACTATTAGATTGATTTTAATGAAATTTTTACACAATCTTGTTAGAGAAAACTCCGTTTTTAGGCGTTTTAGGGGTTCCTGATCATTTTGTACTATTCTTTGAGGGGGGGAAATTGGGGTAGTTGGGGATCACAAAACTCAATAAAAAATTTTATTCATAATAGAGTATCCATTGATCTGTCGGGCGGCGATGATTTGGCTGCAAAGGGATCTCAGACTATGGCTTCATGCTATGGGAAAATAATGAACTATATAGTATCACCGGGGTGTGCGGAAAGTATTGAGTCCATCAACTTGACTCTATTTTTTCAATTTTAATAACGTTAAGAAACGGCTAATATAGCCCATAGTCTGAAAATTTCGAAGTTACCAATAATATAGCTTAACAACTAATATAAGTATTAAACATTTTGAAAAAGTTGTCGATGTAAAACTAGCATAAACCAAATCAGATCAAAGTACAATAACGGTTGATTCTCATTGCAAAACTTAATCTGACAGCGCTTATAGTAGCTTTGTAAAAGATGCTGCTTTATAATAGGAATTTATATTTAATAGTGGATGTGATAATTTACGAGATATTGAAAAATGTATCTTATCGCTACTATTTTTAGACTGCATTGCTAGTTATCGAATCTTCAAGTGCCAAAAAATGTTATATAACCTTGACATATCCATAGCTACTATTGATTTTATCTGACTTCGGACCATGGACGTTGGGAATTTTGAGTCTACTCCATAGCTGTTCTATATCAGTTTTTAACACAAATATTTACTACAAGAACTATACAATAAACATTTTTTTAAGTTTTTTGGCAAAGTAGGGTATCTAACTTAAAAATTATTTTTCAGTTATTATAGATGCTTTTGACAAGTGGACGTGGAGGAGAATGCTGAGAGTTCCTTATACCGCCCATCGAACTAACGTTTCCATACCGGATGAGCTCGGTAATCCAAAGAGACTGTCCTCCATTGTGTCGTCGAGAATGCTTACATTGTTCGGACATATACACAGAAGCAATAATATGGGGAAACTTGTAGTTCGGGGTCATGCCCCGAGTGGGCGGCGCCGTGGCTGTTTCCCCACACGCTGGGTGGATACGACGAAACAGTTGCTGGATATGAGTATCAAGAGCGCCACTGAACTGACAGTAAATCGCGAAAGATGGCAAGCTGCAGTTCTCAAAACCATTGATAATATTTGTGTCGGCAATACTCTAGCTACGACTTGATGCATTTTACAATGCAAAAAATCCGAAATAAATAGGAAGAAACCGGTCAGATTTTCCGAATTTTTATATACCCTGTATACACAATGGCAGATATGATCAACACACTGCTAGTTTTTCTTTATGCACCATCTTTCGTCACGAATAAAATGTTTTCAGATATCGATAATAAAAAAGTTTCCCATATGTTGCACACTAAAATGACCACAGTGTATAATACATAGGCACATAATAAAATTATACAATTTACGTTAAATTTCTATTTTCAAGTTTAAAAATATAAGGCGCGACAATTTTCAAATCATAATAATATGACATTAGTACTCTCTGCGCATGCGGAGGTCAGGGAGCCAAAGTACATTTGGTACGGCTAGGCGCTTGTTGCAGACTTGCTGAGCTTCCATGAGTCGTCCGCTTCGCCGAACTACCCCTCCCCCTTCCAACCCCCCGTCCCCAATTTTGCCCATCGTCCAAAGTTGGCAGTTACTAGCAAACGCGACGCGGAAGCACGTGGTGGATTTTGTTACACGTTAGCCTTATTTGGCTTTTTCGTGTCGTCCTCTTTGTTGGGGTGGCTTGCCCTTAGAGTGGACGACGAGACCTGCTAGTTGGCCGCATCAGAGTAGAGCGGTTCGTTTAAAGTAATACTCAGATATCATTATTTAGGATGGAAAGAAACAAGGACAACAGATTCTTACTAATCATCCTAGACACAGCGACACAGATTTTTTTTTATGGTCAACCTCCCGCAAAGGCTTAAAGTCTATGGCGCTGCGAGAGGGTAAGTGTCAGTGCACATTAGATTTGAAATGCTGCAGGTTGTAGCCGCCAGGAAACAAATTCCCAGGCAGCTTATTCTACATCGTCGAAGTTCCCCAAAAGAAGGAATGCTGGAGGAGATTGGTTCGGAAAGTAGGGACGTCGACCTGGTAAGGATGCGCTCGCAGAGCCTCCCTAGTGTTCCTCGTTCGGACGGCCTTTGGTGTTATTATCTGGGAGAGCTCACTCGAACATCTTCCGTGACAGAATCTGTAAAACAGGGACAGATCGGCCACCCTTCTTCGATATTCCAGGCTATGGAGGTCCTCTGTGAGATTAGGCGTATCGATTAGCCTAATTGCTGTCTTCTGGACTACAACAAACAGGAAACGGTCGATGAAAAAGCTACTCAGCCACTGACGCAGGCCAGATGTAGTCCATAAGCAGCAAGCTTAACCAAAAGTCCCTCATGCCACACTCTATCGAAGGCTTTCGATATAATAAGCGCAACAACATGGGAGTCGCCACGATTTTCAATTGGTCTGTCCCCCCAAAATATCTAACTTAAGATTTGCTGACGATACAACCCTTATTGCTGTTTCTCAAGAAGAACTAGTAGCTCTATTGAACGTTTTAGAACAACACAGTGCAGCATATGGTCTTGATATTAACTACAATACGGCCAAGGTTATTATCGTAGATAGAGAGCATGACAATCATCGAGAAATAAAGTCAATAGGCCGTTGTGAGGTAGTTCAAAGTTTTGTGTACCTCGGTTCTTTGATCTACAATTCAGGTTGCTGTCAGAATGAGATTCGACGGCGCATTCAACAGGCACGGGTGGCCATGACAAAGCTTACTAAAATATGGCGTGGCCATAACATCACTAAAACTACCAAAATGTCACTGGTTCAGTCTCTTGTGTTCTCCATATTTTTGTATGTCTCGGAAACTTGGACTGCTAAAAAGGCAGATGGAGCTCGCATAGATGCTATGGAAATGTGGACGTGGAGGAGAATGCTGAGAATTCCTTATACCGTCCATCGAACTAATGTTTCCATACTGGATGAGCTCGGTAATCCAAAGAGACTATCCTCCATTGTGTTGATGAGAATGCTTACATTCTTCGAACATATTCACAGAAGCGTTAATATGGAGAAACTTGTAGTTCAGGGTCACGCCCCGAGTGGGTAGCGCCGTGGCCGTTCTCCTACACGCTGGGTGGATACGACGAAACAGTTGCTAGGTATGAGTATCAAGAGCGCCACTGAACTGACAGTAAATTGCGAACGATGACGAGCTACAGTTCTCAAAACTATTGATAATATTCGTGACGGCAATACGCTAGCTCCGACTTAATGCATTTCACGAATTCACAACATGTCTGTTAAGACATTGTGACTATGACGATGATGTCCCCCCATGAGTGACGTAGTTCAGGAGGTTACCCGTAGACATATGCTTACTGAAGCCATACTGGCGATCGTTCATGATGTTATTGTTGTCCAGGTATTTCAGGAGTTGGGTGTTACTGACACTCTCCGTAACCTTGGACATGATACTGAGATGAGCCACAGGTCTATAGTTGCTGAGATCGGTTTTTTGCTTCTCTTAGGAATGGGTTGTATGCAACCAATTTTCCATGCAGCGGGAAACACGCCTCGCTGATACGGTAGTTCAAAGAGCTTGCAGAGAATAGGCGCAAGCTCAGCGGTACAGCACCAGCGCCAGCGTTTAAGGACAATGGCTGGAATTTGGTCAGGTTTAGTTTTTGGAGGATGCTTATTACATCTCGGTGTTGAAATCTGACCTCTAAACATTCTTGAGTTCATGTCAGAGTACTTTCTTGGAAATCTATGGTAGAGTTGGCTGCGAATAGCCTCCCTAAGACATCTGACTTTTCTTTAGGATTAGAAGCGATGGACTTGTTCTCTCTGGTCAAGGGAGGTGTTGACGAATAGAAAAAGTTCTGACTAACAGCCTTAGCTACAGACCAGAATGTTCTGGAAGAACTAGGATATGAGAAGAGCTTATTCTTAATTTCTTGGTTATTTTTGTCCTTGCTGCTGTCAGTCACGCACTTACAATGATTTTTGGCGTCGATGAAACTGCGGTGGTTCTCGGGATTTAAACTTTGCCTACATTATTTGTAATGTTGGTTTTTAGAAGTAACTGCATCTCCACAACGCCGACTATACCATGGCTTGTTTTTGGAGCGACGGTTCATGACAAGTGGAGTATAGGCTTCCATGCTGCCAGATGGTTGGATGAGGGGCAAAATTAAACTTCAAACCCATAGTTTGGCGTGTTTTACTGATGAATTGCGCTTGCAGGAGTCATGACCCTGAGAAGGCCCTCTGAAAGTGGTAGTATCTCTAAGGGCGAGATCAGCTCTAGCTCAGGAATGTTCTGCTGCTCTTCAGAAATTAGCTAGCCAGATGAACGTGCATCTGCTGTGGGATACATTATTATACCTGGCTTCGCCTCCTAAAATTCCTATGTAAAGCTACTTTAGGGTCGTATTCATAGTCGATACTTAAGGGCCCCTTAACGCCTGAGGTCCCTTTATGTAAGGCTCCTTTGAGTAATACTCAAGTAACGAAATGTCAACACGACATGTCAACATGACATTTCGTTGCAGTCAGCGCGATTTTGTAGGTTAATTTTGGAATACGGTGTTGTCAGTTTTTGTCACATTCAGGTAAATGTCCGACATAAAATACGAAATACTGGCACAAAACAAAAAGGGGTAACAGAAAACATGAATATTCGTAGGCAATGGCGTCCATTGAGCATTACTTAAGGGAACCTTAAGAGTCTAGGGTATAGCTCGCGAAATTGAGAATCCAAGAAAAGACGTATTCCCATGTTAGCGAGGAGGCGTGGCCGCCTGTTTCCCTTCTCCAGTGTGTGTACCTAAGATGAGGGGAGATAAATACAAAAATTCAGAGGTCTGAAGGTCCAAAGGTCACCATAAAGATGAATTTCGCATTTCCAAGCTCCTGTCGTTACCTTTAAAGTTACAGTGATGGTTCCATAGGCAGCTGCAGAAGAAAGCTTGCGCTTTGTCACCTATTTGGCCTTTTTTTGATAATGGTGTTTGGTTGTTAAATTACAGTCATTTGAAGAATGTTTGATTTTGCATTGCGAGTTTTTTGCACACTAAAAAACTTTTTTGAGAAGGTCGCAAGTAGTTGTAATTCTTTAAGGTCTCAGCTATCACCTTCTGAAATACTGTGTATGTAGTTTGAAAAACAAGTGAGTTCTGTTCAAAATGGGAATCCGTGTTTTAACATGGCAAATACATATGTATAACTATTATACCCTGACCCCTTAAGTACTACTCAAGAGAATACGGCGCTTAGATACAATTAATTATTTATCTAATAATAGACGGTCTCGAAAGTCTTCCAAAATTTGGCAAACGTTGTGCTAAAGTTATTTGATTGTAATAAAATTGTTTATATATTTCAGACTGCAAGAGAAGGGGCGCAAACTGGCATACATCTGGCGTGCTCAGACGAAGTGTCAGGCATAACTGGCAAGTTTTTTGCTGAAGGTGCTCCAAGGTCCAAGCCGTGGGGCGCTACTGATGAAAAACTGTCTAAGGGGGTTTGGAAACTCTCGGTGGAAGCTGTCAAACTTAAACCAGAAGAAGCTATTCCGTGACACCTGTTATCATACCGTTAGTGAATAGTGCATTGTGAGTGTAGTTAGTTAAAATTTATAAACTTAAATTTTCGGAATAAACGATGAAAAAGGCCAAAAGATCACAAATAATGCTTTTTGTATTTTTAATATTGTCTTCAATGCTTCGTCATTAGCCTCGTGTTCTCTGTAGGCTTTGTTACTGTTTCCCGGCGCCACTTAGGAACAGCGCTGTTACTTTCTTAGAAGCCAACCAGCTCAGGTGGATTCTGGCTGAGCTGGATATATTTATCTTTGCTTGAAAAAATAAACAGAAATAAATTTCCGCCTCTAACGAGAATCGAACCCAGGACCTTCCGGTCACGAGCCCTCGACCGTAATCACTGGGCCAGCCCACCCCCATGTAGCTGTTTTCAAAATAAATCCTGTCATCATTTGAGGGGTCTAAAATCAAAACCCGCTAACTCCACTTTTTGTCCTAATTTACCTTTTGCATGTCCTCGGTAGTGAATTTTTATTGGTTTCGAAAAATAAATGTATTTGGAAGTAAATTCCGCTGAATCGCCTTTTAAACGTATACGGAATATAGCAGTTAATTTCAAAATCCGGTAAGTCCATCAGGGTAGTGAAATCAGAACACGCTATCTCCACCTCAGCGAATGGCGTTGAAGTACTTCGCGCATGCGTGGCTGTCTAAAACAGTGTTTACTGTACTGTTGCTCCTCAACGTATTTCGTTGGTTTTTCCAGACGTTTGCTGTTTTTAGACTGAATAACTGTACAAAAAAATGGAGGTATACTAGAAACTTCTGCCAGCCCAACAGCGAAACGGAGGTTACTCTATCGATCTGATGTTTTCTTCTTTGTCTTTGTCTTTTGTTTAAATGTTAATCAGAAATCAGAATATCAGTTTGTTGGTTCAAAAGTACGAAAATTAAGTCCCGTTTTTAGATTCCGCCTTAATAAGCATTAAAATAATAGAATTGTTGATTATTCCCGAGAATAAACATAGCACGAAAATTTGCATATTCATCTTGCTTGTATTTAAAACCCGCTATGTCCAAACTGTTCCATCAAAATCTGCTATCTCCATTAAAAATGTTAAATAACAGCCAAATCCACTGACACAGGTTAATCCTTCAAGTATAGAATCGTTAATATACTACAGAGTACTTACATAAAGCAAGAAACCAAGTAACACTAAAGTAAATCGACTCACAGGTTTTTCTTATTTCCTGAGAAATTCAAGATTTTGGAGATAGCGGATTCTGATTCTAGACCCCTCATTTAGTGTAAATATTAACTGTAATGCATTTTGAATAAGGTGCTTTTCTGTTCTTAAACTGAGGTCCAACTTTACACTTTGATATGTATAAGATTTTTATGAAAAATACAAACTGTATATATTACAGATATGCGTACATTATTTACAAGAACAATTTGTTCTTTGCGTCTTCACCCTCATAAGAACCAGTACATACTGAAGAATTTTCTCCAATAACCAGGACACTCCATCCATCCAAGGAACATCGGCAAAAATTTTGGCAAGGCTATATGTAACGCAGACTGTTCAAGGCATTCTTAACATTCGGCGGTACACCCACATCTTGAAAGCCTCCATTCTTTTCACTGTGTTGATATTCACCGTCCACGCTTCGACTCTACACAGAGGCACCGGAAAAACATAACATTTGACGAAACTATATCTTATTTGGGCATTCATAACTTGCCTTGATATTTTCTACTCCTATTAAAACTACAACGGTTCAATCTGATGCTTAGCTAAGTTTTCATTAGATCTTGGTGATGCAATCAAAATTATTCGTTAAAGGTCTAGGGTATAGCGCGCGAGATTGAGAATCCAAGATAAGACGTATTTCCGTGTTAGCGAGGAGGCGTGGCCGCCGGTTCCCTTTCTCCAATGTGTGTGCCTAAAATCAGGGGAGATAAGTCCAAAAATCCAAAGGCAAGGTCAAAAGGTCCAAAGGTAAGGTCTAAAGGTCACTATAAAAATTAATTTTACATTTCCAAGCTCCTGACGTTACCTTTAAACTTACAGTAATGATTCAAAAAGCAAATTGAAGAAGAAAGCTTGCGCTCGTGCAACTATTTAGCCTTTTTTCGATATCGTGTTTGGTTGTTAAATTACAGGCTTTTATAGAATGTATGATTCTTCACTGCGAGTTTTTTGCACATTAAAAAACTTTTTTGAGAAAATCGAAAATAGCTGTCATTCATTAAGGTCTTAACTATCGCCTTCTGAAATGTTAAATATATATTTTGAAAATAAAGTGAGTTGTGCGGGAAATTGTGAGTCCGTGTTTTACATGGCAAATACATACGTATAAAGGTGTCTACCCAGGCCCCTTAAGGGGTAGATTTAAGCGAATCCGTGCAAATAGCCATCATTCATCCATATACAACATTTCGAGTAATTATTTCGTGCAGCATAAAAAGCATTGTTTGAGTTATGTTAACAATATTAGTTTTGCTATCTACGTACATTCGACATGTACATGATTTTTACATTAACTGGTGCGCGAAACACGAGCCATTATCAATATGAAGCAAAGTTAAAGGTCTTCGATGTTAATGAACATCCAGCTGACATCGCCTGACAATTTTGTAAAAGCATCAATTTTCTATTTAGTGCTGCATACGTCCTTCATATCCGTGCATGTTGGATACAGAGGTGACCTTAGTGTATGTAAAGATATCATTAACGCAGATGAAACCTGTCTTCCCATATAAAACTGCAATTAGTATAGTATATTATAGTATATTTTCATCCAAAGATCTAAATCCATTGATATGGGACAAGTCAAATTACAAGTAAAGAATAAAACAAATAAATAAACGAGCACAATATTAAGAAATAGATAATATTACAGTATCACATTCAAATTTGTGAATCAAAAAATTATTTTAAGAAATAAAAGGTATTTTCAGCCAGTAAGTATTTCAAGTCTCTTCTGAATTGCTTCTGGTTTTTGGTTTTGAGATGCGCGTTCTTTAAGTGGTTATAAACTTTAATTCCCATTATGGTAGGACCATCGCACTTTAATTTTAAGTTATGTTTGGGAAGAACTAATTGTTTTTGTCTGGTACTATACTTATGCTCACTGGGGTTACTGTAAAGGTGCTTGTTTTGATGTACAAGACATGTCACTTCTAAAATATATAGGTTAATGACGGTTAAAATGTTTAGTTTTTTAAACAGCGGTTTACATTCTGCTATATATTTCGCCCCTGACATGTTGGCAAATTTTAGATTCATGCAGTCCTGTGCGAAAGATGTGATCATATCTCGAGAGTGTAATATCTATCATTTCCTATTAACTAAACTAAAAGCGAAAGGGTTGGGCAAACTTCTTGAGGCTCTAAGGCAGGGGTTCCCAACCTGTGTGCCGCAGCGCCCTGGTGCGCCGTAGAAAGTAAAGAGGGGCGCCGTGAGTCGATCCTCGTCTTACGCTAGTTGCCCACACACCGATTTTGGACGGCCGGTAAAATATCGGCCGATATTTTATCGGTGGAGCGTTGCTTTCACACAAGCCGGATTTCTGCCGGTCAAAAGGGCAGTTGATTGGTTATCGTCGTCCAGTAAGTTTGATTATAGCGACTATCGGTCGGTAAACAATCGATACGTGTGCAATGTTGTATCTAGCCACGTATGTCACTGTGTCGCCGGGACGTCCAGGTATCGGCGGTCAGTAGTTCACTATTGGAATTTGGACGGCCGGAATAAAACCGACCGTCCAAAATTGGTGTATGTGCAACTAGCGTAAAGCACAAATATTTGCGGGTGCCTAAAAAGCAACAATACCTATTCTGACGCTCGCGAGTGGTTAAGAACAAAGGTATTACGTACTTTCGTCGCGTCGCCGTCGCTGAAAAGTATGAACATAGACCTACGTGCTTGAAAACCATGTTTCTACCCTTACCTGCCCCTCCTGCGCCTTGCTACGTACGGTTTCTGGCTGATAATATTATTTTCGAAGAGTTTTCATTCTGCAAAAGCATTACCGAAAGTGGGAAGGCCCAAAACTTGTTTGAAATTTAGTTTATTGCAGAAAATGGCTTGGATTGAGAAAAGTGTATCGGTGTATGTACTGATGATGCTTGACCCATGTCTAGCAGGTATGGGGTAACATCTTTATGTGAAGCTGGGTTTTTAGCCGTAGCTGTAATCAAGAACAAATATCGCTCAAGGATCAATGTGGAGCAAGAAATGAGTCTCTTATTCCCCGCTTTGAACAACTATGCTGAGATCACCAAACTCAACCGTCACATTGATTTGGCTGTAGTATTTTATTTTTGTTTTTCTTGAGTCTTTCTTTTTGTTTTCTGTTTCAATTCTGAATTATCATAAATATAATGAAAAAATTTCATTCCGTATTGAAGACGTTTTTACTGTTTTGTCTACTATTATTATAGGTACCTACTTCTTTCGACTGTATCTATTTGCTCTAGGGTATAGCGGGTAAACCTGATAGTCCAATAAAATACGTAGTCTCATGTTAGCGACGAGGCGTGGCCACCTGTTCCCTTTCTTCAGTATGCGTGTTTAAGATGAGGGAAGATAAGTCGAAAGGCAAGGTCAAAATGTCCAAAGGTAAGGCCCAAAGGTCGCCATAAAATTGAATTTCGCATTTCCAAGCTCCTGATATTACATTTGAATTTACAGTAATGGCTCAAAGAGCAAATTGAAGAAGAAAGCTTGCGCTATGTCACTTAATTCACCTTTTTTTGATGTTGCGGTTGGCTGCTAAATAACAGATATTTGTACAATGTCTGATTTTGCATTAAAAGTTTTTTTGCGCAGCAAAAAGCTTTTGAAGAAAATTGCTCTTATGTGTTATTCATGAAGGTCTTAACTATTACCTTCTGAAATACTGTGCATGTAGTTTGAAAAACAAGTGAGTCCTGTTCGAAATGAGAGTGCGTGTTTTAAATGGCAAATACATAATGTAGTACTCGTATGTATAACTGTGTGTACCCAGGCCCCTTAAATGTTGGAAGAGTACAATTGGGGGCACACCATTAAGTTCTTAAAGCTTTTCGGGAGTGGTGCAAGGATTTTGAATCCGCATCAGATTGCATTTTCAACTGATTACGGATTCTTTCATCCATTGAGTCAATGCAGCCGTGTGTGCTTCAACCGAAACCACAAAAAAGTGTGTGGCGTTATTTTTTCATGGTCAGCCTCTCGCAAAGGCTGTAGAAACGCTGCCATAGGGTGAGTGTCTGTGCTCGTTAGATTTGAAACGCTGCAGTTTGTAGTCATCAGTAAACAGATTATCCGGCAGCTCAGTCAGCGTCGTAGCTCTCCAAAAGAAAGAATGCTGGAGGAAACTAGTTCAGGGCGTAGGGACCTCGACCTCGTCTGGAAGACCTTCACTGTGATTTTCTGGAAGAGCTCGCTCTAACATCTTCCATGATAGAATCTGTAAGAGGACAGATCAGGCACCCTTCTTTGATGTGCCAGGCTGTGAAGGTCCTTCGTGAGGTTAAGCGCATAAGTAAAATTGCTCTTCTCTGGATAGCGTCCAGAAGCTTTAGAGAGTGCTTCGGCGCGCATCCTCACACATAGGAACCATACTCCTATGATGGTCGGATCTGTGCCTTGTAAAGAAGCAGTAATAGTACAGTGCTATTAGAGTCGACATCCAAAGTGGGGAGGGGGGGGGGGGGAGTTGAAAATTGGTGGTTTTTATCAGTTTTTCCTAGATATCACGAAAACAATGCAATTTAGCGCAAAATATGTTGTATACAAAAATAATCTACATCAAATTTAGAACAAAAAGGGGCCTATACATAATCAGGCTAAGCTGAACGGTTCCAGAGTTACGGAAGGGTGTAAAAGTAGACATTTTAATTTTTGGTCCTAATATGATCACTAAATAGACTACTTTCTTAGACAGGATTGTGTGGTGTAAATTAAAATTTTCAAAGTTCGTAAACTGAGTTTATTCGCTTTAATTGATAATTACATGAATTGGGTCTTCCACTTTCACTTCAATGTGAGTAGTAGAAGGTGATCTGCGTAAGTGTTCCTCGTCTTTTGTGTTTCCTTGCGCGTATCCATTAAAAACAATCGTTGCTTACCCATAATGAGTAATAATGTAATTCGTGTATCACTCACAAATCTGTTTGAAGGTAGCTAGGCGTCGCCAGACAACTTGATGAAGGAGATGACCTCGATCAATGACGTAGGACACTTTCTCTGAATCTGGAGTGACTGATGACTGATTTGAATCTCGAACCAAAACAGTAGGTAACCATTAAAGATTTGCTTCCCTTCCTCATCAAGCCAAATTCGTCGAAGAAGGATGGAGGATAAGCACACAATTCAAATTGAAATATGTGTGTGCGCCTGCGCACGCACCCGGTTCTTGATCCTCAGTGTTGCCAGCTCAGTGGAATTTCCGCTAGCGGATTCTAATTTTACTTGACGCTTGACACTAACATGCCACCGGCCACGAAAATCGTATACATGCTGTATAAAAAAGTAGTTTCTCTAGTGATATCATATTAGGACAAGAAAATTAGAATTTCTACATTCATACCGTCGTAACTCTGGAACCGTTCAATTTAGCAAGATTATGGATAGCACCATTTTTGTTTTAAATTTAAGGTAGATTTTTTTGTATATAACACTTTTTGCACCAAATCGCATAGTTTTCGCAATATTCAGGAAAAACTGATAAAAAGCACTTACTTCCTAACTTGTTATCAAATAATACGCTGACTGTGTACAGCAAATTGGAGTTGGAGGGAAAGTTTTTCTTCAGATGTTGAGGTCAGACCGTCTTTTGGTTTAATTGCATCGTACTATAATTGCTCTGGTGTATACAGATTGCTACAGCGGAACAAAACTCCAAGTTTTTGGGATGCCGTTTTACCAATACTGACGACGTTGCCATGCCAGGACATGCTATTGTTAATGTTGATCCCCAAAAGCTTGACCAATGGTGACCCAACAATTGGGTGACCCTCCATTTCCACAGTTGGTAAGCCAACGTGAAACCTCTTTATCAGTGCTGTTGCCTGAGCTTTCTGTGCGTTGAACTGTACTTTATTTACTAGTCCCCACTCGACAATTGTTTTGATATCTACGTTGATCTGTGTGGCATGTTGCTGTGGCCCACGTACCGTCTCCTGGGATGCTAGTGGCTTGCCTGGTTCCATACATGACGTCCCCAATCTCACGTACAGGCGTAACTAGCATCCAATACATTTTCCAAGAGAGAGAAGAAACTAAGACATTGACTGCATTAACGTTGTCGTGGATTTTCAGAAATGTGAAACACAATTAGCTGTGCCTATGGGACACCTTCCAGTGATATCTCATTTTTTCATTTTTTGTCAGTTACGTCTTTTCGTGAGATAGGGGACGAATTGATATTAATGGACTGTCGTCTGCGAAGTTGTAGATTGGATCGTATGTTATTTCCAGGAGCTCTTTGATGTACAGCATGCAACATGCAGCAGCAACAATGTAGGTGATAGGACAGATCCCTGAGGAACACTGGAGTTTACTGAAAATACGTCTGATGAACAGCATTCGACTACACGCCGTTCAGAAAGCTATTCAGCCAGTGGGGCAGGTTAGGTGGTAGTCCATGAGCAGCAAACTTCACCAGAGGTCCCTCATGGCCACACTCTATCGAATGCTTCTCATGTGTCAAGTGCAATAATACGGAAATCGCATGATTTTCAATTGCTCCGTTCCACAAGTGGGTGACGTAAGCCAAGAGGTCACCCGAAGACCTATGCTCGCGGAAACCATACTGGTGATCATTTATGATGTTATTTTTGTCCAGGTGTTTCAGGAGCTGTGTATTAATGACAGCTCCATAACTTTAGACATGATGCTGGGAAAAGAGACAAATTTAAGTAATACAAACACACAATAGCTGTATTCTCTTAGCAAAACATAGTCTACAGAGGCTTCATAATTTCTTTTCGGGCCTCAGTTTTACAACCTCTTCAGAAAACTCCCATATCTGTTGGCAGAACTGCTTATCTCTGGTTATCGGTGGTTTAAATGTTTCTCCTCTAGGACTGAAGAGCTTGCCTGAAACACTCTCCATCTCTTTCGCACAAGCTAAATATATTGCTCTCATCACTACCCTCCTTGGTTCCTAGAAGAAGAAACATTGTTATTCTGTTGTAAAATATTGAATCATACAATAAAACTATTTATATACATAGGTATAAGAATACTAATTTTCTTTTTTTCTCCCAATTAAGAAAATTGTGAATTTAATAGTCCATATCCCTATAAATGCAAGAAAGTCATTGATTGAATTTCTGTCTTGGAGTTCCATTGTACGTACAATTTTTGAGTACTACGTTTCGAATAATACCTTATCTTCAATCATCTTCACGTGAACTAGTCATCAGAAAACAATTCATAGTCATCCCTTAAGTGTGAACTTGAGGTTACTTCACCCAAGTGACACTCAAGTGTGCACAGAAAAAGATACCGTTGCGTTTTCAATTAATTGTTAGTATTTGGATGTTTTTCCATCGCTTTAAATATATTTACAGTTGTTTCAAATCCATGTCATTGAAAGAATTCAATCCTTATATTCGAACTAATCACAGGTACGCCAATAAATTCAAAATAATTTTATATTTGTTCTGCAATATGTATAACCCTTCTAATACCAGTATTGACATAATAATGCAATCAAAACATCCTTTTGTTTTCGAAATTTACCCTATGTTTCATTTAAGCAAAGAATACAATCTAGCCAATGTACAAAAATTATTACTGCGGCACCAGTTCGTGATAATTTATCTGATAAAAATTAATTTTGTTTCAATGGCCCTTGTCGTCCGCTGAATTATAATCAGTATTTGGCGGGACTGATGGCCCGATTCAAGGAACGTAAAAATGAAGAACAGGGGGACTATCTTAGTGTTACTATCGCCGCGAACCTACCAACATGGACGAGGTTATTCCGTTGTGTTGTTTCGGTGTTAGCCGTGTTGTGTCATCTCGCGGTTTTGCGTATCGCATCAGCGCAGCAGTGTGATTTAAATGTGTCCAGATATATATCAAATGAGGGACCTACTGAGAAATTGGGACATAGAAGAGCTAACACCCACATTTGAATGTAGGTATTTTGATTAGTCGGACAGTTATATTGCAGGTAGTAATGCAACAACTGGTGCAGGTCTAATTCTTATACTCGTATCACGCTCCTTATAACTTCATACAAAATCACACAATTAAACATCCAAACGAATCAATCAGCTGTCCTCGCAATAAAATCTGTTGGTCCAAGAAAAAGGAAGTAGTTTAGAATCAATTACCAAACACAGATTAGATTCAACGACAGGCTGCGATTGAATTATTCATTGAAATCCAATGACATCTTGTGGTTCGACAATACTATATAATTCATTACCAACTATACACTTCCCATTGAATAAAACATCGCTGTATTTGAGGAATGCTGAGTGTAACGTCCTATTGAATCCAAGCGTAAGTCTTTGACAGAACGACAGATTTTTCTGTGCGTGTTCTTGTGTATCTGTTTCATGGTCATCATTTTTTTTCTCTTTAACTACCCCGACAATAGAGGGTAAGTTATTAGAATCGGCCCGTTTTCGCAAATTTTACTGAAATCAACGTGCAAGTTATCATTTTCAAGATAAAATCGCATTCTAACTCATTTTCTGGAAAGAACATGCTATTATACTGTCATTTTTCCACCAGCCCCCACCATTAAATTATAAACTTTCACCAATGGTGGACCAAAGGGTAGAAAACAAAAACCTTTTTATGACAGCGAAGTTTGGAATTACGAGCATTTGGACCATTTTTGTCACAGTTACTGGTATTTGCTACACTATGAATTTTTACTTCGCCATTTTGGAAATTTTGCTGAATGAGTGGTAGCTTTCTCACCATAAGGAAACATGCTATTCACTGTAATAGCGTTCGAATTTGACGTTATGACATCATTTTTTGAGTTACCCCTACCCCCACCCGTTATATGTCATCGCAACGAGACCAAAAACAGGATTTTTTATTTTAATGATAACCATTTTATAGTGACCGGGTTTTAACAAAAAATCCGAAAACTTTTGTTTTTTGATATCCGTCTGTGTAAGTCTGTCTGTATGTCTGTACGGTCGCGATTTCGTTGTCCAACGATTACTACTTAAAACCGAGTGCTCCCAAATTTGGCCAACTTGAATTAATAAAAGTTCTATCGAGTAGAAAAGGTTTTGGTGCCGATGAGACAATGGGGGATTACTTCAAACAGAATGTGTCTTTATGTCTAAAACAATATATCACATGTTATTTTTTTCTGAAACGGAGGCTAAAAAAATTGGATAATTGGAAATACCCAAATATCATGAACCACAGCATAGTAAACAACTAGCACAATATCTCTGAGGATTTTCTATATAAAAATGGTTCCCACAAAATTTGACCTTGGGATGATTTATGGATGATTTTACGGCTGTGAAGTTTGGGTAGAGATGCGGAAATGAAAATATGTATCAACTCGATATATTTTAGCCAAATAGGCGCGTTTGGTTCGTACAGAGTATGATTACACCCCTCAATAATTATATAATTATTTTCGATACCGATAACCCTACAAATGTATCGATACCGGCTTGGAATCGCTCAAAAAGCGTCTAAGTTAAAAATACTCGATATTAGTGTAGAAGTCATCATCGTCATAGTCACAATGTCTTAACAGACATGTTGTGAACTGGTAAAATGCATTTACTCATTTTACGAGTTTCTCTTGGGATATCTTTAAAGCAGTACTTTCCCATTTGCTTTCTGCATACTCATGCCGTTGACCAGATGGTATCTACTGGTTCATCCGCCTTTAGGGGCAATTTCTCACCCCAAGGACAAGAAGGTGTCCTGAATCTTCTCAACTCGTCCATCCAAAGCTGTTGGTTGAGAAAAGGTTACTAGTTATACCGACAGTAGTTCGGTTCCTTTAAGTCGCCTTTTACGACACGCAGGATATACGATGGGAGATATTCTAACCCGCCCCCACACGGGTAGTGTAGAAGTACAAGTATCGAAATATCATTAGCATCCCTACAACCGCCAACCTGAGTTATTGTGCTGGTTGTTTAATATGCTGTGTCATGAACTGCTGTATTTGTGCATTAAATTATTTGATATTAGACAGTCATAAATAACTTAAAGATGTCAACCTCAAAATAATAGTACTATTCCATTGTACTCTCAAGTGTTAAAAGGTGTGGAGATTTCACAAAAAATTGTCATATAACACACTAGGACATCTGATCCCACCAACCAATCAATCTTTATGCTAGAAACGATAATCAGATGTCGTTTTTGCCTCAAAATAGCTGTTAAAAAAATTGAATAGGGTGAAATATTATCACAAGGTTATGATCCCGTGTGGGGGCGGGTTAGAATATCTCCCATCATATATCCTGCGTGTCGTAAATGGCGACTAAAAGGAACCAAACTACTGTCGGTATAAGCAGTACCCTCTTCTCAACCAACAGCTTTGGGTGGACGAGTTGACAAGAGTCGGGACACCTTCTTGTCCTTGGGGTGAGAAATTGCCCCTAAAGGTGGATGAACCAGTAGATACCAACTGGTCAACGGCATGAGGATGCAGAAAGCAAATGGGAAACTACTGTATTAAAGATCTTAGAGATATCCCAAGAGAAACTCGTAAAACGAGTAAATGCATTTTACGAGTTCACAACATGTCTGTTAAGACATTGTGACTATAATGATGATGGTTAAACAAGGACAGGGGATGAATGACAACCACTTGAGTCGGCAAAGTTCCTAGAACGAGGTCTATCTCATTCACGTCTACAATTTTTTATTTAGTTAAGTCTGTAATTCGACTGGCTCGAACCATCGAGGTAGAATCCCATGGAGGCGCTATAACGTGGCTGAAAGCAGCTGTAGGTTGGCCATATTGATTCGACACTTATGTCAAACAGCTGACGTTTCTTTGACAATTTCGCGTTTGCTTTTTTTGAGTGTTTTTACCGAGATTTTTAGTTATTTTTAAGTGATATTCTAGTGAATTCATAAAGGAAATAATGGTTTCATGTGCTTATCATAGTTGCTCTAGCAGAGATGGCATGGATAAGAAGAAATCGACAGGAATTACATTTCATAGGTATGTATGCAAAAAAATAACAATGTACAGGACCGCATTTGTAATCTTTATCTCAATAAAGTGTAACGTATCGCAGCAATAATACAGTTGTATTATTCAATTGATGATGAATGTCGTCTCTACAAAGCCTGTTTTTTTTTATATACTTAACTATGAATTTCGCATTAGATTGAAAAATCAACCCAATACTTCATATTTAAATCATCATTGTAATGAATTTTCAAAATTATTTACATAAGAAAGTGATCCGGCTCTGGCGAGGCGTCCATTTGTTACCACACTTAGCCACGCCTCCTGCTACCGTTTTTGTTATGCGAAATTGAACCTCATAGCGTCTCCTTGGGATTCTACCTCGATGGGCTCGAACCCACGACCACGTACATTTATGTTGGCGTGCCATCAGCCAATTACCACTAATTTTGTAATTTGATTAAACTAATTTTGCTAATTTTGTAATGTTGGGGTACCGACTGTTAGTTTAGGAAAACGAAAATAAATGTTGAGGTTTATTGTCGCAACAGGCAACCAAGGTGCAATAACACAGAACACAGAATTAGAAAGTTTGTCTTGGGAAGGAGACCCCGAGTGTATAAGATAGGATCTGAAGAAAGACAATTAGATGGTGAGATTATTAGGTTCTAGAAACTTCATTATTTCTTTACTTAATCTGTATGTTGAGTTAGCTAATATAATTTGCATGTTGTTGGGAACATTAGATTTGTTCTTCGATTACTTACTTACGAAAGGGAGGGAAGACAAAAATGCGATCTAAATCCAGTTCGATCAGTGTCAGATTTTCTAGGATCAGTAAACTATCTAGTTGGATTTTGCTTTGTTTCCGAACAGATGAAACAGTTGAGTATTGTCACATGATAGCATACACAGCATCCAGCTTGCCAGATGCATTTGATGGATTTCCCCCAGGTCAGGTTCAAAAATCCCCCAAATTAGACATATTTGAAAGAAGATCCCCCAAAGCGTTTTTAACAAAAATATTAAGAAATAAATGAATATTATTTTTTTACGTATTACACGTACACTTAGCGATATCTTCTTCTGAAAAACGCATTTTTTATCATTCTTCTATACACTGAGAAGACAATCCGTTTAAGCTCAAAAAAGAAATAAGGTTTACCAAATATGGTCCAAGAGCCCAGACGAAAATCCTATTGTGAAGGGCCAGAACCTTCTTATTATCATCATTGGATTCCTTTTTAAATGATGTATCCATTATCGTAACTGTGCCAGCGCAAATAATGCCGTAAAATATCGAAAAATAATTAAATAAGTAATTTTTTGAAACGAAAACCTATACATTGTATCAGAAGATTGAAAAATACGTAGGAGCGTTCATTCGTGTGCGTACATGTAGAAAAAGTCACTGTGCCACGTCATATCCTGCCGCAACCTATGGCACAGCGTCTATTTCGCGAGGGGTAAATCGGGATAATCTATTTTTTTCTCCGTCACGAAAAAGTCCTTGATGAAAATTGTAGAAAATGACTATGAAGACTAGAAAAACCAACTGTGCCGACTCTCAGATTGCCGAAAGTCCTCGGCACAGTGAATTTAATCCGAGCCCGTGCACAAGTCTATTCTTCCGTAGATTTTTGCGTCGAGTGTACGCCCATGATCGGAAACTTTGGAGCTGACTGTACCGATTTGACATTGACCATGCACGCAGTGAAAAGTAAAAAGGCTGTACTTAAACTGCTGTTCAGCGGCAGCCTACTAAAATGCCGTTAACAGATGTGACGTCATTGAAGTGACGTATTTGGCGGCTTTGTAATCGTTGTACTTCAGCTGCCGTCAAACGGTAGCCCACTAAAATGCCGTTCACAGCTGTGGCATCATTGAAGTGACGTATTTGACGGCTTTATCTTCGCCGTGATTAAACTGCCGGTAGCCCAGTGAAATGCTGCTAACAGCATATTTGATTTGTTTTAAAAATCGCTATATCTCATTATCGGTTATATTGTTTTTGACTTGTTTGCATTATAGTTGTGACAATTTTTGCTGAATTAAAGAAATCCAGATATTATTGGCATTGACTGGAGTAAGTTTTCCGATTAGTAGCTGTTTTTTGAGCAATGACCTGATGTTAAAAAATCTTAAAACGCTATGAGCCAATGATACTGACGCTGTAATAACTACAATTATTGTAAATGTAAACAATAGTGGCGGGAATCAGACTCAGTTTTTCATTGTAAGCAATGATGAAGTGTTTTTTATAACTGAGCAGACCGCATAGGCAGAACCTAATGACCAGAGTACCGCGGCTGCTGTGAAAAGGTTATGTTCGGTACACAACTGGTACAGCGATACCAAATCATAGAGAAAAAATATATGGGATAATATACTCATATGGGGTCTATGGAAATCAATCGTAAAACTTGGTACAAGAAGATGAAGAACAACTTGTAAAGATTAAAAAAAAACTGTTGGACATAATGCAGTATGTATAGACGATTATTAATTTTTTTTAATAAAATCATTTTGATTATTTTCAGCGCAATCAAAAACATATAGTTCCTTTCTAGTTCCATACTTCACTAGTTTGGCACATTTTTCTCACGAATTGCGGCTATTATTTCAGCTCCCGAAAGAACAATAACGAAAATTAAATGGCAATCTAAATGCATTTTATCCATGGACTTCAGTCAAATCAGATTAAATCTAAGTATGATTTCCTACCGAATAGCGCATAGACTAAATGCATCTTGTCTGTCTTACTGAGTAGGTATTTGATCATAGGAATACTGATGAAGCCACTGGCGCCGCCAGAAGATTGTGCAGGGGGGGGGCGACTTACTTAAATTGAGTGCTAAAATCGGGGCAGAGGAGACAAATTCGGTTTTTGGTTATACAAGTTTTTTATCTTCGCTGCTCCAGGGGGGCCACGGACCCCCCTACCCCCATCTGCTGGCGCCCATGGATGAAGCTGTTGGAACGTCATTTCAGTGGGCTTTCATCTGACGGCAGTTTAAGTACAGCCTACAGCGATTACAAAGCCGTCAAATACGTCACTTCAATGACGTCACATCTGTTAACGGCATTTTAGTAGGCTGCCGTTGAATGGCAGTTTAAGTACAGCCTTTTTATTTTTCGCTGCGTGCATGGTCAAGGTCTAATCGGTACAGTCAGCTCCAAAGTTTCCGATCATGGGCGTACACTCGACGCAAAAACCTACGGAATAGACGTGTGCACGGGCTCGGATTATATTCACTGTGCCGAGAATTTTCGGCAATCTGAGAGTCAGCACAGTTTATTTTTCGAGCTTACATAGTCATTTTTTACAATTTTCATCCACGACTTTTTCGTGTGGGAGAAAAAATAGATTATCCCGATTTACCCCTCGGAAAATAGACGCTCTGCCATAGATTGCGGCAGGATATGACGTGGCACAGTGACTTTTTCTACACGTACGCACACGAATGAACGCTCCTACGTATTTTTCAATCAATTTAATCAATGTATAGGTTTTCGTTTCAAAAAATTACTTATTTAATTATTTTTCGACATTTTACGGCATTATTTGCGCTGGCACAGTTACGATAATGGATACATCATTTAAAAAGGAATCCAATGATGATAATAAGAAGGTTCTGGCCCCTCACAATAGGATTTTCGACTGGGCTCTTAAACTAATATCTTTTGAGGATGTGGTTAAACAAAACATAAAAAATAGATTCCTTCATAGACTAATATTATTAATATGTAATGTTCGTAACAAAAAAAAAACATTTTAAGTAATGTATTAAACACAGCAAACAAAAAATGTGTGAGGTTAAACTATGAAATTTATTCAAATAATATATCTAAAGTATTGTCATCAGCAACTTTATACATGTTTGTGTTGAACCTGTGTAACATATTCTCATTTGGTGTAGAGTTAGCACAGCCAATTTTCATAGGTGAAACCTCACCCTTAATATTGCCGCAAATCTTCCAACCTACTTTTAAAGCTTAATTCAGATGCACACGACATCCGACGATACGACAGTGTGAAACTATTCCTATTGGCTGAAATATTCAAAATGATGTCAAATCAAAATGTTTCAACCAATAGAGACAGTTTCGTACCGTCGCGCGTCGTATCGTTGGATGTCATGTGCATCTGAATTAAGCTTAAGAAGGAAGTGCAGAGCTGGGCGTGCCAAAATAAAAAATAGCAAATCTAAATTTTTAGTTTTGTGTCACTAAAAACAAAAAAAGTACCCCCAAAAATTCTTAAGGCTTTATTTTCTCCCCCAAGAAATAATGACCCCCAACATTTCCCCCAGTAGGCTGAAAATACCCCAAATTTGGGTGAAAATCCCCTAATATGGCAACCCTAAACAGCATATATCATAATAACTCATAAAACTCATTTTTTGGTCTACGAAAGTTTAACACTAGCAAAAAATTCGTTCAAATGGGATTTATGATTTGTTTTTTATGGTCGGCCTCTCGCAAAGGTTCAATCCACAGCGTCGAAGTTCTCCAAAGAAAAAGAAATGCTGGACCAGACTGGTTCGGGAAGTAGGGACCTCGACCTGGTAGGTATGAGCCCGCAGAGTCTCTCTGGCACTCCTTGAACGGACGGACTTTAGTGTTATTATCTAAGCAAGCTCAATCGAACATCTTCCGTGGTAGAATCTGTCAAACAGGATAGGTCAGTCAACACTATTCGATGTTCCAGACTGTCGAGGTCCTTTGTGAGGTTAGGCGTATCGATCAGTGGCGGCTGGTGAGGTAGTGCCATGGCACTACCTTAGTTTTCGACAAAAACATACTTATTTATCTCGTAAACTTTTCTTATTCTATGTTAGTTTCGTTAGTTTCCAACGACCATTTCTCTCTCGCGACGGCGAGATGACGACAGCCTACCGTGCCGTTCCTTATGAGGCACAAACAGAGTGAGAGAAATCTTATCACAAACACTTATGAGTGACAGAGATAATGCTATGCTGGACGTTTGGATAGATTTCAAATACAAAAATCCGAAGAAAATCGTGCCAGGCATATTACCCATACATCCATTCATGGTTCACTATTTATGCTTTGTTTCAGCAGTTTCGATTTGTTTATGTTTGATGCTGATGTCGGCTTTTCTCGTTAAAGGTTTGAAATTTAGATCTTATTAGTTTAAGTGAGTTGGGCGCTGTTTTCGGATCGGTATCTCTTTTGTGCTTAATTAAAATATATCATTGGAGCGAAAAATGGATAAAATTGGCGCACTAATAAACTCATTTAGTAATCTTCCGCTGTAAGAAAAACTGCAGATTAATGAATCAGTACGTCCAACACCTGATTTAAAAATTTAAAGACTTATTGGTAGTGGACAAAAATCGCGTTGTCGTAAATTTAATAAAACTATTTATGATAAAAGCAATTAGATAAGTGACTGTGAAGAAGTTCAAAAACTGTTTTGTTTTGTGTGTGCTCTATTTGGAGGCGATGACATTTGGGCGAATGATCTCATTCATATATGGGAGAAAATGAAGACCCATGAAAAATCTAAAGTGCATATGAATAATGTTTTTAGTTTATCGATGCTTGGTAAGTGGAACATAAAGACTCAGTTAAATTCGGCTTATCGGCTACTTATAAGTATTTTTTTTTCAATTTTATATCGGTTTGAAATTTTCGCTGTCATCCTGGCACTACCTCTCTAAGTTAGCACGAGCCGCCACTGGTATCGATCAGTCTGATTGCTCTCTTCTAGATAATATCCAGAGTGGAGTGTAACATGGCCAAGACTCCATTGCAGTCCCCGTAACGTGCTGGTTGATTGTGTTCACGCGCAGAAGCCATAAGGATAAAAGAAAGAAAGAAACAAAAGAAAGGAAGAACGAAAGAAAGAAAAAAAGAAAGGAAGGAGGAAAGAAAGAAAGAATGCAAGAATGAAAGAAGAAGAAATGTACTACATAACAAAGTGACAAGCATCCTGAAGGTTCCATCTTGACATATATCATTTGTATCAGGTTAGGTTTGAACCTCAGCTAAGTTTGAGTTAAGCTTGGAGTGGGGGCCAATCCAGCATTGTACACTTAGACAAGGAAAGAGAGAGGACGGAACCCGCGACTGACATTTCTGATACCAAATGGCACCAAAGCGCTATTCCCAGTGGCGTAACTAATGGGATTAACATTATGGTTGAGCTATTTGTAGAAATAATCTTTTTCAAATAAAATTTAATGAAATATTGTTATTCAGGGTTTCTATATGGCCAATTTCGCCATCCAGAATTAAAATTTAAGTGACTAACATTACCGTAACCCTGATTTTCATTCGACTGCCGTTTTGTGGCCAATAATATATAAAAATTGATAATGTATATATTTTATTCAGTCACGAACATGTTATGTTCATTTGCAGTATATGACTGATGAAAGACACGATTATACTTCTACCCAGAAAGAAAAAAACTGCTTGTAGTTTGTAGTAAATCAATTGTTTATTATTAAAGAACACATAATACCTATAGTATATTTATATTTATTGACATTATGTTTATATATAAAATACTGTCTATTACATACTGTAAACAGAAGCAGCAATAAAACATTTTTATTATTATAGATTAGCTTACGAGATTGAGGAATTTGATGCCTTCAATCTCGAAGTCCCCATATGCAGTAAAAAAATCTACTTGCTGTTACGCTGTTACTTGCTGTTTGTAGTGTGTAATGAAGAGCAGTATTTTTAATTACTCCAACGAGGCTTTTTTATACTTAACTTCTTTTTGCGACGGTGGCAATAATTAATGAAAAAGCTGGAGGGTTAAACATAAAAATTATCTCAGACATGAAATAAAGTAAGTTTTGGGCTAGAAATACAAAGGTCCTTTAATCTTATCCAAAATCAAAACATTTACAAAATTAGAAAATGACCCCTAGATTAGCTAGTAGTAAATAAAAACGAACAATTCATTCAATATAGGTGAGGTCCTATAACTTACATAGAAATTACAACTCTATTTTATCACTTAAACCCTTGCTTCCAGTAAGTTCTAATTTATTGCAGTTATGTATTTACTTATGGGGAAGTTTGGGTGAAACTCAGTATTGTGTGCTTCAACAAAAATAAATTTTTTGTAGGAACGTGACATTTCGCTTGCTCCTACAATTGATGGCAGTCAATATTACAGTCCTGAAGGTCAAAAACTACCAATATTTTACTGCCCTTTAAACAGAATCATTTTTGTTAATTGGCTCCGAACTGGATTGTCCTGTTGTGATCGAGATTTTACAATAAAATGGATTCTGATATTTAAGTATTTTGTGCATACAGCTTTTATTAAAAAATATATATGATTTACAACATTTTCTAATACGTGACGTTCTAAGCAGCTGAAAATAGGGGTGCCTAGAAAACTTGATATTATTTTGCTTATCAGCAAAGGTACAAAATGTTTGGTGTGAATACAATTTTCATTAACTCTCAGAAAATGTTCCGATTTCAAACATATCTTGATAACATCATTTGATGGGTAAGTCAGACCGCCGTGGCTTTTAAATTCAATTAGGGAATTGAGAAACCGATCTCTACTACCAATCAATGCTGTGACACATGTTTCACATTTTATTGTTTTTTGTAATTGGTGCGAAACATAACCAGCAATATATTGCACAATTTGGGATGAACATTCACTTATCACAGGTGCATTCATGATGTAGTCATGATCCTTCCAAATAGTTTCTAGATCATCAGAAGGCTCATTTATGTCTATTAAACTATGGTTCGATAAACTACTATTAATTACATCTTCAGACCTTACATTTTTTGTAGAACTACTTAGAATAGGGATTTGATCTAATGGAATACAGTTACCCATACCGCCCTCTCTAATTTCTGCTCGAACCAGAAGCCTTTTGTAAGCAGCTAGAAACTGTCGAGCGGTTGGGTTATTATTCCAGCCACCTCTTGATCTAATTGACGAAAAGAATAATTCTAAATGATCTTGACTAATCTTATACAACGGAAGGTACAGTAATGTTTTTCTCTCAGAAACAAGTTCTTTGTACAATCCTAAAGAACTTGATAATGAAATTATTAATCCAATAAACCCAGTTTTTCTGTTAGACATGATTACTTGCTCATTATTAGATAATTTCAACTTTGAAAGATAAAAAATTGCACTATTGATAAATTCCGCAGATCGATCTATATTTTTTTGACATAATGCTTTTTTATAACCTGGTGCTACTAGGTTTCTGCTGTTTAAAATATCAAAAATGCTATTTACAATTCTAATAAATTTAACTGTTGCCTGACTACCTTTAAAATCCTCAAGATTCAGCTTTTTTTCGCAATACTCAATAGCATCGGCTACTGATGCACTAAGTAACTGAACTGCAAGCCGAACCTTCATTTTTTGTTTGAAAAAAATAATATGAGCGCGACGTAACTTATTCCCTAAATGTAAGCCCTCGCTAGTTTGCAGCTTCTCTAGAAGCGCTATGTATTTCCATTGAATAAAATTGTTATCACAATCAATTAGGATTTGCTTTTCACCAAATGCATTGCGAACAAGTTTTATCATATGACATGGATCATAAAAAATATATACATTGTGATCTGTAACTCTGAAACTTGTCTGTATATTTGAAATGTTAAATAAGAATCCAAAGTTATGACACATAGCGGTATTAGATGGAGCACCATCGAATGTGATTGACATAACTTTGGCTCCCGTATCTTCAATCAGATGGATGCATTGAGATACAATTGAATGTTTTTGACTGCCATTCAAAGAATCTGTAAGAAAGTAACCGACAGGTAATTTCCAAGTTCCATTGATGCAAACCAACATTATAACAAAAGCTTCTTTGGCTAAAGCATTAGAGTCATCGTTTAAATTTGTACCACAGTTCACATAACCATGGAATTTTTTTCCATCCCATTCTAAATGTTTCCGTATGGCTATTTCATCGATAATTAATGAACAAATTATTGGTCTGTCAGATGATTGAACCTTATTTCTTAAGGTATTTATTGATTCCTTGGTAAAACCAGGCTCAGCATCCACATTCTGAAACCATTTAGCAATAGTTTTGCTATGCGGGAGACAAGTGTCAAAAACATCTCTCACATAGTTGTATGCCTTTGGTGAAAAAAAATTTAATGTCAGGGCAAATTTCCTAAGTTCAAAGTTCAGGTGAATATTGAACATTTCTCCCCATTTTTCTGTTCAATATTTCTATATTAACCTTGCTCATATTTTGAACTAAAACTAAATTTTCTTGAGATAGTAAATTTTGTCGCTCTAATTCCTCGGCAATTATTTTTAAAGAGGCTACTTTTTTGTTTGCTCTTTTCAGTGACTGACCAAGGGCACGGATTTTTTTCGTTTTTTCCTTATTCTTATCTTTTTGCAGCAGCAGTTCTCTTCTAAGTTTCTTTTTCCGGGGAGAGTCGTCCTGTGCAGCCAGAGCTGAGGTTGATGGCGATGGTTCTGGATGAACATCACGTTCACGGGGTCTTTTTCTTTCTTTTGCCTAAAATAACAGAGCTGTATATTAGACAATGTTTGAAACATTATTTCCGAAAGAAAGACAGAACAGATTAATTTATGATTTAAGTAGATGTGAATGAGTGACTGAATCTTATAGGAAAAGTGACAGTAACATTTTGTTTTGATTTCGTATCGAGTAAACACACCTAAATATAGTTGTTTAATAATGTAACTGTAACACAAGAAATTATTACATTTTTGAGGTTAGCTGCCTTTTGATTTTGATAGCTATCAATTTTTAAATGGTTATTCAGCCATTCGTAATCGTATTTCTCCTTACTTTATTGCACTGTTTATTTTGGAAACGTCATCACTAATACTCAAATATAAAACCAAATTTGAGACCATACATATAGAATATAGGCATAAGGCATAAGAATGATTTTAAATTAATATCACACCCAAATCATAACTCATTAATGATCCAATTATATACAATGGAGTGAAGATTTATAACAAACTTCCTCCTCACAGGTTTTAGTGAATATCCCAAAAGTTTTGTTTGTTATTATATAGCTTTGTCAATAAGAATCTTGTAAATTCTTAGACTATAAAGTATATCTATCTATCTATCTATCCATCTATCCATCTATCCATCTATCCAACTATCCATCTATCCATCTATCCATCTATCCATCTATCCATCTATCCATCTATCCATCTATCCATCTATCCATCTATCCATCTATCCATCTATCCATCTATCCATCTATCCATCAATCCATCTATCCATCTATCCATCTATCCATCTATCCATCTATCCATCTATCCATCTATCCATCTATCCATCTATCCATCTATGCATCTATCATAATCCTAGGATGTTTATTATTTTAATAATGGTAGTGTTCAACGGGTCTTAGCGGACCTAAGCGCTTGAGGGCGCTTTGCGCTAACTAACCGATGAACGACAAGCTGTCAAAAAGCGCCAGTCAGCTTGGTTAGCGCTTTTAAAAAGCGCTGTTTGGTTAGCGAAGTGGCAAAAAAATTATTTGTAGTTCTGAAAGAAGCAGTTACCTTTGTATAGTGTCTATTTAATATCAGGTTTTGTGATTATATAACCTAGATTTTTGACAATACAAATAATAAATATTAAAATATGGAGATGGATATGACAGTTTTATCACGCCAAAGAGAAGGTCGTTCAACGGTCACACTTAGCGCCTGCAGGCGCTTCCACTCTAGCGCTTTTGCGCTAGGTCCCGTTGAACACACCCATTGATTAAGCGTAGACAATGTAAGCTAGGAATTATAACTTACAATTTTTGGACGTAAGTATTCCGGAAGCTCGTCAAATATGGTGGGGACTGCTCCTTTCAGAAGATATACTTTTTGATTTGTTTGATGAAGGAAATTCTGTTCAAAATGCTTAGAACAAAGCCTATCGTTGCTTGTAGGCTTCCAACCTTCGATCCTCATATTTTTGATCCATAAGTCATGTCTAGGAAGATCTTTAGGAAACCTGTCGAGGAAGAAAGAAAATTAATTTTATTATTCATACAACTACAAATAAAGGCCACCCTTGAAATGCACACCTTGTATAAGGGTATTGGTATATTATATATTACAATGCAGTCATAATATTTCTATTCAAAATGTAAGCTATAATAGATACGCCACTGGAAAACTGATTGTATTTGAACCAAAAAATCCCTTAAAAACATAATTTTTAGACTTTACGTGCTCAAAAACATTACGATTCGCATGTTAGTGGTACATTCCAAATTATATTTCGGATACACATATATCTTTGAACTAGATATCGAGATATTTGCATGAATTTCGGATACACCAAAAAAATAAGATCATAAATTTACCTGTGAAAAGTGATTCCTGGCTCCTTCCTGCTGCTGTGGCTTTTACAACGGTAAGCTGCACACCCCACCATTACGTTCACCACAATATTTCACAATTATTGGTCTTAAAAACGTTAAATATCGCAAAAAACACCACCTTGACACTACCGTCAGTTTTCCACCAGCATTTTGACAGCTATTCATTTTTGGTATCAGCTAATCCATATAGCATCAAATGGGCGTGCGGTATCCCCTCTCTTTCCTTATCTAAGATTGTACAAACGGCCCTAAGAAACTTTGTCCGCCCTTATTTTTCTAGCAGTTAGTAGAGACAATATTATGGAAAAAGAACAAACCTACATCGTGTAAAAGATAGTAATCGATAATGCTTACCGGTGTCAATATAAGAGCTGAAATCCAAAGCAGATATGGAATAAAAGTATAACTGCCCTTGGTCTGGTTAACTGTCCCACGAAATATCTGCAAATTGGTGAAAATTATATAGGAAGCTTAATTTTCAGTAGCAAAATTCTCATTTTTATGGCACAATGGTCATACTGGAGTCTGACTGACCCCAAAGTCATTTTTCGAATTTTTTAAATGTCACATATAACTAGACAATTTCATTCAGTTTATTCATTACTCATATCTATTTTATTAACATAAAATTTCAAAAAAATGAAAAATAAACAAAACACATGATAAACTGTTGACATAAATGTAACAAAACGTAAATTCTTAACCGAAATCTGAGACACACACTGATAAATGACAACAAAAAAAAATAAGACAAAGTAATGAAACCTTTGTGATTCTAGTAAGGCCTCTAAGGTACCTTTTTGTGAGTTACATTCCGTTCACACAAATTGAGTCTTAAATGGTCTTTGCACACGGGACCTCCAACAAAGCCCTCCTCTGCAATTTCAACCAAAATATTCTGAATTTCCAACTCGAAATGTCTCTCAAGCTCCTGTTTTTAAAATAGTCATTTCATCTTTACATTTAGGAACTATACTTCACACAAATTGAGTTTTTATGTTAGCCACCAATGGGCTTGGCATATAATAATAATAATAACAATATTTATTTGCAGCAACATACCAGTCAATAAATATAAATAATGACCCTAAAACTATTATGCTACAAAAAGGACCGGAGACATTAAAAATGATCGAGTTCAGCCCCAACGCAAAAAAGAATGTCAGTCTTCCATACAATTAACTAACTAAATAATTGTAATCAGTTATTTCTGAGTAAGGTTTACACTAATATTATTTAACAACTCAAATATTACCATTATTGTCGATAACTTTTTTGTAAAGTATGTGGTACCAGAAATTCGCTAAAAGTCCTTTAGTAATTTTTTATATTTTAATTTAAACAAATTTGGTTCTAAAAGCTTATGATTATGATTATATGAGATCTCCAACAAGATTTTCCTCTGCACTTTTAACTGAAATATTCTGAATTACTCTAGTTCTCTTTAGGTCAGAGGGCGGTGAAAACCGTTATCGGATATTACTATTTTTTAAGACATTCAATGAGACAACAAAACTGCGCACTCAAAATAACCATTTTTAAATAACACACTGGGGTCAATTGGACCTAAAGCTAACTTCACACGCTCCACAGCTCTGGACAAACAAACATAATTATTGGACCGCATGCACAGGTCTATATCAAAGTAAACTAAAGTTAGGTGGACGCGCTATTTTTATCATTTTATTATTTCCCATAAGAGTCTGACCCACATAGCACCGGATGATATGAGAATATTCTATTCACATTCACTACAGATATTATGAATATTCTGGAAAAATTCCATGGATAATTAGAATATTTACAGAATATTCTGTAAACGTTTGAAATGGGAAAAACACGCTATATTCCTAGAATATTCCGCCGAATATTCCGCACGGATATTACATGAACAATCGTGGTAGAATGTTTTTGAATATTCTAGGAACATTTTGTCTAAATTACATCATATACGGAACATTTTTAGGGAATTATGGATACTGTTCCAAAAATAATGGCACCTACTTATGGCAGATGGTCACAAAAGTTAAGTGGTTAGACATCTCAGTCCAGATGCTTAAATAAAGTAGAAAAATGTACACTTGTTGCATTTAACCTCAAAATTCTACTCACATTATATAATGAACCTTACACCATAGTAGGTGACCATAATTTGGAACACTGTCACACACTTTATAACAACCAGCAACTTTTTTGTACAAAATTGGGTATAAATTCAGGCCTTTCAGGAATAAAACTCGTGAATTCGTGAATTGCTAAAATGCCGGCATCCACATGTTGAAGCACAGAATGACAGAACACTTGAAGCAAGTGACAAGACAACCAGACAAGATTGACAACTGACGACACGATAGTCACCATACATCAGCATAAGATGCTGTCACTTTATCGTCGGTGGATGCCGTATCTGTATTGCTGGCAATGGCTAATGACTAATAAACTTTTGAAAATTGCACATAATACTTTTATTAGGTATATTTATGATGAACGCAAAACGAATGAAGGTTTGTTAATTCACTTAAAAATGTGCAAATATAAATTAATAATACCTCATATTGAATATTTGCCTACATACAGATATTTCTATTACAAATATTACTAAATGTTCGTCAGAAAATAGCTACGTCTTGTTCTTAGTAGATTATTAAAGTAATATTCTATGAAGAATATTACTAGTATATTCTGGAATAATTCAGACATTAAACGAATAATCACTGATTATCCTAAGTGGATAAAATAATGATATTCTATAAAGAATTTTATTTCAATAATCCAGAATAATCAAGAGAAATAACGAATATTCTATGATTGTACTGAATATTCATGGAACATATAGGAGATTTAAAGAATATTCATAGAATATCCAGTGCTATGTGGGGACATCCGCTTGTAACCAAATCATTACCCGCTCGTCCTCAAAAAAAAAACGTCCAACACACAAGCTCTCTTGAATAGCTTCTTGCATCTCTGTACCAACTAGTACGACACATTTTTTATTCTGCAAGCTTCAACCGAATGAATCGTAACATTCATGAACCCTTAATTCGCTTAAAAACGAAGTTTGAGCTATTTTTATATTTTTAGTTTTTTATTATTCCTGCGCTGCCATTGACACAATTTCTAAAAGCCATACGCGTTTTCGATACTCGCCACTGTAATAACACTGTATTGAAATTTCATTGAAATCCATCCCAGGTTACACAATACAGAACGATCTAAAGCAATACCCGAATGTATGAGTATACGTCAGAAAATTAATCCTTTGTTTCTGTAATAGGCAATGTACCGATGAACCTAAAAAGTGTATTACGCCACTAGGTCCTTTTTTCGCAGGTCAATGGAGAGCCAATTATCAATGCAAAAACTTTTTCAGATTTACAACCCCCTACCATCTAAGCACCCCAACATCACCCCCACCAATGAAAAAAAGAGAAAATGAACGGGAACTCCTAAAAGCCCAAAAATTAACTTGGAACAGTTTTTATATTTTTCAGTTTTTTATCATTGCTGTGCCGTCACTGACACGATTTCTAAAAATCATACGCTTTCTCCGTCCTCGCCAAGATGGTAACGCTATGTCAAATTTTCATTAAAAAATCAGTTCATCAATTACCTGGCTATACAATACAGAACGATCTAATGCAATACCCGTCGTATGCGTACATCAGAAAATTCCCTTGTCCCTTGGTTTCTGTAACAGGCAAGGCAATGTTCGGATGGCCCTAAAAAGTGTATTATGCCCCCAGGTCTTTCTTTCACAGGTCAATAGACAGCCTATCATGAATCAGTTTTACAACCCCCCACCCCCCAACCACCCCAATTTCTCCCCCAACCAAAAAAAAGAGAAAATGATCCGCAACCCCTAAATCGACGAAAAACGAAGTTTGAGGAATATTTGAATTTTTTGTTTTTTGCTAATAAATCCGCCGCCCATGCACCGATTTTCAAAATTATAGCAGCGTTACCTACTACTGCCACACAGCATATCGCTGCCCAAATTTCATCGTAATCCATGCAGCGGTTACTGAGATTGCTAGGCTAGAAGAAACGCGACATACAGACAGACAGACCGACAAACAGACAGACAGACCGACGGGAATGAGTGACACGGATTCATAAAACGGCCAAAAAGTGTATTATCTCCAAATCGAAAAATATGTGTGTGTGAAGTAAAAAAAAGTAGTGCAGATTTAAAATAATGCCAGGGTCTCATAGACCCCAGTGTGGTGATTAAGGGTTATTTCTATTTTCACTGCATAAATGAAAAACAGGCTATTTAAGAAATTCCACGAGACGATGAAGTGATGTGCGACAATTATTTGAGCATGATAAATGCAGATCTTATAATTTATAGCGTAAACCCATAGTAAATAGTAACAACGCGATTTTGCAAAGGGACACATGCCTGCAGTGCATGGCCTTTACTTTTCCTAACTCTATTCGAATTCGTTGGTATGCCTACCTGAGTAGCAGCACCAATAGGATGCCAGGCATTCGATGTTATGTTGAACTGCCTAAGTTTGTCGGCAAATTGGTCTGAGCAAATTATGTAAAGACACTTTGTTGAGGAGTAGTTGTAGAGGCTTGCTTCAGTGGTCAGTTGCTTTCTATCAAATTTATTCAGATTATGAAAGTACGCTACTGGTGAGGATGTGAAGAAGATTTTTCCTGACTGAGACTTCTTTAACAAATCTGAAAGAGGATTATTATTGCAACGATGGTGCGGGTTTGACTCCATTCAATATAAGACACAACTACGCCAAGCACGGTTGCCAGATTATTTTCTCTTATTTCCCTAGATTTTTGACTACAAATTCCCTAGATTTCCTAGATAAATATATGTAATATATTTTGGGGCATAAATTAATTATTACTCACTTAGTATATACAATTCTTTATTTTTTGTTTTTGGTGGTACTTTCTTACATTGTGAACTGTACTTTTGTGTGTAAGTTTTATTCCTCATTTTTGCCAGTCTGTTGATTTTCTTCTGAGGAGGATGGTGATAAGTAACGACATCGAATTGTCGTAATCTTTAGATGTAGATGCTTTAGAGGAGCTAATATTTGAACGTTCTGAAAAATGTTTAGCTCAAATAAGTAACCGTAATTAGATATATAAAAAAAAACAATTAACAGAAAAGTGGTTGTTCAGGGTATTATACTTACTGTTCTATTTTTCAATTTAAAATCCAGAACACTACTTTATGTTGAAAACTGTACTATAAGTCCTATCAGAAATGGAACTAGTAGGTCGTCTAGTACGTACAATTTTAAGCATCTAACACTTATTACCTGCATATGTTAAGAACACAAAACATTATTTACTAGTTTTTATTCAATGATTAGCTTAGTCATTTTCTCTCCTCCATAGAATATATCAGTATTACCCTATTTTTCATACTAAAAAGATAAAAATTCCCTTTTTCCCTATTGTGCCGTGAAATTCCCTAGATCTAGGGAAATTTCCCTAAGTCTGGCAACCATGCCGCCAAGAGTGAGATGAGGAGAGAGGTGAGGTAAGGTGAGATACGTAATTTTAGTGTCCGTAAAGAAGGCGGAAGACGTGCAATACCCACACAGCATTTGATATCCACTGTGTGGTCCCAGGCTGTCCTTAAAGGGATATGCAAAATGTCCCAGGGAAAGCCATATCCTGGACGACCTGGCAAGGGACAGCCACTAAATATCCCGATGGGACTTTATTAGACCACCATGGGTAAGCCTATAGGGAAATCCTCAGGCTGGCCCAAAATATTATCATTTAGTGTACCGTAGGCATTTATACATTCCGTACATGTATACAGCACCTAGCATAATCCCATTGGTCAGATTTGAATTTTGAACCAATCAAGCTCTGAGTGCCATACGCGAGTATGGAATGTAAATGAGTGCCACATGCACTTACGGAATGTAGTACTTAATGCAGCTGAAAATTTACAAAAAGGAAAGCGATTTAAGCGAAAACCATTTTTCAACTATGTATTAAACTGCAGTAAACTTTATTACAAATTAAGTTATAGTAGGGTGAATAATTTTTGTGCTTCTTTACGAAATATTAAATGTAATCATTGCAGACATATGGTGTATTAAGTTAACTAGGTATTATACTTCAGAGGGCAAAGAAAACATATATTACAAGATTAAAGAAATTAACGAATATAGCAGAACAAAAAAGAACGTTATATAAAATCAGTCGGATGAACCATGCATTGGGTTTATTTTTTGTTTTAATATTTTGGGATAGATTAGTTTCGTTTTTTCTTTGGCCTCAGTCAATAGGTTTCATCTATATTTTCCAGGACTTAGTTGAAGATATTTATCATTAGGAGGTAATTTTGCCCCAGCATGCATGGCAATTCCAAACATATGCGAGTATAACATATATAACCACCCTCTCTCGCCACAATCGCAAAAATTAAAACAAGAGTCCAGCCATAGCCATACGTTTGACTTGCATATAACTAAAGGGTTTTTCAATAAGGACGGGTTGATGTTAAAATGAAATAAAACAAGCTGTGTGTGAGATATCAAGTAATTTTTGTTTTTATTTGGAAGGCCCATATGTGCCATTAGGTGTGGAATATCACATCGTTCAAATGTCCTCCGCGGCTTCTCACGGTGGCACGGATCCGAGTGGTCCAATTTTCAATCACTCTGCTACATAAATCCGGCTGAATTCGAGCCACGGACTGGATTATGTTCACCTTAAGGGCAGCGGTAGACTCCGGCTTATTGGCATAGACCTGTAACTTCAGAAAACCCCACAAGAAAAAGTCTAGTGGGGTTAAATTGCACGATCTTGGGGACCAATTCACGTCACCTCTGCGAGAGATAATCATACCCCCAAATCGTTCGTGGAGAAGGACCAACATGGCGTCCGCTGTGTGGCAGGTAGCGCCATCCTGCTGGAACCACATGTCGTTCACCTCCATGTTGTTTAACTTGGGATAAAATAAATCCATTAGCATCCTTCTGTAGCCCTCGCCGGTAATGGTAATAGCTTCACCAACGCCGTTTTCAAAAAAGTACGTACCAATAACGCCGCCGGCCCAGAAGCCGCACCAAACAGTAACTTTCTGTGGATGCATTTTTACCTGGTGAATCTCGTGAGGATTTGCGTTGTCCCATATACGGCAATTCTGCTTGTTAACATAGCCATTTATCCAAAAATGCGCCTTGTCACTAAAGATGATTTTTCGGCCGAAATTGGGGTCTTCTTCCAAACGCTCCGAAGCCCAGTCAGCGAACACACGACGTTGTCTATGGTCATCATGTTTGAGCTCCTGGGTAGGTTGGATCTTTTATGGATGTAGGCCCAAGTCCCGGCGCAAAATTCTCCAGGTTGAAGTCTGCGAAAGGCCGAGTTCTTGTGAACGGCGAGGAATTGACTTCCTTGGGTTCTCTTGGACACTTTCACGGACAGCGGCAATGTTCTCGGCTGATCTGGAACTCCTTTGACGTAAGGGTGTTGGCTGATTGTTAACTGAATCAGTCGTCTCGAATTTCCACACCAAACGTTGCAAAGTCGACTTTGAAGGACTCCCGTGTCTTCCGTAAAATGGGCGTAACGCGCGCATGGTCTGCACTAGTGAACACCCATTTTGATAATAAAGTTTTATCATTTGTACTCGCTGCTCAATTGTGTAACCTGTCATGGTGATTTGTTGTTAGTGACTGATGATAAACAACCAAATTTGACACACGCTGTCAAAACTTAATGGCCGCCGCAGACTGCCAACATCGACCCGTCCTTATTGAAAAACCATTACATTCCGTAAGTGCATATGGCACTGATTTACATTTCGTACACACGTACGGCACTCGAAATTTGATTGGTTTAAAATTCAAATCTGACCAATGGGATTGTGCTAGGTGCTATATACATGTACGGAATGTATAAATGCCTACCGTAGGTTAGCCCATAGGTAAATTCTTAGGTTGTCCTAAAAGACAGCAGTGCAGATTGCCATGGACCACCTTATGCGAAATACCTATCGGGTTATTCTGGGCACAGATCAGCTAATGTGGCACACTTTTCACTAGCATCATCACCATCTAAAGATCCAATAGAGCTACCAGCCGAGTGTTTAATGCAATTCAACTTAACCTCATTCATGAAGTGCATTGTGATATAGCCATTAAACTTTTCCTTTTTAATGCTCCTATAGAATGGTGACTTGGACAATTCTACACCCACCTTGAGAAAATAAACAAGTTACCGAAAGTTCATCTGCCTTGCAATTTGTGTTTTGTACTTGGGGGGTCCTTGGCGTGTCGGATGGTATAGATCACAGGTACAGATGTTAAAGGTATTGGAAGATATGATAAACGGGGAAAACGATCCAGGAACCAGGAACTGCTGCAAGCTGCTAGATTGCTTTGCTCAACTTTTCTGCAGATCACCTTCACCTTTCATCTCTTTCGTCTTTCTAACGTCAACACTGTCAAATGTCAGATTTTGTATAAAGAAGGGTATGGTCTTGCAGGAATATCCCTTGAACCGCCACTTAGTATACAAGCTGAGGACTTCCAAAACCGTCACCATTAGGATATTCCAATGATAGATGGCCCAGCGGGATATCCAACGGATGTCCATGCCTGCCTGCCACAGGATATTCCAAACAGGTTATCCTAGGGCTAACCTAGGACAACCTAGGACAGCCTACAGATCACCTGTAGATCTCATTCTGGTCTTATCCCAAATTTGGGCGATATGGCTTCATTTAGGATGCCCTAGGAATATGGGGTGCTGTGTGGGTAATGTCACCCCCTATAGGGGTAGAAAAATACAGTTAAGTATAATAAAAATTGACGACTTTCTGATTGATGAACTCTATGAAATAAAATATAATGATAAACTGACACCCGTATGCACCGTAAGTCAATTGCGCGATTAGTTACGTAAACCTGGATTGGATTAGTTGTTTACTATGCTCCGCAAACTGACAATTTTGACACTGTCACTGTCAAAATAATCTTGCGAACACAACCTTGCCGTATCTCTAATCTGGATTAGTTAATCTCTTGACGGTGCTTGGCGAGATGCCAAAGATTAGCAAAACGCGATTAGGGAACTAGGATTAGAATCGCCAAACGGTGCATACGGGTGTTAGTCATTCACTTTGACTCCAATAATGAGTATGTACAGGGTGTCCCATTTTGGGCACTTTTATGGGGTATCTCGGTTATTTTTGAAGATAGAGAGCTGAGGTTTTCGCGACAGTGTGCTACTTTTTTTGTAAAACTAAAGATTATGTCAACAAAATTATCACGGCCCCCTTGTTTTTTAGATACAGGGTGAAATCGAAAACTATCCATTTTGGGACCACCCTCGTATCTCGGTTGTCTTCCATCTTATTAAAAAGCTTAAAAAAGGGCCTTATAGAATTTTTCCTGTAGAATCCAGTGGTGTAGTTTGATTTTTTCTTGCTCTAACCACTTTTCAGTTATGAAGCAAACATATATTTTTTTAAATGGAACACCCTATATATTATTTTTAAAGTCAATCGGAAATAATTCATGCTTTTCAAAAATATATTGAGTTATTTTGAAAATTGCGGTGAAAATTTGGTTTCTTCATTTTTCACTTTATTTGAAGCTGTAGGGCATGATTAATCAACTATGAATAATAGGGATCTAAGCAGTTATTACTCTACAAGAGACTTACTGCTCAAGTTCTGAAAAACAGAATCAAAATACCTTTTTTAAAATAATAATGTCTCATTAAAGTGATGATTGTGTTATTATAATATTGAGTAGATAGTGGGCTCATCTATTAAAAACAAAAAAGTAAATCTGTAAAAAATTTGCGAGACTGTCAGCATTTATTTACATTTTTATTAAATGTAGCTTTGTTCTTTCTGTCTTTTTGTTTTAATTATTGTCAATTTTCTATAATAAGGGCAGCTTAGATACCCAGAGAGATAGCAACCGTTTCCAGATATATTTGCTCGTCTAAAAATGTATAGCTAGGTACGGATCCTTTATTGAACCACGTCCTGAAACTTATTTCAAGGAGAATAGAAAGCAAAGGGAAATGAACGTATTAGGTTACATAGAAGCAACGCCTTCATCATCTTGTGGGCACGTAAAGGAGGCTGTAGTATCAACTGCAGAAAGAATTCTAAAGAAATACAATTACAAATTACTAAGTAATATTTATTGAACATTATCGCAAATATGGTTAATAGCGTATAAAATACAATTAAATAGTTGAGTTTAAAGGAATTGAGTATCTTGTATCTTAATAATTGTTTACTTGGATACTGTTTTTAATAGATTAGTCATGGCCTACTGCTACAAATAAAGTAAAAGATGAAAAAATCAAATTTTAAGCGTAATTTCCAAAATAACTTAATACCAATATATATTTTTCAAAAGCTTGAATTATTTCCGATTGACTTCAAAAATATTATGCAGGGTGCTCCATTTAAAAAATACATGTTTGCTTCATAACTGAAAAATAGAGTAACAAAAAATAAAACTACACCACTGAATTCTACAGAAAAAATTCTATAAGACCCTTTTTAAACTTTTCAATAAGATAAAAGACAACCGAGTTACGAGGTTGGTCCCAAAATCGATAGTTTTCGATTTCACCCTGTATCTCAAAATCCAAGAGGGCCATGATAATTTTGCTGACGGCATCTTTAGTTTCACAAAAGAGTAGCACACTGCCGCGAAAACCGCAAGTCTCTATCTTCAAAAATAACCGCGTTACCCCGTAAAAGTGCCCAAAATGGGACACCCTGTACATTATCAGAAGTGTGAGATAATTGTTGCAGCATTTTTCGCAACTTAAGCGCCTTCTGACAGATCTTTGCATACGCTGCTGACAATTTTTTACCTACCTTCTCATACTATTTCCCTTTGTATTCAAAATTTTCAAAGCTGTACCTCAAAAATTGCATATTTGACCCCCCACTCTTACCTGTAAATGACAAAATTTATACCTTACTGAGTCGCCCCTTCCCCTTAGTAGGCAGCTCTCCATCTATTAGTAACGACACATACATAGTATGGCTTTACGTGTATTAAAAACAGTTTTCTTTCACATACCTAAAAGAAGATGCGTGAGAAGAAATCCTCCATAGTAATTGATCTGGTAGACAAAGTTCAGTCCATCTTCAGTCAGTCTCTGGTCATTTCCCCCAACACCTGCGTTGTTGAACAAAATGTCAACTTTATCTACGTTCTTCCGCAACTGCTCCGCAAATGCCCTTACAGACGCAAAGGATCCAAGGTCCAAGTGGTATATCGAAATTTCAGGATTGTTTGTCTTCCTGATCAGTTCATCTCTAATAGACTGGTCTGAGATCTTGTCAGCGATCACCACCTTGCAACCTCTGGAGGCCAATGCTAGCACGATTTCGTAACCGAGACCTAGATAAACAATATTGATCTGAACAAGAATACCCAAATTTTTTTATGAAGGTGTTGAGGCCTTCGCGGCCATTATCAGTCGACGGGTTCAGAGGTCTTCGCGGGAGCACGGTGTGGTATGGTATAGTACTTAGGGACAAAATTCAATATCTCAAAATCTAGTTAATCATTTGGAATTGGAATACAGGTTGATTTCTTGCTAGAGAGAAATATACAGGTATTCACGTTGAGCGGTTCATTACAATTTTGAGTTATAAGTTCAGGAAAAACTAAAAAAATTACTATTACCAAACTAAGTATATGGGTATAATTGATGATAAACTGTAATTCACAGTTATTCTCGCAAGTACAGCATTGCCTGGTCTACCCTGTGCCATGGTACAGGCTCTCAAAAAGTTAAGACAGGAAAGTCAAAGATATTTTACGTCCCACACCGATAGGTGAGGGGAGTATTGTGTTCGCGAAAATTTTCGATTTTGAGATAATACGCTTTTTGGGTGCTTCATGATGTCTACATAACGAAAACCCACGTCACTCATTTCCGTCGGTCCGTCTGTCGGTCTGTTCGCGTATTTCTACCCTCGTAACCTCAGTAAGCGCTGCACGGATTGTGATGAAATTTGGGCAGCCTTATGCTGTCGGGTCGTAATAGGTAATGTTCCTATAGCTTTGAAAATATTTATACGGGGGGCGGAGTAATTAGCAAAAAACGAAAAATTTCAAATATGCCTCAAACTTCATTTTTAGGCGTTTTAGGGGTTCCTGATCATTGTCTACTTTTTCTTGGATGGGGGTGAATTTGGGATGGTTGGGGGGTGGGGGGTTGTAATACTGAAAAATTTGTTGTATTCGTAATGGGCTGTCCATTGATATGTGATTGAAAAACCTAGTGGCATGATACACTTTTTTAGGTCCGTCCGAACGTTGCATGCTTATTAATAGAGACCACGGGACTTAGAATTTGTGATGTATACATACGAGTATTGTTTTAGATCATTCGATATCACGTAACGCGAAAATTGTTCAATTGATTTTAATGAAATTTTGACATAGTATTACTCCCAAGGCGAGGATGGAAAACGCATATGTTTTGGAAAAATCGGGTCAGTGGCGGCGCAGCAAAAATACAAAAACTAAAAATGTAAAAACAGCTCAAACTTTGTTTTTAGGCGTTTTAGGGGTTCCTGATCGTTTTCTACGTTTTTTTGGGTGAGGGTGAATTTGGGGTGGTTGGAGGGTGGAAGGTTGTAAATCTGAAAAATCTGTTGTACTCGCAATGGGTTGTCCATTGACCTTTGAATGAAAAACCTAGCAGCATAATAGCATAATACACTGCTATATGCAATAGCTGCAATTATCTTTAATTAATTTTAGTGTTTAGTGTAATTATTAATTCGCGAATATAACTTGCAGTTATACGTTGTTTTGGTCAATTTTACGTCATTTAAAGGAAAGTGATATGAAGAACAAAGAAACATTTAGAAACCGTGAAAGATTTTTCACGTACAATGTACAATTTGATATGAAGGCGAAATATAGAATTTAGAACGGCAGTACCTCTATCTACACTCTCTGTGAATATTTGTATATAAATATAAAGGTTCATAACAGGCATGCATCCAACAGATTGAAGTATCCTTATAAAAGTATGTATGTATGTATATATGGTAGATAATATACGCATCTATAAATCAATGTCTGACTGACCGAGGTGGGATGATGAGTTTCAGTTTTTGTGATTTTGTTACAAACCATCGTAATTGATAACCAAAATTATACATTTATCTACACCTCCAGTTTTTTCAATCATTATAGGTTGATTTTTATGATTTTGTTACAAACTATCATAACTGGTAACTATAATTATACACTTATTTACCCCTCAATTTTTTTTATTCCATTATAAGTTAATTTTATGCTATGACTTCGATATATAAATTCAGGAATCTCTCTGCTAAAACGGCATCCCAGAAGCTTGGAGTACTTCCCACACATAATAATGATTTGCAGCTTACAACCAAATCATTGCCCACCCTCCTGCAAAAACATCCAGCACAAAAACTCTCGTAAATAGTTTCTTGCGTCTCCCTCCTTAGAAACTAGGACGCCACAGTTTTCATTCTGCATACTTCAACTGAACGATGCAAAACGATCAGGAGCCTCTAAACCGTCAAAAAGCGAAGTGTGAGCTGTTTTTATATTTTTAGTTTTTAAATTATTGTTGCGCAACCACTGACACGATTTTTCAGACACTGGCGCTTTTTCCACTCTCGCCGTGATAGTCACTTCTGTGTCGAAATTCCATTAAAATCAATTTAATGGTTTTTGCTACATATATAGAACGAAATTAAGCAATACTCGCATATGTATACATCACAAAACTCTAACTCCCTTGGTTTCTGTAATAGGCAAGGAAATGTTCACATGGACTTAAAAAAATACGCCAGTATGTATTTCTTCCATAGGTCAATGAACAAACTATTATGAATACAACAAATCTTTCAGTTTTACAACCCCCACCCCCCAACCACCCCAATTTCACCCCCACCCAAAAAAACCTAGAAAATGATCAGGAACCCCTAAAACGCCTAAAAACAAGATTCAAGCTGTTTTTATATTTTTAGCTTTTTATTATTACTGCGCCGCCACTGACACGATTTTTCCAAAGCATACACCTTTTCCATCCTCGCCGCGGTAGTAATACTGTGTCCAAATTTCGTTAAAATCAATGGAATGATTGCGTTACGCAATATCGAACGATCTAAAACAATACTCGTATGTCTGTATACATCACAAATTCTAAGTCCCTTGGTTTCCATACTGAGCAAGGCAATGTTCAAATGAACCTAAAAAAGTGTAATATGCCGCTACGTTTTTCATTCACAGGTCAATGGACAGCCCATTATGAATACAACAAATTTTTCAGTTTTCCAACCCCCCACCCCCCAACCACCCCAAACTCACCCGTACCGAAAAAAGTAGGAAATGATCAAGAACTCCTAAAACGTCTAAAAACAAAGTTTGAGGCGTTTTTATTTTTTTTTTAATTTTTTATTATTGCTGCGCCGCTATTGACACGATTTTTCCAGAACATACGAGTTTTACATCCTCGCCGCGGTAATAATACTGTGACAAAGTTTCATTAAAATCCATTCCATAACTTACGTTACTGAATACAGAACGGTCTGAAGCAATATTCCTATGTATTTATCAGAAAATTCTAAGTCCCTTGATTTCTGGAGTAGGCAAGGCAATGTTCGGATGATAGATAGATAGATAGATAGATAGATAGATAGATAGTTTATTGACCGTCTTATACAATATTAGCACTTACAGGGCCTAAAAAAGGGTATTCTGCCGCTAGGTCTTCCTTTTACAGGTCAATGGATAGCTTATTTCGAGTACAACACATTTTTGAGATTTACAACCCCCCACTCCCCAACCACCCCAATTTCACCCCCACCCAAAAAAAAGTAGTAAATGATCAGGAACCCCTAAAGCACCGAAAAACGAAGTTTGAGGAATATTTAATTTTTTTGTTTTTTGCTATGAATTTCAAAATTATAAGAACGTTACCTACTACGACCCCCCAGCATGTCCCCAAATTTCATCACAATCCATGCAGCGGTTACTGAGATTACGAGGCTAGAAGAACGCGCACAGACCGACAGACCGACAGACCCACAGACCGACAGACCGTCAGACAGACAGACAAACCGACGGAAATGAGTGACATGGATCTTTGTTATGTAGACATCATAAAACGCCCAAAAAGCGTGTTATCTCAAAATCAGAATACTCACCTATCGGTGTGGGAAGTAAAAATATTTATATTTTACGTATATTACCTGAGCTACCTCCTGTAACTACGGCCGTCTTTCCACCCATAAATACTGGACAAGTGACTTCTGGAAACAGGTAATCGATGCACAGCCTCCGAAATAACAGGGCGCCCAACACAAGCGCGACTAAGGTCACTAGAACCATGGTGTCAATTCCGATTCTTCTACGTACACTCTGTCTACATGCAATTCACATAAAAATATAATTGTTACTATCACTCGATGACTTGTGTAAATACGAACACTTTGTATCTTGTATTAATTCATATCAGGAAATGGGGAGACTTTGAGTTGTTTTGACTGTGTACACATAGACAACATTGTAATATCAGACATTACAGGATCATTAATTTGATCCGACGTAGGCTACATTGTTGTGCGGTACGCGATTACTATTTGACTATCACCGAACACCAACCAAGTGTGTTTCAATGCAAGCTTGTCGGTGAAACAATCTCTGATTATATCATACTTATATAACTGATTTATTTATTTTATCTATCGTATGGCTAGACGTGATACATAAAATTGTATAAAAATAGATAGAACAATATTTCATTATAAATACACATTATACATATACATATACAGTTAAATAAAAGACAAAATACTATAATTTAGTATAAATTACTGCAAAACAATAAAAAAACTTAACACGATAAACAGTTATCGGGAGATGATAGAGAAAGTTGAATGTTATGACTAGGAATTAAGGTATTCATTCACACTATTAAGACAATGGTCAATAAGGAAATTGTTCAGATTTTCTTTAAACTTGCGATAGCTATCTTCAGCTCTAAGAGTAGCTGGTAGGGAATTGTAAAGCTTAACACTCATACAGGGTGTCCCATGACTATTAAGACAAGCAATATATCGGAGCTGGGTAGTAGCAGCGAATTATAATTTAGGGGGTGTAAATTAGAGCAAATATGGTATCTTTACTTATAGTTGTGTCACCCAATGAGGTATTTGTTTTTGGTCACGTGACGTCCGATGCAAAATTTTTAAGGGACACCCTGTATATTTGTGACTTTTTGTGTTACTTCCGATTAAATAATTCCAACAAACTACCACACTTGGGGTCTGAAGTGATTAGTTCAAGAGCTACAGGTACTTAAAAGATGGTACCACTACCATTGATTATACGTAACATGTACCCCTACAGTTAAATTACTTTGGTAGTGTTTTATAATGGTAGTGGTACAGTCCTTTAAGTATCTGTAGCTCTTGAGTTAATCACTTTAGACTTTAGACTAAACTAGCACACTTGTTTGTTGGAATTGTTTTATCGGGAGGAACACAAAAAGTCACAAATATACAGGGTGTCCTATTAAAAATCTTGAATCGGACGTCATGTGACCAAAAACAAATACCTCATTGGGTGACACAATAATAAGAAAAGGTACTATATTTGCTTTAATTTACACCCCCAAAATTATAATTCGCTACTACTGCCCAATTTCGATATATTGCTTGTCTTAATCGTCGTGGGACACCCTGTATAATACGGGCCTTTTTCAAAAAGGGCTGTGTGACGTTTCTTACAGCGTAGGAGATCACCATACCACGGGTTGGATATTTATGGTTATCATTATTTTTGTTATACTGATCTGCGTAGTTTCTGACAAATAATATGCATTTATAGATGTAAATACATGGAAGAGACACAAGCCGATAGCGCAAGAAGGTGAGTTTGTTGACTCTCCCCATGATAGGTTAAAAATGAGTTTTATGGCTCTCTTTTGGACGACAAATGTCCTTTTTGCTTCTGCAGATATGCCCCACAGTATAATATTATAGCTCAAACGACAGTGAGTTATTAAATAGTAAATATTCAGCAACTGATCTGTATGTAAGTACTTTTTTAACTTTTACTTATTTTCTTTCTATAACTGGGGCATTCTCACGAAAAACCAAAAAGTAGTATATAAAACAAAACAAAAAGCTAAGGATTATTGAGAGTGATTTTTGAGTTTTTCGCCTCCTGAATGTTTTAGCTAAAAGTTCCAGTGGGGCAAACATACTAAAAAGAAAAACAACAAAGGGATTAAAATCTCCCCTTCGTTAGCCACCCCCCGACCTGCTGCTCCACACAATGAAGAATTTGTTTACTGTTTGTTCTTTTTGAACTAACTTCATGTGATACCCCTGTCTAGTCTAGTCTAAATCTTACTTATATACAGGCTGAGTTTTTAGTACCAGATCAGTACGAAAGCCGCAGGTTATGAAAGCTGCCAATATTTCAAAGCCTACCTGATAAATCTGCTTGATAATTATATAGCATGATAGCATACTTGCCTTATGTATCTCGATAATCCAGCGCATTGACTCCATCAAATACTATTTTGGGCTTATATTTTAGTTGTTTGTTGAACAGAACTACAATTATCGCTGCTTCTCAGGAAGAACTAGTAGCTTTATTAAACATGTTAGAACAACACAGTGCAGCATATGGTCTTGGTATTAACTACAACAAGACCAAGGTTATTATCGTAGATAGACAGCATGACAATAATCGAGAAATAAAGTCAATAGGCCGTTGTGAGGTAGTTCAAAGTTTTGTGTATCTCGGTTCTTTGATCGACAATTCGGGTAGCTGTGAGAATGAGATTCGGCGGCGTATTCAACAGGCACGGGTAGCCATGACAAAACCTACTAAAATATGGCGGGACCATAATATCACTAAAGCTACCAAAGTGTCGCTGGATCAGTCTCTTGTGTTCTCCATATTTTTGTATGCCTCGGAAACTTGGACTGTTAAGAAGGCAGATCGAGCTCGCATAGATGCTTTTGAAATGTGGACGTGGGGGAGAATGCTGAGAATTTCTTATACCGCCCATCGAACTAATGTTTCCATACTGGATGAGCTCGGTAATCCAAAGAGACTATCCTCCATTGTGTCGACGAGAATGCTTACATTCTTCGGACATATTCACAGAAGCGATAATATGGAGAAACTTGTAGTTCAGGGTCACACCCCGAGTGGGCGACGCCGTGGCCATTCTCCTACATGCTGATGAGCGGATACGATGAAACAGTTGCTAGATATGAGTATCAAGAACGCCACTGAACTGACAGTAAATCGCGAATGATGGCGAACTGCAGTTCTCAAAACTATTGATAATATTCGTGTCGGCAATGCTCTAGCTCCGACTTAATGCATTTTACGAGTTCACAACATGTCTGTTGTCATTGTGGCTATGATGATGATGAACAAAGATAAAGTTCGATAGTACTTTCTCAAAATAAATAGATTTTAGTACCCAAATTGGAAGTATCTAAAATTTGCAGAAAAATCGAAATATCTCGGAAACTGATAAATAGAGGTACCTACGTGAAATGCTATGCAAACATGGAAGAACATGTTGGAAGCTTTTTGTTGGAAATACTAAATGCGGAGGCTTACAATTAAAAAAAACAGAAAACTTAGATTTTGAGGTCTACCTGTATATAATTATGTGTCGTCAAATTTTTTATAGCCGGTGTCAAAACTAGAGGATATTTTTTATATTGCCATGTAAGAAAAATAATTTTTGATTCGTTAATTTTCAGCAGACCTACACTACGTTTATTTGACAGCGATTTGGATATAAAAATGGTTATAACTTTTGGAATACCCTGTATAACGTTCCAATACCTCATACTGTAAGAAAAAGTATCATTAGAATCTAAATATGGGATAATACATACAGGCGACCCATTAAAAAAATGTATATTTGCATTACCACGTAGTTATGGATCACCCTGAATAAACAAAATTTTCTGAGCAAGGACCATATCCTTAGCTACAACTTTTGCATACAACGTTTTCCGCTATTTTTTGTTGTAGTAGTAGAGTTATCGACCGATCCGGTACTAAAAACTCACCCTTTATATTGTGGATTTTATCACTATTGACTTCCAGAGGCATAAAAAATAATAAGTTTCTCGCCACCTGGAAACCTAACTTCAACACCAAACGCGACTATAATATTGAGAAAAATTCGATCAAATTCGACACAAATATCTCTACTTTTCAAACGTTGCCCAGTTTAGATATGCTAATAGAATAACTAAAACTTGCTTGAGTGGGTTTATAATGGTCATTGACAATTTACTGGTTTGCATTGCTCTTTTTGCGTTATTAATAATTCCAAGCTGACGTATTTATTCAACAATTTAGATGGATCTCATTCAAATTGCCAGCTACCTGGCATGATTGCGATGAACGAAAATTAGCTAATTAACATTTTTAGCATTATTTGGATATACCTACCATCATCATTTAAATTTTTAATGAATGCTTCCGTTCTTGATGACATCACTACACTGTATCCCAGCTAAAATTTGGCACCCACCTTATCTCTGAAGTGCTAAGAAGCATAAACAAAGTCAAGTTGATTGACTCAGTACTTCCCACACATTACGGTGATACCAGTTTATTATTTTTCCATAGCATGAAGCTTTAGTCTGAGATTCCTTCCAACCAAATAATCGCCAGCCACCCTTCCCTCTAAAATTGTCTTATGCCGCTAGGTCTTTCCTTCACAGGTCAATAGACAGCCTATTAGTAATACTACACACTTTTCAGTTTCACAACGCCCCACCCCCCAACCACTCCAATTTCACTCCTATCTGAAAAAAAGGTAGGAAATGATCAGGAACCCCTAAAACATCTAAAAACGAAGTTTGAGCTGTTTTTATCCTTTTAGTTTTTTGATTATTACTACGCTACCACTAACACGATTTTTAACAAGCACAGGCGCTTTCCATCCTCAGAACGGTAATAATATTGTGTCAAAATTTCATTAGAATCAATTTAATAGTGTCCACGTTACAACATACAAAATGATGTAAAGCAATAAATACTCGTATGTATACAGAAAATTCTAAGTCCCTTAGTTTCCGTAATAGGCTAGGCAATGTTCAGATGGACCTAAAAAGGTGACTTATGTCGCTAGGCCTTCCTTCACAGGTTAGCGGACCGCCTATTGTGAATACAAGAAATTTTTCAGTTTTTCAACTCCCTACTCCCTAACTACCCCAATTTCACCCCCACCCAAAAAAACGCCGAAAATGAGCAATGCTTAAAAACGAAGTATTAGCTGTTTTATGTTTAGTGTTTTTTGTTATTTCTACGCCGCCACTGGCACGATTTATAAAAACCATACGCGTTTTCCATCCTCGCTACGGTAGTAATACTGTGTCAAAATTTCATTAAAATCAATTTAACAGTTTCCTCGTAACATAATACAGAACGATCTAAAGCAATACTCTCGTGTGTTTACACCAGTAAAATAAGTCCTTTCGTTTCTGTAATAGAGGCAATGTTCGGATGGACCTAAAAAAGTTATTTATGTTGCTAGGTCTTCCTTCATAGCTCAGTGGACAGTGTATTATGAAAGCAACAAATTTTTCAATTCCACAACCCCCACCCCCCAACTACCCCAATTTCACCCCCATCCAAAAAAATAGAAAATGATCAGGAACCCCTAAAACACGTAAAAACGAAGTTTAAGCAATATTTTTTTTGTTTTTTGCTAGTTACTCCACCACCTATGCACCGATTTTCAAAAATATAGGAACATTACCTACTACGACCCCACAGCATATCACTGCCCAAATTTCACCACAATCCATGCAGCGATTGCTGAGATTACGGGGCTAGAAAGAAGCGACAGACAGACAGACAGACAGGCCTACCGACAGACAGACAGACCGACAGAAATGAGTGACGTGGATTTTCGTTATGTAGACATCATAAAACGCCCAAAAAGCGTGTTATCTCGAAATCGAAAATTTTCGCGATCACAATACTCCCCTCACTTGTCGGTGCGGGAAGTAAAAAATCGCCGTGACAGGCCAATTTTTATTTCGAGGGAAAACTCTTCCACCGAATATGTCATTATAGTACGATCAACCACCTCACCCCCACCATCCCCAATTTCAATCTTAAATGAGACTGCCAGAAACTCCTAAAACGCCTAAATTTTTTTGTTTTTTGCTAATTACTCCGCGGCACATACAACGATTTTTAAAATGAATGCAGGATCACCTACTACGACCTCACAGCATATCGCAAATTTTATCACAATCCATGCAGCGGTTACTGATATTAAGAGGCTACGTAACAGAAAAGTTATGAAGATTGAATCCATTCACCCTGTTAGACATTTGAATACTATTACAATAATGGAAATGGACAAAACAAAACAGTTAAATGGTACAAGAAAAAACTCAGTACCCTTAACATTATGATAAAAGACAGGAAAATGTTGTACATCAATGCTTAAAACACTTCTATAAAAAATACAGCAGTTTCGCCAAACACGTGCTCACAAATCATAAATAGGAAAACAAAAACCTACCTTAACACAAATGTACAGCTCTCACATACAAATATTTAAGATTAATAATTATAATATAAAGCAAAGCTCTGCTAGCATATTTGTAATTTACAGAAAACTTTATCCCAAAATTGCCAGATTTAGTTTCCCAAAGTCAACGACACACAATACGTACCAAGGCATGCAAAAATCCGAAAAAAAAATGTCTAAGGCCACCTAGGAGGCCTTCGTGAACGGACAGACTGGACGCCGAGCACCTTTATGCAGTGAAGCGCCTTTGCCAATTTTTCCAATTATAATTGGTTGTTAATCACCTTAAACTGTGTATAAACAAAAATAAATTTGGAGCAAAACGTCAACAATAGATAAGTACACTTACCGTTGATTCTGCGTTGCTCATTATACTTATCAGTTCTACGGTATTAAGAACTGATAACTTTCAAATGCACTTACATTTACTTTGTTGGAAACCTGCCCTGCTCGTACCATGGGAAACGTGAATGTAATAATGGATTAATCAAACAAATGACATTGACCATTTTTTATCCTTGTCACTCACCTTTGACTTAATTTCCTAATTAACATAAAATTACATAATATTTCATATTATCCACTTGAAATTTTAAAGAAAGTAAATTATTAGAATTTGAAAATAGGTTACGCCTTTACACACCGACGTCCGATTACTTTTAGCCGAAACAGAGGATGACCTACAGAGAAAAGTCCACACCCTGGAAATCATCATCATCATAGTCACAATGTCTTAACAGACATGTTGTGAACCCGTAAAATGCATTTACTCATTTTACAAATTTCTCTTGGGATATCTTTAAGATCTTCAATGCAGTAGTTTCCCATTTGCTTTCTGCATCCTCATGCCGTTGACTAGATGATATCCACTGGTTCATCCGCCTTTAGGGGCAATTTTTCACCCCAAGGACAAGAAGGTGTCCTGAGTCTTCTGAACTCGTCCAGACAAAACTGTTGGTTGCTTACACCGACAGCAGTTCGGTTCCTTTTAGTCGCCTTTTACGACACGCAGGATATACGATGGGAGATATTCTAACCCGCCCCCATACGGGGAAACCCTACAAATAATCTGCCAAAAATAGGACATGAAATATCAACAACAAAAAACTAAAGCCATAGCTTTATCAGGTAAATATCGAGTTAGGACAAAGATTGTCGTAAACGATGATGTACTGGAACAGGTAAAACACTTCAGACACTTAGGCTGAGATACATATCTTATGACAAGCAAAGACATACAAGAAAAAATTAATAAACTCCCGAATAGTTGCGGAATTATCAGCAGAACATCAAAAAATTAAACAATCAAAGATACTCAGATTAAATTTTACATACGATAGCTGTTCCAACCCTCTCATATGGTAGTGAAACATGGATAACAACAATAATAGAAGAAGATAGGATACAAACAAGAAATGAAGTGAAAAGTTCGCATAAACTTAGTCAGACTAAGAAGCAGAGACATACGAGCGGAATTAGACATCTTCAATATAAACGAAAAAGTAAAAGAAAGTAAAGCTAACTGAAAGGAAAATGTAGACCGAATGCGCGAAAACAGGATTCCAGTCAGAGCCATTTTACCAATGCTCTGTTAGAAGTGTTATCGGAAAGCCGAGAAAAGGATGGGTATCGTAACAAGCCAAAGTGTCTAAAACCCGAAGTGAAGTTAAACGAGTCAGAGAAAAACGTATTTGGCAATTTACGTTTTTATTGTTAAATGGCATCTACAATAAATTGGTATAAATTGCAAGGCTTCTTTCGTGTCTCCACCCTAAAATTAAAACAAAATCATGACTAATTGACTAAGACGGACATGCGGAGTATCAGTTCCAGAAGGTTAATCCACCTGAAGACAACATTTCTCAAATCTGGCATAACTTGACTACTTACGAATGTCTAGACATAATAAAAGATTATAATTGAATTTCGATTTTATTTATGTCCCACATAATAGACTACAGGCCCGTGTCAAAAAAATGATGGGTCATTTGAACCACCAGGTGACCGATCTAGAACGATATAAGAGCATAAAATAATAAGACTCAGCACTATGCCGTCACTTGTAAGCTGTCCAACTGAGTGCAGGTGAGAATTCAAAAGTACAGGTAGAGTGAGTACATTTTGGTCATATATTTTTGTACGGCATTCTTACCATCGATAGATCCATGAAAAATAATAAGAAAACGAGCAGTGCCGTGAAAAAATGGTGCGCCACGATAGTGCAAAGCAGGCCGTGATAGATCGCATTGTTAATATTATTGTTATATGTTTGGTAATAAACTGAGACGTGAGATTCTTGAATGTGTGGACCAGGAGATGTCCATCCTGAATATACACTATACAAACCCATATTTACGTAGTTTCTAACTAGGAACCTATAATCACAAAAAGACTGAAAATTAGTACAAATAAACTATCTAAATGCCGTATAAAAAAATATCGTGATGAATTTCACCTTACATTATGTTATATGGATTTTCTTTTAACTTTTTTTCTTCTGTTTTTCCCCTTTGGACCAACGAAAATGTACAGCATATGAAAACTATTACCTATGCATAAAGTACTTTGAAAATAAATTAATTTTATGTTGTGTCAAATCACCCTCTGGAAAGAGAGGGGGTTGCAACCCTCCATTTTTTGTCCTTGTCGCATGTTTTTTGTACGGCGTTGCGGAATAATGGATTAGAAGCAATATTGAAATAGTATGAAACTGATGCCGTACAAAATCAAATGACCAAATTTACCCTGGAAATTGTCGGAAAATAAAAAAAAAATCCGACTTTATGGCGCACCATTTTTTTACGGCACTGCGCGTTTTCTTATTATTTTTCAGGGATCTATCGATGGTAAGAATGCCGTACAAAAATATAATGACCAAAATGTACTCACTCTACCTGTACTTTTGAATTCTCACCTGCACTCCGTTGGACAGCTTACAAGTGACGGCATAGTGCTGAATCTTATTACTTTATGCTCTTATATCGTTCTAGATAGCTTACCTGGTGGTTCAAATGACCCATCATTTTTTTGACACGGGCCTGTAGTCTATAACGCTATATGGATATATACATACACAGAATTTACATTAGATTTTAGATATTCCAGTTTGAACATGTGTATTTTGATTACTCATATGACGTTGAATGTACATATGAAAAATGATATACACTAGTGTAATATACTATGTATATTCACTTAGGTATATTCATATGTGAATATACATAAGATGTTGGTCTAGGTATCATAATTATATATAATATAATCATACGTGAACATACATAAGATGTAGGTCTAAGTATCATGTATATGCATCTAGTAGTTTACGCCTGCGGGAAGGACAACTAGTGCTGCCATTGCTGATTTCTAGCCATTCCGCCGTTCACGTCCTCAGTCGTAGTTAGCGTGTGTGTGCTGGTGCTGGTTGTGCCTGATTAGCTGATCGAGTGAAATATTGTGCAATGTTACAACCTTATCTTCTGGCTTTTGATAGCACTCGTATCCAGGGTTTGACGGCAACTCGTAAGCGAAACAAACCATCCACAGAATCTTATAATCTTGATTTCTTTGTGATTTTAGATACGCCATTCTACAGGAAAGAGATGACAGTCACAGTAATCGATGTTGCCAAGTATTATTATTGTAACTGGAAATTGAATTAATAACAATACATAATGAAAGTATAAGGTTTGTTTATTTTTCTGCCTCTACATTGAACTTTCATACACTATGTATATGTGCATTCATCATAGTGACAAGGTCTTAACAGACATGTTGTGAACTCATGTATGTGCATTAAAAGTACATGAAATGCATTTCTTATGTCTATTTTACATCCATTAGACGTTCAGGCTCCATTTGTGGACATACATATCCAATGTATATACATGGTATATGTTATGAGCATACATGTTCACACCTGGTCTATGCTACATATACTATGCATGTACATTAGACGTACATTCGATGGATATGCCATGGATGTGGAAGTTCGCGACAAACGTACATGAAACGTGTATTTTTTTGATGTATATTTGACATCCATTGGACATTCTTGCTCCATTTGTGGATATACATATCCATTGATTCGATATCCATTGTATGTACGCTGTATATACTTTTGTTACGTGAGGTATATCTAGACAAAATAAAAAACTATGACTGAATTTTGGTTTTATTTACGTTTTATCCAGTTAAACAGTAACTGCAATAAAAATCCATATGATACAATACTTATATGTATATGCTTTAATAAATATTCATAACGTTTATTTCTTACCAAACTATACAATAATAATGTACCACACGCCCAGTTTCGTTGGCTTCTTTATATCACAAAACGACTGCAGATCCCTAAGTCAGCTTCTACATGAGAGGCTTTCTGAACTCTGGGGCTAAGTTATCTGCTATTTGCAGGCAAGACCACAGTCGACCGTCTACTACGTATGGAAGAACTTTCGCTACCTGGACCGAACCCTGGAAAAGATTATGTTTTTAGTGCAAATATTAGTGCTGTACATGATGAACATAAACAAACAAAGGGTTAAATGTAGAAGAATAGAAAGATCTGTCGTATCTTCTTTGCTGTCGCCATCACTTTCAGTATTATATGCACCATCAATGTCTCCTCCAGACTATCTGTAGGTCCCTCGAAAACCATCATTATACCAATTACGAGGCATCGGAATGTAAATAGCACCAAGGCCCCTTCCAAGCAAATAGAAGTTGCCAGAGAAGCGAAATACTTGGGAATTCAGTTAGATGATACACTAACCTGGAACAGCCTCATAGAGGACATCACGAGCCGATCTCAGATTACCGTAACGATGATGAGACATAGAAAAATATACATCCTACAATCGATATGTCAAAAATATGACATGAAAGTATCAACAAGCAAAACTTGAAGCATGGCTTTCCTTAGGTAAATATCCAGCAAGGACAAAGATTGTCGTAAACGATGAAGTTCTGGAACAAGTAAAACATTTCAAACACTTAGGCTGCGACATATATCTTATGAAAGAAGTAAAGATATAGAAGAAAAACTTAACAAATCGACAAATATTTGCAGAACTGTCATTAGAACATTAAAAAATAAAACAAAAAAAGATACCCAAATCTAATTTTATAAGACGATAGCTGATCCAACCCTCTTATATGGTAGTGAAACACGAACAACAACGAAAAAAGAAGAAAATAAGATACAAACACAAGAAATGATATTTCTGAGAAGAGGGAAAGGTTGCACAAAGTTAGACAGATTAAGGAACACAGATATAAGGGCGGAATTAAACATCTTCAATATAAACGCAAAAAATAGAAGAAAATAGAACTAAATAGAAAGAACATGTTGAACAAATACACCAAAATAGGATTCCAGCCAAAGACAGAATTTATCAATGCTCTGGAAGAAGAGTTGTCGGAAGACCGAGAAAAACATGGGTTCGTAACAGGTAAAGTGCCTAAAACCTGAAGTGAAGAAGAAAAGATGATGAGACGAGCGACTGGTTGTACCTGGGGTTTAAGCTCCTTGATGGTAAACTGGCTGTTCACCAGGTTAATCAGACTAACGAATTCGAATAGGTTAGAAGAAGTAAACAAGGTTCTTGTTTGTCCCCACAATCCTAAAGCAGCAGCTTGGTATTACTGGCACTTAGTTTCCTCCTTCTTGGCTGCTATGATTACGTCAGAGGTATAATGGTATATATGTATGTCATAAGCCACCCAGTGTTAATGATGAGGCTTCTGGAATAAACTGCTCAACAAGCTTCGTTACTTTCCTTGGATTTGGCGAAGATGTTAATGACGCTTTCCTACACTATGATGTTATGTGTTGTTATGCTTACCAAAAATATTTTCTTTCTACCAGGTTCCTGTCTAAAGTAAACCAAGGCTTCTTGTGGGATAGTGATTCTACTGTCCTCTCTTCCACTAGGATCAAGATGGTCAAACTTGCTGGGCTGACAGTCCATATCAAACCGGACGAATCCAGTTCGGAAGTCTACTGATACGGATATCCACTTCCAAGCTGGAAAAAAAATTGAAAATCAGCATCAAACGTCTTTTGAACACAACATTAACTAAAATTCAGAATATGGTTCCGAAGAGGGTTAACTGGAACACATATAATAGTTGATTCAATAAGCAGTATATCCTAGGCTATATATAATAAAGAAACATTTCTCTGCACACCTCTGGATATAGCCGGGCTGAACACATGAATGGCTACAGACCCAAGGCCGAGGGCAATCAGAAACTTTGTGGGTGTTCTGACGGGGCACTGCAGGCTCAGGCGCCATCTATCAGTATTAAGAATTGAAGAAGATGTATGGGCTGTGGAGAGGCAGATGAAACGGCCTATCACTTCCTTGAATAATGTGAGCAGAAAGAAAACATAAATAAAATATTTAAAAAGCATAACGTACATGTCACCCATACTGCTACTGCAACAACACGTGCTGTATTTTCAAATATAAAACCACAGTTACAAAAGGACATGCATAGTAATGTAATCTATGAAATCCCTTGTAAAGACTGCCCCAATTCATACATAGGACAAACTAAACAGTATTTAAACAAACGCATATACAGGGTGTCCCACGACGTTTAAGACAAGCAATATATCAGAACTGGGCAGTAGTAGCGAATTATAATTTTGGGGGTGTAAATTAGAGCAAATATAGTATGTTTTCTTATTATTGTGTCACCTAATGTGGTATTTTATTTTGGTCACGTGACGTCCGATTCAAAATTTCTAACGGGTCACCCTGTATATTTGTCACTTTTTGTGTTCCTCTTGATAAGACTATTCCAACAAACTCACACACTTGGGGGTCTAAAGTGATTAGTTCAAGAGCTACAGGGACTTAAAGGACCGTACAACTACCATTATGAAATACTACCAAAGTAATTTAACTGTAGGGCTGTTCGCAGAGTAATTGCAAATCAGTCAGCGTCAAATTGATTGGCCAGTACTAGTCAGAAATAGTTTGGCAACTGCAATGGCGAATACTGATTGGCTCTGACTGATTTGTGATTCTCTCTGCGAACAGACCTTGTAGGGTACATGTTATAATCAATGGTAGTGGTAACATCCTTTAAGTACCTGTAGCTCTTGAACTCATCACCTTAGACCCAAGTGTGCTAGTTTGTTGGAATTATTTAATCAAGAGGAACACAAAAAGTCACAGATATACAGGATGTCCCATTAAAATTTTTGAATCGGACGTCACGTGATCAGAAACAAATACCTCATTGGGTGACACGATAATAAGAAAAGATACTATATTTGCTCTAATTTGCACCCCCAAAATTATAATTCTGGACTACTGCCCAGTTCCGAAATATTGCTTGTCTTAATCGTCGTGGGACACCCTGTATAAACATAAGTGTGACATTAAAAATAACAACCCAAATTCTACTGCTCTTAGCAAGTATGCTATAGAAAACAAACATTGAATCGATTTTGACAACGTTAGAACGTTATGCAAAGAAAAAGATTGGTATAAGCGAAATATTTTAGAGATGATTTATATAAAAAATTTTTCTAACAGCTTGAATTTCAGAACTGATACGAGCAATCTCTCGTGTATATATGCAAATTTAATAAAAGGGACATAGCCTATACTTTCTTCCATCTGACCAATATTTACTTTCCTCACAATCAATTTTAATGTGTTTTCTTCTTTTTGTATATATTTTTTAACGTATATGTTATCAGTGCTAGGAATTTTCGTACCACTAGTCTCTCAATAAGTATCAAGTAGCATACATCATCCGGCAATAATATTTGAGACTATCGTGATATAGTGTAAGTTTTTCTGTGAATTCCAATTTGAAATTTTAAAATTTTAATGTGTTTTGTAAAATTGTAGACTATGTTCGTGTTCCATGTTAATATTGTTGTACTCATTGCACGAAGTGTATTTGGATCCTTACAAGACCAATTTTCAATTTTAGTTATACGTATATCACACACGCCCTGAAGATGACGCACTTTTAGCGTCGAAACGTTGGCCATCATATACATATATATTTTTTAAATATATTATTGACCGTATCCCAGGATTTTATTATAAAAAGATTGGATTATAACGGTCAGGATACAAAAAGTAAACAACGTGAGTAGGTAAGCGGGCTGAAATAAGAGATCTTTGGATCCGATAGATTCCAGACAGAGGAATTACCCTTTCTTGGCTGGAAGCTGAGCTGAGCTGAGCAGCATACGCATTTTCCATTCACGCCACGGTAATACTGCTGTGTCGAAATTTCATTAAAACCAGTTCCTGGTTACACAATAGAGAACGCTCTAAAGCAATACTCGTATGTATAAGTATACATCAGAAAATCTAAGGTCCCTTGGTTTCAGGCAAGGTAATGTTCCGATCAACTTAAAAAAGTGTATTATGCCGCTAGGTCCTTCTTTCGCAGGTCAATGGAGAGCCTATTATTAATACAATTTTTTTTTTCAGCTTCACAACCCCCTACCCCATAACTACCCCAATTTCATCCCCACCCAAAAAAAAAGTATTAAATGATCTGGGATCTGACACGATTTCAAAGCTGAGTTGACCTTTATTAAAAAAACGGGAAGGTTCAACAGGGAGGGGGAGGCAGCCAGTGGTGGCTGAGAGGTGATATTCAGGGATGGCAAAAAGAGCCTACTGGGGCTTACTTGGCAGGCGCGGCCACCTCACAGCTACTACTACTACTACTGCAGACTTCTGGATCTCACAAAGAGTCAGTTGTCTGAAATCCTGGATGATTCGGGAATACCATAAGGTTGCCAAGTACTCATAGATATTATACATCATAAAAAAGTCAAAATAATGTAATGAAGTGTGGGGGTCAACAGTCGGTCTAATACAATCAAATCAGTATTATCCACATAGATCATAGGTTTATCAAATGTGATATACATCAAAAGATGCATAGTTATACCTTCAAAGGCAGTCTTTGATTAGGACTTTAATGTATAAGGATGTCTGTTACAGTCAATATTAACTAGGGGAGACTAAAACCTTTTACACCTTTTACGGATACAGAAATGACAGTTATTTGTATAATAAATAACATGTGCCTAAACGTTTTTTGTTCATACACATCCGTTCAACAAAATAATGCCCTTGCAGTGTCCAAAATGTATTCAAGTGTGTGTACATTATTGGACGAATCATGGACTCTAGACGGACGTCCAAAAGTGTGTCGTTTGGATGTCCCATTGATGTCTACTGACTATCATTTTTTACAATTTTAGGAAGTCCATGGGACAGCCTATGTGTCCAAAAGCAGATATCCATTGTATGAATCCAATGACTGAATTTGTGCTATCTGGGTGAAGCGACACTTACTAGAAACACGGGCAAACAGACTAAGTAACAAAATACTACCTGTTTTCCACTAACAATGTTTAGTTTCGTTCTCTGCGATGAAAATGAACTTCACTGTTCCGCATATTTGAAAATTGAATTTTACTCGCTCTGATCTAGGAAGCGTGAAACCTGCATGCCAGATGAGTTTTCTATCTGGAACTGTAACGAAGTTCTAGTTAGAGAGGCTTGCGCTAGATTAAATAACATCCAGCACGATTGTACTCGTGAGAGCTATATTTTTAATTAAGCGGATTGCGAGTTTAATCAGATTAAAGCACGCAACGAATCCACGTTCGATAAATGATTCAGTTATTTTAGAGGAAACTGTCTCATAAATATCATAGCGTACCTTGAATGGGCGGTCGCGGACTACTTGAGGACATTTTCTAGCAATGGGTTTTGCCTCATCTTTGGTATCAGGGCCGCAACGAGCAAATCAGGCCACGTCTAAAGGTAGAGACACATTGAATGAAGGTGCTTGCTTACTCCGCGAGAGGGAGATAAATTCAATCATTTGGTTCACAGAAAAATCGGAAAAATGAAGGGTACCGGAACCAGCGTCTCCGGCATTCTAGGCCGACGCGTTACCAACTATACTACAGTGACCCGTAACATAGCCAAGAGATTGTGTAATGCAACACAATCCTGAATCATAAGATTTTTAGTAAGTGGAGAACCACATAGAGTACAGATTGGCAGTTCTTGTCTCAATAGCAGTGGTGGATGTGTAGCCCTTGTATGTCCAATTGCCCGATGCATAATCGATGCAATTTCACTCCGTCTGCTGGTTTTAGTGTAGTAGGAGGAATTCAAGATTTATTGTCAAACAGTTATACAGTGTGTCCATTTAGTGTGTAATTCTTCGATATCTCGCAAGGCATACCTGATAGAAGAAAATGTCGAATACAAAAGAAATTTGGTTACTCAAGACACATATCCTAAAAATATTTTGAAATACACAGGGTGTTGCGGGAAAGTAGGACAGTGATCAATTTGATTTTTTTATATGGAACTATAACCTCTTTCGGATTTTTTATAGTCTCCATCATTGATCTATATTCAACCCTAAAATATTTTTGGGATCGGTTGTGACATTGCCAAGTTATAAGTTATTTTCTATTAATTTCCAGATTTGCAAGGTCGCAAGTAATACGTTGAAATTGATCTCGCCTTGTAATATTTTTTTTCGCGTTTACGACGTTACCAAGTTATAAATTATTCTTCCAAATTTTCAAATATCCCCGATTTTTATTAATAGAACACACTGTATATTTTATTTAATATAGAAGTACTCCCTAGTAATGGTTTACGGCGTGAACAAGTTTTAACTGGTGTTCCTAAAATAATAAAACCCTTCTTCCTTGCACATACTAAATATCTATTTCGAATACCAGGTCAGTAAAGGGTACATCAACGCTTAAATATCCTGAAAACTTGCACAGCTGTAACGAGAAAATCAATACAGGCAGGTTTTCGAACACAACAGCAATGTTGCCAGATTCACCACTTTTACGTTACACGTCATAATTTTGTTATTTTAAGTAGAATCCTCTACTTATTTTTATTGCAATGAATTGCACATGTCGAATTTAATAAGATCGCACAATTTCAAGATTTTGTTCCTATTAATTACTGAGGATTACATACTAAATGGACACCCTGTATATGTATGTCTCTGATACCATCCATCATTTGGCTTCCGCATAATAACTAAAGCATATACGATATTTTGTGACGAAATCTGCCTTTTTGATACATACATGTCAATCAAAGGAAACTATCACCACTGATGCTATACGCACTGCATTATAAAGCAAAAAATAACCCGAGTAGCAGAGTAGTTCATTATTAAAAGGGTTTTTTACGGTATACATTTAACTTCGGCTGAAGGAACAAAGCTACGTGCTGCGTGTATTCTGTATGGTAATTGCTTTCTTTGTTAGAAGAAAAATGATTGTATGGCACATAATGCATGAGGTGTTACACTATGCTACTATATACTACTATTAAAATGCGTAGGGCGCTTACTTGATTATGACTGTAGCACGTTAGAAATATAAACCGTTCTACGTGTATTTCTTTTTTACATCACGCAAGTTAGTTGATGGCAATAGTGTGATCGAAAGGCTTATAGATTTCGAAATGATATATTTTTCGAAGTTTTTTATGGTCAGCCTCCCGCAAAGGCTGAAGGCCTATGGCACCGTAGAAGCACTGCGAGAGGATGTACGTTAGATTTGAAACGCTGCAGGTTGTATCCGTCGAGAAACAAATTCCCCTGAGCTCATTCCACAACGTCGAAGTCCTCCAAAGGAAGGAATCCTGGAGGAGACTGGTTCGGGGATTAGGAACATTGACATGGAAAGGATGAGCTTGCAGAGCAGCCCCTCTAGTGTTCCTTGATCAGACGGCCTTCGGAGTTATTATCCGGGAGAACTCACTCGAACATGTGCTGAGTTAGAATCTGCAAGATAAGGGCAAGTCAGCCACCCTTCTTCGATGTTCCAGGCTGCGGAGGTCCTTTGTGAGGTTAGGCGTACCGATTAGTCTAAGCGTTCTCAGGATAGTGTCCAGACGCTTTAGAGAGTGCTTCGGAGCGCATCTTCATAAATGGGAGCAATACTCCAACGATGGTCGGATCTGTGCCTTGTAGAACAGCAGTATTTGTTCTAGTGTATACAGCTTCTTACGGAGGAACAAAACCCCAAACTTCTGGGATGCCGTTTCAGCAATACTGATGACGTGGTCGTGCCAGGACATGTTATTGCTGATGTTTATTCCCAAAAGCTTGAGTGTGTAATCTGAGTAACCACAGCAGGGATGAGATATTCTAGGTGTTGTCCTTGCATCACTTTTCTTCAAGAACAAATTCAAGTTATTTTCCTTATTATGCCAATAACGTAATTTTCCTTATTTATGCCGAAATATAGTGAACCAATGGATCAGGGGAAGGTATAAAAGTTAACGGCACCCTGATGAATAACTCAAGATATGCTGATGGCACAATCATCCTTGCAGATAGTTCTGAGGGTCCTCAAAGACTAATCAACAGAATAACTTGAGTAGTTGAGGTAAACAGAAATCCAAATTAACAGATATAATAGTTCACGGGACGTTCATATCAAGAATTCAGAAATTTAGATATTTGGGTAGATAGATTATAGATAATCCAGATGTGAAAATAAGAACAAGAATCGAATAGAACATCATTCTTGAAAATGAGTAGTCTGCTGAGCGACTGAAGTCTGAATGCCCAAAGAAGGAACAACAAATCTGCTACAGTATATCCCACCCAAGAGTATTTTTAATACCGTCAATGAAACTTCCCTGTACTCCTCACTCCAATAGGCAGAAGAAGTACTATAATTACAACAAAATTTAATTGAGAGAATAGGTTTTTTTGGAGATCCCACACTACAAAGTACCATGCCAACTATTTTCGTCAGTGATATCTCCTGCGTGTCTATCATGAGAATACTAAGGTCTTGGGGTTAGTGTTATGTTCCTCAAAAAAAAAATGAAGTCAAGTTAATTGACTCAGTACCTCCCACACATTATTACGGTGATACCATAGCATGAAGTTATAGTCTGAGATCCCCTTGCAACCAAATCATCGCCACCCCCTCCCCCCTAAATTGTGTTATGCCGCTGAGTCTTTCTGTCAAAGGTCAATGGAGAGCAATCAATACAACAAATTTTTCAGTTCTACAACCCCCCCTAACCACCGAAATTTCACCTCCACCCAAAAATTAAAAAAATGATCAGGAACCTCTAAAACGCCTAAAAACAAAGTTTGGGCTGTTTTCATATTTTTAGTTTTTTATTATTCTGCGCCGCCACTGACACGATTTATGAAAACCATACGCATTTTCCATCCTCGCCACGGTAGCAGTACTGAGTCAAAATTTCATTAGAATCAATTAAATAGTTTCCACATTACAAAATACAAAACGATCTAAAGCAATAAATACTCGTATGTACACAGAAAAGTCCCTCAGTTTCGGTAATAGACAAGTCAATGTTCGAATTGACCTATAAAGTCAGGAATCTCTATAACGCTTAAAAACGAAGTTTGAGCGGTTTTTATATTTTTAGCTTTTTTTTTATTATTCTTACGCCGCCACTGGCACGATTTATAAAAACCATATGCATTTTCCATCCTCCCCATGATAGTGATACTATGTCAAAATTTCATTAAAATTAATTCAATAGTTTAATAGTTTTCTCGGTACGATCTAAAGCAATACTCGTATGTTTACAGCAGAAAAAGTTCTAAGTCGTTGGTAACTGTAATAGCCAAGGTAATGTTCGAATGGACCTAAAAACGTTATTTATGTCGATAGGTCTTTCCTTCACAGGTCAGTAGACAGTCTATAATGAATGCAACAAATTTTTTAATTTTACAACCTCCCACCCCCCACCATCCCTAAATTTCACCCCACCCCAAAAAAAAGTAGAAAATGATCAGGAACACCTGAAACGCCTATAAAAACAAATTTTGAGAAATATTTGATTTTTTTTGTTTTTTGCTAATTACTCCGCCGCCCGTGCACCGATTTTTAAAACTATCTGACCATTACCTACTACAACACCTCAGCATATCGCTACCCAAATTTCATCACAATCCATGCAGCGGTTACTGAGGTTACGAGGGTAGAAATACGCCAACAGACAGACAGACAGACCGACGGAAATGCGTGACGTGGATTTTCGTTATGTAAACATCATAAAATGTCCAAAAAAAGATATATTATCTCAAATTCGAACATTCTCGCGATCACAATACTCCCCTCACCTATCGGTGTGGGAACTGAAAATGTGAGTCTCCATAATTTTGTTGTTTTACAGATAAATCACAACTTCTCCTTTTATAGAAAGGTGGCGTTTTAAGGCAAGAATAACCTTTTTTGATCTTAAGAAAGATGTAGCTCAATTTTTGGGAGCCCTGATTCTTACTTTACACCGCGCAAACTTCTAGGGACCTGTAAGGGTTTTTTAATGAGTTCTGGTACAGACATAAAGCTAAGAGACTACATTTTCCAACAACATTGTTGGGTGTAATTCGTGATATTACCTCAATCGTCATGTTCTCGTGTTTCCTTAAAACACGTATGTTTACGGTTTGTAACTCCATACCATAAAATCGATATAAATTAGTCCAACAGAAGTATAAATCCATCCACTTGACTCTATTCTGTCCGAAGTGATATATCACTAATTTCTTCCAGTGCAACCCTATTACAAGCCAGTCTTTAATAGCCCTTTACCTTTTTCTGGTAAATGAACTGCCAACTCTAATAAGCTCCATTTCACACAGCAAAGGAAATCTGTACTGAAATTGCTTTTCCTGTGTAAAGGAATTCGTGTGTACCCAGCGTAGTGGAAAAAGGTTAAATGGCCTATTAACAAGATGTTCCAGAAATCCTTTTGTGTCTGAGGTAATGACGCAAGAAACTGGAGTGACAACATAAAAGTGTTTGATCAATATCGTAGTTTCTATGTTTAGTGACATAGAAGTGAAACATGCTTTTATAGCATTTTGTAAAAAGATAATCGCGAATAGAGAGTAACAGCCTGTATAAAACTTTTTTCAGAAAATGCCTCTTACACGTCGGAGAAAATTCAGGAACTATACTTTTGGCCGACAAATTAAACTAATAAAAAATAGAGTATATATCTTACCAGCAAGAGGGGACTTTCTGTGATGCTTTGGTAGTTCCCAGTCTAATTGCCTTGGCTTATTTGACCCATCAATTCTATACTTTAAACTCAAAATTCCGGTTCTCGAGTTACTTGTCAGCTGGAACCAAGGCGTTATCCTGCCAGGAGAATTTACCTAAAAACGAATCAAATCAGACCTATTTCTTGGAGATACCACGCGAATAAATCTTTGGATATTGATTATACAGGGTTATTCACGTTATTCGACACGGAGAATTATGTCTAAAATATTCGATAAAAAAGAAAATAATAATTTCGGATGGATAGAAACCCATAAAGGCTACGCTTTAAAAATATTTTCATGTTATACAGGGTGTCCCAAAAATACGAAATGTATCAAAGTTATGGTTTTTTAAATGGAATACCGCATATATTATTACATAATATTCAGATTCCTTGGTGAATTCTAGTGTGACTTTATGCATAATACCTGGGACCTAAAGCGAACCGTTTAGGTGTAAATCACCATTTTCGGTATGAGTAGATATCAGGAAAAAATTGAATATAGCAGAGATTATAAAATATGGAAGGCTATGACTTTGCGGCATTACTAAGCATAAAATGCGTCAGCTTTGATGAGACCGTCAAATTTAAATTACGTTTATGCTTGGAGAAATCGGTCGATTAGTTAAGGAAACTTCGATCAGCGATAACTTGATTTTTTCAAATGGCAATGCCTAATTTTTTTTATGCAATTAAGCGTAGAATATGATAACCTTTCTAACGATAATAAGGTTGTGAGTATCAATCTCTGGTAGTCTTCATTTAATTTTAAATTTTCACACAAATCGGCGTTTTTCAAATTTTCTACCTATAAGCAACGTAGCAGGCCATGAAATATAAACAAAAACCTATTCAGGTAGAAGAAAACGACTAACGTAGCTGAAAAATACACACTAACTAGACTAAAGGGACAAGGTTACAAAAATTCCTTACAACAAATCAGCTGCCCCAGAAACAACTGCGATAACATCTCTAAGATCAAAGAGAAGCTGAAGTATGGCAGTAATAGATATTTTTATCAGTCTACTGGCTACCGCAATTTACTAGGGGTTAAAAACTTCCAAGATAATTAAAAACCCTGACATGAAACAAAAACAACCAGCAACTGTTGGTCCAGCATGCAACTATCAATCATATGTAATGGTGTAAAAAAGTACTAATTTGCGTCGATATTTCTGACTGGAGCCCTTCTATTTTTCAATATCTATTAGCAACATTGCAAAAAAGGAATACTGACAAATCAGATTGTAATTTTCTGCCATTTAAGTTATGTTTTATAATTTGAAGAAATTTTAATTCATTCTTCATTTTCTGCGATCTTGCTAATAGGTACTGAAGAATTTTCAGAACTCCAGTCAGAGGTACTTTTGACTTGAGTTTTGAAAGAATTGCATCCTTTTGTATATCATTTAATGTGAAATTTTATTATGAAAATAATAAACTGCTTACAACATTCTCTAGTAGTTTTTATTTTATTTCAAAATTTTTAATGGTTTTGGAAATTGCCAATCTCTAGTACATTGCAGTAGCTAGTAGGCCGTCAAAAAATCCATTTCTGTCATACTCCAGCTTCTCTTTGACCAAAGATATGTTACCACCGTTGTTTCTGGTTAGACTTTGTTTGTTGTGAGTAATTTTTATAATCTTGTCCCTTTAGTCTAGTTCGTGTGTACTTTTCAGCTGGGTTAGTTGTTTTCTTCTACCTGAACAGGTTTTTGTTTATATTTCATGGCCTGCTACGTTGCTTATAGGTAGGAACATTGAAAAACGCCGATTTGTGTGAAAATTGATGATACTCACAACCTTATTATCATTAGAAAGGTTATCATATTCTACGTTTAACCGCATAAAATAAATTAGGCATTCCCTTTCGAAAAATTCAAGTTATCGCTGATCGAAGTTTCCTTAATTAATCGACCGATTTCTCCAAGCATAAATGTAATTTAAATTTGACAGTCTCATCAAAGCTGACGCATTTTATGCTTAGTAACACGGCAAAGTCACAGCCTTCCAAATTTTATAATCTCTGCGATATTCAATTTTTTCCTGATATCTACTTATACCGAAAATGGTCATTTACACCTAAACGGTTCGCTTTAAGTCCCATGTATGATACATAAAGTCACAATAAAATTCACCAAGGTATCTGAATATGCAATAATATATGGGGTATTCCATTTAAAAAAACATAACTTTGATACATTTCGTGCTTTTGGGACACACTCGAATAACGTGAATATCCCTGTAGAATATCGTCAGTATACTGCAAAAAGTGCCCAAATAAAAAAATATTAAATCGCAAATGGCTGTTTGAAGAAATTATTGTAGTAACAAATCATTCAACGCGTTTTTTTAGAAAACAAAGAACTCATAAACTTTCACTGCGAGTTATAGTATTATAGACATAAGGTTCAGTAACCTTATCTTCAGTAACTTTGAAGAAATTAGACTACATTTTTGACTTGGTCACGCTTTATCAAGGTAAATTTTATTTTTCTTAAAATAATAAAGATAATCAATCACAATATTTGAGACACAAAGTCTGATTCAGATTCAGAAAAGTTTGATTCCGGGGCACTGTTTTTCTTGTTTCCATCTACAGGGAGGGACTTTTACCAGCTGTGATAGTCAAGCTAGTAACTTTTACGTCATATGTCTCAAGTCAAGTTGGCCACTTGTACCTGCTAACTTATTAGTTTAACGGGCTTGGTTAAAATGAGCTGTTAAATAAACTGGCAAACAAATGAGCATTGACTTTCTAAAAGAGACGTAATTATTCGTAGTCATCAGTACCAAAAACGTTAAATATCGAGTTTTGACTTTACCTTTTGCAGTATACAGATCCACTCATTATGTCATTGGCAGTAGCAGTATAAATAAGTAATAGTTTTATAAAAAGTTCCTAATGTCGTACAGAAGTGTATCAAAAAGTTGCATGCAAGTTGTGTTTAGTGAAGCTTTTGTGTTGCTAACATAGCAATATAGGAGATGTTATGGTCAAATTTCAATTAGTTATGCTACTACTAGTTCAGCACTAATAATAATTGAGTCAATGTTTTTTTGTTAAATAGCACTATTGTCTTTTGCATGAGGGTCCAAATGGGACCATTCGTGAAGTACATATTGATCAATAAAAGCAATCATTGACGATTCCGGTACTATACGTATTATTGATAGACACTAACTATTCAAGCATCTTCTTTTTTGCGTACTATAAGCAAATTAAGTAAGTTACTATCATCACACTTTTAGTACTTTTTGTGGAAATAACTCATCCGTAAGATTCATTTTTTTTAACTTACCGAAAGTAACGTTCCAAGGTTGTTCTTCTGCTGTCTTATAACAAAGACAACTGTAAACCCATTGGTGTTATTCATGACAGATGTGACCACAGATGAGCTGGGTAGAGGAACATTGCCGTAAGGTAGTCTGAATTTGTACGCTGGGAACTTTGAAATAGGTCCTTCGATGAGGGATACTCCAGGATCCTTGGCGGTGACATTTATGAGCTTGAGGATGTCTACTTCCGCTGAAAGTGAAGGTTTAATTTAATCCGTCATTCGACTATCCAACACCTAACCTAGCCCCTACAGTAAGCAACACCCACACTAACCACCACTTAACCTAGCGTTTGACATAGTAGGCCAATGGTTAGGTCCCAGAAAAGGGCTTTTGTACACAAAAGGTGGCAAAGAAATGAAATTTGCTGGGATGGTAGACATTAGTCCCCTAAAACTACTCCTAAGTTTGCGTTCTCAGGGAGTTGCCTCTCGAGGGGTGAGGGGGTGAAAACTCCGCTTTGCGACGATTTCGACGAGTTTTCAAGACCTCACCCCTCGATTGGCAACCCTCCGAGGTCGCAAACTTAAGTGTAGTTGCAGGGGGACCAATGTCTTTTGCAGACACAACCTTTTTTTGGGACCTAACGATTAGCCCCTTTGCCGCCACAGTGCCAGGGGTCCCCTGACAGGGTAGGCAATGGCACTCTGGGTTCTTCTATTTCCATGCATGATGAGAAACAATCTGCTGTTCATTTTAGGTGTCGGTCATAGGAAAGGTTGTAAAAATGAGGTTCGATTTTTATTTAATTAGACATGCTGCAGACCACATTGAAACAGGCACAGATTCTGAAAACACGTTTTCATGACAAATTGATTACGTGATTTCAAAACTGCGGGTCACTTTAAGGGTCCAGGGTATAGAGCGCGAAATTGAGAATCCAAGGAAATGCGTATTCCCGTGTTAGCGAGGAGGCGTGGCCGCCTGTTCCTTTCTCTAGTATGTGTGTCTAACACTAAGGGAGGTAAGTCCAAAAGTCCAAAGGTGAGGTAAAAAGGTCCAAAGGTCACCATAAAGGTCAGCTTCTGACGTTACCTTCAAACTTACTGCAATGATTCAAAGGCAAATTGAAGAAGAAAGCTTGCGCTATGTCACTCCGGTGGCCTTCTTTTGATGTCGTGTTTGGTTGTTAAGTTACAGATACTTGAAAAATGTAGGATTTTGCACAGCCGGTTTTTTGCGCACTAAACATTGTTTTTGAAAAAGTTGCTCATTATGTCATTCATTAAAGTCAACTGGAATTGCGGTATAACTATTGGCGGAAGCAAAATATCTAACTTAAGATTTTCTGTCGATACAACCCTTATTGCTGCTTCTCAGGAAGAACTAGTAGCTCTGTCAAACATTTTAGAACAACACAGTGCAGCATACGGTCTTGGTATTAACTACAACAAGACCAAGGTTCTGATCGTAGATAGAGAGAATGACAATCATCGAGAAATAAAGTCAATAGGCCGTTGTGAGGTAGTTCAAATTTTTGTGTACCTCGGTTCTTTGATCGACAATTCGGGTAGCTGTGAGAATGACATTCGACGGTTCATTCAACAGGCACGGGTGGCCATGACAAGGCTTACTAAAATATGGCTTGACAATCACATCACTAAAGCTACCAAAATGTCGCTGGTTCAGTCTCTTGTGTTCTTCATGTTTTTGTATGCCTCGGAAACTTGGACTGTTAAAAAAGTAGATCGAGCTCGCATAGACGCTTTTGAAATGTGGACGTGGAGGAGAATGCTGAGAATTCCTTATACCGCCCATCGAACTAATGTTTCCATACTGGATGAGCTCGGTAGTCCAAAGAGACTATCCTCCATTGTGTCCACGAAAATGCTTACATTCTTCGGACAAATCACAGAAGCGATAATATGGAGAAACTTGTAGTTCAGGGTCACGCCTCGAGTGGGCGGCGCCGTGGCCACTCCTCTACACGCTGGGTGGATACGACGAAGCAGAGGCTAGATATGAGTATCAAGAGCGCCACTGAACTGACAGAAAATCGCGAACGATGGCGAGCTACAGTTCTCAAAGCTATTGATAATATTCGTGTCGCCAATAATCTAGCTCCGACTTAATGCATTTTACGAGTTCACAATATGACTGTTAAGACATTGTTGCTATTTCTTGCTGTTCTGTTCGGAATGAGACTCTGCGTTTAACATGGCAAATACATATGTATAAATGTGTGTACTCAGGCCCCTTATGCTGCGTTTCCACCAGAGATGTGCTAGGAAAATGTGTGCAGCGAGGATGTGTAGCGGAGCTGTGAAACGGTGTGAGTGCTTCTACCAGAGATGTGCTAGGAAGATGAGCTGTCTCTCGCAACGCGTTTCTAGCGCACATCTCTCGAAACACATTGATAGCACACATTCCTCGCTAACATGCCTTGCTTTCTACGTATACAGAAACTTCACTCCGCTAAGTCGTTTCTACCAGGGCTGTGCTGAGCGAGGCGAGGTAATTCAAGCGATTCTATTGGTTCATTAAAAACACATTCCTCTTAACACATCCTCGCACATCTCTGGTGGCAACGCAACTTTAAGGTAGAAAAACTCAGCGAGCTCTTAAAGTAAGAAGTTCATATGTGAAATCAAATAATGAAAAAACCAATCTTGAAATGGAACATACACATTACACACATACAAAAACATATCGCTGTTCTGTCCTTTCTATTATACAATAGACAAATCCCTTACGTCGATGTACGTTCTTGCTACATACTCACCAAAAAGTTCACTGGCGGGCGCTTTCGGATTAGGATGATGTGTGTCATGTTGTTCGGAGTCGATCTCATTCTCAGCCGGGTTTACGGCGGATGCAACTCCCACGAGGCACCACCACACCACCCAGGGAATCACCGTCAAACTCAGCCGGTTCATATTGCACTGAAAAGAAACAAATAAGGTGTAACACAGTGGCGCATTTCCCAAAGTTGCTTTTCTCTTGTTCAAAAAGTTTCGTTTTAGTTGATACTCATGTACACAACTAAGAATTTTTCATGAATCAGAGAGTCTATTGCTCTCATATACGAGCATTGAAAATAGTACTACTTTTCACCAGATAGTAAGTACCAGCTATAAATGAACGGCATAAATTGTTTTTCATATCTTACGCTTCAGCCTAAGTTATCAACAACACATATCATGGGTTTGAAAACAATGGTCAAACCATTACAACCCCTTAGTGTACACAAAAATAGGTATATGATGTAATTCGTTACTCTCTGAATCATTATATTTACGAGTAATATCATTTGAAAGTTTAAAACAAAAGGAATTCAAATTTAGCCAATCTGTTTGAAGCGCGCCATACATCAGCAATGCATTGTTGCACTGACAACTCCTATATCGCGGTATTGACCCAATTTTAACGAAAACTGCTATTTTATGATTTGTCTTCCGTCAAGAGTATGCCCCAGTGGGTGTCATCTCTTGACTGTGTCACATGAACAAAAGTTCTGTGAGAGAAAGCTTTGTTTTGTGAATTGTGCAGTTAATTGTCAAGTTAAACGCAACCTTATAATTTTGTAAATCTCGTATCTCGAATCGCCGTCCTTTTGTTTTTAGTTACTGTGCGGCAAATAATCTATTTCGAGAATTTGTACACATTTTCGAACTAGTAACTTTTGTCAAACGAGGCATAAATTCACCATAATGGACAGATTTGCAATTATCGCCCGCAAATTATTCACCGTACGATGTTTTGTCTTAAAAACATAAATATTGTCGATTTTTCGGATGAACCAAAGATCCGGAAATTGGAAAATTTTCGACTTTCGTCAAACGCGACTAAAATTCAAAACAATGCCCAGATTGGTAATTAGCGCCCTCAAATTATTATTTATAGAAGGTCCAATACAGGTTTCTGATTTTTTACATGAGCCTGAAGATACGGAGACTGGATAATTATTTTTGACTTTCATCAACGAGACCTAAACCCACAACAGCGACCAGATTTATAATTATCGCCCTCAAATCATTCAGAATACGATGTTTTGCTTTTACAGAACGTCCAATAAAGATTTTTTTCGATTTTTTTGAAGAACTCAAACATCCGGAGATTGCAAAATTTTTGACATTCGTCAAACGAGACTTAAACTCAAAACAATGAAGATTTGTGATTAGTGCCCTCAGCTTATTCAGAATACAATGTTTTGTCTTGACAGAAGGCCAAATAAAGATTTTCCATTTTTTTGTACGAGCCCAAACAATGGCCAGATTTGTAATAAGCACCCTGAAGTTATTCAGGATATGATGTTTTGTCTTGATATTAGAGGGTTTAATGAAGATTTTCGATTTTTTGGATGGACCAATGATCCGGAGATTGGAAAATTTTTGACTTTCGTCAAACGAGACTTAAATTCAAAACAACGGCCAGATTTGTAATTATAGCCCTCAAATTATTCAGAATACGATGCTCTGTCTTGGTAGAAGGTCTGATAAAGATTTTCGATTTTTTGAATGAACCCAAAGATCGGATGATTTGAAGATTTTTGACTTTCGTCAAACGAGACTTAAACCCAAAGCAATGGCCAGATTTGTAATAAGCGCCCTCAAATTATTCAGAATACGTTGTTTTGTCTGGATAGTAGGTCTATTAAAGATTTCCGAATTCTTTGAATGAACCCAAAGACTTGGAGGTTGAAAATTTCTGGCATTCGTCAAGCGAGACTTATACTCAAAGCAATGGCCAGATTTGTAATTACCGCCCTCAAATTAATCAGAATACGTTGTTTTGTCTCGATAGTAGGTCCATTAAAGATTTTCGAATTCTTTGAATGAACCCAAAGTCCTGGACTTAGAAAATTTCTGACTTTCGTCCAGCGAGATTTATACTCAAAACAATGGCCAGATTTGTAATTAGCGCCCACAAATTATTCAGAATGCGATGTTTTATCTTATCTCTTCCGTTTGTCTGTTCCCCCGTGACGTCAGGGTTCTGGCGGGGTTCACATATTTTCCTAACGTTCCCGGCTTTCTCGTGCCCCAAAAAATCGCGGAAAAATATGAGAAGTTTGTTATGCCATACTCTAGCATATGCAATCGTTAAAAAATTCATGTCCATTTCATGAGGTTTTTCGAAAATCGACTAACCTATGATTTTGCTTATTTATCTGACGACATCTATTGAATAAATGTAATTGCAAAACTTATATTAGCGACTCTATCAAGGAAATTGGAAATTCGGAAGTTAGTGTTTTCTTTTGTACTCAGAGAATAAATGACGATAGTTTGGAGGCTGCCACACAGAACGGAAGCAAGAAACCGACTTGTATAGAACGGATGACTGAGTATACCCGCCACTGTCTCGTGAACCGCCATCCACTTTTTATAGTTTCTGGGGCGAGCTTCAATAGCGGAGCGTGACAAAAAGGCTTTAAAAGGCTTTGGACTGGGTTAGCCGCAACGCGACCTCCCGGCCCACTGAATAATACGTTGAAAGGAACGTATTTCAGTCGACCTTCCAGAAGGTATTATAACGTATCCTTAAAAAAGTTTGATTCAGATATTTTAAATTATTTTTCTCCTTTACCCCTCAGAAGCTACTGGATATATCAGACGGTGGTCAAACCCATAGTAGTATATGGCGCTATTGTCTGGTGGCAGAAATGCCTACAACGGACAGCCAGAGTCAGGCTGACGGCAGTGCAATGCACCGCCTGTTTGGCCATCACTGGAGCCATGTCTACCACACCAACGCTAGCCATGGAGACCCTTCTAAACTTAATACCTCTGCACATTGAGGTGGAGATAGTTGCAAATACAGACTGCTATCAACTGGCAGACCTCACAAAACGGAACTAAGAACAGACTCAACGGGTATAATAGGTGAAATTACCCATCATAATATATTCGAAATGGTCTCGGACTATATGGTTCCCCAAGCGCACATAGAGCGATGCTGTAACGTCCTTTTCCCAGGCAGGGACGAATGGAGGAGGGATGGCTTCATATCACCCTCCGATCTTGCGCTATTTACTGATGGCTTCAAGTCTGAACTGGGGGCAGGAGCGGGAGTAGTTGGTACTAATCCAAGAGTTGAAACTTCAGTCAACCTTGGGAGGCATACCACAGTCTTCCAAGCAGAAATGATTGCCATAGAGCTGGGAGTCAGGGAACTAATCAAAAGGCCCCTGACAAACAGACCTATAAAAATCTTTTCGAACAGCCAGGCTGCATTGAAAGCACTGTGCTCCAGTCGGGTTGATTCAAGACTGGTATGGAACTGCATGCACCTCCTCAACAAACTCGGAACGGGAAACAGGGTAACATTGATTTGGGTTCCGGGTCACAGCGGAGTGGAAGGCAATGTATTGGCCGACGCGCTCGCAAGAGGAGGAGCTGAATCTGAATCTACCATAGAACCAGAACCATTTGCGGGCATTGCAAAAAGCACTCAGACTGGGCAGTGAGAAAAGCACTCCTGAACTGGCGAGATACACCAGGGCTACTGCACTCGAAGGCATTTATACCCCTCGAGTAAGGCCCCCCCTAGGATCATGGAATGCCAGCGGACGGGACATGGTCGTCTAAGGAACCATATGCGGAAGTTGGGTCTTGAACAAACTTCAGACTGTCGCTTCTGCTACGTGGAGAACGAAACAGCGGAGCATATCCTTTGCTCCTGTCCAGAATTGGATAATGCTAGGTTCCAGACATTCGGATTTGCCCAACAGGAACCTCATGACTTCAAGGAAGTTTCATCCTTCACGTTGATCGCCTTCGCAAAGAGGTGTGTTTCAGTAAAAGATTATATGGACTAGAGAAATCGTTCTCAATCAATTCGATACAATCAACAACATTTCTGAAACTTATGCGGTGGCTGTCTATCTTTTCCGCGTGCTTCTAGCCAAATCGAATATACCGAAACCTAAATAACCCAAAAAACAAAGGAAGATGTCTTCATTAATCTAAGTCACCTAAAGCAGGGACTCTCTGTCATCTTGCAAAAAGAGAGGTCCAGCCCAAATGAATTGATATATGCGGTCTTCTAGAAGAGTACAAATATCATAGTACTTGATTTATTTTACAAATCTGGAAATACATTTCTCGCACGACTTTGTAATATCGATTAAGGCCCGGTTGTACAGCGAGCTTAAGCTTCGGCTTAAGGTAAGCCGACGTTAAACCACGTCAGTTGCAAAATGTCCGTTGTACAATCCAGTCTTAACCCCCCACTTCAAGCTTAACACGAGCTTACGTAAGCCGAAGCTCAACGCAAGCTTAGCTGAGGTTTAAACCTGACCTGATACAAGTGTGATACAAGTGACATGATATGTCAAGGAGGAAACTTCAAATAGCTTGTCACTTTATTAGGTCATATTTTTTGAAAGATTTGTGTCTGATTTAACAAGGAGAGCAAATAAAAGAACAGAGACAGAAACGGTCATTGCCGAAATTTGATACAAACTGTCGTAAGTGCCTAAGCAAAAAAGGTAACTTTTCAGATGATTATGTCAGTACGTATTGCTTCACTGATGCCAACAGTAGTGAATTTCATTATCAACCAGGTTTAACTAAGCTGACGATTGTACAACGGATGTCGACTTTAAGCCTGAGCTTAGCTAAGCTTAGGCTTAACAAAGCTCGTGTTAAACCCGCATTTGTACAACCGGCCCTAAGGGACAAGGAGATAAGGAGTAAGATAACTTAATAATTTGCATTAATTAATTACCCAACCTAGCTGTTAGCAATTGACAAACCATATGACTAAAGACCGGTTTCTTAATGTCCAGTTGAATATTTATCTGGAAGTTACCGGTTAACTATTAGATAAATTGTTTAAGCAATTGAAGGTTTAACCTACGAATTCACGTAAACATTCTGACAGTTGTATCCATAGAAACGCTAACTGGCAGCTACCTAGCTGACATTTTTAACTGGACATTGAGAAACGGGATGCTTATATCTGCAGCACATAGTACCTAAGTCTAGTAGTCTTAAATCTTTTTTGAAAATTTCAATCACAGGTTTCAAAAGAGTTTTTAAGATAAATTCGTAGAACTTGTACCAACTATATAAATAGGAAAAATTTCTAAAGTACTACTATTCTTGCAATAACAAAAAAGTGAATTGTGAAGTTTCCTGTTTTTTTTTTCTTTAAAAGTTAAATAGTTGAATAACTGTGGTAGAGAAATATGTAATTCAAAATTAATTATTTCAGAACATCTTCTGTTACCAAATTTTACAATATCTTAAGCAACAAGCTTATTCTGGTATCTTCCTCGATTACGTCAATGATTCGTGGTACACCAGATTAATAAATTTGGACACATTTATGCAACCAAGTCCACTTCTTAGAGCAGAAACGCTATCGTGCAAATAATTACGTGTAGCTTACATTATTTCTTTTACTCTTTAATCTGTTAAGCTGGTTAGGTCACTGCACCTTTCCTTCCAACAGAAAACTAAAAGGCACCTATATATTACCTGTTGTGTTTGGGACACATTTTTCTGCTTAGTATGCTTGATGCCAGTGCATTGGTTATCAATTATCAGATATCTATATGTCTCAAATAACGCTGTTAAACAATTTCTGATCGGAAGTGCATACTATGCAATTTGGCCTTAATGTTGCAGGTTTGTGATGATACAAATTATACTACACACTTCTATAATTATGACAGACTATACTTTAACACCTACCAGAAAGTTACAACGATAATATTGCATGATTTTATATGAGTCAAAGGAAAGGATAGCGTGTGGTAGTAACACATAATTAATAAAATGTCATGGATGTAATATTGCCAAATTTAATATTAATTAATTAACTGTACTAACAAAACAAAAAAATTAAAAGAATAGGCAAAACAATCATAAAATGATAAAATCTTTTATGAGCACATGGACTTAGGGCGACTCTCATGTCAAGATATTCTGTAGCGCACCTGAAAATAAAATAAAGCCACTGAGCACACTTACTCCGCAAACTTGACAAAGTAAATAAATCAAGTATTGTCAGTAATAATTATGTCAGTAATTAACCAGAATGTTCTTGCTAGATTGTTATACTGTCCCAGTGACGACAACGCACTGACCATTCCAGAATGTACAAGGCTTTTCGTTCCGAGTACTGTCAAACCATGGTGCCTACAGCAATATCTCTTTCTTTCTCCTTTTCTTTGTAGTCTAGACCACTTGGTAATCACACTCTATGTTTAGAGGTGCAATGGACACCAAAATGCGAGGGTATGTCCAGACGTAGAGCCTTGTGTAATACCCTATAAGCTGTGCAATGGTCCCGGACCAGCCCAAGGTATAGCCACAAGAAACAAAACATGCCAATAACAAGCCAAAGCCTTGCGGATCACCCTGTAGGGTCTACGCAATGCGATGCAATGCAATGTATGTAGATATACACTTCCACATGTGCATGGTATGCGATAAACCCCCGGTGTAGTGAGTCGGTCTCTTTTATCCTTCACCGTTCTCAAATACTCCTGTATCTTTCTTGTAAGGCTTGTATGTAGATGGCCTTGACGTTTTCTTTCCGTAACATTTTTCCTATCCTGTCTGTTATTCCAGGCACATAGGGTAGAAAAGCTCGTGCTATCGGTTCAGGTTCTTGTTTTGCTCCATTTCTTCTCATTGTTCTTGTTATTTCTTTCTCTGTATAGCCGTTTGCCTTAAGAGCGTTCTTTAGGTGTGCCAGTTCGGTGTCGAGTTTCCCTGGTTCGCACACTTTTTCTGTTAAAGTTCTAATAGTTCCATATTTTTGAGATGGGTGGTGGATTCTTTATGTAAGTACTGGTGAGTATGTGTTGGTTTTCTATATACTTTGTGTCCTATTCTAGCTCCATTTCTTGTTAGAAGAACATCAAGGAATGCCAGTTTTTTGTTTTTTTATACCCCCTTGGTGAAGTGGATATTCTAATGCACGCTGTTCAGGTGTTCTAGAAATTTTTATAGCCTTTCTCTTCCGTGATTCCAAATGACAAACGTATCGTCCACGTATCTGAGCCATATCTTGGGCTTGTATTAAGCGCTTTTCAATGCTGTCTGTTTGATCTTCTCCATTACAAAGTTCGCTACTACTGGGCTTAAAGGGCTTTCCATGGCTACACCTTCGATTTGCCCGTACATTTTGGAGTCTCAGACGAAGTAGGTTGTTGTTAACACGTGCCTGAAAAGGTTTGTTATGTCCTCTGGAAATACGTTCTTCAGGTGCTCAATTGCATCGTTTAATGGCACCTTTGTGAACACTGACACAACATCGAAGCTGACCAGCATATCGGCTTCGACGTAGCTTATTATTCTGCAACATCGTCATCTGGAAGACCTTATAGGGGCTAGTCATGAAAATATAAACGTAAATCTGACATTTTCAATATAACCACCGTATTATCGAATATTATGGATTTCACGCTAAGAACAATCAGAGCAATGAAACGTACATGCATGCCATTATTTAAAAAAAATGTCCTCAAGCACGCACCGCTGCGGCAAAAGTACAATAACGTAGATTACGCTGAAAAACCAGACGATGTTGCTTCACTATAAACAAAGACCATTACGTAGAGGTTGTAAAGTGCGAGTTCAATGAAATAGAAAATCAGGTAAATTACCATTTGTTTACGGTACGCTTTGAGGTTATTTCAATTTCATACGGTTTGCGTAACCGGATTTTTATCCTTATACTAGGTTGAAGCTTCCTGCGGATTCTACCAGAATTCAGTATCGGATCTGTCTTTTTGTTTAACGAAATTTGCATTTGGGCATAATATTATATAAAAGAACAAGAGAGTCTCAGAAAATAGATAGTCATCAACGCCTGTCAATTAAGTATATTCTTTTTTCAACTCAAAGCTAAAGAATGTTCCGACCACCGAATAAATGCTCTTGTGAGTCATATCTTTTCGTAAGGATTTTCGAGGACTTTCGTAAAGCGGCCTACAGACGCTGACTCATGTACTTTTAGCTCTTTCAATAAATTTGCATTTGAATAATGTTTCCTTTCAATAAACCATCTTTTAGACCATTTCAATTTTGATTTTCTTGTTCGTTTATGAAGTATAAAGGGTGCCCCAACTACTGCTAAGAAAAGTGGTGTTGGCAAAACATACCTTCGTCAAGCAAACAATAACGCACTAGTTTTAAATATAACTCCACCCTACTATTCTGTGTTGCATGAAACGTGCTAAGATATCAAGTCTATTCAGGTATCGCAACAGGTTTCAATTTCAGTAGGAACTTATGCAACTGATGCAAGTTTCATGAAACCTTAAGTCGATTTAGGTAGCGCAGCATGTATCAACGTCTGTAGGCCGCTTAAGAGTAATTCAGAATTGAATATTCACCAAGTTAGACTCCGAAATCAGTGACAGCCAAGTAGAAAAGGAATGGTTACCAGAGAGAGGTTCCATTTGAAATGAATGTGTTGACGTAGATTTATTTGGACATGAACCAGGTCGTAAATGCGTGCTTTATTGATTTTGAAAAATTCTATGATAAGAGTCCAACATCATAAACTTATAGAAATTTTAAAATTATTAAATATTTATAATCGGGATACCACAATTTTAGCAAATCTGTACTCCAATCAAAGAGCGAGACTCAGAATTTATGATGAAGTGGAGATTTTGCACTGGGTTCGCCAGGGTTGTATACTTTCCTAACTTCTGTTTAACGCATACAGTGAGGCCATTTTCAGTGAATGCCTAAACGACTGTCAAGAGAGAGTTGCCGTAAATGGTCAGATTATAAATAACGTGCGTTTTAAGCCAATGACACTTTCGTAGTGTTCGATAGACTGATAGACTGGAAGGTCGGTTGTACAACATTTGCAAAAACTATGGGCTGAACATGAATCTGAAGGAAACCAAATACACGGTTTTCACAAAAAAAATACAATCAGAAATCTTACAATAGACAACGTGCCAATATAGCAGGTAAGAAAATATAAATATTTAGGAAACTGCCGATGAATGTCAGGGAATAAGAGCTGGAATAGAGAGCTCAACGAACTGCATTTGTAAAACCGAAGAAAGTTTTTGCAGCCGAGCTACATTTGAAACTTAAAGTACGAAGTCTAAGGTGTTGTGTCTTTTCGACTCTGCTATAGAGTTCCGAGACTTGGATGCTTAAGAAGGTGGAAATGGATAAACTAGAAGCTTTCGAAAGATGGTGTTATCGAACAAATCTGAGTATCTCTTGGACTCTTAGACCGATAGGGTCTTAAATCTGGAACTACGACAGAGAATCCAAAACCAGGTGGAAATAATTAACACTCTCAAGAGGAAAAAACTAGAGTACAGTGGTCATATGTAGGTATTAGTGAAAAACGTTATGGAGGGAAAATCAAGGGCAAGGGAAGCCAAGGAAGACGAAGAACATCTTGGCTGAAAACTTGAGGGATTGGTTTGGAATGACCCCAAATAAATTATTTAGAACAGCTGAAATAAAGTTAGGATTTTCATGATACTATCCAACATCTGCTAAGAGATGGAACTTGAGGAAGAATGTCTCAAAGTTTATTTTAGTTTGCAGTTCAATTAAACCAAACAGTCAGCAGAATTGGCCGCCCCTTAAGATCGGTGACACACAGGAACTGAGCATATGATAATATGATAATTTTGAGTCAAGACGGAGTATGATTTTCGAATTCCAGTATATCCAGAACTTAATAAAGCCAACCTTTGAAAAACCGTAAAGTATCTGGATGAGCGGATGTTATCCTAGACTGTAAAACAAATAAGTTAGAGACAACATGTAGACTACGACTACTTTTAGCTTTATTGGCTAGTTACTACTTTAGAGGTACAATAACGTAATAAAGTTTTTGTAATAAAAAATGTTTAAGGTCCTTATGGAGATGTTTGAAACTATTATGAGTTTTTAGTGATTTTGAGGACGACTATTTTTGTCATTATGGGCCGGTTGTACAATGCAAGCTTAAGCTTCGGCTTGAGGTAAGCCGACGTTAAACCACGTCAGTTGCAAAGCGTCCGTCGTACAATGTTGGCTTAAACCCCACTCCAAGCTTAACACAAGCTTACGTAAGCCAAAGCTTAATCCGTGCTTAGGTGAGGTTTAAACCTAACCTGATACTAGTGATATGATATGTCAGGGATGAACCTTCAAATTGCTTGTCACTTTAATAGGTCATATTTTTTGAAAGATTTGTGTCTAATTTAACAAAGAGAGCAAATGAAAGAACAGGGACAGAAACGATCGTTGCCGAAATTTGACACAAACTGTCATAAGTGCCTAACCAAAAAAGCTAATTTTTCAGATGATTATGTTAGTACGTGTTGCTTCATTGATGCCAACTGTAGTGAATTTCATTATCAACCAGGTTTAACCATGCCGACGATTGTACAACGGGTGTCGACTTTAAGCCTGAGCTTAGCTAAGCTTAAGCTTAAAAAAGCTCGTGTTAAACCGGTATTTGTGCAACCGGCCCTATATATGACGGAATCTCTGATGATGATTTAGGTATTAATGTACAATTATTTTTGTCTGGTATTGTAACATATATTGATTGTTTCAAATGACAGTTACCTGTATAATAAGTAACATATGCATACATATTATTCATAAACATCCCCCATTAGACAATGTCCTTGCAATGTCCAAAAATTATCCAAATTCGTGTACATTACTAGACAAATCATGAATTCCAAACAGATGTCCAAAGGTGTGTCATTTGGATGTCCACTGGTTGTCCACTTCGTATCATTTGTACGATTTTTGGAAGTCCTTAGGACAGCCTATGTATCCAGAAGCAGATATACATTGTACAACCAATGGCTCAGTGTGTGCTATCTGACCCATTTTTATGGTATATTGAAATGTTTATGTTATAATAATGGCAGACGACTGTGATTAGGTACCGTATTTGAAATTATTCTGCAGATTAATGACAAAAACATCTCCCACACCTCAAAATAACTAACGGTATCTATTATCTTGTTATAAAAGGTACGTGATAGTCGAGTTCATTTTAAATCACGATATGAGCTTGCAATATTTTTTTAAATATGTATAATAAATAAAAACCTACATTGTCAAAGTACCTGATAGTCCCATACATAAAATGCAAAAGATTTGTAAATAATAATTATACTAATTGGAGTTCTTAAAACATTGCTATTAGCATTTCAATGCCAGGTTGGTCTGACTAATACTAGTTGATTCAGTCTCATAGTTAATATATATGATAGATCTGCATGATAACCAAAGAATGAAAAAATATGGAAAAGCATTAACAAAAAATTCAAAGTAGTGAGTATAATAAATAAAACTAAAAAATAATAGAACAAAAAAAAGTTTAATACAGTGACAAATACAGGTTGCGAATGCCATAAATACATAAAATTCATGTTAATGGTGATTCTCAGTATTTCATAATATTAACCACAAGACAAAGCTATTATAATTAAGCATTATAGGTAATTTTTTAATATACCTGCCACAAATGTATTTTTATGTGGAAACTTCGGGTAATTATCATTTAGGACAGGTTTTCAGGAATTGTTATGAGATAATGTGATTATGGGTAGCACTAAGTCATCAAGTCACTAGAAGTTTTTCGAATTGTCCTTTGACATAAAGATACACTACTATGCATTGTATCCCAGCGCCTAAGCATGCACGGATGCACTATTTATAACTTAAAGCCCAAAAATAAATAAGGTACTTACACCTCTGTATAACTAGCTATATCTGTAGCGGGATCTATTGCTCCTTTCAGCATCCAAAACAACTGCTATCGACAGCAGCGCACATGTCGATGCAAACGAGATTCACAGGCCAGCGAAGACTGGGTGCCTGTCGGTCTGTTTGTGGACGGTCAGGCAGAAGTACACCGTGCGCGCTACCTATAGACAGAGCGTGCGCCGACTGGTCGCAATATCGACCAGTCTCTGGCGTAGAAGCGGGTACAGGTGCACCGGCACAGCGGCGTAGGCGTTTTGGTCCTTCGAGCCGGATACCTAAAGCCCCATTGACACTCTGTCCACAGCACACAACTGTGGGAACACGCTCTGCGCTTAACGTAATAATTCGCGCCTCCAATTCCTGTGTCGGTTTGCTTGAGATAGTCACTTTCCACCTATCCGGGAGTTGACTCCCAAGGAGGTGTCCTGGCTCTACACCACAATTTTAAAGCCGTCCTTATTTTTCTTTGATAGTTTAGCGGCATCAACATCTGGGGTTATTAGCCGCGTGGCACAGATCTTATTATATTGGCTTTATTAGAGCTTTTTGGAAAAAACTTGGCCTAAAGGAAATATTCGTTATCCTTTTATGTGTCATCAGCATAGCTATGACATTTGTAATAGAATTAAGGTTTTATTCTTTGGGTTGTTAGTGATATTAATAACCTCTATAAAAGTATCCTCTGAAGCACTCTATTTTACGATGTTATTAGCAAATTTAGAAAATTTTCTGTTAAACTCATCCCAAGTAGATCCCGAGTTGTTGTTTTTTTTTTTTTTTTTGTTACGGCTTCGACCCGAGTTGTTGTTATAGGGTTCTTTGCTAGTTGTACAATGATTACGTATTATTAATGCCACATGCATTTTGGAGAATTAGAAGAACTTCGGATCATATTATCGTTTATCAACTTTAATTTGGCCCTTTATTGCGTCTATTAAAAAAGTCAATTTCTCTCGCGGTTACATATTAGGTTATATTGCTTAGATAACTCTCTGAGAAGCTTATGGATACCTAAAGGCTTTATGTAGGCTGTGCCTAAAGTAGCTTAGACAAAGAAAGAGAGAGGACGGAACGCGCAACTGAGATTTCTGTTACCAAATGGCACCAAAAAACTACCACAATTTACCTGCGACAAGTGATTCCTGGCTTCTTTCTGCTGCTGTGGCTTTTACAACCGTAAGCTGCACACCACAATATTTTACAATGACTGATCTTAAAACGCTAAATATCATAAAAAATATTTTAGTGGCTACTCATTTTCGGTAACAGCTAATGACAGCTAATTCATATAGCATCAAACGGGCGTGCGGTATCCCCTCTTTCCTTATCTAAGGGCGTAGACGTTATGGTCATAAGCACAGCATAAAAAGTAAACCAGCAGCGCAACTCTTCAAATTGATGCGAGAAACTTGTGCAGACTTTTTCGCCTATTTCGTGATTCATTACCTATACACAGGATTAGGTTACTTTCAGTATACGCTTTGCGGTTGTGGAGTATTGCTGTTTTATTGCGTTTCTGCCGGTTTTCCGGGATTACCGAGTTACTATCTGCCCAAACTGTTTGTGTATTATCTTTTCATAGTTGTCTTTTAATTGTTATACGGACCACTGTACCCGCGCGTGCATATAATTGTAATCACTATGGGATTTTTTACGAATATAATATTATTCTCACTCAGGTCCTGTAAGAATCGCTTCTCTACGCGATGGTCGACGCGACACCCGAAAAGTTCAAGATCGTCAAAGTGTCCTCAAACATTTGGTTTCAGTTACGCTGTCGGTTTACTCTTTATGCTGTGCCTAAAACCTCGTTCATACTCTGCCCATAAAATACGTAATGTAGTTAAGACACAGCATAAAGAGTACTTATGCTGTGTTTGAGACAATAGTTGCATTCAGCAGAACGATCGGGAGCCGCTACTTTTGTAGCCGCTACATCTCAACAGTTGGCGTACTGCTGAAAAGCATTATTTATGCGCTCTGAGATATCACGATAAATAGCTTGTGACGCCTGTCAGTTGTCAGTGAAATGTCAGATGAGTGGTCACATTTGAGGTTATTAAAAATAAAACGATATGTCAGATTGTATCAATGTTTTGGACTGTGTAAAGTCAATTCATAAACTCGACGTTGGCGTTGCCGTTGCCGTTGGCGTTGACGTTCGTAGCACAAGGCTACCATTCATAAACTCGACGTTCGCGCCGTTAAGCTAGCTTTCCCATCGTGTTTGTAAACATGTTCTATTGCGATTTATCATCAGTGCTTTTGGCTTTGTGACAGATCCTTGAATTTTCCTGGTGAAAATGGACATAGAACCAATAATCGATACAGAAGACTTGAGAAAACCCAGAAACCTTTTGACAGCTAGACGTCAACAATAATAACATAACAATATCACATGACCGGTAACCGACGACTATGATTGGCTTATACGCCGGCTACGACGGTGGCTACGAACAGCGGACGGCAAAAGTTGAAAGATAGTTATGTCGAACGGCGTGCCCAACGGCATCGCCAACGGCGGACGTCGAATATAAATGGTCTTAGGCATTTCCATGTATTTATGTTGCAACGGCAGCGCCGACGTCGAGTTTATGAATTGGCGTTAAAGTAGTGTGGACTTTTTCTTTTAAATATGACAACATAACCTATAACAAGTGTCATAACATGTGACACTCACAAGGTCAATAGCAGCTTATTCCGCTCCGCTCCAATTGAGCGTACTTTTTTATCGCTACAAAAAATGGCGACCGCTGGAGCGGTAGCTGCTAGGTAGCGCACGCGTTCAGCAGAAAATTTGGTAGCTGCTCCGCAACTGTTGAGTCTGCTGAATGCACCCAATGACGCGTAACTTTAGTGTCGAGAAGAAACCGGATGAAGCTTGGTATTTGAGTTCTAGAGGCAACTTGCAAACATTCTGTCATTGCACCATACCCCAAAATGAGATGGATTGGAGATAGAGAGGGGGGATGTTAAAACGTGAAAGAAAGTCGTTAAGTAACCGAATAAAAATGCAGCTCTACGGGTTGAGAGAGCTTCTCTCAACACGTAGAGGCTGCTTCACAAAAACAAAGATTTACAGAAATGTAACCGACATCTAATATAAGTACACCTGAAGATGGTTTGAATAAATACAATACAATAAACCGAAACGTAGTGAAGAAAGATGCTAGTTTCAATGTTCGACCGAAAACCATGAAAAACAATCATAATTATTAATGCCACATGCAGTATTAAGAATTAGAAGAACTCCAGACAATCAATTTTAATATCGCATTTTATTTCGTCCGTTAAAACAGCTCTAAATCAGTTTATCTCTTTATTACTAATTAGGTATACAGGGTGTTAATTAAGTGTGTAACAAACTTTAACCACAAATGGTACTGAGAAAAATAGAAAGAAAATATCATATGAACATGGGTCCGGAAATGCTTCCTAAGGGAGCTACGCTCCTTTGCATGGGGCACCCTGAAGACGGTTTTCCCTTGATACTCTCGAAAGCGTTCATAACAGAATTACGAAATTGGGTTGCTTTTGATGCTGAATCTGATTCTGAATTCAGAATTTCAGAATTTTAATCAGAGGCGTATCATACGGGAGGAGTTAAGGGTAAAAGTAACCCCATTTTCTAAATGGTAATTTTTTTGACATTTTTGTACTAGAGTGTGGTAATCCAGAGATTTCTACGTAAAAATGGTCTCTTGGTATATCTCGATAGGGCTAACCGTCTTCGAGAAAAATGCAAATTATTGAATCGATGCAGGCTATTGTAAATAAATAAATGCATTTTTATCGAAGACGGTTAGCCCTATCGAGATGTACCGAAAGACCATTTTTACGTTGAAAACTCTAAAATACCATATTCTAAAATCCAAATGTCAAAAAATTACCATTTAGAAAATGGGGTTATTTTTACTCTTAACTCCTACCGTATAATACGCCTCTGATTGAAATTATGAAATTCTGAATTCAGGATCAGATTTAGCGTCAAAAGTTTACCCATCGTACCTAATTTCGTAATTTTGTTATGAGTGGTTTCGAGGATATCGAGGGAAAACCGTCTTCAGGGTGCCCCATGCAAAGGAGCGTAGCTCCCTTAGGAAGTATTTCGGCACCCATGTTCATATGACATTTTCTTTCTATTTTTTGGAGTACTATTCGTGGTTAAAGTTTGTTAACATACTTAATTAACACCCTGTATATTGTTTCGATAATTCTCTCAGAAATTTATTTTCTGTGATATCAGTAAAAAAATTGATGCAAAATATGCCCTCTCCAAAATCTTCATAAACACCTCAAACTTTATCTACATATTTATTGCCTATCTATACATGGTACTGGACAAGCTCCATGAATCCAGCTCCTTTGGATTTCCTTATTCTCTCTTTAACAGCTGATGTATCTTCACGCACTGTGTTGGGCATAATCGACTGCATTCTTGACTTCTGTAAGTGAAAACAAGAAGTTACAAGTACTTAGTATGCAAAGTGAGTAACTAGCAAGTCAAGATTGCGGTGTTGATGGAATTCAAAATTGTTTCTTGACGTGAAACTCTTACTTAGATAGTAGAGCCAAAAGAGCATAATATTATGTCGCTTATAATCAATGTCGGCAAACTGGGACGCACTTGTGGCCTATCGCAAGAAGTGACTCACCAATAATTAGGCCTATGTAAACGTATGGAGCCATTGCCTCAGACTGAACATTCTGCAGGCGAGAGCGATTAATAAATTATATAAAATGCAACGTATGGCCTGCATTAACATAACAGGAGCCATAAGAACAACACCGACTGCTGCTATGGAAGAAATAATTGGCATTACACGATGACCAGGACAAACCTACGTCTTATAGTAGGATTCCTGACTAGCCATTATCAACTCAGGAAATGCCTCCACACTATAGAGTAAGTGACACATGTAGATATGTAGCATGTTTGAAAGCGAAATCGAAACTGAATGCCTAGGGTTACCTTCTATTAGAGATTGTGCGTTCGGTGAGTCTTTGCCTTTATCTGCCCGCATAAGGGAGATGTCCCCTAGTCACTTGTCCACCTTTCTACAATTGGCAGGATGTAGGATGACCTGAGGAAGAAACTCCTTAGGAGGATGCACAATGAGTCAGTTGTGCCTGAATGCAGTGGGACTACTCACCCTTCCCACTTTACAGACACAGATACAGATAGCACTCAATGAAGTCCTATAACGCATACCAGCATTCGCAATGACAACTTACAACTACAATAATGATACAGCTTTAGCCCTGCACGCATGTGAAGCATGGACAATAAAAATGCAAGAAGAGAAAGAGCCTGAAGTTTGAGAAAGAAAAATATTGAGAAAGACTTTTGGAGGTACTAGAACCGAAGAAGGGCAATGGAGGAGACACACAAATGAGAAACTCATGACCTTATAGGTACAGGAAACAAAAAAAAACAGGAAAAACCGTGTCCAAAATAACGAGAAAAATACAGGCTCAAAGAGTCCGATGGGTGGATATGCAGATGCCAGAGTAAGAGGGTAAAAGAAGACGGGGGCGTCCAAAGAAAAATGGATGCATGAGGCACAAAAAGAAATAGGAGAGATCACTTCTGGCATTGTAAAAGTTATACAGCCGACAGAAGTAAATGGAGACCTATATTAGACAAGATAGAAGCCAAGGAACTATAAGGCCTACAGGGCTAGTTTATACAGAGTGAGTTTTTAGTGCCGAATTGGTCGATAACTCCACTACTGTGGAAGATGTGCAAAAAAGTTGAACATAAAAGTTGTATCTAAGAATATGTTCCTTGCTCACAAAATATATTTGTTTATACAGAGTGATCCATAACTACGTGGTGATTCAAACATATATTTGTTTAAACAAGATACCCTATATATTATCCCATATTTAAATTCTACTATTATATTATTATAGCATTATATAAAGTATTTCAAAAGTTATGACCATTTTAATATCCAAATCGCTATCAAAAGGTAATGAATCAAAAATTATTCCTTTTATATGGAAAGATAAAGAATATTTTCTGATTTTAAAATCGGCTGTGAAAAACGTCGACGACACATATTCGTATACAGGGTCATGTAGAATTCAAAATCTAGACTTTTTCTTTTTTTTTTTTAAATGCAACCCTCAATATTTTATTATACCAAAGAATTGACTTTAATCTGCTCTGTCATCACTTGTTATACCTACATTCATCAATTTCTGAAATGCTTCGATTTTTCTGCAAATTTTAAATAACACACCTTCTATTTATGTACTGAAATTCATTTATTTTGAGAAAATACTAACGAATTTTATTTGTACTTCAGGAACAACTATTTGACAAGTCAAAACACTGAATTAACGAGAGAGAAAATAAGTCAAATGTGCTGACGAATTATCAGGCAGGCTATGAAATATTAAACGACACAGTCCGAATAAAACGATTCTTCAATCTTTCAAATACATCAGCTTTAGGCTGCCTCCGTTCTGGATATTGCTGTTGATAGTTGACATATTCTAGAGGTAAGTACACAATCTCTCAAAGATTCTCCTAAACGCCCTTTATTTGTTCTTCAATGGAAAAATTAATTTTTAAAGCTCATTTTTGACACAGTATGAAATTATTGAGCAGGTTATGAAAACTGCCAATATTTCAAAGCCTACCTGATACATCTGCTCAATAGTAAATTATGCATCACGTCTACAAAACTGTTTACTCAGCATACTTGACTTTATTATCTCGAGGACTCAGGGTTTTGACTTCATCGAATACTATTATGACCTTATAATTTAGATGTTCGTTAAACAAAAACCAAATTCGCTAGCACTTTCTCAAAATAAGTCAATTTTAGTACACAAATAAAAGGCATACTTTAAATTTACAGAAAAATCGAAATATCTCTAGATTTTGCATTCTACATCACCCTGTATATGAATATGCGTCGCCGGCTTTTTTTACAGCCGATTTTAAAACTAAAGGATATTTCTTATCATTCCATGTAAAAAAATGCTTGTGATTAATTACTTTTCGATATACAGTACGATCCTTTGATTGTAGCCCCTGAATTAATCACTTTAGACCCCAAGCCTGCTAGTTTGTTGAAATTGTTCTATCGGGAGGAACCCAAAAGGTCACAAATATACAGGGTGTCCCGTTAAACATTTTGAATCGGACGTCACGTGGCCAAAAACAAATATCTCATTGGGTCACACAATAATATGAAAAGATACTATATTTGTTCTAATTTACACCTTCAAAATTAGAATTCTCTACTACTGCCCAGTTCCGGTATATTACTTGTCTTAATCGTCGTGGGACACCCTGTATGTAAATGATACAGCTTACCTTTCTGGGTTTGTCCGTGCTATCAACCCTAACGCCTGGTATGACGGTCATCCTTCTGGAGGCTGGCATAGCTGCCATCATTCTGAAGAGGTGAGCAAACTCGTCCTTCATCTTCGGAGTGGCCATCATAGAAAGCATCTTTTGTTCACGTTTCTCCAACACCTTCGGCCCGAATATATCGTCGAATTCTATCCTATCGACAACCTCAAGACACTGAAACGGCAAGTATGATTTATCCTTAGGTCTTTGAGAAAATATAAATATTTATCCAGTTTAATAAAAAATATAGTTATATGGTATGTGGGACCATAATCTTGTCAAGTCAATATTCAAAACTTCTCAACTTCTCCTAAACGACGCAAGTCTGCATTGGGAGAATTCGTCCCCGGGGCCGGTGAAGGGGGATTGATTCTCTTAATGCAGGGGTGGTGGAGGGAGAGCACTTGGACTAGAGTCGTCCGTCGTCGTCGTCCGTCCGAAACGACGGTATTCCCAGTTTTCTTGTAAAAGATTGCATTTATATATTTTCCAAGCCACTAACTCGATTATTCAACCTAATACTAACAACAGGAAAATATCCAGATATATGGAAAATGACAAAAATTTGTCCAATTCATAAAGGTGGAGTTACTGCTGATGTATCTAATTATCGTCAAATAGCCATTTTGAGTAACTTTGGAAAGTTGTTCGAAATCATTGTTTACGACACTATCTATTGGTCTGTCAAGGGTATGATATCAATGAATCAGCATGGTTTCATGAGCAATAGATCCACTATTACCAACTTGACTTCGATCACTCAATACATGTCTGAAGTGCTAGATTCGCAGGGGCAAGTGGATGTCATCTACACTGATATCCAGAAGGCATTTGATCAGGTTGATCACTTCGTGCTTCTGGATCAGCTCAGAGTAGTGGGTCTATCTGAATCGCTCTTATCGCTTATGAGGTCATATCTCCGTGGAAGAAAGCTGTATGTGGAATACGGTGGATTTAGGTCAAGTTACTATGAAGCCACATCTGGAGTGCCTCAAGGCTCCAATCTCGGACCATTGTTATTTTTAATCTTCATCAACGACTTGTCTTTCGAAATTAAATGCCTGCATCTGTTTTTTGCGGATGATCTCAAGATATTCACATCAATAAAATCGTTTGGTGATTGTGCCGTATTGCAAAATAATTTGACGTTAATTTCCTCGTGGTGTTCGCGTAATTTCCTCACTATTAATATATCTAAATGCAAAGTGGTGTCTTTTACGAGAAAGTCAAACTATTTGATTTATGATGATTATAACATCAACGGCCAGATTATTGAAAGATGTTCCTCTTTCAAATATCTTGGAGTCATATTTGATAGTAAATTAACATTTACCGAGCACATAAATCATATTACATCTGCTGCATCAAGATTGCTTGGATTTTGTATTAGAAATTGGAAGGGATTCTCTAATGTCAATAGCTTGAAGATACTATATTTTTCTTTTGTTAGAAGCAAGTTAGAATACGGAACCCTAATCTGGTCTCCTATTTACCAAAACTCAATTGATATAGTTGAAGCCATTCAGCGGAAAGCTTTAAAATATTTTTTCCTGAAATGTACTGGTGTTTACCCGCCCAGAGGATTCTGTCATAGTACACTGCTGGAAATGTTTAGCATTGATAGGTTATCCACAAGACGGAACGCTTTTGCGTTATCATTTTTATATGGACTAATGAATGGCATAACTGATTGTCCTTGTCTTTTGGGACAAGTTAACATTTGTGTTCCAAGGTTAGGTAACCGCCATCCACCTCTTTTTTATTGTAACCCCTATCATATAAACATTATGTTAAAATCTCCTTTAAATGTTACGTGCTCGTTATTCAACTCCATTTGTAAACATTGTTATATTTATAATGACAGCTGTGAGTCAATTATCAGCCACTATAAATCCGAGCTGAATAATACTGAGCACCTTTAGATTTAGTTGATACATCTTTTTCTATATTTTATAATGTTATTTCACACTTTTATATCTGATTGCTTTGTTTTTGCATTTCTGTAATTAGGTTCAACCTGTTAGAAATAAACGATAAATAAATAAATAAACAAGCTCTCGTCTTATGGGCTCCCTGTTAAGCTTTGCGGTTGGCTCGCAAACTTCCTCTCAGGTCGGAAAATCTCTGTCGTGGTAGACGGCTTTTCCTCTTCTTTCCATAGCATCAAAGCCGGGGTTCCGCAGGGATCGGTATTGGCTCCGGTATTGTTTCTGCTTCACATTAATGATCTACTCTCTAGCACTACAAACCCAATCCACAGTTTTGCGGATGACAGTACGCTGCATGCAGGCATCATGAGCAATAGACCGATCCCTGTGGTCGAGCTGGAACGCAGAAGACTGGCAGTGGCAGCTTCACTTTCAAAGGATCTCGATACCATTACCGCTTGGGGGCTTGAAAATATGGTTAAATATAATGCCTGCAAGACCCAGTATTGTACGCTATCAAACAAGAAGTGCCCAAGCCAACACCAGGTTCTAATGAACAACCAGGCTCTGCCAAGGAGTCACACATTCAACCTGTTAGGAGTCAACATTACAGAAATCTGATCTGGCACGAACACGTCGCGTCAATTGCAACAGCTGCTGGTAAAAAGCTTGGGTACCTATTTAAAGCCAGAAAGTATTTCTCACCATGTAACCTCCTCACGCTATATAAAGCCCAGATAAGACCTTGCCTGAAGTATTGCTCTCATGTCTGGGGAGCTACTGCCCCTACTACCCTGTCTATACCAGATGCCGTCCAGAGAAGGGCAATTCGACTAATTGGCGATTCGGCCTTAACGCGCCACCCTCAGTCTCTTTCTCACCGGCGTGTTATTGGTGACCTCTCACTCTTCTACCGATATTCCAACAGAAGCTGCTCCTCTGAGCTATCCTCTCTCGTTCCGCCGCTCATTGCTCCTATCAGATGTACCCGTGCGACCGCTGCATCTCATCCTAAGACGGTCGTTCCATACATCAAGAACCGAGCGGTACAATCGCACATTTATTTCCAGGGTATCAAAGGCTTGGAACGGACTGCCAGAAGATGTACTTGTTGGGCCTACGGGTATTGGCCCATTCAAATCTCGCGTTAACAAACTTCCCTTAACATAACCCTTTCACAGCAGCCGCGGTACTCTGGTATTTAGGCTCTGCCTGCGCGGTCTGCTCAGTTATAAAAAAAATTATACGCAGACGATTTAATTACTTGTGGTTGTATTGATCTTCAGGAAGATTTGAATGGGTTTATTCTGTTTTGTAGCAATAATGGTCTATTCCTGAAGTTAAAAGAGTGTTGTTCAATGACACTCACAAGTAAAAGTCAATCACTAATCTACCAATATCATCATCAAAGTCACAGACATGCTGTGAAATGCATTTACTCATTTTACGAGTTTCTCTTGGGATATCCTTAAGATCTTTAGTGCAGTAGTTTCCCATTTGCTTTCTGCCTCCTCATGCCGTTGACCAGATGATATCTACTGGTTCATCCGCCTTTAGGGGCAATTTCTCACCCCAAGGAGAAGAAGGTGTCCTGACTCTTCTCAATTCGTCCACCCAAAGCCGTTGGTTGAGAAGAGGTTGCTGTTTATACCGACAATAGTTCGGTTCCTTTTAGTCGCCTTTTACGACATGCAGGATATACGATGGGAGATATTCTAACCCGCCTCCACACGGAAAATATCATATTAACAATGAAATGCTGTCTTTCGTGACGAACTTCGTGAATTCGGTATTACTATCGACCGAAAGTTGGTTTTTCATAAGCGCGTGAATTATGTAATTAACTCTAGTCTTCGGATCTTCCTCCAATCAACTAAACCCACCCTTAATGCTCAATAATGCCTTTGTTTTGGAAACATTTTTTTTCTGGTAGTGTATAGTTTGGTCACCTAAATTGAAAACGAGATTCGACGGCGCATTCAACAGGCACGTGTAGGCATGACGAAGCTTCTTAAAATATGGCGTGACCATAACTTCACTAAAGTTACCAAAATGTCGCTGGTTCAGTCGCTTGAGTTCTCCATCTTTTTGTATGCCTCGAAAACTTGGACTGTTGAGAAGGCAAAAAGGCCCATCGAATTAACGTTTCCATACTGAATGAGCTCGGCAATTCAAAGAGACTATCCTGCATTGTGTCGACGAGAATGCTTACATTCTTCGGACATATACACAGAAGCGATAATATGGAGAAATTTGTAGTTCAGGGTCATGCCCCGGGTGGGCGGCGCCGTGGCCGTTCCCCTACACGCTGGGTGGATACGAAGAAACAGTTGCTGGGTATGAGTATCAAGAGCCTCACTGAACTAACGCGAATGATGGCGAGCTACAGTTCTCAAAGCTATTGATAATGTTAGTGTCAGCAATATTCTAGCTTCGACTTAATGCATTTTACGAGTCCACAACATGATTGTCTGTTAAGACATTGTGACTATGATGATGATGATGTTGACTTTTACCAGTCTACAATAATTTTAGTCCCCAGAAGGTAAAACCGTCAACTTGCAAGTAGATCACCCACTTCAAAGTAACAACTACCTTATCCAAATAATCTCTCAAATTCTTATCTTGTAGTTGGTCCGCGAGGTCACATGCTTCTAGCAGCTCACTACGCGCATCATTTTTATTGTGTTGCTGTATGTCTATCCTAACCAAGAGCATTAAGGCATTAAGCACCCATTCTGGATGTCCTTCTTCCTTCTTACTCTCCTGGATACATTTTCTGCTATACACTCTGGCCAGCTCCCACTTTTTCAATTCCAGGTGGTATCTTGACAACTCGTGATAGCACCAACACAGCTGATCATTAGTCTCGGCTTGCAGGAGACGCTTTTCAAATAGCTCAATTTGTTTTCTAGGAAGGTAAAAAAATTCAAATATGATTTGGATCAATATTCACGAATAGCTGAGTAATCGAAAATCTTTATTTGGTTTTCTATTAAGGTGAAATCGCATGTTGTGGATAGTTTAAGTGTCTTGATTACAAATCCGGCCGCAGGTTTTCAGAATTTCGGCCTCGTTTGGCGAAAATCACATATTCCAGATCTTTCAAATCTTCAGGTTTACATTAAAAATTGAAAATGCTTATTGGGCTTTATATTAAGACAAAACCTGTGTTTTGGATAATTAGATGGTTCTGACTACAAATATGGTCGCAGTTTTGAGTTTCAACTCGTTTGGCGAAGACAAAAAATTTCAGACCTTTCAAATTTTCAGCGTTGCCTAAAAAATCGAAACTTTATTGAGATGAAGCCGCATAATAGAGATAGTTTGAGGGTACTGATTACAAATAATATGGTCGTAGTTTCGAGTTGCAGTCATGTTTGACGAAAATAAAAAAATTCAGATCTTTCAGATCGTCAGTTTTACCTAAAAAATAGAAGATATTGATTTGGTTGTCTCTGAAGGTGAAATCTTGTGTTTTGGATAATTTGATGGTACTGATAACAAATTCGGTCACATTTTTTATTTTCGGTCTTGTTTGACGAAAATTAAAAATTTAAGATCTTACACATATGTTCAAATTTACCTAAATAACCGAAAACCTTTATTTGGTCTTCTATTACGATTAAACCGCATCTTTTGGATAGTTTGTTGATGCTGATAACAAAAATCCGATCACAGTTTTGCTTTTCAACTCATTTGACCATTTTTAGACTATTCCTAGTATTACACAAATTACGAGTTTATACAGATAAATTTCTTATGCAATTACAATTTATCTGTGAATAAATAATTTCTTGTATTAATTCAAAAGGATACGGTTAAAAATACAAAATTAATGAGTTGGTAACCCTATTACAGATATAATTTGATATTATGCAACTATTGCAATTTTTTTATAAATAATATCAATTCTGTTTTGAAGTACCTCTCTTTGTCGTTGAATAAAATGTATCCTTAGGATCAAAGTAGTGAGCACTACTACTAATAAAAAACCGGTTTCTACTGATCCTATTTCAGTCTCGCTCAACGGGTCAATTACAAGCTGCAGTATTAACAAATTAGATTTTATTTATTCATATGCGGATAATATTAGTGCAATTACTGAAGAAAGAGTATTCTAATACAGCTATACTTCAATATTCAACAATGCGATACCGCCTTACTCTATTCGATGCCTTGGCAATAAAAAACTCCAAAGAAAAGAAAGTGGTATAGAAACAATTATAAAACACAAGTTTCATTCAACGACAGGCTGCGATTGAATCATTCTTTAGAATCCACACAGAAAAAATACTGTTGCGTTTCCAATTAATTGTTAGTATTTGGATGTTTTTCCATCGCTTTAAATATATCTACAGTTGTTTCAAATCCATGTCATTGAAAGGATTCAATCCTTATACTCGAAGTAATCACAGGTACGCCAATAAATTCAAAATAATTTTATATTCGTTCTAACGATATGTATAATACTTCTAATACCAGTATTTACATATAATGCAATCAAAACATCCTTTTGTTTTCGAAATCTACCCTATGTTTCATTTAAGCAAAGCATACAATCTATTTAATGTACAAAAATTATTACTGCAACAGCAGTTCGTGATAATTCATCTGATAAAAATTCATTTTGTTTCAATGGCCCTTGTTGTTCGCTGAACTACAATCATTATTCTGCGGGAATGATGTCCGGATTCAATGAATGTAAAAAGAAAGAACAGAGGGATCATCTCAGTTTTATTATCGGCGTCAACCCGCCAACATGGACGAGGTTGTTTCGTTGTGTTGTTTCGGTGTTAGCTGTGTTGTGTCATCTCGTGATTTTGCGTATTGAATCAGCAATTGTGTGATTTAAATGTGTTCAGTTATATATTAAATGGAGGACCTACTGAGAAATTGGGGCTTAGAAGAGCTAACACCCACATTTGAATGCAGATATTTAGATTAGTCAGACAGTTATATTTCAGGTAAAAATGCAACAACTGGTGCAGACTTAGATCTAGTTTTCATATCATGCTCCTTACAACTTCATACAAGATCACACAATTAAACATCCTAACGAATCGATCAGCTGTCTTCGCAATAAAATCTGTTGGTTCAAGGAAAAGAAAGTAGTTTAGAGTCAATTACCAAACACAGATTCGATTCAACGACAGGCTGCGATTGAATTATTCATTGGAATCCAACGACATCTTGTAGTTGAATCGACAATGCGATATAATGCGTTACCAACTATATACTTCCCATTGGATAAAGCGTCGCTGTATTTGAGGAATGCTGAGTGCAACGTCCCACTGAATCCGTAAGCGTAAGTCTTTGACAGAACGACAGATTTTTTTGTGTGCAATGACATCTTGTACTTGAATTGACAATACCGTATAATTCCTTTCCAAATATAGACTTCGCATAGGATAAAACAGGGCTGCATCTGAAGAATGCTGAATGCAACATCCCATTGAATCAAGCCTTGGGTCTTTGACAAAACGATATTTCTGTGGGTGAGATTCAGACTATTGCTTGATGGTGATGATTAGAATTAATGTTCACAACTAGTTCAACTTTCTGACAAGAATGAAAGGTCTTGGAATAAATCTGAGAACATCTTAAAGCTCTACAACTGCTAACGTATGTTGCAAAAGTTTTGAGAATTTTTTTTCAAAACTCGGAAGGTAGTTTCACCGTTGGAAGTAATTCAGAAATCGTTATTATGGTAACCAGACAACATCTAGATGCAATAATAAAACCATTTTGGTTATGATATAAGTTGTCCAAGTGTCGAAGAAATTAGATATTCGGAAGAGTATTTACAGTCTAGTTGGATGGCTTGAAAAAAAAGAAATAGTTCGCCTATATCAAGATTAAAATATTTCTGCTGCCGCAATTTATCGAGCGATTCGTGAATGCCTAAAAGGTGATCCTTGAATAAATTTACCAAAAAGTGGACGTCCAAGAGCGTTGAATGCTGCTACAGTTCAAAGAATGGTCAACAGAAGTGAACATCGAGTTGGAACTTCAACACGAAAACTTGAACGCATTTTTCACATCAATGCTAGCACAATCTGTAGCAAAATGAAGAGAAATAACTTAAGATTTCGACAAAGAATAAAATTTCCAAAGTATTCCCCAAATCAGTTGGAAAGAATTCTTCAACGCTGTCGCAATTTACGTCGTACCCATTTTGCTGGCAACATAAAAACTATTCTTGACGATGAAAAGTATTTCACATTATCGAACTCAGAAATCAAAGAGGTAATGATAGTTTTTATACAAGAGACTTGAAGCCTGTCCAGACAATGTAAAATTTAAACGAAAATAAAAGTTTGAAAACAAAGTGTTAGTGTGGTGCGCTATATCAGACAATAGTATTTCACAGCCGTACGTTGGACGAGTTAGGGCCGAAGCGGTTACCGCAGAAGTCTATACTCAACGCCTAAACTACTCAATTTTATGAATACCCTCCATGCTAATGACAATATAAGTTTATTTACAATATAATGTATTGGCCAGATCTGGATTCAAGTCATTATGATTTGCATACGAGAAACTGGCTAGAACAACAGGGAATACCTTTTGTACCACGAAACGACAACCTCCCCCAATCTTCCTCAAGCAAGACCTATCATAACTTTTTGGGCTCAACTGAGTGCTGAAGTTCACAACAATGGTTGGGAAGTTCAAAACGAACAACAGTTAAGAAGAAGAATAATACTAAAGATTAGGGAAATTGAATTAGAATCTGTCCAAAGCGTAAAGAGGAACATTAAGAGGAAATGGCGAGTCGTGGAAGATCATGGCCCATTAGCAGTACTTTAACATCTTTTTATATTAAGAAATATTGATATTTTTGTAGTTCTTGTAACAGTTCAAATATATGATTGTGAGGTATTTTTTTAATTTTTTGAAAAACTTCTCAAAACTTTTGCAGCATACGTTATGCGGCACCGTAGTAACTATTGCTTACTGGTAGTCCAGATAAACGTTCTTAAACTCCCTAATAACCGAGTCCGTTGAAGGTTCTCGACTAACAGGTATTGCGAACGCAGTATATATTCTTTTATGCTGCTCGGAGGACAACTGTTTTTTGTTCAACCTATTCAAATCATAGAATCCTCTGCGTATTTTAACTATTATTTCATTCAGATACTCGTCCTTGTCAGGCATTATCCTCTTTGGTTTGGAGTCGCAGTAGTACTTGAGCTTCTCTGCAACCTGCAACATCTTTTGGAGCTGCTTTTTCTCGGAGCATTCGATAAGCTTGCTCATAAGCACGTCAGCTTCATTCTTGGTGATAGTTTGTTGCATAATTAGTTCTTGAGCTTGTCGAGCCTTTAAGGCACTGGACGCGTGGGCCTCAAGAAATTTTATGTAATAGAATGGTCTTCGGGTTCTTAGTAGCTCCTGAAAACATAAGCGATAATGGAATGGAATGAAAAATAATACTCCCTCCTACCAAGTAGAATTGTGCATCGAGTACATGCTAATATTCTACTTTGACTATTATTGTAATACCGCAGTTTATAGCTAGACTGTCCTTCTGAAAACTATTTTAGCTATATCACTGACAGAAGTTCCCCTATTCCATGTACTTCTCGTGCTTTGAAGACATCGAAAACTCGTATATGCCTGCCCCTCCTCCCACCCTAAAGACACCAAGGGTGTCCTTACGCCCCATATTAGATTAGATTGGAATTTGGAAATTGGGGTGGACTCTAGTCCTCACACGTCAAATGAAGCTTAAGTTAGGTTAGGATAGGTTAGGTTAGGTTATCCTATTTTTTGGGAACTGAAGAACTGTGTCATCTCGTTTTCCAAAGCTTCTCCATTTTCAAATTGCCGATTACGCATGTGCTTGTCCAAGGACAAAAACAGATGGTGGTCACTCGGGGCAAGGTCTCTCTGAGTATCAGGGGTGAGGCAGAATTTCCCAGTGGAGTTGCGCTATAGTTTCCTGGATGATGCCTGCTGTATGTGGTCTTGCATTATCCTGCAGCACATAGTTATTAATGCACGAAGCCACAAAATGATTAGTTTTGGGTTTGTCAGTTGCAATGTGACACAGAATTGCCAAAATCAACAGGTTAACCTACTTACGATATATTACGGAATAAGAAATATATTTTGAGGTTAGCTATTTTAAAACAATTAGGCTAGTACCAAAACCATATTATCCATGTGAAGGACTTATGAGTGTTAAGGTGGTTTTAAGAATGTTCTGGAAATGGGCCTCTATTGCGCCATATTTTTTTAGTTACTGATTACCTCAATTATCTTATATACGTAATTGTATTTGATAATAGTACAATTCCTAGTGTGCATATCGACTGAACATATATTGCAAGTAAACCCTTGCATTTTGAAACTCCTAAAAGTACTGAATATTTTTTAATTAAGATTTTCATCAGAATTGTAATATATTTGGAGTGCTCTCATTTTTTAGGGTTATCTTATAAAGTTTCACCAATAAACTGCGATTCGTTTTATTTTTTTCGTTGTAGTGATTGAGAAAATTCGGAATTTATAATCTTAAAATAGTAACAGATGGTATATATACCTACAATACTCCATGTTGTAAATATCTAGATAAAAAGGCTTTCGGCTTCCATGGTAGAGCACTGATAAAATGTGCATAAAACCAACTTATCTTTATACGTCATTTTGTCTACCAAAATATCTACAGGAAAGCAATCTTAAGATAGAATAGTTATTTCATGGCCTCAAGTTATGATGTCCTAAAGCCTATAGGATTAAACAAAGCTTTAAGAGCAGAAGAATGAGTATTTATCGGAGACTTAACATAGACTTGCTCAAGTACTTGTGGTTTTAAGGGTAGCTTCATCGAAAGCCGTGACAGCTCTCTTAAGTGTGGGCCCTCCCTACTGTGTGGAGGTTATATCATTGCCTTAATGAAGTTCTTACAGCAAGTTTGCTTTAAAAGAGTATGAAATACTGAGCTGTATCAGCCTCCTGTAAGTTTCAATAAAACTAAAAATGTTTCTTGGGTAGCTTCATAAGACTAAACTTCTAGTACCTCAAAGACGTTTCTTCCCAAGTCATTCATTCGGAAATAAACATATTATACACATACATACTTCTGTACGCGATGACCATTTTTTCAAAATCGGATTAACTTGAACAGGCATTTTCTATCTCATGCCATGCTAGGCTGGATAGAGGTTAGATTTTATCACCACACTAGAGGCTATCTATCAAAAAACATCTCTTTTACTAATGTGACACATAGATGTAACTTTTAAAGGTGGACTCCTTCCAGCAAAATTTTCTACTATTTGTTGCAGCTTTTTAAAGCGGTTTCAAGGGCGTTTGGCCTACGATGTAAAAAACTCAATAAATAAGACCAGCTGTACCAGAAATAACTAAGACGAAGTTGGTTTTACCTGCAATTTGTTACCTGTTTGTATGACACGGCCTTGTATCCATCCTTCGCGAGCTTTATAATCTTCTCTGTCCCTTTTTTATTTGGACTCCTGGCTCCATGTTCGTATTGCAGTTTTTTCAAGAAAATCTTTTCTAAGTACATGGAGTGCAGATACTTCTCAGCCATAAAGTTCTCGATGTTGGTGGTATAATTTTGGAGCGGTCGGAAAGGAAAACGGTGGGGATATGGAGGAACGATATCCTTCTCTGTTTCCTCGCTATGCAGACTATCCCTGATACCTAATACAGTGTCTGGTTAAATTTGACTACAAATAGCTAGAACGAACTATTTCTCTCTGACTGTTCCGCCAGGAAAAGCTGTAGGCTAAGACAAAACTGATCTAAAGGTAGCAGAAAAAGAACAGCGTTTTGGAATTTTTAAAAATGTGCATATGTGGCGCTCAATACCCGAATTCGGGCAATGCCCGAAATATAAATTTTATTCGGCCATTGAGCATTACGAAATACGCAGAACTAGTTTTGCGCATCTTGAAATGCACAGAACTAGTTTTGCGCAACTTGGAATGCACAGGACTAGTTCTGTGTATTTTCTGAATGACCAGCACAAATTCTACTTCTTCCATTTAATCAGCGCCAGCGACGGACTCAAATAAATATAAAGTTGGAGAAGTTAAAAATATTGTAATGAATACCAGCAAATAATAAATCGCCAACTGAGGCTGGTTTACATTTCTTATTTGATTCTGTGAGCACCAAATTGGCTTGTGCTTCCAAACCTCTTTTTGCTTTTTCACGATTCGTAGTTGCAGGAACGTTGGCAAAGCTAACCTAAACGATAGGTTTTTGCTAGTTTTTGACACACAATGTATGACGAATGTTCACTTTGGTTGTCATTCCGTACCACAGAACTAGTTCTGTGCATTTCAAGTTGCGCCAAACTAGTTCTGTGCATTTCAAGATGCGCAAAACTAGTTCTGCCTATTTGGTTATGCTCAATAGCCGTAGAAAATGAATATTTCGGGTTTGGGAAATATTCCTTGCTCAAAACTAGTTCTGCGTATTTTTTTCAGGCATTGCACGGATTCGGCTATTGAGTGTAATACATATAATGTTGATTTTAGCCAATCAAGAGACCAATTGTGAGAGCACAATTGGTCACCTACTTGTACTGTGTATCGTTTGTAAGGAGCGGTACTAAAAATATACTGTACGTTTCTCTAATAAACTTATTCGAAATTGGACTCCGCTATACAACAAGAAACAAACTGACACAGGGACAAAAATAAGATAAGGAATTTTATGAACCCAAATTCTTACCTTTAAAAATATACGCAACTGAAAGCTAGACATACAGGGTGAGTTTTTAGTACCGGCTTGGTCGAAAACTCCACTACTGTAGAAGATAGCGAAAAAAGTTGTATATAAAAGTTGTAGCCACGGATATGCTCCTTGCTCAGAAAATATTTTTATTTATACAGGGTGATCCATAACTACGTGGTGATGAAAACATGTATTTTTTTAAATGAGACGCCCTATATATTAACCCATTTTTAGATTTTAGTAATAATTTTTATTTTCACAATATAAGGTATTATAACATTATACAGGGTATTGAAAAAGTTATGACCATTTTTATATCCGCGTCGCTGTATAACAGTGCTAAGTCTAGCTTGGTGTTTAGTTATTATTTTTGTAGCCAACGACCCCTGAAATACTACTACTTACTCAAAATTTCTGCATCAGTCCCTCCTTCATCTCCTGCTGATACTTGATGTGATGACTTGCTCTTATGCTTCTGTTTGTTTATCGGTTGGATAAACTCTACCTTTTCCATGCTCTTTTTCTTCTTTTTCACCTTCCTTGGTTTTGGATGGAAAGGTTTCTGTGCCTCAAAGTTCCTCTTCCACGCCAATTTCCTGATGATTTTGAAGTGGTCCCTTAAGGGTCTGCCTGAACGTTCCCCGATACAGTTTTCTATTGCGTTGGTGCACTACAATAATAATATGGAACAAGAAAAATTTGCAGCAAGCTAGGTCAAGGAATGAAAGGTGCTTGCTTATCCCGCAAGACGGAGATAATTCCAATCATGTGGTTCTTAGAAAAATCGGAAAAATTAAGGGTACGAGATACCAACTACACTACGGTCTCCCGTGGTGTAGCCGATACAGGGTGTCCCAAAAAATAGTGTCAAGCGGAAGCCCAGAGATAGAGCACACCTATAAGTATCTGAATCACCCCCATATATGTTATGCAATTTTTTGTAGTTTCCGAGTTTTTTCTGAATTTTAGAGAATTCTCTACCTCGATAACTTAAAACTGTTCCAAAAGAAAAATTAAAAGACTTTTCGAAATTCTCTTTTTTGCTAATTAATCGTTAAGAGTTTACTGTTCATTACATAAAGGAATCGGCTTAGTACATCTGACGAAAGTCATGAAAATTATAGTGTAAAGTGAAAAATTTACATTATGTTGATTATGACTTAGATTTTCGACTCGCAATTAAAAATCTAAAGAGGTGATTTCATGATTTCTATGCAGGTCTAAAAACTTCTTCAGACTCTTAGCTATCATAGTCATTAAAAACAAGGAGTACTTAATGGGGCTTTTTTGTCTCCAATCGACCTTCAATGACAAGAGGTGGAGATTTCTTGAAATTAATGATGGGATTTTAAATGAAACAATAACTAATAGGGCGCTAATAGCCGAATGATTGTCAGTGCCGCAACAAAACACAATCAGTGCGAACAGAACATCGATAGATGACTACCTGTGTCACTTTGCTGATTTTTTTTTACATGTACGACTTGTTTTTTGTAAGTGGGAAATTGTAAAATGAAACGAAATTATCAAATTTCTTCACTATGTTTATCAAATTTCACAAGAAATTTTCAAAATGTGTACCTTCTTGTTCGATGCATACGCTACATCATCTGAAAAAATTGTTTTTTAAATTAACAAAAGCTCTTTGATTGTTTTTTATTGCTTCTTCAGCCTGTGTTAATTTGTTGCGTAATTCGCTGATGTTACGACACTCCTTAGCATAAACTAGTTTTTTGTAGTAGTCCCAAACAGAAAACTCTCCTGGTGGTTTTTCTTAGCTAGAAATAGGATATTCTTTAATAAATGTTTAATTTATGCAACGTTTTTAACGTTTATTATTGCAGTACTGACAATCAATCTGCTATTAACGCGTTAACATAAGTTGTTGATGAATTGGAAAACACATCGCTAGTTTCAAGAAATCTTCGCCTCTTGTCTTTGAAGGTCAATTGGAGCGAAAGTAGCCCCATTAAGTACCTGTTTTTTTCAATGGTTGTGATAGCTGAGTGTCTGAAGAAGTTTTTAGACCTGCTTAGAAATTATGAAATCACCTCTTTGGATTTTTAATTGCGAGTCGAAGATTTAACTCATAATTATCAGATCGTAAATTTTTCACTTTACACTAAAATTTTTATAACATTCATCAAAGTTACGAAGCCGATTATTTTATGTGTGAACAGTAAACTCTAGGAGATTAGTTACCAAAAAAGATAATTTGGAAAAGTCTTTCAATTTTTCTTTTGGAACAGTTTTAAGTTGTTGAGGTAGAGGATTCACTGAAATTCAGAAAAAAATTCATAACTCGGAAACTAAAAAAAATTGAATAACATATATGGAGGTGATTCAGATACTTCTAGGTGTGATCTATCTCTGGACTTCCGCTTGACATTATTTTTTGGGACACCCTGTATACACTGCCGACGACAAGGTATCGACTCCGCCGTGAACGCTCTGTGAACCAAATGATTGGAATTATCTCCCTCTTGAGGAGTAAGCAAGCACCTTTCATTCCACGAAATCCTGGCCGACTGAGAAGTCGTACCACAGAGTGAAAGAGAGCTGTCGTGCAAATAGCGGTGGGAGATTCACACTCACCCAACTAGATCTCTCTAGATGACTTAAATACATGATTCGCAGAGAGATACGGGAGAGTGGTGGGTATCGGCGTAGTCGATACCTTGTCGTCGGCGCTGTATATCAGGGGCCCGTAGTGTAGTTGGTATCGCGTCGACCTAGAATGCCGGAGACGCTGGTTCGAATCTTATCCCGTACTCTTCATTTTTCCGATTTGTCTGTGAACCAAATGATTGGAGGCTAGGTCAACTTATAATAGCACAATTGATAAGGCATTTTACCATTGTTGCCAATAAGCAAATTGTGTCGCGTACTCGTAGATAGTCGGACTAGGCACATATTTTTCACGCTACTTACATAAACATTCTAATAATATAATAATAATAGCTTATTTTCCCCATAGGCATATAAAAATGTATAGGACTCGTCACAGTAAACACTTAAACACTAACAATTGCTAACACTAAAGGCCCGGTCAAACAGCGAACGCGGCGGTCCGGCGTTCTCTAACAATACAATGGAACGCTGTAACGCGGCGGTCTAGAACGCGGCGTTCGGCGTTCCATTGTATTGTTAGAGAACGCCGGACCGCCGCGTTCTCTGTTTGACCAGGCCTTTACACTTATATACTGACAAAGTCACAGACGGTATAATAACATTTATTCAAAAGAAAAGTTTTGAGTTTAACTTTAAACAACTGCAGTGTTGGACAATGTTTTACATCTACAGGTAACTTATTAAACACTTTTGGGTCTAAGATATTTGGGGCTCGCTTTACAACATTGTATTTTGAGAAAGATATATGCAAGTCATTACTTTGCCTCGTACAGCGGTTATGAATGTCTTTATTGAATGAAAACTTATTCTGATTTTGATAAATATAAACTGATAGCTCATACCTAAATAAATAAAGATAATAAGGTAAGTATCTGAAACCTCCTAAATAATTCCTTACAGATATATGTACTGCTAATGCCTGCCATACATCTTAGTACTTTTTTTTTTGTTAAGTACCTTATGGGCATGGGTAGAACTACCCCACAAGGAGAGGTCGTACCTTAACTTTAACCCAACTTGCGCTTTATACAATATAACTAGTTGGTGTTCAGTAAGTACCGTTCTCAAATTCCTGAAGGCATATGCCATAGTTTAGTTTGGAGACAAGATGTTCACAATGGATTCTAAAAGAAAGGTGTTCGTCTAAATGGAGCCTTTCAAATTTAGTTTCTGGTTTTATTTTCTGTACTGTTATCATCAATTACATTTAGTGGTAGCAAGCTCCTCTAGGCATTATGGATTCTCATTAAGGATGTTTCTGTTGAGTTTAAATATAACTATATAACCATTTTTCTAACTTTGCCAGTAAGCTATTGCAAGTGTTTTGTAGGACACTGTCTTGGCGTTCAGAAAGTATTATCGATGTATCGTCGGCATATAAAATAAAATGTGCTTCTGGATAGGACTTATCCAGTTCATTGAGGTATAAAGTATAGAGAACTGGCCCAAGAATGGAACCTTGCGGTACACCTATATTGACATTGAGGGAATCAGATCGGATAAAATTGCGTTTACCGTTGTGCTCTAAATTTAAACAAACATATTGTGACCTATTGCTCAAAATAGATTCTATCCAATTATATGCCGATCGAGTGATTCCATACTGAAAGAGAATTCTCAGTAATTTTAACTTAATCAATCTAAATGATTAAAAAGTTCAATAGCATAGAAATGTGGATGTTGAACGAGGTAGACCTCATTCTAAGAACTTACCTGACTCAAGTGGTTGTTCATATTGTTTAGACATTCAATTCAATTCAATTCAATTTATTTGTATCAATTACAAATATTGCCACCTCGAAAGCAATGCTTGTATGATGTATAGGCATATACACACATACGATAATTTGGATAACCCATTGGCATTCTCTTTCAACTGGTGCTATTAAGCTTATAATGTTGTATTACATTTTTTTTGTGCACCCCCGACCTTTTTCCACCCCCATTGTCCGATCGGCACCAAAACCTTTTCAAGTCGAAAGATTCTTTATTAATTCAAATTGGCCAAATTTGGGAACAATCGTTTGAGGCGTTTTTGAGTAATCGTTGGCGAACGAAATCGCAGACGTACAGACACACAGGCGGATACCAAAAAACCAATATTTTCCGATTTTCTTTAAACTTGGTCACTATAAGAGCCCGCGCACACAGACGGCGGTCAGGAGTTCCTAGTTCCGCGTTCAGAGTTCTGCATTGTAATTTATGGACTTCTTGGTAACAAAGCACACTGCCAGCAGTCAAACCGTAGCGGTCACTGAGAACTCTTGCGTTCCGGACTTCTATTCACAGAAAGACAAAGAACGCGTGAACTCCGTCATGTCGGAAACAGAAAAACTAACTGAATTAGTTCGAGAAAGACGTTTGTTATACATATGATTTAAGTGATAATGATTATAAAAATCGTGATAATGATTATGAAAATCGTAAAAATATTGCCAACCTCTCTTTTGCAGAAACAGCCTTTCTCCAGTTAGATTCTTGTTTTTCTATATTATGCTTTACTAAACTGTACAATTCATTGAAGCTATTTATTGACATACGAAATTATATAAAAATCGTTCTTCATCTTCAAGCAATTCAGCAAATAGCGTACGAAATTCCCCTTGATTTTCTCGCTTGCTGTTGCTGGAGGGTGGTGGAGGTTACTCAGAGAAATAGTAATATAACAGCATTTCTTTCCAGAAAATGGGTCAGGAAGTAATTACGCCTTGGGAATGACACATCGCACGTTGATTTCGGTAAAACTTGCAAAAACGGGCCGATTCTAATGACTTGCCCTTCTTTGTGGACAAATGAGAGCTCATCGAAAAACCGTCTGTTTGGAAAAAGACCGTCATATGTCAAAATTTCCACTTTTTGAGGTTTTTGGTTTAACAACCTTGAAATAATACATATTTTCTTGTAAAAGTATCATAAACCTACCTCGCTTCTTTACCCACAGATGGCGCCATGTAAAAACGTCTTATCTTTATTTGGCGACGCAGAGTTAAAGCAAGACAGCAACATGTCAGTTTCACCACTACCGCTTAACAGAAATGCACGAATTTTTTCCATCAGACCATCACAAAACAAAGTAACATATATACTTTACGTCGCTTCTTTGGTGCAAAAGTGAAATAGTACAGTTCAGAATAAAAATAAAAAAAAAACTAGATATGATAAAGACTGTCACAACTCAAAAAAAATATAAAAAACAAAATATGGACTCACTCCAAAGACATAAAATACTCAAACTATGGGCAAGTGTCACTATACTCATTAACTCATAATTATAATTAAACCTTTTACTAATTGTTGATTGGAAAGTAATGGGATATTTTCCGAACAAAATTTTATGGCGGAATATTGATGTTACGTCCCCAAAAACCATGTAACTAACATTTTTACTTTTCACTGTGAACGCAAAGTGGCTAAAAGGCACCTGCAAAGTTCAAACATAAAATTTCGCGCCAAAGCTGTGACGTAATAAATCTAAGCGTGACGTAATTAATAAGTCTTTCGTGGAGCTCTCCCTAGAATGTGACTGCACCTTGTCGTCTTTTCTCCATCTACAGACATAACCTCCGCTTCGTATTGATATTGACAGATGCATCCTTTATAGAAAAACTATGCAAAATATTAGCAACGTGACAACCTTGAACCTACGCTCAATTCAAATTAAAATAGTCACGTCCTATCTACATCCGGCATAAAAATCACTTTTGTTTGGTTGATTTCTTAGGTGGGAAGTTTAAGAGATTTAAATGAGCTCTTTTCAAAGGGATGATTTTTAAAGTCTATCTTTACTCCACGTGGGCAGAATAAAATTGAGCAAACACTGCCATCATTAAAAATTAGACACAAGTAATCCATTTCAGCCATTAAACAGGCAATATTGGCAAGTTGGAAAATACCCCATTGCAGTATCAGTTTTATAAAACTTCAACGAGCTCTCCTGAAAATATACTTTTTTAAAGATAAAACAGTCTTTTTCCAAACAGACGATAACGTTTTCAGACAATGTCCAAACAACTCTTGTTCTGATCTTAGTCTATTCTGCTCAAACGAACCAATACTTACCACCATGACACCCATACTGAAATGATCTGGCTTCTGTCTCCTCGGTAGTAGCCTGGTGTTCTGTACCAAGCCCTCTTCGAACTCACAACTGAGGTAAGTATTCAAAGCCTTATCAGCCAATACTACAAGATCGTCTGGATCGAAACTTAACGCTTTATTGATATCTTCAAGGGCGCCATCATACTGGCAAGCCTTTGCTCTTGCCCGGGATCTTCCAATTAAAGCCCTTTTGTCATCTGGGGTTTTTTTGATTGCCTCGTCGAAAAACTTTAAAGCTGAAAGTATCGCCAAAGTGCTAGATAGGTTCTGACTGTGCGGGTTAGGGAGGAAGTTGGAAATTTTTAAAAGACATTTCTAATTTAAGAAAACTGAAACTTGGGATGAAACTTGTGGTGATCCGGAATACGCTTCTGGCTGCCATACGTTAGAACGCACCTTTAGCTGTCAGGCGGCCGAAGTTTGACATTGACGGCAGTGAAAGATGATAGAAAAGAAAAGCGATCCAAATTTGTTAATTGCTATAATATAAGTGTATGCGTGTAGTTATTCAATAAAGTTCAGTTAAGTAATTTATTTGAATATTACTACATCATATATTGTTCAGATATTTTGATACTTGTCAGAAAATGAGTGACTTTTCAATTCCTTTCATTCTGTGAGTCTAAGCAAAACATACTATTCTGTGATGCCTTTTATTTTTCCTTTTTATTTGGAGTCCTTGGAGACTCGTTGCCATAGTTTTGTTTAGGGATTACGGGCGGAGTTTGTTTCTGGAAGAGGTAGGAGTTCAGACACCAGAATTTAAACAAGGCATTTTTGAGTCTTTTCATACAAATGTCTGCAGGTATGCTGTCTTTTGACTTTGTACTATTAACTAGTGTGGACTGGCTACAATTTTTAAAAGTGTTTCACAACGTATACTATACATGTTGCTTTTGAGACGGTACTATATGGTGTTGGGTCTCTGATTTACGTCTACTCTAGGTATTAGCTCCTGAGGGACCTAATATTGCTTATATTTATTCATCTATTTACATGCTTATATACGATGCTTACTATGCTATGCTTACATTTTAGATATCCTATTCCAATTACATCCTTTATTTACCCCTTTATGTGTTGGTTATATTTATCTATTTATATATGCTGATATTTTACATTTTTTCACATACTATTCATATTTCTCTCCCCGACTTTGAACAGAAACCTAGCCCACCATGTATTATTATTATTTGTCATTTAGACTGTAAATTTTTATAACCATTACTTTATTATACAAATATCAATACTAAGAGCCAGTTTACCACTATTATTAAGACATTTTGAATCGTATATTTCAACATATCAATATAAATACTTCACCAGAAGGATATATGAAATACAAAGCACTCATGATTTACAAATACCAGAATCAAGTAATAAAACCATATCACAAACACTCAGCACTCATGATTAATAAATACAAAACAAATATTAAGAAACAAATACTTAAAAAACAATATCATAACGTTTCTGTGTTTTGATTTCATTTTCTCTGAGTTAGTACACATGCATGCTAAAAGAATCTGGTTACCACGGGCACACATACAACACTGGGTTTTAAATTCCACCATTAGACATCTTGATCACTTTGGCTATTTCAAAATGTGGTATCGGTTTTGACAGTGACCTGTTGCTCACTACAAACTTCAGAATACCGAAAAAAAATTGGGATGTTGTGGTGCTGTTGACGGATTGACAAACATGTGTTAATCAGTTAATGACTTGATATATTCAGTAAACTGCCTACTGTACCATCTTATTTGAATAACAGTAATTCTGAAAGTCACTATTTTGCTACCATAAGGTCAAAACTACGTTTTAGTAGCATTTTTACTTCCCACACATAGGTGTGATGAAATTTGGGTAGCAGTATGCTGTGCGGTCGTACGAGGTAATGCTGCTATAATTTGAAAAGTCGGTGCATGGGCGGTAAAAAACAAAAAATTTCAAATATTCCTCAAACCTCGTTTTTAGGCGTTTTAGGTGTTCCTGACAATTTTCTATCATTTCTTGGTGGGGGAGAAATTTGGGGTGTTTGGAGGGTGGCGGGTTGTAAAATTGAAAAATTTGTTGTACTATTCATAATAGACTATCCACTGACCTGTGATGGCAGACTTAGCGATATAAATAACTTTTTAAGGTCCATCCGAACATTGCCTTGCCTATTACAGAAACCAAAGGACTTTTTTCTGGTGTAAACATACTAGTAATGAGTAATGCTTTAGATCGTTATACATTGTGTGCCAATTGAATTGATTTTACTGAAATTTTGACACAGTATTACTACCACGGTGAGGATGGAACATGCGTATGGTTTTAATGAATCGTGCCAGTGGCGGCGCAGAGATAATACAAAAATATAAAAATATAAAAACAGCTCAACCTTCGTTTTTAGGCGTTTTGGAGGTTCCTGGCCATTTTCTGTTCTTTTTTTGGTGGGGCTGCAATTGATGTAGTTGGAGGGTGGAGGGAGGAAGTACTCAAAAATGTCTCATACTCATAATAGGGTATCCACTGAATGAAGGAACACCTAGTGACATAAATCACCTTTTTAGGTCCATCTCAACATTGCCTTGCCTATTCCCGAGATTAAGGGACCTTTTTGTATAAATACATACGAGTACTTATTGTAGATAGTTTAGATCATTCTGTATTTTGGAACGTGGAAACTATTAAAGTGTGGCGGAGCAGCAGTTATAAAAAAACTTAAAACAAAAAAAAATCAACTTCGTCTTTAGGCCACGTAGGGGTTCCTGATAATTTTCTACTTTTTTTGGGTGGGGGTGAAACTGAGATGGTTGGGGAGTGGGGAGCTGTAAAAGCGAAAAATTTGTTGTATTCATAATTGGCTGTCCATTGACCTGTGAAAGAAAGGCCTAGCAGCATAGCACTTCATGCTATAGAAAAACAAGAAACTGGTATCACCTTAATGTGTGGGAAGTACTAAGTCAGCCGACATGACTTCATTTCTTATTCTTTATTCTTTTTAAATTGAGTCTATTGCATTAAGTTTATGTCGTCTACTTTGTCGCTTACCTAGAGGAGGTACTGTAGTAGATACAGACAAATTCGTTTCTTTCTTTTGATATTTTAAGTTGGTCGATTATGCAGCTTAACTATAATACCGCAGGCACAGGCAATATGGTCTACCTTAATAGCAACTCTAGAACATTTTCGATTTTTGCTTTGAATCAGTTCGTTCAATTATCAGTCAAAATGAAGGGCAACTTCTGTCTTACGTACATCTCTCGTAGTGTTCAAGTCTTGATATGTAATAACCAAGTTCTCTCCACAATGTTTGATATCCATAAATATCTTTCGCTCCAAAAGGATTTGGGTCCATATTCACTATTTATGCTGGGTTTCTTCTTAAATAAAATAATAATAATAAAAATATGACCAGTGCTTTGACAAAGCTTGACAATTTCAGACATATAGCTTGCTTCTATTTGATCTACTTGGTGTTTGAATGAAGTTGCCAAAATGTGGAAAAAGATTCAAAATCCGTTTTGGTGGTTTTACCCCAACTAACTGTAGCCCTGTATGTTTAATATGGGCTTGAAAAATATTAATCGTTTCAGTCGGTCTATCTGGAGGTCTGTCTGATATATACATACGGGTAATGCTTTAGAGCATTCTGTATTGTGTAATATGATAACTATTAAATTAATTTTAATAAAATCTTGAGACAGTAGTATTACGTGCTTAGGATAGAAAGCACGTATGATTTTTAGAAATCGTGTTAGTGGCGGCGCAGCAATTATGAAAATATAACAGCTTGCACTTCACTTTTAGGAAACTTTGTCTTCAAAAAATTTTTAATGAGGGTAAAATTAGGTTAATTTGGGGAGGGGAGGGTTTGTGAAGGTGGCAAAATTGTTGTTTTCGTTGTTCTGTAAGGAACGACGCGATATAGGTACTTTTCAGCTTTATTTGAATGCAGACCTACCTTAGACAGAAAATGATTTCTCTAAACTGATAACAATGAAATTCCTAAGCCGCACCATGAGCCGTCGTAGAGAACTTTTGAGATTTTAGTAATATATCTAAAGTATCTTTTTCAAAATTTACCGTTTAATTTCATCCTTACATTTCGTTCAGACGAATTGAGTCTTTATGGTAGTAACAAATGGGTCTCCACCAAGGTCCTCCTCTGCATTTTCAACTAATATATTCTCAATTTCCAACTCGAAATATCTCTAAAGTCCCTTTTCTTAAATTAATCACTTTATCTTTATATTTCGGCGCTACACACACACACACAAATGGAGTTTTTATGTTAGTCACAAGTTGGCTTGGCACACGAGGTTCCAACAAGGTCCTCTTATGCATTTTCAAATTTTCTGAATTTCCAACTCGAAATGTCTCTAAAAGTACCTTTTTTTAAGATAAATCGTTTCATTTCGGCACTGCAGTTTACATATATTGAGTTTTCATGTCAATTCCATTCCATTCCATACTCCATAATATATTTGTCCATATAAAGTATAGAATTCCATACAAAAATAACTTAAATTGATTATGTATATAAAGGTCATAATAAGTGGAAATTGAAACTGTTTTAGGTGTTTCTGGTCATTTTCTACTTCCTTTTGGTGTGTGAAATTTGGGGGAGTTGGGGGGTAGTGGGTTGTAAAATTGAAAAGTTTGTTGCATTCATAATAGACTGCCCACTGACCTGTGAAGGAAGACCTAGCGACATAAATAACTTTTTTAGGTCCATCCGAACGTACATACATACTGTAGTAGGTATACCGTGAAGATCGCGTGTGGTTGGTTATGTTGTGTATAGTACCTACCTACCGTTAGCCTTCCTATGGCGTTACGCCACTGTGCGCCAGACGTACTGCGAGTCCAGACCCGTCTAGCACCCTAGCGCGGGCGGCGAAGATAAAACAAAGATCAAACGAGGGATGCGGGGAGAACGGAGACCGGGAATAATACAGACAGACAGACAGACGTGAGCTGGCCACTGCGAGGGTCAGACGTATGCTAGCAGTTCAGCAGCCGTTAGCGAGAACGGCATTGGCCTCATCAGCTATTCAGGCAAGCCGATTCCATCGTAAGCTTCAAAGTCTTAAGGAGTATCTCTAGGGCTAGAGATACTATCAGTAGTATCAGTGCAGTTAAGAAGAGACATAGGTACGAGGTATTGGCAGAACGGTGGCTGGGAAAACGGTTAAGGTACTGTAGAATTGAACTATAATCGTTGTGTGTGAACGGCGTTTAAAGTAGGGGTTATCTTGGGAACAATTAACTACTTGCGTGTTAATTAATGTCGGGTTTTGTATGTACGTAGTAATAGATTTTCATGTTTATGATTAGTGTTTTTTATTCACTTTCCTCTTGACCAACAACGTAAGAATCCTTACCCTGATAGAGTCTATAATAACTTGTTACAATGCGAGTATTTCTTTAGATCGTTCTGTGTTGTGTAACCTGGAAATGACCGAATTCATTTTAATGAAATTTCGACACCGTATTATCACCTTTCCGAGGATGGAAAACTCGTATGTTTTTTAAAAATCGTGCCAGCGGAGACGCTGCAAGAATCAAAAAACTAAAATTATGGGGGTGGGGGCTTTAAAACTGAGAAAAGTGTTGTATTGATAATAGGGTGTCCATTATCCTGTGAAGGAAAGGCCTAGCAGCATCACATAATTTGAGGGGGGGGACTGACGATGATTTGGTTGCAAGGGCATCTCAGATTATACCTTCGTGCTGTGGGAAAATAATAAACTGGTATCACCATAATGTGGGGGAAGTACTGAGTCAATCAACTTGACTTCATTTTTTAGTCAGATGGTGACCACGGTGATTTTGTATGGACAGTAGAAGGTTTACATTTGGATCTTGGTGAGCCTGGAGAATAAAACACACTAAACCTGTTTTCATCTTTATTTACGGTTGATTATTTATTTATTTATACATGGTATTGAACGAGCTCCATAAACCCTACCCCCTTGGACTTCCTAATCCTTTGTTTAATAGCAGACTGATCCTCACGTTCATTTCCAGGTATGATGGAAGTCATTCTTGATTTCTGCAACAAAATATTGACAATAATCCCAGATGCTATGATCATATGTGATACGCTTATATCTAAACAAGGGTTGACAAAATGTAGAGGAAATAAATGAAATCATAGTGAAATTGAAAAAATATGCTCCTGGGCTCGATGAGGTGTCTGTTATGGACCTAACTAACCTTAAAGATATTGTAACACTAGTAAATCAGGCAGTAACAACTGGCATTTTGCCGAATGATCTTTAAAACTAATAAAGTTTGTGTGGGGTTCAATGAAACAGAAGGTTTATGTGGACATGCCAAATAAACGCGAGGAGATATTAGCAAAATTATTCAAGTTGGAAGTGAATCGCGGAATGACAAAGCGGTGATCAGTTGCTCTACGCAACATGTGTCAGTAACGACCATTTCGAACAATGGTTGTAACATTTGTTTCTTTTTTAAATGTCGTGACCACTAAGTATTTTGTTTTATTGCCTTTTTCTCAACTGCCGAATTAGATAATAAAGGGTCGTATTCAAACCATCATAGCTTCATAACTGCTTTATTTAGGGCTAGGATGTGTAGCTATTTTTTTAGGAAACGTCTGTACTATCGCTCAGTAGTAAAAACATTGTAGGTTAACAGCTCAGATTTTTTGAAAAAGCTAAAATTTTAAAAAACTCAAAAAATTACATAATCATTTTCCTTTAACAATTTTTAACAATTCTTTTTGCCCTGGTATGAAACAAAGTTTGGGAAATATTTACCATTAGTTCATGGTCTACATGTCTCGCTATCAAATCAGATTCATTTTGTGTTTGTAGAATTTCTACATAAGTACTTATGGCTAAATTAGTACAACACTCGTGGATCAATTTAAAAAAATTAAATGTCTGCCATTTTATCATGGTGGGAGAAAAAACCACTTATGGGTGTGATTCTTCGATAAAAAATATTGTATTTCATCCCCATAAAGGCTTCGACACCGATGACCGGAGACATCGTATAACTTACGCAAATACATTTTTGAAGTATCTTTTGACGTGTCTCGGCCTTTAGTGATTATCGGTAAATCCGTGGTGTGAAGTTTTCAAATGAATACTCTGTACGGCTAGTGATAACTAAAAATACTCCAGATTGAGTCATGACGTAAGCTTTGAAGGAATGCAGGGCTGTATTAAGTGGAAGCATTACCAATAACAAGTATTTGACACTTGGTGACGTTTTCATCTATGCTCTGAGGTCCATGCTTATTTTACATTTTCTCGGAAAATCCGGCGTGTCTTTTAGTATATCAGTATGGCTGGTCTGAATGATGATGATTAGGTACACTTTAAGGCCCGGTTTTTCAAAGTGTAATTAAGTATAAATTAAAGTTAATCTTGAAATTAACGCAAAATATGCGTTTTTCAATTGGCAGTTAATTCATAATTTGCTCGCAACTGGGGATTAATTACAAATTAAGCTAATCAGAGGTTCTAGTTATGATTACCAGGAATAATTATTAATTAAAATAGATTTGACAGTTACACATGTCAGAATTTACGATATTCTGATAACCTGTAATCGCTGTTGTCTATCAATTTCATAATGGATAATGAAATAAATGCCCATTCAAGTGATGAAGAACAAACTTAAGCTTGGTTTTTCGTTTCAAATTGTTATATTTGATTTTTATAACTTCTCAAATCTTTAAATTCATTTTCATTCACATTAAACTCTTGCTCAACTTTTCTCCAACACACGTTTTTTTTCCTTCCATGTAGTGGTTCTGCTCTTTTTACATTCAATAGTCCAATAGTGCATTTATATTTATTCACTAATTTTACAAGGGCTCCTTCTTGACTTGTGAAATATGGTAACCTCTTTCGATGTACATTCTTACCTCTGCAATTGTATTTAAAATTTACACAGCTATATTCTCTGAGGAATTATTGAAAGACAAGAATATATGACTCAGAATATCATGCTTACCTATTGTCAGAGTGCATGACCAAGTTATGTTTTCATGAAAATTTAGTTTGTTTTTCCAGAAGCGTAAATCAAAAAATAGCCGTAAAACTAAACGAGATTTCAAGTGAAATTAGCGCAATAGTATTTCCAAAACTGACGTTATGATGACTAATTGTGACATATATCACCATTACAAAGGCCAAAATACCACCGAGCAACAAAATTAGACAAATATCGCCCAACTTACAACACACAATTTAATAGAATGGTGATCCCCAGTGTAGCCAACATTACATAATCAAAAATTAGCAAATTATCAATTTATATGTGCTATGAAATACACTTCTGGAGTTCAATTGGTAATTAAGACCTAATTCGTAATTTCATGATTCAAAATTAATTAATAGTTAATTACAGTTTGAAAAACCGGCCCTAAATGAGGTAAGAATGAAGATACAAGCATTTTTAGTTTAAGCTTCAGTTAAACTTCCTTATGATATTAATCTTACTCCATGTACTTACTTTATACTTTTCTCCAATTGTACCTTGTATGTTTCAACCAATAAATATCCCACTAGTGATGCAAGCTATCCATTGAATCGTTCTTATTGCTAAATATAGGAGTATTGTGATAGTCTTTAACAATATACAAATCAATAAAATAATCTGTTTCTTTTAACTAACCATTTTTGCTGCGAATTTCTGGATATTGAAGCAATTTCTTGTTTACAACAATAGTCATTACTTTTTGGCAAATATTCAATAAGAATATTACTAATACGGTCCTGATCGCAGGATTGCCAATCAACACCACTAGTAAAAAATTAAATTTGAGATACACTTCTTCGTCAGCTGATACCAATCAAATAGACGTCAAACCAGTTTAAAGTATCCGGTAACAGAGTATTATAGACGGACATATTTCTCGATAGTTTAACCTCAATCGGCCATTTTCCAGCATGTTTATCTATGCGCTAGTAAAATGTTCAAATCTATAAGACTCACCTTCCTGTCCTTACTGTCATCCATTCTAACACCAGGCATGACAGTCAGCCTCCTAGAGGCAGGCATGGCTGCCATCATCCTGAAGAGATGGGCAAATTCGTCCTTCATTTTCGGTGTGGACATCATGGAGAGCATCTTCTGTTCACGTTTCTCCAACATCTTTGGTCCAAATATGTCATCGAATTCTATCGTCTCTACTACCTCCAGGCACTAAAATGAAATATTTTGTTATTGAAGACAATGATTTCCAACTTTCCCAAAGTGAGCTAAAGGATGTCATAATCCTTCTTTGGAACATGTCCTGATGGCATCAGGCACGACGTCCTAGTCCACGACAACGCTCTTTCGATTTTTCGGGTCTCATCACTTTGTTATTGTATAATAACCAATAAAATGGAGTCAAGTTGCTTGACTCAGTACTTCCCACACAAAACGGTGATATCATTTTATTATTTTCCCTTTGCATGAAGCTATAATCTGACATCCCCTTGCAACCAAACCATCGCCCGCCGGCCCTCAAAAAACATCCAACACAAAAACTCTGCATTCAGGTCTATATACAGGGTTACTGGTAACTCGACCACTTTCCTGTAGGAAGTGATAGAGGGACTCAAATGCAATAGATTTAACCCACCATATGTAATTCCGAAAACCGATAGTTTTAGAGATAATTAGCATTTAATGTTTTTCAACGATATGTCCAAATTTCCACACTACATCCCAAATTTAGAAAAAGCCCTGCTGTAGATTTTAGTAATTTCCAATTTAGTTTTTTACTGACACATACGCAAATCTAATTTAGTATTTAAATGTGTAAAAATACTAAACAGTTTCAAACTACATACAATTATTTAAAAAATAAAGAACAAAATTTTTACATTCACCGCGAAAGAAAATTGTCTAGCTCAAAAAAAGATACACAACCAGTCAAACAAATTATTTTAAAATTTTCCTTATATGATGGCCTATTCCAAGGACAAGAATGACAGTGCAACCACAAGTAACTATTTAACAAAATTTATCAACATAATACACAATCATCAACAGCATGATATTCCAGCATGATGATTGTCCAGCACATTACCGTATGGGTGAACCCATCCCATGGCCTGCGCGGGGCCCAGATCTGACACCTCTTGATTTTTACGTCTGGGATCACATGAAGGCATTGGTTTACGAGGCTCCAGTAAATACTGCTGACGAACTAAGGCAAAAAATTATCAATGCGGCGGAGGAGATGAAACGAACTTTTTCAACACAACTTACAAAAACCGAAGTGAGGAAGCGGAGCGGTACTTGTATCCGAAATCAAGGGGTACACATTGAGCAAGATCTCTAGAAACTTTGAGTGGATTTAATTTGTTTTACTTGGATAAAATCATCCGCATTTGCAAACATTCTAGTATGTAACTGAGTTATCAATAATGATTGTACCGTCATTCGTTCTTTTTGAATAGGTGATATTTATTCATTGCTGTTTATAATCCTTCTGAAAAGGTTATTAGGTAGGAAAGTTTTTTTAGCGATTTGTCCAACCGTTTCTATAACTTTTTTGAGCTAGATAATTTTCTTTCACGATGAATGTAAAAATTTTGTTGATTATTTTTTAAATATTTGTATTTAGTTTGGAACTGTTTAGTATTTTGAAACATTTTAATAATAAGTTAGCTTTGTGTATGTGTTATTTGAATACTAAAATAAAAATTATCAGAATCAACGACAGGTTTTTTTCTTAGTTTAGGATCTAGTGTGGAAATTTGGACATTTGGTTGAAAAACATCAAATGTTAATTATCTCGAAAACTATCGGTTTTCGGAATTACATATGGGGGGTTAAATCTATTACATTTGAGTCCCTCTATCACCTCTTGCAGGAAAGTGGTCGAGTTACCAGTAACCCTGTATAAGTTAGGCCCACATCTTGCTCCGTTGTGCAATATTATCACGCCATTAAAGTTTCTCAGATGTTTCCGAGGGGCCCTTTTATCGATTTGTCCTGCCTATATTTGGGTTTTTGGACCCCGACAAAAAATTTGTCGTTCCCAAAGATTACGCCTCAATCCTCATTCGATATTCATAAATCAAGCTGCATTTTCTAAATGGGGTTTTTTCCGAACAAAATTTTATGACGGAATATTGATGTTACGTCTTCAAAAACCATGTAACTAACATTTCTACTTTTTACTGTGAACGCGAAGTGGCTTAAAAGCACCTGCATAGTTCAAACATAAAATTTCGCGCCAAAGCTGTGAAGAATTAAATCTAAGCGTGACGTAATAAGTCTTTCGTGGAGCTATCCCTAGAATGTGACTGTACCTTGTCGTCTTTTCTCCATCTACAGATATAACCTCCGCTTCATATTGATACTGACAGATGTTTGTTTACACCATTTCATGATCTATATTGGTTAAATGAGATACCGTGACAGTCGTGACACCAGGGGAGGTTATGTATGCATGACACTAGTGACAGGCTGTTAAAGACGAGTGTTGCCGAATGACGAGTGAAAAGTAACTATGAAAGATTCTCAGAATAAACTGCTAATTACATAACAATGCAAAAAATGGAATAGCTGTTCAATATAACATTTATGGTCTACAAAAAGAGGGAAACTAAATAAACATAAAATAAAGTTTACATCCTTTATCGAAAAACTATGCAAAATATTAGCAGCGTGACAACCTTGAATCTATGCTCAATTCAAATTAAAATAGTCACATCCTATCGACATCCGGCATTAAAATCACTCTTGATTGGTTGATTTCTTAGGCGGTTTAAGATATTCAAATGAGCTCTTTTCAAAGGGATGATTTTCAAAGTCTATCTTTACTTCACGTGGGCAGAAAAAAATTGAGCAAACACTGCCATCATTACAAATTAGATACAAGCAATCCATTTCAGCCATTAAAGAGGCAATATTAGCAAGTTGGAAAATACCCCATTAAGTACTGTGGTGATTCGGAACGCGCTCCTGGCTGCCAGATGTTAGAACGCACCTTTAGCGGTCACGTGACCGAAGTTTGACATTGATATCATCGACGGATGATTTATAAAAGTGTAAGGTCTGAGTATGAGTGTAATTAGTCGATGAAGTTAAGATAAGTAATGTATTTGATTATTACTACATCATATATTGTTCAAATATTTTATGTATCAGATCATGAGTGACTTTCTATATTAATTTTCCATCTGTGATTCTGTATTACTGTTCTGTAATGCTTCCTTCTTTTTCTTTTATTCTGTGTTAATTGTCAATCCGTGTTCACAGAAAAAGATATTGTTCTGTGATGCTTTTGGTTGTTGTGTTTGGTCACTGGAATAGTGAGCTGTGATAATCGTTGTCATAGTTTGGTTGATAGTTTGTTTAGTAATGACGAGCGGGGATTGTTTTTGGACACAGATCACAGAAACACTTATAGATATGAAACTGATATAGCCAATTGTCAAAAACTGTTCGTATCACACCACCTGGCGTTTGCGATTGTAACTAAAGCTTATACAGGGTGTTACCTTCAAAGGTGGCATTTGTTTATACTTGTATGAATGAATAATAATAGATGTTTACGCGGATCACGCCTCGGACTGGTTCGGGACTGATTCGAATGAAAAGCGCATCCGCATTATGATTAAGGACGTTCGTAGTATATAAATATTGCACGTAAGCTGACTCGATTTACATCACAGAATCAGTTTACATGAATTTACATACCGCGAACGCCCGTAGTTATACTGCTCATGCGCTTTTCACATTTCACCCGAATCAGTATGGCACGTGATCCGTGAAAACCTGTAATAATAATAGTAATTAGTAATAGTGTCTTTATTCTGCCAAAAGCAACATAATAGTAAACTTTAATGATAACGTAAAAAAATGAATATGCAATCAGAACAACCTCAAGGAGGAGTTCACCTTGATGGTGTTCTTCCACTCAGCCCTTGCCAATATTAATACAATGAAAAATTATAAACAATTACTTATCCTAACTTAAAAACAAAACTATATACAACATTGTAAAATTGATCCTTGATTTACTTTTGCAACCAATTTAATATTAATTTGTTTACCAATTTGAGCAAATATAAAAAAATGCATAATGCACAAACAAAATAAACGTGAGCTGTATGTAGAAATTATTGTTTTAACGTCCTTGGTGGAAATAATGTGCAAAAGGTGATCTTTTTGAGTCTAACAGTATATTTATGACTTTATATTTCTATTCAACTCATAAGCCGTCATTCAATATTCCTCACGTATAACCAATACATCGTGTGCTATTGTACAATAAAATAAATACTATGATCCTTCTCTCAAATTAGTGAAAAAAAAAACCAAAAACGTATAAGTATCTACTTTCTGAGACAAATTCTAGGAGATAAAAACCAAATAAATACTTGTATCCATATATTTATGTAGATTTATAATATAAATCAAAAGATATAAGTGGCCCACTATTTACTTTTAAGATTAAGTTAATGCATACAACAAGAAGATTTTACAAATACTAAGAAACAAATAAATTTCAAATATTTACTTTTACGCTACAAAAAAACTGTTGGGCAAAGAGTGATAATATTTTTTCAGCAACTTTGAAGCGCTCTTTATACTTGATCATGTTTTTCTGCATCTTTCCCATCTTTACGCTCCATTTTCTAATAGTTGTGTAAAACTGTTTAGCTTGTGGACTGAGTTGACTACTTCGATTGACATTGGCCAACCCTAAAACAGAATTCCGCCTAGAGACACCTACAAAAAAATATAAACTAATTAGAAAAGGACATGGGTTGCCACCAAAAATATATATTTTTGAGGATAACAGCATTTTTCCGGTAAAAATCATTATAATTAATCTAAATATTCTGACTAATATGTTAGCACAAAAGAAAATTTGAAACATATGTATCCATCAGTGGCAGTGGCAAGAAATTTTGCGTGGCCTTTCTTTTTAATAATATTTTACGTATATATTATATATACAGGGTGTCCCAGAAGTCAACGTCAAGCCGCTACGGGGTGACAGGATTGGTCGTAACTATCATGAAAAAAATCTATCCCATGCAGTTTGAAAATTATGGGCATTTAAAAAAAACTAGAAATTTTCTCAAATTATAACAATTTTTCGGTTACTGTGGTTAACTTTTATTATTTTTGTTCATTTAAACTTTGGAACCGTAATCCTAAATAACATTTCTAGAAGCACAGTCAAAAATAATGACACAATTGCCCCAAGTTTTCTAGAATGAAGACTATTTATTAAACTATCAATTTAAGATTTTGAAAGTTTGCCAACTTTGAAAGACCCTCCTTTAAAAAAAATGTACTAAAGTACCTCGGTAAGTACCATTAAAAGTTGGCGCATTTAACCAGGATTGTAAAATGGTACAATACTTGTTAGTTTCGTACTAAAAAAACGAGTAAGAAAATAAAAACCCCAAGTAACCCGATTTTTGCTAACCCATTTCACTCTAATCAGATGTCCTTTATTCGCACAAGCTTTTGGTAGATTCTTAATTTTACGGCAAAATGATGAGAGATATGGACAATGAACATATTTGCTATGAGGGAGCGAGACAGATAGTGACGCCACTTTTAGCAAAGTCAACAAAAATAAGTAAAATTAATAAAATAATGAAAAATGTTGACTTAGTTTAGTTTAGGTTTATTGGAATAAAAGTCAGGAAATAAATGTTCAAATTGTTTACCATCAGCCTCAATATACGCCGTACATCTTCTTAAAAAAGATCTACTTATTAGCCAGGCATACCCTCGAGAGTTCATGCCCTCAGCAGCTTGAGAAATTCGTTTACGCACCTCGGCTACGCTCTCAATGGGCTTTGAATAAACTTTTTCTTTAAGAACACCCCGATAACAAAATTCCAGGTGATTTGAATCTGGGGAACGGACTGGCCACTAGATAGTGCCTGAACGTCCACATCCACCTCCCGGATATTTTTTGTCAAGAAAGCCTCTTACTTGCACTGCCTAATGCGCTGGGCAGCCATCTTGTTGATACCTCATGTGGCGAAGATATGTTAAGCGGTCTACATAAGTTGATGCATGCTGCGACTTCTACAAGTAGCAGCGTGTGTGGTACTGAATCACGAATTTGGTATCAGTTGCGGATTGCAGCGATGCAGATTCTGGAATCCTATTATGGACGGTGAGCCATGTCGCAGAGCCGGTGACGCTGATGCAGTGATGCAGGTTTCAACCTGTATAGTATTGCGTCGATGCAAAGAAATAAGCCCACCCTACTATTCTTGTGTTGCATGAAACGTGCATAAAATATTAAGTCGATTCAGGCATCGCAACAGCTTTTGATTTGAGCAGGAACTTATGCAACTGATGCAAGTTTCATGAAACCTTGAGTAGATTGAGGAATCGCAGCTTACATCAACGTCTGTAGGCCGCTTTAGCGGTACGTCGTCTAACAAAGTTGGTAAATTATATCGTAAAAAATTTGGGTAATTGGCATTCAAATTCTCAGGCAGCTCAAAGGGCCCAACAATTTTGCCATTTAAAATCCCGGTCCACAGGCTTACTTTAAAGCGATACTGGGATCCGTCTTCTCGCATTGTGTGCCTGGCTAATAAGTAGATCTTTTTTAAGAAAATGTAGGACGTGTATTGAGGCTGATGGTACACAATTTGAACTTTTATTGTAATAAAAACCTAAACCTAAACTAAGCTATGTCAAGATTTTTCATTATTTTATTAATTTTACTTATTTTTGTTAAATTTGCTGAACGTGGCGAAACTATCTGTCTTGCTCACTCATGGCAAACATGTCCACTATCCACCTCTCTCATCATTTTGCCGTACAATTAAGAACCTACCAGAAGCTTGTGCGAATAAAGAACATCTGACCTGAGTGAAATGGGTTAGCAGAAATCGGGTTACTTGAGGTTTTCCTTTTTTTACTCGTTTTTTTTAGTATGAAACTAACAAGTATTGTACCATTTTACAATCAATCAATCTTTTAATGACACTTGCCAAGGTACTTTAGTACATTTTTTTTAAAGGAGGGTCTTTCAAAGTCGGCAAACTTTGAAAATTTTAAATTCGTAGTTTAATAAATAGTCTTCATTCTAGAAAACTTGGGGCAATTGTGTCATTATTTTTGACTGTGCTTCTAGAAATGTTATTTAGGGTTACGGTTCCAAAGTTTAAATGAACAAAAATAATAAAAGTTAACCACAGTAACCGAAAAATCGTTATAATTTGAGAAAATTTCTAGTTTTCTTTAAATGCCCATAATTTTCAAACTGCATGGGATAGATTTTTGTTCTAATTTTTCTCATGATAGTTACAACCAATCCTATCACCCCGTAGCGGCTTGACGTTGACTTCTGGGACACCCTGTATTGTATACAGGGTGAATGCTAAGTTGTTTTTCCTTTAAACTGTGTATAGAATTCATTAAAATAAACTACGTTTTCAAATAACTTTTATCCAAAAACTGCCAAATAAGCGAGATACAGAAAAAAAGTAAGTCTAAACCCTGATCTGGACTTATGTATTAAGACGCACCTAGTCTCTATATGTTTAGTCTTTTTCTGGAATTTTTGTCTTATCGCCAGGCATTGTATCTGTCAATAATAACTAGTCACTTTCAGTTTATCGTAGTTAGTCTTAAATTGGAATATCTTAATTTTGCGTTTATAATAATGCGTCACTTTTAGGAATTACCAATTTAAAATTAACAAATTTAAACAGAAAGTGACTATTGCACTACCTGACAGGTGCAGTGCCTAATAGATAAGACAAAAATCCGAACAAAAAACTGAACAGATTAGGGTAGGTCCGTCTTGATACACAAGCCGAGATTTACATTTTTTATTTTGGAGCTCGCATATTTTTCAGTTTTTCTAAATAAAATTACAAGAGCTAGCTTTATTCAACGACTTCAGTACACAGTTAAGAAAAGTATCATCTGTTGTGGCCAAAATTTTAATTAGAAACACAGGTCACTGCATAAAGGAAACTGCCAAGCTTTTGGCAATGTTTATTGCCATCTTCGGGGCTTTAACATTGAGGTTTACTCGCTACTGTCCCACTTTTTCAATGATAGGTATGAATCATGGGGTTAACAGGTACTTTTTGTAAAGAATATTAATAACTAGGAAACAGACCTTTCAACTTATTATCTACTTTCTTGTTGCACAAAGGCGGGCCCTTAGTTACGACACTGGTATCCACACCATACATGCAACAATATTTACCTCTATTAAGTCTTGCAACTGTAGGTACAGTGTGTGGTGGTCGCTTGGGTGTAGCGTCTTCACTAGACATAGGCTGGAGTACAGAATTATCACCTGAAAGATAAGTAAATATAGTTAACTTTTTATGACTGTAGTATACACCGTATGTCAGGACGAAAACCAAAAAAGAAATCGTACTTAGGTTTCGGAAGGTGAAGACGATATCAAAGGAATTATTCTGAAATTCGCATTTGTTACAGAGAAATCAACGTTTGAAGTTTGGTTTTAAAGATAACTGAAACGTGTCTGGCCCACCTTATCTCACTTCCACTTTCGAGATTTTCTTATCTATTTTACAGCAAAAATCGGAGATCATTTAGAAGGATTACACTTTAATGTTCTTGTCGATTGTTCACCTCAATGATCAGATTTTTGTAGTTTTCGTACCGTACAAACAGGCACATATCCAGGATTTGGTTTGGGGGGTCCAGAGTATGGGTGTCACTAAGTTGACCTTTCGGGGGGGGTCCAGATTAGAGTTGCCACCTTAAATCCTTAAATTTGCGGGGTAGGGGGGGAATTTGTGGATTCCATTTTTTAGGCGGCATTTTATAACGTTTCGGGGGGGGGGGTCCGGACCCCCTGGACCCCCCCTAAATACGTGCCTGCGTACAAATGTGATACGGGCAGCCACATACTAATCATTTCGCGATCTAATTAAGGGCAACTGAACTTTTTAGGCTTTAAGAATAAATATATAACTCAAACATATTAATACATAAGCCGGTGCTTAGAAATCATTCTTAAAGTTTTCGGGATTCGTCCTGGGACACGGTATACAGAAAAATGTTTGCACAATGTTACAACTTGCAATTATGATGTAATGTCGCAAACAATTGATGACAGGATTTTTTAATTTTTGCCCAAACAAAAATCACAGCAAAATCTATATGTATTTCAAAATTGCTTACAAAATTTAATGTCATGTACAGCTGATTTTAACAAAACTGATACAACTCATAAAGCACTTTTCTCAGATATTAGTATTATTGTAGATTCCTAAAGCATTAATAATGATTATGATTTCATTTACATGCAAAGTTCATCATTTCCATATCTTACTCTTACTGTTAAGTTAAAAAAAAACACTTTGTCAAATATATCCGCCTGATGACTGATAATAAAAATTTAATTTTTCAAGAACTGTTATCAGTTTTTTTTTTTTAAATCAGAAGTACTTTAATGTGAGTCATCTTTGTCAGGTTGGATACAAAATTCACAATTTTCACCTTACCTCTTGATGTTCCTGGTAGAACTGGAAACCCATGAGAATGACTATCTTGTAATTCTAAAAATGAAAATAAATATAACTACATATATCTATATACGTGGTATAATAAAATTATATTATGATAAGTTGTATCAAATTGGAAAGAGGATATTTAGTAGGATATCATAAAATTTTTATTGCAGGCTGTAACATATAATATGTAATTCATGGTACTGTGGGTTGCAGTTTTAGGGGTTCGTTATACAATTTGGCACTATACGGTTGAAATTTTATTTTAAATAAGCATCTGATAAAACGCGGTTTTCTGCACTATCCACATAGGTAGGGCATTGCCTCTTAAACTACATATATGCCTCATCCTAGCTAGGGCCGCTCATTTGCACGTGCTATATGCATATTATACATATATGTAGAGTAGGTCATCAAACATTGCAGAAAAGAACACGAAGAATAATGTGAAATTCTTAAACAAAAATTACACTTACTTGGAATCAGCAGCGATGGCACAGCATCCTACATCAGCCCTTTCCGGCTTCCCGGTAAAAAGCAATTAGGGGTTTTTACCCCGTTGGTCGCACACATAAAACCTATTATAAATTTGTTCCCTTGAGAGTTGTTCATAATTATGAGGTTTGATCCTCTCCAGCCGCAAGTCAAATGATTCTTAAATTGGTTTTGGAAGCCGATCTCGTTGACCCCGGCTTTCAATACAACCCGGCACACAACACTTCTTTTCGGGGTTCAACGTTTCAAAATTTTCCATCAGGAATGATCAATATAATAGATAGGTACTACCGATATCAAGAATATAAAAATATCACCATTCATATATGTTGCACACTTTCAAATTCAAACGCACCGTTCAAAAAATTTTAAATCTGTCAAAGTAATGTCAAAGCCCAAGCTACAAGCTTGTGACTTAAGACAGAGGCAGACTTGATTAGTAGATATAAAATACGGTGACGCGCCGCGCGCGCCGTTGGTGTTTGCGATTGGATACAGAACAATTTTCGGCGGGAACGGCAAAGTGACAAATCTAAACTTTGTTTCTGTGATCTGTGGTTTTTGGAAAAACGTAATAAGCTGGAGACCAAAATTTCAACAACAGGGTTTTTGAGTCTTTTACACGAATATATGCAGGTATGTTGTCTTTTGAGTTTGTATTATTGACTAACGTGGTCTGGCTACGATATTTTTAAAATGTTTCACAATGTATACTATATATCCCGGCTTTTAAGACGACTTTATATGGTGTTGGGTCTCTGATTTACGTCTACTCTAGGTATTGGTGAACAGAGGCAACTCTGTCTTTAAGGATTGTGTTATGGAAACCACGGTGACTGTTCCCGTAACTGACTACCCAAATGTAACGACATAATTTCGCACGGCTATGTTATTTTCTTGTCGACACTATGGAAATCACCTAGACAAAGATAAAGGGAAGAAAAAGCGGGCAGTCTATTACCGGCCGTGATTGCTATCGCTTCGGCACTGAGGTGGTACCGTCCCCATCCGATATTTGTTCGTTAAGTTGTGTAAATTGTTTGTCAATATATTATTTTGTTAATTGGTTCGGCGTTTGGATTTACCTAAACTTTACAGTGCAGCGGCGGGATTTTCGCGCTCTATCCGAAGAAACTGGTGGACAAAGACAACATAGTTTTAAGTGTTAGGAATGTTAAAAAAAAAGTAGTGTAGTTTTGTGTTTACGCCTAGTCATACGGGGCGTGGAACTAGTTTAGTGCTTCTGTTGTGAAATTGGACAACTTTCGAGTGGTACATCGTGCAAGAATGGGAAGAAACAAGCGTCGGAGAAGTTCAACTTCTTCGAGCTCGTCAAGTTCGTCAAGTACGTCGAGTTCTAGCAGTGACTGTACCGGTAGGTACAAACGTGACAAAAAGAAATCCAGGATAAATGCAGGTACGTCAGACTCTATGTTTGTTAAGTCGAAAAGACGGCCATCAAAAACAACACTTTCCAACCAAACTGTAAGGGTGGATGTACACGAGCGTCCTAGACGTAGTACACCTAAGGATGGTCAGGAAACTGCCGGTACTAGTTACCCAATAAGACAAAGTCGTAGTATTGAAAGTGATGCTGATCCATCTGTTCCATCTAACATTCCAGTTGAGGGGTCCACGGACGTAGTAGAGCGTGAGTCGTACCTAAGTGTACGTAATACACAAACACGCCGCTCTGCTGCGTGTGACGCAGACGTTGCGCACACCCCTATATGGAGTAACAGCTCTCGACCGACTACAGTTGCAACGGTAGAAGGCCAACAACAACGGATTGGGCAGTTGGAAGATCTCGTTAACCAACTTTTGCAGAACCAGAGTGATAAAAATTATACTAAATTAATTGTCAATCCAAATTGCATTACTGAATTCAACCCGTCGAATGAAAATGAAAGCTGTGCACGATGGTTGGACAAAATTGACCAACTAGCACACATTAATCAGTGGGACGAAAAAGTCGTGATATATCATATGCAAAATAGGTTAGCGGGGTTAGCCAAAACCTGGTATAACAATTTAGACGATTATAGATATTCTTGGGATCAGTGGAAGCAGTTGCTTATTCAGGCTTTTCCAGATCATCAAGACTTTCCCACCAACCTTAAAAACTTGATATTCAGGATTAAAAACCCCGAGGAAACATGGACCGAATACTATTTTGCTAAACAACAACTATTGAGACAATGTCAAATCACGGGGAAAAATGCGGTAGCCATGATAATAGATGGTATTTCAGATATAACTATACAGTCTGGGGCTAAGGTAGGGAGATATGCTTCTCCAGAGGATCTGTATCGTGAGTATCTGTCTACTTTAGAAAACACAAGACATCGACGCACAAATCCACATACAAAGCCAGACTTTTTGCGGAAAACAGATAAAAATAGACCCGAGCATCCTAAGTCTAGCCACCACAAATCGGATTCCAACCGCAAGATGAGGGGAAAGTGCTACAACTGTGGTGAGTTTGGTCACATGCAAACTCATTGTCCTAAAGAACGGCTAGAGTGTACTCTATGCAAAAAATTGGGACACTCTGTAGAAAAATGTTTCCGAAACAAGAACAATCGCCCAAAATCTAACGAACACAAAACGTTAATGTGTGACACGCAAGATAAAAGTGAAAATAACGGTTACTACGTGGACTGTTCTATCAATGGGCACTTGTTAAAAGGATTCATTGATTCTGGATGTGAAATAGTCACAATCAGAGAAGCGGATGCAAAATTGGCAGGGTTAAGTTGGGTTGATAGCGAGGTATGCTTAAACGGTTATGGAGGAGGTACATCAAAAGTCTTGGGTATCTCCAAAGTGAACTTAAAGGTGGATCTTTTTGATTCTAACGTTTCAGTTTACGTTGTCCCTGATCATCTTCAGACTATGGCTATTTTGATAGGAAGGTCAATTCTAAGCAATCCAGAGGCGATAACTGTGGTTAAAAATGGCAGTGCACGGCTATTTTCCACGAAAATCGCGGATATGTCCGAAATTGACGAATTACCCACTAAAATCACCTTCAGAACTAAACAAAAAGTGGAAATTCCTCCCAACCACATTGGCTTCGTCACATGTTCCACGAGTGATGATTTTGATGGTGATGTTCTTATTCACAAACGTCAGTCGTTTCAGCCTTTGAAGGAATACGTGATTCCAAATTGTATAACATCGACGAGTGTCGCTACGATTCCGATTTTGAACATATCCGAAAGTACTTTGACTTTTGGTGAAGATCAGGTTTTCGTTCGTGGCATCCCATGCAAAGAAGAGGTCAAAGATACACAGGTTAGTGTACATAAAATCAATGTTGTTAATTTACCCAAATTTACGTTGAATGACTTGAAAAACCAAATTTCCGGTAACTTGTCTCAAAATGAGTGCCAAAAGCTTTTATTACTGTTGAATAAATATCGCGACTGTTTCGCTCAGAATATTAATGAGTTGGGAAAAATAAAAGGGGTTGAGATGAAAATAAACTTAACCGATGATAAACCTGTGACGTACAGGCCTTATCGGTTATCGTTTAACGAAAGGGAAAAGGTTCGTGAAATAGTAAATAGTCTTATGTCCGCCGACATTATTCAAGAATCTAGTTCACCTTACGCAAGTCCGATTATTCTTGTAAAAAAGAAAAACAATGAGACAAGGATGTGTATAGATTTTCGCGCCATAAATGCAAAGACAATAAAGGACAGCTACCCGTTGCCTCGCGTCGATGATCATCTTGAAGTGCTAAAAGGCTGCAAATTTTTCACCACATTGGACATGGCCAGCGGATACCACCAAATTCCTATGGCAGAGGAGTCGAGGCAGAAAACGGCTTTTGTTACTCCTGACGGGCAATATGAATATCTTCGTATGCCGTTTGGTTTGGTAAACGCACCAGCCATGTTTCAAAGAACCATCAATAGCATTTTGGGAACAATGAAGTTTACTACAGCAATGGCGTATATGGATGACGTACTGGTACCATCTACAAGTTTCAACTCAGGACTGATTGCTCTAGGAGATGTGTTAGAAACTTTTAGAGACGCAGGAGTTACGTTGCGTTTGGAAAAGTGTAAATTTTTTCAAGCGAATATCGACTATCTTGGACATGAGATTAGTGCAGGTGGTACACGACCTGGGACCGCTAAAATTGAGGCAGTCAGAAATTTTCCAATACCCAAAAAATTCCACAATGTTCGCCAGTTTGTAGGCTTATGTAGCTATTTTAGAAAATATGTAAAATCTTTCGCCCAAACTGCACGACCTTTAACTTCTTTGACAAAAAAGGATGTTCCATTCAAATGGGAAAAAGACCAAGTGGATGCGTTCGAAACGTTGAAGAAGATCCTAACAGAGAGACCAGTACTAGCCATCTATGATCCTAAAGCAGAAACCGAAGTTCATACGGACGCGTCTAAACATGGACTTGGTGGAATTCTCCTCCAAAAGCAAGAAGATGGTAGACTCAGACCGGTTCAGTATTTCAGCCGTCAGACTACCAAAGAAGAAGGCCGATATCATTCCTATGAGCTTGAAACATTGGCAGTTGTGAACACACTTCAAAGATTTCGAGTGTATCTACTTGGAATTGAATTCAAGGTGGTGACGGATTGCAACGCATTGAGGACAGCAATGTCGAAACGGAACCTGATACCAAGAATTGCACGATGGTGGCTGATTACTCAAGAATTTAAGTTTGTGGTTGAATATAGGCCAGGTACTAAAATGGCACATGTTGATGCATTAAGCCGAAATCCTGTTGGAGACAGTATACAATCGGACACTCTGGATGTGTGGCAAGTGGATATTATGCAAGACGATTGGATTTTGGCTGCTCAACTCAGAGACGAACGTTGCAAATACTTACTTGAAGTTCTCGCTAGGAAACCGGCTGATCTTGAAGAAAAACAAATTCACAACGATTATGCAATGAAAGATCACAGATTGTACAAGAAATTACCCGACGGGCTAAAATGGTATGTTCCTAAAGCTGCAAGACGAGTAGTGACCATGTACCACCATGACAACAAAGGGCATTTTGCCACTGATAAGACTTTGCAGAGCATAGGTACTAACTATTGGTTCCCAAGGATGAAGAAATACGTTTCTCGATATATATCAGCATGTTTGGCATGCGCCTACAATAAAGTTCAATCCGGTAAACAGGAGGGATACCTACATCCAATAGAGAAAGCAGCGGTACCACTAGATACCATACATATTGATCATTTAGGCCCTTTCATCAAAAGTACGAAGGGAAATTGTTACCTAATAGTTGTTGTTTGTGCTTTCACGAAGTTTCTATTCGCCAAAGCTGTAAAGAGTACGCAGACCAAACCTGTAATCAATTTCTTAGAGAGTATATTCAAAACATTCGGAGTACCACGCCGAATTATTTGTGACAGGGGGTCTGCCTTTACTAGCACTTTGTTTACTAATTTTGTCAAAGAATTGGGAATAAAACTTACGCTGAATGCCACATCAACACCACGTGCCAACGGGCAAGTGGAACGATATAACAGGACACTTCTGAACGCCATATCATCAAGCTACGATGATGAAACCAAGTGGGACACAACACTAGACCACATTGTCTTCAGCATTAACAATGTTCCACATAGTGTTACAAAGAGAACGCCTAGTGAACTGCTGCTTGGTTATCATCCCAGAGCTATGAACGATTCATTTTTAAGTAATGTCGTAGCGGACAAGGATGAAGAGGCTTGCAGAAATGTCCAAGAGACCAGAAACGAAACTGGTGAACGAATACGAAGCGCTCAAAAAAAGCAAAAAGCATATTTTGACGCGAAGCGCAAGAAAAGTCATGTCTACGGCCTAGGGGATCTTGTTCTTATACGTAGAACAAACGTAGCCAATGAGGGCAAAAGTAAAAAGCTGGTACCAAAATTTAGTGGCCCCTACGCAGTCAAGAAAGTGCTTGGACATGACAGATATGTTGTGGAAGACCTGCCAGGCTCACGACGTGCACGTAAGACGTACCAGGGTACTTGGTCAGCTGACAAAATGAAACCGTTTACGGCTGCATACGAAAGCAGTAGTGGTACAAGCTCGGAAAATGAAGTTGTCGACGATGACAACTGATTTTTCTTATTTATTCTCATATTATTTTGTATTCATTCAATTTCTTAGATGGGAGTGGTAGTCTTGAGTGTCTGGCCAACATTTAAGACGGGTCATCCCTTCTAAGACAAACAGTATTACCGTTGATCTAATATTTCCGATGCTTTCCTTACAGATATAGCAACGTTTAAGATACCTAGGAGGAATGCGGTTTCCGGGACGGAAATATGGTAGCATGGCCGAATGTAACGACATAATTTCGCACGGCTATGTTATTTTCTTGTCGACACTATGGAAATCACCTAGACAAAGATAAAGGGAAGAAAAAGCGGGCAGTCTATTACCGGCCGTGATTGCTATCGCTTCGGCACTGAGGTGGTACCGTCCCCATCCGATATTTGTTCGTTAAGTTGTGTAAATTGTTTGTCAATATATTATTTTGTTAATTGGTTCGGCGTTTGGATTTACCTAAACTTTACACAAATCACTTACCCAGAGTGGAAGTGGGGAATGATTCTACCGCGCGTTCACACGTACCACACGTTTCCTCTAACCAACCCTTTTATATGTTGTTTATTGTTTATATTTATCTATTGATTTATTTATGCGCGTAGATACCATGCTTGCTATACTTTTATGCTTGCTATGCTGCTATGCTTGCGATGTTATGTTTATATTTTATATACCCTATCCCATTTACCCACTTTATTTACTCCTTTATCTGTTTGATTATATTTATTTATTCATATATGTTATTTTACATTTTTCCACATCCTACCCATATTTTCCTATTTGACGTTGAACAGAGACCTAGCCCACCATGTATTATTATTATTATTATTATTATTTATCATTTAGACTGTGTACGTTTATAACCATTTCTTTATTATACAATATCAATAACAAGAGCCAGTTTACCACTATTATTGAGACATTTTGAATCGTATATTTCAACATATCAATATAAATACTTCACCAGTAAAATATATGAAATACAAAGCACTCATGATTTGAAATACAAGAATCAAGTAATAAAATAATAACATAAACACTCAGCACTCATGATTAAGAAATACAAAACAAACGTTAAGAAACAAATAATAAAAAAACCATATCACAACATTTCTGTGTTTGATTTCATTCTCTCTGAGTTGGTACACATGCATGCTAAAAGAATCTGGTTACCATGGGCACACATACAACATTGGGTCCTAAGTTCCACCACTAGACGACTTGATCACTTTGGCTACTTCTAAATTTGGTATCGGTTTTGACAGTGACCAGTTGCTCACTACAGTACGCAGTTACTCTGTTTTCTAGCATGAATTGTGAAGTTTTAATATACGTCTCAAAGTTGATTATGACTAGCAGTGGAAGTTGTAAAAATAGATACAAGTAGATGGACTTAGGATGGATTTAATGATTTTTCGTCAATTTGGACTACTTTGCACAATATTTCGAGTGTATAATTTTACGTAGGCGACAGCAACATGTCACATAAATCAACGAAGTTATAAAAACAATTGTGGGGATTAGTAAATAAAGTACAGAAAACTCAGACAACAACACTGACAAAGTCTCGCGTTGGCTTACCAACTGTGGAACTAGAGGGTCATCCAATAGCCGAATCACCATCCGTCAAGCTTTTGGGGGATCAACAAAGACAATAACATGTCCTGGCATGACCACGTATTCAGTAATATCAGTATTGCTAGAACGGCATCCCAGAAACTTGGAGTTTTGCTCCGCTGTAGGGAGCTGTATCCACAACAGCAACTACTACTGCTTTACAAGGTATAGATTTGACCATTGCTGGAATATTGCTCCCTTATGTGGGGATGCGCTTCGAAGTATACTCTAAAGCTTCTGGACTCTATCCAGAAGAGAGCAATTAGACTAATCGATATGCCTAACCTCACAAAGGACTTCCAAAGCCTGGAACATCGAAGAAGGGAGGCCGACCTGTCACTGATTTTATCACAAAAGATGTTCGTGTGAGCTCTTCCAGTTAATAATACCAAAGGCCGTCCTAACGGAGAACACTAGTGAGGCTCTACAAGCTCATCCTTACCAAGGTCTCTACTCCTCGAACCAGTCTCCTCCAGCATTTCTTTTTTGGAGCACTTCGACGCGTTGGAATGAGCTGCCGGGTGGTTTGTTTCCCGACGGCTACAACCTGCAGCGTTTCAAATCTAACTTTCACAGATACTTATCCTCTCTTAGCGCTTCTACAGCGCCATAGGCTTTCAGTCTCTGCTGGAGGCAGACCATAAGAAAATAAGGTTGGAATGCGTTTTTTTAGCTACGTCAATTTTGGCCTAATGCAAAATATTAGCAACGTGACAACCTTGAATCTACGCTCAATTCAAATTAAAGTAGTCACATCATATCTACATCCATCATAAAAATAACTTTTGATTGGTTGATTTCTTAGCCGGGCGGTTTAAGAGATTTAAACGAGCTCTTTTCAAATGAATGATTTTCAAAGTCTACCTTTACACCACGTGGGCAAAAAAAATTGAGCAAACACTGCCATCATTACAAATTATATACATGCAATTCATTTCAGCCATCAAACAGGCAATATTAGCAAGGTGGAAAATACCCCATCCTCCGCATTCTCCTCCACGTCCACATTTCAGAAGCGTCTATACGAGCTCGATCTGCCTCTTTAACAGTCCAAGTTTGCGTGGCATACAAAAATATGGAGAACACAAGAGACTGAACCAGCAACATTTTGGTAGCTTTAGTGATGTTATGGTCACGCCATATTTTAGTAAGCTTTGTCGTGGCCACCCGTGCCTGTTGAATGCGCCGTCGAATCTCATTCTCACAGCTTCCCGAATTGTCGATAAGAACCGAGGTACACAAAACTTTGAACAACCTCACAACGGCCTATTGACTTCATTTCTCGACGATTGTCACGCTCTCTATCTACGGTCATAACCTTGGTCTTGTTGTAGTTAATACCAAGACCATATGCTGCACTGTGTTGTTCTAAAATGTTTAATAGAGCTACTAGTTCTTCCTGAGAAGCAGCAATAAGAGTTGTATCGTCAGCAAACCTTAAGTTAGATATTTTGCCTCCGCCAATAGTTATACCGCCATTCCAGTTGCCCAATACCTGTCTTTGAATATAAAATGTAATATAGTAACCAATATGGTAAATCAATGGTTTTGTGAAAATGGTTTATTTCTAAATGCCGGAAGATAGTCGTACTGCACTTCCATAATCGGCAGAAACAGTGTGATAATGTTAGCGTTACTATTAACAACCATACCGTAACCACTGATGATTCAAACTGCACAACATTTCTAGGACTAGGTATGTACTGTTGTTTTACGTGGAAATATCACTGCGAGATCTTGACATCAAAATTAAATTCATCAGCTTTCATGTTTATCAACTCCAGGAATATCTTAGAACTAGATCAGTCATTGCTGTACTATGCTCAGGTAAAAAGCAGACTGAGGTACGGCATTTGTATATGGGGTATGAGCGCATCCGTACATGATGTCTTCATTGCACAAAAAAGAGTAGTACGATGTATAGCCGGTCTTTCCAGGAGGGACTCCTGTAGGGATACATTTCGTAATCTGTCTCATCACAAATCCAGAATAGAGACTGCATACATACCTACTAAAAATATTTTTTTCTCTTCTGCTCGGGGGTGGGGGGGGGGGGCATTACGCCTTGAGGAGGAAGAACCGCTCCTGATACTCTGGTAGATAAAATGTACCAATATTTTTAATACTTATTTTCGATGTGGATTGTAGCATTGATTTTTTTTTTTGGGGGGGGGGAGGCTAGTTTGACTTCTTTTAGCCACGCTACTATGGTGTGTTATGATGTGTTGAATTTTTAGCCCGCTTTAGTTTTGCTAGCTTATCGAGAATGCTATAAAAATACTATTCATTGACAAATGGTGCTCTGACGGGTGGTACCTTTTCTAAGTACTCCTTCAAGTTCTCATCCTCCAATCGTTCGGCGATGGCAGTTGCTTCCTGAAGGTCGGTACGAGCGTCATTTTTGTTGTGCTGCTGTATATTTATTCTGACTAACAGCATGAGGGCGTTAAGATGCCATTCCGGGTGTCCCTCCTCTTTAGTGCTCTCCTGGATACACTTTCTACTATACACTCGTGCCAACTCCCACTTTTTAGTCTCCAGGTGGTACCTTGATAGCTCGTGGTAGCACCAACACAATTGGTCGTTAGTCTCTGCTTGTCGGAGACGTTTCTCGAATAGTTCAATTTGTTTCCTGAAATGATTTGCTATGATATTCTATAGGCATGATGTAAATAAAGTGTAAAATCAGATTTTTCGGAATTGATGAATGAATGAATAAGGATCAGAGGCTATACAGCACGGAATGTGACTGGTGCATAGGCCACACGATGGGCCCTTTTGCGCCTCTATCCGCGCTTGTTTTCAAGACCTGCCCTTTTGGCAAAGGCAAGTACATTCTTAGGTCCTATCCGTTTTATCTCTATTGGTTCCAAGGTTCTTGAGCCCAGCATAGTCTGCCTGTGATAACCCAGGGTTTCACAGTGACACAAGATGTGTGCCGAGGATTCTTCCTCTTCACCACACCACGTACACGTTGGGTCGTTGACCACCCTCATCACGAACAGGTGACGCCTGAAGGTGTTGTGACCCGTTATGGCCTACTAGCATTCTCAAGTTACGCTTATCCAGAGAGAGACAAAATCGTCCTATTCTCTCTGCAGGCCCTGCTAATAGTTCCCGAGCTTGACGGAAATGACCAGAGATGTTGTTCCATCTCGGAGAGTATTGATTCTGGATCCACTCTCCAGTTGTTTTCCTAATCAAATTTGCAGATAGTCCTAAGGCTGGTTCCGCGCCCACAAAACTGTTGCCGGATCCCATCCTAGCCAAATGATCCGCCATGTCGTTACCCTTTACCCAAGCGTGCCCAGGTACCCACATCAATGGTATCTTGTGTTTAGCTGAGATGTCGTCAACAGCCCTCCTGCACTCCAGGACCAGTCCCGACGTTACTTTCCAAGGACTTGATGGCTGCCTGACTGTCAGAGCAGATAGTAATCCGCCTCCTAGACCCGTCAATTTCCCGAAAACGATTTACACAAGCAAGCATCGCATAGACCTCATCCTGGAATACTGTGGTGTGCCCCCCAAGAGGGAGTGAAAGTCTTATATGGGGTCCGTTGACTCCCGAGCTCGAGCCCTCTCTAGCGAGTGAACCGTCTGTGTACCAGACCTGTCCTCCTCCTTCGATGAGCTGTCCTTCCCTAGACTCCCACCCTTCCCTTGACGGAAATACCACCGTAAATTTGCTATTGAAGCGATGCCTAGGAGAAACTATATCGCTTCTCGCCAACAAAATAGGACTATCCTCATGCAACTCTGCTAGAATCGTCGAATGTCCTTTGCCTGGATTCATAAAAGTCCAGCTACCCTGACTCCAGAGACGGAACCCAGTTTTTCTAGCTTACCCTTGAATTACCAGATCCAAAGCAGGAAGATTCAATAGTGTTTCAATGGCACTCAAAGGTGTTGTGCGCACTGCACTGGTTATACTAAGACATGCCAAACGTTGAACCTTATTACGTTTGGCTCTTATTGCCTCCGTCTTTATACAGGTCCACCACACTATGGAGCCATATATTAATGACGGTCTGACTATTGTAGTATAGAGCCAGTGTACCACTTTTGGGCTCAAGCCCCAATCACTACCGACAACTCTTCTGCAGGCCCATAATGAGTTTCGAGCCTTGCTTGCCTTATAATCCACGTGCTGCCTTCAAGTCAGCGTGTAATCCAGTATGACTCCTAGATACTTTACTCACTGAGACAATTCAAGTGTCGTTCTGAAAAAGGTAGGCCTCACGAGGCCTTCCATCTTCCTTCTCCTAGTGAACATAACGAGCTCCGTCTTTTCAGCGTTCGCTGACAGATCTACCTCATTACACCACGTTTCCACAACGCGCAGCGCGCCTTGCATTACCTCGGAGACTGTATTAGTGAATCTACCCCTGACCGCTATGCTCAAATCATCGGCATAGGCCTGCACGTAGACCCCTGTCGAGTAGGTCATTCCCACTAAGCACCATAGTAGAGGTGAAAGAACACCGCCCTGTGGGCAGCCTCGCGCCACTGCAACGCTATAATTTATGACATTAAGCGCTATAATTTATGTCATTAAGCATTGCAGAAGCCACTCGGCACTCTAGAGTGGTAAGAATCCACTCCACTAGGATTGGAGCAATTCCATGTCTCTCTAGGGCGCGTCTTATCGAATTGGTAGTGGTACAGTTGAACGCACCCTCGATGTCAAGAAATGCTACCATAGCATAGTCGGAATTGATATGCCCCATACTAAACAAAATGTCAAGTAGTCTAAGTGGGCTTTAAATGTATGAATGAAAGAAGGAGATAGGCTTTCTCGTGACAAATAGGCCCTCAAAGTGAGGATGACCTTGGATCCTGCCGATCTTATGTCTCCAGTGTTGCTCCTATGTGTGGGAATGAGATCCGAAGCACTCTCTAAACTTCTGGACACTACTCAGAAAAGAGCATCTAGACTAATCGATACGCCTAACCTCACAAAGGACCTCCACAGCCTGGAAGATCAAAGAGGGGTGGTTGACATGTCTCTGCTTTTAGATTCTGTCAAGGAAGATGTTCTTCCAGATAATAACACCAAACGCTGTCCGAACGAGGAACACTAGAGAAACTCTGCGAGCTCATCCTTACTAGGTTGAGGTCCCTACTCCCCGAACCAGTCTCCTCCAGCATTCCCTGTTTTAGAGAACTTCGACGCTGTGTAATGAACTGCCGGGAAAATCGTTTCCCGACGGTTACAACTTGTAGCGTTTCAAACCTAACATGCACAGGCACTTGTCCTCTCCCAGTGCTTCTACAGCGCCATAAGCTTTTAGCCTTTGCGGGAGGCTGACCATAAAATGGAGTCAAATTTCTGTTTTTAGTCAGAAAAATCATCGTATACTTACTTGTGATCCAAATAAACATTCTTGAACTGCTTGATGACAGAATCGGTTGATGGTTCTCTGCTAACAGGATACCCGAACGCCACATATATCCTTTTATGCTGTTCATAAAACATCTGGTTCTTGTTCAGCCTATTCAGTTCATAGAAGCCTCTACGTATTTTCCAGAGAATTTCCTGGAGGTAGTTATCTTTGTCGGGCATTATTCGCTTTGGCTTAGAGTCGCAATAGTACTTGAGCTTTTCCGCAACTTGAAGCATTTGTTGCAGCTGCTTGCTCTCAAAGCAAGCAATCAGTTTGTTCATGAGCACGTCAGCCTCTTTTTTGGTGATCTGTTGCTGCAGAATCAGCTCTTCTGCCTGTCTTGCCTTCAGGGAGCCAGAAGCATGGGCTTCTTGATATTTTATATAGTAGAAGGGGCTTCGGGTTCTAAGAAGTTCCTAGAAGTACATGGATGGATTTGGATTATTTTTGTAGCTTAGAACTTAATAATAATAGTAATGACGTTAGATAGAAATTTTCTACTCATTTATTTGTAATGCTTTAGTATATAGCTTCCTGACAACCGAAAAGCATAATGGGAAGGCCCGAACCTTTTAATGTAAACTTCTCTAAATCACTCCATGAGCTTTGCTCAACATGTGTGGAGTCACAAGATCCTTCTTCGTTATACAGGGTGCCATTTAGTGTGTAATTCTTCGATATCTCGCAAGGTATACCTAATAGAAGAAAATGTCAAATACAAAAGTTATTTGGTTACTTAAGGCACATATTATGAAAATATTTTCAAATATTCAGGGTGTTGCGGGAAAGTAAGATAGTGATCAACTTGATTTTTTATATGGAACTATACTTTTTTTTAAATTCTTATAGCTTCCATCATTCATCTCTATTTAACCCTGAAATATTTTTGGGATCGGTTGTGACGTTGCCATGTTATAATTTATTTTCTATTAATTTCCGGATTTGTAAGGTCGCAAGTAATACGTCCAAGTTGATATGTTCCTTTAATTTATCTCAATAATGTTACACACCGAGTTACTTGAATACTAAGTGGATATTATTTTGGGTGTTACCAGCAATTTGTATTTACAAGGTGTTTTTGACAGAATTTTAAATTACAGCAGCTTGAGGGTCATTTTACTCTGTTTTTTTAATGTAACATCCTATATTTTTTAGTCTGAATCGAAATATCTACTAGTACCCCCATCTCGCCTTGTAATATTTTTTTTGGCGTTTGCGACGTTGCCGAGTTATAAATTATTTTTCTAAATTTTCAAACAAATATCCCCGATTTTCATTTATTTTAAGTAGAATCCTCTACTTATTTTTATTGCAATGAATTGCGTATGTCGAACTTAGCAAGATCTCACAATTCCAAAATTTTGTTTCTATTTATTACTGACATACGGCAACATCGCGTTTGCAGTAAACGGTACCGGAACGCTTAAATATTTCCAAAACTGCCACAGCTGGAGAGGTGAAATTCAATACTTGTGGGTATTTAAACATAGAGAATTCAAAAACGCTAACATGAGTGTTGTCAGATTTACCAATCTTACGTCATAATTTTGAATGGAATGCCCTATTTATGAAGTCGCAATTCATTGCAATAAAAATAAGTAGAGGATTGTATTTAAAATGAATTAAAGTCGGGAATATTTGTATAAAATTTGGAAAAATAATTCATAACGTGGCAACGCCGCAAACACAAAATAAATTATTACAAGGCGAGATAGGGTATTAGTAGATATTTCGATTTGAAATAAAAAATACAGGGTGTTATATTTGAAAAAACAAAGTAAAATGACCTTCAAGTTGCCGTAATTTAAAATTCTGCCAAAAACACCCTGTAAATACAGATTTCTGGTAACATCCAAAATAATATCCAACAAATATTCAAGTAACTTGCTGTATAATATTATTGAGAAAAGCTAAAGGAATATATCAATTTGGACGTATTACTTGCGACCTGGCAAATCCGGAAATTAATAGAAAATAAATTATAGCTTGACAAGGTCGCAACCGATCTCAAAAATATTTTAGGGTTAGATAGAGATCAATGATGGAAACTAGAAGAATTTAAGAAAAGTTATAGTTTCATATAAAAAAATCAAGTTGATCACTATCCTACTTTGCGGCAACACCCTGTATATTTTAGCATATTTTTGCGATATGCGTCTCAAGTAACCAAATAACTTTTGTATTTGACATTTTCTTCTGTCAAGTATACCTTGCGAGATATCGAAGAACTACGCTCTAACTGGACACCCTGTATATCCATATAGTAACAGCGATCGAGATATACCCGGCAGAAAAACTCTTAAAACTTAGTCTCCCAAAGCCACTGTTATACGTGGTTATACATTAAAGAATAACGGGCCAAGAACTGAACCTTGGGGTACACCTAACGTAGGCAATATAGCTTCTAACGTACAATCTCGATAGTCTACACATAAATGTCTACTCTCAGTGTACAGAAAACCTTCTAGGAAATTATTTATTAGATATATTGCTAAATGAATAAAAATGTTACCTGTTTGTATGACACCGCCTTGAAGCCTTCTTTGGCAAGTCTTATAATCTTTTCGGACCCTTTTTGATTAGGACTCTTCGCTCCGTGTTCGTATTGCAGTTTTTGCAAAAAAATCTTTTCTAGATACATAGAGTCTAGATACTTTTCGGCCATATAGTTTTCGATGTTGGTCGTGTAGTTTTGGAGAGGTCGAAAAGGAAAATGGTGTGGATATGGAGGGACGACCGCCTTTTCAGATTCTCGGCTATGTAGACTGTCTCTGATACCTAAGACAATTTAGTCACTAATGTAATGGACTAGTATCACGAGGTTCAGAACGACGATTTAATTGTTATAACCGCTTAGTGCATACAACAACAAACGTACTTCTGCATTTCGTTACTTTCTACATCATTTTGTTTTATCGTAATTCCACTCTAAAGTTCAAAGAAAGGAGTTCAAATTCAGCCAATCAGTACCAACCGCGCGAAGCATCAGTAGTGCATCGTTGCCAAGTACAGCTCCAACTCGCAGACGGGGCCAGAAGACAAGATAGATGAGCCAGCCCGCGTACAGCTCCGGCATTTCGCGCGCCATCAGAGTGCGGCAACACAGCACACATATCTGTCTTTTAATTGGCTGTTCGCCTTTAGGGCAGTGACGTCACTGTCCTAGGAGAGTTCAAATATTTTCTTTATTTTCACGGCTTTCCTCTGCCCAAAGAAATCGGAGAAAAAAATGAGATGCTTTTTATGACGTACTCTATCATATGCAACCAAAAAAAATCATGATACTAGTCCATTAAATGTCTATTAGGCTAAAACTAAGTTCTTTAGAATAGCTTAATTAGTCAATGGTTGTCCATTATGCATCTGTTTCTGCATTTCTAGAAAGTATAACGTAAGTATGAAGGTAATTCATAGTAACGACGATGAATGGATAAAATATTGGAAAGTAGTTTTGACATACACGACTGGCAGAGAGGTAACATACGGGTAAAGCCATCATTGAAAATAGACACCTAACCCCTCATGCATCCTAAATCCCCACTAAATTCACAGCCAGGTGCACTAAGTCTAAGGCCAAGCTTGCGACTTGGTCGCGGCTCAGAAACGTTGCGACCTGATCGCAGTGATGTGTTCCATTGATTGTTATGTAGGCGGCCATGCTAGCGACCAGCGACAGCGTCTGATTTTGAAAACGCCTCTATGAGCGTTCTCGGAACGCCGCGACAAATACGCTCTCCACAGTTTATTATGCAGGTGGCCATATTTGCGTTCCAAACGGGGCTGTTGATGTTGGAAAACGCACGTAAACCACATTTTAAGTCTCTTTACGATCGGGGTGAAAAAGGGAGTGAAAATATTTTACACCGGATTATTTATAAATAAAATTCAAACACGGCTGGCGGTGTGGAATACAAAGCTCAAGGAATACTCGAATAGGGATATAAAGAAAAAATTTTGGATAGAAGTAAGCAGTACTATACTGGCAGACTAGGGCAAACACTTCTAATACAGATAAAAACAAAAAAGATAAGCAAATATTTATTCTCACATTTTATTTTCGAACCATTTCTTGATGCGATTATAATATTTAATTCAAATCTAAATATACACTGTCTCTATGTACCGTTTCCCAGGACGAATCCCGAAAATTTCAAGAGATGATTTCTGGCACCGACCTATAATATAATATTGTAACATACTGTATATTATGGTATTCGTGTATTTGTATTAGTTGTCATTGATTGTCATACATGATGTAAAGTCAAAGTGCTAGGTTAGATCCTTTGAAGTGTAAACCTCATCGAATCGTCTAGAGTTTTCGAGAATGACGGATGGATTATAGATGATTCGATGAAGTATATATAAGGTGCTACGGGTTGCGTAGGAGTTCAATTGAGTTGAGTTGTACCTAAGATAAGGTTAAGAGATATTGTATCTAGTTGTGAAGTAAAACGGTGAAAGTTACGTCGAGTTTAATTTCCTGGGTGAAGAAAAAGAGGCCGTCGTGACAATTGGTGTCAGAAGTGTGGGATCATCCATCGAATTAAACCAGGTAAAGGAAACAAGAAGTGAATACAGCGTTAGTCAGTGCCAGTAAATTATATGTTTATTCTTAGTAGCAAAAAGGTTGAAATTCCCTTAATTAGATTGCGAAATGGTTAATGTTTGGGCCCCTTTATCAAATTCGTACCGTAAAAGTAATACAACATATGATATTTGCTGTAAACAATCGACTAAAAAATTCAAAATACCCGTTAGTGTAATCTGACCGTGTTTGCAAGGAATTCCTGAAGGAGAAAGTGAAATAAGGTGGGCCACAGACGTTTCAGTTATCTTTACAACCAAACTTCAAACGTTGATTTCTCTGTAACAGATGGGAATTTCAGAATAGTTCCTTTTGATATCGGCTTCACATTCTGAAACCCTAAGTGCGATTTCTTTTTTCGGGATTTGTCCAGATTGGATCTACAGGTACGGGCGTGTTGAATATTATGATTTTAGTTTTTAGATATGAAACAAAATAACTAAAAAAGTCAAAGTGGACGATGTAACGCGATTAAGTCATTGGAAAATAGTAAGCTGCTAGGCTAACTCTTTGACCTCAAGGACTCAACCAAAGTGTCTCTGACGTGTGGATACTATATTTTTTCACTTCGTTTTTTCTTAAATACTTCAAGATAATGACTGCTAACAGAAGATCATTATTATCCATAGTTTGGTTTTGAGTTGAAGTTGAAAAACGCTGTCGCAGATTTATAAGCGTGGCCATGTGTAAAGAATGTACAACACAGCGACCGGGTAACAACGTTTCTGTCGCCGCGACCAGGTCGCAAACTTGGCCTTAGCCTAAGACGATGGACGTATTGACGTCTCAGCGAGTATCGCATGTTGCCAGGTTATGAGAATGCTTGTGCTGAGCGTTTGGCACAAGAATCACCAGAAATCGTCAATCTTTGGAATGCATGATTGAAAATCGACAGAAATGGCGACTTTGTGGTTGTGAGTGTGAAAGTTGTCCATCAAAACGCCCAACATGAAATATTCTGTGGGTAAGGGTGACCTCTGGCCTACGAAACTACAAAAATATGTCAAACTTAAATTTTATCCGATGATTAGCCTGTGGTCAAGGTCATATGTATTGTGATCATCTTGGATTCCAGGACGCTTAGAAGGCCTTGGACTCTTGGAGGAGACTACATCAAAGTTGGTATGGGACTGTTTCAACATTCTTAGCTTACTAGCTTCACGCAGTGCTGTATATCTCAGTTGGATACCAGACCACGAAGGTATGGCAATGAGTGTACAAACCTTACTACGTATTTGTTTTTTTATTTCAATAATACAGTATTAATTCTCTGCCTATCTGATTTAAATTAACTTCCCAGTGAAATCCATTTATCTCAAAACCTCTAAGGGTCATTTGCTAATAGCTTATCAGCTCCAGTTTTTCAAATAATATTTATTTTGAGAGATTGGAACATTTTTGAACCACCAGAAATAATGAACTGCGTGGATATCGTTATTTTGAGCATGCGCAGTGATAAGATGTAAGTAAATGTTGTCCAATAACAATAATGAAGTCGACCAATTTTACTTGCTTGCTCTCTCTCCTTGAAGGGTCAATATGATCTATCAATCAATCAATCAATTAATCAATCAATCAATCGATCGATCAATAAATCAATAAGTCAATCAATCAATCAATCAATCAATCAATCAATCAATATATTTATTTGCTGGGTATATAAATAAATATTAGTCATAGTTCGCAGAAAGCTAGGCTTTGTGCGCGAATACCGACTAGTAGATACTACAGCTTTCAAGCTTGATCATCTCCTTCTGCTCCATATCGTTGTTAATTCTTCCTGTCTTCAATAGCTCAACTGAATGGGGGTTTCAGCAGCATTTTGGAGCCCTCAAAAGTATCAAGCGTAATACAACTGGCAGTATGGCCGCTTCTTGCGGAAGCTCTTATTTTTTAAGCGGAAATCAGTGAAATGGAAGTTAGAAATACCCAAATGTCGCCAATTCACTATGTGTTTTGCGCCATCAAAGGTCGCCAATTGTCCAGCAACCATTTTCGGTAACTAACTGAATTTTGAAAATCACTACACCTAGCAACTCTGCGGAACGCGTATTCTAAAGAATGGAAGTGTGTTAGTGGGGGGTAGGGCATACTGTTTTTTCTCTTCAACCTGGCTATCAGCTATCTGCGTCTGATGCACTTATGTCAGCATGTTAGGTTCCAGCTTTCCAATCGGGTATCATAGTAGCTTCACAGCATAGTAAACAACCAGCAGAATATCTCTGAGGACTTCCTATATGAAAATAGTTCCCACAGAAGTCTGGGTAGAGATGCTAAAACAAAAATATCGATACCGGTACCAATTCGATATTTTTTAGCCAAGGCACGTGAATGAAGGCACATTTGGTTCGTACAGAGCATTTCGTGCAATTGATTACACCCCTCAATGCTTATACAGGGTGGGCCAATAGTACGTGGACGGAGGATTGTGGGCTTACTGAAAAGTATTTCAAAAATCTGTCACTTGGCCATGGTAGGTACCCTTGAGAGCTATAACGTAAAAATATTTTCACTTAAATTCTGACGTTTATACAGGGTGATCCATATCAAACTTACATTTTTTTGAATATAACTCCCTATATATTATTGCATATTTGGATTCCTCGGCCAATTCTAGTGTGACTTTATGTATCACACATGGAACTTTAAACGAACCGTTTAGGCGCAAATCACCATTTTTGGTATAAGTAGGTATCAGAAAAAAATTGAATATCGCAGCGATTATAAAACTTAGCAGGCCGTGACTTTGCGGTACGACTAAACACGAAATGCGTCACCTAAGGTCAGACGGCTAAATTTGAATTCTTTTTGTACTTGGAGAAATCGATAGATCAATTAAGGAAACTTCAATCACAGATAACTTGATTTTTTCAAATGGGAATGCCTATTTTGGTTTAAAGAATCAAACGTAAAATTTGATTACCTTTCTAACGATGTAGCGTTCTTGATATAAATCTTTCTTGGTTTTCATTTTATTTCAAATTTTCAGTCAAATCGGCGTTTTTCAATTTTCCTGCATGCAAGCAACCTAGTAGGCCATGAAAAATAAACAAAAGCTCGCTAAATGGAAGAAAGCAACTAACTTAGTAGAAAGATGCAAACTAACCTGAGCAACGAGGCAAGATTATCAAAATTCCTTACAACATATTAGCTCTAACCAGAAACAATAGTGGTAACAAGAACGCTCATTTTTTCACAGCCTACTAGTTATTAGCCAATTTCCAAAGTCAGTAAAAAAATATTTAATCAAAGGAAAACTACTAGTGATTATTGCTGGCAATAGAATATCTATGTCTTCTGAATAAATTTTCACATTTAATGCTATGAAAAAGTAGCCATTTCCATAAGTCAAAAGTAATGATACCTCTGACTGGAACCCTTCAAATTCTTCTTCTACTTATTAGCAAAATCGTGGAAAATGAAACTTGATTTGCAGTCTGTTTGAATTGCAAAATAGAATTTAGTTTGTAGAAAACTACATGAAATAATCGCAATTACAACATAGCGTAATTAAAAAATTCTAGCAATTATTTCAATAGATGTTCAGAATGCTCCAGCTGGAGATATCTTCACTTTTGACCTAACTAAACGGAAATGACTAATTTTTTTATCCCACTAAATGTGAAATTTCATTCTAAACATGTTAGACTGTAAGCAAAAATCGCTGGTAGTTGTCCTTGTCAATAGCTAGTAGGCTGTGAAAAACAGACACTTCTGTCATACCCCAGCTACTCATTGATATTAGATATCTTGCCGCTGCTGTATCCGGTTAGAGCTAATATGTTGTAAGAAAGTTTGATAATCTTGCCTCGTTGCTCTAGTTAGTTTGCATCTTTCTACTAAGTTAGTTGGTTTCTTCCATATTAACGAGCTTTTGTTTATTTTTCATGGCCTGCTAGGTTGCTTGCATGCAGGAAAATTGAAAAACACCGATTTGACTAAAAATTTGAAATAAAATAAAAACCAAGAAAGACTGATATCAAGAACGCTATATCGTTAGAAAGGTAATCAAATTTTACGTTTGATTCTTTAAACCAAAATAGGCATTCCCATTTGAAAAAATCAAGTTATCTGTGATTGAAGTTTCCTTAATTAATCTATTGATTTCTCCAAGCACAAAAAGAATTCAAATTTAGCCGTCTGACCTTCACGGCCTTCTAAGTTTTATAATCGCTGCGATATTCAATTTTTTTCTGATACCTACTTATACCAAAAATGGTGATTTGCGCCTAAACGGTTCGTTTAAAGTTCCATGTGTGATACATAAGGTAACACTAGAATTGGCCAAGAAATCCAAATATGCAATAATATATAGGGAGTTCCATTCAAAAAAATGTAAGTTTGATATGAATCACCCTGTACAAACGTCAGAATTTAAGTGGAAATATTTTTACGTAATAGCCCTTAAGGGTCCCTACCATGATCAAGTGACAGATTTTTGGAATATTTTTCAGTAAGCCCACAATCCTCCGTCCACGCAATATTGGCCCGCCCTGTATAATTATTTTCTATACCGATACCGCTACAAAAGTAGCGGTACTAGCTTGGAGTCGAACAAAAAGTATCTAAGATAAAAATACGCGATATTAGTGCAATATCGAAGTATCTTTAGCATCCCTACAACTAATCATCCCAAAGGGGGGATGCGCGTGTCATTGCCGCCAACCTGAGGTACTGTGCTGATTATTTACTATGCCGTGGTAGCTTACTAGTAGCTGGTAGCTTACAATAATTGCTTTAAATGAAACACAGCAGCAGTCTAAGCAGTCTACAGCTGTGACACATCTGTTTAAACTCATTTTGCAATGGTAGTAGCTTGTTAATTTTTCGCAATTTTCACTAAATGTGTAATAAAGGCGTGGCTGATGTCAGACCTAACGTAAACATGGCACCCATCTTTTCAAACATTAGACTCATTAATAAAATACTCAATGCGATTCCGTTTTCTAAAGCTTGTCACTGCTAGCTACATGATATACTTATTTTAGTGTAATGTATCAACAAATAATTACTCAGGACTTCAGCGTTTTCTGCCTCAGGACCTTCCGATCCTTTACTACCTCGTACTGGCTTCTTAGGTTTTTTCTTGAGCTTTGGTTGGATAAACTCTAACTGTTTCCCTAGGTCCTTCTTCTTCTTTTTCTTTCCTTTCCTTGGTTTCGGTTGGAAAGGCTTTTGTGCTTCAAAATTTCTCTTCCAGGCCAGTTTTCTTATAATCTTGAAGTGATCCCTCAAGGGCCTACCCGAGCGCTCGCCGATGCAGTTTTCGATAGCATTGGTGCACTACAAAGTATAATTTTGTATAGGGTGACTAACTAAGAAAGGACGCCGACAATAAATGGGTAACCGTTAATCGTATAACTTCGAGATAAAAAAATATCAGTGAAATCTGCTAAGACAAATCGTTGGAAATTAATGTCGTGTTCTGTATCTGGACGCTAGGTGGCGCAACAGTCAATCGGAAGGATTACCGTCGTATAGTGTGTAACATTTATGATTTTTTTTTTGTCTCTTTGTTGTATCTAACGAAATGTAGGGGTGGGAACGTGAGACAAACTTTTATGGCGTGATTGCTGACGTGACATCAGACACCCTGCATGAGCATTGTTTAAGATTTTGGCGGAAGTGCAACATCTACCAGACATTACAATCAAGTTGAACCATTTATGCTTTCTATCCCCCATTTTGGGCACTTTCAGGGTGTCCCGTTTTGGGCACTTTCACGAGGTATCTCGGTTACTTTTGAAGATAAAAAGTTGCGGTTTTCGCGACAGTTTACTACTTTTTTATGAAACTAAAGATACCGTCAACAAAATTATCATGGCCCTCTTGGTTTTTGAGATACAGGGTGAAATCTAAAATTATCGATTTTGGGACCACCCTCGTACCTCGGTTGTCCTTTATTGTACTGAAAAATTCGAAAAAGGGCCTTATGGAATTTTTTCTGTAGAATCTAGTGGTGTAGTTTGATTTTTTATTTCTCTAACCATTTTTCAGTTATGAAGCAAACATAAATTTTAAAAATTTTTTTTTAATCTTAAAAATTGAGGCCAATCAACAGCGAAATAAAGCAAAACAAGGTGGGATAGGGGGGGGGTTGCTCAGTGGGTAGAGCCGAGCTCTTGTGACCGGAAGGTGTCTCAGGTTCGATTCCCGTCAGAAACAGATGATTATTTCTTGTTTTTTCAATCAGATTTCTATAATTCACCAATTGCTATAAAAAAAGCTTAACCTGAGCATTTACTGTTAACTTGCTGCTCCTAGAGTGGCACCGGGAAACAGCAGCAAAGTCTAGGTGAAACACAAGCTAATGACTACAGCAGTCAACGCCGTTGGTCGTTGATACCAAAGTAAAAAAATGAAGTCAAGTTGATTGACTTAGTACTTCCCACACGTTACGGTAATATTAGTTTATTATTTTCCCATAGCATGAAGCTAGAATCTAAGATCCCCTTGCTGGCTGCAATTACCATCCTCGCCACGCTAGTAATACTGTGTCAAAGTTTCATTCAAATCAATTCAACAGTTTCCACGTTACACAATATAGAACGATCTAAAGCAATACTCTCGTATGTTTACACCAGAAAAAATTCCTTTTGTTTCTGTAATAGGCAAGGCAATGATCGGATGGACCTAAAAAAGCTATCTATCTCGCTAGGTCTTCCTTTACAGGTCAGTGGACAGTCTATTACGAATAGAATAAATTTTTCAATTTTACTCCCCACCCTCCAGCCTCCTCAAATGCCACCCCCACCAAAAAAAGAAGCAGAAAATTATCAGGAACACCTAAAACGCCTAAAAACGAATTTTGGGGTATGTTTGAATTTTATCCTTTTTTGCTCATTACTTCGCCGCCCATGCACCAATTTCCAAAATTATAACAGCATTACCTACTACTACACCACAGCATATTGCTGCCCAAGTTTTATCAAAATCCATGTAGCGGTTGCTGAGATTATGAGGCAAGAAGTACGCCAACAGACCGACAGATCGACAGACAGACAGACAAGCAGACCGACGGAAATGAGTGACATGGATTTTCGTTATGTAGACATCATAAAAGGCCCAAAAGACGTATTATCTCAAAATCGGAAAATTTTTCTGTTTCACAACCCCCACCCTCCAACCACCCTAAATTCACCCTCACCCAAAAAAACGTAGAAAGTGATCAGGAACCCCTAAAACGCCTAAAAACGAAGTTTGAGGCATATTTGAAATTTTTCGTTTTTTTGTTAATTACTCCGCTCCCCGTAGGTATAACGATTTTCATTATTGTAGGAACATTACCTACTACGACCTCACAGCATAACGCTGCCCAAATTTCATCACAATCCATGTAGCGGTTACTGAGATTACGAGGGTAGAAGAACGCGACAGACAGACCGACAGACAGACCAACGGAAATAAGTGTCGTGGATTTTCGTTATGTACACATCATAAAACGCCCAAAACGAGTATTATCTCAAAATCGAAAATTTTCGCGATCACAATACTCCCCTCACCTATCGGTGTGGGAAGTAAAAATAAGCTGGTATAACAACAAGGTTAACAAATAAGATAGGATACTTTTACCTACATGCATCACGCCCATACTGAAGTGATCCGGCTTTTGTCTTCTGGGCAGTAACCTGGTATTCTGTACCAAGCCCTCTTCAAATTCACAACTTAAGTATGTGTTCAGAGCCTTGTCTGCCAGCACTACCAGATCATCTGGATCAAAGCTCAATGCCTTATTCACATCTTCAAGAGCACCTTCGTATTGACATGCCTTGGCTCTTGCCCGCGCTCTTCCGATCAAAGCCCTTTTGTCATTTGGTGTCTTTTTGATGGCCTCGTCGAAAAATTTCAAAGCTGAAAGTGTCGACAGTAGAATATAAGCGATCTGTTAGTATACCTCATTTCCCACAACATGTGTATTGTGTTGATTGAAGTTTTTAGACGGAGTAGATGTTTCAAAAGGTCTGGTTCGGACTTCCATTGTTTATACAAGTTTTGAGTACAAGGTTTCGATTGAACTAGGTCAATTGTTACTGTTGACCTGATCTGCCTGGAGGGTGAAGAAGTACGGCGGAGCTTCGCACTGGGAATCTGCATGACTGTCTTCCAGGCGGAAGTGTATGCCATATTGATGGCGGCATATTCGACGGAAGTCGAACAGTGTTCTGAGCAGAGCATATATATACGTTATAGCACAGAGCGACACGTTAAAAGCAATTTTTATTCTTGAAAATACAATAATTAATAAATCTGAGTAACAATCTCAGATGTGAACTACAGGAGAATTATAAATGGAATGAACAAGTTTACAAGCTTCTTCTGCCTTAAATACTAAATCTAAATGCTACGTAATCAACCACATGCTGATTAGGCCGGAAAGCGTCGGCTGGATTTCCTGGAACTGCTTATCCTGCATAAAAGTTGTTTGTCGCTTCTCGGAATATTTGTAGATAAGAGCGGAAGTGTCGGGTTACCACGATAAGAACTAAAGTGTAGTCTATATTCGGATATAACATATATGCTCCGAGAGCCAAGCACTAAGCAGCTCTGAAAGCGGTAGCAGCTCCGAGGGCCAGATCAGCTCTAGCTCAAGAATGCTCCGCCGCCCTTCAGAAATTAGCAAGCAATAAGAAGGTGGCCCTGCTGTGAGTCCTTGGACAGATTGGTATACCAGGTAACGAGAGAGCGGACCCATTAGCTAGGATAGGGGCCGGCAGCCCCTGCATCGGCCCAGAACCTATGCTGGGAATCAGCAAACGCCAGGTCAATGTGGCTCTGAACAACTAGGCCTACAACGAACTGGCGAAAGCCCGGCTAGAGAGAGACGACTTCAGGCAAGCTAAAAGATTCATAGCAAGCCCCGATAAGGGTCGAACGCTACGGCTTTTGAATAAAGGCAGAGAGACGCTCAACCCTCTGGTGGGGGTTCTCACTGGCCATTGCCGGCTCAATAGACATTTGTCGTTCATGAGAGTGGTAGGGGACCCCACTTGTTCCAGATGCTGGGAGGAGGACGAGACAGCGTTCCACTTCATGGGAAGATATGCAGTTTATCGCAACCTTAGGGTTCAGATGTTCGGCACAACGGAGTTCGTTAGGAGGTCTGGTAGGATAAGGAACTCTCTAGGGTGTAAAATTTTAGTGTTTTCAGTGATTGGTTCAGTGAGGTTGGCAAAAAAGGCCAAAGGTGGCCTACTTGCCCGGCTTCGCCTCCCCATCACTACTACTACTACTACTGTTGACCTGAAGACGATTGAATCGAAGTCTGAAACAGACGTTTTGTGATGTGTATTGTGTATTGCATGCGATGAAGATTGACGGTCTTAAGTTTTGAGAATTACATTTATCATTTTACTTTAGATTTATGTTCATAACCACTCATTCCGTTGTTGTTTATCTAAGCGAGTTATTGACTTTTCGGTGAATTGACCTGACTATACCTTCCTGAGATCAACATAATAATCTTTATTATTATTATGAAAAAGGTAAGAACAGAGGCCTGATTCTAATTCAAGCGACCCTCGCTTCGTGACTCGACCCTCGCTTGGCCGCCTACTTCGATGTTGGGATTGTTGCACGGGATTGTTGGGAGACGTTTAGGACCTTGATAGCCTTAGGTTGGTAGCATATACGTTCGAGGTTGGCATTACTGAAAACCCTAAATCACTGATTTTGACAATAGAGTAGAGTAGACGTCAGTCGTCACCGTACCTGTTTTTTGGGGGCACCCGTGTATATGTTTTGTGAGGGGCACTGGGGCGGGACCATGGAGGGTAGCTCTCGATGGTCCCGACTGGGGCCTAGGCCAGGCCACTGGTTAAGGATCACTTTATTTTTATGCTTTTACTACTACTTTTAAAAGTTGAAATACGTGGAAATAAGCGAATCAATAGTGTATGTATGCTCCAGCTCCCGATCGCAAGCATTAAACCAACGAATTTGTTGATTACAACGAAAAACAAGAATGCATTTTTTGTTTACTGCGGTAAGTGATCCAATATTAAAGAGACTTGGTTGTATTGCCTTGTATATCCCTCACATCACTTCTAATTGAAAGAGATAAAAATAGGTTATTTACTTATCTGTCTGTGTGGATTCATGAATCTACATTTGACATGTAACAATACTAACAATTTAATAACAAAATCATCTTTTTTTCAGAAGAAAAAGTAGAGAGCTGTCGATGTATGGTCTGGTGTGTTCTTTTTACTTCAAGCATGGGCATACAAAAATGGACTACCATTGTTGAAAATAATAAATCATAATACTATGATCAAGCCTCAAGCAGGGGCTCTACAAAACCTAACAAATTGAAGTGATTATTTTATTTGCCAGTTGGTAGAAAGAAAGTTTATCATCTAAGCAGACAGTGTGGAAATATTGGGTATGTTAAGGTCTATGTATGATAATTTACAAATGGAGAAACCAAAGTAAACTGGTTGCAAATTATGTGTATCTTGTAAAAATAAAAACCATTTATAAACTGTTTTCTTTTAAATCTCATTATTTACAGGAAACAAGCTTCATGAAACAGTCATAGGTCATAGTTGAAAGACAAATTGATAAGGCTTGCTTAGCATCAACAAGCTTCTGTAAATACTGTGGAAGTACAGAAGCTGAAAATTATTTTTTTGAGTAAGAAGCTAGAAGAAATGAAGGAGAAATTAAACAAATTATGTGTTCGTCTTTCTTTCAAACATAAATAAATCAGTGATGTAAGAATCAGTGCATTATTATATAGGTTCGCCATCAAAATAAATCCTCATGAGTTTAGACGAGTTGATGAAATAGGTATATATTACTTGTGATAGGTACAATTTTAAACTTTACTTAAATAAATTAAACTTTGTTTTAATTACATAAATGCAGCTAAACAGATTACATACTTCATAGTGAAAATGAATCTACATTTACCATTATCAGCTTTTCGTTGTACATACATATATGAAAATGGCATTGCAATGCTATACCACAGAAAATAATGAAGATGCAATAATTCTACAGACAAGAAATAAATCTGTGCAATATGATTTAACAATAATGCCCTAATCCTTAGCCTATGGATGAATCAAATAACTTTTTTTGCCTTTGAGTTTGCACAACATTTCTGCATACCTAATTATATATGTTACAGTAAAAGTGTCTTACATGGATAGTTTGTAAATTAGCTGGATAGCATCTAAATTATCCAAATACTTGATTAATTTAGTGAAAAGTTACGTTTTGATTAAAATAGCAATAAATTTTAGTTAGTTTCTATACTATCCAGCAGTTTGTAAACTAGCCAAGAATTCCATTAAAGTACAAGCCACAAATTGGCTGGGGTTTTTGGCTAGTCTACAAACTGTATAGTATTTGGATATTGTGTGAACTGAAATTTCTAGTTATGTATAACTACCAACTCGTTAGGGGACCCTATTTTTTGCTAGGGATTATTTAAATTAACCAAAGGTAATGGCTTATTTTGCATGGTAACCAACAAGTTAGTTATTACATAATTACCAGGAATATAGTTCACACTTTATCAAAATACTGTGGTTAGTCTGTAAACTACCCAAAACCCCTGGTTAATTTGTGGAATCCTTTTGTGGTTTGTACTTTGCAATTTGTGGCTAGTTTACAAACTGTCTGGATATAATACAAATTAACCAACATTCATTGATATTTTAATTGAAAGATTACTTTGCACTAAAATAACCAGGCATTTGGATAGTTTGTATAATATCCAGCTAGTTTATAAAGTAACCATGTAAGCATTTCAACCGTAACATATATAATAACGCTTCTAAGGTAAAGCTGAAATGGACATTGCTTAGGGTAGGTGGCAGGAGATTGGTACATTGCAGCTCTGAAAATTTTTGATGTATTAGATGATGTATCTTTTTTTTTTAATTTGTATGTACTCTTCACATGGGCAAGTATCACCATAAAAACTTCCTGCAGTTAGTTATTCTTGCATTTTATTTGAAAAGTAAAAATAATGTATTAATCTGTAAGAAAACCGCATCAGTACCTCAGCAATAAAATATGTTTTCCCAATGCATTGCTCCTTCTTATTTTGGATTAGTAGATTAGATTCATTTACCAACAAGTATATATTCCAGAATTTATAATCATCAAGAAAGTTTCCAGAATGCCAATCTATTACTGTCATATCAAATTAATCTTTTTTAGCAGTTAATTTTTTTTTTCACTGTAAAGACAGCAAGACCATTGGATAGAAATATCGATTTATTTCAGAATAATAATATAAATACAAATTTTAAGTAAATCAAGGAAGAAGATATGAAGAAGAAGTAACTAAACTTAACAGTCATACACTGCATATGATTCAATAACAAATAATTATCTATTTATCTCATCATACTAGAATATAAAGGTTCTTTCTCTGTGCATAGTGTTCAAGACAATTTATGAACAAGATAATTGGTATAATTTTTGAAATTGGAGACATATTATATTGATTTGATAGTTTTGTAAGATGAGACAAATGTCATTACCACCCTTTCCTATTCAAAAGATATTTTTGTAGACTGATCCCTGCATAATTGTTCAAAAATCAGTCAGTTTTATATATAAGCCATCCACAGCAAAGTAGAATTAATATTAACAAAACTTCTAGAAATTCCTAATGCCTACACATAAAAAAATTAGGTTTTTTTACTTACATCCAAAACATATAATTTGTTACCTAATTATTTAATTTTAATTTAATTTTCTGATTACTTTTAATGGCCGTTCTTTAGGTCCCACCTTCTTTTAGAATTTAACTTGCAATACTCAGTTCCTTTATATTCTAGTTTTACACAGTACACACATAGGTATTCAGTTACCTATGTAGATACAATACTTTATTACAAATTCATATGGTTATAAATCCCTACTGTTTCTAGTTATAATAATTCAAATAAAAGACGCCAGAAAAACTCAAAATGTGAATATAAAAATAAAGAAGCAGTTTTTGTTGATAAAATGTGGTCTACTTTCACTCAGTTGGGTCTGAAATGTGTTCATTGTTATTGTATCCATATTATCACCTGAATATGATTATTACTTCTTATAAAAAATCTAATGTACAAAATGGACAATAACATCTAGGTACCCAGAGCATATTTAAGATAAATTGAAAATGGCTGTGATATATGTAACTGTAACATTAGATCAAACTGAATTTTGTATGTACCAGTTTTTTATTCTTTCGCTCAGAATGGTTTGGTTTCATAACTGTATATAATATTTTTCAGAGATCATTGAGATTTATTAATCGGTATAGTGTTGAAACTATATTTCTTTCATTATCTTCAAATATGCATTATGGTCATATACATAGACTTCAATAATTTTATCTCCTGAGACATATAGTCTATATTGAACAAATGAGTCACATAATATGGTACATATTAATAAAATACACAAATTCTGTTTAGTTTACTGTTGTATGTTTGTCTTTTTCTTAGGCATAGGTTGCATAGTTTGCATTTGACGCAATACTATATTTCTTGTGTTTGTTCAAAAGTGAAATTTAGAATTTAGCTCAATATACCATATTATGTTTTAGTATATATATATATATTAATTTCCGTTTAATGTCATCTTAACTTCACTGAGGTGAATGTCATCATCATTATTATATAAATGCCTCTATTAGAAGTAAATGTATTACATTGAATCATTTATTAGTATGTGGTATATTCTAGGTATATTCACATTGTTTAATATAATGCGGATGACTTAAAACTTTTCAATATTATAAACAGTCTTAGTGATTTCCATGACCGCTTTATTTTAGTTATCATCGGTGAAGTCCATTCATCACTCCTCTACTTAACATACATAATATTTGCAATTTCATAGTTACAAAATGATCAAATCCTTATAACTAGTTTACTCGTGCCCATAAATAATACTCTACATAATACAAAATACAAATCAGTTGAATGTCCTAAATTGACTATGAATAACCGAGTGAAAACTCAGTTACATACTCGACAGGATCTCATACTTTGAGGCTCTTTTAAAACTTGATATTGAACTTTTGGTTCTTACATTGTCAGAAATTTCCAAAGCCAAAGCAATTGTGTCGATTAGTGAGAGACAAGCACAAAATAAATTATATTAATCGGCAATATCTTCAATAGATCAAGAGTATCTTTGAACATACTGGCATCATGCCTGCTGTTCTTTCTCTCACTGTAACACTATTATTAAAACTTAGTTATTTGGACTTCTTTAACTCCAGTGCAAAGGAATATTATATGATAAACCACACCTTGAGATGATATTCCAAAGGTAGTCAGTTTTTGTCTGTGATTTAGTAACTAGTTTAATGGTTTTGTTTAGTAAGATGTTTTTAAAGTATATAGTGATAAGCACTCTTACTTGTAACTACTGTGAAATTTGTGTTTGTAAGATCTACCAATAAATAAATAAATTCCTTCTTTAAACCACAGAAATATCCTTGCAAGGACTATGCCCAAGGATCTTGCTAAACCAATTTTTTAGATATATCATCACTGTGTTTCTATCAGTATATAACTACACAGGCTATTGCTATAATGTAGGAAATGTAATAAATAGTTTTGAAATATCATTTGTAACTCACCATTAAATCAAACCACATTCATTCGAATTAAAAAGGTTAGTTATTTTGTGGAAGTCTTTGCCACAGAAAAATTATACTGCATTACAAATAATTGAATTTGATCTAAAAAAAGATATCAGATAAGTACTCAAGTAATCAAATCCTGACAATTTATGAATATGTTAACGTGGTAGAGCTCTAGAGTTATATTTTTGATTTTTTGTATAATTTTTGAAGCTGTCCAGATGTTGAAAATTCAGCTAAGGTTACTAAATTATTTTTTTTTAACTCTTCAAACTGGCTTTAGCCAAATTATGTATTACCTGACATGCTTTTCTTGGTACTTTAAAAAGTTAATACCTATCAAATGATAATACATTAACTACTTCTTATAATATCGGTGAATGTGGTTTTTTATTAGCCAGAGCAATGGTGTTGATTACTAAGAGACAACAACAAAATAAATTACAATAATTGGCAATATCTTTAATATGTTCAAAAGTATCTTTGAACATACTGGAGTTTTGCCTGTTGTCCTTGCTACCTCAACATCATATCAGCACTAGGAAGCAGAGGTGGTGGCACTGGTTCCAAATCTATATTATCCAGAATCTCTGGTGGATTTTCAACATTATACTGCAGCGCAATGTTGTGTATTACAGCACATGCCATTATGATTTTTACTGCAGTTAGTGGCATGTAATGCACGGTTCTATGCTTCAAGAGGCACCAGAATCGCCCTTTCAACAAACCAATACATTGCTCTACTGTACTCCTACATCTTACAAATCTTGTGTTGTAAGCCTGCTCCTTATGAGATGCTGGATTTTTGATAGACGTCATCAGCCAAGGTAGGCAGGGATACCCAGAATCACCTAAAGAAAAAAAAAAAAGAATTATGAAAAATTCTGATGGAAACAAGACTTGCCAAATCTGCAGGCATATCAATCTCACGTCCCTTATGGAGAGAGGACAAAGAGGGGATCTTATTGTTATATACTAAAACATGAGTCACCACTACTCCACTCTTTGGAAATATTACCCATTAGTAATAATGCAACTCTTAGGGGTCAGGCTCTAACACTTGCCCAAGAAAGTAGTTTAACCCTACCAAGGAAAACTTTTTAAGCAAACTCTCTGTATATTTATGGAATAGCTTGCAAAGTTATAGTCACTACACCTTCAATAAACAAATAAAAACAAGGTTGATAATGAATTGGCTTCTATCAGCAACAGAATGGTCCACCATTTCAAGTTAGCATTCATCATCCATCGCACCACTGTGATAATCTGGCACAAACTGTATATTTCAACAGTGTGACATTTTAACTGTAGCAATAGTGTGTAACATGCAAAAGAAGGACAAACCTGGAGCAGTTTTAGCCACCAACTGCTCTTATCACTAGGGTTGTCAGATCGCCAAACCTAATCGCCAGACAGACCAGTGAGTTTGGTTAGAAAAGCTGGACATTCTAGATTTTGTCTCAGTACTAATAGGTACAACAAAAAAATGTAATCTAGCTTTTTTCATTATTCATAAATCTTGTTAAATTCTAGTGAAAAAATAAATTAAATCGAATGGCATATTAGTCTTAGGTATAGGTATTTTATTATTAATCAAATGTGAAATGTAAAAAGCCTAACAAAAGCCAGGTGCTGTTTATTTTGGTTAAACACACAATCAAAAAGCCTACCTATGTCTGGCTTTATCCAGATGCCTGACAACAATACTAATCACAATTTTAATAATAATAATTATAATTTTTTTGTTTATTTCACTTACCCATAATCTTACTATTCTGTTCTGCATTGTAGCCATTATTCTTCCAATATTGCTTCGGTGCCACATATATATGCATCATACCTGCTGCCTGGCCATTTAGCAACAACATTCAATATTTTCATATTTGCATCACATATCTGAAAACAGGAAATTTAATGATTCTATTTGTGGATTCTATCAAATATTCATGATTTTGACTCACAATTTGGCAATTCAGACTATGGTAACCTTTTCTGTCATCATTATAGCTACTTGTGTCCCATCTACAATTCCTATAACTTTGGGCATCTGATGATGACGATTGGTAAATCTGAAATTAAGCCTTTTGTAACATCATTTATTTTACATTATTCAATGTGGGTATTACTGTTGCTTATTGGCTTCCTTTTCTTGGTCATGCCTAGGATAAGGTACCCAAGTTTTCATAACATGCCTGAGTATTGTATCACAGACCTCCTTTATTGATCTACTCATTGTCTGGCTTATGCAGGACACGCTATTACCAGCTATACTTCGTTGATAGCTACCAAAACTAAAAAAATGTAACGCTCCAAGCACCTACAAAATTATAATCAGCAAACTGTACAAGGTTGTTAAATCTACCATTTACCTTGAATGCTACAGGAATTCGGTTTTCATAAGTTCTCCTTCTCATGAATGTATCCACCAAATACCGACAAGCATCTTTAGATAGGCGAAAATTGGGGGAAAATTGTCTTTAAATGCTCAATGCGGGATGGAAAGTTGATCTTGAGCATCTCTGATCATCCTCCGAAGTCATCGAGATCGATCCCGTTCTTCCGCCCTTTGCAACTCATCAACAATTTGCAAATGTATAAAAGGCAATGCCATACTTGCAAAATCACTAATAGGTATCTCACAAATGAAAAATGAACACAATATGGGTATAATCTATGCACAAGATCAGGAAATCATGTACGCAAATCAAAAGATCTAAGGTACAAAAACCGATTTCATAACCTTACATTTGCACTTTGCGCGCCATTTGCAGTTTTCGTCGTATGCCAAAATAAAAAGACGGCATATCTCCCGTCCTTGTCTCATATCAAGCGAGGGTCGCTTGAATCTTGTCGACCCTTGACAAAAATGAGGCGACCCTCGCCAAAGCATTAATTGTTGCACGCAAATACTTAGCTCCCATTGGTGGAACCGACGGCAATTGTTAATTTAGTCAAGGGTAGCCTCAAGCGACCCTCGCTTGGCGAATTAGAATCACCATCCAGGAAATCTCGTGTTTTGGATAATTGAGGGTTCTGATTACAAATCCAGTCGCAGCTGCGTATCAGCCACGTGTGACGACAATCAAGAATTTCAGATCTTTCAGATCCTCAGGTCTGCAGAAAAAATAAAAAAATCTTCATTTAGCTTTCAATGGAGATAAAACCTCCTGTTTTAGATAATTTGAGGGTTCTAATTACAAATCCGATCGCAGTTTTTAACTTCAGTCTCATTTGACAAAAATAAAATGTTTTTGATTTTTCAGATCATCAGCTTAATTGCGTCAAAAATAGAATATCTTAATTTGGCTTTTTATTAAGACGAAGCATCGTATTTGGCTAATTTAGGAGTGCTGATTACTAATCCGAAGAAAGTTTTAGGTGTCAGCCTCGTTACATGAAAATCAAAAATTTCAGATCATTCAAATCGCCAGGTTTGCCTAAAAAATCGAAAATCTTTATTTGGCGATCTATTGAGATAAAACAGCGTGTTTTAGATGATTAGAGAGTGTTGGTCGCAGTTTTGAATTTTAGTCTCGTTTAATGGAAGTAGTGAATGCCAGATCTCTCAGATCTTCAGTTCACCTAAAAAATCGAAAATCTTTTTTTGACTTTCTATTAGAGTAAAACCTCGTGCTCTGAATAATTCAAGCGTGTTGATTACAAATCCAGTCACAGTTTGTAAGTTCAATCGACGAAAATAAAAAATTTCAGACCCCTCAAATCTTCAGTTCACTTAAAAAATTGAAAATCTTTATTTGGCCTCCTATTAAGATGAAACCTCGTGTTTTGAGTAACTTAAGGGTGCTAATTACAAATCTAGTTAGAGTTCTTAACTTCAGTCTCGTTTGATGCAAATAGAAAATTTCAGATCTTTCAGATCTTCAGTTTACCTAAAAAATCGAAATTTTTTTTTACTTTCTATTAGACCGAAACCTTGTATTCTGAATAATTTAAGGATGTTGATTACAAATCCAGTCACAGTTTTTAAGTTCAGTCGACGAAAATAAAAAAATGTCAGACCCCCAAATATTCAGTTTACTTAAAAAATCTTTATTTGGCTTCCTAGAAAGATGAAACCTCGTGTTTTGAGTAACTTAAGAGTTCAGAGTTCTTAACTTCAGTCTCGTTTGATGCAAATAAAAAATTTCAGATCTTTCAGATCTTCAGCTTACCTAAAAAATCAAAAATCTTTATTTGGCTTTCTATTAAGGTCAAACCAGGTGCTTTGGATAATTTGAAAGTGGTGATTACAAATCCAGTCGCAGTTATGAGTTTGAATATCAGTCTCTTTTGACGGAAGTCAAAAATTTCAGATCTTTCACATCTCCAGGTTTGCCCAAAAATCGAAAATCCTCATTTGGCTTTATATTAAGGTGAAACCTCGTGTTTTTGATAATTTAGGGGTGCTCATTACAAATCGGGCCACGCTTTTGAGTTTCAGTCTCGTTTGACGTAAATAAAAAATGTCAGATCTTCAAGCTTGCCTAAAAGATCGAAAATATTTACTTGGCTTCCCATTAGGATATAACCTCGTATTTTTGATAACTTGAGGGCTCTGATTAGAGCCCCGTCGCAGTTCAGAGCTTCAGTCTCGTTTGACGGAAACCAAAAATGTTAGATCTTTCAGATCTTCAGTTTTGCTAAAAAATCCAAAATATTTATTTGGATTTCTTTTAAGATGGAATCTCGTATTTTTGATTGTTTGAGGGTGCTGATTCCAAATGGGGTCGCTGTTCTGAGTTTCAGTCTCGTTTGACGTAAATAAAAAAATGTCAGACCTTTCAGATCTTCAGTCTTCTTTAGTCAAAAAAATCACAAATCATTATTTAGCTTTCTATTAAGATGAAACCCCGTGTTTTTTTATAATTTGAGGGTGGTGATTACAAATCCAGTCCCAGTTTTGAGTATCAGCTTGATGTGACGCAAATCAAAAATTTCAAATCTTTCAGACCTTCGGGCTTGCCTAAAATATCGAAAATCTTTATTTGGCTTCTTAGTGAGATAGAACCTCGTATTTTTGATAACTTGAGGGCGCTCATTAGAGTCCGGTCGCAGTTTTAAGCTTCAGTCTCTTAGACGGAAATAGAAAATGTCAGATCTTTTAGATCTTTAGTTTACCTATAAAATCGAAAATCTTTATTTGGCTTACTATCAAGATGAAACCTCGTGTTTTAGATAATTTAAGTGTGCTGGTTGCAAATCCAGTTACAGTTTTGAACTTCAGTGTCGTTTGACGAAAATAAAAAATTTCAGATCTTTATATTTGCCTAATCGATAATTCATGATTCAAATGCATGTCAATGGAGAAAAAACATAATTATATATTATGAAAGGCAGTGATTAAACTCACATGTGATGTCGAAAGAAGAGCAGCCAAATTTTTGTGAATGTGTTCAAAAACCGATCACCACATAAATTATAGAAGTTATCTTTACACCTCACTTACATCTTTCATAGTGTTCAAGTCGGGATATGTAATATCCAAGTTCTCTCCATAACGTTTGGTATCCGTAGACATCCTCCTTCTTTCCGAAAGGATTGGAGTCCATATTTACTGTTCAGGCTGGAGCTCTTCCGTCGAACAAACAAAAAGGTAGCATCAATTTCCAAAAATCTTACATTTGCAGAAACGTAACCTGTTTCTGATAGAGGATGTCAAATCCCTATCAAAAGAAGATTCTGAAGTGTATTGCTGTCAAACTAACAATTAACGTCTATCTAGCTAGGATGAAGGGAACAAATACATACAGTATGCGCAACCATTTCACCAAGTTGAAGGTATTGATGTGTGCCTTGGTATTCATTCTTCATTTCCGATACTAAATCATATTTTCCAGCATATTCTTCTGCTAGATACTATGTTCTGAGGGATATCTTTGGCAAATAAAATCTAATGAAGCTTTACTTGTCTATGGTTGAATCTACATTAAACTACTGTATTATAGCTTGGGGAGGAGCCTTTAATACCAAGATTAAAATTTTGTGAACTGCACAAAATATGCCTAGACTATATTCTACTGATATATTGTACAGAGAAAACGACGTTTCAAATTTGAAGCAAATTTTATTCTACATATATTTAATCAAAGTTTTCTGCACTCACACAAGAGAGGACTATAACGTAAATGCCCAGTGCTGCAGCAGATCTGGCACTAATATGAATGTCGCAGTCCCATTACTTAGGCAAACAGTAAGTCAGAGATCATTCTTATATTTTGGTCCAAAGTTCTACAACTGCATTCCATTACATAGGCATGAAGCAGATAATAGCTTTGACAAGGTATCAACTGGTTGCTGCGCTGTAACACCGCTCTTAACCACCTATGTTTTTTTGTTTTGAAAGAGATCATTTTTCGAAAGACTTCTGCATCTCATTAGACAACTACAAGCCTTTGGTGTCATGCTTCTTATTTTATTCATTCACTTAGACCATAAAGGTTACCAACCATATAGGCTGGATAAATCGAATATAATATTTTTTTGTTTACATCTCTGTTCAATAATTGTGGCGACGCTAAGTTGGACAGGCAAATTTGCCTATAGCCTAGTGTCTCTACTGGTCATTGTACTTGTTGCCATGTTATGAATGAATGAATAAGGACCAGAGGCTATCCAGCACGGAATGTGGCTGGTGCATAGGCCACACGATGGGCCCTTTTGCGCCTCTATCCGCGCTAGTTCCTGAAACCTGCCCTTTTGGCAAAGGCAAGTACATTCTTAGGTCCTATCCGTTTTATCTCTATAGGTTCCAAGGTTCTTGAGCCCAGTATACTCTGCCTGTGATAACCCATTGTTTCACAGCGACACAAGATGTGTGCCGAGGATTCTTCCTCTTCACCACACCACGTGCACGTTGGGTCGTTGACCACCCTCATCACAAACAAGTGACGCCTGAGGGTGTTGTGACCCGATAATTGGCCTACTAGCAATCTCAAGTTACTCCTATCCAGAGAGAGACAAAATAGTCCTATTCTCTCTGCAGGCCCTGCTAATAGTTCCCGAGCCTGACGGAGATGACCAGAGATGTTGTTCCATCTCAGAGAGTGTTGATTCTGGATCCACTCTCCAGTTGTTTTCCTAATCATTTTAGTTCCTAGCCATGTTATAGTTATGTTACGGTTTTATATATTATTATTAGTAAACCTTGTTAAAGTAGTCATGGAGGATGGTTTGCAGGTAAAACAGTTGAGCAAATGTTACTGTGTAATACAACTGTAAAGAGATTGTCAATGAATTTGAATTTTGAATTTTTTCTTAGATCGATACATTCATTTATTTTGTAAAAAAAATACTAATAACACAAGCATTCTACTCGCTGGACCAATATTTTGAATTTTCCTTCACTCAATGAGTTAGTCAGCTATTGCCCCAAGTGTTTGATGAACATAAAAATAACCTTCATCTATGGGGTGTCAGTAAAATTTTTAATTTGTGAATGTCTGATTTTTAAGTATTTTATTTATTTTTATGTATTTGTATTTTAATTTTTATGTATATGTGCTTTCATTATGTACTTTTACATAGTTATTTGCTTTGTCAATAAGATTTTTTATATATCTTTGGCAATAAAGCATGTTAACCAACCAACCAACTAAATCCAATCATTCACTTCATAGACCAGGTTTTCGAACTTCACTGTTGCGCCATTTGCGTTTGGAAAACGCTCATCATGTCACCATGCAGTTTATCTGTCAACTTTGGGGCATGGTGATAAATCGGGGCTGAAGAGGGGATGATCAAGTAATTTAACCTTTGACTCTTCCAAAAGCTGACTTATTTTTTGCGCTGTGATGAAGCCTTAGCATGATTCAACGATGTGTTCTTTCATGGAAGCTATTAGCACGCTTTTTCAAATTATTTGGCAAATAAGTTGCGAACGAAGAGCAATTAGGAAGCTAAGGATCATACTGCAAAGACAATCAACAGATTATCTCTGAGGATTTCTTATATAAAAATGGTTTCTACAGACAATACAAATACTTATGTATTAGAAGTCTGGGTCATCATCATCATAGTCACAATGTCTTAACCTCGGTCTTAACAGACATGTTGTGAACTCGTAAAGTGCATTTACTCATTGTACGAGTTTCTCTTGGGATATCTTCAAGATCTTTAATGTGGTAGTTTCCCATTTGCTTTCTGCATCCTCATGCCGTTGACCAGATGGTATCTACTGGTTCATCCGCCTTTAGGGGCAATTTCTCACCTCAAGGATAGGAAGGTGTCCTGACTCTTCTTAACTCGTCCACCCAAAGTTGTTGGTTGAGAGGAGGTTAATGCTTATACCGACAGTAGTCCAGTTCCTTTTAGTTGCCTTTTACGACACGCATTCTCTTAAGTATTGGCATCGACAACATGGATTATCGAAAATTTGCGTGTTAAAAAAGTTAAACTGCTTGAAATGCTTTTTTAAGTTGGATGTTCTTCCACTAGTTCTTATACACTTGATACTTTTTCAAGCAGCTGTAGTGGAACATGACATTTAAAATAGAGCTAATAGTTACTTTTTATTAGTGGCATATTTAGACGCAATCAACAAGTATAGTTGTGAATACCTACAGGAACCCAGAATGAAGCCTAGTTTCATTAGGCACCAAACCGCGGCTTGAACTACCCAAAGAAATAAAACAATGAAAGAATGACCTCAAGAGCTCAGGATTCCCATCTTTATAAATAAAAAATGGGAATAAAACCCAATAGATGATAGAGGACGATAGTAGTATAAAGAAAGTTAAGTGAAAGGTCCGTATATTCGCTTGATTGGGCCGACTCGATAGATGATAGCGTCAAACGCTGGTTATAAGTTAGTTTTGACCGAAACGACATGTGACAGAGACCAGCATTCAAGTAAATGGTTATTCATTTCAGTAAGCTCCTAATTTTTTTTCAGTAATTACTAAAAAAGGTATAGGCATGTATAAAATTTGGATATGCATTTTATAGATAAGGCTAGACTTCGTTTTAGTGGAAACCGACTTGAGGCTTGAGAACAGTGTCAGTCAACTGACCGCAACACCGCGAATACAACATCTCACAGCGTACGCCTATGTACTTTTAACTCATCCAATACGATCGTCGACCTTGCATTAATGGTGTCCACCGACCTACTTTTGACAGATTCTAGTCCAAAATGGCGGGATGCGCGTATGGTTCCCACCACAGCATAGTAAACAACCAGCACAATAACTCAGGTTGGCGGCAATTGCACGCGCGTCCCCACTTTTGGATGATTTTTTTGTAGGGATGCTAACGATACTTCGATACTTGTACTTCTGCACTAATATCGAGTATGTTTATCTTAGATACTTTTTGAGCGATTCCAAGCTGGTATAGATACTTTTGTAGGGGTATGGGTATCGAAAATAATTATATAATTATTGAGGGGTATAATCAATTGCACAAAATCCTCTGTACGAACCAAACGTGCCTATTTGGCTAAAAAATATCGAGTTGGTACCGGTATCGATATTTTCACTTTCGCATCTCTACCCAAACTTCTCAGCCGTAAAACCATCCCAATGTCAAATTTTGTGGGAACAACTTTTATATATTAAATATCAGAGATATTGTGCTGGTTGTTTACTATGCTGTGGTTCCCACCAACCTGAGATATTTTGCCGATTGCTTGGTATGCTGTGGCAGAACACTATGGCCAGTTAACCGATCATTAATAGAACCTAATCTATTCTGTAACATTGTGTCATCTATATTTTGACACAATCCGATTCCAGGGTCAAAAAGGATTGTGTGATGGACAGCAAAATTATAAGTATTGATGAATGATAACAACCAGGATACACAAAAGTACACAAAAGTTTCAAATTTGCATTCAAGGTAGAACTCTGTTGACAGTTAATTTATTAACACCAAGGTAGCTTATTGCCAAAAAAACCTAATATAGAGAAGAAAATCTTGGGGTTGTGGCCAAAATTTTGAAAAATTACTGTGGGTGATTGCACAATGGAGACCCTGGTGTTAACTGCCAAACTTTCGGCAATGCTCATTGCCATCTTAAGGGCTTTAACGTTGAGGTTTGTCAATGTAAAGCAGCACTGCATTGAGTACAAAGACTTTGAAATGCCAGCTCTACTGTAATCGTCACAATTTGAAAAAATTACTATGGTATTATAGCCTCTTCAGCAAGCAGGTCAGGAACAAACAACATAAGTGTAAAATTACAAAAACACAAATGACCTTTACGTGTTTAAGAAACATGTAAAGTGTTTAAGTAACATGTAGAGGTCGTTTGTGTTTTTTGTAACTTTACACTTATATGTTGTTTGCTCCTGACCTGCTTGTTGAAGACATCATAATATCATTTTTAAAAATTGTGACGATTACAGTAGAGCTGACATTTTAAACTCTTTGTACTCAATGCAGTGCTGTTTTATCGGCAAACCTCAACGTTGTAGCCCTGAAGATGGCAATAAGCATTGCCAAAAGCTTGGCGGTTAACACCAGAGTCTCCTTTATGCAGTGGCCCACAGTCATTTTTGAAAATTTTGGCCACAGCCCCAAGATTTTCTCATCTATGTTAGTTTATTGTGTAATGGTACCAATAATTCAAATCTCTAATCTATTTTTTTTATACTTGGCCAACACTGATTCTATAAGCTATCAAAATGGATTATGGGAGTGGTTCCAGGATGTTAGGGAGCTTATTGAGTACTTGATACCAAGCAAGATATATAAAAATAAAAACTAGTGGGTCTGTAAACAATGTCTTTATTAAACTTCTAGTCTTATTCTAACATACAAGTTATATAAAACTAAACTTTGTTAAGTATTCTAAGACAGATAAAGCACCTGTAAACCCAAAGTTCTATAAATATGTAGCTATTTATCAATAAAATTTCTGGAAATTCTTTGGAAGATGTTTGAAGCAGAATATATCTGCAGTGTCATAAAACTGAGAATGTATGAGAAAGCTATGTGTCGGTTCTAAAACCACTGATAATTTAAAAAAAAAATAAGTATGGTTAACTTCGGGGCGATAGGGGTCAGTAATCAGGAACAGAAATATCTGCCTCAATAGCTGTGCAACTGTACATTGCCCTATTAAAAGTTTAAAGAATGTTTTATTATATCGTAGCTTCCAAAGGTTTTCAAGAAATGGGGGAACATGATATCTACAGAAACCTATTTCCGAGAAATGGTAATGTAAGAAAAGGTAAATTCTGCCAAGTTTCAAGCATTTGTTCTTATTAGCGATATATGCCTCTATAGCAAGCCTAGAAGAAAGGACATGTCTAGCTGGGATATGACTGCTTAGGTATATTATTATATTTCTTTCAAGTGGGGTTACAAATCATTTTGTTTTGATTTCTTATAAGGCACGATACAAATTGGTTGACCTTGTCTATTTAAAATGAGTGATCATACATATTTACTTACTTATTTCTATTCTCATACCTTTATTTACCCTTTCTTATTTATAACTCTTCTGCGAGTTTATAATTATATAGGCTAAAACTAAACTCAAAAACCGTGTTTGACATGATAAAGATCTATATCAACTCATCACCTACTCTTCGGGAGATATATGCCTTCATATTATAAACCAGAGTTAAAAAAATACGGTAATTTTAGGTGTCTCTGCACATGGGTCGATTCGCTATGTGGCAGACGCGATTCCTAGCGCGCGTCTACTCGGCTGCTCATGCAACGCATTAGAGCGCCAAGAACGGGTCGTTCGATGGTCGTCTCGAGACGTGCGTTTTTTCACCTTGTTCCCAAACGCATGCGATCAGAGTAGTTTGGAATAAGATAATAATAATGAAATACTTCTGTTTCAATTAATGTTCTTATAACTCAAGCATTCGTGTCAAAAGAAAGCGCTGTCTGTTGTCGTGTCGGTCAATCGGTTTGTCAGATCTGGTTACCCAGAGACCAGACAAAGTCAGGGAGAGGTAATAGTCTAAGATCCGAATATAAAATGACCTTCACCGAACTGGTTAATGGATGAAAAGCATTATATATTAAATTTAATATGTTAAAAAACACATCGCAAGTGGGTTGGTTGAAAAATCTCAGTCCAGGATATGATTAACTAATATTGAATAATTAATTTTTTTTAATCATTTCACTGGAACTTTAAACGAACCGTTTAGGCGCAAATCACCATTTTTGGTATAAGTAGGTATCAGAAAAAAATTGAATATCGCAGCGATTATAAAACTTAGCAGGCCGTGACTTTGCGGTACGACTAAACACGAAATGCGTCACCTAAGGTCAGACGGCTAAATTTGAATTCTTTTTGTACTTGGAGAAATCGATAGATCAATTAAGGAAACTTCAATCACAGATAACTTGATTTTTTCAAATGGGAATGCCTATTTTGGTTTAAAGAATCAAACGTAAAATTTGATTACCTTTCTAACGATGTAGCGTTCTTGATATAAATCTTTCTTGGTTTTCATTTTATTTCAAATTTTCAGTCAAATCGGCGTTTTTCAATTTTCCTGCATGCAAGCAACCTAGTAGGCCATGAAAAATAAACAAAAGCTCGCTAAATGGAAGAAAGCAACTAACTTAGTAGAAAGATGCAAACTAACCTGAGCAACGAGGCAAGATTATCAAAATTCCTTACAACATATTAGCTCTAACCAGAAACAATAGTGGTAACAAGAACGCTCATTTTTTCACAGCCTACTAGTTATTAGCCAATTTCCAAAGTCAGTAAAAAAATATTTAATCAAAGGAAAACTACTAGTGATTATTGCTGGCAATAGAATATCTATGTCTTCTGAATAAATTTTCACATTTAATGCTATGAAAAAGTAGCCATTTCCATAAGTCAAAAGTAATGATACCTCTGACTGGAACCCTTCAAATTCTTCTTCTACTTATTAGCAAAATCGTGGAAAATGAAACTTGATTTGCAGTCTGTTTGAATTGCAAAATAGAATTTAGTTTGTAGAAAACTACATGAAATAATCGCAATTACAACATAGCGTAATTAAAAAATTCTAGCAATTATTTCAATAGATGTTCAGAATGCTCCAGCTGGAGATATCTTCACTTTTGACCTAACTAAACGGAAATGACTAATTTTTTTATCCCACTAAATGTGAAATTTCATTCTAAACATGTTAGACTGTAAGCAAAAATCGCTGGTAGTTGTCCTTGTCAATAGCTAGTAGGCTGTGAAAAACAGACACTTCTGTCATACCCCAGCTACTCATTGATATTAGATATCTTGCCGCTGCTGTATCCGGTTAGAGCTAATATGTTGTAAGAAAGTTTGATAATCTTGCCTCGTTGCTCTAGTTAGTTTGCATCTTTCTACTAAGTTAGTTGGTTTCTTCCATATTAACGAGCTTTTGTTTATTTTTCATGGCCTGCGAGGTTGCTTGCATGCAGGAAAATTGAAAAACACCGATTTGACTAAAAATTTGAAATAAAATAAAAACCAAGAAAGACTGATATCAAGAACGCTATATCGTTAGAAAGGTAATCAAATTTTACGTTTGATTCTTTAAACCAAAATAGGCATTCCCATTTGAAAAAATCAAGTTATCTGTGATTGAAGTTTCCTTAATTAATCTATTGATTTCTCCAAGCACAAAAAGAATTCAAATTTAGCCGTCTGACCTTCACGGCCTTCTAAGTTTTATAATCGCTGCGATATTCAATTTTTTTCTGATACCTACTTATACCAAAAATGGTGATTTGCGCCTAAACGGTTCGTTTAAAGTTCCATGTGTGATACATAAGGTAACACTAGAATTGGCCAAGAAATCCAAATATGCAATAATATATAGGGAGTTCCATTCAAAAAAATGTAAGTTTGATATGAATCACCCTGTACAAACGTCAGAATTTAAGTGGAAATATTTTTACGTAATAGCCCTTAAGGGTCCCTACCATGATCAAGTGACAGATTTTTGGAATATTTTTCAGTAAGCCCACAATCCTCCGTCCACGCAATATTGGCCCGCCCTGTATAATTATTTTCTATACCGATACCGCTACAAAAGTAGCGATACTAGCTTGGAGTCGAACAAAAAGTATCTAAGATAAAAATACGCGATATTAGTGCAATATCGAAGTATCTTTAGCATCCCTACAACTAATCATCCCAAAGGGGGGATGCGCGTGTCATTGCCGCCAACCTGAGGTACTGTGCTGATTATTTACTATGCCGTGGTAGCTTACTAGTAGCTGGTAGCTTACAATAATTGCTTTAAATGAAACACAGCAGCAGTCTAAGCAGTCTACAGCTGTGACACATCTGTTTAAACTCATTTTGCAATGGTAGTAGCTTGTTAATTTTTCGCAATTTTCACTAAATGTGTAATAAAGGCGTGGCTGATGTCAGACCTAACGTAAACATGGCACCCATCTTTTCAAACATTAGACTCATTAATAAAATACTCAATGCGATTCCATTTTCTAAAGCTTGTCACTGCTAGCTACATGATATACTTATTTTAGTGTAATGTATCAACAAATAATTACTCAGGACTTCAGCGTTTTCTGCCTCAGGACCTTCCGATCCTTTACTACCTCGTACTGGCTTCTTAGGTTTTTTCTTGAGCTTTGGTTGGATAAACTCTAACTGTTTCCCTAGGTCCTTCTTCTTCTTTTTCTTTCCTTTCCTTGGTTTCGGTTGGAAAGGCTTTTGTGCTTCAAAATTTCTCTTCCAGGCCAGTTTTCTTATAATCTTGAAGTGATCCCTCAAGGGCCTACCCGAGCGCTCGCCGATGCAGTTTTCGATAGCATTGGTGCACTACAAAGTATAATTTTGTATAGGGTGACTAACTAAGAAAGGACGCCGACAATAAATGGGTAACCGTTAATCGTATAACTTCGAGATAAAAAAATATCAGTGAAATCTGCTAAGACAAATCGTTGGAAATTAATGTCGTGTTCTGTATCTGGACGCTAGGTGGCGCAACAGTCAATCGGAAGGATTACCGTCGTATAGTGTGTAACATTTATGATTTTTTTTTTGTCTCTTTGTTGTATCTAACGAAATGTAGGGGTGGGAACGTGAGACAAACTTTTATGGCGTGATTGCTGACGTGACATCAGACACCCTGCATGAGCATTGTTTAAGATTTTGGCGGAAGTGCAACATCTACCAGACATTACAATCAAGTTGAACCATTTATGCTTTCTATCCCCCATTTTGGGCACTTTCAGGGTGTCCCGTTTTGGGCACTTTCACGAGGTATCTCGGTTACTTTTGAAGATAAAAAGTTGCGGTTTTCGCGACAGTTTACTACTTTTTTATGAAACTAAAGATACCGTCAACAAAATTATCATGGCCCTCTTGGTTTTTGAGATACAGGGTGAAATCTAAAATTATCGATTTTGGGACCACCCTCGTACCTCGGTTGTCCTTTATTGTACTGAAAAATTCGAAAAAGGGCCTTATGGAATTTTTTCTGTAGAATCTAGTGGTGTAGTTTGATTTTTTATTTCTCTAACCATTTTTCAGTTATGAAGCAAACATAAATTTTAAAAATTTTTTTTTAATCTTAAAAATTGAGGCCAATCAACAGCGAAATAAAGCAAAACAAGGTGGGATAGGGGGGGGGTTGCTCAGTGGGTAGAGCCGAGCTCTTGTGACCGGAAGGTGTCTCAGGTTCGATTCCCGTCAGAAACAGATGATTATTTCTTGTTTTTTCAATCAGATTTCTATAATTCACCAATTGCTATAAAAAAAGCTTAACCTGAGCATTTACTGTTAACTTGCTGCTCCTAGAGTGGCACCGGGAAACAGCAGCAAAGTCTAGGTGAAACACAAGCTAATGACTACAGCAGTCAACGCCGTTGGTCGTTGATACCAAAGTAAAAAAATGAAGTCAAGTTGATTGACTTAGTACTTCCCACACGTTACGGTAATATTAGTTTATTATTTTCCCATAGCATGAAGCTAGAATCTAAGATCCCCTTGCTGGCTGCAATTACCATCCTCGCCACGCTAGTAATACTGTGTCAAAGTTTCATTCAAATCAATTCAACAGTTTCCACGTTACACAATATAGAACGATCTAAAGCAATACTCTCGTATGTTTACACCAGAAAAAATTCCTTTTGTTTCTGTAATAGGCAAGGCAATGATCGGATGGACCTAAAAAAGCTATCTATCTCGCTAGGTCTTCCTTTACAGGTCAGTGGACAGTCTATTACGAATAGAATAAATTTTTCAATTTTACTCCCCACCCTCCAGCCTCCTCAAATGCCACCCCCACCAAAAAAAGAAGCAGAAAATTATCAGGAACACCTAAAACGCCTAAAAACGAATTTTGGGGTATGTTTGAATTTTATCCTTTTTTGCTCATTACTTCGCCGCCCATGCACCAATTTCCAAAATTATAACAGCATTACCTACTACTACACCACAGCATATTGCTGCCCAAGTTTTATCAAAATCCATGTAGCGGTTGCTGAGATTATGAGGCAAGAAGTACGCCAACAGACCGACAGATCGACAGACAGACAGACAAGCAGACCGACGGAAATGAGTGACATGGATTTTCGTTATGTAGACATCATAAAAGGCCCAAAAGACGTATTATCTCAAAATCGGAAAATTTTTCTGTTTCACAACCCCCACCCTCCAACCACCCTAAATTCACCCTCACCCAAAAAAACGTAGAAAGTGATCAGGAACCCCTAAAACGCCTAAAAACGAAGTTTGAGGCATATTTGAAATTTTTCGTTTTTTTGTTAATTACTCCGCTCCCCGTAGGTATAACGATTTTCATTATTGTAGGAACATTACCTACTACGACCTCACAGCATAACGCTGCCCAAATTTCATCACAATCCATGTAGCGGTTACTGAGATTACGAGGGTAGAAGAACGCGACAGACAGACCGACAGACAGACCAACGGAAATAAGTGTCGTGGATTTTCGTTATGTACACATCATAAAACGCCCAAAACGAGTATTATCTCAAAATCGAAAATTTTCGCGATCACAATACTCCCCTCACCTATCGGTGTGGGAAGTAAAAATAAGCTGGTATAACAACAAGGTTAACAAATAAGATAGGATACTTTTACCTACATGCATCACGCCCATACTGAAGTGATCCGGCTTTTGTCTTCTGGGCAGTAACCTGGTATTCTGTACCAAGCCCTCTTCAAATTCACAACTTAAGTATGTGTTCAGAGCCTTGTCTGCCAGCACTACCAGATCATCTGGATCAAAGCTCAATGCCTTATTCACATCTTCAAGAGCACCTTCGTATTGACATGCCTTGGCTCTTGCCCGCGCTCTTCCGATCAAAGCCCTTTTGTCATTTGGTGTCTTTTTGATGGCCTCGTCGAAAAATTTCAAAGCTGAAAATGTCAGCAGTAGAATATATGCGATCTGTTAGTATACCTCATTTCCCACATGTGTTTTGTGTTGATCGAAGTTTTTAGACGAAGTAGATGTTTCGAAAGGTCTGTTTCGGACTTTCGGACCATTGTTTATACAAGTTTTGACTATAAGGTTTCGATTGAACTAGGCCAATTGTTACTGTTGACCTGATCTGCCTGGAGGGTAAAGAAGTGCGGCGGAGCTTCGCGCTGGGAACCTCCACGACTGTCTTCCAGGCGGAAGTATATGCCATATTGATGGCGGCATATTCGATGAAAGTCGAAGCGGTGGGAGCTCCGACGGTCAGATCAGATCTAGCTCAAGAATGCTCTGCCGCCCTTCAGAAATTAGCAAGCAATAAGAAGGTGACCCTGCTGTGGGTCCTTGGACACATTGGTACACCGGGTAACGAGAGAGCGGACCGATTAGCTAGGATAGGGGCCCGCAGCCCCTGCATCGGCCCAGAACCTATGCTGGGAATCAGCAAACGCCAGGTCTGCAATGTGGCTCTGAACAACTGGGCCTACAACGAACTGGCGAAAGCCCGGCTAGAGAGAGACGACTTCGGGCAAGCTAAAAGATTCATAGTAAGCCCTGATAAGGGTCGAACGCTACGGCTTTTGAATAAAGGCAGAGAGACGCTCAATCCTCTGGTTGGGGTTCTCACTAGCCATTGCCAGGAATAGACATTTGTCACCCATGAGAGTGGTAGGGGACCCCACTTGCTCCAGATGCTGGGAGGAGGACGAGACAGCGTTCCACTTTCTGAGCAGATATATAGTTTATCGCAACCTTAGGGTTCAGATATTTGGCACGACTTTCGTTAGGAGGTCTGGTAGGACAACGAACTCTCTAGGATGTAGAATTTTAGTTTTTTCGGCGATTGGTTCAGTGGGGTTGGCAAAAAGGGCCAAAGGTGGCCTATTTGCCTGGCTTCGCCTCCCCGTCACTACAACTGCTACTGTTGACCTGAAGACGATTGAATCGAAGGCCGAAACAGGCGTTTTGAAATGTGTGTCGCGTATTGCATGTGATGATGATTGACAGTCTTAAGTTTTGAGAATTACATTTATCATTTTACTTTAGATTTATGTTCATAACCGCTCATTCCGTTCTTGTTTATCTAAGCGAATTATTGACAGTTCAGTAAAGTGACCTGACTATACCTTCCTGAGATCAAGATGCTATGAAAAAGTAAAAACAGAAAACCTTGTGTTTTGGATAATTGAGGGTTCTGATTACAAATCCAGTCGTAGCTGAGTGTATCAGCCACGTGTGACCACAATCAAGAATTTCAGATCTTTCAGATCTTGAGGTATGCCGAAAAAATAAAAAAATCTTTATTTAGCTTTTATTGGAGATAAAACCTCCTGTTTCAGATAATTTGAGGATTCTGATTACAAATCCAGTTTTTAACCTCAGTCTCATTTAACAAAAATAAAATATTTCTGATTTTTCAAATCATCAGATTCAATCAAAAATCGCTTTCTATTAATATAAAACCTCGCGTTTTTGACAACTTGAGGGTGCTCATGACAAATCGGGTCACCCTTTTGAGTTTCAGTCTCGTTTGACGTAAATAGAAAATGTCAGATCTTCAGGCTTGCCTAAAACATCGAAAATCTTTATTGGGCTTCCCATTAAGATATAACCTCGTATTTTTGATAACTTGATGGCTCTGATGCCTCTGACTAGAGTCCCGTCGCAGTTCTGAGCTTCAGTCTTGTTTGAGGGAAACCAAAATTGTTAGATCTTTCAGATCTTCAGTTTTCCTAAAACATCCAAAATTTTTATTTGGATTTCTTTTAAGATGGAACCTCGTATTTTTGATAATTTGAGGGTGCTGATTCCAAATGGGGTCGCAGTTCTGAGTTTCAGTCTCGTTTGACATAAATAAAAATATCAGACCTTTCAGATCTTCAGTTTACCAAAAAAATCGAAAATCATTATTTAGCCTTCTATCAAGATGAAACCCCGTGTTTTTTTATAATTTGAGGGTGGTGATTACAAATCCAGTCCCAGTTTTGAGTATCAGCTTGATGTGACGCAAACAAAAAATTTCAAATCTTTTAGACCTTTAGGCTTGCCTAAAATATCGAAAATATTTATTTGGCTTCCTAGTGAATAGAACCTCGCATTTTTGGTAACTTGAGGGCGCCCATTAGAGTCCGGTCGCAGTTTTAAGCTTCAGTTTCGTTAGACGGAAATAGGAAATGTCAGATCTTTAGTTTACCTATAAAATCGAAAATCTTTATTTGGCTTTTTATCAAGATGAAACCTCGTGTTTTGGATAATTTAACGGTGCCGACTGCAAATCCAGTCACAGTTTTGAACTTCAGTGTCGTTTGACGAAAATAAAAAATTTCAGATCTTTATATTTGCCTAATCGAGAATTCTTGATTCAAATGCATGTCCTTAGAGAAAAAACATGTGAGAAAGTGATCAAGCTCACATGTGATTTAAAAAGAAGAGCAGCCAAATTTTTGTGAATGTGTTCAAAAACCGATCACTACATAAATTATAGAAGTTATCTTTGCACCTCACTTACATCTTTCGTAGTGTTCAAGTCTGGATATGTAATATCCAAGTTCTCTCCATAACGTTTGGTATCCGTAGACATCCTCCTTCTTTCCGAAAGGATTGGAGTCCATATTTACTTTTCAGGCTGGAGCTCTTCCGTCGAACAAACAAAGAGGTAGCATCAATTTCCAAAAATCTTACATTTGCAGAAACGTAACCTGTTTTTGATAGAGGATGTCAAATCCCTATCAAAAGTTAGAGGATTCTGAAGTGCATTGCTGTCAAACTAACAACTAACGTCTATCCAGCTAGTATGAAGGGAACAAATACATATAGTATGTTGTAAGTAAGTTGAAGGTATTGATGTGTGCCTTGGCATTCGTTGTGGACATCTTCATTTACGATATTAAATCATATTTTCCAAGGTATTCTTCTGCTATATTCTATGTTCTGAGGGATATCTTTAGCACTGACTATATATCCACTGAAAGACTGGACCTTAGACAAGGAAAGAGAGAGGACGGAACCCGCGACTGACATTTCTGATACCAAATGGCACCAAAGCGCTATTCCCAGTGGCGTAACTAATGGGATTAACGTTCTGGTTGAGCTATTTGTAGAAATAATCTTTTTCAAATAAAATTTAATGAAATATTGTTATTCAGGGTTTCTATATGGCCAATTTCGCCATCCACAATTAAAACTTAAGTGACTAACATTACCGTAACCGTGATTTTCATTCGACTGCTGTTTTGTGGCCAATAATATATAAAAATTGATAATGTATATATTTTATTCAGTCATGAACATGTTATGTTCATTTGCAGTATATGACTGATGGAAGACACGATTATACTTCTACCCAGAAAGAAAAAAACTGCTTGTAGTTTGTAGTAAATCAATTTTTTATTATTAAAGAACACATAATATCTATAGTATATTTATATTTATTGACATTATGTTTATATATAAAATACTGTCTATTACATACTGTAAACAGAAGCAGCAATAAAACATTTTTGTTATTATAGATTAGCTTACGAGATTGAGGAATTTGATGCCTTCAATCTCGGAGTCCCCATATGCAGTAAAAAAATCTACTTGCTGTTACGCTGTTACTTGCTGTTTGTAGTGTGTAATGAAGAGCAGTATTTTTAATTACTCCAACGAGGCTTTTTTATACATAACTTCTTTTTGCGACGGTGGCAATAATTAATGAAAAAGCTGGGGGGTTAAACATAAAAATTATCTCAGACATGAAATAAAGTAAGTTTTGGGCTAGAAATACAAAGGTCCTTTAATCTTATCCAAAATCAAAACATTTACAAAATTAGAAAATGACTCCTAGATTAGCTAGTAGTAAATAAAAACGAACAATTCATTCAATATAGGTGAGGTCCTATAACTTACATAGAAATTACAACTCTATTTTATCACTTAACCCCTTGCTTCCAGTAAGTTCTAATTTATTGCAGTTATGTATTTACTTATGGGGAAGTTTGGGTGAAACTCAGTATTGTGTGCTTCAACAAAAATAATTTTTTTGTAGGAACGTGGCATTTCGCTTGCTCCTACAATTGATGGCAGTCAATATTACAGTCACGAAGGTCAAAAACTACCAATATTTTACTGCCCTTTAAACAGAATCATTTTTGTTAATTGGCTCCGAACTGGATTGTCCTGTTGTGATCGAGATTTTACAATAAAATGGATTCTGATATTTAAGTATTTTGTGCATACAGCTTTTATTAAAAAATATATATGATTTACATCATTTTCTAATACGTGACGTTCTAAGCAGCTGAAAATAGGGGTGCCTAGAAAACTTGATATTATTTTGCTTATCAGCAAAGGTACAAAATGTTTGGTGTGAATACAATTTTCATTAACTCTCAGAAAATGTTCCGATTTCAAACATATCTTGATAACATCATTTGATGGGTAAGTCAGACCGCCGTGGCTTTTAAATTCAATTAGGGAATTGAGAAACCGATCTCTAGTACCAATCAATGCTGTGACACATGTTTCACATTTTATTGTTTTTTGTAATTGGTGCGAAACATAACCAGCAATATATTGCACAATTTGGGATGAACATTCACTTATCACAGGTGCATTCATGATGTAGTCATGATCCTTCCAAATAGTTTCTAGATCATCAGAAGGCTCATTTATGTCTGTTAAACTATGGTTAGATAAACTACTATTAATTACATCTTCAGACCTTACATTTTTTGTAGAACTACTTAGAATAGGGATTTGATCTAATGGAATACAGTTACCCATACCGCCCTCTCTAATTTCTGCTCGAACCAGAAGCCTTTTGTAAGCAGCTAGAAACTGTCGAGCGGTTGGGTTATTATTCCAGCCACCTCTTGATCTAATTGACGAAAAGAATAATTCTAAATGATCTTGACTAATCTTATACAACGGAAGGTACAGTAATGTTTTTCTCTCAGAAACAAGTTCTTTGTACAATCCTAAAGAACTTGATAATGAAATTATTAATCCAATAAACCCAGTTTTTCTGTTAGACATGATTACTTGCTCATTATTAGATAATTTCAACTTTGAAAGATAAAAAATTGCACTATTGATAAATTCCGCAGATCGATCTATATTTTTTTGACATAATGCTTTTTTATAACCTGGTGCTACTAGGGTTCTGCTGTTTAAAATATCGAAAATGCTATTTACAATTCTAATAAATTTAACTGTTGCCTGACTACCTTTAAAATCCTCAAGATTCAGCTTTTTTTTCGCAATACTCAATAGCATCGGCTACTGATGCACTAAGTAACTGAACTGCAAGCCGAACCTTCATTTTTTGTTTGAAAAAAATAATATGAGCGCGACGTAACTTATTCCCTAAATGTAAGCCCTCGCTAGTTTGCAGCTTCTCTAGAAGCGCTATGTATTTCCATTGAATAAAATTGTTATCACAATCAATTAGGATTTTCTTTTCACCAAATGCATTGCGAACAAGTTTTATCATATGACATGGATCATAAAAAATATATACATTGTGATCTGTAACTCTGAAACTTGTCTGTATATTTGAAATGTTAAATAAGAATCCAAAGTTATGACACATAGCGGTATTAGATGGAGCACCATCGAATGTGATTGACATAACTTTGGCTCCCGTATCTTCAATCAGATGGATGCATTGAGATACAATTGAATGTTTTTGACTGCCATTCAAAGAATCTGTAAGAAAGTAACCGACAGGTAATTTCCAAGTTCCATTGATGCAAACCAACATTATAACAAAAGCTTCTTTGGCTAAAGCATTAGAGTCATCGTTTAAATTTGTACCACAGTTCACATAACCATGGAATTTTTTTCCATCCCATTCTAAATGTTTCCGTATGGCTATTTCATCGATAATTAATGAACAAATTATTGGTCTGTCAGATGATTGAACCTTATTTCTTAAGGTATTTATTGATTCCTTGGTAAAACCAGGCTCAGCATCCACATTCTGAAACCATTTAGCAATAGTTTTGCTATGCGGGAGACAAGTGTCAAAAACATCTCTCACATAGTTGTATGCCTTTGGTGAAAAAAAATTTAATGTCAGGGCAAATTTCCTAAGTTCAGGTGAATATTGAACATTTCTCCCCATTTTTCTGTTCAATATTTCTATGTTAACCTTGCTCATATTTTGAACTAAAACTAAATTTTCTTGAGATAGTAAATTTTGTCGCTCTAATTCCTCAGCAATTATTTTTAAAGAGGCTACTTTTTTGTGTGCTCTTTTCAGTGATTGACCAAGGGCACGGATTTTTTTCGTTTTTTCCTTATTCTTATCTTTTTGCAGCAGCAGTTCTGTTCTAAGTTTCTTTTTCCGGGGAGAGTCGTCCTGTGCAGCCAGAGCTGAGGTTGATGGCGATGGTTCTGGATGAACATCACGTTCACGGGGTCTTTTTCTTTCTTTTGCCTAAAATAACAGAGCTGTATATTAGACAATGTTTGAAACATTATTTCCGAAAGAAAGACAGAACAAATTAATTTATGATTTAAGTAGATGTGAATGAGTGACTGAATCTTATAGGAAAAGTGACAGTAACATTTTGTTTTGATTTTGAATCGAGTAAACACACCTAAATATAGTTGTTTAATAATGTAACTGTAACACAAGAAATTATTACATTTTTGAGGTTAGCTGCCTTTTGATTTTCATAGCTATCAATTTTTAAATGGTTATTCAGCCATTCGTAATCGTATTTCTCCTTACTTTATTGCACTGTTTATTTTGGAAACGTCATCACTAATACTCAAATATAAAACCAAATTTGAGACCATAAATATAGAATATAGGCGTAAGGCATAAGAATGATTTTAAATTAATATCACACCCAAATCAAAACTCATTAATGATCCAATTATATACAATGGAGTGAAGATTTATAACAAACTTCCTCCTCACAGGTTTTAGTGAATATCCCAAAAGTTTTGTTTGTTATTATATAGCTTTGTCAATAAGAATCTTGTAAATTCTTAGACTATAAAGTATATCGATCTATCTATCTATCCATCTATCCATCTATCCATCTATCCAACTATCCATCTATCCATCTATCCATCTATCATAATCCTAGAATGTTTATTATTTTAATATTGATTAAGCGTAGACAATGTAAGCTAGGAATTATAACTTACAATTTTTGGACGTAAGTATTCCGGAAGCTCGTCAAATATGGTGGGGACTGCTCCTTTCAGAAGATATACTTTTTGATTTGTTTGATGAAGGAAATTCTGTTCAAAATGCTTAGAACAAAGCCTATCGTTGCTTGTAGGCTTCCAACCTTCGATCCTCATATTTTTGATCCATAAATCATGTCTAGGAAGATCTTTAGGAAACCTGTCGAGGAAGAAAGAAAATTAATTTTATTATTCATACAACTACAAATACAGGCCACCCTTGAAATGCACACCTTGTATAAGGGTATTGGTATATTATATATTACAATGCAAAGTCATAATATTTCTATTCAAAATGTAAGCTATAATAGATACGCCACTGGAAAACTGATTGTATTTGAACCAAAAAATCCCTTAAAAACATAATTTTTAGACTTTACGTGCTCAAAAACATTATGATTCGCATGTTAGTGGTACATTCCAAATTATATTTCGGATACACATATATCTTTGAACTAGATATCGAGATATTTGCATGAATTTCGGATACACCAAAAAAATAAGATCATAAATTTACCTGTGAAAAGTGATTCCTGGCTCCTTCCTGCTGCTGTGGCTTTTACAACGGTAAGCTGCACACCCCACCATTACGCTCACCACAATATTTCACAATTATTGGTCTTAAAAACGTTAAATATCGCAAAAAACACCACCTTGACACTACCGTCAGTTTTCCACCAGCATTTTGACAGCTATTCATTTTCGGTATCAGCTAATCCATATAGCATCAAATGGGCGTGCGGTATCCCCTCTCTTTCCTTATCTAAGGACTGGACACTCTGTGTATGAAAATTTGGCATGGCATTTTTGACTGACATCCGCGCCATCTATTCGGATTGCGTGTGTCACTACAATGCATTCACGTATCGATTACAGGAAACTGTAGATATTCACGACCTAGGTCAATCTAAAAAGTTTGGTGTAGGTGACCGACCATAGGTGGGGTAGGTTACGAAAAGAGCGGGCTTTTTGAAATACCATATAAGCTTATTCAGCCTCCAGACAACGTGGTAACTTGTCATCACAATTTACCTTACGCATTCATTACCTGTTTTGAAAATTGACCTGATTAATAAAGTTAAGGCGTTAATTAAACAAAATGGAATTGTCAAGTGGCATAATAATAAATAAAACTATGGCATTGTCCACAGCACATACTCCATTTTCTTTAAATTAGTGTTTTAACCTTTTTAATCAGTTCAGTTTTGAAAATAGGTATTCAATGAGTTAGGTAAATTTTTGTGACAAGCTACCACGTTATACAGGACATTCAACAGATTATGTAAGAATAGGAATATATTAGATATGGATTACTGTAATAAAACAAAACAAACCCTTTTGTAATTTATTTCAATACGACAATTGCTTAAATAAAGTCAGCTACACAAGGTACAAAAGCAATTCATCTAAAAGTAAAGCATGATTTATTCACTAGAATCACTATTTCATGATAATTACAATCCTTTGATGGCATATAATTTGAAGAGTAAAGAGGTATTATTCCTTAACTATTCATATTGATGCAGGCAAGATGTTTGTATATTTGTAGGTTTGGGTTGCCAATCCGTTCTAACTAGCGTCTCTGTATACGCTGATCAGATGGGATTTAATGTCTGAAATAAAAAAAAATTATTTTTAGACCATGGGACCTCACCTTCAATGCAACGGTTTGCCAAAGAGAGGGAATGCTGCACACCTTTATGGCAGCATATGTGATTGTGAATAGTAATACAAGTTATATGAGTATGGGTAGTAGTGTTTAGTAATGCATTCAAATGATATATGTATATTTCATGTAGAAATGATCAATCTTGTATTAATTTTGCATCAAAATTCACAATACAAAAATGAGGTGAGCGGTATAAATCAGGCAAATCACTTACCTTCGCGCATCCGCATTCTTGCAATTTGGCGCAGGACAACAGCGTAAATACTTAGAACCCATTCCTAAATACATATAGACAACAATAGACAAAGATCTCAAAAGTAGTGCAAAATTGCAAAAAGACGCCAATCGACAAAAGCGAGCAACGGCAATGTCAGTTACGACAATGGCTGTCAAAATGACGTTAGGCGTCACAATTGGGCCACTTCTATTGATGCATCTAGGAATCTGTTTGAAACAGAGTTGGCTGATCAATAATTCACGCAAACCCGCTAGGTGGCTAGCGCTAACCCCGCTACACAGGGTCCTCATTTGAGTTTCACACCCCTGATCTTTAGGAAATAAATCTAATGAAGCTTTACTTTTCTATGGTGTAATCTTTATTAGACTACTGTATTATAGCTTGGGGAGGAGCCTTTAATAGCAAGATTAAAATTTTGCAAACTGCACAAAATATTACTCTAAAAAAATTAAACAAAAAGCCTAGACTATATTCTACTGATTTATTGTACAGAGAAAACATTTTAAATTTAAAGCAAATCTCCATGCCCAGTGCTGTAGCAGGTCTGGCACTGATATGAATATCGCATTCCCATTACTTAGGAAAACAGTAACTCAGAGATCAATCTTATATTTAGTCCAAGGTTCTACAGCTGCATTCCATTACATATGGAACAGATAATAACTTTGAAAAGGTATAAAGTGGTTGCTAAGCCTTATGTCATAGAAAGCTCTCATCTGTTCTATAATGTTCTCAATGCATAACGGGCCAGTAAGTTAGACTAAATTTCGTAGCTTTATATGAAACTATAATATAGATCTGATTGATTGCTGCGCTGCAACACTGCCCTTAACCACCTATGTTTTTACTTCCCACACCGATAGCCAGTTAACCGACCCTTAGTAGAACCTAATCTATTCCGTAACATTGTATCATCTATATTTTGACAAAATGCGATTCCAGAATCAAAAAGGATTGTGTGATTGACAGCAAAATTATAATTATAAGTATTGATGAATGATAATAACCAAGATACACAAGTACGCAAACGTCTCTAATTTGCGTTCAAGACATAACTCTGTTGACAGTTAATTTATTAATACCAAGGGAGCTTATAGCTAAAAAAACCTAATATAGAGAAAAAAATCGTGCGGATGTGGCCAAATTTTGAAAAATTACTGTAGGTGACTGCACAGAGGAGACTCTGGTGTTAACTGTCAAGCTTTCGGCAATGCTTATTGCCATCTTAAGGGCTTTAATGTTGAGGTTTGCCAACGTAAAACAGCACTGCATTGAGTACAAAGACTTTGAAATGCCAGCTCTACTGTAATCGTCACAATTTTAAAAAATTACTATGATATTATAGTGTCTTCAACATTTATTATTTATTTATCGTATGGCTCAAAAACATGACAATAGTAAATATAGATTAAAAGAAAAACGATTATAACCTATACTAAAATAAAATATATACAGCTACAAACTAAGATACATGGTCTTTGGTATTTACAGGTTGATGTCAAGTTCTTTCAACCACTTCAGCGCCAACGGTGTGGCTGTAAAGAACTCTTCTCGCGATCCCTGAAACGCGCGCAGTTCACATTCGCTCGTAATATGGTTTATAGTTTGGCGAGGCGCGCCACAGTCACATAAGGGAGATTGCACATAGCCCCACTTGTAAAGGGAGTCGGCACATCTACCGTGGCCTGTTCTGACTCTATTAAGTTTTACCCACTCTTTCCGGGGTAGTTCTGATCCTGGAAGTAAGGTAAGTAAGTAAGTGTCTTCAACAAGTAGGTCAGGAACAAACAACATATAATTGTAAAATTATAAAAAACACAAACGACCTTTACGTGTTAAAGTAACATGCAAAGTGTTTAATTAACATGTAAAGGTCATTTATGTTTATTGTAATTTTACACTTGTATGTTGTTTGTTTCTGACCTGCTTGTTGGAAACACCATAATAGCATAGTAATTTTTAAAAATTGTGACGATTACAGTAGAGATGACATTTTAAAATCTCAATGCAGTGCTGTTTTACATTGGCAAACCTCAACGTTAAAGCCCTTAAGATGGCAATAAGCATTGCCGAAAACTTGACGGTTAACACCAGAGTCTCGTTTATGCAGTGACTCACAGTCATTTTTCAAAATTTTGGCCACAGTCCCAAGATTTTCTCATCTATGTTAAATTATTATGTAATTATGTATAATTCAAATCTCTAATCTATTTTTACTTCCCACACCGATAGGTGAGGGGAGTATTGTGATCGCGAAAATTTTCGATTTTGAGATAATACACTTTTTGGGCGTTTCATGATGTCTACATAACGAAAATCCATGTCACTCATTTCCGTCGGTCTGTCTGTCTGTCGGTCTGTCGGTCTGTCGGTCTGTCTGTACGCGTTTTTGTGTCCTCGTAATCTCAGTAACCGCTGCATGGATTGTGATGAAATTTGGGCAGCGATATGCTGGGGGGTCGTAGTAGGTAATGTTCTTATAATTTTGAAAATCGGTGCAGGGGCGGCGGAGTAATTAGCAAAAAACAAAAAAAATTAAATATTCCTCAAACTTCGTTTTTAGGCGTTTTAGAGGTTCCTGATCATTTTTTACTTTTTTTGGGTGGGGGTGAAATTGGGGTGGTTGGGGGGTGGGGGGTTGTAAAATTGAAAAACTTGTTGCTTTCATAATAGACTGTCCACTGACCCATGAAGGAAGACCCAGCAACATAAATAACTTTTTTAGGTCCATGCGAACATTGCCTTGCCTATTGCAGAAACCAAAGGACTTAGAATTTTTTCTGGTGTAAACATACGAGAGTATTGCTTTAGATCCTTCTATATTGTGTTACAAGGAAACTGTTGAATTGATGTTAATGAAATTTTGACACAGTATTACTACCGTGGCGAGGATGGAAAACGCGTATGGTTTTTATAAATCGTGTCAGTGGCGGTGCAGAAATAATAAAAAAAGTAAAAGAATAAAAACAGCTCAAACTTCGTTTTTAAACGTTTTAAAGGTTCCTGATCATTTTCTGCGTTTTTTTTGGGTGGGGTGAAATTGGGGTGGCTAGGGGGTGGGGGGCTGAAAAACTGAAAAATTTCTTGTATTCATAATAGGCTGTCCACTAGCCTGTGAAGGAAGAACTAGCGACATAAATCAACTTTTTAGGTCCATCCGAACATTGCCTAGCGTATTACGGAAACTAAGGGACTTAGAATTTTCTTTATACATACATACGAGTATTTATTGCTTTAGATCTTTTTGTACTTTGTAACGTGGACACTATTAAATTGATTCTAATTAAATTTTGACACAGTATTATTACCGTGGTGAGGATGGAAAACGCCTCGGAAAACGCGTATGTTTGTTAAATATCGTGCCAGTGGCAGCGTATATAGCAATAATCAAAAAACTAAAAGTTTGAAAACAACTCAAACTTCGTTTTTAGATGGTTTAGGCTGTCCATTGACCTCTGAAGGAAAGACTTAGCGGCATAAGACAATTTTAGGGGAGGAAAGGCTGCCGATGATTTGGTTGCAAGGAGATCTCAGACTAAAGCTTCATGCTATGGGAAAATAATAAACTGATATCACAGTAATGTGTGGGAAGTACTGAGTCAATCAACTTGACTCCACTTTTTCTATACTTTGCCAACACTGCTTCTATAAGCTACCAAAACGAATCGAGGGATTGGTTCCAGGATGTTAGGGAGCTACATTATTGAGTACTTGATAGCAATCAAGATATATAAAAATAAAAACTAATGGGTCTGTAAACAGTGTCTTTATTAAACTTCTAGTCTTATCCTAACATACAAGTTATATAAAACTAAACTTTGTTAAGTATTCTAAGACAGATAAAGCACCTGTAAACCCAAAGTTCTATAAATATGTAGCTCTTTATCAATAAAATTTCTGGAAATTCTTTGGAAGATGTATGAAGTAGAATATATCTGCAGTGTCATAAAACTGAGAATGTATGAGAAAGCTAGGTATGTGTCGAAATTTCTAAAAAAAAAGAGTCAGCTTGTTTGGCGTTTTCCTTTCGGTAAACCAAAGCCCCCTTTAGCTCAAAAGTTAGTTAGTTGATATTGATGAAATTTTATCTTGATCTACTGCATGTAAAATAAGCTCTTATGGTTCTAAAACCTCTACAAATTTAAACAAACTTAAGTATGGTTAACTTCGGGACGATAGGGGGTCAGTAGTCAGGAACAGAAATATTTTATTTAATAGCTGTGCAACTGTACATTGCCCTATTAAAAGTTTTAATAATATTTTATTATATCGTAACTTCCAAAGGTTTTCAAGAAATGGGGGAACATGTTATCTACAGAAACCTATTTCCGAGAAATGGTAATGTAAGAAAAGGTAAATTCTGCCAAGTTTCAAGCATTTGTTCTTATTAGCGATATATGCCTCTATAGCAAGCCTAGAAGAAAGGACATGTCTAGCTGGGATATGACTGCGTAAGTATATTATTATATTTCTTTCAATTGGGATTACAAATCATTTAGTTTTGATTTCTTATAAGGCACGATACAAATTGGTTGACCTTGTCTATTTAAAATGAGTGATCATACATTTTTACTTACTTATTTCTATATCATACCTTTATATTTACCCTTTCTTATTTATAACTCTTCTGCGAGTTTATAATTATATAGGCTAAAACTAAACTCAGAAACCGTGTTTGACATGATAGAGATCTATATCTACTCATCACTTACTCTTCAGGGGACATAGGCCATTCATATTGTAGACCAGAGTTAAAAAAATACGGTAACTTTAAGCGTCTCTGCACATGGGTTGATTCGCTATGTGGCAGACGCGATTCCTAGCGCGCGTCTACTCGGCTGCCGCAATGTCGAAAAAGTATTGTTAATTTTGATGAAGTTTCCTTCCTTCGAAAAAGAATTTTAGTGGCCGGCTTCATTGGTTCCTGATAAGTGGCAGATAGCCTACATATCAGATAACGTCATATAAATGGGGTATTTTCCGAACAAAATTTTATGACTTAATATTGATTACGTCCCCAAAAACCATGCAACTAACATTTTTACTTTTTACTGTGAACGCGAAGTGGCTTAGCAGCACTTGAGAATACCGGCCCTACGGGTAGATTCTGTAACTTTCGCTATAGTAACGAAAGCAAGCGAAAACGAAGCTGATCATTTACGAAAACGATTTCTGATGGCATTCCATAACTAAAGTTTAACGCTTCGTTACGCTTTCGGCATGGAGCTCGATGACTCACGAGCATTCACGAGTTGGCTTAAATATCTCTGGATGAGACTCTGCAAAATCCAGCAATGCCGATCATTGCGAAGGATTAGTTTTTTCTCTTCGATTCATTGATTGTTAATTAAGTACACAAATGAATTTAAGCAAATTGTCACTTTGACAGCAATAATAACGTCAAAACTCAACAACCGAGATCCAAAATATTTCGCTGTCACTTATACCGTTCGTCTGCGTTCGTTATATCCGAGTCGGAACGAAGATATTTATGGAGTACTGAAACGAGCGAAAGCGTTGGAAGAATGTTGCTATTGCTTCGCTTAGAGTTACAGAATTCACCCATTGATCGACCCATGTGCGGGGGTGCCAACTGTTTTTGTGTTAACGAATCAATTTTCCATGACAAGCAGTTGAATCTGCCTCTCATAGTTCATCGTTGATTATAGTCTTCTCAGTGAAAACACTGTCAGAAACAATACTATACCGTTTCCAGCAGTAGTTTCATAAGGATCAAATTAAATTCCTAAGGTGTCAATTGTAAATCTAAGCCGTCAGGTGTAATTTATACCTGCAGAAATGTAATTTGATGCTTTTGAAACTACATCTGGAAAAGGTATAGTGATCAAGATGAATCAAGAATCGACTAGTATAACGAGGTTAAGAACAATGATTTAATTGTTATAACCGCTTAGTGCACACAAAAATGAACTGTTTTTTAGTATTTCCATTCTAAAGTTTAAAGAAAGGAATTCAAATTCAGCCAATCAGTGCCAACCGCGTGAATCTCAGCAGTGCATTGTTGCCAAGAACAGCTCCGACTCGCAGACGGGAACAGAAGACAAGACAGATGAGCCAGCCCGCGTACAGCTCTGGCATTGCGCGCGCCATCAGAATGCGGCAACACAGCACACACTCTTCTGTTGGATGGCTCTTTTGACTGGCTGTTTGCCTTTAGGGCAGTGACGTCACTGCCCTAGGAGAATTCAAATGTTTTCCTTATTTTCATGGCTTTCCTGTGTCCAAAAAAATCGGAGAAAATATGAGATGCTTTTTATGACATACTCTATCATATGCAACCAAAAAAAATTCATGACACTAGTCCATTCAGCTCAAATAGGGTACATGTAAATACAAGGACCAGTTTTGCTACCTCCTGGTAAGTGTCATTATCGGTTGACATAATTAAACAGAAGTGTTAAAAACTTACGGTTAGTCTATCTGACACTTATCAGGAGGTGGCGAAACTAGCCCTAATCGTCAATTTCTCATACATCACCCCAGCCTCATAGGCTACATCAAGTAGTTTTGCATATCACTGAGGCTATATTTTGACATTAATAATAACAGTACATTGCATGCAAGCGAAAATTCTATCCAATATTTTATTATAAACATATTTGTACAATAATTTAACTTCGTATAAAATTCTATAGTAGTATATACTTATATCTGTTATTAACAGTGGTGCTTTCCGACGCATATCGTTCGTAGACTAACTTGATAAATATTTCATGAATTCTAATATACTCTGTGCGTAACTTCATATATACAGTGTGGTTATATTTGTGCGTGAGAAGAAATAAACAATCTTTTAGTTTTGAACACAATATGTAAATATGTATGCTTGGTATTTAATATCCGGCATAGATTATGAACAAGTCCTAAAGCTTAACGTCTTAATGCAATGTGCTTATACCAGGGGATTAAAAAGTATCTAGCATCAATTATTTTTTTCCTGCTCAAACTGAAGTCGCAGAATATTACAGAAAAATACAAAAATAGCTATTTACGTATCAAGGGCACTAAACAAGCGTCTATGGACCGCAACATGTAAATAAGCTAAAACTATTAACATATATAAGGTCCATAAATGCTGTTTACGCCCGAAGTACATTCAAAATTTTATGCACGATCGATTTTGTGATTCTTTGTTTATAATTAGATATGTTTATCTACTTCATCTCCTGTGACTAGCTTATAATAACTATCGTTGCAAGTTGCTTGAATTTTATACTTCGGTGGTGTACAGGGTTACTGGTAACTCGACTACTTTCCTGCAGGAAGTGATAGAGGTTTTCGAGATAATTAACGTTTAGTGTTTTTCACCGATATGTCCAAGTTTCCACACTGCATCCCAAATTTAGAAAAAACCCTGCTGTCGATTTTAGTAATTTCCAATTTAGTTTTTTACTGACACATACGCAAATCTAATTTAGTATTTAAATTTGTAAAAATACTAAACAGTTTCAAACTACGTACAATTATTTAAAAAATAAAGAATAAAATTTTTACATTCACCGTGAAAGAAAATTGTCTAGCTCAAAAAAAGATACAGAACCAGTCAAACAAATTATTTCAAGAACTTCCTTTTCTGATGGCCTATTCCAAGGACAAGAATGACAGTATAACCACAAGTAACTATTCAACAAAACTTATAAACATAATACAGAATCATCAACAACATGATATTCCAGCATAATGGTTGTCCAGCGCATTACCGTATCACAATTCGGCAGTTTTTGGACAACACATACCCGAACAAATGGATAGGGAGGAGTGAACCCATCCCATGGCCTGCACGGAGCCCAGATCTGACACCTTGATTTTTACGTCTGGGGTCACATGAAGGCATTCGTTTACGAGATTCCAGTTAAAACTGCTGACGAACTGAAGCAAAAAATTATCAATGCGGCGGAGAAGATGAAACGAACTTTTTCAACACGAGTTACAAAAACCGAAGTGAGGAGTCGGATCCGTACTTGTATCTGAAATCAAGGGCAACACATTGAGCAAGATCTCTAGAAACTTTGAGTGAATTGAATTTGTTTTACTTGGATAAAATCATCGACCGCATTTGCAAACATTCTAGTATGTAACTGAGTTATCAATAATGATTGTACTGCCATTCGTTCTTTTCGGATAACAGCACGATGAGATTTACAAAACATGTAGACGAAGTTTGCAAAGGTTCGTATGCAATTCTTAAGCAGCTATTTCCTTATAGAAAATTCTTATCCAGTAGTACGAAGCTCATGCTGTGTGAATCTCTTATTGTTTCAAAAATTTCATTTGGAGATAGTGTTTATGGGCCAGCAATAACAAAAAAAGATGAGATGAGGTTGCAGCGAATACAAAATTCTTGTTTCAGGTATTCGTTTGGTGTTAGAAAGTTTGACCATATTAGCCACGTCATTAAAGCAAATTCTAGATTGAACTTGGCACAGCTGCGAAATCTACATTTATTAACTTTAGTTCATAAGACACTAAAAACTAAGATACCCTCATACCTATCTAAAAAGCTGAAAATGTTCAAAGACGTCAATGTTCTTCGAACCAGAAACAGAAATAAACTTGTCATCCCTAAGCATAATTCTGACATGTATACTTACAGTTTTTCTTATAATGCAAGCAAGTTATATAATGAACTTCCTCCAGAATATTTGGACTTCTCGGTTTTAAACTTCAAGAAAAAATTAAAAAGTCTTTTGTTGTCGAAATAACTGAAGGTTGATGAATTTATTGGCTCTGTTCTGGACTATCCTTTTCTCTATTCTTGTTGTCTCATATAATGACCTGCTGCGGACTTATGTATACCTTTATGTCTATCTAGCGCGCAATGTATACGAACTTGATGTGGCTATGAAATATTGTAAATGTTTTGTGTTGATATTGTAATATTATTGAGATTATTATTGTATTCACAGTTATTTTCAAGATTTATTGTTATTAACTTTTATGGTGACATATATCATTTTGTTTTGTCACGCAATGGAATTTAATATTTTTGCTCAAGCATTATTGTTTACTTTTTATTCATTTTCTCCGGATACTCCACCACATGTGTCTACTAAGTGTATGTATGAACTCTGTTTGTGCTTATTTTTCAAATATTTATACTCATTTTTCTTTTTTTTTTTCGGTTGAGTTGAAAACCACCCCTGAGGTGACACTCCGCCTTTTCGCTTTGAACTATCTTTTTATATTGGAAAATCTGTTGTTTATTTTGTGACAGCGAATAAAGACGTATTATTATTATTATTATTTGGTTGAAAAACATTAAATATTAATTACCTCGAAAACTATCGGTTTTCGGAATTACGTATGGGGGGTTAAATCTATTACATTTAAGTCCCTCTATCACCTCTTGGAGGAAAGTGGTCGAGTTACCAGTAACCCTGTATATTACTGTGTAGCAATCTACCAAATCATTTATATTCGTTTTATAGGAAATATCCTTGAAAGTAATGACGACGAAATGGTTTGCGGAACACCGGCGGAGATTTTTAAGGCAGCGGAAGATGCAAAATTAAGTTTATCATTACTAGCCGCAAAATCGAGGGAAATGTACAGGGTGTCTCATTTTGGGCACTTTTACGGGGTATCTCGGTTATTTTTGAAGATAGAGAGTTGCGGCTTTCGCAACAGTGTGCTACTTGTGTACCTTTTTGGGAAACTAAAGATGCCGTCAACAAAATTATCATGGCCTTTCTGGTTTTTGAGATACAGGGTGAAATCAAAAATTTTCGATTTTGTGACCACCCTCGTATCTCGGTTGTCTTTCACTTTATTGAAAAGGTTTATAAAAATGTCTTATAGAATTTTTTCTGTAGAATCGAACGGTGTAGTTTGATTTTTTCTTGCTCTACCCATTTTTCAGTTATGAAGGAAACATATACTTTTTTAAATGGAACACCCTATATATTATTTTTTACGTCAATCGGGAATAATTCAGGCTTTTCAAAAATATATATTAGTATGAATTTTCTCTGAAAACTAAGCTCAAAATTTCATTTTTTACTTTATTTGTAGCAGTAGGCCACGACGTCCGAGATACGAGGGTGGTCTCAAAACCGATGTTTTTCGATTTCACCCTGTATCTCAAAAACCAAGAGGGCCGTGATAATTTTGTTGACGGCATCTCTAGTTTCACAAAAAAGTAGCACACTGTCGCGAAAGCCGCAACTCTCTATCTTCAAAAATAACCGAGATAGCTCGTAAAAGTGCCCAAAATGGGACACCCTGTACAAGGCCGCGGGCGGAAAAGTAGCCGACGGGCGCTAAAGTGGCACTCTACAATCACTAGATGCATCAATAATATGTACTTTACCGCTCGATCGTGCATAATGCAAATTTGTTCACGTACGACAGTCTCGCAGCACAAATTAGTATTAATTTAATAAATTCATTTCATTCACGCAAGCTAGATGTTTACAATGAACCGTGCTAAGATGGCATGATATTAATTAAGCACACGAGTAAAACAAGTGATGATCGAGTTCTGGCAGTCTGATGATGAGCACAAATATGAAGATGATGCAAAATATCAAACCTTGTGCAAAATCAATTTTGAAACACGGTTAAAAAATGGAGTCATACTAGCACAATTCATTTGGAACGATGGCGATGCTACGAGAGTTTTATCAATAGCATTTGAAATCTACTAGATAAAATTATGCGTTTATAATTTTATTATTTCGGGTACATGTGGCGGATATCGAAAAGTTAAAAACTTTTGATAAAACGGATGTCAGGGAAATGCAGAAAACTCGAACAGAAGCTAGGAGGTGTCTTTAAGAACCAGTCTTACGAGAATGCTGACCCTTTGTGAAAACATATAAATTCTGAATCCACGTTTTACCACTGTGTTAAAATAGCGCCATAGAGTTATTAAAAATTGACTATTTGTAAAACATATTTCAGTTAACAAAACAGAAGTTCAATACAATTCTAGATCACCCCTTCTAGCTTCGCTTCCAGTATCCTACACTTATATAAGGACACCCTTTGTAGTTTTATATGTTTAAATAAAAGGCACAATCACAAATAAAGTACTTAGCCTAGTACATACATCATACATACTATAGACTAGACAACATTTTTGAATGACTAGAAATACAGAGTTACTTTATAATAAGCGCTTTGATACAACCTATCACAAGTGACTAGAACAACTGTAATGTTGATAAAAATAGCGGCTGCAAAAAACTCCATCCTGAAATTAAAAATCAGCCAGTGAGTTTCGCGAACCTCGAAATTTCCACAATCCTGCTTGTATAAATTTGAGAAATCTGGTCTTAGAAAATCAATCTCTAAAGGGCCCCACAGACATCGTTCTTTTTCATCAGGTTTGCACGACGTGCCAACCGATGTCGGTTAAACCGGATACCTCCACACACTGTTCGGTTTTCTTTCAGTTTCTCGCAAATTTTTGGTCCGTTAACATAGATAATACTTTAGCATTGGTTGCGGCTTTAGCTATTAAAGTGAAATACAGCAAGAAAAAATGTTCTAAATGGGTGAAACAGTGGCCTTTAAAAAGAGGCCAATTCTCCCATATAAATCTATTAGAAGAATTGCGTCTGGAACCAGGAGATTGGTACAATTATTTGAGGATGGATAAAGAAACATACTTAGAATTACTTAGTACTCAGTAGCACCTCTAATAAAAAAAATAGGATACTTGGATGAGATAAAGTATTTCCCCTCATGAACGTCTGACAGCACATTTTTGATAGGTGTCGCTAACCCTAGATACGCTTACTCGAAGGCAACCAGAACTACACTGCAAAATCCCGTCGCGATTGCACGATGAACGGCCACACATATACCGAGTTGCACGATGGCGTTCGAAACCGACGGGTAAAATCAAGCTCGGACAGATTTTTTGGAACGACGGTCAACACGACGGTTTTTCGGCATACACGGACCGGAATGAGTGTGATCGGTTGGCACGTCGTGCAAACCTGATGAAAAAGAACGATGTCTGTGGGGCCCTTAAGCGCCTCCGCACACCTAGTTAGCTGCTCTTGCAATGCATTGGAGCGCCATTAAAGGGTCGTTTGATGGTCGTCTCAAGACGTGTGTTTTCCTTTTCCTCGTTTTCAATCGCATATGCGCATCTTGCCATTTTGGGTTAGTATCTGTCAAAAGGGGAATATACGTCGGTGGAAACCATTAACGCAAAGCCGAAGCTCGTATTTGTTCATTACTGATATAAAATGCATAGGCGTACGCTGTCAGATTTTATATATGTGGCGTTGATAGAGTATTATGTTTAAAATGTATAAACAATGTGCTGAAAATAAATAAATGCAATTAAAATATGTACTCAAAAATCTACTGACACTATTCTTACGGATCGATTGATACGACTTAACAGATTTGATAGATAACAACTGATCAGCCAGCATGCTTTTAAGCTAAATCTTATGCAAGCCTGTGTTCTTTCAATAATTGCTGAACTCACTAAAATGTGTAACAGTTCACTTGAATGTTTTTCATTGTTGACATTTTTTTTTGGTTAAAATTAGCTTAAAAGTGTTGCTAATCAGCAGCATTTGACGCTACCATCTATGAGATCGGCTTAATCAATCCATGAAGTTGGTATAGGTACGCGTATTAATTTAGAACGTTTTTTTTTTTGGAATCCAGTACATCTTTTGGAACAACTACAGTACATTTTAAAACGCGACAACGCTGTGGATGTACAGTAACGTACCCATCAGTATATTTTTCAGGTTTTTTTTTTGAAAAATATTAAGCATTGTATTTTACATTATTATATATACAACACAAAAAAACAAACAAAATATTACTCAAAAATGTCGAGTATTTTTTTCATCGATAACCTTTGAGAGATCCCAAGCTGATATCGATACTTTAGAAAATAATTAATTATTGGGGGGTGTAATGAATTGCACAAAATTCTCTGTACGAACCTAACGCGCCTTCATTGGCGCGTAAAGCTCTATACTTGGCCAAAAAATGTTGATAATTTTTGTTATTGTCACATCCCTACCCAGACTTCTAACCCATAATGGCGCCGTCAAAGCCAAACTCTGTGGGAAGAATTTTCATATAGGAAATTATCAGAGATATTTTGCTGATTGTTTTAGTATGCTATGATGAAGATGTAGTTGGAGTGGTTGGTGCATCTTGCGCGTCTGATGGCGGTTGATATTTGAAGTTATACTGCCAAATCAGTCTTCATTTCATAATTATATGTATACTCTGTTATCTGATACTTGACTTGATGTCTATTTGATAGGTACCAGCTGATGAAGAAGTGCACCTTAAATTTAATTTTTTACTAGTAGTATTGATTTACAATCCTGCGATCAGGACCGTATTATTGATATTCTTACTGAATATCACATTGCCAAAAAGTAATGACTATTTTTTTAAACAAGAAATTGCTTCAATATTCATAAATTCGCAGCAAAAATGGTTAATTAAAAGAAATAGATTATTTTATTGATTTGTATATTGTTAGAGACTATCGAAATACTCCTATACTCAGCAATAACGACGATTCAATAAATAGCTTGCATCACTAGTGGGATATTTATTGGTTAAAACATACAACGTACAACTGGAGAAAAAAAAGTACTCGCACTCAGTACAGCCCTGTATTCCTTCAAAGCTTAAACTTGATAAATCAAGGCTCAACCTGGGGTATTTTTAGCTGTTCGCTGTTGACATGGATGACAGTTCAAAGTATCAGGTAACAGGGTATAGGAGTCATATGAGGCTTCCGGGATCCAGGGGTTCCACGTATAATCATTAAATAAAAAATACATAAAACAAAATGTTCAGTGTAAAGTGAAATTTATAATTTATGAATCCAACCGTATGCTACTATAACCGCATCGACCACATCGCCGATCGATCCGTATTTGAATGGCAACCGCGCCCACTCTAATGGATCGAGCAGAACGAGCATCTCATATGACCGATGTGCGGAGCAGAGATTCACGGCTTGATTTGATTTTCAAGCTACTTGACTTGACTTGATATCAAGTCAAGATCAAGTCAAGTATTTGTTTTCGAAATTCAAGTCAAGTCAAGTAGTTACACGTTAAGCAACTTGAAAATCAAGTTTTTCAAGCTAACTACTTGATTTTTCTAGAAAAAATAGTTATTTTTTGATATTAGTCTGATTAACCGCCAAACGCAATAATAGTAAAATCTATGTATATAAAGATTTAATTAAAAAAAACATCCAAGAACAAAAACTCCAACAAGCTCGGTTAAAAAATTAATGTAATAGTATGAAATAATAATACGAAATATTCTAAATTCTGACAATAATGCATAGAAAAACAACAAACTCAAATGGAGGGGTGGGTTGGCTGATTTTGCAGCTGCTACTTCAACACAGTACAAAAAAATCAAACAATGTTGCTACTTAACATTATTTCATTACAATTATGTACACCTAACAAATATTTAGTCGCTGAAATACGATACTTTATATCGTGGAGCAAATTATAATAACTATAATTAGCATATAACCACCAAACGAGCATAAATGGCTAGGAAGCCTCGAACGCACGACCTCCAGATCGGTACGGTACGGCCCTCTCTAGAGTTGAGCTGCAGCCGCCACACCTTATCGGGCTCAAAAGTACACCCAGCTCGACATGCGAGAGTGCCAGAGTACCGATCTGGAGGTCATGGGTTCAAGTCCCGGCGGCCGCCGACTTTTTCCGACATTTTCTGGCGCGAATTTTAATTAAACAATCCAGATGCGGATGACAGCACGGAAATAAAAAGAGAAAAAGCTTCTGCGTGTCGTGTATTTGCAATCAAATTTGATATGAAATTTCTGAACAAAAATGGTACCTATAAAGAACGCTGTACTTAGACTGCCGTTCAACGGCAGCCTACTAAAATACCGTCAGCAGATGTGACGTCATTGAAGTGACGTATTTGACGGCTTTGTAATCGCTATACTTATACTGCCGTCAAAGGAAAGCCCACTGAAATGACGTTTCAACAGCTTCATCAGTATTCCTATGATCAAATACCTACTCTTTATGAACAGTAAGACAGACAAGACGCATTTAGTCTCTGTGCTATTCGGTGGGAAATCATACTGAGATTTAATCTGATTTGATTGAAGTCCATGGATAAAATGCATTTTGATTGCGATTTGCAGGCTTGGGACGGGATTCCAAGAGATGTATTTATTGGACCTGCGGGTATTGGCTCATTCAAGTCACGCGTTAACAACCTTCCCCTAACATAACCTTCTCACAGCAGCCGCAGTACTCTTGTATTAAGGCTCTGCCTACGCGGTCTGCTTAGTTATATAAAACGCATCAGCATTACTTACAATGAAAAACATAGTCTGATTCTCGCCACCATTGTTTATATTTACAACTACAGCATCAGTTCATTGGCCCGTGGCATTTATAGATTTTTCAGTACATTAGGTCCTTGCTCAAACAACAAGTCTGTCCATTGAGCGGCACAAAACTAATCGGAAAACTTACTCCAGTCAATGCCAATAATATCAGGATTTCCATAATTCAGCAAAAATGGTCACAACTATAATGCAAACGAGTCAAAAACAATATAACCGATAAGGAAATATAGCGATTGTTACAAGAAATCGAATAATTTTGCTATTAGCAGCATCTCAGTGGGCTACCGTTTGACGGCAGTTTAATCACGGCGTATATAAAGCCGTCAAATACGTCACTTCAATGACGTCACATCTGTTAACGGCATCTCAGTAGGCTGCCGTTGAACGGCAATTTAAGTACAGCCATAAAAAAAGTGCATAGAATTTGGAACTGTATGATACCATCTCAATTTTGATAATAAATTTAAGCCCTGCGCAAGCGCAGTTGAAACTAGATAGACAGTTGCCAATACTAGGGTGGCACTACTGACAGACGCCAGCTGGAATTCGACAATTGACAATTCGACTCGAACGCGTTTTATAGGTTACGTTAGCATTGCGTCATTATTAGACGCGTTCCTTCCACACATTTTCTCAGATATTCTTACCTTAGATCATTTTACCTCAGATTCGTGCGCGTTCCATTCGCGAAATGAGGACAGTTTGAACTGAGGATACTTGTTTCCTCTTCACGTCTCCAGAGCTTGGTTTTGTGGTTGTGCTCCAACGACTTTTTTGAATCACTAACCTTAACTTCGTTTAGTGCATGTTCGTATATTGTGTATTTATTTATTATTTTTTTATCAAAGCAAATTCCTTATTATAAGGCACGTATTTAGAAGGGGGGTCCAGAGGGTCTAAACCCCCCCCCCCCGAAACGTTATATAATACCATCTAAAAAATGGTATCCACAAATTTTTGCACCCTCCCCCCAGGACGACAGCACATTTAAGGTAGCAACTCTAATCTGGACCACCCCCCCGAAAGTTCAAGCAAGAGCAAGTGACACCCATAAACACCCATAATCTGGAACCCTCCCCAAAACCAAATCCTGAGCCTGCATGTTATGATATTTGTTTTACATGAAAATTATAATTTTAATTTCACATATTATAAAGAGATGTAGCAACAATACATGAATGAATGAATGAATGATGAATGCAATGAAAAAGACTGAACAGGTCCAAAGATACAAAATGTAGGGAAGCAGAAATGTCAGTGTTCCTTGGAATATGATTGCAGTTTGATTTGCTTAAATTTGAGTTTAGAATGCAAAATATTTATGAAATTATGTTAAACTGGAAGTAATATTTGCCCCACATGTGAAAAGAACGCACCTTTTGACGGCGCTGAGACCAAAAACGTAGGTTACGATTTGCTGCTTTTAACAATATTCAATCTGACAGATGTCAACTCCATTATTGTTCCTCTGCGCACATTTACGCGTATTTTTGATATTATGTATATTTGCTAGTTTTTAGAACAATCTCTAAATAATTTGGTAAAATTTAGTCCAAAATATAGACTCAAAACCCGTATGACACGTTAAGAAATTTCACAACAAAAATGTTCGCAAATTTGATGTGTAACTTGATGGCAAATTTAGTATGTCATACGGCTGTAATAATTTTCAAATTTAATTGAACAAAGCACCTTTCTTTTTGCTTTGAAATATTTCGCTGTGTGCATACATCCACACTGCGCAATAATGCGAAAATAATGAATTGATAGGTGTATTACACATCCAGGTTCAAATCCGAGGGACAACAGATTTTTTGATACCAGACAGCTAATCCATACCTTTGAATGCTGAGAGTTCCTTATACCGCCCATCGAACTAAAGTTTCCATACTGGATGAGCTCGGTAATCCAAAGAGACTATCCTCCTTTGTGTCGACGAGAATGCTTACATTCTTCGGACATATACAAAGAAGCGATAATATGGAGAAACTTGTAGTTCTTTTTTTTTATGGTCAGCCTCCCGCAAAGGCTGAAAGCCTATGGCGCAGTAGAAGCGCTGCGAGAGGATGAGTAGTGTCGGTTCACGTTAGATTTGAAACCCTGCAGGTTGTAGCCGTTGGGAAACAAATTCCTCGGCAGCTGATTCCACAGCGTCGAAGTTCTCCAAAAGAAGGAATGCTGGAGGAGACTGGTTCGGGGAGTAAGAACCTCGACCTGGTAAGGATGAGCTCGCACAGCTTTTCTAGTGTTCCTGGTTTGGACAGCCTTTGGTGTTATTATCTGGGAGAGCTCACTCGAACATCTTCCGTGATACAATCTGTAAAACAGGGATAGGTCAGCCACCCTCCTTCGATGTTCCAGGCTGTGGAGTTCAGGGTCATGTCTCGAGTGGGCGGCGCCGTGGCCGTTCCCTTACACGCTGGGTGGATACGATGAAGCAGTTGCTGGATATGAGACTGAATTGACAGTAAATCGCGAACGATGGCGAGCTACAGTTCTCAAAAGTATTGATAATATTCGTGTCGGCAGTACTCTAGCTCCGACTTAATGCATTTTACGAGTTCACAACAGGTCTATTAAGACATTGTGACTATGATGATGAATCCACATTTTTAGGTCACGTCCCTCTTGACAGGCGGTCAATCGATGAATCTTACAAAAGACGGTTAATTTGGCATTCGCTGCCAGATATGCTCGCTTTGGCTTACACACAATAACTACATACAACAATATTAATGATGCAAAGCATCCCTGCCCTTTTGTTCTTAAATACATACCGCATCGTTAATATTACTCGCCCATAACAGAAAATCGATAGCAAGGCAAAACAAAAATACACTAACTACAGTCAGTACTCTATGAACTCTGATATTTTTCTCTAAAATACAGCCCTATAGCCATTAGTGGTCCGAGTTATAGTGATATCATACGAATATTATACATAGCAGCTGGTCGTATCTGTCTAGGTGCTCCTACTAGCAGCTTTTACCACGACTCAGGTAAAGAGCAGTTTTAAATAACTAGATGTCATAGTTATGGAACAAAAATGGTTGAAATCTCCCTTACCATGAGACCAACACTTGGTCAATTCAATTGTTTCTTAAAAACATCATATTTACTGATTCAAACTCATCCATCTTTTTTCCGACACTGTTAACAAGCTAGTTTCAGCATTAGTATGCAAATTGTTTTTTTATGGTCGGCCTCCCGCAAAGGCTGAAAGCCTATGGCGCTGTAGAAGCGCTGCGAGAGGATAGGTGTCGGATCACGTTAGATTTGAAACGCTGCAGGTTGTGGCCGTCAAGAAACAAATTCCCCGGCAGCTGATTCCACAGCGTCGAAGTTCTCCAAAAGAAGGAATGCTGGTGGAGACTGGTTCGGGGAGTAAGGACCTCGACCTGGTAAGGATGAGCTCGCAGAGCTTCTCTGGTGTTTCTGGTTCAGACGGCCTGTGGTGTTGTTGTCTGGTAGAGCTCACTAGAACATCTTCCGTGATAGAATCCGTAAAACAGGTATAGGTCAGCCACCCTCCCGCGATGTTCCTGGCTGTGGAGGTCCGTTGTGAGGTTAGGCCTATCGATTAACCTAATTGCTCTTTTCTGGATGGTGTCCAGAAGCTTTAGAGATTGTTTAGTAGCGCATCATCACACATGGGAGCAATACTCCAGCGATGGTCGGATTTGTGCCTTGTAGAGCAGCAGCAGTTGCTCTGGTGTATACAACTTCCTACAGCGGAACAAAACTCCAAGCTTCTGGGATGCCGTTTCAGCAATACTGACGACGTGGTCGTGCCAGCACATGTTGTGGATGTTGATTCCCAAGAGCTTGACGGAAGGTGATTCGACTATGATGTGACCCTCCATTTCCACGGTTGGTAAGCCATCGTAAGATTTCTTTGTAGTGTTGTTGCCTGAGTTTTTTGTACTTGAACTGTACTTTATTTGCTAATCCCCACTCGACAATTGTTTTGATACCTGCGTTGATCTGTGAGGCATGCTGCTGTCGCCGACGTACCGTCTCCTGGGATGACGGTGGCTTGCCTGGTTCCATGCACGACACTAATGTACTGTCATCTGCGAAGCTGAAGATTGAATTGGAGGTTATTTTCCAGCAGCTCGTTGATGTGCAGCAGAAACAGTGTAAGGGATAAGACAGATCCCTGAGGAACACCGGCGTTTATTGAAAATACGTTTGATGAATAGCCCTCAACTACAACAAACAGAGATCGGTCGTTCAAAAATCTATTCAGCCACTGGCGCAGGCCAGGTGATAGTCCATAAGCAACAAGCTTGACCAGAGATCCGTCATGCCACACTGTGCCGAAAGCTTTCGATGTGTCAAGTGCAACAGCACAAGATTCGCTATGATGGTCTATTGCTCTGTTCCACAAGTGAGTCACGTAGGCAAGGAGGTCACCTGTTGACCTGTGCTTATGGAAGCCATACTGGCGATAATTTATGATGATATTGTTGTCCAGGCATTTCAGGAGCTGTATATTAATGACAGTCTCCAACTCTCCATAACCTCAGACATGATGCTGAGAAGAGCCACAGGTCTATAATTGGTGGGATTAGTTTTTTGCCTTTCTTAGGGATGGGTTGTATGCAGTCAATCTTCCACGAAGCGGAAAACATGCCTCGTTGATACGAAAGTTTGAAGAGCTTGCAAAGAGGTGCAAGCTCAGCGGCACAGCGTTTAAGGACAATGCTGGAATTTGCTCAGGACTAGTTACTTTATTGGTGTTCAGTTTTTGGAGGATGCTTTTTACATCTCGATGTTGGCATACATACTGTTTGAGCCCCTAATATAATTAAGGCAACCAAGCGTGATTTGTCGAGAAAGAAACCGGATGACGCTTGGTATTTGAGTTCTAGAGGCAGTTTGGAAACTTTTTTGTCATTGCACCATATCCCCAAAATGGGAGCGATCGGAAATAGAGGAGGGGGTGTTAAAACGTGAAAAAACCTACCTACCTAAACCTATTAGCTAATGTTCCGAAATCTATGGGCAGTTTGCGCGTACAGATTTTTTTAAAATGAAAATAAAAAAGTCGCGACGAAACCGGTCAGAACTTGGTGGAAAATTTTTTGTGTTTTTCTTGTGTCTTACAGAGCGGCTAAGATGTGATTTCTAGAAGCACTGATTTTTCGAAAAAAAGTGTAATTTCGATTTGCACAAATACCAGACGGAATTTGAGAAAACCATAAACGCAGAAATATTAGGAACTAAGAGCGTAAACTGAAAGGCGAAAATATATAGAGTGGTTCATTTGAAATAAAAAAGTTGACACTGATTGAGACACAGCGGCCCGCCCTGTATATTCAAAATTATAATAAAACTAAAGTCTAACGCACATCAAATAACTTTTATATTCAATTCTTTGTCCTGTCACAAATAGTTTCTGAGATAATGTAGTAAGTTACCTTACCTGCCTCACCGCTGTATCAGCGAATCAACGATAAATACAACTTTTCATAACTATCAAAAACCTGGAAAATTTTGAAAACTTGAGTTGGGTTTTGCTATGGAGTATGTAATTAAATTGGTGAAAAGTTTGTAAATATATTGAGGTGTTTGTAATGCTCTGCTACCTGCCCAGGTTTTCCATGAGCATACTATTCAACTTTATAGTAGAATTTATCTGTTATGTATAGTGAAAAAAATTAACCTAAATTTTAAGCAGAAATAAAAAATTGATACTTTTGAAGGATGGAACTGTATTGAATATTTTTTAAAGTCTATAGAGTTAGTTGCCCAGACCTGTGTCCTGTGTGGTTAAAGCTGCTATTTGTCGTAAACGCAAGTATTTGGCTCTCCTATTATTTGTAAAAAGAAATACATTTGGCTGATGTTCTACACGCATATAGTTACTTCAAATTCAAAATGTAGTGGTTCTTGGAAACTAAGAATTGTCGTGCCTGAGATTATAATGATTCGTGGTTGATTCATCCATTCAATATCTTGCACGGTATGCCAAATTTACCATTCTAGTTTTCGATATGAACCACTACATTTCTTTATTAGTGTTTTGTGTATAGGGCAGACTTTGTACATTAAACAAAAGGAAGACGATAGGCAGTGAACTGATAATTTTATTTTAATTACAAACAGTCGTATTCAGTGCAAACTTGTATATTGCATGTTTAGGTATTTCATTTCTTATGATACTATCGACTGGAATACAATAATTTCGAAGTTTAACTTTTGGATAAAACTCTTTTGATCTGAGAACTCAGATTATACTTATTCTCGAAAAATACATGTCTCTACGTTCCTTTGTCTTTCGATTTTAAAATGCCTTGAACCATTTTATGTACTATCTTCCAGCGTTGTTCGCTTGATATCATCGTAGGCACCATGTTATATGGGGCCAGGTCCTTAGGCAGGTTCGCTTTCGCTTCCTGCTTGTCGCACTCAAACAGGGTGTGCTAGACTCTGTCGCTTTGGCCGCAATGTCGATAACAACCATCCGCTCGTCCTATCTTGTGTCTATATCTGGTTTCTGTATATTCGGAAGGGACCGTGGTCCAATAATGCCTGTATTAGGTAATAGCAGGTCGTCCTGTATTTACACTCTGCTCACTCTCGTATGTTTGGAATCAGGCGCTTAGTCCACTACATCACCTCCATTGTACTGGACCACCGTCGGTACTCTGTAACTTTGTTCAAACGTTTATTTTCATTTTAGGAGTTTTCAATTTAAATACCGGTATGCCAGTAAAATATGAACTAGGAAATATAGGGTGAATGCTATGTTGATGCTTTAAGTCATTAAAAAAATAAATAACTTTTTCAAATAACCTTTTTCCGAAAACTGCAGATAAGCGAGATACAGAATCAAAAAAGTGAGCCCTGACTTGTGTATCAAGACGTTCCTAGTCTGTTTATGTTTAGCCTTTTGCCCAGACTTTTATCATATCAATCACGCATTATACCTATCAATTAGTGGTAAATTCATAATAATGTGGCACTTTTACGATTCACCTATTTCAAATTAACCGCGATAAACAAAATGTGGCCATTGTACTATCTGATAGGTGCAATGTCTAATCGACATGACAAAAATCTTGATACACATGCCCAGATTTTTTATGGTCAGACTCCTGCAAAGCCTGAAAGCCTGTGGCGCTGTACAAGCGCTGCGAGAGTATAAGTATCGGTGCACGTTAGACTTGAAACGCTGCAGGTTGTAGCCGTCGGGAAACAAATTCCCCGGCAGCTCATTCCACAGCGACGAAGTCCTCCGAAAGAAGGAATGCGGGAGGAGACTGGTTCGGGGAGTAGGGATCTCGAACTGGTAAGGTTGAGCTCGCAGAGCCTCTCTAGTGTGCTGTGTTCGGTGGCCTTTGGTATTATTATCTCGGAGTCCAGAAGCTTTAGAGAGTGCTTTGGAGCGCATCCCCACACATGGAAGCAATACTCCAACGATGATCGGATCTATGCCTTGTAGAGCATCAGTAGTTGCTCTAGTATGTACGGTTCCCTACAGCGGGAAAAAACTTCTGGAATACCGTTTAAGCAATACCGATGACGTGGTCGTGCCAGGACAGGTTATTGTTGATGTCGATCCCCTTAACTTAGCTCAACGGAAGGTGATTCGACTATTGGATGAACCTCTATTTCCACAGTTGGTAAGCCAACGTAAAACTTCTTTGTCAGCATTGCTGCCCAAGTTTTCTGTACCTTAAACCGTACTTTAGTTACTAATCCTCGCTCAGTAATTATTTTTACATTTTTTGTTTTGTATCTCGCTTATTTTTCAGTTTTCTGAAAAAAGTTATTCTGAAAGACGTTACTACTTATACGGACCTTAAGGGTTCGATTTTCTAAGAAGTTTGCAACAAATTTGAGAATATTGCCTTCTACTCCCCATTCCTGCAATGTATTGAGAATGCCTCGCCTCCAAGTGGTGTCGAAAGCTTTTTCTAGGTCAAAGCATACAGCTACGAGGTGGTTTTTTTGGGCAGAGGCTTCTTGAATGGCTGTATCTATATACACCAATTGATCGACAACTGATCTTGACTTGCGAAAGCCCATTTGGTGGTTCGAGAGTAGATTGTTTGTTTCTAAGCACCAAATGAGTCGTTTGTTGATCATTTTTTCAAGTAGCTTGCTGATGCAGCTGGTTAAGGACATAGGAAGGTAGTTTGAATGGTTCTTGAGATTCCTGCCGATTTTTAGTATAGCTACAACAATTGCTTCTTGCCATTGATCGGGGTAGATACCCTCATCGAAGACTTTGTTGAAAAGTTCTAGTAATGTGTTTTTCTGGTTCAGGTAGGTATCTCAACATCTAGTAATGGATCTCATCCAGACCAGCGGATAAGTTGTCTAATTTAACGACTTCTATACACCGTTAAAAGAAAGTATTAACTTAGGGGTGCTGAAATGTACTAAATACCTAAACTGCAATATACTTATAATACGCGCATCATTCCTCCATTTACGGCAAACAGAGCACCTATGTGATTTTGTCTCTGAATATCACAAATGGCAATCAAAACCATAGAGTTGCATTACAATCTTCAGTCTCACTCATCTTTACACCACACTAAAACTGCTATCTCACCTTTCGTTTCCAATTGTCTTTAAGACATGACTAATGGACCCGCGATACCTTAGTAAAATGCGACCGAATGTTTTAAAACCCATTGAACTGTTCTTCAGTTCCGTTCTATTGTATCTGGCTACAGCCAGCCAGAAGAACTGTGCCCACTGACAGGTACAACTCCCGGCAGTTTAGGCAGCGATTGCGAGGTTGCATGCTTGAACTCCTCTTCGGGAGTTTGCGATGACATTGTGGTTTGTGCGTTGCTCGACGAGGAGTTGTTGAATAAAAGTGGCTCTCTTGACGTGCCGGAAGCTGGAGCAGTTGGCGGCACTAGCAAAAAGAGAAATTTTGATCAATATTTATCAAATGGTTTCGGAGTAAGCGGACATACAAAAACTGAGATTTTGAGTGTAACAGACATATTATGTGGGGTACGTAAACAGGTTTTTAAAAATGATAAAATTACTGCTACCGGAAGATAAACTTAACTGATATTTCGGCTACTTTTCAAACTGAACAAATTTACAAAATATTGATTTTTTTCTTCAGAATTGCTGTATACCTGTGTAAGGAAACAACCTTTATTTTTTTGCGAACTAATTTTCTGACTAAATAGTTCTGAAATCTTAAGGTTCATTTATACTATACCGGGTTATTCACGTTATTCGACATTGAGCATTATGGTTAAAGTATCTGATTGAAAAAGACAAAAATAATTTCGGATGGGTAGGTGCTACATTTTAATAATATCATTATGTTTCACCGATTTCATTGATTAAATAAAAATTACCAGAGATTGATATTCATAATCTTATATCATTAGAAAGGCTATCAAATTTTACATTTAGTCGTATAAAAAAACAATAATTCCCATTTGAAAAAATCAAGTTATCTCTGATTGAAATTTCCTTAATTAATCGACCAATTTCACCAAGCGCAAACCTAAAGCCTCGTGTCCACTTGCAAGTAACTTACGATAGTTTTTCCAGCAAGTACTTGCTTGTTTGTTTACACTATCTTTTAATTGTTCGCAAATTTAATCTAGGAAATTTCTTTCGCAACTTCACTTGGGCTTGACTGCTCTGATTCCGTATACACTATAGATAAGATGTCGTATGCAAAATCTGTAGCTGCTGCGGTAGTTATATATTTAATTAAGAAGAGAAAACAAGAGAAATATAGTAAAAGGCGCAGAAAATGTTGGGTGAGAAAGTGGATTCAGCGTAGAACTACTCTAGGGATACATGAACTTTACTGAGTCAAAGAACTCCTAAGTACTCTTACATATTTCATTAGTCCCTTGCCCACCTTTCTTTTTTTGAATTTTCTCCACTCTTGGTTAGCTTGCCTTCTCAAATTATGTAGCTTCCTTTGAAATTCCGCTGTAGGAGTAATAAATAAGTCGGCCAATTTTTGTAATGCATTTTGCTTTTAACCCGTTCTTAAATTCTGGAGTAAGTACATTCCATAATTCAGGATATAATTCAAAATTTTCAATTAGAAGACACGTGTCTTCTCCCGTCCAGTTGAACTTCTCCATATTTAGTTTACAGCACTCCTCGTGCTGCAAGACTTTCGAAACAGGCTCGGAATATTTGTGGCAAACTAATTTCCTGGGAGTAACCGTGTACACTACAAGCTCTCAGCAAGTCGCAAGTTCTTTATGTGCAAGTAATTTTGCTGCAATTGTGGTGATCCGGAACGCGCTCCTGGCTGCCAGACGTTAGAACGCACCTTTAGCGGTCACGTGACCGAAGTTTGACATTGATGTCATCGACGGATGATTTTTATAAAAAAATGTAAGATCTAAGTGTATGAGTGTATAGTCATGAAGTGACTTGATGAAGTTCAGATAAGTAATGTATTTGATTATTACTACATCATATATTGTTCAGATATTTTATGTATCAGATCATGAGTGACTTTCTATATTAATTTTCCATCTGTGATTCTGTACTACTGTTCTGTAATGCTTCCTTCCTTTTCTTTCATTCTGTGTTAATTGTCAATCCGTATTCACAGAAAAAGATATTGTTCTGTGATGCTTTTGGTTGTTGTGTTTGGTCACTGGAATAGTGAGCTGTGATAATCGTTGCCATAGTTTTGTTGATAGTTTGTTTAATAATTACGACAGGGGATGGTTTTGAAAAAAACGTAACAAGCTGGAGACCAAAATTTCAACACAGGGGTTTTTGAGTCTTTTTCACGAATATTTGCAGGTATGTTGTCTTTTGAGTTTGTATTATTAACTAATGTGGTCTGGCTACTATTTTTGGAGTGTTTCACAAGGTATATACTTATACATCCTGCTTTTGAGACGATACTATATGGCGTTGGGTCTCTGATTTCCGTCTACTCTAGGTATTGCAGGCTAATGGTGAACAGAGATAACTCTGTCTTATTTATCTGTATCTATTTCAACCTTTACTGATTTCTCTATATATATATATATGATATTTATTTACGGAAGGCCGATGTCCTGGTAACAACCCAGGTCGGACCTATTCCAATTATCTCCTTTATTTACTCCTTTATATGGTTGGTTATATTAATTTATTTATATATATGCTGATATTTTACCTTTTTCCACATTCTATCCATATTTCTCTCCCTGACGTTAAACAGAGATCTGGCCCACCATGTATTATTATTATTATTTATCATTTAGACTGTGAATGTTTATAACCATTTCTTTATTATACAATATTAATAACAAGAGCCGGTTTACCACTATTATTAAGACACTTTGAATCATATATGTCAACCTATCAATATAAATATTACACCAGTAAAATATATGAAATACAAAGCACTCATGATTTGATAGATACAAGAATCAAGTAATAAAACCATACCATAAACACTCAGCACTCATGATTAATAAATACAAAACAAATGTTAAGAAACAAATAATAAAAAAACCATATCATAACATTTCTGTGTTTCATTTCATTCTCTCTGAGTTGGTACACATGCATGCTAAAAGAATCTGGTTACCATGGGCACACATACAACATTGGGTTCTAAATTCCACCACTAGACGTCTTGATCACTTTGGCTATTTCTAAATTTGGTATCGGTTTTGGCAGTGACCAGCTGCTCACTACAAAATTGGTGCCGTGACCAGGATGACTGTCTCAGGGCCCGGAGATTGTTGTTCTGGTCAAAATTGTTGCTGTTGCGAAGGAGGTATGTCACTGTGTACTAATTTCAGATGAGGTATGGTTTATTAATCATGAAAGATCTTTTGTTGTTGTCAAGTGTGATACTGCGTAGCAATATTTGCAGGGTGATCTATACACAACGATGGAGAACCAAGATTCTACACCAAGAACCAATAAGAATCTGAGCGAGTTAGATGAAACCCAAATTTCTCAAGTCTTATCAAGAGGTGGTACGCCTGTTCCTGATCAATCAGATAGTATGACAGCAAGAAAGCCCTTGTCCCTTGTGAAGAATGTCAACCTTCAAAGACAACCATCAGCGATATTACAGCTTTTCGCAGGCATTTTGGCAGGTCAGTTTCATTTTTAATATCCTATCAACCATTTAAACTTCTGTTTTTTATATTATTGTTTGTTCTCTGAAAAACAGGGAGGTTTAAAATTTTATATGTTTGGAATGTCGCTATCTCTCTATGACAAATTTTACTATGATAACATATTTCTTATTTTCTTAGGCTGTGGACAGGCTAGTTTGCTGAAACCATTGCAGCCACATATGACGAATGTGTCAGCTGATCGAAGTCTTCAGGGATCTTTAAATTTTCTTAAAAGATATCCATCTACTGTTTTGCTTTTTGCTTCTAGTATGTCAGTCAGTACTCCTCTTCAATACGAATTTCTTCCTCTGGTGCCATAACTAGGTTTAACATTGCTCTACCTCAGTTTTTGGTAAACACACTGCAATTGAAGTGATGTGGAGTCCTCCATTTCTCACAAAACTATTTCTTCACTCTTCCTATTCTATATCTGATACTATTTTTTCCTTGGTGTCCGTGAAGCTTTCTTTTTCAGCATGGTCTCACCTCTAGGGGCGTGGAGCTTGATTAAGAACAAGTAAAGGTCATTTTCAGGTAGCCTACAGCCGAAAATATAAACAGTTTGGAACTTTCTTAGGATTGTGTGTTCTTTATCTTCATTTTATCCAGGGTTATAGTGATTTGCTATTAAATCCTGACATTTGTCTGGAATTGTTTATTTGTGTCTTTCCCTTGTGCATTAGTCACAATAAATATTATAATTTTATAATACATTGGGGAGATGTGTTACGTCAAGAATGCCATTTGTGAAGTCTACCTAGACAGCTGACGGCTGGCCTCTTTCGAACTGTGCTGTCTAGCCCACGAGTGTCCAATGTTGCCAGGTCGTAACACATGTTTGGTTTTACCTGAGGAGCGAGCTCCAATGTTGCCAGATCATAACCGATGTGATTGCTTGGTCTTTTACATTAGGGGCGAGGTAAAGTCAAGTACATTTCTGACTTTTAGTTCTATTATGGTCCACACTGTGTGTCAAGCCTATCTTATTCTAATGTTTACACTTTGTGGATCCCACACACAGGTGAAAGTTGTGGAAACTTAATATTTCCAACTTGAAGTTTTTCATTTTTGGTTGAAGTTTTCAATTGTTTGAATTGTTATCAAGTATTGTGACTTAAAAGAAATACATATGTGTTCTTTGAAGTCGTTGGTTATTCCTCGTTTCTAGTTTTAGAAGATTATTTACTATTTGATTTCATAAATCTGCTGATTGAATTTTTCTTGTTGCATGTATCAACGCGGCGGTGCTCATGAGGCCATGGAACTACAAGAAAATTTTTCCAGCCAGGAACTAAGGGATGTTGGAAAGCTACCCAGCCTCCTTCGTCTTTGGATACCTTTCCAAAGGGGCGTTTGTGGTGATCCGGAACGCGCTCCTGGCTGCCAGACGTTAGAACGCACCTTTAGCGGTCACGTGACCGAAGTTTGACATTGATGTCATCGACGGATGATTTTTATAAAAAAATGTAAGATCTAAGTGTATGAGTGTATAGTCATGAAGTGACTTGATGAAGTTCAGATAAGTAATGTATTTGATTATTACTACATCATATATTGTTCAGATATTTTATGTATCAGATCATGAGTGACTTTCTATATTAATTTTCCATCTGTGATTCTGTACTACTGTTCTGTAATGCTTCCTTCCTTTTCTTTCATTCTGTGTTAATTGTCAATCCGTATTCACAGAAAAAGATATTGTTCTGTGATGCTTTTGGTTGTTGTGTTTGGTCACTGGAATAGTGAGCTGTGATAATCGTTGCCATAGTTTTGTTGATAGTTTGTTTAATAATTACGACAGGGGATGGTTTTGAAAAAAACGTAACAAGCTGGAGACCAAAATTTCAACACAGGGGTTTTTGAGTCTTTTTCACGAATATTTGCAGGTATGTTGTCTTTTGAGTTTGTATTATTAACTAATGTGGTCTGGCTACTATTTTTGGAGTGTTTCACAAGGTATATACTTATACATCCTGCTTTTGAGACGATACTATATGGCGTTGGGTCTCTGATTTCCGTCTACTCTAGGTATTGCAGGCTAATGGTGAACAGAGATAACTCTGTCTTATTTATCTGTATCTATTTCAACCTTTACTGATTTCTCTTTATATATATATGATATTTATTTACGGAAGGCCGATGTCCTGGTAACAACCCAGGTCGGACCTATTCCAATTATCTCCTTTATTTACTCCTTTATATGGTTGGTTATATTAATTTATTTATATATATGCTGATATTTTACCTTTTTCCACATTCTATCCATATTTCTCTCCCTGACGTTAAACAGAGATCTAGCCCACCATGTATTATTATTATTATTTATCATTTAGACTGTGAATGTTTATAACCATTTCTTTATTATACAATATTAATAACAAGAGCCAGTTTACCACTATTATTAAGACACTTTGAATCATATATGTCAACATATCAATATAAATATTACACCAGTAAAATATATGAAATACAAAGCACTCATGATTTGATAGATACAAGAATCAAGTAATAAAACCATACCATAAACACTCAGCACTCATGATTAATAAATACAAAACAAATGTTAAGAAACAAATAATAAAAAAACCATATCATAGCATTTCTGTGTTTGATTTCATTCTCTCTGAGTTGGTACACATGCATGCTAAAAGAATCTGGTTACCATGGGCACACATACAACATTGGGTTCTAAATTCCACCACTAGACGTCTTGATCACTTTGGCTATTTCTAAATTTGGTATCGGTTTTGGCAGTGACCAGCTGCTCACTACACAATATTTCTCTAATGACGTCGTGCACAGGCTACGCAAGTGACTTGTGAGAGTAACTCTAGCAACTTTATTTTTGGACGCGAGGCTTCTATTTATACTAAAAATGGCAAGTCACACAAGAAATCACCAAGGAATCTAAGTGTGCAATGATATGTAGGGTGTTCCGTTTAAAAAAATATAACTTTGTTACGTCTCGTGTTTTGGAAGCACTCTGTATAACATGAACATATTTTCAAAATGTAGCCTTCATGGGTTCCTATCTGTCCATAACTATTATTTTCTTTTTTATAAAATACATTAGTCATAATGCTCCGTGTCGGATAACGTGAATAACCCGATATGTGACAAGTTTTATAAATTTTTGTTTCAAAACACGTTTATTGAAACATATGGTTTTAAGACATGTTGTAAAACAATAATCTTTTTGCAACATTGAGGCGACTATGAAATCATAATTATAAAATATTTCTTGAAGAACACATAGAAAGGCTCTGTATTCCGCGCATATATGCATCTTTATAAAAAAAAATATTTTGAAAATGAGAGATGTCGCAGGGCCAATCTGAGCACACCATTGAATTCATCGCTGGATTTTATACAAGGGAATAATAAGGTAGCATCCCCTCAATTCTGGATGGAGGCACCGTTCGGAAATCGGAAAAGTCCAAAGGTACACCCCTTTGCTAAAAAAAAGCAGATTCGAGCAAAATTTTTGATTTTCAATCAGCGCAAAGACTCCTGTGTTGGTTAATTTGGGAGAGTTGATCACGAATTCGGCATCTGTTCCGAGTTTTGCCGGGTTTTAAGTACGTGAAAGAGTTTGGATTCTGCGCAGGTCTGCATCTTCTTAAAAAAAATTATTTGAAAGATGCGATGTCTCTGTACCAATCTGATTACACCATTGGATTTGGCGGTGAATCTTATACAAAGAAGAGTAGAAAATAATGAGGTAACATCCCCTCAATTATGGATGGATGCACCAGTACGCAGACAGCTGTCTCACTCTTATTGGTGGATTGACGGAGATATAGAGCAACCGTCGTATATCGACTTTCATATGCAGCAGCATATAGAATCCGCGCTCCTCTGGTGGCCAAGCGGACGCGCCGTGGCGTTCCACCAGGAAGTCTGCTGCTGTTTAGCAGCAATTTCTTTGGTTTGCCGTTACCTTCGGGTACCAGATGGCGCACCAGCAGATCTTTTCTGTCACCTGCTCAGTACCCCCTTTTGTTACAAAAAACAGATTCGAGCAAAATGTTTGGTTCTCAATCAGAGCAAAGACTCCTATGTTGGTTAATTTGGAAACTTTGATCAAAAGTTTGGTCTCTGTTCCGAATTTTGCCGTGTTTTGAGTAAAAAATATTTGGTAACGTGCAGGTATGCATCGTCATCAAAAAAATTGTATTTTAAATATACGTTGTCGTAGGCTTTCAATATGTTACGTGCCAGCAAAGGCACAATCATATCGGCTGCATCATGTGTGATTTTGTGTTGGTCTGCAGGACCTTCGTCGCTGTATGTCTCTAGTAGGGTTTCTTTCTTACAGAAGGTATCACGTTTATCGCATATACAGGGTGTCCAGTTAGTGTGTAATTCTTCGATATCTCGCAACGTGTGCCTGATAGAAGAAAATGTCAAATACAAAAGTTATTTGGTTACTTAAGACGCATATTTCAAAACTATTTTCAAATATACAGGGTGTTGCGCGAAAGTAGGATAGTGATCAGCTTGATTTTTTTATATGGAACTATAACTTTTTCTTACATTCTTCCAGTTTCCATCATTGATCTCTATTCAACCCTAAAATATTTTTGGGATCAACCGCGACGTTGCCAGGTTGTAATTTATTTTCCATTAATTTCCGGATTTGCAAGGTCGCAAGTATACGTCCAAATTGATATATTGCTTTAACTTTCCTCACTAAAATTATACAGCGAGTTACTTGAATATTAAGTGGATATTATTTTGGATGTTACCAGCAATTTGTATCTACACGGTGTTTTTGGCAGAATTTTAAACTATGGCAATTTGAAGGTCATTTTATCTCTTTTTTTTAAATGTAACACCCTGTTTGTTTTATTTTAAATCGAAATATCTACTTATACCCTATCTCGCCTTGTAATATTTTTTTTCTATTTATTTCTATTAATTACTGAGATACGGCAACACCGCTTTTTCAGTAAACGGTACCGGAACGCTTAAATATTTCCAAAACAGCGACAGCTAGAGAGGTGAAATTCAATACTTGGGGTTTTTTTTAGCATACAGAATTCAAAAACGCTAACGTCAGTGTTGTCAGATTTTACTTCATAATTTTGAATGGAATGCCCTATTTATGAAGTCTAACGTAAAAGTGGTAAATCTGACAACACTGATGTTAGCGTTTTTGAATTCTGTATGTACAAAAACCTCCATATGTTGAATTTCACCTCTCTAGCTGTGACAGTTTTGGAAATATTTAAGCGTTCCGGTATTGTTTACCGAAATAGCGGTGTTGCCGTATCTCAATAATTAACAGAAAAAAAATTTTGAAATTGTGAGATCTTACTAAGTTCGACATGTGCAATTCATTGCAATAAAAATAAGTAGAGGATTCTGTTTAAAATAAATTAAAATCGGGGATATTTGTTTAAAAATTTGGATAAACAATTTATAACTTGGCAACGCCGCAAACGCGACAAAAAAATTACAAGGCAAGATAGAGTATTAGTAGATATTTCGATTTAAAATAAAACATACAGAAAGTTACATTTAAAAAATAAAGTGAAATGACCTTCAAATTGCCGTAATTAAAATTCTGCCAAAAACACCCAGTAGATACAAATTGCCAGTAACATCCAAAATAATATCCGCTTGATATTCAAGTAACTCGCTGTATAATATCATTGAGAAAAGTTTAAGGAATGTAACAAATGGGACGTATTACTTGCGACCTTGCAAATCCGGAAATTAATAGAAAATAAATTATAACTTGGCAACGTCGCACCTGATCCCAAAAAGATTTTTTGGTTGAATAGACATCATTGATGGAAGCTATAAGAATTTAATAAAAAGTTATAGTTTCATATAAAAAAGTCAAGTTTATCACTATCCTACTTTTCCGCAACACCCTGTATGTTTCGGAATATTTTTAGAATATGCATCTTAAGTAACTAAATAACTTTTGTATTTGATAGTTTTTTCTATCAGGTATACCTTGCGAGATATCGAAGAATTACACACTAACTGGACACCCTGTAAGAATGAACAGATTAAACATAACACCTATCAGGAGATTAAGCTGAAAGACTGGTGTGACGTAGAAATTACATTGAGAAATATGGGTTTTCTCTTTCAATCCACTCTGGCCTGAGTAATATTTTGTATGCATGCAGAAATATAAGTAAGTAGCTATATAAAACATGGTGGTAATTACCTAGTGACCTACCGTTCGTGGCAACACTTTCTTCGGTAGTGGAAGGCGTTAAAGTAGACGCTGCTGTCGTTGGTAGTTCGATGGAATCTTGTTGAGATTGCGTCTTCTCGTGACGAGGTATCATCTGATCTACTTCCGGTACTCTGGTGGGAACACTTGATGCCCTTTTTAGGACCTGCTGGAACTTAAATTTGCAGCACATTATTAATTATATTGAAGCTAACATACTCTAGTTAGCTCCTATAGATGGGGTGGTCGACTTTTTAGCAGCAGGACTTTAACCTTGGATAGAAAAACTTATTTTAAGGTGGAAATTCTATACACAGGGTGGTAATTAAGTATGTTAACAAACTTTAACCACGAATAGTACTCCGAAAAATAGAAAGAAAATGTCATATGAATATGGGTCCGGAAATGCTTCCTGAGGGAGCTACGCTCCTTTGCATGAGGCACCCTGAACACGGTTTTCCCTCGATATTCTCGAAACCATTCATGACAAAACTACGAAATTAGGTACGATGAGTAAACTTTTGACACTGAATTTGATTCTGAGTTCATAATTTCATAATTTAGATCAGAGGCGTATCATACGGGAGGAGTTTAGGGTAAAGATAACCCCATTTTCTACATGGCAATTTTTTGACATTTTGATTTTAGAATATGGTATTTCAGAGATTTCTACGTAAAAATGGTCTCTTGGTACATCTCGATAGGGCTAACCGTTTTCGAGAAAAATGCAAATTTATGAATCGATACAGGCTATTGTAAAGAAATAAATGTTTATCTATTTAGTAAGCGTGCTGTGAAAACAATTGCAATAATTGATAAACAACTTGAGAACTGTCAGTTTATTAAGTTTAGAGTTTAGATCTTGAACTTGGTTCAGAGAAAAGTGGCTGCTGCACCAACTGAGTTCCATGGATAAGCCCTGTTTGAATGCTGTGTTGAAACTTCTATAACTGAACCCCTGTTTTTGTCAATTTTAACTCGTCAGGAAGTTCTAAGAAAACGGTATTTCTTAAAAAAATGAAGGTTCAATCGATGACCGTTGCATTAGAAACATAATGTGTCTAGAATTCTCATTGGATTTGTACCTGGAGCAATATTACAAGAATCACAAAATCTCGCAAAAATATACTTTTTGCTTCTACTAGATACACTATTTCAAAATTATTTTTTATCAGTTTATAAGTTTTTTGCGCACGTCACCACCAATATGTTGTGGTAATGAATATTAGTCATTGGTCAAAAGAACAAGGGTTTACGGATGACGATTTTACGGAAATCTTAAATATGATTCAACAAGGAAGAAGACGCCGGCCTCATTACAGAAACAGGACATTAGTTTGAATTAGAGGTTGGTGAATTTGATCCAACATGTTGGTATACAAATCGACATTCAACGGGCTCCTAACGATCACAACGAAATGAAATATTGATCTTTCACAATGCATATCCCAAAATGCAAGGCTATACGGTTGTCCGCATCCATGTCTAAAGCGGCCTACAGACGTTGATGCATACTGCGATTCCTCAACTGAGTCAAGGTTTCATGAAACATCAGTTGCATAAGTTCCTACTCAAATCGAAACCTGTTGCGACGCCTGAATCGACTTGATATTTTATGCACGTTTCATGCAACACGAGAATAGTAAGGTGAAGTTATTTCTTTGCATCGACGCAATACTATACAAGTTGTATTCACAGCCCAGCAAGTCCGCGTGCGTGATCGGCTCATGTCGGTAGGGTCCCTAATAGTCCAGTACACTAGGTGTGAATTGTATGTTATAATTCGGCAAGTAAAAACCCCCAAGACTGACTGGATCAGATCCAAATATGCGATGTTGAGTGTTCATTGCCTAAACGATCATTTCAAACTGGCAACTGGCTACTTTTAAGTTGCAATGGGTTAATAGGGCAACTCCTTTAAATTGTAATATAAAATTCCATAATTGCACTGGACTATAGCTGGCGCGTTCGCAGATGGCAGCGTACAGTAACCACGCTAATGCTGCATGCGACTGTTTATGTGGAGTCTATCTTGCAATTGAATATACTGTACATCACTGCATCAGCGTCACCGACTCGGCGACCAAAATGGGATTCCAGACTCGCCGCGGGGACGTAAAGATTCTGGGATGCACAGGAGTTCCACAGGCATCGGCGATGCACAGCGTAGCCGCCCCCACTCCTAGTCCGGGGAATACAGGTGCCGACCCCATGTCGCGGTCTCAGTCTCTCGGAAGTAGGCATGGGACATCGAAAGAGAACATCGATGTTGGACATCGATATCGACATCGACGGTCTGCCCTCGATAACTACGATATATCGTATTAAAAACATCGATGTTTGATCATCGCAAAAACATCCATATTCGGTATTCGATTATTGGTATTCTTCAATTTTAATGTGAGAAATAAATAATGATACGTATTTTACTATTAAGGGCCGGTTGTACAATGCAAGCTTAAGCTTCGGCTTAAGGTAAGCCGACGTTAAACCGTTGCAAAACGCCCGTTGTACAATGCTGGGCGAGCTTAGCTGAGGTTTAAACCTAACCTGATACAGATGACATTATGTGTAAAAGACGAACCTTCAACTTGCTTTCACTCTATTAGGTTATATTTCCTGAAAGATTTTGTGTCTAGTTTAACAAAGAGAGCAAATAAAAGAACAGAGACAGAAACGGCCATTGCCTGAATTTGGCACAAACTGTCACAAGTGACTAACCAAAAAAGGTAATTTTTCAGATGATTATGTCAGTACGTACTACTTCATTGATGCCAACCGTAGTGAATTTCATTATCAACCAGGTTTAACTAAGCAGACGATTGTACTACGAATATCGACTTTGAGCCTGAGTTTAGCTAAGCTTAGGTTTAACAAAGCTTGTGTTTAACCCGCATTTGTACAACGTGCCCTAAGTATTTTAAATTTCAAAAGACAGCACCGTGATAAACAGGAAATAATAAATACCAGAAACTAGCTAAAGTAACAAATTTATTAATTTAAAAGATTTAAAAAACAGTTACTCAAATGCCCCTAATCAGACTGTAACCCCAAGCTTTAATATTTGGCCGATCGATGGAGCTAAAAGTTGCTTTTCAACTTTAGCGAATTTGAGAAGATGAAATCAATAAATTAATGTCAAATGTTCATCTCAAATCCATTTGAAATAGGACACGACAAAAAAACAATTCACACAGAAAACAAGGACGTTATCCGTAGCTTTATCAATCGGCCAAATCTAGGGTATATCCTCCTATCCCATAAATTCGTGTTGACGTTAATCGGTCACCTTGTGGTCACCTTCGCGTCGGTGTTGTTTTCCAAACATCGATAATTATCGCCCACCCCTACCCGGAAGACGCCGAACAGGTGACATCAGCTTCTGAGGATGCCGACCACTCGTGTTGGCGAAACGTCAAGCAGCGGAGCGCGCCGACGCCAAGGCCGCAGAGCGTGTCGACGCCGGCCGAACAGCCCAAGAACCAACAGTTTATCAGATCATGGCCGCGAAAGTCTTACACAATACATTTAAAGGAACTCTATAACATTTACTGCATATAGCAGCTTAGATACATTATATGTAGGTATGTAATTTTAATATAATCTTTAGGATGTAAAAACATATATGTACATGGATAGTTATCTTTACTAGCAAGGATGAGTGGTAGAGCACCTCGATGTGAATTCTTAGTATGCATATACAGGGTGTCCCACGACGATTAAGACAAGCAATATATTGGAACTAGGCAGTAGTAGATAATTATAATTTTGGGGATGTAAATTAGTGCAAATGTTGTGCCTTTTCTTGTTATTGTGTTACTCTATGAAGTAGGTATTTGTTTTTGGTCACGCGACGTCCGATTCAAAATTTATAATGGGACACCCTGTATATTAATGACTTTTGCTCACTCGGGGTCTAAAGGATTAATTCAAGAGCTACAGGTACTTAAACGACTGTACCACTAGCAAATAATTTAACTGTAGGGGTACATCATTATATTATGGTAGTGGTACCATCCTTTAAGTACCTGTAGCTCTTGAATTAATTACTTTAGAGCCCAAGTGTGATAATTTGTTGGAATTGCTTTATCGAGAGGAACACAAAATGTCACAAATATACAGGGTGTCCCATTAAAAATTTTGAATCGGACGTCACGTGACCAAAAAAAAAAGACCGCATTGGATGACACAATAATAGGAAAAGATACTGTATTTGCTCTAATTTACACAACCAAAATTATAATTCGCTACTGCTGCCCAGTTCCGATATATGTATTGCCTGTCTTAGTCGTCGCCGTCGTGGGACACCCTGTATGTATGTGGGTATTGGCAGCGGTTACTGAGGTTACGCGGTAGCAAGAGTGGCAGAAAGACGGACGACAAGACGTACAAACAGACAAATGGAAATAACTTTGTGTAGATTTTTTTCAAATGTCAAGAACATGTCTACAGTCAACGTTCTTCCACTGCTTATCCGTGTGAATTGAAGTCAGATGAAAATATAGATCCCTACCTTTTTAGGACCTACTAATTTAGAGACAATGTCCATAGGCGATTCTGGTGGAGGCACTACCACTGGACCAACATTCCTGGATGCTGAAAACTTTTTTCGTTTCTTCTTCAATAGCGCCAGACCATGTGCAATGCCACTACCACTGTGCAGTGGTGGCTCGTGATGATGGTGCTGCTGTGGTACAGAAGCTGAAATGATAAGATGCATAAAAAATCTAGCGTATTACATCATTTCGTATTTTTACGTATTATGACGTGAGTATACTTCGACGCAGAAAAGTTTTTTTGAGACCAAGTGGTTTAGGGACTATGCCTACAGATGATTTTGGTTGAGGCACTATTGAATCCATCTGACTACTGAGCTGTCTATAGTTATTGAATAATGGAGCAGCGATAGTGGTTATTTCTGGTATTTGGAAATCTAATCTGCAGATCGCACTCCGCATTAATCTTTTAATCAAAATGTTCACCCATATTTCACTGATTACTATACTGCAATCACTGAGGGAACGGAGTAATAAATTATTTCAAACCCATATTTTGGGGATTTACTCGGATAAATCGAACTTAATTTTTCTGTTTATAATAACATCACTGCTCTCAGTATGCAGTTTTATAGACGATGTGCATATAACCGTTGACCATACAGTAAAAATTTACGTATATTTTGCATGGTTACTCCGTTTGTTCGGTGGATAAGGTATAGAATTAACTGATTATTATTATTATTACTTATTTGTATTTAGTGATACAAACAATGTCATTCTGAAGGCTACACCTTGTGGAGAGTATTGGCTGAAATAGTTTATGTGTAACTTTAATTTGTGTCCATAACCTACATGCTGCCATTACGCCTCATATGTCATCTGCCATTGGTGTTTGAACTGCTTTATTTTATATCTGCAGAAGGATACGTAGAACGTCTAAGCAGTCCATAATATCTAATATAATAAATTATTCCCTTTGTAGCCCTTTGATAGTGATTTTGAATGGAATATTGTGTTTTTGAAAAAAATTCCTTTTGTTAAATGGAACGACCATAATATACAGGGTGTCCAGTTAGTGTGTGATACTTCGATATCTCGCAAGATACACCTGATAGAAGAAAATGTCAAATACAAAAGTTATTTGGTTACTTGAGATGCATATTATAAAAATATTTTTAAATATACAGGGTGTTGCGGGAAAAAAGGATAGTGATCAACTTGATTTTTTATATGGCACTATAACTTTTTCTTAAATTCTTCTAGTGTCCATCATTGATCTCTATTCAACCCTAAAATATTTTTGGGATCGATTGCGACGTTGCCAAGTTATAATTTATTTTCTATTAATTTGCGGATTTGCAAGGTCGCAAGTAATACGTCCAAATTGATATATTCCTTTAACTTTTCTCAATAATATTATACAGCGAGTTACTTGAATTTTAAGTGGATATTATTTTGGATGTTTCTAGCGATTTGTATCTACAGGGTGTTTTTGGCAGAATTTTAAATTACGGCAACTTGAAGGTCATTTTACTTTGTTTTTTAAAAGTAACGTATTGTATTTTTATTTTAAATTGAAATATCTACTAATACCCTATCCCGCCTTGTAATATTATTCTCGCGTTTGCGACGTTGCCAAGTTATAAATTATTCTTCCAAATTTTTAAACAAATATCTCCGATTTTAATTTATTTTAAATAGCATCCTCTACTTATTTTTATTGCAATGAATTGCGCATGTCGAATTTAGTAAGATCTCACAATTTCAAAATCTTGTTTCTATTAATTACTGAGATACGGCAACACCGCTTTTTCAGTAAACGGTACCGGAACGCTTAAATATTTCCAAAACTGCCACAGCTGGAGAGCTGAAATTCAATACAGAATTTAAAAACGCTAACATCAGTGTTGTCAAATTTACCAATTTTACGTCATAATTTTGAATGGAATGCCCTATTTATGAGGTCTAACGTAAAAGGATGTATATGTATCTATATTTCAAAATATTTTTAGAATATGCGTCTTAAGTAACCAAATAATATTGTATTTGACATTTTCTTCTATCAGATATACCTTGTGAGATATCGAAGAATTACACACTAACTGGGCACCCTGTATAGGCTTTACAATAAAACTACTTTTTTTCTTTCTGTTTCCGATAATTTGTAATTTCAAAATAAAAATTGATTTTTGAATCTTGTACCAAAGATCCGCCAACAGCTCCTGAAAAAAAAACCAAGCGCCTGTAACGTCACAATGTTAGTTTTCACCAGCGATGTCGTCCCTATACCTACTTATACACCATTATTTTTTTCTAGATTCCCTACTAATCGTGAAAAGAGTTACTTGTGTGACTAGCGTATATTTGTTGTACGATAGACGGCGAATGAAGTTTGCAGCTACAGATAAAGTCTACGATCGATGTTTTTGGATGTTAGGTCACAAATTTTAGTAATAAAGTACCTGATCAAATAATATGTTTTGTGGATGTAATTTTTTCGGCGCCATGGTGACTCAAATCCTAAGCGCCACCCTACGATTTCCGGGTTCGACCACAGGGCTTTTTTTAATTTTTTCACCAACAAATTTATTGTTATGGTTTTTGCACATTTTACACAATTTTTTTCTCAAAACAGATATGTTTTCATATCAAATTTTATTAGACATTGCAGTTAAGTTTAAGTCAAGGTATACATACGAGTAGCGCTTTAGATCATCCTGTATAGCGTAATTTATTAAATTAATTTCAAAGAAATTTTAACACAGTGTTATTACCATGGTGAGGACGCGTCTAGGATTCGGAAATAGTGTCAGTGGCGGCGCAGTAATAATAAAAAGAACTAAAAATATAAAAACGGGTCAAGCTTCATTTTAGGCGATTTGGTATCCCTGATAGTTTTCTACATTTTTTTAGAGGGGGTAAAATTGGGGAAATGTGGGGGTCGTGGACTGTGAAAGTAGAACATTTGTTGCCCCATGAACAATGACTTAATATTCTTTTTAGCTTTATCCGAATGCTGCCCTACTTTAGACAAGAAAATAATTTTTAGAAGTATATTGTTATCGATAAATCTGTAATGTGTGTAGCTCATCACTAAACTGATAGTAATAAAAATGCTAAATCGTACCGTGGGCCGTGGTAGAGATCAATAAAGTCTAAGGTTTTTTAAAATTATGTTAGTGGCAATGAAACTAAACTTGAAAAGAAACAGTTAAATATATGTGCTGTTCAAACTTTGTTTTTGGGTACTTTTATCGCTTTCTACTATTTTTTTTTTGAGTGATTTAAATGAGCCGAGGTAGCAGGGCCGTAGCTAGGCGTTGACCATGGGGGGGTTCATGTTGACCTATGGGGGGTTCATGTTGACCTTGGGGGTTCATGTATAAGAGAAAAGACTACTTCGTAATGTCTGAGGTCCGTATTCATAATCGTTCCTCAAGTATCCCTTGAGTATTACTATCCCTTGGGTATTACTCAAGGGATATGTGAGGGTTATTTGAGGGTTACTCAAGTGAGAAGGGACCCTCAAGTCTGGCTTTCCTTGTGTATGTGTTCCCTAGACAACATCTATCAGACGGCGGGATTCATTTAGCAACGTTGTCAAATTACAAATATAAGTCAATTTGTTATGCCTATGCCCACGCATTTTGATGTTTTCTGTTATCTCTTTTTGTGTTGTACCAGTATTTCGTGTTCTGTGGCGGACCTTTTTCCGGATGTGACAGAAACTGACAACACCGTACTCAAAAATTAACCTACAAGATCGACGAAATGTCATGTTGACACTTCGTTACTTGAGTACTACTCAAGGGAGCCTTACGTATGAGAGCCTTAATTAAGGTTTCAAAACACAAAACCTTGACTATGAATACGGCCCTAAATTTGCTTAAAAAGTGTGTAGATTGTATCGCTGCTAATGTGTCAGGAGCGCCGAGCGATTGGTTAGTAGTAGAATAAATCACTAAGCTTCGAGAAAGCATTTTGATTATTTTTATTTTGTATTATTTTAGTAGTTATTTCATATATTGGAATACTCATGTGGGGAAGGTTTGAACCCCCTAACCCCCCTTATATACGGCCCTGTGAGGTAGAATGGGATTGTATTCAAATGTCATAAAGTCGGCATGTTACGTGATTATGATGCCAGTTGAAGATTTCATAATAAAAACTGTGTCGTTCTAGTTCCTGCGAAGACAGATGCAAGAAGACAATTTACGAAAGTTTTTGTGTTGTATATCCTTTTACGGGTGTGGGGACGATCATTTGGTTGCAAGGAGATCTCAAGCTATAGCTTCATGATTTTTGCTAACTGCTACAGCCGTAACGGTCGCTTTTATAATTTGCCGTTGCACGGCACGACACAATAATGTTCTAGGTCGTGCCGTACCGTGGAATACCGCTGCTGTATGAACCGCCGGAAAAACTTTTATAATTCCACGATAAAATCGTTTCAGTCTGCTTCAGTCAGTGATCAGTCATGGACAAACGGCGGTTACTCCTCCTTTATTTGTTGTATTTAAGACGTAAAAAGAGACAAATCACAAGGAGGTATTGGAGAAACCCGTTACTAAAAGTAAAATGCCTCGAAGGGTTTTGAGAAACTCAAAAAATATCCAGAGAAGTTTTTCAATTACTTCCGGATGTCAATGAAAACTTTTCATTATTTTCGGTCACTACAATTCGGTCTTTAAATTCTGATATAGATTTATCCCAAATACAGGGCCTAGCTTCAACAAGTTCCAACAAAGTTATTAAGGGCCATATTCTCCGTTCAACCGTTTAAATGAAGCTTACGAAAGCTTGGCTTGAAATTAAAGCTTGGCTTAAGTTATTTTTGTATGCACCGATATATCATCAGCTTTGCTCAGTTAAGCCGCCGGTAAGTTTGGCAACGGTGCTTCTTTTTACCACATTGTCGTTTTGTGTCATAGAAACTTTATGTTTCATGTATCAACCGTAAGACGAGGTCTCAGCCAATTGTTATTTCGTACGGATTTATGTTTGCTTATGTTTACACTTCACATTATGACAAATTTGTTTTCATGAAGTTGAAGATACTTTAAATTGTTAAACCGTTTGTGATTTGTACTATTACTTTCATCTTGCGTTCAGTATATTGAAATTTATGAATAATTATGACTAAAAAAGTTAGTGCCCAATTTCGTGGCTCCTTAAGGGGTATTTTGACTAAAAATTATAGTAGTAAAATGGAACTGTTATTACATGTAACTACGTTTGTTGATAAAAGATAAATTTCACTAATTTCACAAGTCCTCAGACAGACGATAAAAGGCTTTCAAACATGCGGTGCATACAAAATTTGCAACTTAAGCGGGATTAAGGCTTAAGCTTGGCTTATATGTATATATATGGGGAATATGGCCCTATATCGTACTTAAACGCCATTTTGTTTGTCACAATACACGTAATACACAATACGCTTGTTGCAAACACGCTTCTCCTGCTCGGCGGCACGATAGGAAGCTAAGACAGCTACGACGACGGCACGACATAACGTTACCGTCGACGGTAAATTAAAAGCATCTCCATATAATCCTGTACATTTTGCTCTCTCATTTTAACGTAACAATAAAAACGTGCCGTACCGTGCCGTGTGACGGCAAATTATAAAAGCGACTATTACCTCCTCAAACGATTTACTTACTATGTGTAGTCACAGTAGGCGGAGGAGTCCCCACTTGCGTTGTATCCAAGCTCCGATTGGAATCTGTAGGCGATACAGACCCATTCTCGTCTGAAGGGGGTGGACTGATGCTACCCCCGTTACCAACCTCAACGCCATCGTGGCTGCAGTTGCAAACAGAGTCCTCAGATCGGGACCGGCCAATCAAACGAGAAACCTGTGAACCAGAACGTTTAGGTTAATTCTAAAAGATTAGAGGCTCCGTGGTTATATAATATGCATTGAATTTAGAATCTCCAGTACCTACCAACAATGTATCGTTTTCAGAAGCTACGACTTTCAGGGTTTCAGGAATGTGTATACTCAGCCACCATTTTTTTGAATAGATAAAAATATTATTAGGTAAATCTCTGGAAAATATTTTCAAGTTCCGCAAAGTAGCCGCCAGGTAGCGTTATTGTTACGATCAATAAAAACGGCTTTTTCTCAAAAGAATTTGCAAATAAGGGTATACAGATATCACCAACATATAAACTGGACAATTTTAGATTCTTTTGTTAAACGTTTTCTGCCCCAGCTTGTAAGATGTAGTGGTAGGGAAACGCCAAAAAAGTTTTTATCCAAATAGCAATAACCGTGGTATACATTAGCGGAATTTAACAAGCTAGGTCTCGTTTGAAAGAGCTATTCTCACTTAATAATCTGTTGTATAAAAATTATCCAAGTTGATCTTAACTTAGTAGCTACAAGGGCGGAATTTGACATCATAACAGATATTACGCATTATTACGGAAATTTTAAATGGCATGCTATATCTATTTTAACACAGATAGATAGAGGACGAATTTGTTAAATATTCGGCGCAAGATTCAACCTCCTAGCTGCTTTCAAACCGATATTAATAAACCAAGTATTATGACAAGTGTGCTCTGAGTTTAAGAAATAATTGGTGCCATTCAGAAATATATCCGCCGTCACAACGTTTTAGTAATAATTCTACAGATAATACTTAAGCAAAACCACTAGAAATCATATTGTGACTTTCTGAAATAACGACCAGGTGGCGCAGTATGCGCCAATAAGGGTTGAGTTCAATTTTCATAATGATGGAACTTTTAAAAGAAACTGGAAAAAATATATTAGGTACAATGTGAAACTGATTATTATATTTTTATCATTATCAGTCATCAATTTGAGCTAATCATGAAGTGTTGTGTGAGCTCAACAAGCACAGATAGTAAGAAAAAATCAATGTGAATAAATCTTAAAAATTAAGGCCAGTTCACAGCAAAATAAGGTAAAAGAACATGGTATAACAACAAAGTTAATACATAAAATACATAAACCCATCTCACACGCGTATACTGTGCCTATTTTCAGAGTTGCTTTAGATGTTCAAACTGGCAGGTTTATCTACGCGTGAATGGATGCATAATGGCGGCCATACACGTTCCGGTCTACCGGACAGATTTACCTGTGCAGGCGTATCTGCGGAGCATGTATGGGACTAGACCTGTACAGTATTTTGAACCTGGACAGGAGACCGGAGCAAAATCTAAAATCAATTTTTTCAGGTCGCACCGTACGGTGAGCCTGTGCGTTTGTGGCAGCTCTCCGGTCGCCTGCGCAGGTTTGGCTAGTTGTCTTCTAGGGTTTGTTGAGAGCGCTAGTTGTTCGAATCGAGGTTCGATGACATCGCAATTAAATATGGCCCCACCAAATCCAAATAATAGAGGATACTTGAAGAATTTATTGAAATATATAGAAATCATCCATGCCTTTGGAAAGTAAAAAGTAGAGAATATCACAACCGCGCTAAAAAAGAAGCTACCTATGGGTTTCTCATACAAAAATTAAAGGAAATCGAACCGAATACTGATTAGGCAGCGGTTGTGAAAAAATTAATAATTTAAGAAGCAACCTCAGGAAGGAGAGGAAGAAATATGAACAGTCTTTGTAAGATGCCATACCAGATCTTTCCAGCGTACTGGATCGCCCCATACAGGAGCTGACCTGCGCAGGTATAGCTGCACAGGTAGATCTCTCCGGTAGACCGGAGAGTGTATGACCGGCAGTACTGTATAGGGGCTTCTAAACGGGCAACACTTTTACAGCAATGTGTGGCTGCAATAGTATAGCCGGCAACATGGTCGGCCAATAGCGGCCACACTGTCGTATATTTCTTGTATGGCTCGGCTATATAGCCACATATATACGGTATTGCCGATACATTTTAATGTGTTGCAAGCACATGGCCGGACGATCGCTTGGCGAACGAAAATACTGCAATATTGCTATATAATATATAATAATATTTGGTTTTTGTTTGTTGTTGTTTTTGACGAAAATTTCAGAGGGTAAGATGGCTTATACTTGGACCAACGAGAGGATTATAGACTTTATTAATGAAATACATTTACATCCTGAGTTGTGGAATGTGGAAAGCGGCACATATAGAGAGAGAAATACCAAAAAGACGGATGGACTGTAATTGCTGAAAAATTGGCATATTAATTGAGGAGGCATACAAAAAATTTAGAAGCCTGCAAACATACGCAAAGAATGAGGAGAAAAAAAATTAAAAGTGGTAGTGCTGACGGCAAACCAGTGAAATGGTTCGCCTTCGATGCCACAAGAATCTCACGTTGCTAAAAACGTAGAGTTATCTCGCCAGTCTTGTCATGACAGGGATTGCTTTTCGCATGATTGTATCATTTCTTTTTATTTTTGGTCCAATTGTCCTTAAAAAAATCAAAGTCACTCTTAGACATTCTTGAAAAGTTTTTGAATAATTTATCATCAAGACATTCCCAAGCTCAAGTTATCTAAAGTTTCACGCCTATTGAGGTAAGGTCGAATCCACAGTCTTCCCTTTTTGCTTAATTTTTCTTTTAAAACAATATAAGTCACTGATACGTGTATAATTTCATCAGCTATTGTAGCTCAATTGTGTAGCTTGTCTATGAACAAGTTTGTGGGCGATACTATTGCAGAAAATATTGCCGAGATATATCTTGCCGAGCCAAATGCTGCAATTAAATGTTGTCGTGATGGCCGGGCTATAGTTGCCAACATTATAGCCACATATTGCAGTGAAAATGTTGCCCATTTAGAAGCCCCTTATCTGAAATGATAGACGCCACCGAACATTTAAGGCAACACTGACAATACGCAGTGTATGCGCATAGTTAGGTTTATGTAGAGGTTTATGTATTTTATGTTTGTTATCCTTGTTGTTATACCGCCTTATTTTGCTTTATCCTCCTCCACCACTGTACCGTGTGTAGATAAGTGGCCATGTCTGCACAAGCTCTTGATACCGCCAGATGACTTTGAATCTTGTTATCCTCAGTTTTCAAACCAGAACATTTAGACATACGCTCCCCCATCGATTTAACCACAACCACGTCACACACTTATACCGCAAATAGGATGCTGCGATTAATCTTGAAGGGCCCTGAAGGATAATTATGAAAACTTGAGCGCTGTGGGTTGTTCTCGCACGAATCCCAGGAATACAGTCCCAGAAGCACCGTGCTCCTCAATAATTGTGCTAGTTCTGTAGTCAAGTGCCAAGTCTACGAGCATGAGCGTGACATAATGGACGCATCTGGGAACTAACACATTTAAATGGAAGACAAAATATATTGCAATGACTACCAAAGCTATACAGAAAAATCTGGACGTTGAACGAGGTAGACCAGGTAGACCCCGTTCTAGGAACTTCCGCGGCTTAAGTCAAAGTTTGCGGAATACATATAAGTTGGATCACTCTCCGTCGGCACTTTGAAGAACTCACATCAAAGCGATGCCGCGGCCGCACGCGCCAGTTAGTTTTTGCGTTGGTTTTTGCCCAAGTACGAGGGTCTTTTAGCGGGGACTTGCTAGCGCCTGGGTTTTACGTATATACGAGGGTCATTGGAAGACTAGGTATTGACAGCCGATTTAGATATACAAATATAACATTTATTTTGCTAATACACTAATGAATCTCAAATGATTTCACATATTGTAGAATTTGTAGCTATTTCGTAGATAAGTAAAAATTAGTTCAAATGTGCTGTAGTATTTTTACATTAATGTTCTGTTTATTTGGCTTATTTTTGAGACCACAGCTTAAAAAAATTTTGGTATAGTATATACGAACTCATATGTACAATTTTAAAAGATAATCATGTGGAAATGCTTTACATGGATGTGAATGAATTGTTTTTGACATTTTGCTTTTCAGTGTCATTCTAATTGCTACTGTAGAAACTAAATTTTTAAAGTTATCAATAAAAATATTTCCGAGCTCGAAAATATAATTTAGAATGTCCCTGGGTGGTATGGTAAGACCACCGAATGAATATTTTGTCTCACTATACGCTTTTAGCGTGATACAATCCTTTAAGTACCTGTAGATCTTGAATTAATCACTTTAGACTCCAAGTGTGTTAGTTTGTTGGAATTGTTTTATCGGGTGGAACACAGAAAGGCACAAATGTACAGGGTGTCCCATTGATAATTTTGAATCGAATGTCACGTGTCCAAAAACAAATACTTCAGTGAGTAGTACAATGACAAAAAAAGACACAACATCTGCTCTAATTTACATCCTCAAAATTATAGTTCTCTACTATCGCCCAGTTCCGACATATTGCTTGTCTTAATCGTCGTGAAACACCCTGTATTTATATCCTTTACATTCCAAGGTTTACCACATAATACGGATAGATCTGGTTGTCATTTTCCATCCGTTAATAAATGTAATTGGTAAAATCGAACTTCTAAAAATATTATCCATCTCCTGCAAACAAATCCGAGATAAAAAAATCCTATATTTTTGAGACACTTCGCGTTAAACACGTTCAACCTCTACTTTGCGCCGCCCCGTATCTCCTGGCTGACGGCGGTACACTGCTACCGGTGTACCGGGGAGACGGAGGAAGGGGCAGGTCGTTTTGATATTTTTGCGTGAGTGATCCAACTTATATGTATTCCGTAAACTTTGCTTAAGTGGTTGTTGTTCATTAATTTCAGTATTCAATTTATTTTTATTTTTTAGCATCCATATCGGAAAAAATTAACATGTGATATATCGTTTTAGACATAAAGACGTTCTCTTTCAACTGGTGCTATCAAATTTGTTATATTGTATTAAATTTTCTTGCGCACCAAAACCTTTTCAACTCGAAAGGACCTCTACTGATTGAAGTTGGTTAAATTTGGGAGCAATCGCTTCAGGTGTTTTGAGTAATCACTGGATAACGAAATCGTGGACGTACAGACTCACAGAAGGACACCAAAAAACCAAAGCTTTCCGATTTCCTTCAAACTTGGTCACCATAAAGAAGTTATCATTAGAAACAAAACTCTAGTTTGTGGTCCGCTGCCATGATAAAAAAAGTGTGGGGATGGGGGTAACTCAAAAAATGATGTCATAACGTGAAATTCTAGTGCTACAATAATAAAGGGCATGCTTTCTTATGACCTCGCATGCCGCAATATTTTCAAAATCGCAGAGTAAAATTTGATAAAAAGCAAAAAATGTTCGATCCCTAAAATGGCAGTAGCTCGCATAAAAATGACCCCAACTTTAGTGTCATAAAAAGGTTTTTGTGTTACATCTTTTGGTCCACTTTTGGCTGAAAGCTATGATTTTATGGCGGCGAGTGTTGGGGGTTAGTCGGAAAAATAATAATATAGCATAGCATTTTCTTTCCAGAAAATGAGTCAGGAGGTCATTTTACCTTGGAAGTGACGCCTCGAACGTTGATTTCGGTAAAATTTGCAAAACGGGCCGATTATAATAACTTACTTCCCCTTCTCGGGCAAGTTAAAAAGTCTATCAGCTTTTTATAATACAGGGCCCGATAGAAAGAGCGAACTATTTTGAAATGGCTAGTACTTGTGGTGATCCGGAACGCGCTCCTGGCTGCCAGACATTAGAATGCACCTTTAGCGGTCACGTGACTGAAGTTTGACATTGATGTCATCGACGGATGATTTATAAAAAATGTAAGATCTGAGTGTGAGTGTAATTAGTCGATGAAGTTCAGTTAAGTAATTTATTTGATTATTACTACATCATATATTTTTCAGATATTTTGTTATTTGTCAGATCATGAGTGACTTTTAATAGAGCAACCAATTCCGTAACAGTTCCATATTAATCTTCAATCTGTGACTCAAAGCAACTGTTCTGTAATGCTTTTGTGTTGTGTCACTTGAATAAAGTAGTGGGTCATGGTAGTGGTTGCCATAGTTTTTTTATTAATTACGAGAGGGGATTGTTTTTGAAAAACGCAATAAGCGGGAGACCAAAGTATAAACAAGGCATTTTTGGAGTCTTTTTCACGAATATCTGCAGGTATGTTTTCTTTTGAGTTTGTATTATTAACTAATGTGGTCTGGCTAAGATATTTAAAGTGTTTCACAATGTATACTATAGCATCCTGTTTTTGAGGCGATATTATATAGCGTTGTATCTCTGATTTCCGTCTACTCTAGGTATTAGGTCCTAAAGCTTGCAGCTTGGTGGTGTGTTTAGGTGTATTTATTTAAATCCTTACTGATTTCTCTTTATTTATATATGATATTTATTTACAGAAGGCCTATAGCCTGGTAACAACTCAGGTCGGACCTATTCCAATTATCTCCTTTATTTACTCCTTTATGTGGTTGGTTATATTTATTTATATATGCTGATATTTTACATGTTTCCACATCCTACCCATATTTCTCGCCCTGACGTTGAACAGAGACCTAGCCCACCATGTATTCTTATTATTATTTATAATTTAGACTGGGAATGTTTATAACCACTTCTTTATTATGCCATATCAACAACAAGAGCCAGTTTACCACTATTATTGAGACATTTTTAATCATATATTTTGACATATCAGTATAAATACTTCACCAGTAAAATATATGAAATACAAATCTCTCATGATTTGAAAATACAAGAATCAAGTAATAAAATCGTATCACAAACACTCAGCACTCATGATTAATAAATACAAAACAAATGTTAAGAAACAAATAATAAAAAACAATATCATAACGTTTCTGTGTTTTGATTTAATTCTCTCTGAGTTGGTACACATGCATGCTGGTTACCACGGGCACACATACAACATTGGGTTCTAAATTCCACCACTAGACGTCTTGATCACTTTGGCTATCTCTAAATTGGATATCGGTTTTGACAGTGACCAGTTGCTCACTACATACTCTTCCCCACTTCAGGTGAGAGAGGTAGTGGGGGTACCGTTCGACTCGTGAGCTTCTAGCATTTTGTTGCCTAAGCTGGCATATTACCTTGTAGAAATGATAAGTTGTTATCATTTGTCATTATTAAAAGCACGAGCATTGAATGCAGGCCTCGCGCTCTTAACCATCAAGAAAGGTTATTCAATAGTTCAATACTGATGATAAGGTATGAAGTAAAATTTGGTTACCTACCTTGCCTGTCTTTGCAGCCTCAATCAAGGTACCCCATCTCCTTTTGTGGGAGTGTGATCGTTTCAAGTTCAGTCTGGAAGTTGAACGATTATTATTCGATTTTTTGCAATTAATTTTGTAAAAGTTTTTGATAAAACAGTAACTGGGGTGATAACGATTCCTACTTATGAAACCTGGGTAGTGGTGGATTTGGCAGTTGGTAGGTAGCAAAGGTGTTTAACCCTTAATATGCACTCATATTTTATAACACAATTACTACAGTGGGGTCTGACTGACCTCAAAGTCATTCTTCCAAATTTTTAAATGTAACTTATGTAACTAGAAAATTTCGTTTAGTCAATTCATGACACAAAAATATTTTATTAACATAAGATTTCCAAAAAAATAAAAAATAAACAAAATACTGTTGATAAACTGTTTACATAGGTGTAACAAAACTAAAATTCTTAACCGAAAACTAAGACACGCACTGATAAATGAAAATAATAAAATAAAGATAAAATAACAAACCATTTGTGATTGTATTAATGTCTCTTATGTACCTTTTTCTGAATTAATAATTCCACGTTTTCACTTCGTTCATACAAATTGAGTCTTTATGAGCTAAAATGGGCTCTGCATATTTTGTCTCCAAGATACTCCTCTGCATTTTCAACTAAAATATTCTAAACTTCTCTAAAGTTCCTTTTTATTAAATTAATCATTTCGTCTTTACATTCCCTCACTACGGTTTACAAAAATTGAGCCTTTATGTTAGTCACAAATGGGTTTGGCATATGGGTCTCCAACAATGTCCTTCTCTGCATTTTTAACTAAATTATTTAGAATTTCCAACTCTAGATCAGATGGCGGTGAAAATCGTTATCGGATATCATTATTTTTGGAAATATTTAATGAAACAACAAAACTAAGCACTTATTCCCTGTTAAATAACACACTGGAGTCGATAAAACCCAAAGCTAACTTCACACGCTAACGGCTCCACAGCTCTGGACAAACTAACATATCGGACCGCATGCACAGGTCTATATCAAAGTAAATTAAATTAAGCAGTGCAGGTTTAAAATAATGCCAAGGTCTCATAGCTGGGATCTATGATGTGGCAATCAAGAGTTAAAATCTCGTCTTAGATTTATTAAACTAAAGCAATTTTTTTATATTATATTCGTAACAGTTTAAAGACTCGCGTTACTCTACGCCAGACACCTCTACACGTTAACGATACATTCGTTATATTATTATAATAGTACAAAATTGTTACATATTGACCATTTTTATATCCAAATCGCTGTAAAATGAACGCATTGTATATCAAAAAATAATGAATCAAAAATCATTTTTTACACGAGTGAATAAAAAATATCCTCTAGTTTCAACATCGGCTATAAAAAAAGCCCGCGCCGCATATTGTATAAGATGATGCAGAATGCAAAATCTAGATTTTCTCTCATTTTTTTTAAATATAACCCCCAATATTTTATTATACCAAAAAATTGCTTTTAATATGCTCTTTCATCTTTGTATAGCACTTGTTATGGCTGCATTCATTAGTTTCACAGATATTCCGATTTTTCTATAAATTTTCAATATGCGTTCTATTTGTTTACTAAAATTCATTTATTTTGAGAAAATACTATCAAATTTTATTTTTGCTTAACAAAGAACTAAAATATAAGGCCATAATAGTACTTGATCAAGACAAAATACTAAATTAATGAGATATTATATGTCAAATGTGCTGAGGAAACCACTTTATAGACGTCATGCATAATTGTCAAGCATATCTATCAGGTAGGCTATGAAATATTAAGCGACACAGTCCAAATAAAACGATTCTTCAATCTTTCAAACACAATAGCTTTGAGTGCCTCCATTCTGGATATTGTTGTTCATAGTTGATAGATTCTAGAGGCAAGTAGGCAATTTCTCAAAGATTCTCCTAAATACCCTCAATGGAATGACGGAGTTACTGAGCAGGTTATGAAAACTGTCAATTTTTCAAAGCCTACCTGATAAATCTGCTTAATAATTACGCATCACGCCTACAAAAGTGTTTCCACAGCATACTTGACTTTATTATATCGATGATTCAGGGTTCTGACTCCATCAAATACTATCATGACCTTATAATTGATTTGTTCCTTAAATAGAAAACTAATTCGATAGTACTTTCTCAAAATAAATAAATTTCAATACACAAATAGAAGCTACATTAATTTACGGAAAAATCGAAATATCTCGGAAACTGATGGACGTAGGCACAACAAGCGCTATACAAAGATGAAAGAAAATATTGAAAGCAATTCTTTGGTATAATAAAATATTAGGGTCTACATTTTAAAAAAGAGAGAAAATCTAGATATTGCATTCTACATCACCCTGTATACGAATATAAGGAGCAGGCTTATTTTATAGCCAATTTTAAAACTAGAGAATATTTTTCATTCATCCGTGTAAAAAAATGATTTTTGATTCATCACTTTTTGATATACAGTGCGTTAATTTGACAGCAATTTGGATATAAAAATGGTCATAACTTTTGATATACCCTGTATAATGTAACAATACCCTATATTGGAAGAACGGAAATCGTTGATAGAATTTTAATATGGAATGATATATATGGTGACTCATTTGAAAAAATGCATGTTTGCATCACCACGTAGTTATGGATCACCCTGTATGAATATAAATATTTTCTGAGCAAGGAACATATTCGTGTCTATAACTTTTATATACAACTTTTTTCACTATCTTCTACAGTAGTGGAGTTATCGACCGAGCCGGTACTAAAACGTTTCGCTGTTATAGTATAACGAAAGTATAATTATGAATCGTCATTGTTTAGGGTTGCCTGCAACCATACGCAGTGTCTGGCAGCAAGAAACGCGAGTTTTAATATTGTTACAAATAAAATGTGAATAAGTTAGCTTGACACTTCAACAAATCTGATATGGGGCTATGTACACCCTTGCTAACTGTTACATGCCAAATCCACCACTACCCAGCTTTCATAACTAGAAGAATAAGTGTAGTGATGTACCTTTTATGATGGTGGTGATGACCTTCATTGATACTGCCTTGTGATGAACTAACGGTCGAACCACCAATGTGACCCTTCCTCTGATGTCCTGTTGCCCCAGCGAAGATGCCAGACAGGGTACTACCGAAGAAATCCGTGTGGTGATGATGATGGTGACTATCCTGGCTATTTTTGTAGTTGGAAATAATGCAGATACTTAAAGTTTGCATTGATATTACTGAATGAACTGTGCACCTTAATTAAAGGGTCACTTCAGTCAAATCATGGTTTGAACATGAATGTAGCCCCAAGTTTTACTTGAATGAAAATGTGTTTGAGTTATATCGCGCACAGGTTGAAAGTGAGTGGGGCAGAGCTGCCTCCTTCCACTGCGACTCAATTGTGTCTTTTATGGCTTAAACCTTTTTGAGTTCACCGTACAGTCCGCACCTCTTTACGAAGGCGATCAACGTCAAGGGTGAAACTTTCTTGAAGTCATGAGGTTCCAGTTGGGCAAATCCGAATGTCTGGAACCTAGCATTATCCAGTACTAGACGGGAGCAAAGAATGTGCTCCACTGTTTCGTCCTCCACGTAGTAGAAGCGACAGTCTGAAGTTTGTTCAAGACCCAACTTCCGCATATGGTACCTTAGGCAACCATGTCCCGTCAGCAGACTGACCAGAATGCGGAGGTCGTACCTATTACATTCCATGATCCTCGGGGGGCTTGACTCGAGGGGTATCTTATGAACGCCTTCGAGTGCAGTCACCCTGGTGTATCTCGCCAGTTCAGGAGTGCTTTCCTCACTGCCCAGTCCGAGATGGTCTTTTTAGCGGTGCTTTTTGCAATGCTCGCGAATGGTTCTGGTCCTATGAACACAGATTTAGTTTCTCCTTTTGCTAGTGCGTCGGCCAATACATTGCCTTCCACTCCGCTGTGACCCGGAACCCAAATCAGGGTTACCCTGTTTCCCGATCCGAGTTTGTTGAGGAGGTGCATGCAGTTCAATACCAGTCTTAAATCAACCCGACTGGAGCACAGTGCTTTCAAAACAGCCTGGCTGTCTGAAAAAAATTTTACAGATCTGTTTGTCAAGGGCATTTTGATTAGTTTCCTGAGTCCCAGCTGTATGGTAATCATTTCTGCTTGGAAGACTGTGATCTACCTCCCAAGGTTGACTGAAATTTCAACTCTTGGATTGGTACCCACTACTCCGGCTCCTGCCTCCAGTTCAGACTTGGAGCCATCAGTAAATAGCGCAAGATCAGAGGGTGATATGAAATCGTCCCTCCTCCGTTCGTCCCTGCCTGGGAAAAGGACGTTATAGGATCGCTCTATATGCGCTTGGGGAAGCATATAGTCCGAGACCATTCCAAGTACATGATAATGGGTAATTTCACACATTATACCCGTTGTGTCTAGTCCTAGTTCCGTTTTGTCAGGTCTGCCGATTGATAGCAGTTTGTAGGCGACCACTTATGCAACTATTTCCACCTCAATGTGCAGAGGTGTTGAGTTTATAAGGGTCTCCATGGCTAACGTTGGTGTGGTAGACATGGCTCCAGTGATGGCCAAACAGGCGGTGCGTTGCGCCGCCGTCAGCCTGACTCTGGCTGTCCGTTGTAGGCGTTTCTGCCACCAGACAACAGCTCTATCATATACTACCATGGGTTGAACCACCGTCTGATATATCCAGTAGATCAGCCCCAAGGTTTGCCGCAAATCCTTCTGAGAGTTAATAGGGCGAGTCGGGCCTTTTCGATTCTGTTATTCAGGTGAGAGTTAAAGGTGAGTCTTTTGTCCAATATAAAACCAAGATATTTCACCTCCTCTGCAAACTGGATTGACTCTCCCGCTATTCTAGGTAAGCAGAAATTCTGGCAGTAGCTAGGTGTGTAGTATTTGTTGTATATAAAAATGCTTGACAAAACATGATATTGAACATTTGTACTAATATACTGTGACTGCATCCGAACTAAGAACTGGTTTGAACGTCTAGCCTCAAAAGAACCCAGAGATCCTAACGACGTTCCTATTAATTAATTATTAATCAAAAACGAAATGATAATTACAACTTTCGGTTATCACTTTTTGTACTGAGATCAGTTCAGTTAAATTTCAATCTCTTATCAAAATAACCTGTAGTTTTGCTGTATACCACTAATTAGTGGACACCCTGTATAGCATGTCTTATTCACCTTTTTGGCGTAAGTCAATGATTTTCAGATTTTGACATAACTTTCACTTGAAATGGGCTGGTCTCTAGACTACTCTTCGTTAGCTGTCAAGGTGGTTCGGAGGATCTTTGCCTTTATGTCATTGTTTGTCAGTCAGTTTGTCATTCTGTCGGCCTGGTCACAGAGTTACAGAGAAACAAGAAAAAAAGAGAAAAAGGAAGAAGAGCAAAGATAGAGAAGTGCAACTGGCAGGCATCGTGAAAATAGCTAGGACAATTTTGATGCTATAAACGTAATTTTCGTCTTAATTGTATAGTATCCAGGAATATTCCATTCTACGTTAAAAAAGACGGTATTTTGATGGTTCAGAAATGATTACAGCAAAATCAATAGATATGTTGACCTCTACTGCGTTACTGCATGTTTCTTCATCATTAACGCAAATTCTGTCTTAGATAAATTTTGAGGAGTTGGCAACGCCTATGTAATTTTTCTGCGATTTGTGTACGGTAACCTCCGACTGTCAAACGTTTGTTTTGTTAGTGCGTCTTTTATGCTTGGTCAGTAAAATCGAATTCGCTATTTGTTGGTAACTGTAGTGAAGCTTTACGGACTTGCTGTGCTATATTCGAGTGTAGTTTAACAGTTTTTCGAGATGGGACAATGCAGAGCAGTGTTTGCGACATGGGTTGCATTGGAAGAATTTTTAGGTTAGTTGGCAATGTTTGGGTCTGAAGTTTCAAAAGATCATGGCTTTAAGCACGCCATGCTGAAGTGGTTTGTTTACTAGGTACCTCTATGTTCAGTTGTTACTCTGAAATGGAGCCAAATGTTGCTGAAAAGTGAATTAATATGATCTTAAGTTTCATGACTCAGATTTGTCACAGTGCGCGCTGTGGCCTGGAATGTTTGCGGACTTCTTTGACCGTGTTTTCCACTGAATCACGCAGCAAAGGGTTGTTGTTTGAAATTTGTAGACAGTGCAGATGTTTCAAAAGGTCTGTTTCGGACTTCCATTGTCTATATAATATTAGATTGCAACGGTTCGATTAAAGATACATATCAATCGAGACTTTGTAGTCTAAAATTATATAGACAACGAAAGCCCGAAATAGACCTTTTGCAGCAAAGGGTTGCTATGCAATTTCGCTTGTTTGTAGTTCCACTGCGCTTGTGTTGTGGTATAGGGAATATCGAGATCTCTATGCAGGGTCTCGTTTAAGACATACCAAGGGACATTTGTAATAGTTCTCAGGATCCTGCTTTGGAGTTCCTGCAAAGCTCTCATGTACGTCACAGCTAGAAAACACCAAACCGCAAATGCGTATGTAGTTGCTGGTCTACAAACTATTTTTGTAAGCTAGACTCAATTTTGAAGTTCTGCATAACAAAGGACAAAGCTGTCGAAATGCAACTTAAAATTTTGCTTTTAACGTCTCAGTATGATTTCGGCATGTCATACCTTTGTGTAGGGTGATACCAAAAGGTACTGGACGGAAGAGCAAGGGCTTTACCGTAATAGAATCCCGTTCGTGGAGGCCTCTGGCGAGGTGCCGTGACGTTTTTTGGTACAATAGATGGCTTTCGTTTTAGAATAGTTGATTTTAATCAGTCGCCGATCCACCCACGCTAGTACTTGTTCCAGCGCTGTCTGTAGTCTGTCATGGAGTAAGTTATTAGACCATGACTAGGCCACTAGTGCGGTATCGTCAGTATAGAGGTGGACCTCACAGTTTGCTGGGGCTAGGAAAGTCGTGAATGAAAAAAGAATAAAGTATTGGTCCAAAGACCGAACCTTGACAAACACGGCCTTGATAGGCCGTATTGTGGCTGGTCTCTTTGGACAGAGTTCGTTAAAATTCAAATGTTTGCAAAATCGGCCCTTAGTAATGCAACACGGTGTGACAATGTCAGATACAGGTCGTCAGATTTAAGTACACGCTTGGTAACTTTTTTATTATGTCCAGCTACTTCCTTATGTGGGAATTCGCTTATACAGGGTGTTCCAAAATAATATGTGCAAACGAAAGGAGATTTAGTTTTTTGTATGACTAAAATTTCAAATAAACAGAGGTCCGCAACACTTGGTTACCGATCTACAAGGTGTTGAAGTTTCATGTTCTTTTTTTCATTTTCTTTAAATTTTTGTTAATAACTCTCTCAATTATTGAGATATTTCGCTCAAATTTGAAATATAAGAAAGGGTGATATTTTTTAAGGGGTCATGTTCCCTTTTCTTACCCTGAACTGCTTTTCGGTGCACCGCTGGTAGATTCAAAAAAATAAAACATTTTTCCATCTTGTTTAGAAACTTTTTTCATAAAACAAAACAGTTATCCAAATAAAGCCATAGCCTACTAGACCATATTTCAAATACATTATTTCCATCTACCTAATAGCTGTTTTGTCTTTTTTTCTCGACAAAATCACAGATATAAAAAAATTACAAGAAAACGAAAAGTTTCTAAACAAGATGGAAAACTTATTTTGTTTTTTTTATCTACCTACGGCGCACCGCAAAAAAGTTCAGGGTACGAAAAAAGGGACATGACCCCTGAAAAAAACATCGCCCTGCAGATTCTTCTAACAGTTTGACATGTTTAACTAGGTAACTCATATAGCGTATTTGATGTTCCAAATTTGAGATAAATATCTCAAAAATTGAGAGTGTTATTAAGAAAAAACTGAAAAAATATTGAAACCTTAGTGCTGCTCCTTAAATCCGGAATAGTTTCTCCGGAAGATGCGGGGAGCTGAAAAGGAACCGACGATGGGTGTGATAAATAAACAGGTGCGCGCTACATTAGAAAAAAATTTGTAAAATTGAAGAGGAAGGCGATTTGCAGATGTTTCTTATCCCAATTCCTGACGCTTCATTTTCCAATATTTTTACATGAAATCTTAACATGATGTTTAGAAGGAAATTGCCCAGAGTGATATCGAAGCACTTTTTCATTTTTGCTTCTGGGCTTTTCTTAAAAAATTACAAAGTTGACGAAGAAAATAGGCAACTTCAAGCGATCATATTTCATGTCCAATCAATTTTTTTTCAAAAAAACCTTCAATAGCCCCCTGTGTAATTTCCTTTTAAACTTCACGTAAAAATTTCATGCAAACATATTGAAAACTAGAGCGTCAGGAATTGGGATGAAATTACTTGAAAATGACTGTTTATGCTCTCCGTAGGAGCCGCCTTAATCCCCGTAGATCATTTGCGGACCTATGTTTATTTGAAATTTGTCTCTAAATACATCAGAGAAGCTTCTGCCTTCATTTGTACATAAGATTGAGCATATATTGTTTGAATGTCTACTCTACAGCCAACGAACTAATTACAACCTACCTAACTCACTCAATCTATGCCTAGAATCTGCAGAATCTATCCGCAAATTAATCAGATTCCTCAAACGAACGCATCTGTTTAAAAAGTTGTAATTGCGATAGCTCATTCATCCACAACAGATAACGGCTAATGACCATTATAAGTCGATGCCGTAAACAAAAAAAAAAGATTTAGGAACACCCTGTATAATTAAATGGCAGAAATGATCATCTCACCTGCCCGTATGATGATGGTGTGTCGTCTGTTGTAACGAAGCAATGAATTCTGCAACAGGAGGTAACGAAGCAGACGAAGTTGATGGTTGAGGTCCGATGTTGAAACCCTTCATCAACCTCCTTTCCTTCTGTCTATTCTTCTTGCCGCCGGTGCCTGAAAGCGAACCTGCACAAGTGCCCCAGGGAGAAAGAGATATGAGGGATTGATGAAATGTTCAATGACATGCCTTTTATATACACGTATGCGGTGCAAGGATGCTTGGGAATACTACGCGTGCCGTCTAAGGGATCTACTTTTACTACTACCCCGTACATTGACAAAGACAAGTAGGGTCACTCGCCGTGCCGACTTTGATGTGAGTTCACAAACGCGAGCCGCCTCGATATGAGAGGGGTTCCCTTCGTGCGGTCTCGTTTCTTACAGGAAATCCGACTGTGGGATATTGTCGACGTCAACGGTAGACGTTCGCTTTACTTATACGGGGGTCAATAGGAATGATTTCTATAGTATAGAAAGAATATAATTTATTATTCAATAAACCATTCAACACAATAACTGCAGATGCAGCTACTGGGGTGGCAAATAACTTAAGGAGTATTATAGATCATGTTTTGTCAGATCGATGTAGTAACTTGAAATTCAAGTAGTAAAGTAACAGTAACAGCCTGGTCATTCATAATTTGTTGTCAATAACCTTAGGTGTAAACATGAAAGTACTTGCGACAAAATATAGGAAAGAAGTAAACAGAATAGATCATGAAAATTAATCTCAAAATTTGGAAAGAATATTCAAACTACAGAAGTTCAATCATTTCAGAAACTAATTGACTTAATCACTTCTTGTAAAAAAGATTCGGAGTTCAAAAAAACGTATAAGATACGTGAAAATAACAACTGGATAAATCAAGAAATTCTCGAAATGGTTGAAAACCGAGTCAAAATTTATAAACAAAAAGTTTAAGAACCGGGAAACACGAATTTGGAAAATGAATTTAAAAAACTTAAGAATTAAGTAGGCACAAATATAAAAAACAATGGGGTCATATACAGAGCATGTCACCGCCATTTTTTGGTGAAATACGCGCAAAACGCTCAATAACACACAAACGCTACTTATTTAGATACCCTGGTACATCCGACCGATTGTATCCCGTGCAGCGTGTCGCGTGTTAGGTGGTGTTAGGTGGTGTTAGGTGGTGTTAAGCGGACTGACCCTGTAAACCACAGCTGTTAGCGTTCGGCTACTGCTCGAGATCGCCGGGTGCCAGAATCCGTCAGCTTGCCTAGTATTCGAGAGCACAGCTGGAAAGACCACATTGGGGGCGGAGCTTAGAGTGACCCTACTTGTCTACTTGTCGACTGATGCCAAATGTAGGAGGGCCCAGTAGCAACAAAAGGGCACTACTGTGCCAGGTTGTACAGTCGGTCGTCCTATACGGAGCTCCTGTGTGGTGTAAAGCCACGAAAAGGAAAAGGTATCAGAAGGTCTTAGACAGCTTGCAAAGAAAGTCTCTGCTGAGGGTGGCCAGTGCTTATCGCACGGTATCCACAAGAGCCTTGCAAGTTATAACGGCGATACCACCATTATACTTGCTGGCCGAAGAGAGGACACTGATCCGCCATGGTCAAGTAGGCAATGCTATAAGCCGCGCTGAAGCTAAAAGGCTGACAGCAAGTAAGTGGCAAAGCATATGGAACGAGACCACTGATGTTGGGCAGTGGACGAAACGACTAATACCGTCGATAAAAGAATGGGCGGAATGCAGTCATCGGCAGACGTCCTATTTCCTAACGCAGGCGCTGTCTGGGCACGGGCCTTTTCGAGTGTATAGGAAACGGATAGGACGGGTGATGGACGAAAGATGCTTGCACTGCGAGGCGGAAGATACGGCCGAGCATGCCCTGTTTCTGTGCGATCGATGGGGGGCGTACAGACAGGAGGCAAGTCAAAAACTGGATGGGGAGCTGACTCCAGAGACTATGGTCCCGCTTATGTTGTCCAGCGTAGAGGCATGGAACACCATACATGAGATGGTCAATAAAATACTCTCTGTAAAGGAGAAAGAGGAGCGGCTTCAAGGATAAATGAGGACTGGAAGTTATTCATAAATGTATTTTAATCATTGCCTCATCTTGCACTGCGAAGAATATCGTTCACGATGATGCCCGGTGCAGATGGAGATATAACATCAGAGGTAAGGAAGAGGGAACGGGTTTTAGCCGGTCGGGCCGTGATGACATGTCGGATGGACGTGGTTGCGTCCATTGGACATGTGATCAGAGGACTCAAGCTGGTTCAACGTCGGGCGGGCAGACTCTCTCTCACACTTCCGAGTGTGCGAGTGTTTTCTGTCCTTGCGATCAAGCCGATTTCCTAAACCCTCTATAATAAAAAAAAAAAAAAACTTGTCTTTGTTAATGTACAGTGACTACTATCAGGAGAAAAGCGGGTCCTTTTCACGATGTGCGGCGAACTACGGATACAAACAGAGAAGAGCGACAAGGTGGCGAGGTGAGGGGCAAGCGGCAAGAGTAGCGACATTGGGCGAGGGTTGGGTATATAGTAGAGAGAGAATGAAAAAAATTAAAAAGGCATTTTAACAAGGTGTTTGACACTTTAACATGTCAATATACAGGGTGGTTTTTTATAGCGGCTCGGTCGATAACTCCACTGCTGTAGAAGATATCGAAAAAAGTTGTAGCCACTGATATGCTCCTTGCTCAGATAATATTTAGATTTATACAGGGTGATCCATAACTACGTGGTGATGCAAAGAAGCATTTTTTAAAATGAAACACCCCATATATTATTCCATATTTAAATTCTACTAATGATTTCTGTTCTTCCAATAGAGGGTGTTGTTACATTGTACAGGGTATTTTAAAAGTTATGACCATTTCTATATCCAAGTGGCTGTCAAATGAGCGTACCGTATATCAAAAATTGATGGATCAAAAATCATTTTTTTACACGGATGAATACAAATTATTCTCTTGTTTTAAAATCGGCTATAAAAAACCCGCGGCCCATATTCGTATACAGGGTGATGTAGAATGCAAATTCTAGATTTTCTCTCTTTTTTGAGTGTAACCCACAATATTTTATAATACCAACAAATTGCTTTTAATATGCCCTTTCATCTTTGTATAACACTTGTTATGGCTGCATTCATTAGTATCTGAGATATTTCGATTTCTCTAGAAATTTTGAACATACCTTCTATTTGTTTACTAAAATTTATTTATTTTGGGGAAAATACTATCAAATTTTATTTTTGCTTAACAAACAACTGAAATATAAGGCCACAATAGTACTTGATCAAGTGAAAAAACACTGAATTAACGAGATATTTTAGGTCAAGTGTGCTGAGAAAACAACTTTATAGACGTCATGCATAATTATCAAGCAGACCTATCAGGTAGGCTATGAAATATTAAACGACACAGTCCAAATAAAACGATTCTTCAATCTTTCAAACGCATTAGTTTAGAGTGCCTCCGTTCTGGATATTGCTGTTCATAGTTGATACATTCTAGAGGCAAGTAGGAAATTTCTCAAAGATTCTCCTGAATAACCTCAATGGAAAAATTAAATTTTAAAGATCGTTCTTCACACATTACGAAATTATAGAACAGGTCATCAAAACTGTCAACTTTCCAAAGCTTACTTGATAAATCTGCTTGATAATTATGCATCACGCCTACAAAATTGTTTTCTCAGCGTACTTTACTTTATTGTCTCGATGATTCAGGGTTTTGACTTAATGAAATACTATCATGACCTTATAATTCAGTTGTTTGTTAAATGAAAGACAAATTTGATAGTCATTTTGCAAAATAAATAAATTTCAGTACACAAATAGAAGTTATATTTTAAATTTACCGAAGAACTGAAATATCTTATGGAGATAGGTACAACAAGTGCTATACAAAAATGAAAGAGCATACTAAAGACAATTGGTATAATAAAATATTGGAGGTTATGTTGAAGAAAAAAGAAAAAATCTGGATTTAGCATTCTATATTGCCCTGTATACGAATACGTGTCGCGGGCTTTTCTTATAGCCTATTTTAAAACAAGGGTATATTTTTAATCTTTCCGTGTAAAAAAATGATTTTTAATTCATTAATTTTTGATATACAGTATGTTTGTTTGACAGCGATTTGGATATAAAAATGGTCATAACTTTTGAAATACTCTTTATAATGTTATAGTACCTTATATTGTGAGAACAGAAATTATTAGCAGAAACTAAAAATGGGGTAATATAGTTAAAAAAATATATGTTTGCATCACCACGTAGTTATGGATCAATCTGTAAGAATCTAAGTATTTTCTGAGCAGGGAACATATCCGTGGCTACAACTTTTATGTACAACTTTTTTCGCTATCTTCTATAGTAGTGGAGTTATCGACCAAGCCGATACTAAAAACTCACCCTGTATAGAACTATTTATTATAAATAATTTTCTGTTGCTGAAATGTGCGCAGATGAATTTTGGTTGTTGGAAAATACAATAATGCGCTTCGTACTGGTGACAAGTAGGCAATTATTTAAAATAAGTTTCAGAAGAAGAGTGTTCATCCTAAATCCTTATACAGGGTGGCCAACCGGGTGACGATAATATTTTTTTTTTAGATAGCCCGTACCGAGACCTATCCAAAACACCCTCATGTATGTGTACCGATTATTGATAGTTTTCGATTTATGATTTTTTTTTTTAAAAACTTAGAGATTTTCCTGTTTTTCCAAGAAATCGTCAAAAACAAAAACATAAATGCTATTTGGCTTTTATTTTTTTCAGCAACTAAATGCAGTATTAAGCCTATTTTAATATCCAATAAAGAGAACGTGTACATCCGAACAATAATTAAGTACATTTTGGGCCCAAAGTTTAAAATCTCTGTTTTTAGTCAGGAGACCAAAACCTTCAATATAAAATTAAAAATACTTATGAATGGTTCTGGAGCTCCAATCTAATCTTAAAAACTCTGCAAGACATTGCACATTCAAAATAATAATGAAAAAATAGCACTTATGGGGGCATTTTGCGCAGTACATGACTATTAAAGGTAAAAAGGTGATAATTCATGAATTTCCAAAATGATTTAAAAAACTATTATTTTACGTTATTATGACAAATTAAAGAAAAAAAACTCATAACAACTAATAAACATGATAATAATTGATGTTTTAATCACTTTTAATAAAAAAATTATTACCTGTGCTTTTTGCTGTGTACTATTGAATTTCTGCTGAATTAAGTTGCCTGGAAAGTTAACAAAGGAAAAGAATAATAAAATAACAATCTGACTTTTAATTCCATGGCGGAATTACCTGGGAAGCGTTATCGTAGCATACGCCATTCCTTTTACTTCCCACACCGATAGGTGAGGGGAAGATCGTGATCGTGAAAATTTTCGATTTTGATATAATAGGTTTTTTGGGCGTTTTATAATGTCTACATAACGACAATCCGCGTCACTCATTTCCGTCGTTCTGTCTGTCGGTCTGCCTGTCGGTCTGTCTGTCGGTCTGCCTGTCGGTCTGTCTGCCTCTACGCGTTTTTCTAGCCTCGTAATCTCACTAAACGCTGCATGGGCTGTGATGAAATTTGGGCAGCAATATGCTGTGAAGTTTTAGTAGGCAATTTCAAATATTCCTCAAACTTTGTTTTTAGGCGTTTTACAGGTTCTTGATCATTTTCTGCGTTTTTTTTTAGGTGGGGGTGGAATTTGGGTGTTTGGGGGATGGGGGGTTAAAAAACTGAAAAACTTGTTGTGTTCATGATAGGCTGTCTACTGAGCTGTCAAGGAAGACCTAGCGATATAAATCACCTTTTTAGGTCCATCCGAACATTGCCTTGCCTATTACCCAAAATTAATTAACACAACTGCGCTTCGCCGACATGAGCTCGCAAATGCTACTCTGAAAGAAATGGATAGCGTATGCGCTTCCCAGGTAATTCTGCCATCAAATTGGAAGTCAGATTGTTGTTTATTATTCCTTTCCTTTGTTAACTTTCCATACAACTTAATTTAGCAGAAGTTCAATAGACATAGTAAAAACACTTCAAAAATCACAATTTGGGTATTAGCTTTTTTATTAGGACTCATCAAAACATCAATGATTCTCGGGTTTATTAGTTGTTACTAGTTTTTTTTTCTTTAATTTGTCATAACAAAGCAAAATAATAGTTTTTTAAATCATTTTGGAAATTCGTGAATTATCACCATTTTACCTTTAACACTCACGTACGGCGCAAAATGTCCCCATAAGTGCTACTTTTTCATTCTTATTTTGAAAGTGCAATGTCTTTCAAAGTTTTTAAGATTAGTTTGAAGCTCCAGAACCAGACATAAGTACTTTTAATCTTATTTTGAAGGTTTCGGTCTCCTGTCTAAAAACAGAGATTTCAAACTTTGGCCCCAAAATGTACTTAATTATTGTTCGGATGTACAGGTTCTCTTTATTGAATGTTAAAATAGGCTTAATACTGAGTATAATTGCAGAAAAAAATAAAAGCCAAAAAGCATTCTTGTTTTTTTTTTTGATGATTTCTTGGAAAAACTGGAAAATCTCTAAGTTTTCAAAAAAAAGATCATAACTCGAAAACTACCAATAATCGGTACACATACATGGGGGTGTTTTGGATAAGTCTCGGTACGGGCTACCTAAAAAAAAATTATTATCGTCACCCGATTGGCCACCCTATAGAATGTACAGTTCCGGATAGATACACATGTTCTTGGAGTAGTATTCGTTGTCGAAGTGAACCTGTTTAGCACAGAACCAATGCCGTGGACCCTGATCTGCGATTCAGGGGCTTTGATCTCTTTTATGGTTTGTGGAATGGATCGGTGTGACAACGTTGAACCTGTACATCTCTAATAAACGCTTTTAACTCGCGGTAAATAACTCCTGAATAGGTGCCGCTCCAAATTGCTGCGAGCAGTATCTCGCCGCTTGCCTCTTACCTCGCCGCTCTACTATACTCGTACCCTTACTGACGTTATAGTCATGATTAGTAAATAAAATGTGGATCTAAAAGATTGGTCCTTTTTAATGATGTTGCTACTTTTATGCGAATTGACGACAATACTTTCAAGTATGCCCCTCTTATATTGATATTGAAAACTCTATGTATCACACATGTGACTTAATGTGAACCGTTTAGGTGTAAATCGCCATTTTCGGTATAAGTCGATATCAGAAGAAAATGACTATCGCTGAGACCAGTTCGTCTCTATTTTTCCGCTAAGTTAGTTGCTATCTTCTATCTGAAAAGGTTTTTGTTTATAATCCAATGTCTGCTAGGTTGCATATAGGTAGAAAATTTGAAAGATACCGATTCGATTGAAAATTTGAAATTAAACGAAATCTACCAGATATTGATATTCACAACCTGATACCATTAGAAAGTCGATCAAATTTTACATTTAATCGTACAAAAATTGGCATTCCCTTTTGAAAAAATCAAGTTATACCTATTTGAAGTTTCTTTGGATAATCGACCGATTTCTCCAAACACAAACGTAATTCAAATTTGACCGTCTAACCTAAGTTAACCCATTTCATACTTAGTAATGCGGCAAAGTCACACTATTCTAAATTTTATAATCTCTAAGATATTATTCAATGTTTTCCTAATATCTGTACAGAAAATGGCGACTCACACCTAAATGGTTCGCTTTAAGTCCCATGTGTGATGCATAAGGTCACACTAGAATTCATCAAGGAATCTGAATGTGCAATAATTTATATTTAAAAATACAACTTTGATAGGTTTTGTGTTTTGGGGACACCCTGCATAACATGAATATATTTTTAAAATGTAGCTTTAATGGGTATCTGTCCAGCCTTATTTTTTTTCACCAAATACTTTAGCCGTAATGCTCCGTCGAATAACGTGAATAATTCGGTACAATTATTACTGAGTAGTGTGAGCTGTTTGGTAGAATTTATATTTTCAACCCCCTGGTGAGCGAATTCTGTAAAAATTTTTGAACAACCTCGATAAATTTTAATGGCACATTTAATAGTTATCAGACTACCATTCCCCTGGTCCCGTAAGTAACTCAACGAATTGCTGTTAAATCAGCATGGGAGTTGCTTTCTAGCTCAACTTTGCCACAATGATGCTGCATTCTACACACCATTTAAACAAAAAATAGACACGTATTTTTTCTATTCAGACAGCATTCCTCATTTGCCCGGTATCTTTTAAAGGAGTGATACACGTACGAGCAAGTACGCGTACTTATGGCTCGATGACCTTTTTCGCCTATGTGTCGCCGTAAGTAAGCGTACTTTAAAACCGTCGCGCAAAAAACCGTGTACTTAAAGATCGTACGTGTGTCACCCACTTTAGGGTGAGACTCGGTTTTGTTGTAGGAGTTTTTCACTACAATTGCGTGGCAGATATACAGAAAACAGATGTTAGGTAAATATTTTCCTTATATAAGTTTGGAACGGCAAAGACACGTGAAAGAATCTCTAGTATATTTTGTAGTGAGTACTCATTAATGCTGTTTACAGATCACACATAATTCCAAAACAATGGCTTCTTTCAGCATTTGTAGCCATCCCGAAAAAGCCAAACGCCAGAGAATGCAGCGATCATTGAACCATAAGCCTTATCTGTCACATTCTGAAGACATTTCTTAAAATAATATAAGTATACATAGTAAGCTTGAAGAAGATATCAGTGAAAGCCAATTTGGGTTCAGAAATGCATTGGGGGCAGGGCAAGCTTTACTTGCCCTAAATGTTTTAATACAGAAGTGTCTAGATGTGAACCAAGATCTTTTCGTATGTTTTGTTGTATGGATTACAATAAAACGTTTGATTAGCATCTGAATAGCGTATTGATTTCAACGACATGCGAATTATCAGCAACCTGTATTATAATGAAAGAGCTGTTCTTAGATATGGCGAGAAAACTTCAGACGAGATAACAACCGAAAGAAGAGTAAGACAGGGATGTGTACTCTCTCCAATACTTTTCAACCTTTATTCAGAGAAAATTATGCAAAAGGCTATATCTGTAGAAACTGCGGGAATAAAGATCGTAAACAACAGTGAGGAATCAGGTCTTTCACTTAACATCAAAAAGACAAAATTCATGATAATCAGCAAAACAAATATCCTGGGAAGATTATATGTTCGCAATAAGGCAGTGGAGAGGATGAAGGGTACAAAGACCTGGGTACCATTTTGACCGAGACTGGAGGACACTTTCGAGAAATAAGATTAAGAGTGGGTCAAGCTAGAGCTGCGTTCACAAATATGCGGAGAGTATTCTGCTCTAGAGATCTGAAAATTAAACTTAAGGTCAGATTGGCGAGATGTTACGTTTTCTCGATCCTTCTCTATGGGATGGAGTCGTGGACAGCTAATAAAGTTGATCTGAGGGGACTTAAGGCTTTCGAGATGTGGGCGTATAGACGCATTCTCAGGGTTTCTTGGACGGAAGGGGTCACAAATATTGGAATCTTTAGGTGTACGGATAAGAAAACAAAAATAGTAGAAACTGTCAGAAGGGGGAAACTTTCTTACCCGGTTCACGTTTTGCGTGGAGAAAGATACCACATTCTACAACTGATAATACAAGGAAAAAGAAGTGCGGGAAGAAGGCTGACTTCGTGGCTGAAAAACTTGAGAGAATGGTGTCATTGTACAGGGTGTCCCATTTTGGGCACTTTTACGGGGTATCTCGGTTATTTTAGAAGATAGAGAGTTGCGGTTTTCGCGACAGTGTGCTAGTTTCTTGTGAAACTAAAGATGCCGTCAACAAAATTATCATGGTCCTTCTGGTTTTTGAGATACAGGGTGAAATCGAAAACTATCGATTTTGGGACCACCCTCGTATTTCAGTTGTATTTTATTTTATTGAAAAGTTTAAAAAAGGTTCATATAGGATTTGTGCTGTAGAATCGAGCAGCTTTATTCGATTTCTTCTCACTCTAACCATTTTTTAGTTATGAAGCAAACATATATTTTTTCAAATGGAACAACCTGTATATTATTTTTGGAGTCAATCGGAGATAATTCAAGCTTTTCAAAAACATATATTAGTATTAAGTTGTTTTAAAAATTATGCTCAAAATCTGATTTATCCAATTTTTACTTTATTTGTAGCAGTAGGCCATGGTTAATCAACTATAAATAATAATCATCTAAGCAGTTATTACTCTACAAGAGACTTCCTACTCAAATTCGAAAAAACATAATCAAATTACATTTTTTAGATAATAATGTCTCGTGAAGATGATGAATGTTCTGTTATTATAATATTGAGTAGACAGTGTGCTATGACTCATCTATTAGAAACAAAAAACCAAATCTGTAAAAAACTTGCAAGACTGTCAGCTTTTAATTATATTTTTTATTAAATATAGCTTTGTTCTTTCTGTGTTTTCATGTTAATTATTGTCAATTTTCTATAATAATGGCAGCTTAGATACTTAGGGATACAGCAACCGTTTTCGGACATATTTGCTAGTCTAAAAATAAATATAGTTAGGTACGGATCCTTCAACCACGTCCTAAAACTTGTTTCAAGGAGAATAGGGAGTAAAGGGAAACAAACGTATTAGGTTACATAGAAGCAATGCATTCATCATCTTGTAAGCACAAAGAAGAAGCTGTAGGGGTACAAAAATCAACTGCAGAAATTATCCTAAAAAATACAATTACCATCCATACAAGTTTAAGATACTTCAACATTTGCATAGGATACAAGTTTGGGAATTTTTAAGCCATAACACAAAGGAGGCCAATATTTCTTTTAAAAGCCATTAAAAGAATAAGAAATTGTGCCAGATTTGCATTAGAGAAAATAGTCTCCAACTTAAACCAACATCTCTAAAAGCTCCTCGATGTTTTTTGTTTCTATTTTGATTCAAATTCAAATTTGATAGTGTGTTGATATTCTTTAGATATAATGTTGCTTGGTTTTAAGTTATGTAATACAATAAGTAATATTTACTGCACATTACCACAAATAGTAGTTAATAGTGTATGAAATACAATTAAATAATCGAGTTTAAAAGTATCGAGTATCTTGTATCTTAGTAATTGTTTACTTGGATATCGTTTTTAATAGATTAGTCATGGCCTACTGCTACAAATAATGTAAAAAATGAAACTTTGAACTTAGTTTTCGGAAAAAATTCATACTAATATATATTTTTGAAAAGCTTGAATTATTTCCGATTGACGTAAAAAATAATATGTTTGCTTAATAACTAAAAAATGGTTAGAGCAAGAAAAAATCAAACTACACTACTGGATCCTACAGAAAAAATTCTATGAGACCCTTTATTAAACTTTTCTATAAGTTAAAAGGCAACCGAGATACGAGGGTGGTCTCAAAGTCGATAGTTTTGGATTTCACCCTGTGTCTCAAAAACCAAGAGGCCCATGATAATTTTGTTGACGGCATCTTTAATCTCACAAAAAGTAGTACAGTGTTGCGAAAACCGCAACTCTCTTTCTTCAAAAATAATCGAGATACCCCGTAAAAGTGCCCAAAATGGGACACCCTGTACATCGACAGAATCACTCCGAGCAGCCGCATCTAAAGCAAGAATCACCATGATAACAGCCAACCTTCTTATAGGAGATGGCACTTAAAGTAGAAGACTCATTAAGCTGGCAGTCTATCGGAATGCATATCAGACATTATTGTATCCGCAGTGTGGTGCTGTTTATATAATTGAAATCAGTACGTACCCATACCACTGTGTGCTGTTGAAGTATTCATTCCAGAGTTCTTCAGTATCTCTATGAGCTCGAAGCGAAAGGCAGATATGTCCTGCTTGATCTCGTTGACGTCATCTTCAGTGACCCCTTGGTTTTCTGCTTTACGCTGCTCCACTGTCACGTATCTTCGTACCAAGTTACGCATTATACCCTATTTTACAATGAATTCAAGATGTTAAAAATTCACTAGCGTGTTTACTAAATAGAATATATATTAAAATTCAGACAACTCTATTACAAATATAGTAGTATAGGGTTGTCTGCAAAAATCTATTCATATCTGTTCGATAAGGTTTGCCAGAGATTTTAGTGAAAAAATTGGAGAATTGGAGTGAGCAAGATATGTGACGGAGGAGCACTAGGCGCAGTATTTGATGTGATAGCAAAAGACATGATTTGGAGCGAATAGTTGTCTTAGTAAACACGTTGTTGTGACATTGTTAACTGCCAAAATAATTTGAAATGACGGGAAAGAAACTGTGTACTCTGATTTTGATATCTCTTTCTACGTACTGCATGTAAACATATTTAATAAACAAGTTTTTATAAAAAGTTGTATCTAATTAAATAGAATTACAATTTTCCCACTAAGTATGTATTAATAAATCATTTTTATAAAAACTTTTTTTGCTTTTTTTAACGTTTTCATCCAGTTTTGAAACTGCACAGGCAACATATTCAAAAAAACACAGCGTCTGGGCTAGCTTAAAATATAAATTGTAAATAATATAATATATCGTCTTACGGCTGCGTTTTGATGGGACTAGTTTAGCAAGATGCAATTGAATAAAAATTATTACGACCCCTACTACCCACAATTAACTAAGGAAACAGAATGGGGGATTGTTAGTTCATATTTGTATTATTTACTGACTTACTGACTAGTGGATCTAGCAACATTATTAGTGAAATCGCTCCTCAGGACCCAAACCCATATTTACCTGATATCGGAAGTCTCTTTCACTAGCCTGCTTCACCTTCCTCTGAAATTAAAAGGAAAATATTAATTCTATTCAGTGAAGCAAATTTCCGTCTGCAATAACAGTTACACAGGATATCTGGAATTAGTTCGTTCAAACACAGAACCGAACTCTGACAAGAGCACAGTTGTGAGAATATTCTTTCAAAAGAAAAGTGACACAGCCTAACATACAAACATTATGAATAGGTCACCCGTATCAATTGTATATAACAATTTTAGTCGTATATGTAGTAGTTGTGAGATCAACTTCTCCACATTCTCAGATAAGCTATCATATAGTGTTTTCTTTTTGATACATAACTTTTCTCTTTCTTTATTTTTTATTTTATATTAGCTAATTTACTTTGTTCATGTTTTTTTTGGTTTATCCTGTTATTGGGTGCGTGCACCTGTTGAATATTGATAAAGATCTATTCTATGCTATTCTATGTGTTATTTTGCAGGAGATGGCATTTAGAGGATGTCTATCACTTTATGCTCACCAACGAAAAAGGTTTGATAATTCGAAACTACTTCTGGTTAAAAATGTTTCGGTTCCGCTTCTTTTTACATCAAAAAATAAATTTACCGGCTTTTTAGGCCACTTTTCTCGAAAGAATCTACAGAAATCGTGTTTTACTTCCCACCCCGATAGGTGAGGAGAGTATTGTGATCGCGAAAATTTTCGATTTTGAGGTAATACGCTTTTTGGGTGTTTTATGATGTTTATGTCTATCTGTCGGTCTGTCTGTCTGTCTGTTGGCATCCTTCTAGCCTCGTAATCCCAGTAATTGCTACATGGATTGTGATGAAATTTGGGAAGTGATGTGCTGTGGGGTTGTAGTAGGTAATGTACCTATAATTTTGAAAATCGATGCATGGGCGGCGGAGCAATTAGCAAAAAACAAAAAATTTCAAATATTCCCAACTTCGTTTTTGGGTGTTTTAGGGATTCTTGATAGTTTTCTACTTTTTTTCGATAGGGGTAGATTTGGGGTGGTTGGGGGGTGGGGGCGTTGTAAAACTGAAAAATTTGTTGTATTCATAATATGCTGTCCATTGACCTGCGAAAGAAGGACTTAGCGGCATAATACAATTGTTTAGGTTCATCCGAACATTGCCTTGCCTATTACAGAAACCAAGGGACTTCGATTTTTTTGGTCGGGCTGGCGATGATTTGGTTGCAAGGGGATCTCAGACTATAGCTCCGTGCTATGGGAAAATAATAAACTGGTATCACCGTAATTTGTGAGAAATAATAAGTGAATCAACTTGACTTAATTTTTTATCTGGTGATCCCAGCAACTATGGTCAACACTTTGTTAGTGGTGACTTTCAGCTTTGCAATATGGTAGTAAGGAAATTTTGTCAATTCTTTTGACTTTCATCAAATGATAGTGAAACCCAAAGGTGCCACCGGATTTGTAATCAGCACCTTCAAATTATACAAAAAACGAGGTGTGCTCTTAATAGAAAGCCAAATAAAGATTTTTGATTTTTTAAATAAGCCTACAGGTCTGAAAGATCTGAAATATTTGTCCTTCGTCAAACGATACTGGAACTCAAAGCTACGACCGGATTTGTAATTAGCATCCTCAGGTTATACAAAATACGAGGCTTCATCTTAATACAAAGATAAAGGCAAACCTGAGGATCTGAAGGATCTGAAATTTTAGATTTTCATCACATGAGACCCAAACTCAAAACTGCAACCGGATTTGTAATCAGCGCGCTCAAATTATTATAAATACGAGGTTTCATCTTAATGGAAAGCCAAATAATGATTCTTTAATTTTCTTATACATCCTGGTATGTATGATTCACATACAGTAACTCAAAACTACAACCGGATATGTAATTAGCACTATCAAATTATCCAAAATACGAGGTTTCATCTTGATAGAAATCCAAATAAAGATTTTTTATTTTTGAGAGCTCTCATTATAATCAGGGTTTTGTCGTTCAGTCTAAACTATTTATCATTTCATGTAAATTATGATTATTGTGGTTTGAACGCACAAAGGACAAGGATATCGTGTGACTTAAAAATTGCAACACCCAGTAAATGTTAATATATTTTATCAATATTCAGAGAATGTATTGGGATGAATGTGAATATCACTCAGTATATTTAATTCCAAAATTTAAGTTGCAAGCTCGGGAGCAAATTAATAAATCTCAGAAATTTGTTGTAGAACCTCGATCAGCCCCTGCCTGTCAATCGGATGGACGCAGTATAATGGCGTGTATGCTTTTCAGCGATATGAGAATATGGTAGTAAAGCTAGATTAATAAAAATCATATAACTGTGAGCATAAATGGGATTTGTCCGCCTTCAATGCCTAGCTAATGCGAATTGAGATTTTATTCATTTGTTTTATGGAGTCTGATTGGTCAGAATGGGTGTTTGTTTTCAATATTCACTGTTTTGTTGTTTGTATTAGTTTATTCGAATTGCCCTAATGTGGCAATGTGCATGTGAATCATATATACCAGGATATATATATAAGAAAATTGAAAAATCATCATTTGGCTTTCTATTAAGATGAAAACGTATTAATAATAATTTGAGCGCGCTGATTACAAATCCGCAGTTTTGAGTTTCAGTGTCATTTGAAGAAGATGAAAAATTTCAGATCTTTCAGATCCTTAGGTTTGCCTAAAAAATCAAAAACCCTTGTATGTATTTCTAATAAGATAAAACCTCGTATTTTGGATAACTTGAAGATGCTAATTACAAATCCGGTCGTAGATTTGAGTTCCAGTATCGTTTGACGCAGGACAAACATTTCAGATCTTTCAGACCTGTAGGCTTATTTAAAAAATCCAAAATCTGTATGTTGCTTTCTATTAAGAGCACACCTTGTATTTTGAATAATTTGAAGGTGCTGCTTACAAATGCGATGGCACCTTTGGGTTTCACTATCGTTTGATGAAAGTCAAAAAAAATTTCAGATCTGCAGGTTTACTTCAAGAATCCAAAATCATTATTTGTCTTTCTATCGAAATGAAACCTCGTGTTTCAAATAATTTGAGGGTGCTGATTACAAATCTGTTCGCCGTTTTAAGTTTAGGTCTCATTTGATGAAAATCTAAAATTTCAGATCCTTCAGATCCTCAGGTTTGCCAAAAAAATCTTCTTTGTTTCTTTATCTTTGTATTAAGATGAAACCTCGTATTTTGTGTAACTTGAGAATGTTGATTACATATCTGATTGCAGTTTTGAGTTTCAGCCTTGTTTGATATATCGAAAAATTTAGATATGTGAGATCCTCGTGTTTGCGTAAATAATCGAAAATCTTTATTGGGCTTTCCATTGAGGTAAAACATCGTGTTTTAGATACCTTGAGAGTGCTGACCATAAATTTGGTCGCAGTTTTGAGTGCCCGACCTTGTTTGATCAAAATCTCAAATTTCGAACCCTTTAGGTCCTCAGGTTTGCTTAAAAAATCGAAATTCTTGATTTGTCTGTCTATTAAGGTGAAACCTTGTGTTTCCAATAATTTGAGGGTGCTGATTAAAAATTCTGTCGCAGCTCAGAGTTTCAGGTTTGACGGAAGACAAAAATTTCAGATCTTTCAGACCTGCAAGCTAGCTTAAAAAATAAAAAATGTTTATTTGGCTTTCTATCAAGGCGAAACCTCGTGTTTTGGATAATTTGAGAGTGTTAATTACATATCCGGTTGTAGTTTTGAGTTTCAGTCTTGTTTGACGAAAATCAAAAAAATTCAGATCTTACAGATGCTCACTTTGTTTAAAAAATCGAAAATGCTTATTTTGCTTTCTATCAATATAAACGTGTTTTCATCGATTGACTTAAAATTTGCATTCTTTCAAATCCCCTTAGATGAGAAATCAAGACCGAAAACTGCTTTGCTGTTAGAGGACGAGGACTTTTTGAATTTTGTGTCATACCCTTTGGATTATCATGTTCCGCTCAGAGCATATGTCGTTTGATGGACATCGTTATTGGTCCAGCATTAGAACCTTATGTTTTCTATTACCTTGATGACATTGTGATTGCTACACCAGATTTTGATTTACATTTAGACATTTTGAGAAAACTTTTTGAAAGATTGAAACAGGCTGGTCTTACAGTTAACTTTGACAAGTGTGAATTTTGCCGACCGTCATTGAAATTTCTTGGTTTTGTTGTTGATGAGAAAGGCCTTCGTACAGAAGACCACTACCCAAGTTAGACGTTTGATTGGTTTAGTTGGCTACTACCGACGTTTTCTGAAAGATTTTGCCCCAATCTGTAGTCCCATTTATGACCTTTTGAAAGGACGCAAAAAGGGTCAAAGCATTGAATGGACAGAGGAAGCTGATCGTGCTTTGGCTCAGATTAAGGAGAGCTAACAACTGCTCCAGCTTCACCTGACTTTTCAAAACCTTTTATCTTATATTGTGATGCTTCAGATACCGGAGTTGGTTCTGTACTATATCAGGAAACTGATGGCATAAAGCATCTCATAGCGTATGCTAGTAAGACCCTGAATAAGTGTCAGAGGAAATACACCGTAACTGAAAAAGAGCTGTACAGCATCATTGTTGTCATTGAAAAGTTTAGGGGATACTTTGAGGGCACACATTTTACCGTGATATCTGATCACGCCGCATTGATCTGGTTAAACAACATGAATAATCCTAGTGGTAGACTAGCCCGTTGGGCCGTCAAACTTTCTCAATTTGATTTTACAACAGTGCACAGAAAAGGATCGCAAAATGTAGTAGCTGATGCCTTATTTCGGTCGTGTTTTCGATAATTTGAGAGTGTTGATCACAAATCCGGTCGCAGTTCTAAATGTCAGCCTCATCTGAGGAAAATCAAGAATTTCAGATCTTTCAGATCATCAGGTTTGCCTAAGAAATATTTATTTGGCTTTCTATTAATATGAAACTTCGTGTTTTGTATGATCTGAGGGTGCGGATTACAAACCCGATCCACAGTTTTGAATTTAAGATTATAGAGGACGGAATACGGAGTGATTACAAAATGCCATGTGTGTTCAATAAGGATTTTACATTAGCGTAAAGAAGTACAACAAGCGAAGAAGCAGTATTTTGACCGCAAATGTGATTACCTACTTTGGGGCATCATTTTTTTGGAAATTTTATGACACGGCTGAAGTATATACCTCTATTTTCTGTCAGTCTCAACTCCAATACCGATTTTGCAACCATAAGCTGGGATTTGGAAAATACTAACCTGATTGTAACGAAATTTCGCACGGTCTTACTATCTGTGCAAACTGAGATCAATAGTTTATAATTCAGAGGACAATAAGCAAAACAGGCCTACTGTCGCATAATGATCATCTATTCGTACTAACTACCTATATTTTACAGCTTTTAAATTAGTTTATAAGAAAGTTTCTGTGCGTATACTTTTTAAAGAAAAGCACTCTTATCAGCACCACTAGTTATGTTAACTAGAATTGAATTGGTATAGGGTGCAGTTGCCCATATTGAACTGTCTCCCAAATTGAACCTTTGCCGTTTTTTGTTACTTCCTGTAAAAGTTGGCAATGTTGCCATCGGGTATTCGACACCACATCTTCGACTTTCTTGCAACCCAGTTGATATTTAGATTAGGACAAGGTAATACAGATGTGTGAAGTGTTGAAAATTTCGACCACGCGCAATGTAATATTTTATAAACTTGGAGAATGCTTCAAATCTAACTAAAACAATGTTGCTTTGTTCTTTTATATTTATAATTTGTTTATTAGATACCCGTGTTTTACAGCGCTACCTAATAGCAGCATTGTCAAAAACTTATTTAAATATGGGGTTAATCTTGCTTTTGGAGCTAGACGCTCATATTGAACCATTTAACCCTCCATTAGTCGCGTGCACTCGAGTGACGAGTTTAGTCGGGTGGTCTATATACAGGGTGGCCAATCGGGTGACGATAATGATTTTTTTTTAGATAGCCCGTACCGAGACCTATCCAAAACACTCCCATGTATGTGTACCGATTATTGATAGTTTTCGAGCTATGATTTTGTTTTGGAAACTTAGAGATTTTCCAGTTTTCCCAAGAAATCGTCAAAATCAAAAACAAGAATGCTTTATGGATTTTATTTTTTTCTGCATTTATACTCAGTATTAAGCTTATTTTAATATCCAATAAAGAGAACCTGTACATCCGAACAATAATTAAGTACATTTTGGGCCCAAAGTTTGAAATCTCTGTTTTTAATCACGAGACCAAAACCTTCAAAATAAAACTAAAAATACTTATTCCTGGTTCAGGAGCTTCAGACTAATCTTAAAAACTTTGCAAGATATTGCAGTTTTGAAATAATAATGAAAAAGTATCACTCATGGGGACACTTTGCGCGTTACGTGAGAGTTAAAGGTAAAAAGGCGATAATTCACGAATTTCCAAAATGACTTAAAAAACTATTATTTTGCTTTATTATGACAATTTAAAGAAAAAAAACTCGTAACAACTAATAAACCCGATAATCATTGATGTTTTGATGACCTTTAATTAAAAAAAACTAATACCCAAATTGTGATTTTTGAAGTGTTTTTGCTATGTACTATTGAACTTCTGCCAAATTAAGTTGCATGGAAAGTTAACAAAGGAAAGGTATAATAAAACAATAATCTGACTTCCAATTTCATGGCAGAATTACCTGGGACGCGATGTCGTAGCATACGCCATCCCCTTCTTTCAGAGTAGCTTTTTGCTAGCTCATCTCGGCGAAGCGCAGTCGTGTTAATTAATTTTCGGTAATAGGCAAGGCAATGTTCGGATGGACCTAAAAAGGTGATTTATATCGCTAGGTCTTCCTTGACAAGTCAGTAGACAGCCTATCATGAATACAACAAGTTTTTCAGTTTTTCAACCTCCCACCCCCCAAACAGCAAAATTCCACCCCCACCCAAAAAAACGCAGAAAATGATCAAGAACCTCTAAAGCGCCTACAAACGAAGTTTGAGGAATATTTGAAATTTTTGTTTCAATTACTCCGCCGCCGCCAAATTTCATCACAATCCATGCAGCGGTTACTGAGATTACGAGGCTAGAAAAACGCGTACAGACAGACCGACAGACAGACCGACAGGCAGACCGACAGGCAGAACGACGGAAATGAGTGACGCGGATTTTCGCTATGTAGACGTCTTATAAAACACCCAAAAAAACTATTTCAAAATCGAAAATTTTCACGATCACAATCCTCCCCTCACCTATCGGTGTGGGAAGTAAAAGGGATGGCGTACGCTACGATAACGCTTCCCAGATAATTCCGCCATGGAATTAAAAGACAGATTGTTGTTTTATTATTCCTTTCCTTTGTTAACTTTCCATACAACTTAATTTAGCAGAAGTTCAATAGTACATAGCAAAAACACGTCAAAAATCACAATTTGGGTACCGAGTAGTTTTTTTTATTAAAAGTCATCAAAACATCAATGTTTATCGGGTTTGTTAGTTGTTACGATTTTTTTTATTTAATTTGTCATAATATAGCAAAATAATAGGTTTTTAAATCAGAACCAAGCAAAAGTATTTTTAATTTTATTTTGAAGGTTTTGATCTCCCGACTAAAAACAGAGATTTCAAACTTTGGGCCCAAAATGTACTTAATTATTGTTCGGATGTACAGGATCTCTTTATTGGATATTAAAATATGCTTAATACTGAGTATAACTGCTGAAAAAAATAAAAGCCAAAAAGCATTCTTGTTTTTGTTTTTGACGATTTCTTGGAAAAACTGGAAAGTTTTCAAAAAAAACTCGAAAACTATGAATAATCGGTACACATACATGGGAGTGTTTTGGATAGGTCTCGGTACGGGCTATCTAAAAAAAAATTATTATCGTCACCCCATTGGCCACCCTGTATGTAGCCCATTTTTTAGTTTTGATATCCTACTCAGAGTAGTTTTGTGAAAAACAATTTCTGCATATTAATTTAGTTTATTATTATTTTATTATATATTTATACAATTAAAATATTTACTCCAAAAGATAAACCTAAGGAGATTATAATAGAAACGCGCATGAACGTAGTTTTTATACCTTTATTTACATGTAGTCATTTAGTTACAGCTTATTATTTGTGCTTTTAGGTACAAGCGATAATTTTCACATTTCTTACATTAGAAACATATAGACGCAAATAAAAAATGAGAAACGCACAACTCTGATCAGTACTTTTTTAGAAAAAGTGGTACAAATTAATCGAGCTTTTTTCTACACATGCAATACACAGATCTCGGATGTATGCGTATTTATCGCAATTTGCACAAAACTTGCTTGCTGATTTGTCTTTGGCTCGAGGACAATATGAGCAACGTCCAACGAGATTTCTCGGTCGATTTTGAGGAGATCTAGGATACCTTTTCTCGGTTGCCAGAAGAGCCTGTGCTCGCCTTCTTGGTTGAACCGGTAATGTGTCAATCATAGATCTATATTCAATTTGTGGCTTAATGAGCTTCCATGCTATGTTTTACAAAAAGTTACATCTATTTATTTGTTCTTCAGGATGATTAGCCTCATAAACGCAAAGTGCATTTTTTCACTGATATTGATTAGGTCATAAAAGATGATCCAAATTTCAATAATGTTTTTTGCCAAATTTGTTTACCTTGACTAATGCTGTGGAAGCAGTATTATTTCAAGCGACTATGGATTAATTTACCGGCTAAACGAAAGAAATATGTCTCAAATATAACCACGGAGGAAGTTTTGGATGTCGCACAATATTATTTACGATTTCTGGGGGGAAGCCCCACCTAAGCTACCTTGTAGTTACAATAACACTAACCATGATGAAAATATATCTAAACAACTCTTAAACCTATATTTTTGGGAAAAAATCACAAATAGGAAACACTGCATTCCACGCTGAACTGTAACGCGTTTAGTCGCGTGGTCTACGATTGTAGACCAGCCGTATTTCGGCACTAATAGTCTTGCAATAAGCTCACTATAAATACAGCAGATCAACTGAACGCTTAGTTGGGAACATTGCCGAAAGGTACTGAAACGGACTCAACAGCCACCTGTGGGATAGGGGGTTGGTGCATATATAAATGCGCGTGGTCTGCCAATGTTGCCCACGCGACTTAACGAAGGGTTCAGAAACTTCTAATTGAGCCCCTGTTTAATTAAAGGCACTCTATATTTCTAACGCTCCTGAATCTGAACTTCCGTGATTCTGTAAGGAACGCAAGTTTGAAGACCACATTGAAATGATTCAGTGCCTGCACTGCCACCCTTGGTTTCGTTCGAAATGTGTTGATTTTGAACCAAAAAAGAAAATACTCATATGCAACTGTTCATCTCTTGCAGTACAGAAGTTTCTTACATATTTTGTTAGCAATTATTAGAACAAAAAATTATGATTTGGCACTTACCAACTTTTCTTAAACAGACATTTGTGTAGTTTAATTTGATTTGCTGAAAGTATTATCCCTACTTTATTAAGATCAGAGGGCAGGTTCAATTTAAGAAACCACGAGTTCAAATTGAGCACCTGGTTGCCTAAAATGAACCATGTGCAACACCATCTTAATTTTGCTTTTCTTTTGTGGTTCAGAAATACCGTACCACTACCATTATAAAACACTACCAAAGTTATTTAACTGTAGGGGTACATGTTATAATCAATGGTAGTGGTACCATACTTTAAGTACCTGTAGCTCTTTAGACCCCAAGTGTGCTAGTTTGTTGGAATGTTTTTCTCGGGGGGAATACAAAAAGTCACAAATATACAGGGTGTCCCATTAAAATTTTTGAATCGGACCTCACGTGACCAAAAACAAATACCTCATTGGGTGACAATAATAAGAAAAGATACTATATTTGCTCCAATTTACACCTCAATAACTATAATTCACTAATACTGCTCAGTTCCGATATACTGCTTGTCTTAATCGTCGTGGGACACCCTGTATAAAAATAATTTATGCCACTCAAAATATTCCTCAAGGTTGAGAGATTTGTTTTGTATTATAAATTTATTTTATTTTTTTAATCCCACACATGTACAAATGATTTTCAAAATTTGGTTCAATATGGGCAACCGCACCCTATTACTAGTAGTATACGTCGCAAATCCAGAGCGTTCTAATCAACTACAGTGTTCGAATTCTGTAGCACTTACATTAATTTATACGGTAGCAAAACAATACACATGATCATTCCCACAACGAAGTGAGACTATATGTACGTACTGGTGCTGCATTTCTAATCTAGGCGTTAATTAAAAATCATTTGGCAATTTTTAGGCATTTACACTCCGTAAATCTCGTTGGCCATGCATGGGTTTCCGCCTGTCCAGACCGTGCACCCCACAATGCGATGGCTTTATTGGCATTTAGCGTTGCGGTTACACCAGCTTGTCGACAAACGCATTTGACGGATCCTTGTTCATATCTGGAAAGCCTTTGATTTTACTTTTGACTCCTGGTTTCGTGATTGGCTGTTCAGAAACACAGAAATCCAGCATTCGTACAATCGTACAATTGAGTTTTTGAAATAAAAAAGGATTTTTGATTTTTTTGTGCAAGTGAAAAGATCATATGTAAGTTTTATAGCAAAACTATTTTTTTTGTCCTTTTTTCGCAGTGATTCAATAAAAAAATGACTTCCATGACAAAGGAGGAGTAAATTATTGGAATCGGTTCGTTTTCGCAAATTTTACCGAAATAAACGTGCGAGGTATCATATCCAAGGTAAAATCACTTCCTGACTCATTTTCTCAAGAAAATTGCTATATTATATTATTATTTTTCCGAGTAACCCCCACCACCCCCCACCATTAAATCATAAGTTTGCACCGAAAGTAGATCAAAAGATAGAGAACACAGACCTCTGTGTGACAGTAAAATTTGAAATTAGTTGGAGCATTTTTGTGACAGTTACTGCCATTTTAAAGTCTGAAAATTTGCTACTTTTTATGAATCTTTATTCCGCTATTTTGAAAATTTTGCGGCATGCGCAGTTGGGTTTTTGACATAGGAAAACGTGCTGTTTATTTTAGTAGTATTAGAATTTCATGCTATGACATTATTTTTTGAATTACCTCCACCCCCATCCCTTTTTCATCATCTCAGCGAGACCAAAAAACTACATTTTTGTTTACATTTTTCTTTCCAATGATAACCTTGGTATAGTGACCAGGTTTGAAGAAAATCGGAAAACTTTGGTCTTTTGATGTCCTTCTGTGTGTCTGTACGTCCGCGATTTCGTTCTCCAACGATTACTCAAAAACACCTCAACGCGATTGCTCCCAAATTTGACCAACTTGAATTAATCAAGGGCCTTTCGAGTTAAAAAGGTTTTGGTGCCGACCAGCCAATGGAGGGTGGAAAAGCGTTGGGGGTGCACAAAAAAATGTAAAACAGCATACAAATTTGATAGCACCAGGTGAAAGAGAATGCGTCTTTATGTCTAAACCGATATATCAAATGTTATTTTTTTCTGAAATGGGGGCTAAAAAAATAAATAACTTGAAATACTCAAACTCACTGTCATTAACTGCTGTATTTGTGCACTGATTTTTTTTATATTAGGCAGTGTAAATAACTTAACTGCCTCAAAATAATGTTACTATATTCGATTGTACTCTTAAGGGTTAAAGGGAGTGGAGGTTGCACAAAAAAATTGTCATATAACACATTGGTACATCTGATCCCACCAGTCAAAAGGCGACGTGTTCCTATGCTAGAAACGATAATCACATGTCGCTTGTTCCTCAAACTAGCGGCTGAAAAAATTGTACAGGGTGAAATGTACTAATGTATCAGTCAGTCTCTCGGAACACGCCGAGCAGGTGACATCAGCTTCTGAGGATGCCGACCACTTGTGTTGGCGAAACGTCAAGCAGCAAAGCGCGCCGACGCACATAGGGGCAAAAAGCATTAAAACATGGCATAAACACAAAAATTATAATTTCACCGAAATGCTGTATTTTTATCTGAACTCTCTTGTAGCACGTACCGCCTGCATAGAACCGATCATTTCCGGCGAGATCACATCCACCCAACCGAGATATACAAGGCGAAACTTGACCGTTGTTTAGTTCGTTTGCGTTGGAGATATAGTGCTTTTAAGGAGTACTGAGCTTCCGTGCCAAGTTTTACTTTCTTAACAAGATTTATCCTCATTCAAAAATATGGCTTCAAGCAGTACAGGTAAAGATTTGATTATTCTTACTTGGTTTACAGATATATCATTAATCAGTATGCAAAAATATTTATTTAAAAAGTGTGAGAGTATGAGTATGTAATTTGCTTTTATTTCTAACAATTATTGAGCTTCTCATATAGTTCCGGACGCGTCTGGGTTTGAAGCTTAACTTACTTTTGGGGCTAAAGGTATGTACTTTCGACCTGAAAAATAAAATTCTGCACATATTTGCACAATTACGTTTTTTTGTGCTGCCATACAGTAAGCTACACACTTAAATTTTAGCATCTGTGACAGCGAAAACAGGAAGACCCAAAGTTAGCTTCAGTACATCAGTTGAGAGAACCAAGCGTATGAAGACTAAGGATCTGCGCTCTCAATATTCAACTCCAGAGTTGTGTTCTGCTGCGCAAATGAGTCTTAGAGCCTCGGTCAAGCAGCTAACTTTGGGTCTTCCTGTTTTCGCTGTTCCAGATGCTGCATAATTTGGAAAATTAATGGAAGGTCTCTAGCCAAGTAGTCTACTTTTTCTTGAAATCAGTGACAAAATAAGAGATTTTTTTACCCAGCTCTGACAACTTTCAATTCGAGCAGCCTGTACGCTTTTTTTAAAAATCTTTTTTTTTTTAAATAAATATTTTTTGCATACTGATTAATGATATATCTGTAAACCAATTATGAATAATCAAATCTTCAGCCGTACTGGTTGAAGCCATATTTTTGAATGAGGATAAATCTTGTTAAGAAAGTAAAACTTGGCACGGAAACTCAGTACGCCTTAAAAGTACTATATCTCCAACGCAAACGAACTAAACAATGGTCAAGTTTCGCCTTGTATATCTCAGTTGGGTGGATATGATCTCGCCGGAAATGATTGGTTTTATGCAGGCTGTATGTGCTAACAGGTAGTTCAGATAAGAATACAGCATTTCGGTGAAATTATAATTTTTGTATTTTTGCCATGTTTTAATGCTTTTTGCCCCTATGTGCGACGCCAAGGCGGCGGAGCGCGTCGACACCGGCCGAACACCCCAAGCACCAACAGTTCATTAAAATGTATTAATGCCAATAACTGCTGTAACAAGGTTATGGTAGAATAAGGACAAGAGATGAACAACAACCACTTGAGGCGGAGAAGTTCCTAGAACAAGGTCTACCTCGTTTAACGTCCACCTTTTTTAATCCAGTACAGAAGACAGCTCCCGATGAAATCCAAGCCTGTGTGACGTCCGAATGTTAGTTTTCACCATCGATGTCTGTCATGATTTACTTATGTTCATTATTTTAGATTTTAGTTTGGCAACACTGTATAGGCCAATGAGCCAGCCTGACGTGTACAACCAGGCGCCATATTGTAATTCGGACCGACGCCTAAAACATACAGTCCACTTTTAAACAAGTCAATAAATGTATTTACAAAGAATTTGTGAAGTTTATTGATCATATTTTGGTCAATCGAGCCGCGATGTGCCAGTGAACCGTAAAACCGTCGTCAAAATATCGGTTTTCGTTCGAAAACGGCGAATAGATCGGTCCAATAAGCAGCGGCACGACTCAACGCTACAGCAAGGCAGCGGCAGACGGCAGTTTGCACCACACGCCCGCTCCATATCCAGTGGAACAATCATCCACGCATCGAAGCGATCCAGCGAGAACCAACAGCACGGTAAGCGACGCCGACAAACGCTGGGTAGACCTGGTGAGCTTCTCCGACGGCAGCGTTACCTCTACGCTCCAGCCCCACGCCTCACGCTCGACGCTCCACCGCTCGAACGACGTTCGACGCCAGACGGAACGGCCATCGCAGCTGGGCAGAAAGCGGTGTTGCCGCGTTGTGAAAAAGGTCAGAGATTTACTACATATTTGAGCTCTGGAATATTTCCGATTGAATAAGTGGGTGTCCTATCTCTCCTTCATATATCCACAATCGTTGAGTTCAGCGGCATTAATTATTAATTTAATATCATAAAAGATAAAAATATAACTACCATGTCTGAATTAAGTAACGGAGTTCGTCAGCGCGGAACATTGAAAAGACGAATGACCTTTTTCCGGTCATTCATTCAATCTCGCTTCCCCGATGACGCCGAACCCTCAAAGGAGGACCTTTGTCAATTAAGTACTAGATTGGAAAACTTTAAAACCATATTGACTGAATTTGATAAAATCCAGGACCTAATCGAGGGAGCGGCGGAGAATATTGACGATGAATATCAATATCGCCAAGATTTTGAAAATGAATTTTACGAGCTGATAGGCAAAGCGCAGTCGTTGATAGATCTGCACGCTAAAGCAGAAGTTTTGTCATATAGCTCCGAAAGGGGTTCTGAGTCAGGTGGCTCGGAACGTGGCTCCCAGGATATCTTTAACGTACAAAACCTTGCTCAAAATTCCATATTAAACACTGTACGACTTCCAACCATAGAATTACCTAAATTTTCAGGAGATTATCATACTTGGGTAGAATTTAGAGATACCTTCGAATCGTTAATTCACACTAATGTAAAAATAGGTGACATCCAGAGATTCCATTATCTACGATCCTCTTTAGAAGGTTCTGCGAAACAAATTATAGATTGTTTGGAGTTTTCAGCTGAGAACTATAAAATTGCTTGGGATCTTTTGTGTTCACGCTTTAACAATAAAAGGCTTCTGGTATACAACCATATCAAATCGATTTACGAGATTCCTACCATTAATCACGAATCTTCATCTGATTTACGTAAACTAGTAGATAGTGTTACTAAGCATTTACGGGCTTTGGAAAATTTGGGCCAACCTACAAATGCGTGGGATACGCTTATTATCTATAACTTAGCTAATAAACTAGACAGAACCTCATTTAAGGAGTGGGAAAAGGCTAGAACTTCCTCAGATCTACCAACTTTAGAAGATTTCAAGTCTTTCTTAAAAAGCCGGGCGGATCTTTTGGAAACCATCGAAATTAGCCACAATAAAGTTCAAAACAGAAATAAATTTCAAAACAAAACAAAAACATTTGCGGCTACAGTTGAACCTAAGTGCTTGAATTGCTCAGGCACGCATAACATTCGTAGTTGTAAAAAATTCCTTGATATGCCTGTAGCATCAAGGAGATCAAGAATAAAATCTCTAAATTGTTGTTTCAATTGTTTGAAGGCCAACCATTCAGCCTCACAGTGTACAGGAGGCTTATGTAAACTATGTAAGATGAAGCATCATAGTTTGCTGCATCTGGCTAGTTCTTCAACTCAAAATTCCTCAAATGAGCCTTCCAATGTTCAATCTACGTCACAAACTGAGCGATCCCCTATAGGGAATAATAATGAATCAAATTCAGAGTCTGAGGTCGTGGTCTCTATGTCAAGCAAAAACGGCAAAGTTGAAGATGGCGAAATACTATTATCTACCGCTATAGTATTAGTAAAGGATAGTAACGGAAAATATCAAACATGTAGAGCACTTCTCGACTCAGCATCTATGTCAAGCTTTCTAACGTCATCATGTTGTGATAGGCTAGGTCTCGACAGATCCCCTATAAACATGTCAGTGATAGGAATCGGACAAGCATCCTCATCTGTCACTGATAGATGCACTTTACATTTTAAATCGCATAATACATCATTTCGTACAACTGTGTCGTGTCTAGTTATTTCAACCATTAACGATAGTATACCAATGCAGTACATTGACTATACACAATTTAAAATTCCTGAGCATGTGCATTTGGCAGATCCGGAATTTTATGTTCCTAGCAGTATTGACATTCTGTTGGGAGCTAATATCTTTTGGCATCTCATAAATTCAGGACAAATTATCCTAGGAAAAAATATGCCTATACTACAGAGCACAACCTTAGGCTACGTGGTATCAGGAGCAGTACCAACTTGTACTAGCAAACGTAGAACTGTATGCAACTTGGCCATACAAAGTATCCAAGATCAGTTAACTAAATTCTGGTTGATTGAAGAACCTCCATCAAATAAAAACCTAGTCAGTCAAGAAGACAAGGTTTGCGAAGATATATTCGTAAAAAAACCTAGAACGTTCACCTGATGGTCGGTTCATTGTAGCAATACCATTTAAAGAGCCTATTTCTAAATTGGGTGATTCTAAACAAGTTGCCCTAAAACGTCTTTACTCACTGGAGAATAAATTTGTCAAAGATCCTAAATTGAAGCAGGCCTACTGCGAGTTTATGTCATCTTACGAAAGAGCAGGATACATGGCTTTAGTGTCCAAACCTGAAAACGGTACAATTTCATATTATCTCCCTCATCACGGAGTTCTGAAAAAAGAGAGCACTACTACCCCTCTTAGAGTCGTGTTTGATGGGTCCTCACCATCTGACACAAACGTGTCTCTAAACCAACTCCAGTATGTTGGTCCACAAGACATCCAAAGCGATCTGTATTCCATTTTACTTCGATTCAGATCTCACAACATAGTGATATCTGGAGACATATCGAAGATGTTTCTCCAAATAAAGGTGAAGGAGGACCATCAAGATCTATTGCGTGTTCTTTGGAGATCTGAACCCTCCAAAGAAGTAAAAACCTATTGTCTGACATCAGTTCCTTTCGGTCTAAGATCTAGCCCTTTTCTGGCGGTGCGTTGTCTGAAGCAACTTTCCCTGGATAATCTTGAATCATACCCCGTAGCATCCGATATCATTAGTAATGATTTCTACATGGATGACTTACTATCAGGAACATCCTCTGAAGAAGAAGCTATGCAAGTTTCCAAAGACATCTTTAGCATTTTAAAATCTTCTGGATTTATTCTCGCTAAGTGGAAATCTAACTCGGTGGAGGTACTCAACTTCATGCAATCTCTCAATGATTCAAAACCTCAGCCTATATCCACTTCTGTGAAAGAAAGGACAAAGCAGTTTGGTGATCAAAACCAAACAAAAACTCTCGGCCTGTATTGGGATTCTGAAAATGACCTCCTAAGGTTCAGGGTCACCAACGCTGAGGAATCCAACAAGATAACCAAACGAACCATGCTATCCGAGATAGCACAGATTTTTGACCCCTTAGGTCTCGTTTCTCCATCAATCGTGGTAGCCAAGATACTACTCCAAAGCCTCTGGCAGGCTAACATTTCGTGGGACGATGCGATTCCCAGCGATGTATTACCCAAGTGGAAACAATTTAAACGTGAACTTCCACTTCTTAATTCAATAGAAGTATCCAGACATGCTATATGTAAGAACCCAGCAAGTATCGAACTACATGGTTTCTGCGATGCCAGCACTAAGGCATACGGTGCTGTTGTATATCTCAGAAGTGTAGATGTTTTAGGAAACATCCAGGTAACACTTCTTTGTTCAAAGAGCAAGGTTGCTCCAATCAAAACGCTGACAACCCCCAGACTCGAGCTCTGCGGCGCCCTCGTCTTAGCTCAACTGGTAAGTAAGGTGAAGGAAGCCTTGAATATTCAAATCGACCATACATTCCTATGGTCCGACTCAACCGTTGTACTTAATTGGATAAGAGCATCAGCAAACCTATTCCAAATTTTCATAGCTAATCGAATATCGCAAATCCAGAATGCTACTTCTGTGGATTATTGGCATTATATCAATACTAAGGAAAACCCAGCGGACTTGGTTTCCCGCGGTGTTTTACCAAGCAAACTGGTAGGGAATAATTTATGGCTCCATGGACCACTATGGCTCCAAGAATCTTCAGAATGCTGGAAGTCAAACTCTTCTGTCATTCCAACCATTACAGACCTCCCAGAAAGGAAAAAACAGGTAATATCTATGACATCTAAGTCTCAATTTCAATTAATAAAAATTGAAACCTTTTCCAGTTTTGTAAAATTAAAACGCGTTTTTGCGCTCATACTAAGATTTATTCACAACACGAGAAATCCAAAATCAAAATTATTAGGTCCAGTAACAGTTTCAGAACTGTCTCAAGCGACAAAATACTTAGTAAGATTGTCACAAGGGGATAGCTTCTCTGAAGAAATTTCCATACTCGAAAAGGGAAAAAATTTACCTAATAATTCAAGTATTCTCAAGCTTAACCCTTTTTTAGATTCAGAAAACATTCTTAGAGTCGGAGGGCGTTTACATTTATCTCAGCTCGATTACAATCACAAACATCCAATGTTACTTTCTTCTAAACACCCGTTAACTCGTTTACTATTCCGTAGTGAACATTTAAGACTATTACACGCGGGTCCCCGTTTATTATTATCTACTATACGAGAAAATTATTGGCCAATCTCAGGTTCTAACTTGGCCAAAAAGACAGTGCATGAATGCATTAGGTGCTTTAGAGCCAAACCACGCGGAATTACACCCCTAATGGGAGTTCTTCCTGAAACCCGAGTAACACCACAACCACCATTTTTCATCACAGGTTGTGACTATGCGGGTCCTGTCTACATCAGGCAGAGACAAGGACGCGGGTCACGCGATACAAAAGCCTATATTGCCATATTCGTGTGTTTCGCAACGCGTGCGATACACCTCGAATTGGTGTCTAGTCTTACAACTGAGGCGTTTATGTCCATGCTCAGGCGTTTTGTCTCTAGACGGGGCAAACCCCAAAAGATATATTCAGACAATGGAAGAAACTTCGTGGGAGCTCGTTCTGAGTTAGCTGAGCTAACAAAATTCTTTCATACTGATAATGTAAATATTCAAAGCGGATGTATCAACGAGGGTATAGAATGGAGTTTCAGTCCCCCTCGAGCCCCTCACTTCGGTGGCATCTGGGAAGCGGGTGTAAAATCGTGCAAGTTTCATTTGAGAAGAGTCCTTTCTAATTCAAAACTGACATACGAAGAAATGTCAACCCTTTTGTCCCAAATTGAAGCTACCTTGAACTCCCGTCCTCTCACTCCAATATCCACAGACCCATCCGATTATGACGTCCTCACCCCAGCCCACTTCCTCATCGGAAGAAGACTTGTCTCAGTACCAGACCCAAATTTGATGGATGTAAAAACAACTAGGCTGTCAAGGTTCCAGTTAGTACAGCAACATAGTCAAATATTCTGGAAACGTTGGTCAGCAGAATACCTGCATGAACTGCAAGAACGAACAAGATGGAAGCAGAGGCAGCAACAACTGAAACTTGACACCCTTGTCCTCATAAAGGATGATCAAACGCACCCGTTGTGCTGGCGCTTAGGACGAATCCAGGCATTATATCCTGGCCCTGATGGTGTGGCACGTGTAGCCACAGTCCGCACGCCTCAAGGTATTGTGAAAAGGGCCCTTTCCCAGCTTTGTCCCCTTCCACTAGAAGATCAAGAAGAAGCCCAACCTTCATAGTGCCTGTGTTGGTGTCAGTGTCGCGATAATATGTCGTAAACCCCGAATGTTTTTAGTTTTATTTTTGATTGACTTTAGTATGTTGAAAGAGACTCTTTCAAGGTGGGGAGTATGTCATGATTTACTTATGTTCATTATTTTAGATTTTAGTTTGGCAACACTGTATAGGCCAATGAGCCAGCCTGACGTGTACAACCAGGCGCCATATTGTAATTCGGACCGACGCCTAAAACATACAGTCCACTTTTAAACAAGTCAATAAATGTATTTACAAAGAATTTGTGAAGTTTATTGATCAATGTCCTACCATTACTTTTTTCTACTTTTTTACTTGTTTGACTAGTGTACATTTGTAGCACGATTTACGGTGAGCGAACCTTGCAGCTCTGGCCGAAGCCTACCATCTAAATAAATATGTTTTTGAGCAGCGAGTGCAAATATTTTCTGTCGCCTGGCGGTGTATCCTTGTAGTAGGTGTTATAGTAAATTTTCCCTTCACCTAGCAAGTACATTGTCCTCAAGCAGTTTATTATAACGTCACCAAATTTGTATGATTTTTGTTTTAAAGTACTTAAAATTTTCAATTTATACTCCCCTTTTTTGTAGCTGAGTGGGCCGCGTAGGCAGATACTAAATACCAGAGTACCGCGGCTGCTGTGAAAAGGTTATGTTAGGGGAGGTTTGTTAACGCGGGATTGGAATGGGTCAATACCCGCAGGCCCTATAAATACAGCTCCTGGCAGTCCATTCCAAGCCTTGGACACCCATTCCAAAATTCGTGTGACAATGACATGATAGTTGCCACCAGACATGCTACGATATCTCCCAAATCTGCCTTGTGTGGCATTTGGTTGTATTTTATCGAATAAAATATAATAGAAACGTAAAGAGTTTGGAAGGTATTATCAGCAAATTGTATTAAAGATTTATTCGCTCGCGAGGGTGACTGATACTTGGTACCTTTTTTTTTTTTTTTAAATGGGGGGCGTTGCCGGCGCTCTGGGCTAACCGGATCAAGAGGTCCCCCGGACACCAGCTCTACGCTGGAACCATCGTGTAGACATATCTTCGCGCGTAGAGCTGTTCTCTAATTCAACTCTTCTTGTTTTGCTCTAAAATTATTTCTTTCCTACTCCCCCGTCCACCGTGGAGTGGTGATTAGGGGTTCGGAGTAAATATACGGTGTTCTTTATTGTTGTTGTGGTTCGCCGCGTAGTCGTTCCTCTTTTTCCTTCTTTTCTAATATTCCTCTAATCATTTTTTGTATAGCGTTCCAATTTTGTCGGCTTTCTAACATCAGGCGCATTACGTTTTGTTCTGTGGGCGTCTCCCTTATCGTTCTACATGTCTCTTGTCTAATTGATTCCCACCGATGACAGACAAACATTGTGTGTGATACTGTATCACACTGATCACAATACATACACAGATCGAGTGTTTTACCGATTCTCTTAGTATATGTACAAAAGGAGCCATGCCCCGTAAGAAACTGGGTGAGGAAATAGTCCGTTGTTCTGAAGGGGCAGTTAATCCACTGGGCTAGATCTGGAATCAGCTTCTTTGTCCATTGTCCTACGTCCGTTGTTTCATTCCACCGTTGCTGCCAGAGCTCTATAGTTCGACGTTTCGCCGCCCTTTGGGTCTCTAGTAGGTGTCCACCTCCTACTTGGTGTAGAAATCTCCTTTCTTCTATCATCAGGTCTATGGGTGTAATTCCACACACAACCTGTAGCGCTTTTGTAGAAACCGTTCGGTATGCGCTCGCTACCCTTAGTAACATCTTCCTCTGCATGCGCTCTAACAATGTTTTATTTCTTTTAACCCTTATGGCGTCATACCATACGGGAGCGCCATAAAGTATAATGGAGTGTACCACTCCACAAAGTACTGCCCTCTGCTTACTCCGTGGACCCCCTATATTCGGCATCAACTTTGTAAGAGCCGTTAGTCGCTTTTCTGCTTTTTCCAACACGTGCCTCACGTGCGCTCCGAATGTACCATTGGGACCCAGAACTATTCCTAGATACTTTACAGCTCTTGTTGGTTTAACTGTTGCACCGCCTACCTCAAAGCACATATTTTCTGTCTTTCTTCTAGCACCAGCTAACAGTACGGCCTCCGATTTATGTGGTGCAAGTTTTAGATTGTGCTCCCTCATCCACTCATCTATCTTGTCTAGAGCGATATTAGCTTTGTGCTTCAAACTGGCTTCATCACCTGCCTCTACTATAAGGGCTAGGTCATCGGCAAAACCAACTGTAGTAGCTCCTTCAGGTAGATCTAATTCGAACACGCCATCATAATATATATCCCACAAGATAGGACCTAGCACCGACCCTTGAGGTACTCCAGTGCAAACATCTATATTTTTTTTACCTAATCTAATCTTGCGACCTTGAAAATAACTAATTATTAGGTTTACCAAGTACTCGGATATGTTCCTTTCTCGCAACTTCTGTACAACTAAGCTCCAAACAGCGGAATTGAATGCGTTCTGTACATCCAGTGTTATAAGAACACACCACTTACTCTTAGCCGACCTTGCAAAGTTCATAACCATTTCTACTGCTTGAATTGTCGACCTACCTCTGCGAAAACCATACTGTTTTTCTGAAAGGTTCTTCTTTTCCTCCAGTTCCACTTCAATTCTCTCTCTTAACAGTAATTCTAATAACTTACACAAAGTATTTAGTAAACAAATAGGTCTATACGAGGATGGTACATTAATCGGCTTTCCGGTTTTCCATAGGAGAATTACTTTCGCTATTTTCCATTCATCTGGAAATATTTGTTGGGTTAGCAGCTTATTCATCAGTAGGAGGAGGAAGTCTGGCGATATATCTACGGCATATCTGACTATCTCAGGCGTGATGGAATCCAGCCCAGGAGCTGTCCCGACTTTCAATTTGTCTGCTGCCTTCTTCAACTCCTCGATACTAAATGGCGCTGCGGTATCTATTTCCCTCACTGTCTCCATTGTATCGTGATACGTTGGGAATAGTGTTTCAATGACCATGAGTTTACTTTCCTCGGTCATCGCAGGGTGGCTGGCAGCGATTAATCTTTTCGTTACAATCCTATAACCATCTCCCCAGATGTCGTAGTTCAAGTCCTCACAGAGTTCTGTCCATAGTTTTTTCTTAGACTCATAAATTAGCTTTTTAAGCTCCTTTTTCTTTTGCTTGTATTGTTTGTTTGCTTCATTGGTGGTGTGCGGATCAGGTATACCCCCTCTATATGTTCTTGAGATTCTTCTCCTGCTAGCAATGCATTCCTTTCGTTTAGCTTCAATTTCATTCGTCCACCAAAAGGGCACTAGTACAGTAGTAATTTCTCCGTGACCTATCTTGCTTGCTTCATAGGCATTCTTAATTACACTGGTACACCTTTCTGGGGTTATAGACAGGCCTGATAACTCCTGAACGTGATTTTCCATTTCCACTTTGAACCTCTCTTTGTCAAAAAGAACTTTTTTCTTCGGAACCACCTTGTTCCTATTGGCTCCACCACCTCTGATCTCAAACAGAATATGCCGATGATCACTCATAGATTCACCCTCTAATACTTCCCAATTTACCAGCTCTTTCGTAGTACCTTGTGTTGCTAGTGTTACGTCTATGAATGAGCAACTTGAATGTCTCTGAAAGGTAGGAATTTTTCCATCATTCCATATCACCAGGTTCATTTCTGCTATCATTTCTTCTAGCAGTAAGCCTCTTCTATCAGTGACTGGTGAGCCCCATTGAGTCGACTTGGCATTAAAGTCACCTAAAACTATTTTACTTCCGGGTATGCCTCTCATTCCTATCCTTATCTTATCTAGGTAATCCTCATACTGAGCTATAGATATATTTGGAGAGCAGTAGCCGCAGAAAATAGCTACCCTTTCTAACTGCACACAGACAATTCCATCTGTTGCATGAATCTGGACGACTCTGATGTTTTTATTACAGAAATAAACTGCCACATCTGTGTTTTTGTCTGTAAACCATCCCGCCTTCTTAGCGACCGTTAGATTTGGTTCGCCTGCAACTAGTATATCTGCTTTATTTTCCCCGGCTACTGCAAAGGCCATATCATGTGCTACTTTCGATCTATTTACGTTTGCCTGGAGTACCTTGATGTTCATTTTCTACCCGTGGTCCTTCTTGATGCATCTACTATAAGTCTTCTGAACCTCGGACATCGTGTCGAATTTGCCGTATGCCCTCTTGAATTACATTCAGTACATCTTTCTTCGTTGGTACAATCTCTAGCAAGATGTCCTGATTGTCCACATCTCAGACAATCTCCTGAGCGATCTCTTCCGGAGCATTCTTGAGCTCTATGCCCGAATTCGAGGCATCTAAAACACCTAGTTATAAATACTTTTTCCCTCATCCCACAGTTCATCCAGCTGATCTTTACATATCTCCTTTTCAATATCTCCGCTGCAGTAGGCTTTGCTGCTACCACGGTGGCTACTTGGTTACCATTTCGAGTCTCGCGGAGCGATTTCACCTCGACGTAGTCCACGCTATCGGCAGGTCGACCGATTATCTTATTGAGAGCCGCAAGTACATCTTTCTCTGTCGTGTCTGCTTCAATATCAGTGACAAAAAATGTTGTCTCTACCTTCCTTGTTGATACCTCGATATCTTTCACCTTTTGTTCTAGTGCCCTTTTCAGGACGCCTGATTTTTCACTTCCTCCTTTTACCACTAATAGAAGGTCTCCTTTATTTGTCTTTTTCATATTTCTCACCTCTACGCCAATATCGTCTATATTTACACTTGCTTTCATGGTTCTTAAAAGCTCTGCATAAGATCGTTCTCCCGCTTTAACAATAACTTCTCCTGTAGACTGTTCTAGGGGTCTTAGAGCGCCATGTTTTCCCCCTTCTCTTTTATTTTCCTTTACGTGGTTTTCCTCTGCGGCTACAATTTTTACCTCCACAGCCTTATCCTTAAGTAAGAACTCTAAAATTTTCCTCACGTAGTTCTTATTGAGACCCTCCTCGACCATTAAACTTAAGCTTTTCCTGCTATGAGAGTCCACTAGATCCTTGAACTTCCCTAACATCTGATACAAGACCTCGATGTCATTTACTCCTTTCTTATCAATTCTATATGGAAGGACGTATATATATTTGGACATTTCCTTCTGACCTTCTAGCTTGCTGGAGGTGATCCGAGTCGTACTAACCATGTATTCTACTCCCCCTTCCGTATTTCCATCTTTTAGGAGTTCCATTATATCCGGAAATATGTCCAGCACCTGCTTCATGTGTCCTCTCTCATTTGTTCCCCCAGGGTTGGCGATAACCGCAAAATCTCCATTTATGCCCTTGGCGATTCCTTCCCTCACTATTTTTGTTGCGCTGAATGCTCCTTCTGGCCATTCCTTATCCAGCACTTTCGTTAAGTCCTCAAAGCCTTTGCCTTCTGTGATTACTTTCCTTATTTCAGCAGTCTCTTGTTGTTCGATTAGCTCCTTCTCATGTACAATGTCTTTTATATTCACTTGAATTCCAACGCTTACTCCTACTTTTTTTGGGATGTCCACAACAGGTGCTACTACTGTTTTGAGCGAAAACTTATCAATTTTTCTCTCTAAAACTTCTGCTTGTCTATCTAGGTCTAGAATTGCTTTCTTTATCTCACCTTTGGTATTAGGAATGCTCTTAACTAATGTCTTTAGCTCTCGCGCTAATCCACTTATCTTTGACATATATTGCTTAATGTCTTCTAGGGCAGTTGCTTGCTCATTTCCCAGATCATCTTTGGGTGAGTCTTGCCTCTTCCTTTTTAACGCGGGCGTACTATCTTCGATCCACAGCACACCGGCGAATGAATTTGCTCTATCTCTACTCGCTATTTCTTTGCGCCCTAGATCTTGTGTTGCCGCTCCGCCATTCTGGGTGCTTACAGTCTGACTATGTGTTTTCCTTATGTCACCCATGTCGCATCCACGCGGAGGGGATCTACTCAATGAGCTTCTCCTTACCCACGGATCCATTACCTCTTCCCATACATAAGCAGCTTTGCTCTTACCTGCATCCGATGCCTCTTCCTCCAGTAGAGGCGGTTTGTCACTCTCTCTATCCACGTTAATTGGTTTTTCATTTTTTGCCATTTAGGTCCCACGAGTAGCTAGGGAATTCTACAGTCCGCCGGCACAGAGCCCCGCATGTGTCGGTAAGGCTATGTACTCTGAAGGGCGCCAGGTATTCAGAGGCGGCGTTATCGACTCACTCTCGCAGAGCCATTCATCCCCTCGGCACGCTCCACACCTTGGGATTTCGGGTATCTTCTTCGGTTGCCTCCCTAGACTGGTTGACTTCTCTTGCGTCTAACGGCGCCAATCTCGCCGCGGCAGAGTGTAGGCCACTTCCGCCAGGTCCGCCGTACCGAAGTCCATCTTCTCCGCCTTCCCTGCCGTTGTGGCCTTCCGCCTGCTGGTTTTGCCCCGGTTATAGCGCCGGAGACCCGCTTCGCCCGCTCCCGTTCGCAGTATGATGCCATACCATCATACCCCCAGCGGACACCTGCCGAAAAATCGGCGGAGGTGGGAAGTAGGGCTTGTCGGTGCTCATCTTGGATAGACTGTGGGCATTGCCCAGGGGTTTTAATGTAACAGAGGTACCAGCCCCTCCATCACCCCCCGAGACCCAGTGACCGACCATTTGACCACCATATACTTGGTACCTGTAGGTACGTTTACCATCAGAGTAAATTTTGGCTTGGATATCAGTTGTGGGGCCTTCCACTAACCACGTGATCTTTTATTTAGCATTTTTTACGCCCCCACTCCCCTTTGGTGATAATGTGGTAAAATTCAAGACTAACTAAGGGGGGAGAAGTGGAGTCACTTAGCTCCGCCCGCGGTGCAATCACCCCCACATATTATTTCCGGGAAACTAGAAATAGGTTTCCGGAAATAGGCGGCGCCAAATGGCCTCACGGTTCATGTTCCGTTGCTGGGCTGATGTTCTCGGTTTCTCATAAGTGACAAATTGGATTAATTAAAAGTAAAAAAATGCTCAATGGCTCTTCCAGGATCAAAAGATTCCGGAGGTAAAATACCTGGCCGTTCGGATCTCCGGGTGCCAGGTGGTCCGGGGGGAACATTAAGCGAAGTTTGTTTAAAGAATTGTGCTGCCACTCCTCGTCAGGCTAACAACAGAAGCCGTCCTTCGCAGCAACTTCGCACTGACGACAGGCCCGAAGGCCAGAGAAACTTGTTCAGAGCCGACTTTACAAATATACGAGGTCTTGCCTCCAACATAAACTCTGTCCATCAACACCTTCAGGCAGAGAAGCCACACATTCTGGCTCTTACGGAAACTCAAGTCGGCTCTTCAACAATGGATAACTGCTTTAGATATCCCGGATATGACTTATACACCCGATTTAGACGTAGGTTTGGCGTATGCGTGTACGTTAAATCTGGGCTTTCTTGTCATCGAGAAGAAGAGCTCGAACTGGAAGAATATGACGTCATATGGCTCAAAATATCCTTCCAAAATCATTCCAAATTTATATGCTGCATTTATAGGCCACCAAGTAGTAACAACTGCAAAGAACTCTTGTAGAAGCTTTCAGCCACTGTGGACGCGCTGCAATCAGATCACCCTCATTCAGAGATAGTCTTTCTGGGTGACTTCAACGCTCACAACTCATACTGGCTGAAACACTCAAACAAAACGGACGACGAGAGACGTGAAGCTGAAGCCTTTGCTATTAGCTGCGGCTTGGAGCAGATAGTCAAAGAACCAACAAGGATTCCCAGTCGCCACGGAGATTTTGCTAGTCTGTTGGACCTTTATCTCACAACTACTCCAACGGTCTACACAGTGAAGGTAATCGCCCCACTGGGTTCGTCTGACCACAACACCGTCTCGACGCTATGCAGAATGCATGCTCCAGATCTCTACCATGCAAAGCCTCGTCGGGTCTGGCATTACGGATCAGCAAAGTGGGACGACCTAAGGGAATACTACCGGTCCTTTCCCTGGAACGACGTCTGCTTCAAGTCACGAGACCCATCAACTTGCGCCCAAGAAATAACAGAGGTATTAATATCCGGCATGGAAGCCTATATCCTCATGTCGTCAAGCATCCCTCCAAAAACAAGCCGTGGTTCAATCAGCGTTGCAAAGATGCAGTTACCTCTAAAAACCAACATTACAGAGAATGGAGGAAAAATCCAAATGCTGAGAGCCATCGCAGTTTCATCGACGCCAGAAATCACCGTAAACGCGTGATTGACAGCAGCAAGGAGGAACACAACCAAAAAATTAAGAACCAGCTCCTCTCATGTCCTAGTTCGTCCAGAACATTCTGGTCTGTAGCTAAGGCTGTTAGTCAGAACTTTTCCTATTCGTCAATACCACCCTTGACCAGAGAGGACAAATTCATCGCTTCTGCTCCTAAAGAAAAAGCAGATATCTTGGGGAAGCTCTTCGCAGCCAATTCTACTGTAGACTTTCAAGGAAGTACTCCGACCACCACCATAAGCGTGAACTCGAGAATGGCAGAGGTCAAATTTCAACATCGAGATGTAAAAAGCATCCTCCAAAAACTGAACACCAATAAAGCTACTGGTCCTGACCAAATCCCAGCCATTGTCCTTAAACGCTGTGCCGCTGAGCTTGCACCTATTCTTTGCAAGCTCTTCAACAACCCATCCCTAAGAAAGGCAAAAAAACTGATCCCACTAACTATAGACCTGTGGCTCTTCTCAGCATCATGTCTAAGGTTATGGAGACTGTCATTAACACACAGCCCCTGAAATACCTGGACAACAATAACATCATAAATGATCGCCAGTATGGCTTCCGTAAGCACAGGTCTACAGGTGACCTCCTTGCCTACGTCACTCACTTGTGGAACAGAGCAACAGACAATCATGGCGAATCCCGTGTTGTTGCACTTGATATATCGAAAGCTTTCGACAGAGTATGGCATGACGGACTTCTGGTCAAGCTTGCTGCTTATGGACTACCACCTGGCCTGCGCCAATGGCTGAATAGCCTTCTGAACGACTGATCTCTGTTTGTTGTAGTCGAGGGCTGTTCATCAGACGTATTTTCAGTAAATGCCGGTGTTCCTCAGGGATCTGTCCTATCCCCAACACTGTTTCTGCTGTACATCAACGAGCTGCTGGAAATAACATCCAATCCAATCTACAGCTTCGCAGATGACAGTACGTTAGTGTCGTGCATGGAACCAGGCAAGCCACTATCATCCCAGGAGACGGTACGTCGGCGACAACAGCATGCCTCACAGATCAACGCTGATATCAAAGCAATTGTCGAGTGGGGACTAGCAAATAAAGTACAGTTCAACGTACAAAAAACTCAGGCAACAACACTTACAAAGAAGTCTCACGATGGCTTACCAACCGTGGAAATGGAGGGTCACCCTATAGTCGAATCACCTTCCGTTAAGCTTTTGGGAATCAACATCAACAATAACATGTCCTGGCACGACCACGTCGTCAGTATTGCTAAAACGGCATCCCAGAAGCTTGGAGTTTTGTTCCGCTGTAGGAAGTTGTATACACCAGAGCAACTGCTGCTGCTCTACAAGGCACAGATCCGACCATCGCTGGAGTATTGCTCCCATGTGTGGGGATGTGCTCCGAAGCATGCTTTAAAGCTTCTGGACACTATCCAGAAAAGAGCGATTAGACTTATCGATACGCCTAACCTCACCAAGGACCTCCACAGCCTGGAACATCGGAGGAGGGTGGCTGAACTATCCCTGTTCTACAGATTCTATCACGGGAGATTTTCGAGTGAGCTCTCTCAGATAATAACACCACAGGCCATCCGAACCAGGAAAACTAGAGAAGCTCTGCGAGCTCATCCTTACCAGGTCGAGGTCTTTACTCCCCGAACTAGTCTCCTCCAGCATTCCTTCTTTTGGAGAACTTCGACGCTGTGGAATCAGCTGCCGGGGAATTTGTTTCCCGACAGCTACAACCTGCAGCGTTTCAAATCTAACGTGAACCGATACTTATCCTCTCGCAGCGCTTCTACAGCGCCATAGGCTTTCAGCCTTTGCGGAAGGCCGATCATAAAAAAAAACCCTCCCTCGTCCAACATAACGTGTATTTTCAGTACCTACAAAGAATCTTTCTAATATTGTCTATAAATGCAGGTATAAAGTATAATCCTATTTTAGTCTGAAATAAGGGACCATGACAAAAATGTCTAGACCGAAAGGTTGCAGGTTACTTTTGTCTGGCATACAAGTAATAATAATAATGTGTTTGGCAAAAAAATTAATACACTTGATATCTTACTAGACCCCCCTCCCCCCTTGTGATATTTCGTGATTTTTGTTTTTTTCATGGTAGGCCTCCCGCAAAGGCTGAAAGCCTATGGCGCTCTAGAAGCGCTGCGAGAGGATAAGTATCAGTTCACGTTAGATTTGAACGCTGCACGCTGTAGCCGTCGGGAAACAAATTCCCCGGCAGCTGATTCCACAGCGTCGAAGTTCTCCAAAAGAAGGAATGCTGGAGGAGACTAGTTCGGGGAGTAAGGACCTCGACCTGGTAAGGATGAGCTCGCAGAGCTTTTCTAGTTTTCCTGGTTCGGACGGCCTGTGGTGTTATTATCTGAGAGAGCTCACTCGAACATCTTCCGTGATAGAATCTGTAAAACAGGGATAGGTCAGCCACCATCCTTTGATGTTCCAGGCTATGGAGGTCCTTTGTGAGGTTAGGCGTATCGATTAGTCTAACCGCTCTTTTCTGGATATTGTCCAGAAGCTTTAGAGAGTGCTTCAGAGCGCATCCCCACACATGGGAGCAATACTCCAGCCATGGTCGGATCTGTGCCTTGTAGAGCAGCAGCAGTTGCTCTAGTCTAAACAACTTCCTACAGCGAAACAAAACTCCAAGCTTCTGGGATGCCGTTTTAGTAATACTGACGACGTGGTCGTGCCAGGACATGTTATTGTTGATGTTGATTTCCAAAAGCTTGATGGAAGGTGATTCGACTGTGGTGTGACCCTATCCCCCCTTTTCAACCCTCACGTGAACAGTGAACGACCCCTGTCCAAACTGACGAAACACCGCTCGTCGCGTGGCCTGGAGATGGTCGTCTAGGATGAGGTCACAGCGAGCCAATGCTGCTGTGGTGTCATCTTAGATGGTCCGGGATAGACCCATGTACAGAAGCGCTTACTGAACGATTCTCGGTTAATTGAATATTCTAGAAATAATATATTGATGAACTCACCCTGATTGTTCTCATGTGTTCTTTTTTCGCTGCTTTGGAATGTCCACAGAATTTCCTCCGGACCCATTGTATAATGTACCACAGACTTTTTGGTGTTGGAATGATGTTGAATGGTACTGGCACAGTACCGCCTTCTTCGAAGTAGCTAATCCAGAGTTTGCTTCTTGCGAATTTCCACTCTACGTCTGCTCTTTCCTGAAAATAAAGATTAGACTTAATACTAATGAATGACAAAAGTATTCAAAAGAGCTACACTCAGAAGATATTTAAATGGACTGACCTTATTGCCATATAAATAAAACCACTCTGGAAACAAAACAAGGTTACCATTGTCCTCCTAATATGTCGGTCTGACGCCTTACACCAAACACGTTTGCACCATCTACAGCAATTAGGTCTGGACGAAAGGTGATACATTCCAATAGTCTGTAATCCTGATGACCTTGAATATTGTACGATCCTTTCTAAATTGAGATCAATAATAGTTCAGATGTTGACTTGGCACAGCCCGTCAACATCTATTGCTATGCAATCATGCGAGAGAAACTTAGGACATCAGAAAACAATAATATTCATTTACTCGAATTGAAAGAAGTTGTTGAAAATATTAGCAAATGAATATGATAACATCTATAGAAGGACTAAGTCTGTATATGGACAAATTAGTGTTTCTTATCAAGCAAGGTCTGAGTTATAGGGAGTGTGGGCAAGAAGCTTCAGCCCTGTGGTGATCAAATATTTGGTACTGACTTTGACGTGGTGAACTGGAGCATTATCAGGATGAAGGAATCAGATGTCCAATCTTGACTTTGTCCGCAGATTCATCATATAGATCTAACGGCTTTAGGCAGACACTGTTCTGTATATCACTTAAATGAGCCTGCCTTCTATGTATCCAAAACGATATGTTCCACAACCCACAACAAACTGGGCTTTGAGCTTTGGTCGGCAAATCGTAATGGTACATCTAAGTCCCGTCACTTGTAAGGATATTGTTCATATGCTGAGATTGTCGAGAATTGAAGAAAACCGTATAAGTAGTTTGGCTCAAGTCAAGTAAATTAACTCTTATAGGTGACGTTACAAATAATCTCCCACCTCTTCACGTTTATTGAGTTCTGTAATATGCACCCAGAATATCTTAGAATGAGGTCTCTCTAGACCATTAAAGCACTATAAGGAGCAATTCAGTTCATGAATAAGAGTTATTACTAATAAACATAAGACATTCAGCTTTTATTTAATGAAAAATATTTCACCCACGCTCACGTTTTTGCGGCGCAGAATTTCTCCTTAGCTCAACGTATTTTATCATCCTATTTTATATGCAATGTTATTACTTCGTAAATCTAAATAGAGTTGCATATTGCCATGCAGGAATTCCAATACTGTTCCGTATGCTGCCATATTACTGCGAATGTGTACTCATATATCTGGGTTCCATAGGAATAATAAGGAAACTTCTTCACCCACGCAGCAATAATACACATACAATTTTACTAGATATCAAAATTGGAAAGAGTTTTTATTCTGGTAGTATTAGCGCTGATATGATGCATCAAACTACTTTCACACGGAGAAGCAGAAAAAGTACGTAACGCCTTCAAACAAAAAAGGGCTTCATGTATGATGATAAGTTGTCATAAGCAAATCACCAAATCAGATTAAAATTGAGCCTACGATTTACTGCAGCTACATTCATCTTCCTATTATAACTTTGAGGTTAACATGTTTGTATGATATCTCGGATATAAAAAAACCCGGCATCAACTCTATAATAAACTTTTAATTTAGCCTATATATACAGGGTGTCCCTGAATTTCTTTGACACGTGAAAGTCTCGTAACAAAGAAAAGTTCAAACAAAAGCTGAGTAAAAGTTTTGAAGGTACGATTGAGTCTATCATACCATGTTTTCAAAACGTTTTTTTTTGTACGTCAACCCTTAAAACTCACCCCCAACGTTATTCTTTCAAATAGCGCCCCATAGGTTCTCCTACATAAATGATATCCCTAGTTCATTTAAAATCTCCTGGTACCTTAGGTTTTTTACGTGAAATCATAAGCATAATCTAAATAAAATAAGAAACTGTTTGACGCAATAAATGGATGAAAAAGAAAACTAAGTGGATTTTTTAGTGTTTTTGATACACAGTTTTGAGAGCAAATGTCTTTTTTGTTCTTCTTTATTACGAAAATATTACGCCCCCAAAAAATCCTCATTTTATTTATCTTATACTTATAAAATTAGGAAAAAATTGGTTTGTGTATGAAATAAAGGCACTACAATATTTTAAATAAAATAATGTCCTCATTATGTAGGAAAAGCTGTGGAGAGCTATTTGAAAAAAAAAGTGGGGGGTGAGTTTTAGGGGCTGAAGTACAAACAAAATATTTCGAAAACGTCCCAGTCAGTACCCTTGAAGACCCACTTAGTTTTCTTTTTAGCTGTCTTTCTTACGAAAATATTACGTCTCAAACAAATCCTTATTGTACTTACCTTATGTTTACGACTTTACGAAAGAAATAGGTTTCTGTATAAAATCAAATATACCACAAGATTTTATATAAAATACGGACTTAATTTGTGTAGGAAAAACTATTGGATGCTATTTGAAAAAAGAAAGTTGGCGGTCGTTTGACCTTTTTTTTTGTTACGAGAATATCACGTGTCAAGGAAATTGAGGGACACCCTGTATATATAAGTTTATGAATAGATTAAATAAAAAGGCGCACTTTGGGAAAACTATACTAAAGTGCCCTCTTTTATGCGAAAACCTTTCTGTCATTCCCATGAGGTCGGTCTCCTTTCACTGACTCAGTTTCTACCAGAGATGGTCGAGGCTCTAGCTGCACCCTTCACATAATAAGAGTTCTCAGTCTGCACAGTTAGTTCTTAAAAGTTTTTCTAGCTAGTTTCACGAAAAGTCACTTAGAGTGCTTTGCTTATCACTCACGACAAAATTTGTTGAATAGTTTTTTACTTATTAACCCGCCTAATCGAGAAAAAAAATCGTCTGGCTTGGAAACCGAACTCCCAACCACTGGATTGAAGCGCCTCAGCGTAACTTATTGAACCAAGCATCTGTTTGCTTCATTTTGTTAAAACATTCATCATAAGTAACGCATCGATTATCCATTCTAAATAATAGGTCAGTAGGATAGAATCGCGGATGTAAACAACGCGTAACGACTCGAACGAAAGAAGAGAAGATGACTGAATCGCATCAGCAGAAGCGGTTCCCGTTCATATATCATCTGTTTTTTATTGGTCATTTTAAAAGTCAATTGATGTGTGAGTGACCAATAGGAGCGCTCAATAACCTGTCAAAGGAACAATAGGAGTGCTCTAGGGCTACCCATTCCTTGGCCTCCAGTCAATCACGTGTCGTGACACTGGTTGTAGTCAGAGCTCAGTATGCCGCGAGTGCCAGTTTTTATATTCTGGACATTTTGTGCTACCTACAGTTAAGGCAACCAATTGCAGCTACACTTAAGTACTGGCAATTGATACAGACCTACAAAAACTATGTTTTTCTTTTCCTAAGCGGGGGTTTTTTGATCGACAATAGAGGTTTTGGATTAAGAAAAAAACGTACTTTTTTGTGATAAATGCAAAGATCATATATAAGTTTTATAACAAAACTGTTTCTGTTTTCTTTTTTTTTTCGCAATAATTCAAAAGTTATATCAAAACAAAAATGGGTTTTTGAATCGAGTACCGAAAACACGTCGATGGCTCCCGAACCCGTGCGACGTCACCATGGCGGTAAGGATGCTCCTTTGACCAACGACGTCCTACTCCGATACTAGATTCTAGATTCCCAGCCAATCGCGAAAATACGTACTGCTAAACTGGTAACTAGTGTATATTTGTTGCAACACAGTCGATAAATGAAGTTTGCAGCTCGAGACAAAGTCTAGGGTCGAAATAAATATGTTTTTGAATGTTTGAAGTTGAAGTCAGATTACAGATTCCAGTAAGTAAGTACCTAATCAAATATGTTTCGTTGAAAAGATCTCCTCAATCGAAGGATGGCCCAGTGGTTAGAGAGTCCGCTAGTGGATCTCAGGGTCTTTGGATCGAAACCCAGGCCTTCCAACTTTTTTTTTTATTTTTTTATCAAAAATTTTATTGATGTGCTTTTTGCACTTATTACGCACATTTTTTCTACGATCAACATAAATATGTGTTTGAACTAAATTTTGTTAGATGTATTACTTGCACTGCACAATGCAAAAACTAAGTACAGGAGGCGGTGGACAATTCAAAAAATCAGTGGAAATGAGGTTTGTCCGTTAATATCAATCGCCATTAATTTTTTTATATGTAATAGTTGGTTAATAAAACAACAACCCTTCATCCATTCAATTCACTCATTTTTAAGTTTTTTAATGTAAAAAAGTAACTCGTAATCACATTCTGTTTATCACTTGGTATTATTATTTATTTAGCTTTAGGCAATGAAGCTTAACAATATTAAATTTTCATAAAAATTTAACAAGCACTGTGCAGTGCAAGTAATATGTCCAACAAAATTTGATTAAAACACATATTTATGTTGATCGTAGAAAAAATGTGCGTAACAAGCGCAAAAAGCACATCAGTAAAATTTTTGATAAAAAAAATAAAACACAAAGTTGGAAGGCCTGGGTTTCGATCCAAAGACCCTGAGATCCACTAGTGGACCCCCTAACCACTGGGCCATCCTTCGATTGAGGAGATATTTTCAACGAAACATATTTGACTAGGTACTTACTTACTGGAATCTGTAATCTGACTTCAACTTCAAACATTCAAAAATATATTTATTTCGATCGTAGACTTCGTCTCGAGCTGCAAACTTCATTCATCGACTGTGTTGCAACAAATATACACTATTTACAAGTTTAGCAATACGTATTTTCGCGATTGGCTGGGAATCTAGAATCTAGTATCGGAGTAGGACGTCGTTGGTCAAAGGAGCATCCTTACCGCCATGGTGACGTCACACGGGTTCGGGAGCCATTGGCGTGTTTTCGGTACTCGATTCAAAAACCCATTTTTATTTTGATATAACTTTTGAATTATTGCGAAGAAAAAAAAATAAAAACAGTTTTGTTATAAAACTTATGTATGATCTTTCCATTTATGACAAAAAAAAAAATTTATTCAAAACTTCAATTCAGGTAGCTGTGAGAGTAAGTAAAATCTGGCGTGACCATAATATCACTAAAGCTACCAAAATGTCACTGGTTCAGTCTCATGTGTTTTCCATATTTTTGTATGCATCGGAAGCTTGGACTGTTAAAAAGGCAGATCGAGCTCGCATAGATGCTTTTGAAATGTGGACGTGGAGGAGAATGCGGAGAATTCCTTATACGGCCCATCGAACTAATGTTTCCATATTGGATGAGCTCGATAATCCAAAGAGACTATCCTCCATTCTGTCAACGAGAATGCTTACATTCTTCGGACATATTCACAGAACGATAATATGGAGAAACCTGTAATTCAGGGTCACGCCCCGAGTGGGCGGCGCCGTGGCCGTTCCCCTACACGCTGGGTGGATACGACGAAACAGTTGCTAGATATGAGTATCAAGAGCGCCACTGAACTGACAGTAAACCGCGAATGATAACATAACGGGCTACAGTTCTCAAAACTATTGATAATATTCGTGTCGGCAATACTCTAGCTCCGACTTAATGCATTTTACGAGTTCACCACATGTCTGTTAAGACATTGTGACTATGATGATGAGGGGGGGGGACGTGCGGCATTGAGCCTTAAGGAGGTGCCGCCCCTGCTCTCCTTTCTTTTATGTCTTAACGAGTCTAGCAATATCGCAAAAAGGACGGGAAAAACAATCTTCCTTAAGTGATATTCGAGACTGCGGTTCCGCGCGAAGATTGACATCGGCTAGCATTTCTGCTTTCATCTGACACAATGTCTACAACAGCAGGGCTGGATTGCATCTTGATCGATAGGGGTTTCCAGACGTCCATTATCTCATCGGTCACTGGATAATGACGCAACAACCCAATGAGGGGTATAATTTAAGCTTTCTACGAAAGACCGATGAGGAAACTGCCAGGACCCGGTGTACATTGTTGTCATGTTGAAGCTTATCGAGGTGAAAACATAAATTAGGTGGCATAGTGTAGCTCTTTTGTGTCCTTATCTGCATGACATTTTATTATCGAGGCAGACAGCTGACATGACAACACACAACATCTACTACGTTTCCACGGGCTTTCACAACCGTTTTTAAAACGTTTTGCGATTTTGTTTTCAACTTACACTCGACAAAGTTCACGTTATTTCCTAGTTTCATAGCATATTTTTTTTATCTAAAATCTTTAGATTCGAATTTTGAATAAGCTTCAATAAACTGATAATAGCGACATTAGACAACAACGCACTGCGCGTAGCCCATTAATTTTCCCATTTCGAAACGCTACTACTATTCGTCATTGTCAGTTAGAGCGGTCCGGAGGACCTTTGCTCTTAGTTGCAGTCGTGTCGGTCGATCGGTCTGTCAGGTCTGGTTACCCAAGGACCAGACAAAGTCATGGAGAAGTAAGTGAAGAAAAAGAGAGGAAGGAAGGAGAAGAGCAAAGAGGAGGAAGTGTGTCGGTTGGAGGGTATAGCTTGACATAGTCGATTTGAGTTCGGTAATTTTTGGGTTTAACCAAAACGGTTAATTTTTAGGTTCGATATCTAAAGGGGCAAAAATTTAGTTGTTTCCAAAATTGCGTGATTTGATTTTGATCACAGTGCGAGCCGCGGCATTGTGTGCTTGCGAACTTGCTCGACTGTGTAGTCCACTGACTCGCGCAACAGAGGGTTGCTGTGCGATTCCGCTTGACTATAACGTCGTTGCACCTGTTGTTTAATGTAATCTCTCAAGTAAGGGATGTCAAGGTCCCTTTCGAAACGCTTTGAAACTGACAGCTGGTGTTTCCACGACATTTGGATCTCGATACGATCCCAAAAATGGGCGAATCGACCTTGAACAAGAAACTTTTTGAAAACGCATCCAATTGATGTTTCCACGACGTATTTCAAAACGCAAAACGATTTAAAAGTGATATACGAGGGTTGCTCTATACCTCCGTCAATCCACCAGTACGCAGACAGCTGTTTCACGCTTATTTGCGATCATCAGTGCGCCATAGGTCGATTGACGGAAATAGAGAGCATCAGGTCTTTCATGATAACAAAACATGTGAAACATGTGTTGTTAGCAAATGAGAGAAAGTTAGGCCGGTGCGCCATCTGGTACCCGAAGGTAACGGCAACCGTAGAAAAAATGATTTGGAAATCCGTGGAAATATAGTAATAGATATTCAAGATGCACAAGTACTTTAATAGGTAATTCAACAAAGACCGCAATTCTGTTATACTACTATTTTATTTAAAAAACCTTATATAGGTACAGGCACAGCTCTTTATTCCTGGTAGAGTTTTCAGGAAAATGTATGTAACTCTTTAAGTTTAGTTTCTTTCATACAGGGTAATCAAGAAAGGTTACCTGCGCATGTTGTTATGATTTGAATGGAACGACCTATATAATAGTATCTTCCTAGGCGGGAGCAAATCAGTGTGATTTTTTGTTATAATAAATATCTGGTGTCCTAAAATTTCCTTGAAACTGGATATCTTCGTTAGGAAAAATGGCTCAAACAAAAACTGAGTTGTAATTCTAAACCATTTTTTTGTGCGCCATCTCCGAGAACTCACCTCTAACTTTTTGTTTTCAAATAGCATCCCATAGGTTTTCCTGCATACATGATATCCCTATTTTTTAAAATCTCGTGGTACCTTTGATCATATGCGCAATTTGTTTCGTAGATCGTCAGCATAGTATAAGAATTTGTTTGATGCTTGATAGTTTTGCAAGAAACGGATAAAAAAGAAAAGGAGGTGGGTTTCTGAGGGTCCTAACAATCATGCTTTCATAAGAAATGCCTTATTTATTTATTTACTTCAAACACCGATAAGGGGGGAATATTGTAATGGCGAAAACTTTTGATTTTGAGATTTTTTTCTGTCTATCGGTCTGTCTGTCCTTCTGTCTGTCTCTCTGTGTGTTGGCGTTTTCTTAGCATCGTCATCTCAGCAACGGCTGCATGAATTGTGATAAAATTAGGGCAGCAGTGGGGTCGTAGTAGGTAATGCTGTTGTAATGAAGTTGGGGTAGTTGGGAGGGTGGAGGGTAGTGAACTCGGTAGTGAAACTGGAAAATTTGTTGTATTCGTGATGAGCTATCCATTGACCTGTGAGGATAAGATATAGAGGCATAATACCCTTAGACTTTATTTTTTATTTTTTGGTTAAATTATGGTGTAAGGAGGGTGTGCATGTCTCTCTCTCATTGAGTCAGAAATATTTGATCATTGTATTATCAAATATCAATAATAATCCGAGCAAATGGTCATTGCCTCCCAAAGCTTGTTATTTATATAACTAATATTAGTAGTACTTATATCCTTAATACCTTAAAATTTAAGCTATTTAAAATAATTATAAATAGAACAAATGTTATAGACTAGTATGTACCAGAATGACTCTGAATGCATTTCCTAGTTAATTTATACTTTTAGATATTTAAAACTCATATATGAGTTTATTTAATATGTCAGTTAAAGGTTATATAAACACTATAGCATTTTCTGTACCATTTGAGAGCATAACGATCAAAAGCTCATGTAAAACTAATATTTTACTTCGTTTTTTGGGATAGATATTTGATCATGGAGGTCCCATGTAACTTCTTTTTACAGGACAGTGATATCTTATCAGAGTGAAAACTGCGGTATCTTGAACGTTTCTATATACACACAGAAAAATCTGTCGTTTTGCCAAAGACTTACGCTTAGATACAATGAAACGTTACACTCAGCATTCCTCAAATACAGCGATGTTTTATCCCATGGGAAGTGTATAGTTGGTAAAGAATTATATCGTATTGTCGGTTCAACTACAAGATGTCATTGGATTCCAATGAATGATTCAATCGCAGCCTGTCGTTGAATCGACCCTGTGTTTGGTAATTGATTCTAAACTACTTTCTTTTCCTTGGACCAACAGATGTTATTGCGAGGATAGCTGATCAATTTGTTTCGATGTTTAATGGTGTGATTTTGTATGACGTTATAAAGAGCATGATATAAGAATTAAAGATAAGCCTGCATCAGTTGTTGCATTTTTACATGAAATATAACTGTCTGACTAATCTAAATAGCTACATTCAAATGTGGATGTTAGCTCTTCTGAGCCCCAATTTCTCAGTAGTTTCTGCATTTAATATATAACTGGATACATTTAAATCACACAATTGCTGATGCAAAAAGCAAAAACACAAGATGACACAACACGGCTAACAACGAAACACAACGAAACAACCTGGTCCATGTTGGCGGGTTGGCGCCGATAATAACACTAAGATTATCCCCCTGTTCTTTCTTTTTACGTTCATTGAATCGGGATATCAGTCCCGCCGAATACTGATTATAGTTCAGTGAACAACAAGGGCCACTGAATTCGATATATGATGTTGTTGTTACAAATACCACAATTTACCAAGCATGGGTTATTGTTCGCGTAATAGTTATCTTTTGAAACAAAATTAATTTCTATCGGACGAATTATCACGAACTTCTGTGGTAGTAATAATTTTTGTACATTGACTAGATTGTATTACATGAAACATAGGGTAAATTTCGGAAACAAAGGATGTTTTAATTGCATTATATGTCAATACTGGTATTAGAAGGAGTATACATATCGTTAGAACGAATATAAAATTATTTTGAATTCATTGGCGTACCTGTGATTACTTTGAATATAAGGATTGAATTCTTTCAATGACATGGATTTAAAACAACTGTGAGTTGTATACATATCGTTAGAACGAATATAAAATTATTTTGAATTCATTGGCGTACCTGTGATTACTTTGAATATAAGGATTGAATTCTTTCAATGACATGGATTTAAAACAACTGTGAATATATTTAAAGCGATGGAAAAGCATCCAAATACTAACAATTCATCGAAAACCCAACAGTATTTTTTTCTGTGTATAATATCAAAATACTTTGTTCGCGATATATCCAAACTGTATTTGATGATGATGTAAATTTAGTATGCAAGTCACTGCGGTAAGCAGTCTTAGCTTCCGTAAGAGCTACCTGCATCCTAATTTGCATCATTAAACTTCTAAAACCTATAAAATCTAGTTCAGTCCTGTCACGTGGCAGGCGACATCGGTTTGCGGAAGTTCGGATGCTTACTGGTAAGAGGTACTTGAATTATTCTAGTTTAATGCACTTAGAGACTATTCTGTAACTTCTGCAACATTGTTATGAGGTTAGAGAGGAGCAGATCGATCTTGTTCGAAGTTGTATCAGAGATTAGTGAGCCTGGTGCTATAGTGTTAGTATAAAATACGTATTTAAAAATCTCTCCTTCAAAGGACTCCCCATTCTGTTTAATGCTCGGCAATTATCATGTTATGTTATTTACTTGTCATAAACTTCTGAGAATCCTCTTTAACACGCCTTTACTAGCTTCACCTGTATGTGTGTATGTGGGTTTGTGAGCTTGTAACACTCCTTTAGCTTACTACTCTTTCTATGTTCACCAACAACACGGCCAATGTCAGATAATTGTCATTTCCCATGCTCTTGGAACGATAGTTGTTGAATTTTGTCAGGCGTGTAATAGTAACTGCAACACAGCGCCATCTGTTGTCTTAAAAGACCTGCAAATTTTTTATTTTTGCCAAACGAGACAGAAACTCAAAAATGCGACTGGATTTATTATCAGCACCCTCAAGTTATTCAAAACACGAGATTTTATCTTAATAGATAGCTAAATAAAGATTTTCGATTTTTTAGGCAAACCCGAAGACTTGAAAGATCTGCAATTTTTTTATTTTTGTCAAACGAGACTGAAACCCAAAACTGCGGCCGTATTTATGATCAGCACCCTCAATTTATTCAAAACACGAGGTTTCCATCTTAAAAGATAGCTAAATAAAGATTTTCGTTTTTTCAGGCAAACCCGAAGATCTGAAGGATCTGAAAATTTTTGATTTTTATCAAACGAGAGTGAAACTCAAAACTGCAGCCGCATTCATAAACAGCACCCTCAAGTTATTCAAAACACGAGGTTTTATCTTGATAGATAGCTAAATAAGGATTTTTTAGGCAAACCCGAAGACTTGAAAGATCTGCAAATTTTTGATTCTTGTCAAACGAGACTGAAACTCAAAAATGCGACCGGACTTATAATCAGCACCCTCAAGTTATTCAAAAAACGATGTTTCATCTTATTACATAGCTAAATAACAATTTTCAGGCAAACCCGAAGATCTGAAGTATCTGAAAATTTTTGGTTTTCATCAAACGAGAGTGAAACTCAAAACTGCGACCGCATTTATAATCAGCACACTCAAGTCATTCAAAACACGAGGTTTTATCTTAATAGATAGCTAAATAAGGATTTTCGATTTTTCAGGCAAACCCGAAGACTTGAAAGATCTGCAAATTTTTGATTCTTGCCAAACGAGACTAAAACTCAAACTTGAGACCAGATTTATAATCAGCACCCTTAAATTATCCAAAACACGATGTTTCATCTTATTACATAGCTAAATAACGATTTTCAGGCAAACCCGAAGATCTGACGGATCAGAAAGTTTTTGGTTTTCATCAAACGAGAGTGAAACTCAAAACTGCGACCGCATTTATAATCAGCGCACTCAAGTCATTCAGAACACGAGGTTTTATCTTAATAGATAGCTAAATAAGGATTTTCGATTTTTCAGGCAAACCCGAAGACTTGAAAGATCTGCAAATTTTTGATTCTTGCCAAACGAGACTGAAACTCAAAATTGAGACCAGATTTATAATCAGCACCCTTAAATTATCCAAAACACGATGTTTCATCTTATTACATAGCTAAATAACGATTTTCAGGCAAACCCGAAGATCTGACGGATCAGAAAGTTCTTGGTTTTCATCAAACGAGAGTGAAACTCAAAATTGAGACCGGATTTATAATCAGCACCCTCAAGTTATTCAAAACACGAGGTCTCATCTTAAAAGATAGCTAAATAAAGATTTTCGATTTTTCAGGCAAACCCGAAGACTTGAAAGATCTGCTAATTTTTGATTTTCATCAAACGATAGTGAAACTCAAAACTGCGACCGCATTTATAATCAGCACCCTCAATTTATTCAAAATACGAGGTATCCATCTTAAAAGATAGCTAGATAAAGATTTTCGTTTTTTCAGGCAAACCCGAATATCTGAAGGATCTGAAAATTTTTGATTCTCATCAAACGAGAGTGAAACTCAAAATTGCGACCGGATTTATGATCAGCACCCTCAATTTATTCAAAACACGAGGTTTCCATTTTAATAGATAGCTAAATAAAGATTTTCGTTGTTTCAGACAAACCGGAAGATTTGAGGGATCTGAAAATTTTTGGCTTTCATCAAACACGAGTGAAACTCAAAACTGCGACCGCATTTATAATCAGCACCCTCAAGTTATTCAAAGCACGAGCTTTTATCTTAGTAGATAGCTAAATAAGGATTTTCGATTTTTTAGGCAAACCCCAAGACTTGAAAGATCTGCAAATTTTTGATTTTTGTCAAACGAGACTGAAATTCAAAATTGAGACTGGTTTTATAATCAGCACCCTTAAATTATCCAAAACACGAGGTTTCATCTTAATAGATAGGCAAATAAAGATTTCAGATTTTTTAAGCAAACCCGAAGACTTCAAAGATCTGCAAATTTTTTATTTTTGTCAAACGAGATTAAAGCTCAAAACTGCGATCAGATTTATAATCAGCACCCTCAAGTTATTCAAAACACGAGGTTTCATCTTGATAGATAGCTAAATAAAGATTTTCGATTTTTTAGGCTAACCCGAAGACTTGAAAGATCTGCAAATTTTTTATTTTTGTCAAACGAGACCGAAACTCCAAAGTGCGACCAGATTTCTGATCAGCACCCTCAATTTATTCAAAACACGAGGTTTCCATCTTAAAAGATAGCTAAATAAAGGTTTTTCAGGCAAACCCGAAGATCTGAAGGACCTGAAAATTTTTGATTTTTATCACGCGAGAGTGATAATAATAATAATAAAAAAAGCGCGGTTTTGCAATAAAAAATTGGAAGCGTAGGATTGATTGGCATTTATTGTTTTCCGAATTCAATTTCAGTCTTGTTTCTTGTCGCTAAGACCGCTCTTGAATAAAAAAGGTAAGGAAGTTTTTCTTTAAAGCGAATGTGGTTCTACTTATCAGCCAGAAATTTCATGAATTTAATTGTTTCACTAGTTGGTTTGTGCCACTTGTTCGGTAGAACGTTACCGCAGTTCACAAGAGTTTAAATTATGGTGAAAGTGCATGCGTTCGACGTCAGGCCAAAATTGTTAAAAATGGTGAAAGCATATTGGATGGATTATAGGTAGGCTAAAATATTTGCCCGAACCCTCCTTTTGCAAGAAAATTCTGGATCTATAAGTTTTCATTGTCGAATACATCTCGCATATTTAGTTGGTTTTTAGAAGGAGGCACATGTCTCCGCGTGACTTCGTAGTTCATGGAGAGGCAAGGGTGTCTGCGTTCCAATGGACTAGCATCATGAATTTTTTTTTGGTTGCATATGGTAGATTACGTCATAAAAAGCATCTCATTTTTTTCTACGATTTTTTTGGGCACAGGAAAGCCGTGAAAATAAGGAAAATATTTGAATTCTGGTAGGGCAGTGACGTCACTGCCCTAAAGGCGAACAGCCAATCAAAAGACAGATATGTGTGCTGTGTTGCCGCATTCTGATGGCGCGCGAAATGCCTGAGCTATACGCGGGCTGGCTCATCTATCTTGTCTTCTGTTCCCGTCTGCGAGTCGGAGCTGCTTTTGGCAACAATGCACTGCTGATGATTCGCGCGGTTGGCACTGATTGGCTGAATTCGAATTCTTTTCTTTAAACTTTAGAATGGAATTACTAAAAACAAAATGATGTAGAAAGTAACGAAATGCCGCAGTACGTTTATTTTTGTATGCACTAAGCGGTTATAACAATTAAATTATTGTTCTCAACCTCGTGATACTAGTCCATTGTGGAGTTAGGGCAGTTGGTCTTTTGTGATGAATCCTAGCAGGGGACACTCTCTCATCCCCTCGGAACTGCAAAGGGATGACCCTATCCTATACATATGAGGGGTGATATAATTTCTCCTATACATTGCTTTGACTTTAATTTACGGTGACGTGTCCTACAAGGAAAGAGTGGGGGTCAAGCGGCAGGCGGCTCACTCACCGACGAAAGCTGTGGCGCTGGAATCCATGGGCCAAAAATAAAGCTCCCCCTTACTATCAAGCAAAAATATATGCGATGATTTATGCCACTTGTTTCTTAGGACGTTATCGCTTCAGAAGGGTTAAGAGTTAAAATTGTGGTGAAAGTGGATGAGTCCGACGTCAGGTGAAACTTGCTAAAAATGGTGAAGGCAAAAATGACTTGGTAGTTAGTTCAAGGGGAGGCAAGGGTGTCTGCGTTCCTATTGTGGAGTTACGGCAGTTGGTCATTTGCGAACAATCCTATCAGGGGACATTCCCTCATCCTCTCGGAACTGCAAAGGGATGATCCTACCCTATACATATGAGGGGTGATATAATTTCTCCTATATATTGCTTTGACTTTAATTTACGGTGACGCGTCCTACAAGGGAAGAGTGGGGGTCAAGCGGCAGGCGGCCTGTTGAGGACAGAGAACCAGTCTGGTAGACAGACGGCTCACTTACCGATGAAAGCTGTGGCGCTGGAATCCATGGGCCAAAAACAAAGCTCTCCCTCCCTCTCAAGCAGAAATATATGCGATGATCTATGTCACTTGTTTCGTAGAACGTTACTGGTTCAGAAAGGTTAAGAGCTCAGAGTAGCAACTGAACATAGAGGTAGTAAACAAAACACTTCAGCATGGCGTGCTCAAAGCCATCATCTTTGACACTTCAGCCACCAAATATTGATCAGCTGTGACAGTTCAAATTGTAAACAATGCTGTGTAACGCCAACTAACCTGAAAATTCTTCCAATGCAAACCATGTTACAAACAGTGCACTTTTTGAATTCCATCTCGAAAAACTGTTAACTACACTCGAATATAGCACAGCAAGTCCATAAAGCTTCACTAGAGTTGCCAATAAATAGCAAATTCGATTTTACTGACCAAGCATAAAAGACGCACAAACAATAAACGAACCAAACGTTTGACAGTTGAGGGCATGCGGCATTGCCAGCTCCTCAAAATTATGTAAGACTTCAAAACTTGCGTTTATGATGAAGAAATATGCAGTAACGCGGTAGAGGTCAACATATCTATTGATTTTGCTCTAATCATTCCTGAACCATCAAAATACCGTCTTTTTTAACGTAGCATGGAATATTTCTGGATGCTGTACGATTAAGACGATAGTAAATAGTTATGATTGCCGCACATGGTGGTCGATATGACAACGTACGAAAAGATGTCGGCCTATTAGAATTAGTTGTTTACTACCTCTATGTTCAGTTGTTACTCTGAGGTTAAGAGTTAAAATTGTGGTAAAAGTGCATGAGCTCGACAACGACATCAGTGAAACTTACTAAAAATGGTGAAGGCAAAAATGACTTGGTAGTTAGTTCAAGGGAAGGCAAGGGTGTCTGCGCCGGTACTCTGTAACTTAGAAACCTGTTTCTATGCACTATGTACTATGGGATCGGGTGGCCTCGTAAATATGACAGCGTGCCGTGACAGCGGAGTAGACACGTGATAGGCACACGAAATTGCCGGATCGTCATGGTCGTCATGGTGATAGAAACATGTTTCTACCACTTTGAGTTAGAGAGTACCGACGCTGAGTTCCTATTGTGGAGTCACTTTTGAGGACAGAGAACCAGTCTGGGTGACAGACGGCTCACTTACCGACGAAAGCTGTGTCACTGGAATCCATAGACTAAAAACAAAGCTCTCCCTCCCTCTCAAGCAGAAATATATGCGATGATTTATGCCACTTGTTTCGTAGAACGTTACTGGTTCAGAAAGGTTAAGAGTTAAAATTGTGGTGAAAGTGCATGAGCTCGACAACGACATCAGGTGAAATTTACTAAAAATGGTGAAGGCAAAAATGACTTGGTAGTTAGTTCAAGGGAAGGCAAGGGTGTCTGCGCCGGTACTCTGTAACTTAGAAACGTGTTTCTATGCACTATGTACTATGGGATCGGGTGGCCTCGTAAATATGACAGCGTGCCGTGACAGCGGAGTAGACTCGCGATAGGCACACGAAACTGCCCGATCGTCATGGTCGTCATGGTGATAGAAGCATGTTTCTATCACTTTAAGTTAGAGAGTACCGATGCTGAGTTCCTATTGTGGAGTCACTTTTGAGGACAGAGAACCAGTCTGGGTGACAGACGGCTCACTTACCGACGAAAGCTGTGTCACTGGAATCCATAGACTAAAAACAAAGCTCTCCCTCCCTCTCAAGCAGAAATATATGCGATGATTTATGCCACTTGTTTCGTAGAACGTTACTGGTTCAGAAAGGTAAAGAGTTAAAATTGTGGTGAAAGTGCATGAGCTCGACAACGACATCAGGTGAAATTTACTAAAAATGGTGAAGGCAAAAATGACTTGGTAGTTAGTTCAAGGGAAGGCAAGGGTGTCTGCGCCGGTACTCTGTAACTTAGAAACGTGTTTCTATGCACTATGTACTATGGGATCGGGTGGCCTCGTAAATATGACAGCGTGCCGTGACAGCGGAGTAGACTCGCGATAGGCACACGAAACTGCCCGATCGTCATGGTCGTCATGGTGATAGAAGCATGTTTCTATCACTTTAAGTTAGAGAGTACCGATGCTGAGTTCCTATTGTGGAGTCACTTTTGAGGACAGAGAACCAGTCTGGGAGACAGACGGCTCACTTACCGACGAAAGCTGTGTCGCTGGAATCCATAGACTAAAAACAAAGCTCTCCCTCCCTCTCAAGCAGAAATGTATGCGATGATTTATGCCACTTGTTTCGTAGAACGTTACCGCTAAGAGTTCAAATTGTGGTGAAAGTGCATGAGTTCGACGTCATGTGAAACTTGCTAAAAATGGTGAAGGCAAAAATGACGTAGTTCAAGGGGAGGCAAGGGTGTCTGCGTTCCTATTGTGGAGTCACGGCAGTTGGTTCTTGTGAATCCTGGCAGAATATACCCTGTCATCCTCTCGGAACTGCAAAAGGATGACCCTATCCTACATTATGAGGAGTGATATAATTCCTCCTACATATCGCTTCAACTGCAAATTTACGGTGAGGTATCCTACAACGGAAGAATGGGGGCTAAGCGGCAGGCGGCCTTTTGAAGGGAGAGGGTCAGTCTGGTACACTGCCGGCTCACTTGCCGACGAAGGCTGTGGCGCTGCAATCTGTGAGCCAAAAACAAACTCTCCCTCCCTCTCAAGCAGAAATCTCGAGTGATTTTTTAGTACTTGGTTTTTGAAGTTACGATTTTTGACAATTCACGTACGGTTGGTGGCGTCTGTCAAAGTCAGAAATGCTCAGTATGTTTTGCCATTTCAACATGGACAAACTGACATCCGAACAACGCTTGCATATCACTGAATTTTATTATCAAAATTCGTGTTCAGTGAAAAATGTGTTTCGCAACTGGCGTCCACTTTATGGTCGTCATAATTGCCCTCGGAACAAGCAATTCAAGGCGTTGTGAGCAAATTTCAAACCAATTTCAATTCTATTGGACATCAATCCACCAACCCTTGTCCGCAGAGTGCGGACCGAAGCGAATATTGCTGCTGTATCTGCCAGTATTGACGAGGATCGCGAAATGTCCATCCGTCGCCGATCGTAGGTATTGGGTTTGTGTTATTCGCCCACCTGGAAAATTTTGCACAAGGATCTTGGCCTAAAATCGTACAAAATACAGCTGATGCAAGAACTGCAGCCAGGTCGACCCACCATCGCGTCGTGTTTCCGGCGAATGGGCCTTAGAAAATCTCGAAGAAGATCCGCTTTTCTATCGAACATTTATCTTCAGCGACGAAGCCCATTTTTGGCTCAATGGCTACGTAAACAAGCAAAATTGCCCAATTTGGTCTGACGAGCAGCCATAGGTAATTCAGGAGTTGCCATTGCATCCTGAAAAAGTCACTGTTTGGTGTGGTTTATGGGCCGGCGGTATCATTGGACCGTATTTTTTCAAAAACGACAAAGGCTGTAGTGGTATCGTCAATGAAGAAAGTTACCGTTCAATTTTGGAGCTTTTTTTTCTTCCCAAATTGAAAGAATTGGGCAGGGATGAAACGTGGTTCCAACAGGACGGTGCCACAAGCCACACCGCATGCGAAACCATGGACTCATTGAGACGCCAGTTCGGTGAACAATTAATCTCACGTTTTGGCCCCGTCAATTGGCCGCCAAGATCGCGCGATTTAACCCCACTAGATTTTTTTGTGGGGTTACGTTGAATTTCTCACCCATACAGACAAGTGAAACGCGACTGCTGCCTTGGAAGGAAACATTGAACGCGTTATTGGCCAAATACCGGCCGCAATGTTAGAAAAAGTGTGCCAAAATTGGACTTCGAAGATAGACCATTTAGAGCGCAGCCGCGGTCAACATTTACATGAAATAATCTTTAAGAAATAAATTCCGGGCATTGTTTTATCGATCCAAATAAAGACTTCGTTCACTTTTGCAAAATGTATGTATTTTTTCAATTTTCAATATCCAAGCTCTTAAAAAATCACCCATTATATACGATTTTAACTTGTGCCTCTCATATTCATGAAATTCTGGGACCTAAGAGGCGGATTACTATCTGCTTTGACAGCCAAGCAGCACTAAAAGCATTAAGTGCTTGTAAGTTTACATGAAGGCTCTTTTTGCAACGTAGAAAGGTCTTGGATGACATTTCAGCAAGACATGTGTTACTCGTGCGGGTGCCGAATCATGCTGGAGTTCGTGCTGGCAAGGCGAGGGTCGAGGAATAATTTTTTGGGTCCTGAGCTGGCTGTGGAGCTGGAAGCAGGTACCAACAGAAAGAAAATAGAAGTTTGGTTACTAAATCAAGGTATTGTGAGATGGAGAGAGATCTATGGACATCTTCGTTAAGCTGGAGAAATTATTTTAGGAACTCCGGCCAAGGTGGGGTGGTTCTGTCTCGCACTGGGCAGAAGCCAGCTAAAGTTACTTGTGAGCCTTTACGTCAAATGTCAGTTGTATGTGATAGAGGTGGCAAGGCACCCGACGTTTGCACGCTTTGGCAAGGAGAAAGAGTCCTCGGCACACATTATATGTCGCTGTGAAGCCTTTGGGTATCACAGGCAGGTTATACTAGGTTCAAGAGTCCTTGGACCTGAGGAGATAAGATGGGCAGGACGTCACCTCTCCGATGAAGGCTGGACTTGGGAACTAGTAGTGGCCCTGGTCATCTGAAATAATTTCTCCTTTTTTCATTTATACCGAGCACAGTATTGTTAAGCTCTGAATCTGATTCAAATATTCAACTTCCAAGTCATTTTTTAAGTTGAGGTAACAAATGGAAGAATAGAAGCCCCATGGAGCTAAGTCTGATGAGTAAGGGGGACGAAAATGTAATGTCTGCCTCTGAATCTCAAAGTTTTCGTTGACAAATAGCTGCTCTGTGCGCAAGAGCACTGTCGTCTTGATGCAACATCCAACAGAAGTCTTGATATAGCGGCCATTTTTGCTTCAATTTTGTTTATAAAGGAGGTTGAAGTATATTAGAGTAGTACTTCCCCGTTGTTGTTCTCAAAAAAGAAATCAGGTGCAACGTTTTAACAGTGTTTGCAATAATGTTGACCATCAGCAGTCTTGGGCAAACTTTATGCCTCCCACTTCAGGATTGTTAATTTCAGTCAGTCAATCAATCAGTCTAGGTTGCCAGACCACGGCTGAGCTAGAAGAGCAGTGTCGTCTACGTAGATATAGCCTTCAGAGTTAAGGGGCCAAGAGACGCCATCGCTAAAGAGATAATAAAGTATTAGGGCAAGAACCGAACCCTGAGACACTCCAGCTTCCACCAGTTCTCTTGTAGATACATAATCTAAAATTTAATTTCCTCAAAAAAAAAAATTCAGTAGCCAAAATGGAAACACTTTTGAGTTAATCACATGTGTGGAGCAAACTCATTAAGTCATTTGGCGAGGCTCACGTCTTTGCTCCCGATATTTCAAAGGCATTCGATCAACTGTGGCATGCAGCTCTCCTAAGCTAGCTCCCGCCTTATGGGCTCCCTGTTAAGCTTTGCGGTTGGCTCGCAGACTTCCTCTCAGGTCGGAAAATCTCTGTCGTGGTAGACGGCTTTTCCTCTTCTTTCTACTTCACATTAATGATCTACTCTCTAGCACTACAAACCCAATCCACAGTTTTGCGGATGACAGTAGGCATTATAAGCAATAGACCGATTTCTGTGGTCGAGCTGGAATGCAGAAGACTGGCAGCGGCAGCTTCACTTTCAAAAGATCTCGATACCATTGCCGCTTGGAGGCTGAAGAATAGGTTAAATTTAGTGCCTCCAAGACCCAGAATTGTACGCTACCAAACAAGAAGGGGCCCAAGCCAACACCAGGCTCTAATGAACAACCAGGCTCTGCCAAGGAGTCACACATTCAAGCTGTTAGGAGTCAACATTACAGAAAATCTGGTCTGGCACGAACACGTCGCTTCAATTGCAACAGCTGCTGGTAAAAAGCTTGCGTACCTATTTAGAGCCAGAAAGTATTTCTCACCATGTAACCTCCTCACGCTATATAAAGCCCTGATAAGGCCTTGCCTGGAGTATTGCTCTCATGTCTGGGGAGCTGCTGCCCCTACTACCCTGTCTATACTAGATGTCCACCAGAGAAGGGCAATTCGACTAATTGGCGATCCGGCCTTAACGCGCCACCTCTCCCCGGCGTGTTGTTGGTGACCTCTCACTCTTCTACCGATATCCCAACGGAATCTGCTCCTCTGAGCTATCCTCTATCGTTCCGCCGCTCACTGCTCCTATCAGCAGTACTCGTGCGACCGCTGTATCTCGTCCTAAGACGACCGTTCTTCATACATCAAGAACTGAGCGGTACAACCGCACATTTATTCCCAGTGCGTCCAAGGCTTGGAATGGACTGCCAGAAGATGTATTTATTGGGCCTGCGGGTATTGGCCCATACAAATCTCGCGTTAACAAACTTCCCCTAACATAACCCTTTCACAGCAGCCGCGGTACTCTCGTATTTAGGCTCTGCCTGCGCAGTCTGCTCAGTTATAAGACAAAAAAATACCTATCTCTGAGGAAAATCGCTTATCTCTTTCCTTATTAAATCTTAGAAGAATCTATTACCACTTTTTTGCATAGCTTCGCAAACTTCCTACAATATACAGCTTTTATTTTCTTAAATTATATAGTATATGCCAAACTTTATGGAAAAATGCCAATCATAAAAGATAGACGCGTACTTGAGAATATGTAAAGAATCGTGTAATCAAGTTTTACTCCCCATTCCCCCCCCCCATTCCAAAGTTCGAGCGTTTCAAAATACGACAATGTTGTGTTATATTTCTGTTGTAAAGTTCTCACTCCGCTGCTCATAAATTTATGTTACCCATTATGTTTTACTATTGCATGGATAACTTGAAAATGTATGTATAGAAGCAAGTCGTCCCCTTAGAGCAGAATTATACTAAGTCACAAAATGTAAATTTTACAGAAGTTTTTTTTTGTTTTTGACATATTTTGAACTAAAAAATTGCTTGATAACATTTACGTAACCATATGAGATAACTGGTTATAAGGTGCACTACTTGGAATTGGGACATTCTTTCTATGTTATAGAAAATGTTGGACCATAGTATCCGGGGTTATTCACGTTACTCGACACGGAGCATTATGGCTAATGTATTTGGTAAAAAAGAAAATAAAATTTCAGATGGATAGAGACCCATAAGGACTACATCTTAAATATATTATACAGGGTGCCATAAAAACACGAAATGTATCAAAGTTATATTTTTTTTAAATGGAACACCCCGTATATTATTGCATATTCAGATTCCCGGGTGAATCCTAGTGTGACTGTATGTATGGGACATGGGGGCATGGGACTTAAAGCGAAGCGTCTAGGTGTAAATCACCATTTTCGGTATAAGTAGATATCAGGAAAAAATTGAATATCGCAGAGATTATAAAATTTGGAAGGCTGTGACTTTGACGTGTTACTAAGCATAAGATGCGTCAGCTTTGATGAGACTGTCAAATTTAAATTACTTTATGCTTGGAGAAATCAGTCGATTAGTTAAAGAAACTTCGATCAGCAATAACTTGATTTTTTCAGATGAGAATGCCTAATTTTTTTATACGGATAAACGTAGAATTTGATAACCTTTCTAAGGATATAAGGTTGTGAATATCAATCTCTGGTAGTTTTCATTTAATTTCAAATTTTCAAAAAAATCGGCGTTTTTTCAATTTTCCTACCTATAAGCAACGTAGGAGGCCATGAAATATAAGAGTAACATTTTAATTCAGATGGAAGAAGACAAGTAATTCAGAAAAAAGGTACAGACGAAATAGAACAAAGAAACAAGGTGATAAAAATTCCTTACAACAAATCAACTAGAAACAACTGCGATAACATCTCTAAGGTCAGAGAGAAGCTGGAGTATGGCAGTTATAGACATTTTTTATAGTCTACTGGCTACCGCAATTTACTAGAGGTTAAAAATTTCCAAGACAATTACAAACACTGATATGAAGTAAAAACAACCAGCGACTGTTGCTCTAGCACGAAATGCTCAATCATATGTAATGGTGTAATTTGCCTTGAAGTCGATATCTTTGACTGGAGCCCTTCTATTTTTCAATATCTATTAACAATATTGCAAAAAAGGAATACTGACAAATCAGGTTTAAATTTTCTGCCATTTAAGTTGTGTTTCATAATTTGAACAAATTTTAATTCATTCTTAATTTTCTGTGATCTTGCTCATATGGAGAAATTTGTAGTTCAGGGTCATGCCCTGAGTGAGCTACAGTTCTCAAAACTATTGACAATATTCGTGTCGGCAATACTCTAGCTCCGACTTAATGCATTTTACGAGTCCAAAACGTGTCTATTAAGACATTGTAACTATGATGATGATATTATTATTATTATATCTGACTTTCCAAGCACCGTGGGGCACCGGTAGCACCGTGCTGACGGGCTGTTTCAAGTCAACACCCTGACTATTATTGATCGGAATTTAGGAAGGATCGCACAATATTACAGGTCTTCAGGATTACAGACTTTTGGAATACTTTGTGTAACTTTTCGTGCAGGCCCAGCTGTTGAAGGTGTTGTGTAAACGTGTTTGGTGTAAGGCCTGAGACAGACATGATGAGGGGGACAATTGTCACTTTGTATTGTTTCCAAAGTCGTTTTATTTCCATGGCAAGGTCCGTGTATTTGGATATCTTCCCAGCGTAGGTGTTTTGGATATTCACATCGTTGGGAATGGCAATATCTATCAAATAGGTAATTTTGTCGGCCTTTGACTGAAAAACTATATCTGGTCTATTGGCTGGGATAGTCTTGTCTGTATGTATTTCAACGTCCCAGTATAGTTTGTACCGATCGTTTTCGACTACTGATGTCGGAGTGTAATTGTAGTATGGATCTGTGTTTTCTATTACTTTGTTTGCTGCGGCTAGTGCTTGGTGTATGACCTTGGCCGCAGAGTTATGTCTGGCTGTGTATTCGGTACCGGCAAGAACTTTGCATCCGCTTCTTATGTGATCTATTGTTTCTTTTTGTTGGTGACATTTTCTGAAGTTATCTTCTGTTATGGATGGATCTTTAATTATGTATTTCTTGTAGTTTCTTGTCGCAATAACTTGGTCCTAGATAGCAAGCATAAATCCTTCAGTTTCTGGAAAGATCTGGCCATCCTGCAGCCAGGTGTATGACTGTTTTTCGTTTATGTGGTCTTGCGTAATACGGTATCTATGCTTGCCATGGAGTGGTTTCTGCGACCAGGTTTTTATTTTTCTTGTTGCGATTGGGTGGTATTGTGTGTGTCTGCGGCGTGGTCTGGACATAATAAGTTATTATTATTATTGTTATAAGATAAGTGAAGTCTGCGCGCCGCCTATGTATCTGCCGCATTCAACTGAGGAGATGTCGCCCAAGCATTTTTTTTGCTGTTCCAAGTGATTTCGGATACACTATACCCATCTTATTGCGAATTTTGATAGTAAGTAGCCAAGAAAAATTGTGAGGAACAATAATCAATGGTCACTGAAGTGTGTAAGCTTTTTAAGATAAAGGGTACTTACTGATATTAATTGATACGAATGATTCATCATGGCGATGAGTAGATTCAGAAGCACCACGATGTTGATCACGGAATATATGCCGAACATAAGCATACCCCAGAATCGTGTGAAGATCCTGATTTCGTTCAGTTCGAAGCTCTCGAGGTCGATGAGGCCGAATGCTGCCCAGAACAATGTCTGCGTCGTTTCGAATAGACTGGAAACGAAAGTGAATGATAAATACAAGTTATATTCATGTTATATCATATAGGGTGAGTTTTTAGTACCGGCTCGGTCGATAACTCCACTATTGTAGAAGATAGCGAAAAAAGTTGTAGCCACGGATATGCTCCTTGCTCAGAAAATATTGTGATCCATAACTACGTGGTGATGCAGACATGTATTTTTTTAAATGAGACACCCTATATATATTATCCCATTTTTAGATTCCACTAATAATTTCTCTTCTCACAATATGAGATATTATAACATTATGCAGGGTATTTCGAAAGTTATGACCAGTTTTATATCCAAATCGCTGTCAAACGAACGTACTGTATATCAAAAGGTAATAAATCAAAAATTATTTTTTCTACATGGAAAGATTAAAAATATCCTCTTGTTTTAAAATCGGCTATAAAAAAAGCCCATGACGCATATTCGTATACAGGGTGATGAGAACGCAAAATCCAGTTTTTCTCTTTTTTTTTCAAATGTAACCCCCAATATTTTATAATACCAAAGAATTGCTTTTAATATCCTCTTTCATCATTCTATAGCACTTGGTGTACCTATTTGTGTACGGAAATTTATTGATTTTGAGAAAGTACTATCGAATTTGTTTTTTGTTCAACGAACAACTAAATTATAAGGTCATGATAGTATTAGATGAGGTCAAAACCCCGAATCATCGAGATAATAAAGTCAAGTATGCTGAGGAAGCAATTTTGTAGGCGTGATGCATAATTATCAAGGAGATTTCCCAGGTAGGCTTTGAAATTAACACTTTTCATAACCTGCTCAATAATTTCGTACTGTGTGAAAAACGATCTTTAAAAATTTATTCTTCTACTGAGGGTATTTAGGAGAATCTATGAGAAATTACCCTAGAATATATCAACTATGAACAGCAATATTGAGAACGGGGGCACTCTAACACCAATGCGTTTGAAAGACTGAAAAATCGTTTTATTTGGACTGTGTCGTCTAATATTTCATAGCCTACCTGACGGATCTACTTGATAATCATGCATCGCGTCTACAAAATTGTTTCCTCAGTACACTTGACCCATATTATCTTCTTAAGTCAGTGCTTTGACTTGATCAAGTACTATTATGGCCTTATATTTTAGTTGTTTATTAAGCAAAAATAAAATTTGATAGTATTTAGAAAAAATAGATTTTAGCAAACAAATAGGAGGTATATTTAAAATTCGTAGAAAAATCGAAATGTCTCAGAAACTAACGAATGCAGTCATAGCAAGTGCTATACAAAGATGAAAGAGCATATCAAAAGCAATCCTTTGGTATAATAAAATATTGGGGTTACATTTAAAAAAGAGAGCAAATCTAGATTTTGCATTCTACATCACCCTGTATACGAATATGCGTCGCGGGTTTTTTTTATAGCCGATTTCAAGACTAGAGGATATTTCTTATCCATCCGTGTAAAAAAAATGATTTTTGATTCATTTGACAGCGATTTGGATATAGAAGTGGTCATAACTTTTGAAATACCCTGTATATTGTAACAATACCCTATATTTAAAGAACAAAAATCATTAGTATAATTTGAAAATGGAAAAATATATAGGGTGTCTCATTTGAAAAAATGCATGTATGCATTACCACGTAGTTATGGATCACCCTGTATAAATCTAGATATTTTTTGAGCAAGGAGCACATCTGTGGCTACAACTTTTATGTACAACTTTTTTCGACATCTTCTACAGTAGTGGATTTATTGACCGAGCCGGTACTAAAAACTCACCCTGTATACAGGGTGCTCATTTGAAAACCTCCCACCACGGATTTATCGAAAGCCGCTGATTAAAAAACGCCGAGACACGTCAAAATATTTGTCAAGGGGTACAACTTCTTAACTAAAAACTACTGTCCTCCCTTGTACTCTCTGCCACCCAGGGTCGTACCCTTAAAAATTTTAAATAACAAGGGTTATCGAGTAATATCTAGTTTCAAAGTTTTAAGTGGGTCGATTCATTTTCGAGGAAATCAAGAAAACACTTCAAATAAACACCCTGTATATTCCACTATTCAGCTTACTTGGAAAACCTCCTCCAAATAGTGCAGGCATTCGAATCCGGTTCTGTGCTATTGCTGCCTAGCTCCAGCGGACACTTTTTCCTCTCTGCTTCAGCATAGTACCACAGTAGTTGATTTAGCCCTGAAAACAGCAAAAGGTCAGGTTTTATTGGGTGACACTTCTGTCCAGCTATTTAGTAGTATCCCAATAAAGTTCCGAGAGGTTGAGCTTTTATTATTTTACAGCCTTTTTGGGACGCCGCCGTAGCTCCGGTTCAGATAAATTGAACTACAAAGGCGGCTTTTCAAGCAACAAACAACGCTAACCCATTTAGCTTTGCAGTGGACTTATTAGGTATAACTTGAGGTGACTATTTTATTCGCCTCGTTTTTGTATTCTTATTTAATATCGTGAGTAGGATGTGAACATTGTTAGATGCTAGGAAATAATTACGTGCAATTTTTTGGAGTAGCCCATTGACGAAAAAATGTGTGCCTTCTGGCTCCATATATCAACCTTTGAGCCATATCTGACTAAGAGACTCGCCACCGGTTTAACGGGTAGCTGCTTAGCTGGCGCCAATGGTTTTTGGGTCAACCCCTCGGAAAAACCTGTACCTATACCAGCTTAATCTGCGATATGGAATTTGTCCTAATTACTGTTAATGTTGATGACCATAAGTTCGACAGTTACAGTGTTGCCAGGTCTAGTGATTTTTTTGTAATTTAGTAATGTTATATTCTAGTGATTTTTACAATGACATTTTGCGTCACACATTTTATTATTTTTAATATCTTGACCTTATACCATAGCATGCATGACTGCTTGATTATCTACCTTTTTTTTTAAGACGAATCCATTTTAAATTAAAACCTGAATTTTTCTGTTGAAATCATACTATTTTGAGACCCTATACCGAAGTTTTGCTCAAAAAGTGATTGTTTTGTGACTAATCATGATGCATTCAGCAGACTATTCAAGTATCCATAACAAAAATTAGGGATCCGATGCCAAATTTTTGCTGAATGCTCTGTTGAAACTTTTTACTCTCGGAGATCCATTATGCTTTTAGAGCTTAAATGTAGTCTGATTGCCTGTCTTCACCACATTTACAAAACGTTTATGGTATCAATGTATAACTAGAAAGATGAGCATGTTTTTAGCGCAAAGTGCGCGGTTAATCATTTGGTGACTTTTCAAGGTAAATTCGTTTTTTTTTTTGTAACGTTTTTTGAATTCACTATTCAACATGTGCTAATTTTGACACTATCTCGCGATGTTTTTGATACATGATCACTTTCTTTCAGTCGATAATGACGTAATAGTATTTTTTTAGGATTTATACAGAAAGTTCTAAAATCTGACAATGTTTTATTAGACTTTTAGTTTGGAAATCTTATTTTAATGAAAATCTCTAAAATTCAATTTAAACTGGAAACTATTAGGAATTGGACATGGTCAATTTAATAGCTTATCACCTTTACTATCCTTATTCTGTACATTATATAGTTTGACTGTTCGAGTTTATTTTTACATATGTACTAAGATGTTACTAAATATGTATTTCGACATTTTCATTTACCCCTCCCCCCCCCAGCAGCAGAGGAAATCTAGTCTAGTGAAATTCTAGTGATTTTTTTAAACGTCATCTAGTGAATTTTTGAATTTTGACCTGGCAACGCTGGACAGTTATCTTGAACCTTTTCAACATATTTTACACACGTATAAGTGTTCTAACTGAATCGCCGAACATATTATTTTGTTTAAGACTACCTTCTTATGTTGGTTCTCCTCGAATAAGTTTTGAGACATGTTTAATACAATTTGCTGTTTTTCAACAGGCAAATGACTGCGTAAACTACAGGTCTTCGTTGCTTCTTTCCACTTAGTTCATCCTTTTTTGGGGTGATTCATAATCATTTTGATGTAGCATATCAACAAATAGTCCCCATATGATCGCATTTTGATCCACAGTAACATCTAATGGACTCCACAAAGAAATAATCGCAGGAAAACAAACGATACAAACTGATGAATACAAAGTTCCACTGCGGCCCTGACCTCGTTAACTCTACTTGGCATTTCCGTCCTTTTTTTCTATTGGACGTTGACCTCGCTGTATCCGTTTTTCCCAAACAGTAACAGTAGAAGATCCGAATACAAGACGACCTTCACCGAACTAGTTAATGGATGAAAACCATTTTATATTAAATTTAATATGTTAAAAAACATATCGCGAGTGGGTTGGCTGAAAAATTTCTGTCCAGGATATGATTAATTAAATATTGAAAAATTAATTTTTTTTAAACATTTCACTGGTTTGGTTAATAGACAAATCACATACCAATCGAAAGTATGAAGCCCATAGAATATGCAAACGTTAGGTTGGCTACGTCTTTCCCGTCCCAACTATAGGGTAGGCAGGTATAAACAGGTACATCAATAATAGTAATTTGCATCGGTGTGGTTAATGCATGTAACTTATATCAAAATAAAGATAATTGTATTGCAAACACGTCGATATAGGGTTGTCTGCAAAAAATCAGTCCGGAAGTCCCAGTTGTCGAATTTTAAAAATCAAAATATTGCTGGCAGTAAATACGTGCGCCAGAGAGGTCCGAGCTAACTATCTCGTGTATTAACAAAAGACGCAGCATAGCAGCTGCGTGTAGTTCGGCCGTTGAAAGAAAGGGAGTGCACATATTCTATGGGCTTCATAATTTCGATTGGTATGTGATTTGTCTATTAAACAAACCAGTGAAATGAGTGAAATTCTTAAAAAAAACTAATTTTTCAATATTTAATTAATCATATCCTGGACTGAAATTTTTCAGCCAACCCACTCGCGTAACGTTTTTTAACATATTAAATTTAATATGAAATGCTTTTCATCCATTAACCAGTTCGGTGAAGGTCGTTTTATATTCGGATCTTAGACTATTACAAACACAGTGAAGCAAGCAGGTTTTTCAATCTAGCCAGCGCCGATTCGCGCATGTTGAAGGGCCTGGGTATACACAGTTATACATATTATTGCCATGTTAAAACAGGGATTCCCATTTCGAACAGAACTCACTTGTTCTTTACACTAAATACACAGTATTTTAGAGAGTGTTAGTCAAGACCTTAATGAATGACAGCTGTTTGCGATTTTCTCAAAAAAGTTTTTTAGTGTGCAAAAAACTCGCAATGCAATATCATACATTCCTCAAATGTCTGTAATTTAACAACCAAACACGATATCAAAAAATGCCAAATAGGTGACAAAGCGCAAGCTTTCTTCTTAAATCTGCTTTTTGAGTCATTACTGTAAGTTCAAAGGTATCTAACGTCAGGAGCTTGGAAATGCGAAATTCATTTTTATGGTGATCTTTGGACCTTACGTTTGGACGTTTTCACCTTACTTTTGGATTTTTGGACTTATCTCCCCTCATCTTATAAACACACACTGGAGAAAGGGAACAGGCGGCCACGCCTCCTCGCTAACACGGGAATACGTCTTTTCTTTGATTCTCAATTTCGCATGCTATAACCTAGACCCTTAAAGTAGGAAAGAGCTTATAACCAGCGCCGACTCCCGAGGCTAGGCTTGCAAAATGTGTATACAGGGTGAGTCAAGCTCAACGCCTCGGACTCTTGTGACCAAACGATACTACTCTTCGAAAAATCGACTTTGCAAGTGTATGTAGGTCGAGTTGGGCTACATTTTAAAAATAATGACTTTTATACAGGGTGTCTAATAAAAGTGTGACATATCAAAGTTGTGTTTTTTTAAATGGAACACCGCGTATATGATTGCATATTTAGATTTCTAGGTGCATTTTAGTGTGACTTTATGTATCACACATGGGACTTTAAGCGAACCGTTTAGGTGCAAATCACAATTTTGGGTATAAGTAGATGTCAGAAAAAAATTGAATATCGCAGCTATTATGAATCTTAGAGGGCCGTGTTACTAAGCATGAAATGTGTCGGCTTACGTTAGACGGTCGAGTTCGAATTACATTTGCACTTGGAGAAATCGGTAGATCAATTAAGGAAACTTCAATCAAAGGTAACTTGATTTTTTCAAACGGGAATGCATAATTTTTTTTATACGATCAAATGTGCAATTTGATAGGCTTTCTAATTATATCGGGTTATGAATATCAATCTATGGTAGTTTTTATTATATTTCGAGATTTCAATCAAATCAGCGTCTTTCAATTTCGCTACCTATAAACAACTCAATTTTTTCTGACATCTGCCTATACCCAAAATTGTGATTTGCACCTAAACGGTTCGCTTAACGTCCCATGTGTGATACATGAAGTCACAATAAAAAGCACCCGGGAATCTAAATATGCAATAATATACAGGGCGTTCGATTTAAAAAACGTAACTTTGATTTGTCACGATTTTATTAGACACCCTGTATAAAAGTCATTATTTTTAGAATGTAGCTCAACTCGACCTACATACACCTGCAAAGTCGATTTTTCGAAAAGTAGTATCGTTTGGTCACAAGAGTCCGAGGCGTTGAGCTTGACTCACCCTGTATGCATTGAGCACACAGTTAAAAGCAGATAAATCCCCGCGATTATCCTACTTTTACCTGCTTTTGCTTGCGCCAGTTGGCACTGATTACCGAAAAGCGGGAAACCTGCTTCACTGTGCCTGCGCCCTTAGGCTCATCTAAAAATGATAACGAAAACTGCTAGTCCCTGTCACGAATGGCTGTTCCTGGGTTCTGCTTCTATGATATGGCGCAAATATAAATGGCTCTTATTTGTTGCCGCATAACAAGCTCGGCTGACGCGAATTTAATAAACACCACAGCATTAAAATCTTTCAAAATGAAAAGATTGGCGCGTCTCTCTAAAGCGTCGTATCTTTCGTAGCTGCGAAAAGTTTTTAGCATAACAAAAGCCGCCACTCTTTTCCTAGCAGGATGAAAGCACGCTGAAAGCACCTCGTTATTTTTCCTTTTGCTTTCATGACTCTAACAGTCTAATACCCGACCTCGTCCCCATCTTACGGAGTCCAAATTATACCGTGTCCCAGGACGATTCCCGAAAAAAGAAATCACACTTAAGCTTCGGAATGTGAAACCGGTATCAAAAGGAACTACACACATAAAAAGAAATTCTCAAGTCAAGAATTGTGATATTCTTGTAAATACACACTCACAACAAGAATATCGGTTCTCACGCTAAGAAAGAGTATTTGATGAGAAAACTATAGAAAATTTGTATCAAGAATAATATATTTTTGATTTGTATACTTATTTTAAAGAAATATGCTCCGAAACAAAATATAATTTTCTTTGCAACCAAGGCTATAATAATTTAATAACAAATATTTCATAATTTTATATCAAGATTATCCTTTTTCTCAGCGGTGTCCAGTTTATTTTTATCAAGAACATAGACAGCTTGCAAATGCGAACCTTCATTTACAATATGATAATCTTGGTTTGAAAATGAACGCTTTTTTACAAGCACACCCTACATTTGTATCAAGTAAATCATTTATTTGACGTCTGCCAACGTCGGAGTGCGCAGACGCGCAGCGTGTCACGGGTCAACCATAACCTCTCCATCCTCTCTACTCAACAGCCTGTTGCCTGTCCGCGTCCGCGCCGCCGCGCCATTATCGGTTTTCGGATTGTCGGCTGTCGCATTCGCTGCCGTCTTTAGCACCATAGCGTAATACCTGGATCCTGCATAATAGCACATAATAGTATCTATATACTATATTCAATCCCAAGACAGACTTCACATAAACAGTCGCATGCAGCATTAGCGTGGTTACTGTCCGCTGCCATCTGCGAACGCGCCTGCTATAGTCCAGTGCAATTATGGAATTTTATATTACTATTTAAAAGAGTTGCCCTATTAACCCATTGCAACTTAAAAGTAGCCAGTTGCCAGTTTGAAATGATCATTTAGGCAATGAACACTTGACATCGCATATTTGGATCTGATTTCCAGTCAGTCTTGGGGGTTTTTACTTGCCGGACTATAACATACAATTCACACAGAGTATACTGGACTATTAGGGACCCTACCGACATGAGCCGATTACGCACGCGGGCTTGTTTTCATTTGGTCTGGCTTGGCTGTGAATACAGTATAGTCAAGCTGTTAAATAAATTGCTATTGCCACGTGATACCCGTGATACCACCGTCAACCATCAGTCATCGAATCTGCCGGTAGTGCTGATCCACCGCCATTTGAGTCGCGTCCCAGTTCCCATCAGCTTCCTTATCACTGGATCTATCCAACCATGAATGAGCTATTAAAAAAATTGGGATGCGAAGACCTGACTCAGGTGTTCCTAGATAAGTACTAAGTATACTAAAAGTGATTTACGAAATTTTGCAGAACTATTTCTCCAGAAAAATGTCTACATGCTCATAGAAGAGTTTGAATGCTCAAATTAATACTACTAGATTCCTCACCCAAGAATATCACAATTTTAGAATAAAGTTGAGCTACTTGCGTCAAGCTTATGAAATGCTCCTAGTTAAGATTATGAAATGCTTCAGTCAGGATTATGAAATACTTTGGTCAAGATTATCATATGCTTGATTTAAGATTTTGGTATTCTTACTATCAAGAATTTCCCAGTTTTGCATTGAAGATATTTTCCCAATCTAACCCTTATATGGTCAAAGACATCATTATTCTGATTTTAAGATTAACATAACTTTGCGCGTATAGGAAGTTATGGTATACTTGAATTAAAGCATCTGTGCTCCATCTAAGAAATTATTTTTATGAGTGTATTCTGAAAATCGCATTTGTTACAGAGAAATCAACGTTTGAAGTTCTGTTGTAAAGATGATTGAAACGTGTGTGGCCCACCTTATTTCACTTTCACTTTTGGGTAAAAACAGTTTAGATTTTACAGCAAAAAAAGGGGCGAAAGTCGTTTAGTACAGTTACGCTAACGGGTTTTTTAAATATTTTTGTCGATTGTTTACTTCAGCTAGCACGTGGTCGTGACCTAGTGACGCACTAATATCGCGGTCAAATTGAGGACATTTCAGCTTTTTAACTATTACGAATAAACGTATAATTTAAACATATTATAACACAAGTCAGTGCCAGAAATCATCCCTTAAAGTTTTCTTCTGGGACACAGTGTATACAGGGTGTCGGGATATTCGATCGACAACGGTTGACAGGTTGAGTTGAGATAGGAAAATGAAGCTTTAAAACGCTTAGCTTCAAAGTTTTACTGATATTTTCCGTTTTTTTAATTATCCTGCAATTAATTGACACAACTATCTAAAATTACGTAAAGAATGGGTTTTTTAAGGTGAGAAATCCAAATTTAATCACGGTTTTGCTATTATGAATCGAGAGCGCCACCTACGGCTCATTGAACTTATTTAAATTGCCAAAGCTTTTTCTGGTTTGGTGCATCAATGTGATTATAAAAAAAATCGATTACTCAATATTATTTTAGAATAAATTTAAATTTGAATTTGGAATATGTGATTAAGTATAGTCACACTTTTTTAATAACGTCTGGAACTTCTAGGGTCACATTTAAAATAATAAAAGTGAAAGCAATGCAAAAATGTTCCACTTTCAATTAAGGGTCTAGGGTATAGCGCGCGAAATTGAGAATCCAAGAAAGGACGTATTCCCGTGTTAGCGAGGAGGCGTGGCCGCCTGTTCTTTCTCTCCAGTGTGTGTGTCTAAAATGAGGGGAGATAAGTCCAAAAATTTAAATGGTAAGGTCAAAGATCCAAAGGTCTAGAGGTAAGGTCCAAAGGTCACTATAAAAATGATTTTCGCATTTCCAAGCTCCTGACGTTACCTTTAAACTTACAGTAATGGTTCGAAAAGCAAATTGAAGAAAAAAGCTTGCGCTTTGTTACCTATTTAGCCTTTCCTCCATATCGTGTTTGGTTCTTAAATTACAGAAATTTGAAGAATGTATGATTCTGCATGGCAAGCCTTTTTTGGTTTTTTTGCACACTAAAAAACTTTTTTAGAAAATCGCAAATAGTTGTCATTCATTAAGGTCGTAACTGCCACCTTCTGAAATACAGCGTATGTAGTTTGAAAAACAAGTGAGTCTGTTCGGAATGGGAATCCGTGTTTTAATATGGCAAATACATATGTATAACTGTGAATACCCAGGCCCCTTAATGTCAATGATTTAGCTGATTCTCAATCTGCTTTTTATATTTAACAATTAAAGATTCACCTTGCATATCAGCATTGATTAACACATTTATACTTTAATCAATGATATCAGCTATCGACATGCAACGGCAGACTTGTCCCCAAGCCTATAATTTGCCTAGCAGCGGCTGGTTTTTCCCAACGCTGGAAGACCATATCGACTGGTCTATAAATCACTCGTTGGCGAGCGTCGATTGGACGTTTTGAATTCAACGGTTTTCGGTAGGGACACAGAGTCTTCTTTAGTTCACATAACCGGAGCTGGAGTCAGTTTCCGATTGACCAACCGACCATCCACCACCGAGCTGGCTGCCTAGTAGTGACTAGTGACCATCCCTGGGACCTGGCTTAACATATAGCAGTTGCTGAACCTAGGTAACTTTTCCTTTCTTGGGGTAGTCAAACAAAGGGATGGGGCCTTGCTCTGAATCGGGCGATATTAAATGAGCTATAATGCTTGCAGCCTGGTTTCCCGTTTTTGGGGTTTTACTACTCACGACGCCACGCAACAGTCGGCCATCTTGACCGCCGAAGTCCACCTTCCCGTTCCAGAGACTAAATAACAATCGTACGGGGGCAGTAGCAAAAGGGGCTACTGCAATAGCCACAGGGGACAGCTGTCGCTGAGGCGCTGTCCGAAATCCTACGGGGCAGTAGCAAGGGGCTGCTGTATTAACCCTCTGCAAGGAGGCAGCTGACGCAGAGGCGCTGCTGTGTTCACAATCCCACGGGGGCGGTAGCCACTGTAGCCAGGGAGGCTGCCGTAATCATCTGTTTTTTTTTCCAAAAGATAAGTTTATTTTATTATTTAGCTGTTAGTGGTTTTCTAAATAACCTTTATCTTTTTGCTACAGTTAGTTTGTGAATTCGTTTGGTGTAATTTTTGCTGTTTTATACTTTATTCCCGCATTCGTATATATTTACAATTTAAGTAATTTATTAAAAGGTGAAGAAATATAAATATATTTTGTTGATTTTCATACTCCATTTGTGTGTACATATTTAGTTTTAAATCAATTTATTAAAAGGTGAAACAAATATATGACACGTACTATTTCTCATTTAATCCCTTGGATTCACGGACCCGAGGTGCTCTTCTAGCACAACTTTGGCCTGTCACAACTGGCGCCCGAGCATAAAAAATATATTTTTTTCACCTTTGCCCATTATTTCTAACATTACATTTCAATTTATTTCACGATAACCATTTTGGTACAGTACTACTACTATTTATCACTGCTTATTTTTCCTATCGTTCATTGGTAAAGATTTTGTGAATTTCAATTGTTATTTTTCTCAGTCAACCGATCTGGTACATTAACATTTTAATCCTTTTTTCTTCCTTTTTCAATTTATTGAATTTTCTTACTCGCATAAATAGGGATTTAGTGGGGCCCGTTGCGGATGTAACTTTACGTAATTGTTGTTTCCTTTTGTGTAAGGTTGGTCTCGGTACTTATATTTATAAAAAAAAAACTTGTTCTAAGATCATTGCGTGTGTGCGTTGATACGCACGTACATTAATAGTTGGACATTTAAAAAAAAAAATAAAAAAATATTGAATATCGTTTATGAGATTTGTGTGTAACATTTATTGTTTGTGTTAATTGGTGACGTTTATATAAAAAAATATCTGTAAAGCCTAATTTGATTATTTACTGCGACTTATAGCTCTATCTATATAAAAAAATTTTTTTTTGAATTCTGTTTACTTGATTTGTGTTAAGATTTGTTGTTTGTATGTTTAATTAGCGTCGTTTGTTAAAAAAAAAAATTCTGTAAAGAAAACCACAGCATAGGACTTAAATATATAAAAAAAATTCCAGGTAACACATTCCTAAAATCGGCAAACATCTACGAACTGCTGCCAGTACAGGTCCTGGCGTGCAACTCTTCCCAGCTCACTCAACCCATAAGAGCTCTGGGTGACATTGGCCCCGTTCCCACCCGTCAACAGCTGTCAGAGGAGATATTGGTGAGGAGGTTGATTTTTTTGTAGCTCCACTTCATTTTAAGGCCCACTTAAATTGCACCACCACGCTATTATTAATTTACACATAACAAATTTCAATTAGCATTTACCTACAGTTTCCAAGTTCACTGGTATATAAAAACAACATTTACAAATTAATTATCCAATTTGTATCCTATACATATCTAATTTGCGTCAGCTAACGTATACATCAGATCATAGCAGATTTAACAATTTATTACCACAACATTCATTTCAGAAACGTTATATACATAGACCCATTTTTTTGCTCTCAACATATACCTCAGTATATTCAATTTTCCGAAATTTCTCGGATAAATCCATATAAATATATTTCTCGGACAAAGCCATCAGTAAAAAAAAGGGGTCACATAAATTTACCTGCTCTGGAAACTACGATTGACAAAAAAAGGAGGTCATTATTTCTATACATTTATAAACACATAGAAAGGATATATTTTTCTTTGAGGTATACACAGTAAATTGGTTTAACCATTCATTGCCTCTGCTAGCACTTAGATAAATTTTATTCAGTTTCTGGTGAAATCTGTGGAAATTTTTTTTTCTTGCTTCGAATTTATTACTATGTCGAACAACGAGGGAACTGCGCAGCACGGCGATAACGCCAGTATAGGTGAAAAACAAAGATCGCTTTTACAATCCAAAACAGGTACCATTCCTAAAGATAAGAGGTATGAACTTAGGTACAAAGAACATAGACATGCAGAACTGGACAAAATGAGAAATATTCAGGTTACAGAATTATCAGAACAAAACAGCACAGACAGCGAAGAAGATGCAAATAAGCTGACTACACCCAATAATGTCATGAGCAAACACCAATCACTTGGGGAGGTACCAAGCCACGACGAAGAGGACAAGTCAACAGTAAGAAGACAACAAAGGAAATCTATAACATCACCGCGATGTAGAAGAAGTCTGTATTCACAACCAGCACCACAGGAAATAGAACATCAAACTCAACAGCAAAGATTCGAAGAAAGATCAGGACAACATCAATATCCTGTTTTGTACAGACTGCCTGTGGATATGAATTCACAGCCAACATTTAATGGCACAAGCAGCATCAATCCTTTGGAGTTTGTCAAAAGACTGGAAATCTGGATGGAAGATCAGAACATACAACCTCACGAATATTTAAACTATGCCAAAAGAAGCCTCAGAGGATCGGCAAAACTGTGGATGGAAGTATTATGCAGCAATTTGTACACGTACAGTGATTTTAAGGCAAAATTTCTTCAAAAATACTGGAGCCGCGAAAAACAACAAGAAGCACTCTTCAAAATTTATAATGGAAGATTTTTAGCATCAGCCAACATGAACATGTCAGCATATTTTCTCAAGATGCTCAAGCAAATAAAAGAAATTGAAATACTTACTTTAGAAGAAGGAGTCAACTTGATCATCAAACATTTTCCACTACATATATCAAGATTACTAGCAACAGTGTATCCCAAAACGCCAGAGAAGATATTTGAAGTCCTGGAAGATTTTGACATGCTAGAAGACAGTCATCGTTCTAAGTTAGAGAGACCACAGGGATATAGAAGACCCGGTGACATGCTACCAGAACAAAGAAATTTCAACTTAAGGAGAGAAAGAGAATGGAAAACGCCGCAAGAAGCTCGACGTTCTCCCAGTAGCCAAGAGACCTATCCAAGGAGAGAACAACCATACAGACTGGACAAGTATCAGGAAAACAGAAGCCACGAACAGTACAGAACAGCATCTACTTTCAGCAAAAGAAAAGATAACTACACGCCTGCAAAACCTACAAACACGAGAGTAAATGGATATCAAGAAAGGTACACTAAACCAAGACAAGCATACAATGTAAGCACGATACAAAAGGAGAGCGACTACAGAGATAACATCGAGTCATTGGAAGACAATTTTGAAGCCTATTCTAAACCGAGATATCAAGAAGATGAACAACACGACAAAAACCAGAAGCCATCGCTACCAGTACAACAACAGTACAACTTAAATAAGATCACAGTTACAGCAGACGTGCATCAACCTACCATCAAAATATCTGAACCACAATGTCATACCATCTTCGTTGATTCGGAGGAAGAAACACAAGTAAATAAAATGACGGTACCCTTCATCAATGCTATAGTCAACGATATTCCAACAAAAATTCTAATAGATACAGGTTGCCAGATATCTTGCATATCACACGAATTTTTTGAAAGCTTAAAAACTAAAAACTCAGCCATTATGTCACTACCAATTACAGGTGTCAAAATCATAGGCGCGACAGGAGGTAAAAGTAAAAATATAACATTACAAGTGTATCTGAAATTTAATATTGATAATCATATCTTCCACTTAGCATGTCTCGTTGTGCAAAATTTGATACACAATGTAATTTTCGGCATTGACGGTTTATATAAAGTTGGAGGTATGATAAATTTTACAGAGAAAAAACTTAGTTTGAAAAATCATGCGATACCGTTTATAACGCATATCAAGACAAGAAAACCAGCTAGTATATTGCCACATAATGGTACACAGTTTATGTCAAAACTATGGTCAAAATTCCTGCAACATCATAACATTAGAAACCTACACTGTAGCATTAGACACCCCGCCAGTAATCCTAGCGAACGAGTCATGCGCGAACTAGGTAGATTACTTAGAGTTTTTTGTTCTAGAAAACATTCAACATGGACGAAATTTATCAAAAGGATAGAGTTATTGATTAATTGCGCAACAAGCGAAAGCACGGAGCTCGAACCAATAGTTCTAGAGAAAAATATCCACCCTGAGTTTGAGGTTCGAAAGCTGTTAAAAATACCAGATGATGGTGATAATGCGGTAAATTTTCAGATAGTAAGACAAAAGTTACTCTCAAAGGCGGCAAAAAGACAAAGCAAACATGACAATAAACAAAAATTAAAAAGATTTGAGCTTGATCAATTGGTCTGGCTGAAAAGTAACAATATGTCATCAGCAGACAATCATGAGTTAAAAAAATTATTCCTTCTATATGAAGGGCCATACCGAATCAAGGATATCGCAGGGCATAATGCGTACCTCCTGGAAAATCCGCAGACAGGTGTGGTAAGGGGGGTGTTTAATATAGTTAACTTAAAACCGTATAAATCATAGGAAATAGGATTTTAAGGGGTAGTTGTTAGACTAGATTATATATTTAAACCAACATTTTTTCTCTTTTTTTTCTGGTTTTTGTTAAAGCGAATGCATCCTTGGTGGTCTGCATTTTAGTGGGGCTATGTGGTGGAGTTGCAATAAATTGACATCCTACCAATTTTTTTTCCTTTCAGCAAATTATAAAGAAATAATATCCCTGACGCTCCTTATTTATTTATAATTTAGTGGGGCTATGCAACGGCAGACTTGTCCCCAAGCCTATAATTTGCCTAGCAGCGGCTGGTTTTTCCCAACGCTGGAAGACCATATCGACTGGTCTATAAATCACTCGTTGGCGAGCGTCGATTGGACGTTTTGAATTCAACGGTTTTCGGTAGGGACACAGAGTCTTCTTTAGTTCACATAACCGGAGCTGGAGTCAGTTTCCGATTGACCAACCGACCATCCACCACCGAGCTGGCTGCCTAGTAGTGACTAGTGACCATCCCTGGGACCTGGCTTAACATATAGCAGTTGCTGAACCTAGGTAACTTTTCCTTTCTTGGGGTAGTCAAACAAAGGGATGGGGCCTTGCTCTGAATCGGGCGATATTAAATGAGCTATAATGCTTGCAGCCTGGTTTCCCGTTTTTGGGGTTTTACTACTCACGACGCCACGCAACAGTCGGCCATCTTGACCGCCGAGGTCCACCTTCCCGTTCCAGAGACTAAATAACAATCCTACGGGGGCAGTAGCAAAAGGGGCTACTGCAATAGCCACAGGGGACAGCTGTCGCTGAGGCGCTGTCCGAAATCCTACGGGGGCAGTAGCAAGGGGCTGCTGTATTAACTCTTTGAAAGGAGGCAGCTGACGCAGAGGCGCTGCTGTGTTCACTTTCCCACGGGGGCGGTAGCCACTGTGTAGCCAGGGAGGCTGCCGTATTCATCTGTTTTTTTTTTCCAAAAGATAAGTTTACTTTATAATTTAACTGCCAGTGGTTTTCTAAATAACCTTTATGTTATTGCTACAGATAGTTTGTGAATTCGTTTGTTGTATTTTTTGCTGTTTTATACTTTATTCCCGCATTCGTATATATTTACAATTTAAGCAACTTATTAAAAGGTGAAGAAATATATATATATTTTGTCGATTTTATACCTGATTTATATGCACATATTTACAATTTAGATCAATTTATTAGAAGGTGAAACAAACATATGACACGTTTTATTTCTCATTTAATCCCTTGGATTCACGGACCCGAGGTGCTCTTCCAGCCTAACCTTGGCCCGTCACAGACAACAACTGCTTATGTACCTAAACAATAATTTGATACTTACCACAGGAAAATGCGAATAATACTAAGACGTACAAAAAGAAGAACTTCATAATATCCATTACCATTCTAGATAAAGACACTTGCAATGGCCCCAGATGTGGATTCACAGAAAATATGTAGACCAACTTCAGGGAGCTGTAAAACAAAAATATAAAAGGTCACCTGATAGAAAAGCAGACAAGAATTTTTATATATGAGTACCTATTCTTAATGCATACGAATAGGTATTATGTGGTGTTTACATAATAGTCCAAGAGCTCATGGGGCCAGAGCTTCGAAAGTTTATTAAAGCTGAAAGTGTTTCTATGGGTATCCAATATAGGTAAGAACGATCCCCAGTTATGAAACCTGGTTAGTGGTGGTTGGCAGGTAACATATTGTAGCAAATGTGTAAAAAATCCCAATTCAGATTTATTAAAATTTAAAGCCCAATTTTTTCATATTTTATTCGTAACAATATAAAAGCTCGCATTATTGACTGCCAGACACTTAGGCTCAGTTTCACAATCAGTGGTCACTCTGGTGGTTTACTAACCTCGACCTGCGTTAACTCGAACAATGGAACGCCCATTGTTTCACAATCATAAAATGACGTAGGCTTAACTGACCGCGAGTTGCATTTTATTTTTAACGGTTGGTGGTACTGTGTCCGCAATATTTAAAATTCCTCTTCTTCTTATTTCCTTCATTAGGTGCTTCGTGCTGGTGTTTTGTGTTTTTCTGACAAGACTGTCAAAGAATGAGTTCGTTGAGTTGTCAGTTCCATGCGAAGCCCAACCTCATTTTGTTTTTTTCCACTGACGCTTTTTCATTTCATTCGCATTTATTTGGTGTTTGGCATACATAAAATATTTTTTTGGGTTGGTCTTTGGACTGCTTGGCGTTGTAGCCATTTCTGGGGCTTTTTTCAGATAATAGTCGTGCATGAACCCATGTGTCAGAATGATAAAACCAAAAAGAGTGAACAACTTTTCAAAAGATAAAGAATATCTGTTCATTTCGTTAGTAGAAAAGTACAGGCGTGTCATAGAATGCAAAACAAAAGGTGCAACAACATGGCGCGAAAAAAACAACGCCTGGGAAAGATAGGAGAAGAACTTAATTGCAAATGTGCAAATAATAGCCGCAGATCTGTAAAGGTGCTGAAATAAAAATACAAGAATTTAAAAAAGACCTTGAAGTCATGGTTCACGATCATCATATTCCTCAAAATAATTGACTCTAGGTCGAAATATTCTTGGTCTCACTGCTTCTTTATCACTGCTATACGCATTTACATCATAACCATCCATTTCAAATAAAAAGAACGATGGAAAGCGTTAAGGTAAACGATAAAATATGAAACTTCAAACTCCTCGTAAGTAGCAAAACCAAAGTGACATAACCTAATGTGCATGAGTCATCGCAAATCTGGGGTTAACTCAAGAATTTCTTGGAGTCAAGTTAACTCAAGGTTAACCTCAAGTAAAATCGAAAACCACCGTTTTTGAACATCTATGGTTAACCTCCGGTCAACACACAATCTTGAGTTAACCCATTATTGTCAAACCGGCCCTTAGGTTCAGTTTCACCGGTCCCTGATGTGTCAGATAGCCTATCCGTCAGACAGGTATGTATTATTTATATGGCGTCATTTGACAGATAGGCTATCAGACACTTATCAGGGACCGGTGAAACCGGCCCTTAATATGGTCCAACCTTCCGCCCGGCACCCTATAAACGATATTGATTTATAATTATACTTTCATTATATCATAAAACCTAAATTTTATATAATTAGGTTGCCTGGAAACCCATCTAACGATGTTTCTCCAGTAGCCAGACAGTTTCGAGGATGCTGTCATCCCGCCAGACGCATTGTCTGCAAGCCTACAATGGTTCGAGTGCAAGGAATATATGTATGCGTTAACCAGTATGAGTGAAATAGAGCTGCGTTGCGGTCTAGATCGGTCTAAGTTGGCATCCCTGCATCAAATCAAATTTGGTGGCTAGCACTGTATTGAAAATTTATTATTCAGGATATAGTAATTCCGTTTAATGAACTGTCCTGATAAATTAGAGAAAAAATCACCACAGAATCGGAATAAATGACAGCGGATTTTCATTAATGGAGCGCAATGGACTGAACGCTTTATTTCACTCGCACCCGTTAATGCATATTATACTCCTTCTACTTGCACCTGTTGCAGACTTTTAATGCGTCTGGCAGGATGAAAGAATCCTCGCAACTAACTGGCTACTAGGAAAACATCGTTTTATGGGTTCCTATGAAACTTATACAAGGTGAGTTTTTAGTACCGGCTCGGTCGATAACTCCACCACTGTAGAAGATAGCAAAAAACAGTTGAATATAAAAGTTGTAGCCAAGGAAATGCTCCTTGCTCAGAAAGTAGATTTATACAGGGTAATCCATTACTACGTGGTGATGCAAACATGCATTTTTTTAAATTAGACAACCTATATATTATTCCTTATTCAAAATCTACTAATGATTTCCGTTCTTCCAATATAAGGTATTGTTATATTATACATACAACTTTTGAATATATATTATACATATATATTCAAAAGTTATGACCATTTTTATATCCAAATCGCTGTCAAACGAACCTACTGTATATCTAAAAGTAATGAATGAAAATTTATTTTTTTTACATTGAAAGATTAAAAATATCCTCTAGTATTAAAATCGGCTATAAAAAAAGCCCGCGACACCTATTTTTATACAGGGTGATGTAGAACGCAAAACCCAGATTTTCTCTTTTTTTAAACTTGGTTTTTTCTAGTGGTATTGTGGTCAATTAAATGAAACAATTTTCCGCGACGTTTCGGTTTATTATATCTAAACCATCGACAGGTGTCTATAAATAGTTATAAAAAAAACGTAAATATGTTGTCTAGTAGATGAACTCTATATATATATAAGAAAACATCTAGTAAAAATGAAAAATAAACAATACTTAGCAATATAACAGAACAATATACAATGAAATTTTTTTTTGTACTAAAAGAAGACAAAATAAAAACACTACTTACATTTTGCTTTAGTTTGTTACATATTTTTTTAAGCGAAACCGTCCCTGAGGGTTCAGGGAACAGAATGACCTTAAAGTTTGGAATTATAAGATGTCATAAAATACCAGATGTTTAGAAAGTGGTGGTGACAAAAGCTAGAGAGTGGGTGTAAGGTGGTAACCTAACGTACATATCTGTATTAATGTACTTATTGATTTAGATAAGATGCAGAAACCTGATTTTAATAAGCTATTGTATATATTTCCTAACCTGTCAACATCAGACCTAAAGTTTATAGCTTTATCATTATTTTTGATACAAATCATTTTCTTTATATTTCTTTTATAATAATTTTTTTCCTGTGCAAGGATTTTAGGACTTTGGAAGTCAAATTTGTGTCACGTTTCATATGTATGTTTATTTAAAGCGGTTGATTCTTTTCCGTTCAGTGTATCCTACCTGTGATTATAAACTCTATTCTTTAAATATTGTTTTGTTTGTCCAATGTAGTTATACCAAAGAATGATTTTAATATGCTCCTTCATCTTTGTATAGCACTTGTTGTATCTCGGTCTTTCAGTTTCAGAGATATTTCGAATTTCCGGTAAATTTATAATATAGCTTCTATTTGTGTACTGCAGTTTATTTATTTTGAGGAAGTACTATCGAATTTGTTTTTTATTTAACGAACAACTAAATTATAAGGTCGTGATAGTATTTGATGAAGTCAAAACCCTAAATCATCGAGATAATAAAATCAAGTATGCTCATGAAACAATTTTGTAGGCGTGATTCATAATTATCAACCAGATTTGTCAGGTAGGCTTTGAAAAATTGACAGTTTTCATAACCTGCTAAATTATTCCGTACTGTGTGAAAAACTAGCTTTAAAAATTAATTTTTCTATTGAGGGTATTTAGGAGAATCTTTGATAAATTGCTTACTCGCTTCTAGAATATATGAACTATCAACAGCAATATCCAGAACGGAGGCACTCTAAAACTAATGCGTTTGAAATATTTATGAATCTTTTTATTTGGACGGTGTATTTCATAGCCTACCTGATAGATCTGCTTGATAATTATGCATAACGTCTATAAAATTGTTTCCTGAGCACACTTGGCCCATATTGTCTCGTTAATTCAGCGTTTTGACTTGATCAAGTACTATTAGGGCCTGATATTTTAGTTGTTTGTTAATCAAAAATAAAATTCGATAGTATTTTCTCAAAATAAATAAATTTTAGTAAAGAGATAGAAGGTATATTTAAAATTTGTAGAAAAATCGAAATATATCAGAAACTAATGAAGTGCTATAACAAGTGCTATACAAAGATAGAAGAAAGATGATGAAAGACCATATTAAAAACAATTCGTTGGTATAATAAAACATTGGGGTTGCATTTATAGAAAAAGAGAAAATCTAGGTTTTGCTGTATACAAATATGTGTAGCGGGCTTATCTATAGCCAATTTCCAAACTAGAGGATATTTTTAATATTTTCGTTTAAAAAAAATATTTCTGATTCATTACTTTTTGATATACAGTACGTTCGTTTGACAGCGATTTGGATATAAAAATGGTTATAACTTTTGAAATACCCCGTATAATGTAACAAATTAACAAATCTCATCAAATCAAATTTTGTACACATTTGCTGCCAGTTAGCTGCCAAAGCCACCACTACCCAGGTTTCATAAGTGGGGATCATTTTTACCTGTATTGGGGCTACACATAGAAGAAATTTCAGCTTTAATGAAATTCCGAAAGTCTGGCCCCCTTGACTCTTGCTCTTTAAGGGCCGGTTTCTTAATGTCCTGTTAAAGTGTCAGATAGGTATCTGCCAGATAGCGTTACTATGGATACAACTGTCAGATAAAATTTACGTGACTTCGCAAGTTTAACCTTCAATTGTTTAAATAATTTGTCTAACAGTTGTTGTTATCTTGCAGATAAATATTAACCTGGATATTGAGAAACCGGTCCTGAGTCAGTGGAAGCTGGTAATGCTAAGGTTAGGTGCTTGGCGCAGTCAATATGTAGCCTGTGAGAAAATGTATCATTTATACCTTACTCTAGGAGTAACGTTCTTGCTTTGCTTTTTAAAATTTTCTTTGAAGTAGTCAACGTATAAGAGCTTTCTCAGGCTGTTTTGGCGATTTACGGTGAGCATAGTTCCACTCTATCCGTATGCAATCGATTTCGCGAAACGTCGTAAAGATGGATAAGATCAAAGCAGCTTTATGAAGCTTTAGAAAAGTTGCTCCTCATCCACTCAAATATATAACGTTTACATGAAGCGATTCTTCTTCGGAGATAAGATACTCTGGCTAAGAGGCCAAGATGACTGTGTATGCAAGTCTTGGGTCGGGATAGTCATGTTTATTCGTGTAGAAACGAGAAAAATGGTAGACAAATTGAATCGAAAAAATAGAACAAGTTAGGTACCTATAAATACTATGTGCAAGCACCTGAGTACCCTTAAAGCAACAAACGGAGTACCTATGTGGGTATTTTTAATTAGCTTCAGCAGATGTACGCTGTTTATTACTTGCAATTAAATTTATGTTATACAAAAATGTAAAATAAAATAGGAAACTGCGGAGTAACTACACTAATACGAGCGCCTAATTTTTAGAAACTGTCCACATTTACTGATTTTCAGAGCTTCAGCAAAACGACAAACCTCTAAATGCAAAAAACATAAGCTCAAATCATGGTGGAAAGTTTGACAGTAATGATGCAGATTTTTAGAAATTCCATTATCCAATCCTAAAGCCTCATTCCAGCCTACTCCCAATCTGAAGGTAAAACCACAGCATAGTAAACAAACAGCATAATATCTCAGGTTGGCGGAAATTACACGCGTATCCCCACTTTTGGATGATTTCTTGTAGGGATGCTAACGATACTTCGATACTTGTACTTCTGCACTAATATCAAGTATTTTTCGCTTAGATGCTTTTTGAGCGATTCCAAGCTGGTATCAGTACTTTTGTAGGGGTATCGGTATGGAAAATAATTATATAATTATTGAGAGGTGTAATCAATTGCATAAAATTCTCTATACGAACCAAATGCGCCTATTTGGCTAAAAAATATCGAGTTGGTACCGGTATAGATATTTTCATTTGCGCATCTTCATCCAAACTTCACATCCGTAAAATAATCCCAAGGTCAAGTTGTGTGGGAACCATTTTTATATAGGAAATCCTCAGAGATAAGATAGCAAAGTCATATTCTGTTAATAATTCAGACCCGTCTAAGAAACCTCTATACTCCCTGACATGCTATTTTTCAACAAAAATTATCTAAAATTATTTCACAAGAAGAAGTAAAAAATGCTCAGTTTATAATCCAGGTGAGGAATAGTACCATTATAGTCGAAGAAGCTTTTAGTCGATGCACCTGTTGAAATCACAGAAACTATATCTGATCTTTGATTTTCTAAAGAAATCCCCTTGAAGTGCACAAGCAAAATCTCATCCTTACCGCAACGATTCTCAACATCGACAAGAATGGATATGCTTTTGAAACCAATGGTTTCTTTTAGGTATCCTGCATTATTTTAGAGTAAGAGACTTTGCTACCATATGGGTGTAATCTTCCAATGACGATTTTCTGTTTTTTTTTGCTTTTTAGCCGAATTCAGTTGTTTTAAGACATAGGTAGATTTCTAGACGGTAAGATATCTCCATGTAGCAAACAGCAACATTTACTTCACATTCAAAAGTATCATCCCAATTCACATTTAAAGGAAGTTATTCATCTTAGAATAACAGTGACTTACGTCGTGATGGGTTCAAGTAATCACAGAATTTGATAATTGTTAACAATGCAGGGTGGTGCTCATCCGAAGGGTTCCAATCAGTACCCTGAGAGTATAATCATCCGCCTCAAATGTTCACACTGTTATATTCTCTGATATCCACCTAGTTTCTGCGAGTTATATATTTTTTGTGGCAATTTTCGGGTTTGACGCCACTACTTTACAAAGTGAGATCAAAACTTTACTATTTACGAACCTATTATAGGTTATATCGACTATATTTCTTCAGTACTGTACACCTCTTTCTTCGTTCCATTTGCACTAGTTACTGCAAAACTATAGTTCATGATTTATTTTTAAACCAGCACCCTTTTTTACCTATACAGCAATAAGTAGAATTACAGAAATTAGCGATGCGTAAAAAGCGGAACAATTCACAGATTTCGTACTTGTGGTGGAACCCTATAACTGCTTTATAGAGTCTAATTTTAATAATAACGTTGAGATATTCACCAAGCATTTAATAGGACCATGGGTATATGTAAAATGCTACAATAGTAATGGCAAGCAGAGAGCCGAGGATTTAACTTTGCTGCCCTATAATCTCACATCCAAATGCCTAGGTGTTACACTGGATAGAATACTGTCGTTTAAAGAACATATTCAGTCCATCACAGCCGAAGTAAATAGCAGAAATAACATCCTGCAAAAATTATGTGAAACCCCGTGGGGTGCCTCCGCTTCTACACTGCGTACTTCAGCCATGAGCCTCCACTTCGTTTCTCAGCGGCTGAATTTTGCTCCCTAGTGAGGCCAAACAGCCCTCAGACTAGACTGATAGACGTATAGTTAAACACTTTTATGAGAACTACTATGGGATGCATCCAATCAACCCCACTTTACTAGCCACCGAAACTCAGCCAAATAGCTCCACCACCCATCCGTCGTGAAAATGACCGACTAAAAGGATATAAGAAATTAAAAACGAATCCCTCACTTCCAAATGAGTAATATACACCTTATCTCTCCTTGCGCAGATTAAGTTCCAAAAAACACAAATTACAATAGCTTCCCAACTTAAAGACAGTTGTTTCAATCCATGTCATTGAAAGAACTTAATCCTTATATTCGAAGTAATCACAGATACGCCAATAAATTCAAAGTAATTTTATATTCGTTCTAGTGGTATGTATAATCCTTCTAATAGTTCTAATACCAGTATTGGCATATAATGCAATCAAAACATCCTTTTTTTTTCGAAATTTACACTATGTTTCATTTTAGCAAAGCGTACCACATATTCGATGTACAAAAATTATTACTGCAACAGCAGTTCGTGATAATTCATCTGATAAAAATTAATTTTGTTTCAAAATGTAACTATTACGCGAACAATAGCCCATGCTTACAAAACATTATCGATGCTGCTTCAGAAATTGGTAAGTAGTATTCGTAACTACAACATGATATATCGAATTCATTAGCCCTTGTTGTTCGCTGAGCTATAATCAGTATTCGACGGGACTGATGTTCCGATTCAATGAACGTAAAAAGAAAGAACAGGGGAATTATCTTAGTGTTATTATCGGCGCCAACCCGTTGACATGAATGAGGTTGTTTCGTTGTGTTTCGATGTGTTGCTTCGGTGTTAGCCGTGTTATGTCATCTCCTGCTTTTGCTTTTTGCATCAGCAATTGTATAATTTATATGTGTCCACTTACATTATAAATGGAGGACCTACTGAGAAAGTGGGGCTTAGAAGAGCTATTACCCATATTTGAATATAGGTATTTAGATTAGTCAGACAGTTGTATTTCAGGTAAAAATGTAACAACTGTTGCAGGTTTATGTCTAATTCTTATACCATGCTCCTTATAACTTGCTCCTATAGCTTCATACAAAACCACACCATTAAACATCCAAACGAATCGATCAGCTGTTCTCGCAATGAAATGTGTTGGTCCAAGGAAAAGAAAGTAGTTTAGAATCAATTACCAAATACAGATTCGATTCAACGACAGACTGCGATTGAATCATCCATTGGAATCCAATGACATCTTGTAGTTGAATCGACAGTACGATATGATTCGTTACCAACTATACACTTCCCATTGGATAAAGCATCGCTGTATTTGAGGAATGCTCAGTGTAACGTCCCATTGAATCCAAGGGTAAGTCTTTGATAAAGTGACAGATTTTTCTGTGTGTGGGGTGTTCGCTGATTCACTGTTTAAATGGAACATGCGTGAATCCCCACAATGCGACTGGGGAGCGGAACACCACACTGTAAGGCATAGAGTGCAAGAATATGGCCTCAGATCATATCCAAGCAACAATAAGGACTCCCTCCAAGCCAAACCATCGGCCGTAGAATGGATTTCCAGCCTTGATATTAACTTATCGCCTAGTTACTATTTAGATAGCTTTTTTTAATTTTGTGTTGTTTGACTTAATTGCTTTCCTTTTCTATGACTTTTTTTTCATAATATTTCATACTACAAACATACACTAAATAAATAAATAAAGTACAATAGTACATGCATGCATGATAAAGAGACCACTGTGTCAGTGCCGTTGGTACCACGACATTCAAATGTTGCTCCCTTTATAGCTTTCTACCTCTATGGTTCATGACCTTATCAAGTTAAACATGAGCCGACCAACCAAGCAGTAATTATTTTTGCCACCTTAAAATAAAAAGCTCATCATTACTGCGCTTTTTCCTAAAGAGGAGGAAAGCTGAGCGTGGCAGAGGCAGCTTGCGTAAACTTCATGAAAGAACGGCGGCGCACTTTGTAGGTGAGGCCATTATGTTCAAGCTGGCCCGTCGGCGTGGAGCGTGAGGCGATTATTCAACTTCATTTTCCTGTTTAGAGTGCAATGCAGCGGAAAAAAGAAACTGCTTCAAAGCATCGTTTTCAGCATCTTAAGCAGAGCGCTGTATATAATATGCGCGCGCTAAGTGGATGTTTCGCGCTGGTCCAGAGACGTTGCGCAGGCCAGTGACATGCCGATTGCATAAGAAATAATTATTTTTAATCAATTTACACTGCATATACAGGGTGACCGACGGGAACCGGACGTTTTTCAAATGGTTAGTATAACACCGCTAGCGGTGGTAGGGAGGGGAATCAGGTATCAGTCGCCTTGCTGTATAATGCCATTTTAGTAGCTTTGGAGCAGTGGACTGTAGAGCACCGTATGTTCGCTTATGACGCGTATGTTAAAAATGCTGATCGGTCACGGCCGTGCAGCGACTGTTCTGTGTTCATTTTAATCTTGGACGCCACGATATTATTCCAAGCCGCAATGCCATTCTCAGATGGGTTAACAGTCTGAGAACAACAGAAATTATTGTGAAGAAAAAGCCACCTGGAGACCAGTAACGGAAATTTTGTTTGTTTATCTCTCCGCTTGAATGAAAATGAGCTTCATCACTTATGACGATTACTGCACCTTCATGGTCTCCAGGCAGCATTTGAATTCGAATGGAGAAGTCTTCTCGTTGCTCATAATCTGTTGGCTTAAGCTGCTGAACAATACACATCTTGTAAGGATGAAACGCTAAATCTTGTTTCAATATTATGCGCACTGATTCACGACTTAAGTTTAATTCACGCGTGTGCCTTCGTGCAGGCCGTTAAGGGCTCCGAGTAAGCGCTTGTTTTACCCGCTCGACGTTTTCTGGCGTCCTCGCAGTCTTCGGGGACCAGATGGCTTTTTCTTCACAATCATTCCTATTGTTCTCAGACTGTTAACCCATCTGAGAATGGCATTGCGGCTTGGAATCATATCGTGGCGTCCAAGATTAAAATGAAAGCGGAACAGTCGCTGCGCGGCCGTGACCGACTCAGCATTTTTAACATATACACGTCATAAGCGAACATACGGTGCTCTAAGGTCCACTGCTCTATAGCTACTAAAATGGCATTATACAGCAAGGCGACTGATACCTGAATCCCCTCCCTACCACCGCTAGCGGCGTTATCCTAACCATTTGAAAAACGTCCGGTTCCCGTCGGTCACCCTGTACATAGACAGACGGAAATATGTCAAGATCTGATATACAAATCCTCAAAGGCGTCAGACAAGGATGCATATTGTCGCCATTGCTATTCAACTTTTACTCTGTGTCCATATTCCAAGAATCTTTGGAAGATGTGGAAATGGGAATAAAAGTGAATGGCAAATACATTAACAACATCCGGTATGCTGACGATAGTGTACTCCTAGCTAGCGATGAGAAGGAATTACAGTACATAGTGAACAGAGTCGATAATGTTAGTCAATCTTATGGTGTCAAAATAAACATAAAGAAAACAAAATTTATGGTCATTACTAGATCAAATATTAATAACGTAAGAGTAGAGATAAACAATCAGAATGTAGGAAGAGATTCAAATATTAATCCAGTATTTTTATCTAGTCAAACTCTTATGATTATTGTCATAACAACGATGAAAACTTAGTTTTTCTGTTGCCTGAAGATGACTTAATATAAATCGAAACGTCGCATGTAGAAAAATAAGGAGTTTTTGTTTGAATGACCTTATCCTACAAAAAAATAAATAAAGATTCAAATGTTTAGGATGCTGGGTAAATAATAAATGGGATCCTGATGAAGAGGTAAGCAGAATCGAAATAGCCAGAAATACTTTTTTCAAAATGAAAGCGATACTGTGCAACCGAGATTTAAGTTTGACTACTCGATGGCGAGTAACAAAATGCTATGTACTGTCCACATTATTATACGGAGTTGAGAGATGGACATTAAAAGCTCGGACCACGTCACGTTTGGACTCTTTTGAGATCTGGCTATACAGACGCATAATAAGTATATCATGTACCGAGCGGTTAACAAACACTAGGGTACTAGAGAGAATGAATAAAGGACAGGAACTTTTAACCACAATGAAACGAAGCAAAGCAGCATATTTTGGCCATATTTTTTGAAATAGTAGGTACGAGTTGTTACAACTGATCGTTGAGGGAAGGGTCAAAGGACGACGGGGGATCGGACGAAAAAAGTTCTCTTGGCTTCGGAACTCACGCCAGTGATTTAATATCAGAGAGGCCTCCACAATCATTTGTTTAGCCTAAGACAGAGAAGAGTTATAAATGATGGTCGCCAACCTCCGCTGAGGAGATGGTACTGAAAGAAGAAGATACACAGACACTAGGTAAAAACTAGCATGCATTTAAAAAAAATAAGGCTGCCTTAGCAGAATTGACAAATTTTGTTCTAATCGCAGTCAACCCAAGTAAAGAGTTCTTTTTGGGACTTTTTGACCTCTACGCGAGAGAAAAACTTTTCGACGACGTCTCGGTGATACCGGTAGGCCTCGTCTATAGGATTCCGGAGATGAGAACCAAATTTTCCGAAATTAAGATCCTACAGCGTCCACCTAGGCTGTTGCAAATCACCTCAATACGGTATTTCGCAGTGGAAGGTGTGGTCCGATGTACAAACAATTGGTGTGTATCTGTACCATTACATGCCAGTGCACATTTTGAAGGAAGGAGGTCCTGTCAGAAGAATGGACTTTTGTCGATTTATGCTTCATATCGACGCCGAAGATGCAATTTTTTTTAGTAGGATTCTTTGGACAGATGAGTTCATACATAACTGAGAATCTACGGATTCGAGATACTTTATAACGTGGCATGCATGTTCTGCTTGCTTTGCTAGCGACTTTTTAATCCACGAATCCATTTTAAATTCCAAGTTGAAGTTTCCATCTAAAATTATACAATTTAGAGACCCGATAGCGAAATGTTGGTTAACCGATCGCCTTTTATGACTAGTCATGATGCAACAGTATATTGTTCAAGTACCCATAACAAAAATTTAGAATCCGATGACAATTTTTTGCCTAACGGTCTGTTGAAGTGTTGGTCTCTTGGAGATCCATTATGCTTTTAGAGCTCAAGTGCAATCTCATTGCCTGTGTTTACCACACTTCCAACAAGTTTGTGGTACCAGTGGATAACTAGAAAGATGGGCATGTTTTTATTGTAAAGTGTACTTTCAATTATTTGATAATTTTTTGAGATAAATTCATTTTTTTTTCAACGCTCCTTGAAGTCGTTTTTCAGCACATGCTGAATTTTGAAATCAATCTCGCGAAGTGTTGATCACCTTCTTTTAGTCAATAATGACGTGATAGCATATTTTCTAAGGACTAATACTATAAATTCGAAAATCCGACAGATAAAACTTTGTTTTATAAGGGTTTTTGGTTTGGAGGTCTGCATTTTTATGAAAATATCTAAAATTAAATTTATCTCTGAAACAGTAGGAAATCGGACTTTTTTTGGAAATGAGCTGTATAGTCTTCTCTGAAGTATTATCAAATGTCATGTGTATACCTCTTTCTGGATAGATATTATCTTCTCTGTACTAGTTACAAGTACTTCATAAAGTTATACTCTTTCAACAATATGGACATGAACATCATAATCGGGGTAATAAATAATAAAGCCATACTAAAGGACAGATCTAACAAAAGTAACGTAGAGCAAAATTAGAGTTTTCTGATCACTGAACCTTCTACTGTTTCTGATGACGAAACCAAGGTTTTTGTATGATTTAGCTGTAATCATATTTATGTGATCTACAAATAATATGACAATTTTTCTGTGCAACCCCCAGTCCCTTTAGACCCTTAAGAGTCCAATCAAACGACAATATTATTTTGAGGTAGACTTCTTCAAGTTATTTAGGACTGCCCAATATCAATCAATTCGGTGCACAAATACAGCAGTTAATGACATTTGAGTATTTCAATTTATTTAATTTTGTGAGCCTCCATTTCAGAAAAAAATAACATTTGATATATCGATTTAGACATAGAGACAAATTTTCGTGCACCCTCCATCCTTTTCCACCCCCCATTGTCCGATCGGCACCCTAAACCTTTTCAACTCGAAATGAACTTTATTAATTAAAGTTGGCCAAATTTGGGAGCAATCGCTTGAGGCGTTTTTGAGTAATCGTTGGAAAATGAAATCGCGGACGTACAGACATAGACGGACAAAAAAAAAACAAAGAACCAAAGTTTTCCGATTTTCTTCAAACTTGGTCACTATAAAAAAGCTATCATTTGAAAGAAAAATTTAGTTTTTAGTCCCGCTGCGATGATAGAGGGGGGGGGGTGGGGGTACTCAAAAAATAGTGTCAGAACGTGAAATTCCAATGCTACCACAATAAAAAACATGTTTTCTTATGTCGTAAACGCTACTGCGCTGCGTTAGCGGAAGATATTCAAAATGGCGAAATAAAAATTCCTGAAAGGTAGTATATTTTCGAACTTCAAAATGTCACAAAAAAGATCCAAATAATTTCAAACTTCACTGTCATAAAGAAGTTTTTGTTGTCTGTCTTTTGGTCCTCTCCTGGTGCAAATCTATGATCTACTTGTGGGGGAGGTGGCGGAGGTTACTTGGAAAAATAATAATATAACATAGCATTCTACTTTCAGAAAATGAGTCAGGAGGTGATTTTACTTTAGAAATGACGCCTCGCACGGTGATTTCGGTAAAATTCGCGAAAATGTGCCGATTTTCATAACTTCGGAGAAACTTCTGGTTAAACCACACCCATATAATCTGTTTCATATTGAATTTCGTGATCCAATCTGTCAAAAGCTTTCGGAAACTCAATGTAGACTACATCAACCTGTTTTGCACTGTCAAATACCGCCAATGAATGTTGCTTAACGCTGCTCCTACAATCCGGAATAGTTTCTGCGGAAGATGCGGGGAGCTGAAAAGAAACCGACGATGGGCGTGATAAATAAACAGGTGCGCGCTACATTAGAAAGAAATGGAAACAGTCATGTTAGCGCGTCGCCCGAAATTTGTAAAATTGAAGAGGAAGGCGATTTGCAGGCGATGTTTTTTATCCCAATTCCTGACGCTTTATTTTCCAATACTTTCACATGAAATTTTCATATGATGTTTAGAAGGAAATTGCCCAGAGTGATATCGAAGCACTTTTTCATTTTTGCTTCTGGGCTTTTCTTAAAAAAAAATTACAAAGTTGACGAAGAAAATAGGCAACTTCAAGCGATCATATTTCATGTTCAATCAATGTTTTTCAGAAAATGCTTCGATATCCCTCTGTCTAATTTCCTTTTAAACTTCATGTAAAAATTTCATGCAAAAATATTGGAAACTAGAGCGTCAGGAATTGGGATTAAATCACTTAAAAATGACCGTTTATGCTCTCCGTAGGAGCCGCCTTAAATGATGCCAAAACAATATCAATCATACTTGGAAGGTACATGTCCAAGCTAGTTAGCAGCATTTTATTTTTCTAGAGCCTCGAAGGGTCTTGAGTACGCGTCGAACACAATCCCTCCCTCTCCTCCACTTAGCCAGCCCCCCAACCTAATTTTCTGTATTGTGCGGGGTAACGCTGGTGGCATGTGAGTGAGTCGGTGGCAGGCAGGCAGCCTTTGTTCGGTTGTTATCAAAAACCCATTAACCTGGTGAAAACCGGGGCGCCGCCGCCACGCTGCAGCTGAAGACGGAACTCGGTCGAACCGCAGACGATTAATCGAAATCTCTCATATATTTCCTCTGACAAATTATCTGATAAATCGCGCCTTCCAGTACACATTGACGCGCCACAAGGCAAACGGAGAGATTTTGAACCCAGAAAGTAATCGGCTTTGCAAATAGGGTACTTGCAGATGTCATGAAATCACCTCGGGTGTATACATAGCGTATAGAAAGCCATATCAAGAAGCGGTAGGAAACAAAAATCAATTTTTTACTGACGGCCAAAAAAAGATATTTGCAAAATAAAATAGGGATATATTCAAATTTTTCCACGTGACATAAAACAAGGGCTGACGTCACAGATATCTTATCGATATCGACAATCGATACTGCTACAGTGCAGGTCAGTGAGATTCAACTGCGCATTCGACTAGAGATGATCTGAATTCTTTAACAATGCGACTCAATTTATTGATACTCAAACATATTTGAAACAGGCAATTAACCCACTAGCATTTTCGTTGCGATACATTTTTATATCTGATAGGTATCACAGTTCATCCTGTTTGTGACCGAGATTCGCAACTAATCGAGGCCATCATTTTATTTCGGCGCATCCCATTATGAATGAATCCAAGGATAGAATCTAATTCAAGCCCATCCCTACAAAGTGAATTTGTAATCTAGCCTAACTTTTATTCTTTTGACTTTTGTACTTTTGTGTGTGGCTGTGTTTTGTGGATATAATGATCAGTGTCAAAATGTTAGGTTAGCACTGGCTATCGATATCGAATATCATTTCTTTACATCCCATCACTATACGATATTACTGACGTCAGAGGTTGTTTGCGCGGGATTTTCTGGCATTTGAAATAGTTTTTGGAATATCTCTCACAGCCGATTCCAAAAAACCAAACAAGTGATTTTGTCATGTTTACTAGGCTCTAAGGAACGCGTAAATGACACAATATTTTTTTCTGCAAGTACCCTATTGGATGACAGAGTCTATACTCTATCCACTCACCAGTAAGTGCCGCATTCATAATAATAGTAATAGTCTGTAATCCTTAAGACCTGTAATATAGTACGGTCTTTCTTAAATTCCCACCAGTAATAGTTCAGGTGTTGACTTGGCACGGCCCGTCAACATTTGTTGCTACCGCAGTCATGCGAGAGAAACTTGAAAAATCAGAATATAATAATAAGAAATGCGAAATAATAGTAATAATAGCATTTATTCACCTTTTTGTTACACTGCAACAGTTAGGCTTGTCAAAAATCAAAAATAATTCATTTAGGACAGAAAAACTCACAGTCCGGTCAATTGCAGTCCTTAAATTCACAACACGCAGAGGTATAACAGAAACATTATCACACAAGAGATACATACAAGAGTTTTACAAGAAATAAAAGTTTAAATACAAGTGAATAGGGGTGATCGCCATATTTTAAGAAATTCATCTACAGAGTAAAATGCCCTGTCCTCTAAATATGAATATAATTTTTTTTTTGAATGTCGTTGAATGTCATAGTCGTCCCAATACTTAAGGTTTCCTTAAGTGACACTCAAGGGATACTAAAGAGACCCTGAAGTGTGGCTTTCCTTGTGTATCCGTTTCCTAGACAACATCGACGATACGGCGGGATTCATTTGGTGACGTTGTCATATTTCAAATATAACTCAATTTGTTACGCCTATGCCTACGCATTTTGATGTTTTCTTTTATCTCTTCTTGTTTTGTGTCAGTATTTTGTACTTTGTGCCGGACATTTTTGCAGATGTGACAGAAACTGACAACACCGTATTCCAAAATTAACCTACAAAGTCGCCTTGATTGCAACGACATGTGATGTTAACATGTCATGCTGATACTTTGTTGCTTGAGTATTACTTGAGTATTACTAACATGACCCAAAATGAAGTACAGTTTAACGTTTAGTAACCCAGACAACAACACAGACAAAGAAGTCTCACATTGGCCTAACAACTATGGAAATGGAGGGTCACCCAATAGTCGAGTCACCTTCTGTCAAGCTATTGGAGAGCAGCATCAACAATAACATGTCCTGGCATGATCACGTCGTCAGTATTACTAAAACGGCATCTCAGAAACAGATCCAGCCATCATTTGACTATTACTCCCATTTGTGGGGTTACGCCCCGAAGCACTCTCTAAAGCTTCTGGATACTATCCAGAAGAGATAAATTAGGCTAATCGATACGCCTAACCTCACAAAAGACCTCCACAGCCTGCAACATCGAAGAGGGGTGGCTGATTTGTCCCTATTTTACAGATTCTATCATGGAAGATGTGAGCTCTGCCAGATAACAAAACTAAGGGCCGTCCGAACGAGGAACACTAGAGAGGCTCTGCGAGCTCATCCTTACCAGGTCGAGGTCTCTACCCTCCTCCAGCATTCCTTCTGGAGAACTTAGACGCTGTCGAATGAGCTGCCGGGGATTTTGTTTGTCGATGGCTACACCCATAAATCTTTCAAATCTAATGTGCTCCGATACTGTTCCTCTCATAGAACTTCTACAGCGCCATAGGCTTTTAGCCTTTGCATGAGGCTGACCATTAAGAAACCTATTATATATTGAAACCCGCCCCACTGTGTTAGCATTACCTGAGAAGTAAATTATTGAATTATGAGAGAGCAGGCGACAGAAAGATCTGCCTTGTGCGCCATCTGGTACCCGAAGGTAACGGCAAATCAAAGAAAATCGCTGCTAAACAGCAGCAGACTTCTTGGTGGAACGCCACGGCGCGCCCGCTTAACCGACCAGAAGCACGGTTCTACATTGTATATTGCTGCACATGAGAGCCGATATACGAGGGTTGCTCTACATCTCCGTCAATCCACCAGTACGCTGTCGCCTGCTCTCACACGCTTCACAAGTCTGGTAGACATGAAAATACTGATGCTCTCTATCTCCGTCAATCGACCTATAGCGCACTGATGATCGCTAATAAGCGTGAAACAGCTGTCTGCGTACGGGTGGATTGACGGAGATGTAGAGCAACCCTCGTCTATCGGCTCTCATATGCAGCAGCACATAGAACCGCGCTTCTGGTCGGTTAAGCGGACGCGCCGTGGCGTTCCACTAAGAGGTCTACTGCTGTTCAGCAACGATTTTCTTCGGTTTGCCGTTACCTTCGGATACCATATGGCGCACAAGGAAGATGTTTCTGTCAGCTGCTCTCGCATGCTTCACATGTCTGGTAGACATTAAAATACTGATGCTCTATATCTCCGTAAATCGACCTATGGCGCTAATAAGCGTGAAACAGCTGTCTGCGTACTGGTGGATTGACGGAGATGTAGAGCAACCCTCGTGTTAAATTATGTAACTGTATCATTGTATGTCTTGAAGAAAGACTGATACGTAACTACTAGTGTGATAGCGTCCTGTTTTATTATAGTTTACATTTTAGGTTAGGAATAAGACATCGATGTATTAGGACGTGATTGAATAAGGGATCCATACCTAACTATATTTATTTTTAGACGAGCAAATATATCTGGAAACGGTTGCTGTTTCTCTGGGTATCTAGGCTTCCCTTATTCTAGAAAACTGACAATAATTAAAATAAAAACACAGAAAGAACAGAGCTATATTTAATAAAAATATAAATAAAAACTGACAGTCTCGCAAATTTTTTACAGATTTGCTTTTTTGTTTTTAATAGATGAGTCATATCTACTCAGAATTATAATAACACAATCATCTTTTTAATGAGACATTATTATTTAAAAAAAAGGTATTTTGATTCTGTTTTTTCGAATTCGGGTAGAAAGTCTCTTGTAGAGTAATAACTGCTTAGTTGCTTATTGTTTATAGTTGATTAACCATGGCCTACTGCTACAAATAAAGTAAAATATGCAAAAATCAAATTTTGATCATAATTTTCAAAACAAATTAATACTAACATATATTTTTGAAAAGCTTGAATTATTTCCGATTGACTTCAAAAATAATATACAGGGTGTTCCATTTAAAAAAATATATGTTTGCTTCATAACTGAAAAATAGTTAGGGTAAGAAAAAATCAAACTATACCACTAGATTCTACAGAAAAAATTCTATGAGCCTCTTTTTAAACTTTTCAATAAGATAAAAAACAACCGAGTTACGAAGATGGTCCCAAAATCGATGTTTTCGATTTCACCCTGTATCTCAAAAACCAAGAGGGCCATGATAATTTTGTTGATGACATCTTTAGTTTGACAAAAAAGTAGCACACTGTCGCGAAAACCGCAACTCTCTGTCATCAAAAATAACCGAGATACCACGCACGACTACCTTTGTGTATTGTCTTTCTTTAGGGGCTTTAGAAGTCCTTTGGCAGGTAGCTATAGCTGGCCACCGTGGCGACCTTAACTGTTGTTGTGCTGTTGGCCGAAGCCACAAACGTGCTAGCTGGCTCTTGTCGGTGGCTTCTGGCTGTGTGTTTTTTCTTCCATCCTTGACTCCTCAGGTTGCACCCGAAACCAGATGTTATGTGACCTCATCTAGATGCGGCCATATGACATGCATTTGGGCCTGATGAAGCCAACTACCAGAAATACGTATCGTTCAGGTTACCATCCTTAATTTTTTCTGGTCCTCAACCTCTTCCTCTTTGCGGACATCCCTAAGATTTTCTACCTCTGTATATTATCCGTACCTTTGTGTATCATAAATATTATGATTTGCGTTATAACCTGCTCACCGACAGGTCTCTATAAAGAACTTATTTGTCCTATTTTAACTTCATGGAATTTTGGGCAGTAGTTTTGACTGCCATTTACTCTATTTGCCCATATCGTCATCATAATTAGTATGTAATATTTTACCTTCTTAAAGGGAAGAAAGCTTTGATAAAGCACCAAAATTGGACTTTGACTATACGGGATAGCATAAGGCCCGATTTTATCAACATGCATATTTAACAAAGACTTTGACAAAGCTTTTCTATTGGATGTTGTTTAGCAAAAGCTTTCTATTGGGTACTGCGGGCTAGGTTAGTAAGTATCATCCAATAGTATTTTCAATCAATATTGGAAACAAAACGTCAAAGCTGGATGACACCATTGATTAAGGTATTTAGGGGAAGATGGGCCACTAGATGCTAAGATCTCGCGCCTAATTTTTGTTTTTCCTGGACTGTCGCCACCTATATGAGCACAAATGTACCTCTACTGATACAACTTTGATAGTATACCAGAACCATCGACTTTTAAGTCTACAGTACCCTACTTGCTACTATTTAATCCACCATCTATAAACGCTAATTACTAAAATTCACTACAGGTGTCGCCATCGTTGGTGACCATTTCGTGTCTCGTGGTTTTGACAGATCGGCTGTTTAGCCGTACCTATTTTGTGGCCTGATGGGCAAACAAGCTTTTGTTTATTACCTGTTTTGCATACGATTTCGTTGCACGTTGTACTTGTAAAGTGATTTTTGAGCTATTTTCTTTTAATTTCTGGTGATAATGTCTCGTAGTGAGTATTATTCATCGCTTAGTGGCGACATCAAACTTCGTTATGATGAAAAAATGAAATTAACGATGGTGTTGATCCCTATGCTCTGAGGATTGATGAACTTTCGGAAGATGTTAGCTTTTTACCAGCAGTGAAAATCGTGGATCTGATGAATTACTTGGTGCTAACGCATAGTTTTTATACTGGATAGCAGATGAAGGCATACAAATATTTGCAGGCTTTCAAATATTATGAAGCAGGGTATGTCCAACAAACGATGGCAAAAATGATGAACACAAACTGCTATGTTGTCATGGGCAAGGTAAGCTAGTTTGCATAGTTAACTGTTTCTTTCACGTGTACTGCTGTAAAATTCACTGTAGATTCTAGTGTATGTGAGATGATTAGCATGTTGATGATTTTTTTATATACCTACCTGCTGAAATACATGTTCACAAGACTTGGTTTCATCATCACTATGTTGAGGAGAGTTGAAAGCTATCATATACAGAATATTGCTTAAAATATTTTAATCTATCAAAAAAAATTGTTTTAGAGATTAGAAAGAACCATCCATCCTGTTTTCGCCCATAAAAGCAAACTATACCTACTAAAACAGCCCTTATTTTGTTACAGGTTATGCACTCGCAAAGAAGAAATGATAAACCACTACAGGTATGGATTATCATACTGTCAGATGGTGCTATATCATGTGCTCATTGCACTTGTATGGCAGGATTAAGTGAAGTTTGCAGCCACATAGCAGCAGTTCTTTTCTTCCTTAAAGCACGTCCTAAAAGTGTCGGCCAACAAGAAAGCTATATATACATATTCTAAAAAAAAAGTTGGCATACACAGAGTTGAAGTATCATATTGTTATACATAACAAAATGACAAGAATTTCTGTGACATTAAAAACATTGTTATAGTTTATAGCTACTTCTAATATAATTAGGGACGCTATTGTATGATTTAGCTACATTATATGAGAATCATCTATCAAAAACTGCATTTTTTGTTTAGGCATTGTTAGTTTCACAGAATTCCTAGTAATTGTGAGGATATAATTTACATATATCTAGTATAAACTTATGTGAACAATATAAATGCATTTGGATATGATGTACAGTTGTGTAAAAAATATTGAGACTAATCAAGTGGAATTTGAGATGGACTAACTCTAGCAATACTACGAGTGGTTTCTATCTCTACTGGGTGAAGTTGCGTCTTACCTTTTGTAAATGCTGGAATATGTAAGTGACCTCCTAGAACTTCAACTGAGTCTCTAATTAAAAAACCTCTATCTGCTAATATTATGTCACCAGGTATAATTAAATTTAAAAAGCCACAATTTTCTGTTAGATGCTTGTCACTTGTCCTTCCACCATAACCATCGAAAATGTAATTCCCCCACTTCTCCATGAAATACCTTACAATGGGCTAACATTCACCGTATGTCACTCAGGTACAAATATTATTTAAAGAAGATTCTACAACTTTTTCAAAATATTGTGGATGTCTTATTAAATATTAACTTATTTGTTTGTTAATTATAGTAGGATATTCCAATTTGCAATTTTTTAGTTTGTCAATGTAACATGAAATCTCACGTTTTTTAAGTAAATAAGTGTAAATTTTAATGAATAGCTCAAAATTGTACATGGTGAGTAAACAAATTTTTCGAATTTGAGTTTTTTTTTTCAGTTTTTTGCATTTTCTGAGAAGATTTTCTATAGTAATGTATATTTTTTTTACACCACCAGAAAATAGAGATTTCAACGAACGAAAGGCTCCCAAACTTTTTGAAAAAAGCTGATATTTTGACGCGAGAATTTTTGATTGAAAAATGGGGTGCTTTTTGGATCATAAGGTCAAATAAGGCGAAAAAAATAAATATTTTAAATCAAATAAATTACAGTGTATTTGGGACATAATAGGTAAGTATTCACCAAATTTCGTAAAAAAAATATTTTTTTTGAAAAAGATAAAAATAAAGGACCAAAAACTTGGTTTTTTGAATTTTTCACCAAAATTTTGAGGTTATGTGAAAAAATTGATAATACAAGAGTTGTAGATCTTTTTATTACCTACATCTTTGCCATTCAATACATTCAAATGAGTCATGACGTCACAAGTGAGATTTATCAGATAAATCAGGTAAAAGGAAAGCGCCTTATAACTTTGTGATAGCAGGTGACAGAAAGGCTCTGCTTCTGCTTCAAATGTCTGGTAGACATGAAAGAACTGACGGTCTCTATTTTCTCTATTTCTTCTCGAAACTAAACATAGCCAACTACGCACATGTAGGGCGATACGTGCTCGCTATTCGGCGAGCAAGGTTGAAAAAACGGCGAACATTGATATTCGGCAAATACCCGCATATGCGGCGCCGGCTTTAGGCGAATAAAGAGAGAAAATCACAGAGAAAATGCCATTGCTTTGTGTCACTGAGCTCTTATTAATTCCCTGCCGGTGACGTCACGACCTGGGCGAGAAGTGTATGGATTCAAAAAATTCAATATTTAGAGCAATTTTTTTCGGTTATAAATATAATAGAAAAATTTTGTAAAATTATTTATGGCATCTACGTGGTGTCAGGGTTCGTTTAAGCCAATAAACCAAGAATATGGTATAGGCCCATTACAGCTATTACAAAAAGTGATCAATTACACTTGATCTGTTTACCTATATCACTGAATAACGTGTAATCAATATCTGCAGCTACCGTTTCAGAAACATGAAATTTGTCATTTAAGTTTTTTTAATATCTGCAACGGTTTAGCTGTAGAATGTAATATCGGCAAATATGGTTGCGGTGGGTCTCAAAGGGTTTTCGAGAGCTTGTGGAAAAAGTGCGGTCGACCACCGGTCCACGCTGCTTCAAAAATCGCCCCCGAGATGGTCCCGGCCGAGACCGCTGTTGCCATTTCGTACGACAAATTTTTACCTACGGCGGTATTGGCAATTCCAAAAATCGATGAGACCTCTAGCGGCAAAAATGTACACTGACAAAGCAGGTACTCGAATTTCGGGCGGCACACAATTACATACTGTTTATATGCCGTTTATGTTTCTTCATTCGTCGTGTTTTCGAGTTTTTTGCGTTGTTAATAGGTATATAGTGTGTTAGAATATTTCTTCGGACCTTCTTCATACGCTAATTGTCAAGAATATGGCATCTACATCAGGCGTCAAATCGAGAAAGGCTAGCAAGTTTAATACAAACTGTAGTGTTTATGGTTGCCACTCCAAAAAAGGCTATGATAAAAGCATCCATTTCCACGCATTTCCTCCAAAAGACAGCAATATTAAAGTGAAAATAGTGAATGCTCTAGATCAAGAAGAGAAAATTGGAAAAAGATTGGCCTGGGAAAGAGTGTTACTGATGGGCAAGCCCGTTACAAAATACATGCGTGTATGTTCCAAGCATTTTAAAAAGGAGGATTATTGTGCCAAAGGTAGGTAACTATAAGTTGATCTATTATTCGTTTGCGATTATCATTTTAATAACAACAGGCTGTACAAATATTGCTTAAATCCGCTATTCATACTATGTAGGGGTTACAATAAAATATTATGATTAGGTGTTAAATAAAAATGAGGAAAAGCTAAAATAGTAATTTATGTAAACTGTTTTGAAAACTGATAACTTGTGGTGGAAGCTTAGTAAAGGTGCTTTCAGGCAGCCTACATTCTCATTTTAAATTCCATACATAACCTCAAAATAACAGTTTAAAACTGTAATTTAAGGATAAATCCTTTGCTGCAACGAAAATATGAATTTGTAAAACTCGTCAAAAGGATCAGATCTCAGTTACGTAACATGACTGACTAAGAAAATCGCGTGTTTGGCGGATTTAGCTATAATGAGAATGAAAATGTAATGTAAATGTACGCTGTCTGAAAGCACCTTAATCTATGTTATCAGATTTATGGTAGAAGTTTATGATAAAACATGTTTATATATATCTCAATTAGAAAAGCTCACATTATTAAATATTGTATATTTTCTTGTTACAGGCCTGACACAAAAGCAGCCAAAATTAAGCCGCTTTGCAGTGCCTTCTCTGAACTTGCCCAAGAGGAGGTATACTAAACAACAAGTTGATACACATCGGAAGATGCGTTTCCAGAAGAGGCATGAGTTGAAACGAGATGCTAAAGAGCCCTATACTGTAGCGGTAGCTGAAACGAGGTTTTGTGAAATTGTTGGTGATAGTGCTGAAAGCCAAGAACCTCGTTCATATGAACAATTAACAACTGACGAAAAGGTGGCAGTTCAGGCTCTCTACAGCCTTTATAATAGCGAGGTCAGCTTACAGTATGACAAAGCTGTGCAGGTATCAAGCGATGATATATTTGTTTCATTTACAAATTCCATAAAGGAGAACACTCATCTAAACTCTCTAACTGGTATTCCTACATTTGAACAGTTAGATGGTTTAGTATCTCTAGTATGTGAATTTTATCCAGACAAAAAAGTTCATAAATTGACTATTAAAGATAGAATAATATTAGTGTTCATGAAGCTAAAGATGGCGTTGAAGTTTAATGTTCTGTCTTTTTTATTCAAATTGTCTCCAACATACACAAAAATGATTTTCTCAGAATATGTGGGTTATTTGTCAAGTATTTTAAAGGAGCATATCTATTGGCCATCTTACGAAGAATGTCAGCAGAATATGCCAATTCATTTTAACAATTTCAGAAGTGTAAGGGTAATATTAGATTGTTTTGAAATACCGTTAGAAAAACCTAAATGTTTATGTTGCCGTATCAGAACATATTCGCACTATAAAGGAAGGCAAACCATCAAAATCATGACTGGCGTAAGCCCAGCAGGCATTATAACTTTTTTACCAAAAGCTTATGGTGGTAGGAGCTCTGATAAAGTAATTTTTGAACAGAGTAAGCTGATAAGTAAATTACAGCCAAAAAGGGACTATGTAATGGTAGACAAAGGATTTTTAATAGATGATATTTGTTCTAAAAATTTTGTAAAAATTATTCGGCCATATTTTTTACGATCCAAAAAACAGTTTTCTGAAGCAGAATCTAGAATGAATGTATCCATTTCAAAAGCTAGAGTACATATAGAAAGGGTCAACCAAAGAATTAAAGTTTTCGATATTTTAAATACTCCTCTGCCAATTACCTTAGTACCTGACATTGACAATATTATGATAGTTATAGGTGCTATGGTAAATCTCGAAAATCCTGTATTAGGTATGGACAAATTTTCAATTTCATGAATCCTCTACTATTGTATGAAAAATCTCTTGATCACCATACCTTTTATGTTACTTATCTGTTGACGTATTTATTTATCCATCACTAGTAAAAGGATCATAAATCATATTAATAAATGATACAAGATTATATTTGTAAGGGTAAATTGCAGCAATAGCAATATATTTCTTTATAACATTGCCTAGCAGTTTAACCATCATAGATAACTATACTGTAATTGTTTTTATCTATTACTTCTAATTTGTAATTTCCTATTCTGTTTGTATGTTATATATATATGTATATATGCTTTATATGACAATCATTGGAGAGCTGTTATTGACTAACACAGTTAAATGTAAGAGTTGTTATAGTTTGATTAATATTGCAAATAAAATGGTTTTGTCTAGAATATGATTTTTTTTTTCATAAAATTTCATTTGCAAAGTACCACTTTTGAATACTCAAATGTCATGACTATATAAACACCCAAAGATTCTGACAGATGAGATTGCGAAGATCTGCCCCAAATTGGTGGTAGTACTGGTATCTTAAAAAGTTTTAAAAGAAGAGGGTAAAATGTAAGAAAAGAATAGGGAATAATTGCAGAACGGTTCTACAGCTTTCGGCTTGTGAAGTACTTATTAGAATAAAATGTTTGTTCTAATTTTTTGAATAAAAAAATTCATATAATTTTTTTACATAGACTAGGCTAAATTAGAACCATTCTACAACAAGCCTTAAGTTATAACACTAAGCTTCTAACATACATATGTATCTTTCTATCTTTTATAGTTTCCGAGATACCAATATTTTTTTCACTAATTTACGAATCAACAAAAGGTCTATGATATACACTTCAACAGTGAACTTCCATGCTCGTCATAAAAATTCAAAATTTAGTGCTTTGGTATCCACATAAGCATTGTGGCTACCCTTTTTTAATACTACCCACTTAAGATAAATTGAAAGCTGTTTTTTTCTTTTTTTATTCTGAAAAGGCATTCACAAGAGTTTTCGGTTATGGGGAAAGGAAATAAAGGTACTAAAAATTTCATTTTACATATAATGTAACAAATATTACAAAACATTCATATACTCATTTTTTGTTTACAAATATAATGAATCATATGATCAAAATATTTTTTGGACGTTGTAATTAGGAGGTTCTTTGCAAACTCCTCATCAAAATGAACAACAATATTTAAAAATGATTTTGATTTTGCTGAATATACAACTAAATCGCACATTTTCAAATTTAACAATGCCATTCCCATCTGCACTTGACCATAATATTTATTTTTTTTCTTCAGTGTTATCCCCCTTTCTGCAGATATGTCCAAGTACTCGCAAGTGTGTACAAAGTTGATCGCATCATTTTCAATACCTGAAACAAATCAATCCATGATTACTTTTATCAAAAAAAAAACTGTAATGTGTATGAGTTTAAAGAAATTGGAACATATTTTAAATTCTTTCATGTTTGTTATCGAAACTAAAGGCAATTGAGTTTCTATTCAGATATATGATAACTGAATGAAAGCTAAAACTTTATTTCAACTGGAATGCCGTAAAAATGATTTATAATGTAATATTGTTGGAGAGAGAAGTACTACTTTATACTCAATTCATAGCCAAATATAAAGAATGTTACCTTAAAAAGCATACTTGGCATAATTAATAAAAAATTGTTTCAGAGTACTGCAAATTCTAATGTGAAATTTTTCATCATGTGAAATTTATTATTCGAATTGAAAACATACCATCATATGGACATTTTATCTCTACTAATCTTGTTGGTACTCCATTTTCTATTACAACTCCATCTGGGGAATAGGCAAACCAAGGATATTTCCTGCATATAAACAACCCAATTTCGCAGATTGTGTAATTGTTTCTCTCCTTATATTTTTGAAGCGCTTCTGCCTCATATTTTTTGCCATGCTCAATGTATTTATTGTTAACTGGTTTTGGCCAAAAATAATTTTCAGTCTTGGTTTCCCATTCTTCTTTAGAATATGTATATATTGAATAACATCTAGAACCTAGAATATAAAACAAAGGGAGGTGATCATTTGCCAACCAGTCACAAAACAAACTAAGCAAACATATATAGCACTGATACTCACAATTTCAGTGAACTATATTTCTATGATCAGGGTTAGGAATAACAATCTCATAGGTAAATTGACACTCACCAGTTATTCTAAGTTGTCTCTCTTCAAACCACACCTCAGATCCTTGGCGACATGTAAGTGCCTCATCAAATTTGTTGACGTTTATGAGTTCTGTCATAATTTTCCTACAACAAGGTTGTAGGTGTGGGCTGAGCATCTCATTACCCATACTCTGTAAAAGTTTGGAGTTTTCAGCCATTCTGACAACTTTTTCCAGTGATCCACTGATCACTACCTCCGTTTTACTGATATGGGCACTAGCAGTACCTCTTCCATTCCTGAAGATGTTACTGATATATAAAATTATCTTAAAAAATGTTAATAGAAAAAAAATGGTTGCAATTTCTAACATCCCTAAAATTTTTTACTGTCACTGCACCTCTAACTTGAATTCAGATATTTAAATTGATTGAGTAGGTACACCAAGGAGTACTTACAAATGCAGTGAGAGCCCTGAATCTTTACAAATAGAAGTCATGAGCTGAAAACATTTTTGCTTCTGCTCCGCACTCAGCTCAGGTGTGTCTGGAACCTTGCCCTTGAAGCACTCGGTCTCCAGAATTGGTTTCGATTCATACGTTTCATCAACCTTGCCTCTTGATTGGTTCCATGTGCATTTCAGATCTGTACTCGATAACTTTTCTAGCGTAGAAATGTTTGTCCTGAAAAATCAAGTAATCATGAATCCTGCTTTACAAAAAAAAATCAGACATATTTATAAGTACATCAAATCAATTTCAGTTTTATGAACAAACAATCCATATGCATGAGCTTCAGTACTGAAGTGTATATTGGAGCTTTTCCAAAATTGAAGAAACTGATTATCTTTTACTTAAAAACAAGTAGTTTGAGTCCTGAAAAACAATACAGACTCTACTATCAAATTTTAAAGATTGTATTACAAAATGTATTAATTTTTGTCTCACCTTGTACATTTTATAAGCACGGCAGCTATGTGTTTACATCTTCCAGAGAGACCAGCTTTGCATGTGCATGTGAGCTGCTGTATTTCCACTTTCTGCTCTACCACACTCAACTTCCCTTTTATTTCATGTGGAGCACTTCTTAGGGCACTAGTCTGCAGACACAATGCCAGCACTTCTACCATCACTTCTGATATGTTTGTAGTACCTATCAGTATTACGTGCTTGGCATTCAAAATTGCCTCTCCTTCCACAAAACATCTGCTATCTGGTGTTGCTTCAAGGTACGCGAACACTGTACCCAAAGTCAAAAATAATTCGGCACTCATTTTTAGTCAAAAATGAAATAAAACAAGCACTACGAAAAGAATACAAAAGCCTATCACTGCGTGCAGGATACCTGCTATCCTCCATATTTGTTTACAAACGCCAGCGCCCTCATCGGTGATTGGAATCGCCAATTAGGCCGGTCAGACGTCGGACTTGATCAGCTGATGATCTAGCCTCTTAAAAGAAAGATTCAACAATAAGCGATGCAAATCCTTGATTGAAATGACGTTAATCATGACTAATCATTTTGAACAATCTATCATCTCTTTTAAAGTCTGCTCAATATCCATGTATATATTATAATGTTTATTGTACTCTATTTTCTTGTACGTATGCATACCATATCATTGATTAACGTAAATATGTCAATGACCATATTCAATTATGTAGATAATGAAAAATCCCTCTTATTGTTAAAATCTGTTGGTCCCCAAAAAATACGGCAACACAGACAATCTTCCCCAAACTGAAATTTCAAGGTCGTCGTAGAGAGCCAGTTTTTTATCGTCGGTGACCTCAAACGTCTAGATCCCAAATCAGCTGATGTTAGGCAAACATTGCTTCTGGCTTGTTTGCTGTATACCGTATAGGGCCATGGAAAATTGAGGACTTTATATTTGTTTTTTACAGTTTTTTGGACACTTTTACTATAAATGTTGTTGTGTTATGTTCCAAGGAACCTTTTTTGGCAGGTAAGCAGCTATGTCAATTAAAATGATGTAATTTATGAGATAATGCATGATGAAAACTTGAATGCATATTGAAAACAGCTAAGAAAAAAATGTTTATTCGCAAATTACAGTTATCTCATTCATTAGGGTGACAGGTGTTATAGCATTTTATAGTCATACTGCATCCTTGTCACTCAATCTTTACCAGATCAAGAAAATAAATCGAGCTGTGTCAGTTTTATTTTGTATTTAACAAGGTGCATAATAGCATTGATTAACGTATAGAACACGTTAATCAATGATAATAGGTATATTATGAATAGCTGTCACAGTAGTAATCATTATTTAAAATATTAGAATGAAAGTTCTTACTTGCACTTCGTTTAATGCATTTTCATCATTTAGCTTTCTTCTATTTTTTATGTTTGTTAAAAATATGATTTATTTCAGGATGTCAGATGGAAGTGAATAACTAGTTTAAGGAACTGGGCAAAACCTGAAGCATCTGTAAGTTTATAGGCATAAACTCAATAGTATCAATAATATTGGCCCATATTGTGTGACTGAGAACTGCAGCAGGACATCACTGAATGGTGTTTCACTTATCGCCCTTCGATACACTGAATTATATACTGTTCGGAACAAGCCCTAATACATCGAAGAAATATATATATAATAAATACATAGGAAAATATAACTAAAAGTTTTTTATTCAAGTAATAATCCTGTAGCTTCTGGTGTGTGCAACTTAACAATCACCCAATGAGTGTTTTTTAGATAGTCACCCTGTTTGATAAATGATAAGATACAAATTAATCAAAGTGCCATTTGAAATACATATTTTCACATTGCTGTAGCTATACACCATTTCATGTTACATTTGGGAAAAAGTATGAATGTGGGTATAAGCCCCTAAACAGGGCTGTATATAAGGGGAGGGGGGGTTTGGGGGGTTCAAACCCCCCCCTCCATGAGTATTCCCATGAACGGTATAACTACTAAAATAATACAAAGTAACAATAATCAAGGATGCTTTCTCCAAGCCTAGTGATTTATTATACTACTAACCAATCCCTCAGTACTCATAACACATTAGCAGCGATACAATCTATACAGACTTTAAGCAAATTAAGACATTACATATTCTTTTATACATGAACCTCCCTAAAATCACCATGAACCCCCTCCATGGTCATCGCCTAGCTACAGCCCTGCGCCTAAATATGTTAACAGTGGTATGAGCATTGTATAAGCTAATGATATTGTGAAATATTTTCAATTTGATTATGTGAGAAGCATACCCTGTAATAATAAATACCTAATTCATTTTTCTTCACCATTTATTAAAAAATATATGGATAGATAACATGAGCATTTATTGGTGCTGTTAGTATACACAGTATGTGAAATATACCAGGATCTACTTTCTAGAAAGTCAGCACACTCTTCGCCTCCTGGTATCGGTCTGCCTCTTCTGTCTCGAATGCTTGGGAAGCTGAAGAATAATGACAAAAAGGAAGCATTTTGAAATAGTGTGCCTATTATTTGAATAGAAAAGTGAATAGTACCTATTTTTTTTGGTGCATATTTACATAATTAATATTCTTGTTCCAGTAACTCAACTTTTAGGTTATATCAAAAGATTAATGTTTTAATTGATCCATTCCTTGAACTTGCCTATATGTACATAGACAACTAGCAACTATTACCTACGGATGGACGTTTTTGCTACTGTAACATAATGCACCAAAGGTTAGCCACTACAACTTCACTACTTCTATATACTTCTCTATAAAATTTCACGTAAAGAAATGCATATTTTGGAGTATCAAGTGACAAAGATGCAGTATGACTATAACAACTGTCGCTCTAGTGAATGTGATAATTGTAATTTGCGAATAATCGTTTTTTTTCTTTGCTGTTTTCAATATGCATTCAAGTTTTCATCATGCATTATCTCATGAATTACATCATTTTAATTGACAGATGTCCTTACCCGACAAAAAAGATTCCTTAAAAAATACATCACAACAACAATTATGGTGAAAATGACCAACAGATGACCAAGAAATTGTAAAAAAACACAAATTCAGGTGCTCAATTTTTTTCCTGGCGTTATACGGACAACAAAAGTTAAGCTAAATTCACATGCACAAGACATCCGACGATACGACGGTACGAAACTGTTCCTATTGGTTGAAATATGTTGGTTTGACATCATTTTGAATATTATGTTGGTTTGACATCATTTTGAATATTTCAACCAATAGGAACAGTTTCGTGCCGTCGTATTGTCGGATGTCGTATGCATCTGAATTAAGCTTTAGATGTTATCTCTGGACAACAATGTCAACAAGCGACGTTTGATGTTTGCCACAAACCCACAAAACACAGATGTTTGCGAATATCAGCTGTCAACTTATCCTTTTCGTTTCGGATCCGAATGTTATGTCAGTGGCAATTCAAGGTCGTATTTTTATAGCTGGATGCCCCAAGCTCCATCTATTGGACATATTTATAAAGGATTCAGGATTTTGCGAAATTTATTTCAGAGGGCGCCAGGTGACGGTGGGCGCTAAAGGATGAAAGAGTGAGTGAGATAGAACTAGAGTGAGTGAGATAGACTGCGAGCGCGCGATCTTAGCATCTGGTGACCCATCTTCCCCTTAATACCTTAATCAATGATGACACTTTCATTAAAACTATTTTAGAATGCATGGATCAAAATCATAGCAGAAAATCAGAACAGAGTGATTGATTTGCCAATTAGTGCTAGATTTTTAATGTTTACCTTATAATTATTGTATAATTACCAATTGCAATTGCAGTCAGATTGACTATAGACTGGATGCATATTTGTTATAGAATAGACCTTCTTATAGAAATATTCACAGAGGATGTAAAGATTGTAGGCACTGCGCAAAAGGCACCGTAGCGCAGAAACACATTTATTTAAGGCACCTTATTCACTTTTTGACTATACGAAAGGTTTCTAGTTTAGGAAAAATAAGGATATACGTTATACTTTTGCCAGATCGCAAGGCTTCGCTGTTAAGCAAGATAGGCAACCAGTAATGCACGCTTGCATCGTGTGTGTCTATAATAGCTTTGTGAAATGCAATAAAATGTTATTTTTACCCTTTTTCACTATAATACAAAGGTATATTGAAGGTATTTATAATTATTATTGTTTTATCAAAATAATGCAGTAATTTGAATTTCTTGTCATCATCATCATTAAACTAACAGTACATTTGATCCAGTGGTCAAATGTATCGGTTTTGTGGAATCTGATTGGTTGAGATTAGCAATTGCTAAACTCTTTGGTAAACAGGAAACTGGAAAGTTTTTACCCATTTAGAATGGAAAATCAGAGTTGAAAAGATACTAGAGAGTTGGTCGATTATATATAAAGCATGCCTTTTTTTCACCTTTGTGAAGTAAATTTCAAGAGAAATCAATAATTTTCGGAGAACTTTGACAGATGCAAGTTCTTGAATGGGCTGCTCTGATTGGTCAATACCTTTGTTAAAATGCCTGTGTTGATAAAATCGGGCCTAAGTCAAACATACAATAACCCTGAAGTTATATAAGGCATATACGGCAGCTCTACGTCAATGGATTAGACGCAGGAAGGGAGCACATTCAGATGAGCAATACGAGCATATCTCTGTGACAGACGTGGACGTTAATTGTTGTTATTTTGCGGACAAAAGCTGCGGTATCTGCTGCCATATTGCTCGACTTCATGCAGGTATATCAAATTGTATTCCTGATATGATTCACCGACCGAGGTTACGTCAAGGGTAAAGCTATATATCTATCATCAGTACTTGTAAATGCGAGATATACGACGACATGGACATTGAAGCCCCCGATATGAATGAGCCCATGAAATAATTGATGATAAATTTATTGATCTAGCTACCAGTTGTACCGCTCCCTCTTAAATATAATTCTATTCGGTTGTATTTAGTCGTTTTCTATCGTTTGCAGTTGTTATATGCTTGATTTCTGTGGTTTTGAGCCGTTTTCTGTTCTTTTCTGTTGCATTCAGCTATGTTTAGTCGTTTTCTATTGCTTAGCGCTGTTATCTGTTTGATTTATGTGGTTTTGAGGTGTTTTCTGTTCTTTTCTGTTGTATTCGGCTGTGTTTAGTCGGTTTCTACTGTTTAGCGCTGTTATCTGCTTGATTGATTTATGTGGTTTTGGGCTGTTTTCTGTTCTTTTCTGCTGTATTCGGCTGTGTTTAGTCGTTTTCTGTTGTTTCCCGCTGTTACCTGAACGCTTTCTGTTGTTTTGAGCTAGTTATGAATCTATTTGGTTGTATTTGGTCGTTTTCTATCGTTTGCAGTTGCTATCTGCTTTATCTCTGTACTTTTGAGCCGTTTTATGTTCTTTTCTGCTGTATTCGGCTGTGTTAATCGTTTTCTACTGTTTAGCGGTGTTATCTGCTTGCTTTCCGTTGCTATGGACTGTTTTCTGTTCTATTTGGTTATATTTGGTCGTTTTCTGCCATTTACGGTTGCTATCTGCTTGATCTCTGTAGTTTTGAGCCGTTTTATGTTCTTTTCTGTTATATTCGGCTGTGTTTATTCGTTTTCTCTCGTTTATCGCTGTTATATGCTTGGTTTCTGTGGTCTTGAGCTGTCTTCTATTCTTTTCTGTTGCATTCGGATGTGTTTAGTCGTTTTCTACTGTTTAGCGCTGTTATCTGCTTGCTTTCCGCTGTTATGAGGAGGCTTATATCTTAATGAGTGAAGATAGTTTGTATCATAAAAATTGTAATTGAAGCTCATCTAAGAATTGCAAATACTTAGCAACATCGCAAACATTATAGTTTTGTACCACACTTCATTTTTGAACATGACTCCAGAAAAATCTGCTATACAGGAGAGATAGCTATTATTGTTGCAAATTGGTCTGCTTGATAAATATGAATATGAATATGCACAGACGGAAAAACGAGTTCATCAAACTTATCGAAATAATTCACCCTTTCAAACACCTGACTAGGTATCCCAAACAAAATTAAATTTAATTCGTCCACTTCATCATAATCAAGCATGTTATTTTCAGTTCTACAGTCCATTCTTCTTATTCAGATATTTTTCCACATATTATCTACTACCACTAATTATATCGACAACAAGGAGGTTAAAAGGATTGGCAACAAACCACAGATCTAAAAATAGCACAAAAGTTAGGCTATGAGCACCTTAAGCCAGAAAAATCCAACGCTTATCTTGACCATGGAATGTTACTGGTGCAACAAAAATGGATCAAAGATTATATTTGTAGCTTATACATGCGTTTGGTAAATAGTTGATTTTTGATACATGTACCGTGTTTCGGATAATTTGAGGGTGCTGATCACAAATCCGGTCACAGTTTTGAGTTTCAGTCTTCTGTAACGAAAATAAAAAATTTGACATATTTAAGGCTCCTTATTCACTTTTTGACTATACGAAAGGTTTCTAGTTTAGGAAAAATAAGGATATACGTTATACTTTTGCCAGATCGCAAGGCTTCGCTGTTAAGCAAGATAGGCAACCAGTAATGCACGCTTGCATCGTGTGTGTCTATAATAGCTTTGTGAAATGCAATAAAATGTTATTTTTACCCTTTTTCACTATAATACAAAGGTATATTGAAGGTATTTATAATTATTATTGTTTTATCAAAATAATGCAGTAATTTGAATTTCTTGTCATCATCATCATTAAACTAACAGTACATTTGATCCAGTGGTCAAATGTATCGGTTTTGTGGAATCTGATTGGTTGAGATTAGCAATTGCTAAACTCTTTGGTAAACAGGAAACTGGAAAGTTTTTACCCATTTAGAATGGAAAATCAGAGTTGAAAAGATACTAGAGAGTTGGTCGATTATATATAAAGCATGCCTTTTTTTCACCTTTGTGAAGTAAATTTCAAGAGAAATCAATAATTTTCGGAGAACTTTGACAGATGCAAGTTCTTGAATGGGCTGCTCTGATTGGTCAATACCTTTGTTAAAATGCCTGTGTTGATAAAATCGGGCCTAAGTCAAACATACAATAACCCTGAAGTTATATAAGGCATATACGGCAGCTCTACGTCAATGGATTAGACGCAGGAAGGGAGCACATTCAGATGAGCAATACGAGCATATCTCTGTGACAGACGTGGACGTTAATTGTTGTTATTTTGCGGACAAAAGCTGCGGTATCTGCTGCCTCTGCTGCCATATTGCTCGACTTCATGCAGGTATATCAAATTGTATTCCTGATATGATTCACCGACCGAGGTTACGTCAAGGGTAAAGCTATATATCTATCATCAGTACTTGTAAATGCGAGATATACGACGACATGGACATTGAAGCCCCCGATATGAATGAGCCCATGAAATAATTGATGATAAATTTATTGATCTAGCTACCAGTTGTACCGCTCCCTCTTAAATATAATTCTATTCGGTTGTATTTAGTCGTTTTCTATCGTTTGCAGTTGTTATATGCTTGATTTCTGTGGTTTTGAGCCGTTTTCTGTTCTTTTCTGTTGCATTCAGCTATGTTTAGTCGTTTTCTATTGCTTAGCGCTGTTATCTGTTTGATTTATGTGGTTTTGAGGTGTTTTCTGTTCTTTTCTGTTGTATTCGGCTGTATTTAGTCGGTTTCTACTGTTTAGCGCTGTTATCTGCTTGATTGATTTATGTGGTTTTGGGCTGTTTTCTGTTCTTTTCTGCTGTATTCGGCTGTGTTTAGTCGTTTTCTGTTGTTTCCCGCTGTTACCTGAACGCTTTCTGTTGTTTTGAGCTAGTTATGAATCTATTTGGTTGTATTTGGTCGTTTTCTATCGTTTGCAGTTGCTATCTGCTTTATCTCTGTACTTTTGAGCCGTTTTATGTTCTTTTCTGCTGTATTCGGCTGTGTTAATCGTTTTCTACTGTTTAGCGGTGTTATCTGCTTGCTTTCCGTTGCTATGGACTGTTTTCTGTTCTATTTGGTTATATTTGGTCGTTTTCTGCCATTTACGGTTGCTATCTGCTTGATCTCTGTAGTTTTGAGCCGTTTTATGTTCTTTTCTGTTATATTCGGCTGTGTTTATTCGTTTTCTCTCGTTTATCGCTGTTATATGCTTGGTTTCTGTGGTCTTGAGCTGTCTTCTATTCTTTTCTGTTGCATTCGGATGTGTTTAGTCGTTTTCTACTGTTTAGCGCTGTTATCTGCTTGCTTTCCGCTGTTATGAGGAGGCTTATATCTTAATGAGTGAAGATAGTTTGTATCATAAAAATTGTAATTGAAGCTCATCTAAGAATTGCAAATACTTAGCAACATCGCAAACATTATAGTTTTGTACCACACTTCATTTTTGAACATGACTCCAGAAAAATCTGCTATACAGGAGAGATAGCTATTATTGTTGCAAATTGGTCTGCTTGATAAATATGAATATGAATATGCACAGACGGAAAAACGAGTTCATCAAACTTATCGAAATAATTCACCCTTTCAAACACCTGACTAGGTATCCCAAACAAAATTAAATTTAATTCGTCCACTTCACCATAATCAAGCATGTTATTTTCAGTTCTACAGTCCATTCTTCTTATTCAGATATTTTTCCACATATTATCTACTACCACTAATTATATCGACAACAAGGAGGTTAAAAGGATTGGCAACAAACCACAGATCTAAAAATAGCACAAAAGTTAGGCTATGAGCACCTTAAGCCAGAAAAATCCAACGCTTATCTTGACCATGGAATGTTACTGGTGCAACAAAAATGGATCAAAGATTATATTTGTAGCTTATACATGCGTTTGGTAAATAGTTGATTTTTGATACATGTACCGTGTTTCGGATAATTTGAGGGTGCTGATCACAAATCCGGTCACAGTTTTGAGTTTCAGTCTTCTGTAACGAAAATAAAAAATTTGACATATTTCGGATCTTACAGATTCGCTTTAAAATTGAAAATCTTTATTTGGCTTTCCATTACGACGAAACGATACGTTTTGGATAATTGAAGGGTCCTGATTACAAATTCGGTAGCAGTTTCTCGTTTCAGTCTCGTGTTTTCAAACGATTTTTGTCAAAATAAAAAATTTCAGATCTTTGTAACTTCAGGTTTGCCTAAAAAATCTAAAATCTATATTTTGCTTTCTATTAAAATGAAACATGGTTTTGGATAATATGAGGGTGCTGATTACCAGTCAAGTCGCAGTTTTGAGTTTTAGTCTAGCTTGACGAAAATAAAAAATTTCAGATCTTCCAGGCCTTCAGGTAGCCTAAAGAAACGAAAATCTTTATTTGGCTTTCTATTGAGACGAAACCTCGTGTTTCCGATAATATGAGGGTGCTGATTACAAGTCCTGTCGAAATTTTGAGTTTCAGTACCGTTTGATGAAAGTCAAAAACTTCAGATTTTCAGGTTTTCCTAAAAAATCGACGACCTCTATTTAGCTTTCTTTTAAGATGAAACTTCGTGTTTTGGATATTATAAGGGTGTTGATTACAAATTCGGTAGTAGTTTTGCATTTCAGTCTCCTGTGACGAAAATATTCAGACGTTTCAGATCATCTGGTTTATCTAAAAAATCTAAAATATTTTTTTGGCTTTTCATTAAGATGAAACTTGCCGTTTTAGATAATGTATGGGTGCTGATTACAAGTCCGGTCGAGGTCTTGAGTTTCAGTATCGTTTTACGAATGTCAAAAATTTCAGTTCTTTCAAATCTTCAGGTTTGCTTAAAAATTGAAAATACTTATTTGGCTTTCTATTAAGACGAAACCTCGCGTTTTGGCTTTATCCAGTATGTGCGTCTAAGATGAGGAGAGGCAAGTCCAAAAGCCCAAAGGTAAGGTCAAAAGGTCTGAAGGTAAGGTCCAAAGGTCGCCATAAAAATGAATTTCGTATTTGGAAGCTCCTGAGGTTACCTTTAAACTTACAGTGATGATTCAAAAAGCAAATTGGAGAAGAAAGACTGCGCTATGTTTTTTGTTGTTAAATTACAGACATTTAAAGTATGTATGATTTCGCATTGCCAGTTTTTTGCACACTAAAAAACTTTTTTGAAAAAATTTCTCTTCGATGTCATTCACTAAGTTCCCTTAGCTATCATCTTCTGAAATACTGCCTATGTAGTTTAAAAAACAAGTGAGTTCTGTTCGATATGGAAATCCGGTTTTAACATGGCAAATACATAATGTATAAATGTGTGTGCCCAGGTCGCTTAAAAATTCGGTCGCAATTTTGAGTTTCAGTCTTGTGTGACGAAAATAAAAAATTTCAGACCCCAGGTTTGCCTCAAAAATCAAAAATCTGTATTTGGCTCTCTATTCAGATGAAACCTCGTATTTTGGATAATTTGAGGGTGCCAGTTGCAAATCCGGCCGCAGTTTTGAGCTCCAGTCTGGTTTAACGAAAGTATGAAATTTTAGATCTTCCCTAAAGAATCGAAAATCTTTATCTGTATTTTGTACTAACGAATTACAAACCTAAGATAACTTATTTTATTAGATGAAACTTAGATAAATTCATTAAATACTTCATCCTAAACAGGCGAGTACCGTAAGGGCCGAGCTGCTCTCAAAGTAAAACAATACTATATAATAGATACATGTTAGGTAAAGGCACCCTGCACCTTTCAGATGTTGACGTCATTATTCGCCATGCCGAAAATGAGACTAACCTACTGAAAAGGCACTTCATGTTGCTGAGTTCATACCAGCATAATCTCCATGTTGCATAATTCAAAAACGCTACGCTAGGTCGCTGAATGTCGTATTGTATAGAAAAATGAAACTGGGTAAAGAAAGCTAATTAAAAAATTTGCAATAGCAACTGCAACTGCTGCATGTAAATCTCAACAAGGGGAAAATTTCTGATCTGAATGCTACAAGCCACTCAAATATGCATTCACAACAATGAACAGCAACTTTTTTATGAGGCAACGTTTTTTCAAAACATACTTCATAAAATGTATTACGTTACGCATGTCTGGAGCAACCGCATCAAATTGCTTGGCGAGGCTCTCGATATTTTCAAGGCATTTGATCAACTGTGGCATGCAGCTCTCCTAAACAAGCTTCTATCGTATGGCCTTCCTGTTGAGTTGCGCCTAAACGGTTCGTTCTATATATTACACATAATGTCATCCTAGAATTCACCAAGGAATCAAAATAATATGCAATAATATACAGGGTGGACTAATAGTGTGCGGACGGGAAATTGTCGGCTTAGTAAATAATATTTCAAAAATCTTTTACTTGATCATGGTAGAGACCTTTGAGTGCTATAACGTAAGAATATTTTCACTTAAATTTTGACGCTTATATAGGGTGATTCATACCAAGCTTACATTGTTTTCAATGGAGCCCCCTATATATTATTGCATATTTGGATTCATTGGTCAATTCTAGTGTGACTTTATGTATCACACATTGAACTTTAAACAAACTGTTTAGGCGCAAATCACCATTTTTGGTATAAGTAGGTATCAGAGAAAAATGAATATCGCAGCGATTATAAAACTTAGAAGGCCGTGACTTTGCGGTACGACTAAGCATGGAATGTATCACCACCATCAGGTCAGACGGCTAAATTTGAATTCTTTTTGTACTTGGAGAAATAAGTAGATGAGTTAAGTAAACTTCAATCACAGATAACATGATTTTTTCAAATGTGAATGCCTTTTTTGGTTTAAAGAATCAAATGTAAAATTTGATTACCTTTCTAACGATATAGCATTCTCGACATCAATCTTTACTGGTTTTCATTTTATTCCAAATTTTCACTCAAATCGGTGTTTTTCAATTTTCCTGCGTGCAAGCAACCTAGCAGGCCACGAAAAATAAACAAAAGCCCGTTATTATGGAAGAAACCAACCACCTTAATAGAAAGATGCAAACTAACTAGAGTAATGAGGCAATATTGTGAAAACTCCTTACAAAATAATAGCTCTAATCGGATACAACAGCGGCAAGATATCTAATGCCAATGAGTAGCTGGGGTATGATAGAAGTGTTTGTTTTTCACAGCCTACTGGCTATTGAGGTCTACTAGAGCTTGACAGCTTTCCAGAACGATTAAAAATTTTGAAACAAAAGGAAAACTACCAGCGATTTTTGCTTACCGTCTAACATGTTTAGAATGAAATTTCACATTTAATGGGATAAAAAATAGTCATTTCCGTTTAGTTAAGTCAAAGAAGTTATCTCTAACTGGAGCATTCTGAACATCTATTGAAATAACTGCTAGAATTTATCAATTGCGCTATGTTGTAATTGTGTTTATTTCATGTAGTTTCCTACAAACTAAATTATGTTTTACAATTCAGACTGCAACTCAAGTTTCATTTTCCGCGATTTTGCTAATAAGTACCTACTGAAGAATTTGAAGGGTTCCAGTCAGAGGTATTATTACTTTTGACTTACGGAAATGGCTACTTTTTTATAGCATTAAATGTGAAAATTTGATCAGAAGACATAGATATTCTACTGCCAGCAACAATCGCTAGTAGTTTTCCTTTGGTTAAATATTTTTTTGCTGTCTTTGGAAATTGGCTAATAGCTAGCAGGTTGTGAAAAATGAGCGTTCTTGTTACCGCTATTGTTTCTGCTTAGAGTTAATATTTTGTAAGGAATTTTCATAATATTGCCTCGTTACTCTAGTTAGTTTACATCTTTCTACTAAGTTGGTTGGTTTCTTTCATAATAACGGGCTTTTGTTTATTTTTTATGGCCTGCTAGGTTGCTTGAACGCAGGGAAGTTGAAAAACACCGATCTGACTGAAAATTTGAAATAAAATGAAAACCAAAAAAGACTGATATGGAGAATGCTATATCCTTAGAAAGGTAATCAAATTCTACACTTGACACTTTAAACCAAAATAGGCATCCCCATTTGAAAAAAACAAGTTATTTGTGATTGAAGTTTCCTTAATTCATGTACTGATTTCTCCAAGTACAAAAAGAATTCAAATTTAGCCGTCTGAGCTGACGTGATAAATTTCATTCTTAGTCGTACCGCAAAGTCACGGCCTTCTAAGTTTTATAACCGCTGCGATACTCAATTTTTTTCTGATACCTACTTATACCAAAAATGGTGATTTGCACCTAAACGGTTTGTTTAAAATTCCATATGTGTTACATAAAGTCACACTAGAATTGACCAAGGAATACAAATATGCAATAATATGTAGGGAGTTCTATTGAAAAAAATGTATGTTTGCTATGGATCACCCTGTATAAACTTCAAAATTTAAGTGAAAGTATTTTTACGTTATAGCCCTCAAGTGTCCCTACCATAATCAAGTACCAGATTTTTGAAATAATTTTTCCGTCCACGCACTAGTGGCCCACCCTGTATAGAGGGATCTATTTAAAAAATATAATTTTGATATAAATCACCCTGTATAAAGACTGTGCACGTAATTATTTCCATTATAGTTTTGCTGGCCGTTAGCTGTAGTTGTTGTTCACTGAGACAGATAGCGTAGTTCTACGTTCCGGTAGCTGAAGCTATTAGATAAGGCCATAAATGGCGTATCTGGGTAAAATACAGACTCCGCATCTTAGTGAAACCTGCTTGCTACAAGGCCAAACGGTGTGGAAAATATGCTTAAAGCTACTTCACCAGGCGCCGCGCTTTGTTTTGCATAAGAATAAACATTAAAATAAATTGCCTGGAGATGCTGGGACTGCAAGAAATCCAGTGACTTTATGCCCTTAGAGATGCACGGTCTCTTGTGTTTCCAGAACTTTTAGCAGAACTTTAGGAAGGTCTTTCGATACGCTTTAATTTATTAGTGTACGCTGTTCTGGCAAAGATACATAGGCACTGGTAACAGGCGTATCTGTTTAATCACGATATATGGTGGATTAGTTTAAATTCGTACCCTAAAATGCCAACCTTTAACTTAGAATCGCTATATGGCTTCCTCTCAGGACAAACACTTGTCTCATGTATAAGTTGAGCGTGCTAATTACAAATTCGGTCGTTGTTTTGGGTTTCAGCCTCAGGTAACTAACAAAAGTTTTGAAATTCTCAGATTTGCAAGATCAGGTAGCGAACATCTAAAATTTTTTATGTCCTCAGATCTACAAGCTCACCATAAAAATCTGAAATCCTTATCTGGCTTCCTATCAGGACGAAAACTCGTTGCATGTATAATTAAAGGGTGCTAATTGCAAATCCTACCATTGTTTTGGGTTTCAACTTGAGGTAACAAACAACAATAATTTTCAGATCCTCAGCTCTTCAGGTTCACCCTAAAAATATTAAATCGTTATTTGTCTTCCTGTCTATACAAAACTCGTGTCATGTATAATTTTAGGGAGATAATTACAAATTTGGCTGTTGTCCTGAGTTTGAACCTCAGGTAACGAACATCAAAAGTTTTTAGGACCTCAGATCTTTAGATTAACCCTAAAAATCTAAAATCGTTGTCTGGCTTCCTATCAGGACTAAAATTCTTCTCATGTATAATTTTATGATGCTCATTACAAATTCGGCCGTTGTTTTGAGTTTCGGCCTTAGGAACGACCATTGAAAATTTTCAGATACTCAGATCAGCAAGTTCACCCTAAAAATCTAAGATTATTTTCTGGCTTCCTATCAGAACAAACACTCGTGTCGTGTATAATTGGAGGGCGCTTATTACAAATTCGCTCGTTGTTTTGAGTTTCAGCCTCAGGTAACTAACATCAAAAATTTCGCACAATGTCATATACAGGGAGGAAGCACCAATTAGAATGGAATTTTCACCAATTTTCTGTACAGCTTTCCTACCCAATAATACTAGGTGTGTGGCGACTAAGTATATATTTTTCAACGCTGAATAACAGATTCCATGTCAAAGTGGTGCCAATATAAGTGTAAATTTTTGCTATGCGGAGAAAATATGTGAAAAGTCATTCAAGAAAAAAGATCATCTATTGAGGTACGTTGAGTAGGTGGCAAACTTAAATAAGCAATATAATGTTGAGAAGCACGTATTCATAACGTATTCCAAAATATGCGTGTACTGCGTACTGGTATTAAAAAAATGGTGGAAGTATGGAAGTATGGAATGCGCATCCACCAAAATTTGAAATCGTACCCCAGTTCCCAGATTCGCCACCATCTTTTGACAATTTAGCTTCAGCCTTACCGTTCAATTTAACAATTAACTACAAATAGCTCATAAGACAAATTAAAAAAATTAATTAAAATGAAATAAATCGAATCCAGTATCAAGCTTATATACTGTTGGATTACGTATGTCTGCGATTAATCTGTTGGACCTTAGAGCTAAAAAGGGGGATATATTTCTGTTACAGGACTGACAACGATACGTGAAGTAAATAAGTAGATAAATAGAAGCATGTCCATCTATGTTTTACAGAATACTTTCGCAAACATTTATAGTATAGTGGGCCCCGCACATTTCATATGAAGTTGAAGCACAGAAAAAATTCTAATCCTGAAGAATCTAAGATACCTCAAAATAGTAGTTACAGGAGAAGTACGAAACTAAGCCGCGAAGGTAGCGGTTGTTGATGGTTTCTCGAAAATCAAGGTTAGATGCAAGGACCCGGAATATTTTATCAAAATAAAATGTCAGTAAGGCCCGGTTTCATAATCATTCACTAATGTGTTGATTAGCAAATGTACCTATTAACTTAATCACTCCATTAAAATGATGCACGTTTCATAATGCAAATTAATTGACAGGCAATAAAACGTGGTTGGTACACCTGAAAGAGGGTCTTATTCCACATTTTGTGCTATTTGAACGACATTATGACATTTCGCTGGACCTATAAAAGTGAATGTGTCAGATTGTGACATAAATTTCCGTGTTTGCAATTCTATTAAGGCCCGGTTTCATGATCATTCACTAATGTGTTGATTAGCAGATGTACCGATTAACTTAATCATTCCATCAAAGTGATGCGCGTTTCATAATGCATTTGGAAACGCCAATTAATTAACAGGCAATAAAATGTGGTTGGTACACCTGAAAGAAGCTTTTATGCCATATTTTCTGCTGTTTGAGTGACATTATGAAATTTCGCTTAACCTATAAAAGTGAATGTGCCAGATTGTGACATAAGTTTTCGTGTTTGCAATTCTATGGCCCGGTTCCATAATTATTCGCTAATGTGTTGATTAACAAACTTAATCAATCCATCAAGGTGATGCGCGTTTCATAATACATTTAGAAACGTCACTTAATTAATAGGCAACAAAATGTGGTTCGTATACCTAAAAGAAAGTTTTATGCCACATTTTGTGCTGTTTGAACGACATTATGACGTTTCGCTTAAGCTATAAAAGTGAATGTGTCAGATTGTAACATAAGTTTTCGTGTTTGCAACTCTGTTTATATTATTATAGCATTATTACTATTATTACAAAGGCATGGAGTCAAAGCCACTAAAAGCAAAACGTGCGGGTGGTAGTAACTTTACTAAAGAATAGGAACTGCTACTCATTCGTACAGTAGCAATATTCAAAAGCATTATAGAATGCAAATTTACAGATAAAGTGAACAGTGAGGAGAAGGTAGGTACCTGATGAGTGAGGATACAATATAGTCGTCTACAAGTACATATAGAGGTGAATAAAGAAAATATTATTCAATTAGATGAATACTTGCTTTTAATTGTGCTCAAAAGCAGTAGCTGTAATCGATGTAATCTGTGAAATAAATTTTATAAGTACTGATGAATGTGAACATCCACTGCCCACTCAACCTTAGCCTAATAAAATTCTGATATGTGTGTCAACACTTAAACGTCATACAAACAACATGTCAGTTTTATAGGTTGATTTTTCAATTAATGCGCTTTAACTGGCCGAGGGCAAGCCATTAGCTTATTGGACAATTATGTCATTTTAATCTGTCAGTTAACGATTACGAAAACCATTTATTTCATAATGCTCGGATTAAACATAATGGGTGAATTAAGCTTGATTATGAATCCGAGCCTAAAGATGTTTCCTGACTCGTGTGAGAATAGGTCATAGTTGGTTAGTGTCCTGTAATTTGTTTGGTAATTGGACCTCCGATATGCGAGGAGTGCCAGTCCATATTCAAGTTTGACCATATTCTAGTTTGCTCAAAATGCTGGAAAGAAAAATGCCCAGACTCTATTAAAAATTGTTTTCATAACTATGTCTCAATTAGTTCGCTTCGTAAATTGTTTCAGATCAGATAGAGGGATCATATGCTGTTATCGCAAAGTGATATGAGCGAGGTACCCAACCCTGTGAGCGTCAAATCTTTGGGGCTACATTTGGATCCCAAACTAAAATGGGACATTCATGTTGATGCCGTGTCATGTAGACTCAGAAGCTGTGTCCTCTTGTTGCGGAGTCTATATGATTGTGTCTCTATTGAGACTATACTTGCTGCCTACTACGCACTCTTCCACTCGGTTATGTCATACGGGATAATGTTGTGGGGCAGTGCGGCGTCGGCAGATAGAGTATTTGGACTCCAAAGGAAGGCAATCAGTGTAGTAACGGGTCTCAAATATAGAGATGACTGTAGATCATCATTTAAACAAACAGGCGTAATGACCTTTCCATCAGTTTTTATTCTTGAGAGTGTCACATACGCTAAAAAGTTTGAGAACGCTTTTAAAAAGCATGGCGAACTGAGCAATTACAATACCAGACAGGGAGGTAAGCTAGTGCCATCACGTTGTAGACTTTCTAGGTGCCAAAATCGTTTTTAGCTGTGAAGTTATTTAATAAGCTTCCAGTCGAGATTCGATTGCTATATATGGAAGAATTTAGAAAAAAAGTTAAACAAATTTTAACTAGCAATGTTTTTATAGTGTAGCTGAATTTCTAGCAGACTTTAGCAGAGATTATTGTACCTGTGACTTTTGACTTTTAATTGCATGTATTTTTATATTTTTATGTGTGTTTGTTTTTAACTAAATGTTTGTGTGTAATATTTAATATTCCATTCTGGATTTTACAGTTCTGCACTGCTTGCTCAGCAGTGCTTACATGTTTTTTCGTTGACTTGTGTAAACGCATGTGTATTGTGTGTAAAACATGAATAAAGTATGAGTATGAGTATGAGTATCGCGACAGTTCTCAAAGCAACGGTCCATCGCCTTGTTGCATCGCTGTACATTGCTCGACATTCCGTGGCAGCCCGGCAACTGTAGTGGTTCTTTCGAGCGGCATTCAGCTACAAGTACAAGCCATCCCTCTCCGGTGAACCCCCCATTGTGTCAAGCACAGTTTCAGTGGCTCACCTGAATATGTTGGCCGCGGAGAAGAGCCCTTCCGAGATAAGCATCGGGTCCCAGGCGTCCCAGTCTTCGCGGCGGAGGTCGCTCTCCGGATTCTGTTGAACCTGGAAAGATGATACAGGATGATACAAGCCAAACTCAGAAATAGGACAATTTATGGTAAAGGAGCAGTAGTAACCGGTGATACGTATTTTTGCTCATTGGCGTGAACTGAATGATGTTATGGAAACGGTGTAAAAGAACCTTTAATGAACGAGATATCGAAGCATTCAGATCTTGCTTTTCAACGGTATATTCATAATGCAGAACACAATATTAATACTAATCCAAATAATTTTTGGTCATATGTCAACAGGGGCAAAAATGTTACCAGTATCCCTAATTCAATGGTATTAGGCAATAATACACTTGATTCACCACAAGATGTAATTAATGGTTTCGCAGAGTTTCTAGTGATTGTAACGCTGGTTCTGATGTGCTTTGTAATGTCCAGACATGTAATTTGCCAGAAATTACGGAGGACCAAGTGAAGCTTGCTCTATCTAAGCTTAGACAGAAATGTTCTACTGGTCCAGATTCTGTACCCGCTTTTTTATTGAAAGACTGTGGACACATACTAGCTGAGCCCCTTACTTATCTATTTAATCTTTCTTTGAAACACAGCTGTTATCCACAAGTATCGATAATAGCAAGAATCACTCCTGTCTTCAAAAAAGGTGCGCGAAATAATGTTGAAAACTATAGAGCTATTGTTATAATGAGCAATATAGCCAAAATCTTTGAATCTATAGTAAATAGTGTTATCTTTATTCATATGAAACATATCGTTTCACCTTATCAGCATGGATTCTTCCATGGTAGGTCGACGGCATCCAATCTTGCGTGCTTTAAGCAGCTTGTTGCTGAAGTTGTGGACAGTGGTGGACAAGTTGATGCCATCTATACAGATTTTTCTAAAGCATTCGATAGACTTGATCATGGAATACTGTTACAAAAGCTTATAAACTGCGGCCTTACTCTAGAGTTTTTCCTTTTTCTCAAATCTTATCTGTTAGATAGAAAACTTTCCGTTAAGTATCGTGGTTTTAAGTCTATCGTACGTAGCTACGTCTGGCGTTCCTCAAGGATCTGTGCTTGATCCGCTACTGTTTACCATTTTCATCAACGAGATCTCTGCCAAACTCCGTTGTAATCACTTGCTCTATGCAGATGATTTAAAGATAATGACGAGGATTGTTACGTTCGCTGATTGCATTTCACTTCAGAAAGACCTATCAATTTTGTATCAGTGGTGTAATCTTAATAAGCTATACTTGAATATTGAAAAATGTCAGACAGTGTCATATACACGCAAAGTTAGTCCCTTAAAATACAATTACAACATCAATGGAGAATTATTACATGGTTGCATTTAGGTATTACTTTTGACTCTCAGTTAAATCTAGTTGATCATATATGTAGAATTGTAGCTGATGCATGCAAAACTATGGGATTCATACTCAGGCACTGCATAAATTTCGTCAGTACAAGGACTGTACTGCTATTATTTTATACGTTTGTTAGATCCAAGCTGGAATACTGTAGTGTAATTTGGTATCCTGCATATGATGTACATTCGAATAATATTGAAAGGATTCAGCGTCGTTTTGTTAAGTATTTACGGTTTAGGGAAGATGGAGTCTACCCTGAGAATGGAATTCGCAACGATGTATTACATAGCAGATTCAATATGGTAAATTTATCTAAGCGCAGGCAGGACTATGCTACTGTGTTTTTATACAAAATAATAAATAATAAAATTGATTGCCAGTATCTTTTAGAGAAACTTTCATTACATGTGCCGTGCATGAGTACTAGATCTAAAAGCATGTTTTTTTATTTACCTGTGCCTCGTACCAATGCTTTGTTATTTTCGCCCATATATGTAATATGTAGCAACTATGAGAGAGTGACACACTTTGTAGATATTTTTTGTTGTACAATTCCGGATTTAAAGAGGTGTTTCTCAACCAGAGGTTAAAATTGTTTTTAATTGGTTTACATGTTTGCATTTAAAACGTTTAGTTATATGTAAGTACTGTTTTCCTGCTCGTTTAATGGAGTATTCCGTTCGAGCAGTGTATATTACCTAAATAAATAAATAAATAAATAAAATAAATCAGCAGGCGGACTCTGATAAATAGAAAAGTAATATTAGAATCGTTTCATTTCTAAAACTGACGACATGATGGAAAAGTTGGTACTCTGATGTAGTTTTCTATGATTCCCTCTCTCCCCGTAAGCCCCCCTTAGAAACGCTTCGAAACGAGAATTGGTTGCTATCGAATTCCATTTACCTACGTGGGTTCAAGTGAATAATCCTAGTAGAGAGCAATGCCCTCATCACTTTCTCGCCCGATAGCATCTGTCAACCTGTGGTATACTTAAGGGGCCTGGATACACACATTTATACATACGTATTTGCCATGTAAAACACGGGCTGACAGTTTCTCGCATAACTCACTCTTTTTTCAAACTACATATATAATATTTCAGAAGGCGATAGTTAAGACCTAATGAATGACAACTATTTTCGATTTTCTCAAAAAAGTTTTTTAATGTGCAAAAAAATTCGCAATGCAAAATCATACATTATATAGATGCCTGTAATTTAACAACCAAACACGATACCAAAAAAGGGCTAAGGAGTTGCACAAGCGCAAGCTTTCTTCTTCAATTTGCTCTTTGAGTCATTACTGTAAGTTTAAAGGTAAAGTCAGGAGCTTGGAAATGCGAAATTTATTTTTGTCGTGACCTTTGGACCCTACCTTTGAACCTTTTGAACTTACCTTTGGATTTTTGGACTTATCTCCCCTCATCTTAGACACACACACTGGACAAAGGGAACAGTCGGTCACGCCTCCTCGCTAACACGGGAATACGTCTTTTCTTGGATTCCCAATTTCGCGCGCTATACCCTAGACCCTTAACCTAATATTTAGCGCCTACCATAAACAAACTTTGGCGTACGTTCTTTTGGTGCTTTTCTTGGTTGATACCTAATCTACCTATTTTTATCAATGGACAAAAGAAAAATAAGAGTCAGTCAAGATCATTGGTGGGTAGTGATAAACTATGTAGAGCGCCATCCGAAATAATAACTAACAAATTTAGCCACTCACAATAGTCACAATAGATCCACTACTGAATTCAAACATAAAATCAATTCGAGCAATGACACAAGAAATAATAATAAAAGCCTTTATTGAAGCATACAGATATATACTCCAAATGGCGGAGTTCACTACAATAGTGCTCTTCCACTCAACACATACTATACTCGAATTTAGTTAAAACAATTCCTCATGGCTTCTGGTCCATTAATTCAGTGTCGTACTCGCACTCTGGTATAATCCGCCGCTAATCTCCGTCTGTTCCACTGTTGTTCTCCTCTCAGGAATGTGCACTGGAAGCCAGGAAGTCCACAGCCGTCCGTTTACCTCAACGTTTCATAGTTCTTAGTATAATTTCCACGCAGCGAATTTTGACATTTTCATAATTTTAAGAAAGCTTTTAGTATAGGTTATAATTATAAAACTATATCAAACCGTCGAAGTTGTCATGATTTTTGAATAAGCAACAAAATATCCCTAGATATTTTCGAACATTCACGAGCACATTTCTAAAATATAAACCGATTCATCAGAGTTCCGATACTCGTTTATGTACAAGAATATTAGAATCGAAATGAAGCGATTCACGAGCACATTTCTAAAATATAAACCGATTCACCAGAGTTCCGAAACTCGTTTATGTACAAGAATATTAGAATCGAAGTGAAGCGATTCTAATATTACTTTTTTAATTATCGGATGTAACGGTTCGATATCTATTTATATATTTTCTTCGATTTTGGGACGCCCGGTATTAATATGAATGATGGGTTGCCTATACGGGCGGCTATAATTTGCCCACATATTTAACAAGGAAAACGTTAGAGGAAAAAAATTGAGGAATTTAAGAGATGGCGGAAATGTAAGATTTGTCGTCAGGCGTAATTTTGTGTGTGTGTGTGTGTGTGTGCGAAGCCTCAAAACATCTAAGGTAATCTATTATAAAGAATGTATTTCATCTCAAATCAATTATTCATTCGTTCCGATAATTTCTCAAGAAATTCAAATTGTAGGCTTCTTTTTACACCGGCACAAGGCACGTGTTCGTGCAGTACTCGAGCCCAAAAGTTATGTTCGAAGCCCGATTGAGATCTTCAGCCATCCATGCTCCAAACAGTATATAGACCCCGAGCTCAGGACAGCGTCGTCTGAGTCCCGTTAATTTGGAGGTGTCAGTTAATCACCTAGGGGGTGAGAACCTAAGTCAGCCAGCAGAGCCGGCGGTGCTTTTGAAGGTCGTATTCACCCTTTATATTTTTTTGTGTTCGACGAAAACCTTCTATGAAGTCATCTTTTTATCGCCGACGAGAAGTTGGACGTTATGGACACCTTTGAAGACTAAACCGATCCCCTTCCTGGTCATTGAAGTTTTTTTTTTGGCTAGTCTAGTGTTTAATAGTTTTCAAAATTTAATTCCTCATTTTACTCAGTGCAATTTAAAATATGTTAATATTATCTATGTCCATGTAAACCGACTTAACAGTACCGTTGATGCGGGTCATTTAGTCGTTTGTGATTGATAGCCGTCATAGAACTAGTTAATTTGCCTTTTGGAAATCTGATACCTAATTATATTTTTTAGTACTTAGTAACCAACTTGTCTGTTTCACCTTTCCTGTCGATTATTTCGGCTGGCGCCCTCTCTGGCTTCAAAATTATTATCGGGTTTTAAATATTACTCAAATCAACAACAAGATACCCACAGTCTTGTGTCTGACTGAGCTATATAAATATATAAACAAGACGTCACCCCCGGGATACGTCACACGGAGTCCCCTGGCAGGCCGGTGTAACCTGAGGAACAACGATGGAAAGAAACCAACAGAAGCCATCAACGGGAGCCAAACCAGCACGTTTGTGGCTTCCGTCAGGTGCCCTACGTTTATAGGGTTTCGCCCAACGTTAGAGCCTTGGAGGCCAGCGAAAGCTACCTGTTGTAATACTTCAAGCCCAGAGGAAACTACAGTAAGGCAAGCGTAGTGCGGAACTACGTTTAGAACCTTAGGAAAAAGTTATTGGGCATGACTTCAGTAAAGGAAATTTCCTTCCAATACCTTTACCTATGGTTTTATCCACAATTCCTCTATTGCGGACATGCCCACTAACTTCACCTACGATTCTATCTATAATTCCGCAATACACTTTCCTTTTGTAGGACAATTTATTTTCGTATTTACTCATACAGCATAGAAGTGCATTGTTATTGCCAGAGACACTTTCTAAATGCCTATACTATACAGGGTGGGCCAATACTGCGTGGACGGAGGATTGTGGGCTTATTAAAAGATATTTAAAAAATCTGTCACTTTATCATGGTACGAACCCTTGAGAGCTATAACGTAAGAATATTTTCACTTAAATTTTGACATTTATACAGGGTGATTCATATCACACTTACATTTTTTTGAATGGAGCCCCCTATATATTATTCCATATTTGGATTCCTTGGTCAATTCTAGTGTAACCTTATGTATCACACATGGAACTTTAAACAAACCGATTAGGCGCAATTCACCATTTTTGGTATAAGTAGGTATCAGAAAAAAATTAAATATCGCAGCGATTATAAAACTTAGAAGGCCGTGACTTTGCGGTACGACTAAGCCTGAAATGCGTCAGCTTAGATTAGACAGCTGAATTTGAATTCTTTGCTACCCAAATTTCATCACCATCCATGCACTGAGATTGCGAGGCTAGACGTACGTCAACAGACAGACAGATAGACAGACAAAACTAAATTTCAGTCTGAAATATTTTGGAATGAGCGTTACGCATCCAAAAGCCTCGGCGCTAGAGCCTACGTTACTGTAAAGCATCCGTATAGCAGACATGCTACTAAAACCTACGTGTAGCTCATATACAAAAGTAATTATTCTCCAAAGATTCTTACAGAGTTTCTACTAACTGCGCATACCTCGCAATTGTTTGTTCTGAAGATGAGAGAATTATTCAACGTTTCTCCCAACCGACCTATTATGCAGTGCAATCATTATTATTCCAGTAATTTGTAGAGGCGCTGAGATAGAATACTGCTACAAGAATGAAAAAAGTGTTATAAGTTATGCCGTCTATACGCAGATAAAGACCCAAAGGTTCATTTAAATTGTAAATCTATGGACGAGAGTTCCTTGCCATTAAAGTTGAAACGGAATTTGCATTTTGACTTCACGAAGGTATTCGCTACTCAAACCTAGAATCTTTTGCACACGGACTGATAGTCGTAGCTGGAAACAAGTTAATCTGAAAAATTCAGTCAAGAAGATTTACTTGGTACCTTTCGTGCATCAACACCAATTGAAAAATTGTACAGATTTTTGTAGTCTGGAGGCAGGAATATAGATGTCAATAAGTACTGTATTTAATTTTGCAAATTATAAAAAAAATTCCAGTATATGACTAATTGTTATTTTTATGATACCTAACCTCAATTTGAGTTATTCACAAAGTGCTATATAATCTCAACAAGCAGAGAAAGTGAGAAAAAATCAGTATGACTAGATCTTAAAAATTAAGACCAATTATCAGCAACATAAGCTGGTATAACAGCAAGGATAACAAAAAAATACAAAAACCTAGTTCAAATGCACATACTATATTAAACAGCGTTTTCGATGCACTTATGCATAAACCTGACAGTTTGAACCATAGAGCAACACTGAAAATAGATAGGTATAGTATACGGGTGTGATTTGGGTTGATGTATTTTGTTTGTTAACTTTATTATCGAAAGTTATTTTATTTTATCTTGCTGTTAATTGGCCTTAATTTTCAAAATCTTTCACATTGATTTTTTCTTGCTATATTTGCTTGTTGAATTTATGTAGCACTTTGTAATCAACTCAAATTGATGTTTAATTATAATAAAAATAATCTTCAATTTTATACTATAATCAAAATATACATACAGCACTCATTGATACCTACTGCGCTACCTGGTAGTAACTTTAGAAAGTAAATTTAGTGAATTTTTATTTATAATAGTTTCATTTATATCCCCAGCACATTTCTGTTTATAAAAAAGCTAAAGTTGAATTTTCGATGACTTTCTTAAAATTTTGAGCTCTCTATAACTATTTTAAGAGACATATCGCATACCATTTCAAGGGTTCGTGATAATGCTTAATACTTATTGTGATATCAAGCAGAGCCGGAGAGCCCTCTAGCAAACACGAAAAAGTCAACTTAGCCTCGCTGTGTGATGTATAACTAAACTGATTTATTCTGCAATGGAATGGTTATAGTTATATAAGTTAAGGCAATGACGCGTAATTTTCTTGTCCAGCAAAAAAATGGATGACGCTTGGAAATTTACTTTTTAACGATTTTTAGAGGAAATGATGTGGAACTTTAAGCTCATATTTCTCACAAACGGCCCACCAGAAACGGATGACAGTATTTTTCACACAAAACAATCAAGGAACTTTCCATCAAATCCTGGCCGATTTCGTCGCGATTGTTTTTTTTTTCATTCGAAAATATTTTTTTTTAACAAAGGCTTTGACCCGTTCAAGAACATGCATCTGTCAAAGTTCTCTGAAAATTATTGATTTCTCTTGAAATTTACTTCAAAAATGTGGAAAAAGACATGCTTCATATTCAATTTACCATTATGAACCATCTGGTATCTTTTCCAGTATGATATTCCATCCTAAATGGGAGAAAAATTGCATTTTCTTGTTTAGCAATTGCTAGTCTGAACCAATCAGATTCCACAATAGCAGTACATTTGACCACTGGTCTATCAATATGATAATGATGTGCTTATAAAATATCTAATAAACTTTTATTCAAAAACATATTTGTCTATGGTAGGAAAAATGTGTGTATCATGAGTAAATAAATTATCTATAAAGTATTTGGTTAAAAAAATGAAAGAAAATAGTTGCAAGCGCTCTATCTCCGATCTCTTCCATTTTGGAGTTACCTCTAGAACTCAAATACGGTAAGCAGAGAAGTGATAAGAAATATCCTTAAGCAGTTTTTGGGTATCCAGAATCTTCCAACTTAAATCTGAATTGCAGATGTGTGGCAGAGAATTCACTATCAGACTTAAAATGGAATTCGCGTTTTCACACATAATGGTTGAAACATCGCACCGGAAAGTATTTGCTGGATAATTCTCGGTTTTCCCGATATTAATACGTGATTTATAGGAAATTGTAGATCGAGTTTTTCCGAGCACCGTTAGTAATCAACGCTATCAGAACAGCGTCTACCAAATACTCCCGTAATCTTTGGTGTTCGCATGAACACAATCGATTTTGCAACATAATGAATATACAACATACATGTGACATGTATTGAAGATTGTTTCACGAAATTCAAACGTTATATTTACTATAGACTTCGTAACTGAACCAATGGTAACGAGATCTTTTGTCCAGATTCAAGCCGCTAAGAATTCTATATGATTTAGAGAATATAGCAATAAATTACAAAACCAGTGATGGACATACATGTATACAATTACCCTTTTTTAAATAACAATAACATTAATCAATGCTTGATGTTTTTTAGAACAAAAAGCTTTGTTTTTTCATATACAACCATTTTCGATACATTTGCGATTTTCTCCGGTGGATTTGTCCTGATGTTTTCACCAACTTAATACTTCTGATGTATCAGAAGGTTGAAGCAAGTCTGTATATTATTTTTTAACTTTAAAATGACTTTCCAATGTTCTAATCAAGAATATGCTGACATAAGTTATCATAATTTTAACATTATCTGTAATGTCCTGAGGTTATGCCATTATAAAGTGGACCTTTTATAACATACAGTATCAACTTTTACTTCCCACACCGATATGTGAGGGGAGTATTGTGATCGTGAAAATTTTCGATTTTGAGATAATATGCCTTCTGGGCGTTTCATGATGTCTACATAACGAAAATCCACGTCACTGATTTTCGTCGGTCTATCTGTCTGTCTGTCTCTGTGTCTGTCTGTCTGTCGGTCTACCGGTCTGTCTGTGCGCGTTCTTCTAGCCTCGTAATCTCAGTAACCGCTGCATGGATTTTGATGAAATTTGGGCAGTAATATGCTGTCAAGTCGTAGTAGGTAATTCTGCTATAATTTTAAAAATCGGGGCATTGGCGGCTGAGTAACTAGCAAAAAACGAAAAATTTCAAATGTTCCTCAAACTTCGTTTCAGGTGTTCCTGATCATTTTCTACTTTTTTGGGTGGAGGTGGAAATTGGGGTGGTTGGAGGTTGGGGGGCTGTAAAATTGAAAAATTTTTTGTATTCATAATAGACTGACCACTGACTTGTGAAGGAAGATCTAGCGACATAAGTAACTTTTTTAGGTCTATCCGAACATTGCCTTATGCCTATTACAGAAACCAAAGGACATAGAACTTTTTCCGATCTATACATACGAGTATTGCTTTAGATCGTTCTGTATTTTATAATGTGGAAACTACTGAATTGATGTTAATGAAATTTCGACACAGTATTACTACTTTGGCAAGGATCGAAAGCGCGTACGATTTTTAGAAATCGTCTCAGTGGCGGCGCAGCGATATTGAAAAAACTAAAAATATGAAAACAGCTCAAACTTCGTTTTTAGGCGTTTTAGGGGCTCCTGATTATTTTATACTTCTTTTTGGGTGGGGGTGAAATTGGGGTGGTTGAGGGGTGGAGGGTTTTAAAACTGAAATGTTTTTGTATTCATAATAGGCTGCCTTTTGACCTGTGAAAGAAAGATCTAGTGACTTAAAACACTTTTTTTAGGTCCATCCGAACATTGCCTTGCCGATTATAGAAACCGAGGGACTTGACATTTTGATACAGATTTATTACTGTGGATGAAAAACGCGTATGGTTTTTAGAAATCGTTGCAGTGGCGACAGAGCAATAATAAAAAAAACTAAAAACAGAAAAACAGCTCCAACTTCGTTTTTAGACGTTTTAGGTGTTCTTGATCATTTTCAATTTTTTTTGGGTGAGGGTGAAATTGGGGTAGTTCAGGGGTGGGAGGCTATAAAACGCAAAAGTTGGTTGTATTCACGATAGGTTGTCCATTGACCTGTAAAAAAATTACCTAGTAGAATAACACACTTTTTTTGGTCGGGCGAGCGATGATTTGGTTGCAAGGGGATCTAGACTATAGCTTCATGCTATGGGAAAGTAATAAAACTGGTATCATCGGAATGTGTGGGAAGTACTGAGTCAATCAACTTGACTACATTTTTTAGTATGCTTTTGGTTCAAAATTGAGATGGAAAATATCAGTATGCTTTTGGATCCACGAAATTGGACTTAAAATGACCAAATGCAAATGAATTCAAAAAGCACGTTCAAGTCTGTATTTCGGCTATGCTAACATTGCTTGAGGCGATTCGCTGAAAAAAATTGAGCTGATATATTAAGAGTGATAGTAATAACCGATTTTATTGGAAAAGATGAGTATAAAGCAAATAAATAACATCGCTCACTGCAAAAACATTCTTTGCACATAACAGGGTTCGCAATTCAAAGAAAGTATTCTGGATACGAACTAACGCAGAACATGTAACCTCGTATACTGTATCCTGCAATTTATGAATGTTGCTCTGGCAGAACCCCAGTGGCGCAGTCCACAAATCAAGACAGGTTTAAGAGAGACTTTAAGTTTCTGTCTGCAAACAACGATTTATTGTCCGTTTGACAGCTGAAAATCTTCACATGAACGTAAATGCATTGGCGTATTGTGAAGTTTATAAGAGGGATCCAATCAAATATTTGGTACCAGCAAGCTGAGTAAGCAGAAGTAAAACAATCCTTCCACCTTACCCAAAGTGTGAGAAAGGATATCACAATCCTTTTTTGAAACATGTCCTGAATCACATCGGGTGCAATGTCCCTAGTCCACGACAGCGCTATATCGATCTGCTTCGGGGCTTAACCAGATCCAGAAAATTGCTTATTTGTATCGAAAATTAGATAAGAAATGTCTAAAGTCACACTCTTAAAAAATAATATCTATACTGTACTGGATACTATATTCCGAATCTGTTTTTATTTTTTCTCTAGCACCTGTAGTTTTGGCTATCTTTTGTATACGGACAGACGGACAGACACACAGAGGCTCTGCATAAGCTCTCTCTTCAGTGAGAGCTAAAAAGGGACATTTGTATTAAAAATTTATACACAGCTTGGCAGTACCGTCTCTAGTACACCTCTAAAAAAACTCTAGACGTGTAAAAACTAAGCATGACTTTATGTGGTTTCAAAAACGATAATATCTGTTGAAAATGTCGCGAAAGACGAGTTGGTTGTGTAAAAGAGATGAATTCATTGCGTAAAGATGCCCCCTAGAAGACGACAGCAGCCCCATCTTACGCAGATTGTAGGCCAACCAGAATGTGGTACTTCTTTCAGAGCAAATGCTGTAACCATGGGGCGTAGCATGGCTACAGTTGTAGCAGCATTGCACTCATGGATGGCAAAAGGGCGAATACAGCGAGTTAGAGGTTTTGGAGCACGTAGAAGAGCTACAGACTGGCAAGGTCGTTATCTAAGACTACTGGCCCTTCGAGACAGAATACGATCCACTCGAGCTGTTACTGATGCTTGATATGAAGCTATAGGGAGGCCCATTCGAATCATCTGCATGATGTACCACAGATCGAGTGAAGTGGGCTTAGGATCATATCGTCGGCATCTAGTGCTTTCACTCACTGCAAATCATCGTCGCCAACGGTTAGATTGGTGCCTAGAACACCGACAATGGCATGCTGAGTGGCATCAGACAGCCTTCTCCGACGAGTCCAGGTTTTGTCTGGGGGCACATGACAGACGCCAACGCGTAAGATGACGACGGGGTGAACGACGTGATCTCGAGTTTGCTGTTGAGCGCCATGTAATCCGTCTTATTTGTTTGATGGTTTGGGGTGCTACTGCATTCAACAGCAAGTCATCTTTGCTTGTGATAGGCAGAATTACTACGCAACGTTACGTGAATGAGGTGTTAGGACCAACCAACCAACTGTTCCATATTATGTCCTCCGAGGCCTCGAAGAGGGTTTCTTCCAGCAAGATAATGCACGTCCTCATATTGCAAGGATATCGCTGAGATTCCTGCAGGAAGCTGAGGTCAGGGTAGTCTCCTGGCCTCCACGATCACCCGATTTATCGCCAATTGAAAAAGGATGGGATTGGATGGGCCAATACGTAGCGATTAACCCAATCCTCCGATCATGCTGAATGAAGTGGAACATGCTGTGAGGGCAGCTTGGGGAGCTGTGCCTCTAGAGTTTATCAACAGCCAGATTACAAGCATGCCCCGTAGGCTAGAGGAGTGCATTCGGCAATATGGAGGGCCCACCCAATATTAATCTTTTGTATTTTTATGAGCTAATTGTGGCAGATGAGTTCATTTATTATTGTATTTAGTTCTACCGCATTTCATCAACCACAACCCTTTCTTCTGTGTTCGGATTTCACTTGCGAGTAGTATACAGGGTGTTTCATAAGTTGGGACTTTTTTTCATCCAGTGGATAGTACTCGTCAAAATGAGTGTTTTTTCCCAGTAACATATAAACGGAATATTTAACGACAACAATATACTGACCGCTAAAGAAATCCTCAAGTCCGTCCCTGCTCCCTAGGCAATGATATGACCTGATGACCATGTATTGTCATATCACATCACAACAAAACAGCGCCACGCGTTTGCGGTAACTGTGAGTACCGTACATTGTCAATGTACCGTGCTGTGAGAAAACAATCAGTTCGTCATACTCGGGTCATACGTCGCGTGGCTGTCACTTGACGATCGGACTTTAAAAACAACAACAATGGTGCATGCTTATAACAATAATGAACTGGTGGACATGATTTTAATGTACGGTAAGTGTGGTCAAAATACCACTGTGACTTCGCGAGTGTATGCCGATCGTTTCCCTAACCTCACTCACCCTGCACTTCGTCGATTTGTCTGGCTTGTGTCTGAATCCACATCATGGTGGACACGCTGGAAGACCTCGACAACATCGTAAAGTCCAAATTGAAGAAGACATCGTAAATCGTACTTTTACCTGTACGACGCCTGCGACAGGACCGTACTTACAACTTCCGTAGCAACCAAATGGTGAGTACTTGCTTGATTTTTTTTTAATGTTTTGCTTCTGATTCACCGTGCATTACCCAACTAACAGCAACATTTGCTGCAAGAACGTTTGCAAAACGTTCTCACAACAATTATACAGGCAAAATGGGCACAACTTATAGAGCAGTTCAATCATTTAAGATGTTCTATAAAGATTGTCTGCAACTGTTAAGCAACAGTTGTATAAACCTTGTTGCAGCTGCTAAAGAATCCTTACATCACTGCTACATGACAACTCCTTAGGACCTGTATAGTGCTTGTGTAAATGTTCTGGGTACATCAATAATGCGACAATATCTATACTATTGTTTTGTTGCATGAATCAACTTTAATGCAATTAAATGATTCTCTAAATACTGCATAAATGAAGTAGAAATATTTTATATAGTCAAATTATTCTAGCTTCTGATGGCACGTCATATTTTATGAATCCATCTTGTTTGTGGATATATTGGCAATTAATAATCTTGAATAGTATCTTTAACAAATCCGATAGCTTACATCCAGAGGGCTTGATTTCGATGCACACGAAATTTTACTGTGTATATTGTATAAAATAATGACGAATTTTTCACGCGCTCGGTATTTCATGGATATTTCAACACTGCTCTATATTGAATTTTAATTTTGAACTACGAAATTATGTCTTTCCTACTGCAATCATCACAATTACTACATTTGAGCACATTTATTATATGAAAATATTTAACTCGCGATTATTGAAACAAAATTAAATGACTTGACAAAGTATGCACATATTTGTTGACCAATATGGTCGCTGGTTATGATATTCATGAGTGGCAAAGTGTCATCCATATTGATTCTTATAGAACGAAACTATGTTATGGACAGTTATTATACAGCAATTTGGCGTAGCTCTGAATTCACAACCGCAGGTCGCCGCGCCCTGGCCGCCGTCTACTAGGCTAGATGGATCACCGACGAGTCGAGCCGCACGTCACTGAGTTGCGATTTTACCCCATTCGCAGTAGATATAGAGCTGTTATACAACATTTACCCCTTTAACTTACTTAAGTAATGCTAATATAGAGCAACATTGTTTTTATGTCTTGCAGTATGAATGTTATGCGGTTGGAGTGCTTTTATGAAATATTGCCTATATATTTATATTATAAAACATTCTTCAGTGGGTTCAAAATCTGCAAGCCAATTATTTGTCCGCGCTGTGCATTGTTTGGAGAGTCATTGTTTTCTTTCTACTGTAGGAACTTTGGCTGGGATTTCTACTAGCAGGTATGAGCATTATTTTCTGAATTAAGTTTTTCTATGGAGTGGATATTCTCTTCATTTCTTTCCACTTCGTAAAATGAGACATAGTAACTATTCATTCACAAATGCGTACCTATATGAAATACCCATCAGAGGTTAGAACTCTATAAAGCTAAACATTAAATAACAAAAATATACCAGCCTAAGGTTTTCTGCTCGTTAATCGCTCCAATATAGTTGCCATTAACAGCGTTTAACAGCTATTAAACAACAGTTGTATAAAAGCTACTGCTGAGAGCAATGTGCTGGATAGAACACACATTTCGCATACTAAAGCAATAAAATTAATATTTGCTGTATAAATACTACAAAACGAACTGAACAGTTCGGAAAGTCATTCTTACAGAGCTCTTACTTAGCTTTTTTATGTAGGCAGGTGATCTGTTGCATAGAGATGCTTTAATAAGCGTTTATACAATAGTTTCAAATTTATCGCATAATACGTTGTATAAACTTGTTACAAGAACGTTCTAAATATTTCCTTAAAGAACAAATATGCTGCAGGGAGCAGAATGGCATTTTGGACAGCATATAAGCAGCAAATTAGTGTTTATGAAACACCAGTACAAGGACTTTACAACTCAACAGTCCTTTTGTTCGCGGCTTATAGTGCATCTTTGCTAGTTGGGTAGCTTTGCCATCTCAAGGGCCGTTGCTTCCAAAGAGGAAAGTCCCAAATTTTAGAACACCCTGTATAATAGAGAGAGCTCCTGCCTTTCCCCTATGAATCTAAAAATGTCAGACAATTACCTTCTATTGCTGTACTTGGCTCCGCTCCTGAATTCATTTAAAATGCAGATTAGCCGCTCGTTTTATGAAAACAAACAGGTGTTTCTGTATTTACCTTTATACAGAATGCATATTTACTTGTTTGCACTTGATTGTTGTGCGGACGTTCGCTGGGCTTTTTTCCCAGTGAATTGTGGATTTTTATTTGTCCAATTTTGGTAAGGGTAGTTGAAACAATTTGAGAAACGGGCAATGGAAAGCAGTCAGTCTGAGATGGCACTATGAAAGCTTAGTAGTATTCTAACTGGAGTGGTTGCGTGTACTATAATAAAAGCCTAGCAATTGTTTTCCAACCCAAAAATAAAGGCTTACGTAGATTTCTTTGTCCCCTTATCATTTGTCGTTAGATTTCAAATAGCACAGGTGACTACCTCATACTTCCAAAAACTTACCTGTGCTACGTCAGGCTTACCTTAGACCTACCAATGCTTCCTCCATATTTCATTGGAGCTTCATTTCAGTTTCTAGTATTTATTTTCGACAAAGTACAGGCACAGTACTGAAGCTGATATTTGTTACATTTTATATCTACTTCTGCACATTTTTTTTTTTATGGTCAGCCTCCCGCAAAGGCTAAAAGCCTATGTAACTGTAGAAGCGCTGCGAGAGGATAAGTGTCGGTGCACGTTAGATTTAAAACGCTGCAGGTTGTAGCCGGCGGGAAACAAATTCCCCGGCAGCTCATTCCACAGCGTCGAAGTTCCCCAAACGAAGGAATGCTGGAAGAGACTGGTTCGTAGAGTAGGGACCTCGACCTGGTAAGGATGAGCTCGCAGAGCCTCTCTGGTGTTCCTCGTTCGTACGGCCTTTGCTGTTATTACCTGGGAGAGCTCACGCGAACATCTTCCGTGATAGAATCTGTAGAGCAGGGACAGGTCAGCCACCCTTCTTCGATGTTCAGGCTATGGAGGTCCTTTGTGAGGTTCGGCGTATCGATTAGTCTAATTGCTCTCTCCTGGATTCTGTCCAGAAGCTTTAGAGAGTGCTTCGGAGCGCATCCCCACACATAGGAGCAATATTCCAGCGATGGTCGGAGCTGTGCCTTGTAGAGCAGCAGTAGTTGCTCATGTTATTGTTGATATTGATTCGCAAGAGCTTGACCGAAGGTGATTCGACTATGGGGTGACCCTCCATTTCCATGGTTGGTAAGCCATCGTGAGACTTCTTTGTAAGCGTTGTTGCCCGAGTTTCTTGTACGTTGAACTATACTTTATTTGCTAATCCCCACTCGACAATTGTTTTGATATCTGCGTTGATCTGTGAGGCATGCTGCTGTCGCCGTCGCCTGGGATGATAGTGGCTTACCTGGTTCCATGCACAACACTAATGTACATACTGTCATCTGCGAATCTGAAGATTGGATTGGATGCTATTTCCAGCAGCTCATTGATGTACAGCAGAAACAGTGTAGGTGATAGGACAGACCCCTGAGGAACACCGGCGTTTATTAAAAATTCGTCTGATGAACAGCTTATGTCTAAAATCATCTCTAATTTCGATCTCAAAATGACAACCTTTTAGGGTTATGTTTATAATAATTGCTTTCATACGAGTATAACCTATACAGTGACTTTAGTCTTCTAAAAAAAATTGAGTTTAATTGAGATGGTGCTGCATTAAGCACCCATGTTATATTTTATTTGGTTGGCCCTCAGACGACGACAATTCAGTGCCAACACTGCAGATTGTAGGTATTTTTTTCATGGAACATTTGCATGAACGGCGGCAGCCAAATTTGAATTTAAAATGGGACATCCACCATGTGCCGCCTTCACGGGTCGTTCAGAAGTGGCGTTTATATGAGGAAACTGTACACACTCATTATTCAAATGTACCGCAGGTGCACACAAATCATAGGTGCTACGTATTGTCTTCTCTTCTTCTTATGATGCCGTCTCCTTTCGAAGGTTGGCGATCCAAATAGCTAACGTAGTCCTAGATACGGCCATGCGGAAAATGTCAAGTGATGAGCAACCAAACCATCTTCGGATGTCTTTCAACCAAGAATTTTGTCGTCTACCGACAGACCTTTTACCTTGGACTTTTCCCTCTATAATCAGTCGCAGAAGTTCGTATTTTTCCCCTCGCATGATATGACCTATATAAGCCGTTTTTCGTTCCTTGATGGTAAGCATGAGTACTTTTTGTTTCTTCATACGACTAAGGACTTCAACGTTCGTTATTCTTTGAACCCATGATATTCTGAGTATACGGCGATAAATGTACATTTCAAAGGCGTCGATTTTCTTTTCCAATGTAGCATCTAGAGTGCAACTCTCACATCCGTACAGGAGAACCGAGAAAATGTAGCATCTGACCATGCGTATCCGAAGTTTTGGGCTGAGATCTGACCTTGTGAGAAATCTTCGCATACTCATAAATGCCTTTCTGGCCTGTTCAATGCGGCATCTTACTTCTTTCTTCGGGTCACATGCGTCATTTACAATACACCCCAGATATTTGTATGACGATACTTGTTCCACCGTACTACCATTGATAATCAGATGAGCCTGTACAGGTGTCTTGGCAAAGGCAACGACTTTATTTTTTGCAGTATTTATAAGTAGGCCAAAGTTTTCACTGTATCGTACAATACTATCTACCAGCCTTTGTAAGTCCTGCACATTCTCAGCTAACACAACGGTGTCGTCCGCATATCTGATGTTATTGATTATTTTCCCGTTGATCTTAATTCCATACTCCATTCCTTCCAGAGCTTCTTTGAAAATAGCCTCAGAATATATATTAAATAAGAGCGGCGATAACACACAACCCTGTCTTACACCTCTTTTAATCATCGCCGCTTCTGATGTGGTGCCTTCAACGTTTACTGCTGCGTTTTGCGTCCAACAGAGATTTCCGATCAATTAAATTTCTTCTCTATCTATTCCAGTTGTTTTAAGGAGTTTAAGTTTCTTATGTTTGACGCAATCAAAGGCCTTTTTATAGTCTATAAAACAAGCGACCACGTTAACATTCATGTCTCTTCATCGCTGTGTAAGAACGTTTAGTGCAAATAGCGCCTCACGTGTGCCTAGGCCGCTGCGAAATCCAAATTGACAGTCATCGAGTTGGTATTCACACTTCTTATATATTCTGGTATGTATTATTCTGAGGAATATTTTGAGGACATGGGACATCAGGCTTATCATGCGGTAATCGTCACAATTTGAGTCATGGGTTTTCTTAGGCAGAGTAACAAAAGTTGATGTCATCCAATCTCTTGGAATATTTCCTGTGCGGTAGATGGCATTGAATATTGAGGTTAACAGTTGCAGACCCTTTCCTTCTTCTTCGGCTATGAGTTTGATAACTTCGGCATGAATATTGTCTGGTCCGGTGGCTTTTCCATCCTTCTGGGTTTTAATTGCATGGACTATTTCGTCTTTGGTAATATCGGGGCCTCGTTCGTTGACATTTTCATCCGGTTCTGGTGGTGTATTCGGCCTACTGTCATTAAATAGCTTCTCCACATACTCCTTCCATCTTTGGAGTTTATTTTCTATTCCTAGAATTATTTCATTATTCCTATTCCGCAAGGTGCTCGATGGACGTGTCTTGTTGCAGTTTGCCATTTATTTTACCTAAGGCAAATTTTCGAAGCCTGACGGGCTCATCTAGCTGGCCACGTTGGGCGCAATGCACACTAAACGGACGTCAAGCCACAGCATAATAAACAACCAGCACAATAACTCAAGTTGGCGGAAATTACACGCGCCTCCCCACTTTTGGATGATTTTTTGTAGGGATGCTAACGATACTTCGATACTTCTGCACTAATATCGAGTATTTTTGTCATCGATACTTTTTGAGGCATTCCAAGCTGGTATCGATACTTTTGTATCGGTATCGAAAATAACTATATAATTATTGAGGGGTGTAATCAGTTGCACAAAATGCTCTGTACGAACCAAACGCGCCTATTTGGCTAAAAAATATGGAGTCGGTACCGGTATCGATCTTTTCATTTTCGCATCTCTACCCAAACTTCACAGCCGTAAACTCATCCATAAATCCTCCCAAGGTCAAATTTTGTGGGAACCATTTTTATATAGAAAATCCTCAGAGATATTATGCTGGTTGTTTATTATGCTGTGGTCAAGCGATGACATGGCACAGACTTGTGTCGCTCCTTCTACGCCATAAAATCACTAAAACTACCAAAATGTCGTTGGTTCAGTCTCTTGTGTTCTACATATTTTTGTATGCCTCGGAAACTTGGATTGTTAAAAAGGCAGATCGAGCTCGCGTAGATGCTTTTAAAATGTGGACGTAGAGGAGTATGCTGAGAGTTCCTTATAACACTTATCGAACTAACGTTTCGATACTGGATAAGCTCGGTGATCCAAAGAGACTGTCCTCCATTGTGTCGACGAGAATGCTTATATTCTTCGGTCATATTCACAAAATCGATAATACTAATGTCAGCAAAATCGTTTTGACTAACCTTCCCCTACATATTCTACGCTAATTAAATTTGATATTTTAATTATTATATTATTGTACATTTAGAGTGTAAATAAAATTAGATATTTCAAAATAGGACCCAAAATATGTTTACTACGTTTATCTCTATTCTTATGCTACCTACCTGGTAAATTGAAACTATCCTTAAAGATACTGTAGCTACGTAGAGAGAATTCGTTATAAAGTCTATGACATTCCACATGTCTCGAACGTATTCTTCTAACCCAACATCCCACAACTGTTTGATTTCGCTCCAAATTAGGCCTGAAACAAAAAAATGCTTGTATTTCGGTATTTATCTTCATGAAACTGAAGAAGTACTTGATTCTGGTAAAATGGAAATCATAGTAATCGGTCACCAAAGGTCTAGTGATGAAGAAGATGAAATAAATGACGACGTTTCGCAGAGCTGAATATTGGGGTCGTATACGCAACATCATTTAATATCACCGATTCCCACCTGAAAACAAACAATGGAACCGTAGAATATTCAGTACATTCCAAGGTTCCAAGATTTCTTAATACTCCCAAAGTGATAGAGGTAGTGACTCTCAATTGGAATGTATTTAAATCAAATGGTGTTAAGGGGTGGCTAGAGAGGTACTATAAAATTGGGTACGAAAACACTTGGTACGGATTTAACTATTTATTTTCACTATGTACACTACGCCTAGCCTAATACTTAACAGTCTAATTTATCTACAGTCACTACACTAATTTATATTGGTCCTTCACTTCACTAATTTATGTCACAGTTCATTTATTTCGCGCGCGCCACTGGAACGTCGCGTATTGGGTATTGCTTTCCACTGCACTACACTCTATTGACACTAACTGTAACTGTGGCTGCCTGACTGCTGCTTATATATATGCCCGCTGGAGGCCGAGAACCATAGCACGCCGCTACCGTCGGTTCTGGAAAGCTTCTGGGCGACTCAATTCTAGATCTCACGTAAATCGGCTCGGCCGTCCAGGGCCGGACTGGCACAATAAGCTTCCTGCACTTTGATCAATATGATATTTATTTTGCACTTCTTTTTCCATTCCTATGTTATTACGAGTACACACATACACACAAAAAAGTTAGAATAACATTTGATGATAGAATTGATGTGATCATGAGCAAATTATGTTTGAATTGAGCTTACTTGTTAACAACTTAGTTTATAATAAAGATACCGTTAATTCAAATTCAATACCCAAGTATAGCCTTAGACAAGTTTGAATCAATGACATGATACTACGCCAAGTTTTTTTTTTTTATTTTGTTTTACTGCCTTCTCAACTGCCGGATTAGACAATAAAGGGTCATATTCCAATCATCTGAACTACTTCTAATACAGGCAACAGACACGTGCGGCCATAACAAAGCTTAGTAAAACATGGTGTGACCATAACATCACTAAAGCTACCAAAATGTCGCTGGTTCAGCCTCTTGTGTTCTCCACATTTTTGTATGCCTCGGAAACTTGGACTGTTAAAAAGGCAGATCGAGCTCGCACAGATGCATTTGAAATGTGGAAATAGAGAAAAATGCTGAGAGTTCCTTATACCGCCCATCGGACTAACGTTTCCATACTGGATGAGCTCGGTAATCCAAAGAGACTATCCTCCATTGTGTCGATGATCATTGATCATTGATAATGTGATCACAGATCAAACTAGAAAAGAACATAGGAGTCTTCATAGCTGTTTCATAGACTACAAAAGGGCCCTTGACTCTGTAGCTCATAGCTGGCTAACCAAATTCTACAAATATATGAAATAAACATAGGCTTTGGTCAGTTTCTCACAAGAATCATGGAGACATGGGGAACCAACATACCTACATCTTAAAACTCAGGACGGCCATATCCAAACGGAGGAACTAAACATACGACGCGGTATTTTCCAGGGTGACTTTCGCAGTTCATTGTGGTTCTGCCTCTATCTAAATCCGCTTTCCAATGCGCTTATCAGCACAAGATATGGTTTCAACATCACACACCAGAAAGAAAATCAACTCAAAATCAACCATCTCCACTACATGGGTGATATAAAACTATAGGCCGCCACTGATGGACATATTCACAGAAGCGATAAAATGGAGAAACGTGTAGTTCAGGGTCACGCCCCGAGTGGGCGGCGCCGTGGCCGCTCCCCTACACGCTGGGTGGATACGACGAAACAGTTGCTAGATATGAGTATCAAGAGCGCCACTGAACTGACAGTAAATCGCGAACGATGGCGAGCTACAGGTCTCAAAACTATTGATAATATTCGTGTCGGCAATACTCTAACTCCGACTTAATGCATTTTACGAGTTCACAACATGTCTGTTAGGACATTGTGACTATGATGATGATAATATTCAAACACGATTCTCAAGAAGCACCACTCTCCGAAGTCTACTAACGAAAACAAAACCCAAGAATGAACATCAAGAAACTAAAAACTGCATCTACGAAGTAACATGTGAATGTGGCAAAGTATACATTGGAGAAACGAAAAGACCTTTGGAAGTTAGAATTAAGGAGCACAGACTCAACACCCAGAGAGCAGAGACAGGAAGGTCCGGAATAGCAGATCACGCTTGGACCGAGCACCATAAAATTATTTGGGAAGATGCTAAGGTTATTGATAAAGAACCTCAATGGTATCGCCGGAAATTCAAGGAAGCAGCTTACATCGCCAGCAACAAAAACGTGTACAGCAAGCCCAGTGTGGAAATTAGATCAATATGGCAGCCTCATAAGAAAGATAGGAAAACTAAAATTGGATAGAACAAACTTGGACACAAACGTGGGACTCAGTGACCATCTAACGAGCACGTCATCATCAGCAAGAGGCGAGGTTACTGACGCACTCAGCAGAACGCGCACCAGCCAATCAGAACAAGCCACGAAAAACGACACGTCAGCTAGACGAGAATAAATAACAATGAAAGGAACATTTTCGTGAGTTTACCTGAAAACGATTGAAGATACCATATCAATCGAAACGTTGCAATCTAAAATTACATAGACAATGGAAGTCCGAAACAGACCTTCTGATACTTATTAAGGTAACTTGTCAATAAAAAATATTGTATTTCATCCCCCTAAAGGCTCCATGGCTGAGTAATGCTACCGCAGTATCAAAATAGTATTATTAGTTTAAAATGGACACTACTTTTCTTTGTGTGTACCAAATAAAATAAGACAAGCACAAGTCATTACACCTCCTAACACTTCCCAGTTAGCTGTGTTAACAGGAAATACCCCGCAATAAACAGGTGCTTTACCCGTTTCTTAGAGTTTTAACGAAGTTTACTGGATAACCCGAACTTTTTCAATATCGTGCTACTGTAGAAGCATTTAAAAGTTGTTGGTTTCCGTGATGTTCGGAGGGTGAGAAGTTGAACTGGACACTTCTGGATTTTATTGTTTTATGAGAGGTTATGGAAGTTCGCAATTTCTTTTAACGTTACTGTTGTAGCAATGGTTTTCTGGCGTATGATTTCACAGAATAACCTTTCAGGCTTTGAAAATATCAAGAAATGGTGATTATTGCAATCTTCCAAATTTATTGTGAAACTCGTCTATGATTGAAATGTATCCGCATGTGTATTGATTCTTTTCTACAATAAACTACTAACACAGCATAGTAAACAATCAGCACAATATCTCAGGTTGGCGGAAATTACACGCGCATCCCCCCTTTTGGATGATTATTTGTAGGGGTGCTAACGATACTTCTATACTTGAAATGTATCGATACTTTTGCACTAATATCGAGTATTTTTGTCTTAAGTACTTTTTGGGCGATTCCAAGCTGGTATCGCTACTTTTGTAGCGGTATCGGTATCGAAAATAAATACGAACCAAACGCGCCTTTATTGGCGTGTACAGCTCTATACTTGGCTAAAATATATCGAATTGGTACCGGTATCGATATTTTTATTTTCGCATCTCTACCCAGACTTCACAACCCTAATCATTCCAAGGTCAAATTCTGTGGAAATCATTTTTTTATAGGAAATCCTCAGAGATATTCTGCTGGTTGTTTACTATGCTATGCTACTAGTATGGAATGAAAGGTTCTTGCTTACTCCGCAAGAGGGAGATAATTCAAATCATTTGATTCGCAGAAAAATCGAAAGAATGAAGGGCACCGGCTGCACTTGAACCAGCGCAGCGTCTCCGGCGTTCTAGGCCGACGCGTTTACCAACTACACTACGGTGCCCCGTGGTACAGCTGATACACCGCGCCGACGACAAGATATCGACTCCGCCGACACCCACTACTCTTCCGCATATCTCTGAGAACCATGTGTTTCAGTCATCCAGAGAGATCTAGACGGCTGTTCGGTGAGTGTGAATCTCCCACCGCCATTTGCACGACAGATCTCTTTGTTACTGAAGTACGACTTCACAGTCGTCCAGGATTTCATGGAATGGAAAGTGCTTGCTTACTCCGCAAGAGTTCTGTGAAGCAAATGATTTGAATTATCTTCCTCTTGCGACCTAACAATATTTTAATGAATTTTATTTGAAAATATATTATTTTTCCAAATAACTTAACCATAATGTTAGCTACGGCACTGGGACTAGCGCTCTGGTGCCATTTGGTAACAGAAATGTCAGTCGCGCGTTCCGTCCTCTCTCTTTCCTTGTCTAAGGTGCAAACAGTCATTTTGGCTGTAGTGACACTTTTTGGGATGAATACGATAAAACACAAGCACTGTAACGGTAGGTGTTTTGAAAGCTACCCATTCGACCGACTCAATCTACTTGAAGAATTCAAAAACACACAATACAGGAGTACTTTCTCTTGTGAGACTTCACTGAACTTCTGGTGATTTATTGAACCACCCTTTCGCAAATACTCGCTAGCAATCGTATCAAACGGACATTCCTAGAGAGAGGAAAATCTGAACCAGTTGGGACCCAGAAACAATATTTATCCTCAAGAAAGCCAATCTATTCCTGCAAATAAGAACTGCTGGATATGCTCTGCGTCCCAAATTCCCAGATTAAGTTTTAAGGATACGTTGGAGATACTGAAAAATACAAGGTGTCTCTGGGAAACAGAAATATATAAAACTCATTATAAATTGTGAAGAAATTTAATGTACCAGGTTCCCAACTAGAAATTGACACTGGCAATATGTCCATAAGCTTTAATCGTATAACTTCGAGCTAAAAATATTATCAGTAGTAGTATCCCTAGGACATTGAAAAAAGACGAGATAATTTTATGAAAATCGAAAGCTCCTTACCAGGTAACCAAGTGACGAGCTTGAGAAATTTTTCAGAAGGTATCTGTCAGTGGCCGAAGGATATTCGGCAGCAAAGTTTGTCAGACTCAGTTGTGTAGTCATAACGGTCGATGATTGCACTGAATGCAATTGAGGTTTTGAATTAAGAAAAAAAATTTTTTTTGTGATAAATGGAAAGATCATATATAAGTTTTATAACAAAACTGTTTTTGTCTTCTTTATTTCGCAATAATTAAGTTATTAATTAGTTATATTAAAATAAAAATGGGTTTTTAAATCGAGTACCAAAACCAAGCCGATGGCTCCCGAACCCGTGTGACCTCACCATGGCGGTGAAGATGCTCCTTTGACCAACGACGTCCTACTCCGATACTAGATTCTAGATTCCCAACCAATCGCGAAAATACAGTCGATAAATGAAGCTTGCAGCTCGAGACGAAGTCTACGATCGAAATAAATATGTTTTTGAGTGTTTGAAGTTGAAGTCAGATTACAGATTCCAGTAAGTAAGTACCTAATCAAATATGTTTCGTTGAAAAGATGTCCTCAATCGGAGGGTGACCCAGTGGTTAGAGAGTCCGATAGTGGATCTCAGGGTCTTTGGATCAAAAAATTTATTGACGCATGTGCTTTTTGCACTTGTCACGCACATTTCTCCTACGATCAACATAAATATGTGTTTCAATCAAATTTTGTTAGACATATTACTTGCACTGCACAGTGCAAAAACTAAGTACAGGAGACGGTGGACGGTTCAAAAAATCAATGAAAATGAGGTTTGTCCGTCAATATCAATCGCCGTTATTTTTTTTTAAATGTAATAGTTGGTTAATAAAACAAAATCCCTTCGTTCATTCAATTCATTAATGTTTAAGTTTTTTTAATGTAAAAAAGTAACTCAAACCCGTAATCACATTCTGTTTATCACTTGATATTATTATTATTTATTTAACTTTGGGCAACGAAGCTCAACAATTAAATTTTCATAAAAATTTAACAAGCACTGAGCAGTGCAAGTAATACCTATGTCTAACAAAATTTGATTCAAACACATATTTATGTTGATCGTAGAAAACATGTGCGTAACAAGTGCAAAAAGCACATCAATAAATTTTTTTATAAAAAAAATAAAAAAAAGTTGGAAGGCCTGGGTTTCGATCCAAAGGCCCTGAGATCCACTAGGACTCTCTAACCACTGGGCCATCCTTTAAGTGAGGAGATCTTTTCAACGAAACATATTTGATTAAGTACTTACTTACTGGAATCTGTACTGACTTCAAACATTCAAAAATATATTTATTTCGATCGTAGACTTAGTCTCGAGCTGCAAACTTCATTCATCGTCTATGTTGCACCAAATATACACTATTTACCAGCAAGTATTTTCGCGATTGGTTGGGAATCTAGAATCTAGTACCGGAGTAGGACGTCGTCGGTCAAAAGAGCATCTTGACCGCCATGGTGACGTCGCACGGGTTCGGGAGCCGTCGGCGTATTTTCGGTACTCGATTCAAAACTCATTTTTGTTTTGATATAACTTTTGAATTATTGCGAAAAAAAAAGAAAACAGGAACAGTTTTGGCTATTGTAAATAAATAAATGCATTTTTCTCGAAAACAATTAGCCGTATCGAGATGTACCAAGAAACCATTTTTACGTAGAAATCTCTGAAATACCATATTCTAAAATCAAAATGTCAAAAAGTTGCTACTTAGAAAATGGGGTATTTTTACCGTTAACTCTTCCCGTATGGTACGCCTCTGATCAAAATTATGAAATTCTAAATTCAGAATCAGATTCAGCGTCAAAAGCTTACCCATCGTAACAAATTTCGTAATTTTGTTTTGAATGGTTTCGAGAATATCGAGGGAAAGCTCCCTTAGGAAGCATTTCCGGACCCATGTTCATATGACATTTTCTTTCTATTTTTCAGAGTACTATTCGTGGTTAAAGTTTGTTAACATACTTAATTAACACCCTGTATATTGCAAATTACGTCATTCAGTCTACTTACCCCCAACGTATGAAAGTATAATCCACTCTACTAAGGACGGTTTAGCACCACGACGAGTTGCCAGCTCTTCATCTTCTTCCTGCAGACCAAGGAAAGATTGAAGGAACTGCCTCTGCGAAGCCAGTATTAACATAACTGGAAAGAAGTTATACCATAGTATGTTATTGGATTCATCGGAAGTATATACAACTGCAAAGCCATCATAGGTTGACCAACGCAGAATGAGGTAAGGGGGAGCGGGAGGTTCTCTCAGGTAGGAATCGTCATTATCATGTCGAGTCTCAAAAAGCATAGCAAAAATAGGTAAAACAAGGAGATTAAATATTGTTTGCAGAGATTATCCAATATGATACTGCACCGTCTTTAAGGTGAGAAAGGAAATCTGCTGTTGCCTGTTTATAGGCACGTTAATACGTTTTATGAACTAGATAAAGGGAATATTAAGTGATATAAATCATTTGCCATTTCCTTAATGAATAAAATAAAACAACACAAAAAAATTTGACTGATTAGTATTAAAAGTCAGTATACCACAGGAACAGTTTAACTCGAGACAATAGAGAGTTTTTGGACGTCCGTTTCCTGACGTTATTGCACGTTATCGGCTATTTGTGGCATTCGCAGTTCTTCCGAAATAACCGAGTCGGCGAATAACCGATAAATTTGTACGCTGGCTACGGAAGTTTACAGTATGATATGATTACGTGCGGTATTGCCAGATCTAAACCACTAAGCGACAATGAGAAAAGAACCGTGATGATTTTGATAGCACCAATACTTATTTTGTAGTTTATGATTGTACAAAAGGATCAGGTTTTCTTCTGTCAATTTTATTTGACAGCATTGTCCAATAAAACCTACAAAGTTAGGCGTCTCCGGCAACAGCCTGTGATCATCACGGGACTGAACCATGGTCGTAAAATCTGAAATATCATGCTTTGGGGGTCCTGCATAACCTATTTTTTATTTTTTACTTGTGATGTGATCTATTTTTGCTTGTGGTGTTTACTTGTTGCGCGTAACATTTCTTGGACACTTCCCACCACATCGATCATAATGTGAGGTTAAGTTAAAATCAAATAGGTCCAATAATTGTTAATGTCAATTATCAAATGACGCAACGATACACGTCACAGATTTCGGTTACAAAAACTGTACACAAGGCACACGCTTATCCGTTATTCGAAACACACTGCGCATGCTCAGAATAATGTTTTACGGGTAACGCCGGTCCCAACTTTTAGTGGCTCAAAATCTCTCTGTTAACGAGGTATAGTATTTAATTTTTGATGTTTAAAATAAATGCATCATTATGGCAACGTTCTTACTTCTTTTACCGAATTCTTTTTGCTGCTCAAATTATGATTGTCATACAATATACAGGGTGTCCCACGACGATTAAGACAAGCAATATATCGGAACTGGGCAGAAGTAGCGAATTATAATTTTGGGTGTTTAAATTAGAGCAAATATAGTATCTTTTGTTATTATTGCGTCACCCAATGAGATATTTTTTTTGGTCACGTGACGTCCGACTCAAAATGTTTATTGGGACACCCTGTATATTTGTAACTTTTTGTGTTCCTCTCGATAAAACAATTCCAAAAAACTAGCACACTTGCAGATATTGAGTAAAAAGATATCGAACATTACATAGTTTTAAAATTTCTTCTTTCTTGCTTTAACCCACGTAAATTATTGAATCGTGCTGGTGGACTTTTTTTCATTTTCAATGCTTGGAAGAGCGAGGACGATGAGCTTTGCTTGAAACATATGTGATCTACGGTTATGCTCTATCTTTTTTAAATAGGAAAATGGCCTTAAACGATACGATTGAGTTAGACACTACAACAAACAAGTAATACCGTAAGTAGTAATAATAAAAGAAGACTATTAATGCATATGAAGTAATTATAGACTAATATTATATTGAGTGGGTTGACTTGATCTTTTTGTTTTGGATTCATTGCTTTTTATAGCTAATTATGTAACGTGTGGATTAGAAGCAAAAAAGATTATCGTTTTTTCATGAGCTGCGCCCCCGTAAGATTGCGCCCTAGGTCATGGGCTAGGTTGGCCTTATGGGTAATTCGGGCCTGACTTATATTATTTATTGTACAGAATTTGTGATCAGCAAGATGGAAAATACTTACATAAAAACACTAAGTACGATGCTGAATGACAAATGAACTTGATGAAAGGTTTCCGCATCGTCTGTCCAATCATAGAATGCGGCGCCACAATATAAGCAGCGCTGAAGAACGGGAAGAGAATGCCAATGCGGACGATCTCGAAGGCTTGAAGCACCATGTTCTTCCGTCGGAAGCCCGGTAAGCCTTCGTACCATATGGAAGCAAGCAGTTGTTGGACGTTGGAATGAGCCACGAACTAAAAACAAATAAAGATGCTTTTTAGAATAATGGAATAGTAAATTCATATTAGGAGCCTTCAACATGAATTTTGAAAAGTACTATATAACGTAAAATTGCCGAATGTATATACTGATACCCCTAGATAGCTTCTTCCAGGACGACCAAAGTATTGAGCTGTTTGCGCCAAGACTATGAAAGGCTTCAGTCAATAGTTAATATGTAGTTTTATTATCATCATCATCATAGTAGCAATGTTTTAACAGACAAGTTTGTGAGCTCGTAAAATGCATTGAGTCATAGCTAGAGTATTGCCGACACGAATATCATCAATAGTTTTGAGAACTGTATGTTAGTTCAGTGGCGCTCTTGATACTTATATCCAGCAACTGTTTCGTCGTATCCACCCAGCGTGTAGGGGAACGGCCACGGAGCCGCCCACTCAGGGCATGACCCTGAACGACAAGTTGCTCCATGTTATCGCTTCTGTGAACATGTCCGAAGAATGTAAGCATTCTCGTCGACACAATGGAGGATAGTCTCTTTGGATTACCGAGCCCATCCAGTATGAAAACGTTAGTTCTATGGGCGGTATAAGAAACTCTCAGCATTCTGCTCCACGTCCACATTTCAAAAGCATATATGAGAGCTCGATCTGTCTTTTTAACAGTCCAAGTTTCCGAAGCATGCAAAAATATGGAGAACACAAGAAACTAGACCAGCGACATTTTGGTACCTTTAGTGATGTTATGGTCACGCCACATCTTAGTAAGCTTTATCATGGCCACACGTGCCTGTTGAATGCGCCGTCGAATCTCATTTTTACAGCTACCCGAACTGTCGATCAAAGAACCGAGGTACACAAAACTTTGAACTACTTCACAACAGCCTATCAACTTTATTGCTTGATGATTATCGTGCTCTCTATCTAAGATTATAACCTTGGTCTTGTTGTATTTAATACCAAGAGCTTACGCTGTACTGTGTTGTTCTAAGATGTTTAATAGAGCTACTAGTTCTTCCTGAGAAGCAGCAATAAGGGTTGTATCGTCAGCAAAGCTTAAGTTGGATATTTTGCTTCCGCCAATAGTTATACCGCCATTCCAGTTTTCCAGTACCTATCTCATCACAAATTCAGAGTAAATGTTAAATAACATCGGAGATAATACTTATCCCTGACGAACTCTTTTTCTGATTGCAGTTTGACCAGTCAGGTTACCATCAATTCTTACACGAGCCGAATTAGACACATAGAGTTGCTGTATGAGAAACACTAGGTGATAATGAACTCCCATTGAAATAAGGGTTATCTACAGTTTAGGCCACTTTACGTTATCGAACGCCTTAGAATAGTCCACAGAGCAGATAGAAACTGGAAAATAATGCTCTCTGGCTTTTTCAATAATTTGTCGTGAGTTCTGTTCACGCGTACCGCGTCCTTTTGCGAAACCTGCCTGCGCCTGAAAAATTGGCCAGCCAATAAAACCCTCCAAACGAGATTGAAAATATATAGTAGATCCTTGTTTGCATGAGAGATTAACGAAAGTATGCGATGATTGTCTGGAGTTGTTGGAGTGTTAATATAGTCATTGTTCATTTTCAAGACTATCATTTGCTTGATCATGACTTTCCTAGTTTTGAGTCGAAAATATTTACTTACTATACCCTATATAACCAAAAATATCACACTCGTAGTTCAAGATAATTACAGCCTTGCGCAACTAGGGACGGTTTCTCAATGTCCAGTTAGGTAGCTGCCAGTTAGCGTCTTAATGGATTGTTTAAAGAATTTATCTAACAGTTAACCGTCAACATCAAGATAAATATTTGACTGGACACTGAGAAACCGGCCCTTAGGAAGGTATGGTATGCTTGAATTAAAGTATGTTATATTTTCCGTCCAAAAGTCTATTATTATGTGTGTAGACACCCATAACCTTGTTGGTCTCCGTCAATGTCTTTAAGGTATTTTGGCACTCCCACATTATTATCTTTTATTGTTTATTGTACATTGTTCATTACCATACATTCAGAATTTAGAATAATATTCTATACAAAATAATCTCATGTAATAATATGTGTAAATCAATATTATATAAATATGTTGGTCAAGTGGGGATTGAACTAATACAGCTATCACATTAGCCTTGAAAGTCTGTTTCGTAATAGTGATTGCTCAATCCCACATATCATGTACAGAATATTAATTAAAATAATAAGTATGTAACTTAAATCAAAATACAGAAGCAAAATTACTTTATATATATTAACTACACCTACTAGCCTTTAAGGAACTAGTGAACGAAACGGCCAAGGTGTAGTGTTCCAGAAAAATATAAAGATGTCGGTAAACATTTAAATGCTTAATTATCGAAGTACAATGGTTTTTTGCCAAGGTTTCTGACACACATGAGTTAACTTATACTGTTAAACATATTTATGCAACTGTTTTCCAAAAATTTTGTCTATAATGAAAGCCTTTAACCTCGTGGACATTTTTGTACAACATGCAATCGACATACTAATTTTCGCTTGAATGGATCAAAAATTCAAAAATCCCACTGCAACAAATTTGCATAAATAAATGGATTACAATGCTAATGCGGTGAACTGGGCAATAATTGATTACATATTTTCTGTAGCGCTTGAAATTGAAATACAATTTATTTGATGCATTACTGCTGAAACATGTAGCTGTTTCTGCTCATTATTAACGTTTTCCAAATACTGCGAATTCTGGCGGATGTTGAAATTGCGATAAAGTGTATCAAATTACAAATTTTTAGTCAGACGCATCCTAAGAGATATGTCTTAATTTTTCATCAACTAACTTGTAGTTATTTTGTTTTTGTTTCTACTTCCCACACCGATAGGTGAGGGGAGTACTGTGATCGCGAATATTTTCGATTTTAAGATAATATACTTTTTGGGCGTTTTACGACGCCTACATAACGATAAATCCACGTCACTCATTTCCGTCGGTCTGTCTGTTCTAGCCTCCTAATCTCAGTAATCGCTGCATGGATTTCGATGAAATTTGGTAGCAATATGGTGTGGGCTCGTAGTAGGTAATGTTGCTAGAATTTTGAAGATCGGTGCATGGGCGGCGGAGTAATTAGCAAAAAACGAAAAATTTCAAATATTCCTCAATCCGTTTTTAGGAGTTTCAAGGGTTCCTGATCATTTTCTACTATTTTTTGGGTGGAGGTGAAATTGGGGTGGTTGAAGGGTGAAGGGTTGTAAAGCTGAAAAATTTGTTGTAATCATGTCCACTGACCTGAGAGAGAAAGATCTAGCGGTATAATACAATTTTAGGTCCATCCAAACATTGCCTCGTCTATTACAGGAACCAAGAATTTTCCGATGCTATATCTACATACGAGTATTGCTTTAGATCGTTCTGTATTTTATAATATGGAAACTACTGACATGATGTTCATGAAATTTCGGCACAGTATTACTACTTTGGCGAGGATGGAAAATGCGTCTGATTTTTAGAAACCGTCTCAGTGGCGGTGCAGCAATATTAAAAAAAAACAAAAATATGAAAACAGCTCAAACTCCGTTTTTAGGGGTTCCTGATCATTTTCTACTTTTTTTGGGTGGGAGTGAAGTTGGAGTGGTTCTGGGGTGAGGGGATCTAAAACTCAAAAATTTGTTGTATTCATGACAGGTTGTCCATTGACCTATGAAAGAAGAACCTAGTAAAATAGAACACTTTTTTGCGGTTAGACGAGCAATGTTTTGGTTGCAAGGGCACCTAGACTATAGCTCCATGCTATAAAATAATTAAACTGGTATCATCGGAATGTGTGGGAAGTACTGAGTCAATCAACATGACTACATTTTTTTTAGGTATAGTGGCATCAACTGCTATGGTTATAAGCCGACTAGTTATTAGTGAAGTATTTATTGTCGGTCGATTTGCAACATTAGCATTTATAATTATTTAATGAATATTCGTACTATAGAACAAACCGTATGTTATTCACAGTTTGGGATGCATAATATTAAATAGTTATTATGGTATCATTACAATAAATTATTACGTTAGTACTCGTATATGATGCTGAAGACTTGACATGTGCATAATAAAAGTCTAGGGGACAGGTGTTTTTTAGATTTTTGGACATATATTGGATAGACAGCTCAAATCAGATGCGTTGAGGAAATTACATTTACCTATGCTGCGTACATCTTCTTCATCTTATCTTACGGTGCCGCTAAAATTTACAATTCTCTGTCAGATACAATAAAAATGAAATCAAGTTGATTGACTCAGTACTTCCCACACATTACGGTGATACCAGTTTATTTATTTTCCCCTAGCATGAAGCTTTAGTCTGAAATCGCTTGCAACCAAATAATCGCCAACCCCACCCCCCCCCTAAAGTTGTCTTATGCCGCTAGGTCTTTCCTTCACAAGTCAATGGACAGCCTATTATCAATACTACAAACTTTTCAGTTTTACAACGCCGCAACCCCAACCCCAATTTCACACTCACCCAAAAAAAAGGTAGGAAATGATCACGAACCCATAAAACGTCTAAAAACGAAGTTTTAGTTGTTTTTATACTCTTAGTTTTTTGATTATTGCTACGCTGCCACTGACACGATTTTTAACAAAGATACGCATTTTCCATCCTCCCCACGGTAATAATACTGCATCAAAATTTGATTAGAATTAATTTAATAGTGTCCACGTTACAAAATACAAAACGATCTAAAGCAATAAATACTCGTATGTATGAGTATACAGAAAATTCTGAGTCCCTTAGAGTCCGTAATAGGCTAGGCAATGTTCGGACCTAAAAAGGTGATGTATGTCGCTAGGTCTTCCTTCATAGGTTAGTGGACAGCCTATTACGAATACAAGACATTTTTCAGTTTTTCAACCCCTCAACCACCCCAAATTCACCCCCACCCAAAAAAACGCAGAAAATGATCAGGAACCTCTGAAACGCTTAAAAACAAAGTTTGAGCTATTTTTATATTTTTAGTTTTTTTTACTTCCCACACCGTTAGGTGAGGGGAGTATTGTGATCGCGAAAATTTTCGATTTTGAGATAATACGTTTTTTGGGCGTTTTATGATGTGTACATAACGAAAATCCACGTCACTCATTTCCGTCGGTCTGTCTGTCGGTCTGTCTGTCGGTCTGTCTGTCGGTCTGTCTGTCGGTCTGTCTGTCGGTCTGTCTGTCGGTCTGTCTGTCGGTCTGTCTGTCGGTCTGTCTGTCGGTCTGTCTGTCGCGTTTTTCTACCCTCGTAATCTCAGTAACCGCTGCATGGATTGTGATGAAATTTGGGCAGCGGTATGCTGTGGGGTCGTAGAAGGTAATGTTCCTATAATTTTGAAAATCGGTGCATAGGCGGCGGAGTAATTAGCAAAAAACAAAAAAAATTAGATATTGCTGAAACTTCGTTTTTAGGCGTTTTAGGGGTCCCTGATCATTTTCTAATTTTTTTTGGGTGGGGGTGAAATTGGGGTGGTTGGGGGGTGGGGGGTTGTAAAATTGAAAAATTTGTTGCTTTCATAATAGACTGTCCACTGACCTGTGAAGGAAGACCTGGCGACATAAATAACTTTTTTAGGTCCATCCGAACATTGCCTTTGCCTATTACAGAAAGCAAAGGACTTAGAATTTTTTTTGATGTAAACATACGAGAGTATTGCGTCAGATCGTTGTAACGAGGAAACTGTTGAATTGATTTTAATGAAATTTTGAAACGGCATTACTACCATGGCGAAGATGGAAAACGCGTATGGTTTTGATAAATCGTGCCAGTGGCGGCGCAGAAATAATAAAAAAACTAAAAATATAAAAACAGCTCAAACTTCGTTTTTAAGCGTTTTAGAGGTTCCTGATCATTTTCTGCGTTTTTTTGGGAGGGGGTGAAATTGGGGTGGTTGGGGGGTTGGGGGTTGAAAAATTAAAAAAATTCTTGTACTCATAATAGGCTGTCCACTAACCTGTGAAGGAAGATCTAGCGACACAAGTCACCTTTTTAGGTGCATCCGAACATTGCCTAGCCTATTACAGAAACTAAGGGACTTAGAATTTTCTGTATACTATACGAGAATTTATTGGTCTAAATTTGTATCCTATATTTTGTAACGTGGACACTATTAAATTGATTCTAATGAAATTTTGACACAGTATATTGTTACCGTAGTGAGAATGGAAAACGCGTATGTTTGTTAAAAATCTTGTCAGTGGCAGCGGTGCAATAATCAAAGAACGCGACCAGTATGGGGTTGTAAAACTGAGAAGTTTGTAGTATCGATAATAGGCTGTCCATTGACCTGTGAAGGAAAGACCTAGCGGCATAAGACAATTTTAGGGGGGGGGGGGTTGGCAATTATTTGGTTGCAAGGGATCTTAGACTAAAGCTTCATGCTATGGGAAAATAATAAACTGGTGTCAGCGTAATGTGTGGGAAGTACTGAGTCAATCAACTTGACTTCATTTTTTATTATTAATTTCTGCGCCGCCACGACTTATAAAAACCATGCGCGTTTTCCATCCTCGCCACGGTAGTAATACTGTGTCTAAATTTCATTAAAATCAATTCAACAGTTTCCTCGTTACATAATATAGAACGATCATACTCTCAATGTTTACACCAGAAAAGTCCTTTGGTTTTTGTAATACGCAAGGCAATGTTGGGGTGGACCTAAAAAAGTTATTTATGCGTCGCTAGGTCTTCCTTCATAAGTCAGTGGACAGTCTATCTATCCACCTATCGGTGTGGGAAGTAAAAATGTGTAGCTCAAATAGTTTCCGAGATCAAGGGCGTCGATAATTACCCCACCCCCTACAAGAAAAAAAATTAGAGGCGCCCTTGTCCGAGATACAGCACTTTTCCTAAAATATCTGGGGTTCTAGAGATATTCCTAGACATCAGGTTTAATTTATAATTTTTTTTAGTTACACTTACGAAAAAAGAACTACTTTGTTCTGAAAAAAATACCCTGAACACTAAAATGAGCTCAAAAACTTTTGCTCAAAAACTGGTTAAAGAGACCTAAACCTGCGACCGGATCACCACCCTCACGTTTCATTTAATAGGAGGTTAAATAAAGATTTTAGGTTTCTTGGGCAAACCTGATTATCCAAAATTTTTGATGTTCGTCGCATGAGACTCAAATTAAAACCCGCGACCAAGTTTGTAATCACCACCCTCAAGTTGTCCAAAACACAAGGTTTCATCTAAAGAGAAAGTCCGATAAGGATTTTAGATTTTTTTATCAAATCTGAACACGCGAAACATCGTGATGTTTAATTTTTGTCAAACGAGACTGAAACTCAAAACTACGACAAGATTAGTAATCAGTACCCTCAAGTTCTCCAAGGCACGAGGTTTCATCTTAAATGAAGGCCAAATAAAGATTTTCGATTAGGCGAACCTGAAGATCTGGAACATCTTAAATTTTTAATATGTGTCACACGAGGCTCAAACTCAACACTGCGACTGGATTAGCAATCAGAAACATCAAATTATCCAAAAGAAGGAATTGTATCTTCATAGAAATCCAAATAAAGATTTTTTATTTTTCAGGTAAACCTGAAGACCTGAACTATCTGAAATTTAAGATTTTTGCAAACCAGACCGAAGCTCAAAACTGCGACCGAATTGATAATCGGTACCTTCAAATTATGTGAAACACGAGGTTTCATCTAAATAGAAGGCCAAATAAGGAATCTAGATTTCATAGGCAAACCTGGAGATCTGGAGTGTCTAAAATTTTTGATTTTCGTCAAGTGATCCCCAAATTCAAAACTTCGACCAGATTTGTAATTAGCCTCCTCAGATTTTCCATAGCACGAGGTCTCATCTTAACAGAAAGCCAAATAAACATTTTGGATTTTTAAGCAAAGCTGAAGATCTGAAGGATCTGAAATTTTTGGTTTTCGTCAAGCGAGGCTGAAACACTGATGACATAAATTTCAGTAAGTTGTATATATTATAGATTATTTCAGCCAATACCCTACATAAGGCATAGCCTTCAGAGTGGCACTATTTGTATAGACCAATACGAATAAAGTAATAAGTCTTCTTTATGTGTTCTTGATTTACTCACATGTTTTTTGTTATGTGGTCGCACTTTTTATTATTGACGATTGACTAGAAAAGAAACCATAATTGAACCTCACGAAACTGCTACAAAGGCCATATACCCTTGAATAATGGATGTACTTTATGTTGCCGAACTATAGTTTAAAACTTCATACTAAAGTCAGCCTGGGCTACATGCAAAACAACATTCATCTTCAATAACTCATTTATCATACAGTACCTCAAGAGTACATAGCAAGCAAATCTACATGCCCTGCCAGCTATCCTTCAAACGTTTGTCTGAATCCAACTTCTCATTCATTAAATTGTAGTAATAACCTTAACTTTCTGTGTAAATTTAGTATACACATTGTTCCTGCCAGCGAGGTTGAGCAAGAGCTCTGAAGTCGCGTTAAATTTTGGAGCTTGTCAGACAATGCTGTTCATCATCGTGTAATTGAAATTAGTGTGCTGGAAAGTAGAAGAGACGAGCAGATATAAAACACATTTTACAGAGTACAATCATTACTCCTATATTGGTACAGGACTATTGTTCCAAGAACTTACTGAGAAACTGTGTACCCATTCGTTGCAAGTATTGAATTGAATGCTAAGTCATATTATTATTATTCTGATTTCCCTAGTTTCTATCGCATGACTGCAGTAGCAACAAATGTTGACGGGCTGTGGCAAGTCAACACCTGAACTATGACTGATCGGAATTTAAGAAAGATCGTACTATATTACAGGTCTTAAGGATTATAGACTTTTTGAATATTTTGTGTAACTTCGTCCAGGTCTACCTGGTGCAGGTGTGGTGTAAATGTGTTAGGTGTAAGGCCTGAGACCGACATAATGAGGGGGACGATGACAACTTTGTTTTGTTTCCAGAGTCGTTTTACTTCTATGGCAAGGTCTGTGTATTTAGATATCTTCCTAGCGTAGGTGGTTTGAACATTCGTATCATTAGGGATAGCAATATCTATTAAATAGGTAACTTTGTCTACCTTCGACTGAAAAACTATATTTGGTCTATTGGCTGGGATAGTTTTGTCTGTGTGTGTCTCGACGTCCCAGTATAGTTTGTATTGATTGTTGTCAAGTACTGAAGTCGGTGTATAATTATAATATGGATCTGTGTTTTCGATTAGTTTGTTAGTTGTGGCTAGGGCTTGGTGTATGATTTTGGATGCAGAGTTATGTCTGGCCGTGTACTCGGTTCCAGCGAGGATTTTGCATACACTTGTTATATGATCTATTGTTTCCTTTTGTTGGTTGAATTTTCTGCAATTATCATTGGTTACGGATGGATCTTTAATTATGTATTTTTTGTAGTTTCTCGTCGCAATTACTTGGTCCTGAATAGCAAGCATAAAACCCTCCATTTCTGGAAAGAAAAGGCCATCCTGCAGCCAAGTGTATGACTGTTTTTCATTTACGTTATCTTGTATAATTCGGTATCTATGTTTGCCGTGAAGTGCTTTCTGCGACCAGGTGTCTATTTTTTCTTGTTGTGATTCTATGGGATTGTGTGTATCTGCGGCGTGATCTGGACTGGAGAGAGTGAGTGGTGTATAGTTCTTGTCTGCTTTGACTATTGGCCTATGTAAATTCGTTTGTTTGCTCTGAAAGAAATGTCTGAGTGTTTTTATTTGTTTTGTGCGGAGTGACTGTATATCTATAATTCCTCTGCCACCTTGTTTTCTATCTATGGTAAGCCTTTCTTTGCATGTGTTCGGATGTGATATTCTGTGTTTCGTGAGTTCTGTCCGTATGAGGATTTGGATGTTCTCTATGTCAGTGTGTGACCACTTGTTGATGCCGAAGGAGTATGTGAGGACCGGTATCGCGAATGTGTTAATGGCTTTTGTAAGATTTATGGAATTTAGTTTTCTTTTTAGTAGCTTAATAAGGCGGTCTCTAAACTCTTGTATTAGTTGTTCTTTGACTTGTGAGTGGTGTATCTTAACACTTTGATTGAAACCCTGGTACTTGTAAGTTTCGCCCTTGTCCATGTTGGCCAGTGTTTGGCTAGTTAATATTTCCTATTCTTGATGGCTCTTCCACTGACCTTTGTTGATGTGGAGCACCTTGCACTTACTCATTCCGAATTCCATCCTTACGTCTGACGTGCAAACTTCCGTTATTCTGAGCAATTCTTTCAGTTTTACTTCAGTTGTATTATTGTTATTACTATTATTATTCATTCACACGAGTACAAATAAAGGCCACCCTTGAATGTTACATCTTGTATAAGGGTATTGACTGAATTATTGTATATCACATAAAATTTTGACGCTTGACTCTCACACACTCTCCTCTCCAGCTGTACATCTCTTCAACCACTGTCTTCAAGGTCGATGTTACACTTATTTAGTTTGTTATAGTGGCATCCAGACATTTGGTTTGTGAAGTCTCCCACGCATTCGTTCACTCGTAACATAATAAATCCTACATTTCCCTCTCACTAACAATTTTGAGTATTTTGACATAAAATACTGTATTGACGTGAACAGTGCACGTAGCCGTCTCTGACATTTTTTAACGGTGAGGGAGTTAGGGTCTAGCCTAATAGCTGCACCTCTGGGATCAAATAGGGTTTCAACCTTTCGGGTGTCTTATGATTCCGGCATTTTCCCAAAAGACTGGAAAACAGCTTGCATCCAGCCGGTGCCAAAAAAGGGATCCAAAACTGATCCGACCAACTACAGACCTACAGCTCTGCTTTCTGTAACTAGTAAAGTGACAGAGAAATGCGTCAACCAAGAGCTCATGAAATACCTAGAGCTCCATCACTTAATCAATGACAGACAATATGAATTCCGACAACAAAGATAAACTAGAGATCTCTTGGCTTACGTCACACATGTGTGGAACAAACTCATCCAGTCATTTGGCGAGGCTCACGCCGTTGCTCTCGGTATTTCAAGGGCATTCGATCAGCTGTGGCATGCAGCTCTCCTAAACTAGCTCCCGTCTTGTGGGCTCACTGTTGAGCTTTGCGGTTTGCATGCAGACTTCCTCTCAGGTCGAAAAATCTCTATCGGGGTAGACGACTTTTACTCTGCTTTCCATAGCCTCAATGCTGGGGTTCCGCAGGAATCGGTATTGGCTCCGACATTGTTTCTGCTTTACACTAATGATCTACTCTCTAGCACTACAAACCCAATCCACAATTTTGCGTACGACATGCAGGCATGATGAGTAATAGATCGATCTCTGTGGTCGATCTTTAACGCAGAACACTGGCTGTATCAGCTTCACTTTCAAAGGATCTCGATACCATTACCGCTTGGGGGCTCAAATAATATGGTAAAATTTAATGCTTGCAAGATCCAGTATTGTACGCTATCGGACAAGAAGTGCCCGAGCCAACACCAGGTTCTAATGAACAACCGGGCTCTGCCAACGAGTCACCCATTCAAGCATCATAACATGCTTAGCTGTTTCCTCTGCCCTACCGCACTTCCTGCATGACGACCACTGAATGTCCAGTGGCCAGTTATAAATCCAACCACCTTTCCTACTTTCTTCCTGCTTTATATGAGAGCATCTGCGGTATGAGAACACGAGGGTACCCTCAGCATCATTTTGGACTAAATATTTCCCACCAATCTGTCTCAGTACATCTGGTACTCATTTGACACCCAACTGGTCACAACTATCCGTACCATATACCACATGCTGGTTCTGGACCGATGGGAGGGAGAAGGAGGGACACCTGTGGGCCCTCTCATTATCATCCGCTCGTATGCGACTAGACACCCAAGAAAATTTTATCTGGTCCTACACTATTTTTGAAGGACAGTGGTTACTTCGAAGGTCATCAGAGCAGCCCGGCTGTCTGTGTTGATACTGCGGATACTTACGTTCCACCCAGACCTACCACCTGTACCCTACTGTACCTGAATTTTTTGAGCCATTAGTGTACCAAATGATACCATTCGACATACTATACAGGGTGTAACTTTTAAGGATGTCCACACCTATACCACCATGGCTGAGCTGATCATTTTTCGATAAGCAACATGGGTCCAAAAACGAACCGTTACGGAGATAACGCTACCGAAAGTTATCCTTGCTGACGCTTGAAGTTAGGCAATTCATTCAACGCCTCGTGATTGGCAGAGGAGAGAGTGGGTTACGGATCAGCTGCTAAGACAGATTCGGCTTGTCAACATTTAGTTGTCATGGCCAAAATGTCAAAAGTAAACCAAACAAACAAAACAAAAGGAACCATTGCAAAAAAACAACAACAAAAAACACCGAGATCAGTCAAAAATCAGTGAAGTAGAGGCTCCACGTGGCCATCGCCTTCTTGCTCGCACAATCTGGCTCGATGGATGACCGATGCAGTGGCAGCGTTGATTACCTGTGGCTGCTCCCTGACGTCACCAGCTGCTGCAATGATGCGTGCAATCAGCTCTTCTGCTGTGTGCGGTGCACCCCCTTGGTAGACAAGTGCTTCCAGGTGGCCCCACAGGAAAAAATTGAGATTGAGATCCGGAGATCGCGCCGGCCATGCTACTGGCCGCAAGGCGTCGAATTAATTGCCTAACTTCAGGCGTCAGAAAGGACTACTTCCGGTAGCGCTATCTCCGAAACGGTTCGTTTCCGGACCCATGTTGCTTATTGAAAAATGATCAGCTCAGCAAGATCTACACGGTAATATAGGTGTGGACATCCTTAAAAGTTACACCCTGTATGTCTAGATTCTCCTAAAGCCTAATGCGATCTGTCACTTCAGTTGACGTTGTATGGGATCTCGGTTTCCACGACCCTTGGCATTCTGTCGGGTGACTTCTCAAGTATGTCGTACTGCAGGTTATCAAGTATCGTGGTGTGTTTCATGGCAGGGATAATTTTAATTGATTGATTTGAATTGATTTCAATGAAATTTTGACACAGTATTACACACAGTATTGGCGAAGATGTAAAAAGCCAGTAGCGGCAAAAAAAAAACCAAAAAATATAAGAACATCTCAAACTTCGCTTTTAGGCATTGGGTAGTAAAACCAATCGCCATAGTGCTGCAATCTGTATGCAGTCATTTTTGCCTCTCGCTCTCTGTAGATGTCAAGAGGTGGGATATTCAGCAATACCTCCAATGCTGCTACTTATGTGAGTGCTTCAGTACTTAAATGAACTTAGGGAACAACCTATCTCTCACCTTATCATCTTTAGGGTAATATATATGGCTGTTCTAATTTAGTTTGCTTTCTAACTTAATTCCCAGCGTCGGTACTCTCTAACTTAGGAGATAGAAACATATTTCTGTCACCATGACGACCATGACGGTCAGGCAGTTTCGGGTGCCTATCACGCTGTCACGGCACGCTGTCATATTTAAGAGGCCACCCGATCCCATAGCACATAGTGCATAGAAACACGTTTCTAGGTTACAGACTACCGGCACAGGTATTTCGCTACTCCTGCAACTTGCATTTGCCTGTCGAAGGGAGACGATGCCTTGAACAGAGAGATGTTAAAGCAGTGCCAGCTTCTTTAACCAAATTTTTGCAAAATCACTGGGATCCTTTCAGTGATGGAAGCTTTTTTATCTTGGGGTAACGCCGACTAAACCCTGTACTAAAACTTGTGCCGCTATCATATCAAGTCTGCAGTATTTTATCTCTACATCTGAAGACCCTCTTCTACTAAAAATAAAAAAAACTGGAGGAAGAATTACCTTCTACTTTAATACCAAATCTGTATTTTGGCATGTTATTTTCTACGTACCATTGCTTGCACTTTACTTATAAGGATAACGACATACAAGACAATAGACGGGTACTCTGTATATTTGAAGGAACTATTGAGCATGCCATTAAATGAAATAGTCTATCTTTCGTTCCATTACTAGTTTTTATATTGCTATTTCCAGAATTCAATTTCTTTCACTAAACTATATCCTAAGTGTTTAAAAGAATATGAATACGTTTGCCTGAAAGGAACCTTTTTATCATACGATTCCCAACAGGCTGAACCAACCAAATGCTGAGATAACCCGAATTGTATATTCATATTCATGTAGACCATATATTTAGGCAGATATGCGAAATAGCTTTTCCTTTTTGGAAAGACGATGAAGCTTCGTTCCAAGGTGGTTTCTGTGATAAGCCTGTAAAATTAAATAAACCGCCATTACCGTACACTGAGATAAAATAGCAATAACATGAACTAGAAAAAGCTGGCCGCGGAACTAGATCCCTCTGAACTGGGGGTGACATGGATATGTAAATTTAAATAGTATTCTGTGCTATAGACTATACTATACTCTGCGTCCGGATTTGCATTCGGTACCCTCAAATTATCCAAAACACGAGGTTTCGTCTTAACATAAGGCCAAATGAAGAATTTCAATTTTTTAGGCAAACCTGCAGATCTGAAAGATGTGAAAATTTTTATTTTCGTCAAGCGAGATTGAATCTCAAAGCTACAACTAGACTTGTACTCTCAAATTGTCCATAATACGAGGTTTCATATTATTAGAAAGCCAAATACAGGTTTTGGATTTTGTAGGTAAGCAATAAGATCTGAGAGTCCTGAAATGTTTGAATTCCGTCAAACGAGATTGAAACTCAAAACAGCGACCAGATTTGCAATCAGGTCCCTCAAATTATCCATAACACGAGGTTTCATCTTAACACATAGCCAAATAAAGGATTTCGATTTTTTAGGCCAACCTGAACATCTGGTAGATCTAAGATGTTTGGATTTTGTCAGACGAGACTGTAACTAAAAACTGAAATGGGATTTTTAATCAGCACCCTCAATTCATCCAAAACACAAGGTTTCATGTCAATAGAAGACCAAATAATGAATTTCGATTTTTTGAGCAAACCTATAGATCTGAAGTTTCTGATTTTTGATAAACGAGACGAAAACTAAAAACTTCGATTGGATTTGTAATCGGCACCCTCAAATTAATCAAAGCACTACACTTCATCTTAATAGAAATCCAGATGATGAATTTCTATTTTCTGAGCCAGCCTGAAGATCTGAAATCCCCGATTTTCTCCAAACATGACTGAAACTCAAAACTGCGGCTGGATTTGTAATCAGCAACCCCCAATTATCCAAAACACGAGGTTTCATATTAATAGAAAGCCAAATAAAGATTTTTTATTTTTAAGGCAAGCATACAGAACTGAAAGTCATTTTTTTTTGTCAAAAGTGACTGAAACTGAAAACTGTATCCGGATTTATATCCAGCACCCTAAAGATATCCAAAACACGAATTTTTATTTTAATAGACAACCAGATACAGATTTTCGATTTCTTAGGAAACCTAAAGTTATAGTAGATCTGAAATTTTTGATTTCTGATACATCTCATATATACCGATATGATTAAAAAGTGAATCAAATCAACAAACGCCATCACTAATTTTGTGTCAACGGCGCTAGTCGTCTATTTAATGGTGTCTGAGCCACACTTGTTTAAAGCTAAGTTTATGAATTAGTTTTATATTTTCAGTACCTTTTATGGGTATATTCTAGTAGTTAGTTAATTGGCAAATAGAAAACACTTAGATATGTGATGATCACAGACGTCACAAATCAGCAATGTATTGGCTCATGTCTCTTTCTAGTGTCTGGCCACTGTACTGCCGTATCATTATTCTCTTCCCATAGGTCCTAGTTTGTGCAGTGCATCTGGGGCCTATGGGCCAAAAACAAAGCTCTCCCTCTCTCTTGGGGGAAACGCCACGGTATTCCAAGCAGAGATATATGGGATTTTAGTTTGTGTATTTCGCATTTACGAAATTCAGGGGCCAAGCAGGCGGATCACTATCTGCTCTGACAGCCAGGAAGCATTAAAAGAATGCAGTTTTACATCAAGGCTCGTTCTGCAATGTAGAAAGGTCTTGGATGACATTTCGGCGAAACATCAGGTGTCACTTATATGGGTGCCGAGTCATGCTGGAGTTAGTGGTAATGAAATGACGGACGCGCTCGCAGGGTCAAAGAATAACTTCTTGGGTCCTGAGCTGGCTTTGGGGCTGGCAGCAGTTATCATTAAAAGGAAAATAGAGATGTGGTTGGAAAATCAGCATCTTATCAGATGGAGAGGAATCTCCGGACATCTCCGTCAAGCTAGAGAACTTAATTCAGGACCTCTGGATAAGGTGGAACGGTTCTGTCTCTCGCTGGACAGAAGCCGACTAAGGTTACTTGTCGGCCTGCTATCCGGCCATAACACCTTCAAACGCCATTTGTATGTGATGGGGGTGGTAAATTATCCGACATGTACACGCTGTGGCGAGGAGGAAGAATCCTCGGCACACATTCTTTGTCGTTGTGAAGCCCTTGGGTATCACAGGCAGACTACACTCGGTTCAAGGGTTCTTAAACCTGAGGATATAAGATGGGCAGAAACCAAGGCCATCCTCACCTTTGCGATGAGGGCTGGACTTGGGAACTAGGGTAAGGAGAGTTGCAAAAGGGCCCGTTGGTAGGCCTATGCACTGGTGGTTCCAGCCACCAGATAGCCTCTCTCCTTCATGCATTCATTCATTCATTGTGCAGTGCATTGAAGGATGGTCAAGATATAAAATAAAAAAACTACATCTTCTCGTTCTCCCCGCAAACGCATAAATCGTCCTCAGCATACCTCCATCTTGATAGGTTATCCCCAGACCTGCCCATTCGGCATGTAATCCTGTTAAGGGTTTCACAGGTCCTCCGTTCCAGTTTTGATCCGGTAGGGAGGTTCCGAATTGATATGTGGTTCTCTGTTCACCGTCACTTCCACAGTAACTCTTTGGTTAGTGATTTGGAGCATGTCGGTGGGTTTGTTGACACAATGAAAGTCTTCTTGGATTTATGTGCTGGGGGCTTGGACCCGTACAAAGGGTAGCAAGCACGTATCCAGGATTTAGTTTCAGGGAATTCCAGATTAGTGTTGGGAGCCTTTAATTTTGCTTAACTGGGACTTTTTTTACTTTGGTGTCAACGGCATTGACCGCTTTGGTTATTAGCCTCGTGCTCTGTGTAGGCTCTGTTACTGTTTTTTGGCGCCACTCCAGAAACAACACTGTTAATTATTAAAAGCCAACAGTGAAATGCTCGGGGGGGGGGGGGGTTCTAACTGGGACTTTTGATCAGCAAAACTAATTTCGTCGTCACAGGGGGGGGGTGTGCAGATTACGGTTGCCTTTGTCTGAGGATATTACATTTTTAGCGGCAATATATAACATTTTGGGGGGGTACCTCCTGGATTCCGCCCCCTAAATACGTACCTGGATGGTCAGGTGCCTTTTACCCAATGACTGTCTTCTTAGTTCTGCCACAGCATAGTAAACAACCAGCACAATAACTCAGGTTGGCGGCAATTACACGCGCGTCCCCACTTTTGGATGATTTTTTTGTAGGGATGCTAACGATATTTCGATACCTGTACTTCTGCACTAATATCGAGTATTTTTATCTTACATACTTTTTGAGCGATTCCAAGCTGGTATTGATACTTTTGTAGGGGTATCGGTATCGAAAATAATTATATAATAATTATTGAGGGGTGTAGTCATTCTCTGTACGAACCCAACGCGCCTATTTGGCTAAAAAATATCGAGTTGATACCGGTATCGATATTTTCATTTTCGCATCTCTACCCAAACTTCACAGCCGTAAAATCATCCATAAATCATCCCAAGGTCAAATTTTGTGGGAACCATTTTTATATAGGAAATCCTCAGAGATATTATGCTGGTTGTTTACTATGCTGTGGTTCTGCCGTATACATATAAAGACCTCTTGCCTGATTTGTGAGGGGGATATTCTCGCTAACATGCTTAGATGTCGTTCAGGGTAGTATCCAGTTTGCTAGCATGGGTTATTCTGGACCATACAGGGTGTCAATAAGTCTCGCCTCAAGAACCGGCACTGCTTGGCGTAACCTTGGAAATATTAAATTTATATACTTGTTTGACAATATGTATACATCTCGCTTGGTAATTGCAATAATTCAATAATAAACTGTCATTAAGAAACAAAGGTTGTATGAGTGCCTGAAAAGGCAAAACATCAAGAACAAGCAGTCACAGGGTGTGCGCATATTCGGCTGCAGCAAAGCTCATGTCAAGAGATGTCATCCGCAATATGCCAGGGTGGGCCTCTCGTTGGAAGTTGACCAGCTTACGAATAGCGTTTGTACAGGGTGTCCCATTTTGGGCACTTTTACGGGGTATCTCGGTTATTTTAGAAGATAGAGAGTTGCGGTTTTCGCGACAGTATGCTACTTTTTTGTGAAACTAAATATGCCGTCAACAAAACTATCGTGGCCCTCTTGGTTTTTGAGATACAGGGTGAAATCGCAAACTATCGATTTTGAGGCCACCCTCGTATCTCGGTTGTATTTTATCTTATTGAAAAGTTTAAAGAAGGGTCTTATAGAATTTTTTCTGTAGAATCCAGTGGTGTAGTTTGATTTCTTCTTACTTTAACCATTTTTCAGTTATGAAGCAAACATATTTCTTTAAATGGAACACCCTGTATATTATTCTTTACGTCAATCGGAAATAATTCGGAAATAAGATAAAATTCAACCGAGATACGAAGGTGGCCTCAAATCGATAGTTTCCGATTTAACCCTGTACCTCAAAAACCAAGAGGGCCACGATAGTTTTGTTGACGGCATCTTTAGTTTCACAAAAAAGTAGCATACTGTCGCGAAAACCGCAACTCTCTATCTTCTAAAATTTTTTTTTTTTGAAACATCGTTTATTTCTGGAAATAATGATATAACAATAAACTTTAACAATTCTCTAAACAGTACCGAAGGTTCTGGCCTCGAGAATTATAAACATAAACTTATCAACAGTGCTTATTATTTTTCTTTAACTAGATTGCTACTTCCTTAATTATATTATGTACTACTTAATTAACTACATACATGCCTAGGTGTTGTTTTAAATTGTAATAAGCGAGATAACCGGTAAAAGTTCCCAAATTGGGACACCGTGTACAGTTGGCTATTGCAATGAAGATACAATACGACTAATCAGAGAACAGGTACCTTATATAAAAGGTAAAACTTCACTGGACAACAATAGTAAATCTAACTCAGTCACAGCCAAATGATGAACGAGAAATGTGATATTTATTTTAGCGAACAGTGAATTTCTCTTTCTACGCCAATAAGCTTTTATCAAGGGCATATTGCGACTGTACACAGCAGATTGACTCTCAATCTACTTTGATCTACAACTTCTATGGCATTTAGCCACACAGTACAACACGCAGCCTTAGAAAAGCGTGACTCAATTTTATCCACGCCAATGAATAGCAGGCAGAATGCTTACACAAAACACCCAACTTCTTGAAAATAACTGTGATAAACAAACAAAACTAGGTCAACTTTCAGCTACACGCTTTCCGGTAAACTACAAGTCACTGTTTTCAATATCGCATAACAAATTGTATTCGTTATATTAGGGGTGCAGTGACCTAGAAGCAACCGAGCACTTAATAGGGACATAACAGTGCAGTTACAACTTTCTGGTGGAATCATTTGTAGGCCAGAGTAGGAGGCTATGAATAAATTTGTGAGAGAGGGTCGAGGTTACGTTTCAAAAAGTTCGGAAAGTTGGGTTCGCTTAAAACTGGTAACATATACCGAGCATACTGTTATATTGAGCAACTTTTAAATACACACAGAAAAAGGTACTGTTGCGTTTCCAATTAATTGTGAATGTTTTTCTTTCGCTTTAAATATATTTACAGTTGTTTCAAATCAATGTCATTGAAATAATTTCAATCATTATATTCGAAGTAATCAGAAGTACGCCAATAAATTCAAAATAATTTTATATTCATCCTAACGATAGGTATAATCCTTCTAATGCCAGTATTGACATATAATGCAATCAAAACATCCTTTTGTTTTCGAAATTTACCCTATGTTTCATTTAAGCAAAGCATACAATCTATTCCATGTACAAAAATTATTACTGCAACAGCAGTTCGTGATAATTCATCCGATAAAAATTAATTTTGTTTCTAAAGGTAACTATTACGCGAACAATAACCCATGCTTTCAAAACATTGTTTATGCTGTTAAAGAAATTGGCAAGTAGTATTCGTAACAACATCATATATCGAATTCAATGGCCCTTGTTGTTCGCTGAACTATAATCAGTATTCGGCGGGACTGACGTCCCGATTCAATGAACGTAAAAAGAGAGAACAGGGGATCACCTTAGTGTTATTATCGGCGCCAACCCGCCAACATGGACGAGGTTGTTTCGTTGTGTTGTTTCGGTGTTGTATTGTGTCATCTCGTGTTTTTGCTTTTTGCATTAGCAATTGTTTGATTTAAATGTGTACAGTTATACAGGGTGTTTAAAAAAGATGCGGCAATATTCAAGGGGGTAACTCCTCAGGTCATTCCATGAGAAAAAGTCCAAGGAATAATCATTTATGGTGTGATGAAAATCCACACGCAATATTTGAAGACCGTTTTCAGCATCAGTTCTCGTTGAACGTTTGGATCGGAATTGTGGGTGACTGCCTCATTGGACCGGTATTTCTACCTGCAAGACTTACCGGAGAGATATATCGCCACTTTTTGGAACATACTCTCCTTGGATTCCTGGAGAACGTACCTTTGGCACTAAGACATGCAATATGGTGTATGCACGATGGCGCACCAGCGCATTTTAGTTGGGTTGCTCGTGAGTTTTTAACTCAAACCTACGGAAACTGCTAGATTGGTCGAGGTGGACCTCACTTATGGCCTGCACGATCCCCGGTCTTGAACCCCCTGGATTTTTTTTTGTGGGGCCACCTGAAGTCAATAGTGTACGCTACTCCTGTGGAAAATGTGGAGGACCTGAGAAGTAAACGCTACTGAATTTCAACAGAATCGGTTAGAAGATGATAGAGTTATTTAAAAAGAACGTTATTTAAAAAAATAACATCCTGTATCTTAGAAACCATACACTTTTGGACATGTGTTTATATTAACTTTTTTTCATGGAATGACCTGAGGAGTCACCCCCTTGAATATTGCCGCATCTTTTTTAAACACCCTGTATATTAAATGGAGGACGTACTGAGAAATTGGGGCTTAGAAGAGCTAACACCTACATTTGAATGTAGGTATTCAGATTAGTCAGACAGTTATATTTCATTGAACACCCAAACGAATCGATCAGCCGTCCCCGCAATAAAATCTGTTGGTTCAAGGAAAAGAAAGTAGTTTAGAATCAATTACCAAACACAGATACGATTCAACGACAGGCTGCGATTCATTGGAATCCAATGACGTCTTGTTGTTGAATCGATAATACGATATAATTGGTTACCAACTATACACTTCCCGTTGGATAAAACATCGCTGTATTTGAGAAACGCTGAGTGTAACGTCTCATTGAATCCAAGCGTGTCTTTGACAAAATGACAGATTTTTCTGTGTGCACGAATAATTATGCTTAACATCCTACTTTGAGCTTGGATATGATAATCTGTTTGAACAGCAGAAATAACATCCTGTATGTAAATTATTTGGAGTCTCATGGGGTGCTCATCACTATAATGTCTTGTGACGTCAGAGGTCGCGCCGTTTTCACTAGTTCAAATTTATCGTTGGAATAAGTCTCACAAGCAACTTAAAAAATGAAAAACTTCTATTTTATGTTATTTAACAGGTTATAATGAATGCTTTGAAGCAATATTTTTTGGGTGCAAGGACCCTATTCATATGCATAAGAGGATACAGGTCAGTAAAGGTGTAGTCTGTGGACATGGATGAACTTTACTCCGATACTTCAAGGAGGCAGCATATCTAGGTCAGTAAATACCGCCTGAAATCAACTAAATAATAGCGAATCGGCACGAAGGAGCAGCGCCAGCGTCGGCCTAGTTTTATCGACTGATTCGCGCCTGTACAGCGATTCAGAACCGCCATTTGCCGGTCAACAACCGACTTTGGCATTTCCACCTACAACACTCATTGCACCTCGCAAGCACGCCGACCAGGAGCCGGAAGTTTCCTTCAGACACGACAGCTGGATATAGTCTGCTCCAAATTATATAATCCAACTGTCTGGTAAATAAAACGCTGGTCATAATAGCTAATGTATAACTAAAGAGTAGCAATTTCATTCATTCGTCCGAAGCCAATCACAGACGACGTCGTTTCGCTTTTATTAAAGCTCGTCAGTGTGATTTAGGTCTCAGACGAATAAATGAAATTGCCTGTTAGTCCCTAGCTGGCAAAACTCGGACTAGATATTGAGAAGCAGTACTTTAAAAAAGTATTGGTTCGCCATATATCTACCAAAGCCGGTACCTGAACGCTTAATCTGAGGAACCGAGCACTGTTTATGTGACCCGTTTACACACAGAAAAATCTATCGTTTTGTCAAAGACCTACGCTTTGATTCAATGGGACGTTACACTTAGCACTTCTCAAATACAGCGATGTTTTATCCAATGGGAAGTGTATAGTTGGTGACGAATTATATCGTATTGCCGATTCAACTACAAGATGTCATTGGATTCCAATGAATGATTCAATCGCAGCCTGCCCTTGAATCGAATGAGTGTTTTATGATTGATTCTAAACTATTTTCTTGGCCTTGGACCAACGCATCTTATTGCGAGGATAGCTGATCGTTTCGTTTGGATGTTTAATAATAGTGTGACATTGTATGAGGTAATAAGGAGCATGGTATAAGAATTAGACATAAGCCTGCACCAGTTGTTATCTTTTTACCTGAAATATAACTGTCTGACTAATCTAAATACCTACATTCAAATGTAGCTCTGCTAAGCCCCAATTTCGCAGTATGTCCTCAATTTAATATATAACTGGACACATTTAAATTACACAATTTCTGCTGCAATACGCGAAACCACGAGACGACACAATACGGCAAATAACGAATCAACACAACGAAACAACCCGTTACCGAACAACCTCGTCTATGTTGGCGCAGATAACGGATAACACTGAGATAATCCTCCTCTTATTTCTTTTTACGTTCATTGAATCGGGACATCAGTCCCGCCGAATACTGATTGTAGTTCAGCGAACAACAAGGGCCATTGATTTCGATATATTGGTACAAATACTGCTTACCAATTAGCATAGACAACGTTTTGAAAGCATGGGTAATTGTTCATGTAATAGTTACCTTTTGAAACAAAATTAATTTTTATCAGATGAATTATCACGAACTGCCATTGCAGGAATAATATTTGTACATCGAATAGATTGTATGCTTTGCTCAAATGAAACATAGGAAAATTTCGAAATCAAAAGGATGCTTTAATTGCAATAGATATCAGTACTAGTATTAGAAGGATTACAGATATCATTAGAACGAATATAAAACGATTTTGAATTTATTGGCGTACCTGTGATTACTTCGAATATGGGGATTACATTGTTTCAATGACATGAATTTGAAACAACTGTAAGTATATTTAGAGCGATGGAAAAACATCCAAATACTCAAAATTAATTGAAAACGCAACAGTATTTTTTTTTCTGTGTAAAAGCATCAGGTATAGGAACCTGCGGGTATGCTAAAACAGTGCTCGGTTCCTCAGATTAAACGCTCAGGCTCAGTTTATTATTTTCCCATAACATGAAGCTAATAGTCTGAGGTCCCCTTGCATCCAAATCATCTCCAACCCCCCCCCCCCCCAATAATATTATGTCTCGAGGTCTTCCCTTCACAGGTCAATGGACAGCCCATTATCAGTACTACAAAATTTTCAGATTTACAACCCCCCTACCACCCAACCATCCTAATTTTACCGCCACCTAAAGAAGGTATAAAACATCTAATACGAAGTTTGACCTATTTTCGTATTTTTAGTTTTTTGATTATTGCTACGCTGACACTGACACAATTTCTAACAACCATACGCATTTTCCATCCTTACCGCAGTAGTAATACTGTGTCAGAATTTCATTAGAATCAATTCAATAGTTTCCACGTTACGAAATACAAAACGATCAAAAGCAATAAATACCCGAATGTGTACAGAAAATTCTAAGTTCCTTAGTTTCGGTAATACGCAAGATAAAGTTGAAAACAGCAATCCTTATAGACAGTTATGTGAAAAATGGAAAAAGAGTTCATATTGATTATGATTATATCCGTTACAGGCCTCATACCACCAGAGGTCTCTTCAGAATTTAAGAAGTATGACTTCTTCTAGAAGCTTCTTTCATCTTGATAGAAAGTCAAATAAAGAACTTCGATTTTTTTAGGTACACCCGCCCGCCCGAGAGACCTGAAATTTTCTATTTTCGCCAACCGAGACTCAGACCCAAGACTGCAACTGGATTTATAATCAGCACCTTCAAATTATCCGAAATACGAGGTTTCATCTTGATAGAAGGTCAACTAAAGGACTTCGATTTCTTTGGGTGCACCCGCCTGCCCGAGAGATCTGAAAGTTTCATCTTGATAGAAGGTCAACTAAAGGACTTCGATTTCTTTGGGTGCACCCGCCCGCCCGAGAGACCTGAAATTTTCTATTTTCGCCAACCGAGACTCAGACCCAAGACTCCAACTGGATTTATAATCAGCACCTTCAAATTATCCGAAATACGAGGTTTCATCTTGATAGAAGGTCAACTAAAGGACTTCGATTTCTTTGGGTGCACCCGCCTGCCCGAGAGATCTGAAATTTTCTATTTTCGCCAGACGAGACTCAGACTCAAGACTGCAACTGGACTTATAATCAGCACCTTCAAATTATCCGAAATACGAGGTTTCATCTTGATAGAAGGTCAACTAAAGAACTTCGATTTCTTTGGGTGCACCCGCCCGCCCGAGAGACCTGAAATTTTCTATTTTCGCCAACCGAGACTCAGACCCAAGACTCCAACTGGATTTATAATCAGCACCTTCAAATTATCCGAAATACGAGGTTTCATCTTGATAGAAGGTCAACTAAAGGACTTCGATTTTTTTGGGTGCACCCGCCTGCCCGAGAGATCTGAAATTTTCTATTTTCGCCAGACGAGACTCAGACTCAAGACTGCAACTGGATTTATAATCAGCACCTTCAAATTATCCGAAATACGAGGTTTCATCTTGATAGAAGGTCAAATAAAGAACTTCGATTTTCTTGGGTGCACCCGCCTGCCCGAGAGATCTGAAATTTTCTATTTTCGCCAGACGAGACTCAGACTCAAGACTGCAACTGGATTTATAATCAGCACCTTCAAATTATCCGAAATACGAGGTTTCATCTTGATAGAAGGTCAACTAAAGGACTTCGATTTTTTTGGGTGCACCCGCCTGCCCGAGAGATCTGAAATTTTCTATTTTCGCCAGACGAGACTCAGACTCAAGACTGCAACTGGATTTATAATCAGCACCTTCAAATTATCCGAAATACGAGGTTTCATCTTGATAGAAGGTCAAATAAAGAACTTCGATTTTTTTGGGTGCACCCGCCCGCCCGAGAGATCAAAAATTTTCCATTTTCGCCAAACGAGACTCAGACTCAAGACTGCAACTGAATTTTTAATCAGCACCTTCAAATTATCTGAAATACGAGGTTTCATCTTGATAGAAGGTCAAATAAAGAACTTCGATTTTTTTGGGTGCACCCGCCTGCCCGAGAGATCTGAAATTTTCTATTTTCGCCAAACGAGACTCAGCCTCAAGACTGCAACTGGAGCTTCTAATAGAATAGTTACAAAAATCAGCCGTCCTAGAAACGTGCAGAATAGGGATATGGGCAGTAAATAAATAAATAAAATAAATAAATATCATTTTCACTCCTAGAGATTGGTGCGTTTCCCCCGACTCAATTTGAATATAATTGCATTCATTGGGTAGGCCTTTTACATGTATAGAACACCTGCATTTCTGTACCAAAGCGAGTTGAATTTGGTGGCATAAGAAGGTATGAGAAAACGTTAGATTCACCTGGTCCTATCGTCCGAATCGTACTCCATACTATGCCATGCTTTATCTAAGGGTTCATCGTTCGAAATCGCCTTTTTATAGATTTTCCCATAAAGCCGACCTGGTACAGCTCACAAACGCGATTTCCACTCGAAGATTATTATGGAAAAGGGAGTGGAGCACTCGATGCAATGGATATTCAGGAAGCTTGATTCTGAAGAGCTTAAAAACATTCATTCGCTACACTTCAGTCAGGTGGAGTTTATTCGATACTTTAGAAACGTTGCAAAGTTTATTAACAAGCTTGCAATCATTTATAAATTCTTTTTATATAAACTAAAGATTTATAAGGCCTATATTTTAAAATATCAGTTAATGTTAGTTATTTTTTCGACTCCATTGTAATTATTTAATAATTTGTCAACAGCGCGTTTCTCGTCATAGACGTCTTAGATGTCAGTGGTTGTCAGATGAATCAAGATACAACATATACATTAGGCCTTTACGGAAACAGTGATCTGGATCCGGAGCGATCAGTTATCTGTCAAGCAGCTGTCAAGTGGGATTTATGATTCCATGGATTTAACGGATATCGAACAACGAAAAACTTGATTTAAGAATAAAAACAGATGCTACTTATGTGTATAACCCAAGCGGGATCACTTATCGTACAAGAGAGGATTGACCATATTTATGATGATCCTAGATCACTTTCCGAACGTCAGGATCAGTGATCCAAGTGATCGGGTTAACCCGAGTATAGTTTCCGTAAAAGCCTTCTGTTACCATGCTGTTACCTAATACTTTAACCTAAATTCAGATGCACACGACATCTGACGACACGACGGTACGAAACTGTTCTTTTTTGTTGAAATATTCAAAACGGATTGGCGACAAACTAAATGTCCGGTGATCTTAACTTTTATACGACGGCCGGATAAGTTGAAAGTATTTTAACTTTTTATCCGATGTCGTATGTAATTTAACAGCTGACAATCTCCATGAATTTGTATTTGAAAATGATAATTCAGCAAGCCCAATACTTGCATTCAATAAATATTTTACTTTTGTCCCTCTTATTGATGAAAATGAAGAAAAGAGGAAGAAAGCGAAGATTTTGGGTTCAAGACATATTTAAAAACAGGAAGAAGCAAAGAGCGTACCATAATATGTTGCAGGAGATGAAGCTAACTGGCATTTTAATTATTTACAAATACCAAGTAATGCCTTTAAATCGTTGCTTGAAATTATTGGTCCACAGATGAGTAAAACTTAGTGTATTCGCGAATCTATTGCTTATGGGTAAAGACGTGCTTTAACTTTAAACATACTTGGATCATCAAATCATATTAATCATCAAAGATATCCACCATCGGTTAACTGTATTCAACCGTGCACCAACAGTGGTGAAATATTGGTAAGGAATCGAGGTATGTGGTGGATCGGATTTGATTTCTAACAACTTTAAATCACATATTTAGAAATTTAAATAGTTTTGACACAACCTCGGCAACTGACATAGATACCTACTGTTATGCTTGGGTTTTGCTTGTATTTTAAAAGGTACTTGTCGGGACGTAATTTATCACGCTATACCTCGTTACCACAATTGATGGCACCAACTCCATATGGATATCTAAGTGGTTTGGGCACTAGATGGAGGATTAGAGCACTAATTAGAGACCTTCATTCACAGCTTAACCATAACCTGATCTTAGTACAATTTGCGAACCTGTAGTGGGTTTGTTGAGAGGGGCGCCTGACAATGATACTTTTGCTCAGTTTGTACTCATTTGGTGCCATCAATTTTGGTAACAAGGTATAGGTTTGATTCAACCAAGGTTCAACACTGATCTTTACTAGTCATGTTTTTCATAAAACTTGCTCTTAGGCAGGCAACCCAACATACATACATAGAGTTAATAGGTTGCATACCCTTAGAGGTAACAGTTGGTAACCAACTATGAAGATACAAATTCCTCAAATTTGTAACAAAATTTCGTACGAAAATTTCAGACTCATGTGAATGGATACATTTTAGATTATACGACAGAATCAGTTCGTCGTGTGTCGTACGTCGGATGTCGTGTGCATCTGAATTTAGCTTTTGACTGGCTTGGCGTCTATTTGACAGGAATAAGCTGACGAAGAAGTGCATTTCAGACCTAATATTTTAGTAGAGCTCTGAATTGGCAATTCTGCAAGTCAGAACCATCTTAGTAAATATTTTTACAGAATATCTTACTGCCAAAAAATTATGACTATTTTAGTGAACAAGAAATTGATTCAATATCTAAAAATTCAGAGGAAAAATACCTGACCGAAACAAATACACTTCTTCTTTTATATATTGTTAAGAGTCAATTACTCGTCAGTAGCGGTACGAGCACCGAGTGCTCAAAGCATGTGTCAAGATTCATTCTGAGGGATTTTTAGTTATCACTAGCCGTGCATCTGCAGGCGGATTCCGATAAATAAAAAATGGAGTCAAGTTGATTGACTCAGTACTTCCCACACATAACGATGATACCATTTTATTATTTCCCATTGCATGAAGGCCATGAAGCTATAGTCTGAAATCTCCTTGCAACTAAATCATCGCCCACCCGCCCGCAAAAAAAACATCCAACACAACAACCCTCGTAAACAGTTTCTTACGTCTCCCTCTTCAGGAAATATGCATTAAAAATCAATTGAACAATTTTCACGTTACGCAATCTAGAACGATCTAAAACAATACTTGTATGTATACATCACAAATACTCGTGGTCCCGTGGGTTCTATAATAAGCATGCAACGTTCGGATGGACCTAAAAAGTGTATCACGCAGCTAGGTTTTTCATTCGCATATCAATGAACAGCCCATTACGAATACAACAAAATTTCCAGTTTTACAACCCCCCAACCACCCTAAATTCACCCCCACCCAAAAAAGTATAAAGTGATCAGGACCCCTAAAACGTCTAAAAACGAAGTTTGAGCTGTTTTCATATTTTTAGTTTTTTTAATATTGTTGCGCCACCACTGAGACGATTTCTAAAAATCATACGCGTTCTCCATCCTTGCCAAAGTAGTAATACTGTGACGAAATTTCATTAACATCAATTCAGTGGTTTCCACATTATAAAATACAGAACGATCTAAAGCAATACTTGTATGTATACATCACAAATACTAAGTCCCGTGGTTTCTATAATAAGCATGCAGCGTTCGGATGGACCTAAAAAGTGTATCATGCCGCTAGGTTTTCTATTCGCATATCAATGGACACCCCATTACGAATACAACAAATTTTCCAGTTTTACAACCCCCCACCCCCCCCCAACCACCCTAAATTCACCCCCACCCAAAAAACAGTATAAAATGATCAGGAACCCCTAAAACGTCTAAAAATGAAGTTTGAGCTGTTTTCGTATTTTTAGTTTTTTTAATATTGCTGCGCCGCCACTGAGACGATTTCTAAAAATCATACGCGTTTTCCATCCTTGCCAAAGCAGTAATACTGTACCGAAATTTCATTAACACCAATTCAGTAGTTTCTACATTATAAAATACAGAACGATCTAAAGCAATACTCGTATGTCATACATCGGAAAAAATTCTAAGTTCTTTGTTTTCTGTAATAGGCATAAGGCAATGTTCAGATATACCTAAAAAAGTTATTTATGTCGCTAGGTCTTCCTTCATAGGTCAGTGGGCAGTCTATTATGAATACAACAAATTTTTCAATTTTACAACCCCCCAACCCCCAACCACCCCAATTTTCACCCCCACCCAAAAAAAGGTATAAAATGATCAGGAACCCCTAAAACGTCTAAAAACGAAGTTTGAGCTGTTTTCATATTTTTAGTTTTTTTAATATTGCTGCGCCGCCACTGAGACGATTTCCAAAAATCAGACGCGTTTTCCATCCTCGCCAAACTAGTAATACTGTGCCGAAATTTCATTAAAATCAATTCAGTTATTTCAACATTATAAAATACAGAACGATCTAAAGCAATACGCGTATGTATACATCGGAAAATTCTCTAAGTCCCTTGGTTCCTGTAATACAAAAGGCAATGTTCGGATGGACCTAAAAAAGTGTATTATACTGCTAGGTCTTTCTCTCTCAGGTCAGTAGACAGCCCATTATAAGTACAACAATTTTTTTAGATTTACAACCCCCCACCCCCCCAACCACCCCAATTTCACCCCCACCCAAAAAAAAGTAGAAAATGATCAGGAACCCCTAAAACACCTAAAAACGAAGTTTGAGGCATATTTGAAATTTTTCGTTTTTTGCTAATTACTCCGCCGCCTATGCACCGATTTTCAAAATTGTAGCAACATTACCTACTACGACCCTACACCATATCACTACCTAAATTTCATCAAAATCTATGCAGCGGTTACTGAGATTAGGAGGTTAGAAAAACGCCAACAGACAGACAGACAGACCGACAGACAGACCGACAGATCGACAGACAGACCGACAGACAGACCGACAGACAGACCGACAGACAGACCGACGGAAATGAGTGACGTGGATTTTCGTTATGTAGGCATCACAAAACGCCCAAAAAGTGTGTTATCTCAAAATCGAAAATTTTCGCGATCACAATACTCCCCTCACCTATCGGTGTGGGAAGTAAAAAGTAATACTAGAATCGTTTCGTTTCTAAAACTGACGTCATGATGGAAAAGTTGGTACTCTGATGTAGTTTTTTATGATTCCCTCTTTCCCCGTAAGCCCCCCTTAGAAACGCTTCGAAACGAGAGTTGGTTGCTATCGGATTCCATTTACCTATGTGGGTTAAAGTGAATAACTCTAGTAGAGAGAGATGCCCTCTTCACTTTCTCGCTCGATAGCATATGTCACGTAGCTGTTTAATTTTTTTAGTTTTTTCACTTGTGCTCAAATTCTTTAGTTCATTGCAAAATCCTATGCCTGTGATATACTTAACCTAACATTTAACGCGTACCTACCGTAAACAAACTTTGGCGTACGTTGTTTTGGTGCTTTCCTTGGTTGATACCTAATCTACCTATTATTATCATTGGACAGAAGAAAAATGAGAGTCAGTCAAGATCATTGGTGGGTAGTGATAGACTATGTAAAGCGCCATCCGAAATAATACCTAACTAACAAATTTTGCCACTTACAATAATCACAATAGATCCACTACTGAATTCAACACAAAATCAATTCAGGCAATGCACAAGAAATGATAATAATAATAGCCTTTATTGAAGCATATAGATATATACTCCAAATGGCGGAGTTCACTACAATAGTGCTCTTCCACTCAACCATATAGCACATACTATACTTGAATTTAGCTAAAACAATTCCCCATGGCTTCTGGACGATTAATTCAGTATCGTACTCGCACTGTGGTATAATCCGCCGCTAATCTTCGTCTGTTCCACTGTTGTTCAACTCTCAGGAACGTGCACTGGAAGGCAGGAAGCCCACAGCCGTCCGTTTACCTCAACGTTTCTTACTTCTTAGAATAATTTTCACGCAGCGAATTTTGACACTTTCATAATTTTAAGAAACCTTTTAGTATAGGTTATAATAATGATAAAATATGTCAAACCGTCAAAGTTGTCATGATTTTTGAATAAGCAACAAAATATCCCTAGATATTTCCGAACTTTCACATTTCTAAAATATAAACCGATTCATCAGAGTTCCAAAACTCGTTTATGTACAAGAATATTAGAATCGAAATGAAGCGATTCTAATATTACTTTTCTAATTATCGTAGTTCCCTGGCTGTTCGCTGTTTAAAGTACCGGGTAATAGGGTGTACAAGTGATAGCCAACAAAGTAACCTAACCCTAACTAACCGACGAACACACTACCGACTTACGTCACTGTCACTATGCCTTTTTGTGAAGAAAGTGAAGGATACGGGTTTCATAAATCAGCGTGCTGTTACCAGTCGGCACTATCGTCTCCTAATTTCCGAAACAGTTTTAACTGCCGTGACTAAAATAACTAATAACTGATTCAAATGTTGGCCAATCCCTTTTTCAATGCAATAATATAAACTACGTATTTCAAAGAATATTTTCAAATATTTTGTATGCCTGACTTGTACGAAGTTGCGCTACTGTATAACATGGATATACTGTGGCTATACCACTTCTTTTGCCAGTTAGCGTGAGAGGTATAGCAAAAAAAATGGAGTCAAGCTGATTGACTCAGTACTTCCCACACATAACGGTGATACCAGTTTATTATTTTCCCATTGCATGAAGCTATAGTCTGAAATCCCCTTGCAACCAAATCATCGTCCACCCGCCCGCAAAAAAGCATTCAACGCAAAAACTCTCGTAAATAGTTTCTTGCGTCTCCCTCCTTAGAAGCTAGGACGCCACAGTTTTTTTCTGCATGCTTCAACTGGACGACGCTAAACGACCAGTAGCCTCCAAACTATCTAAAAACGAAGTTTGAGCTCTTTTACATTTTTAGTTTTTTTATTATAGCTGCGCCGCCACTGGCAAGATTTTTCCAAAGCACACGCGTTCTCCATCCTCGCCGTGGTAGTAATGCTAGGTCAAAATTTCTTCAACATCAATTCAGTAAATTTCGCGTTATGCAATACAGAACGATCTGAAACAATGCTCGTATGTATACATCACAAATTCTAATTCCCTTGGCTTCTATATAATAAGCAAGGCAATCTTCGGATAGACATAAAACAGTGTATTATGCCGCTAGGTCTTCCATGGACAGCCTATTATGAACACAACAAATTTTTCAGTTTTACAACCCCCCACCCCCAACCACCCCAAATCCACCCCCACCTAAACAAAAGTAGAAAATGATCAGGGACCCCTAAAATGCCTAAGAACGAAGTTTGGGCTGCTTTCATATTTTTCCTTTTTTTATTATTGCTGCGCCGCCACTGATACGATTTTTCTTGAACATACGCGTTTTCCATTCTCGCCGCGGTAGTAGTACTGTGTCAAAATGTCATTAAAATCAGTTCAACAATTTTCGCGTTACGCAATACAGAACGATCTAAAGCAATACTCGTATGTATAGGTACATCACAAAGTCCCTTGGTTTCTATAACAAGCAAGGCAATGTTCGGATGAGCCTAAAAAAGTGTATTATGCCGCTAGGTTTTCCATTTACAGTTTAATGGACAGCTCATGATGAATTCAACAAATTTTTCAGATTTACAGCCCCCCACCCCCAACCACCCCAAATTTACCCCCACCCAAAAAAAGTAGAAAACGATCAGGGACCCCTAAAATGCCTAAAAACGAAGTTTGAGCTGTTTTTATATTTTTAGTCTTTGTATTATTGCTGCGCCGCCACTGATACGATTTTTCCTAAACATACGCGTTTTTCATTCTCGCCGCGGTAGTAATATTGTGTCAAAATTCATTGAAATCAGTTCAATGATTTTCGCGTTACACAATACAGAACGATCTAGAGCAATACTCGTATGTATACATCACAAATTCTAAGTCCCTTGGTTTCTATAATAAGCAAGGCAATGTTCAGATGAGCCTAAAAAAATGTATTATGCCGCTAGGTTTCTCATTTACAGATCAATGGACAGCCCATTATGAATACAACAAATTTTTCAGTTTTACAACTCCCCGCCCCCCGACCACCCCAAATTCACCCCCACCCAAGGAAAAGTAGAAAATGATCAGGGACCCCTGAAACGCCTAAAAACGAAGTTTGAGGAATATTTGATATTTTTTGTTTTTGGCTAATTACTCCGCCCCCCGTACAACGATTTCCAAAATTATAGGAACATTACCTACTGCGACGCTACAGCTTATCGCTGCCTAAATTTCATCACAATCTATGCAGCGGTTACTGAGATTACGACGTTAGAGAAACGCCAACAGACAGACAGACAGACCGACAGAAATGATTGACGTGGATTTTCGTTATGTAGACACCATGAAACACCCAAAAAGCGTATTATCTCAAAATCGAAAATTTTCGCGACCACAATACTCCCTTCACCTATCGGTGTGGGAAGTAAAACAATACAGTCTGGGCAGTGGTGGTCTTGAAACCATCCACGAAAAACCCAATTCCTCTTGACTGTCAGCCCATGCCATACAACATAGGAACGAATCGCTTTTTTTGTTCAGTGACCCATATTCTGACTTATCCCTATCTCATGCAATACATCATATTAAATACGGGTTGGATGACTTCAGTTACCATCAAAATCGTTATTCACGACTACGGGATCGTTTTAGGGAAATAAGGCTGTCAACTCGTCATAACGCTTTATAGGGGGAATATTTCACTCGGTAAACGCTTACTACTCCATCATTCCGCTTGGTTATTGAGAATAAAATGCAGAAGTCGAGAAGATCCATAAGATACAGATTTATGGAGTACCGCTTAAAGATATCGCCGCGAGAAATGTGATATTGCCCCAAGTTTTATTGTACCCCGGATGCCGTTAGCCACATGCTTACTTCGCATGGGGAGTGGCAGAGAAAAAGAAGCGTATAGCTGTAATATGTGCAAGGTGTCATGCTGTATTGCAAGATAGTTCAGCCGGAGATATTTCTTTATTTATGTTATTGGCTCTGATCTGAGATCAACTGGCCAGTTCTATTTTGGATTGACATCTATTTTTTCTTAATAATACGAACATTGTTTTATATTAGTTATAGTTGGAGTAGTATTATTTTTAATTTTTGTGTGCAAAAGTTACATAATAGTTTGTATGCACAGTTGTTTTCACTAGCTAGTGTCGAGATCATGTTAGCAGGTAACGGAATATAGTTTGACAATCTGTGATACAGGTCTGTTACCTCATTACTGATCAATTGGCGTTCTAATATACAGTGTTGAGCAGTACCAATCTCTCCACTTCTGCAGTGAGGGTCATCATCTAGCCCTATTCTAGTTTTGTGTTGAGGGCTTAAGCAATGACCACACCTCAATATGCAAAGTGTTCTCACAAGTGGTCTATTCGTTTCTCTCATAAACCAGGGTTCTGTTCTTATGTTCTGCTGGATCTGTTTGTATATCGTTCCGGATGGATTTCTATGGTAGTGTTCACTCCACTTTTCTTTCAGGTTCTTGTTTAATTTACTGTTCAAGTCACTATAGGGAATTTTGAAACTCCTCATCAATATTCCATCTGTAGTCGCCATCTTTGCTAGTATGTCGACTGTGCCGTTTTGAGGTATACCTGTACGCCCTTTAGTTTATACAATTTTTACATTTTTATCCAAATTGTTGTGTCTGTAGATCAATTCCATTATGTTTGAGATGATATGCTTGAATATTGGTGAAATTCTTAACATCTCTGAGCTCAGTATTACTGAGAGAATATTCTAGTGATTTTTGAATGGCTGTCAACTCAGCTGTATATATTGAACAATCTAGAGGAAGTTTGTATAATTCTTGATATTTGTTATTTTCATGCTAGAAGGCGCATCCTACACCGTTTGTTGTTTTTGAACCGTCTGTGTATATGTGTTCACATTGATCCCATTTTTCTTCTATCTGCTGTTTAAACTTGATGTATGTGGTAGGGTCAACTAGATGAAAGTTCGTATATTCTACTCCTATTTTGAAGTTGTAGGTCTTGGTAATAAGTATTCATAGCTTTCTATAAGTACAGGAAGTTTTTTATGCTGCCAGTATTTGCTAGTCATCCCCAAAATGAAAAGTTTATGAATAGATGCAACCTTGTCTTTGCTAATCTGCTTCAGTACTGCTCTTGCACTCAGTTTTTGTCTTCTTAGATACAAAAGGAGGTTCATTGCACTCTACCTCCATTACATTGGTTGGAGTACTTGGTAAGTATCTGATACAAAGACTTAAATATTTGTTTTTTATTTTTTCTATTTTTTGCAGATTTTGTTTTGATGAGTTGCTGTACTGAATCGATCCATAGTCTAATATTGATCTAACTAGAGATCTGTAAAGTGTTAGACGGATATTTGGATCTGCACCCCATTTATAATTACTAAAGGTTTTCAAAATATTGATTGCATTTTCTGCTCTTCTGATAAATATTTGGCTGTATTTTGTTGTTTGAAGTTTTTGTCTGGAAGGTTTATTGTATTTGGTGGATTGAGTCTTGAACGGCTGAACGTACAAACTGTAGATTTCTCATAGGAGATAGGTGATCCATTTTCTTCAAACCATGTTATTGCTGTCGTCATGGCGATATCTGGTGCTTCTGTTGTTAATGCAGTACTCCGTTTTCTGGTGCTGATTGTGAAGTCATCTGCAAATTGGTAAATATGTACCTCCGCCCCATAGAATATTTGTTCCAAGTCATGAGAATATATTATGTACAGTAACGGGCTGAGGATACTTCCTTGTGGCAGTCCTTTCGCTGTTATTCGAGGTCCCATCAATGTATCACAGGTTCTTATATACATATATCTTCCTGTTGCTGTAAAGGGTTACCAGGTGGTAAGTAAGTTGATCAGGAATTTGCAGTCTTTTCATCTTTTCAGCAGGTATGTATAAATTCACATCATCATAAGCGCCTGTGACATCTAGCAATGCTACAGCAGTATGTTCGTTCATTGAAAAGCCTAACTGGATGTCTGTTATTAAGTTTCCCAATAGGTCGTGTGTTGAACGATTTTTTCGAAAGCCAAAATGTAATTCCGGTAGGAGTAGGTTCTTCTCTAGATAATGTTCCAAGCGATTCTTTTTGGAGTACTTCGTTGTATAATCTCAATAAATCCTCTTTGATTCTCTTTGGTAGATTGTACAACATAGAATAGTGTATTTTATCTTTTCCAGGTGTAGTGCTATTATTTTGTTTGAGCGATTTTTCCAACTCCCACATGCCAAACGGTAACATTAGTTCGTGATCAACAACTACGTTTGTTGTTAGTTCTTGTTTGGGAACTGAGCATGGAGCTAATTTCAAATGGAAATCGTAGATCCAGTTTGCAGAGGCTTCTACATAGTGTTTATTATTTTGCCTTCTATTTTTGTATAAGTTAACTTATCGCCATACCGTTTTCAGAGGTACATTGCTGCTTAGAGATGAACAATACTTATGCCAACTACTTCGTTTTGCAGATTTTGTTACTTTTTTGCTATCGCATCAAGGTTCCTAAAATTCATAAGATTTTCCTCACAGGCGGGTGTCCACCAAGGTTTCCCATTTCTTGAGCGAGTCCTTTCTTGTGAGTATTTTGCGCATCAGATAAAGGAAAGCTTTCGATGACAGCATATGAATCACAAACTAAGCAACTCCGCATGTCCAAAAGAATATTTTTTATGATCAGCCTCCCGCAAAGGCTAGAAGCCTATGGCGCTGCAGAAGCGCTGTGATAGTGCCAGTGCACGTTAGATTTGAAACCCTGCAGGTTGCAGCCGTCGGGCAACAAATTCCCTGGCAGCTCATTTCACAGCGTCGAAGTTCTCCAAAAGAGGGTATCTTGATAAGTATGAGCTCGCAGAGCCCCTCTAGTGGCCTTTGGTGTTATCATCTGGGAGAGCTCACCCGAACATCTTCCGTGATAGAATCTGTAAAACAGGGATAGTTCAGCCACACTTCGATGTTCCAGGCTGTGAAGATCCCTTGTGAGGTTAGGTGTATCGATTATTCTAATTGCTCTCTTCTGAGTAGTGTCCAGAAGCTTTAGAGGGTGCTTCAGAGCGCATCCCCAGACATAGGAGCAATACTCCAGCGATGGTCGGATCTGAGTCTTGAGAGCAGCAGTAGTTTCTCTGGTTTCTCTGGTGTATATAGCTTCCTACAACGGAACAAAGCTCCAAGCTTCTGGGATGCCGTTTTAGCAATACTGACGACGTGGTCGTGCCAGGACGTGTTGTTGGGAGAAACGGAAGAATGCTGTTTTACGCAAAATCGCAATATGCCGCTGTCCCTAAATATTTAGGGTTTATTACAAAATTAAAAAAATTCTGCAACAATAAAAAAACAAAATGTCGACTGTAGCATGTGTGATTTCTGAAATTAACGTTTATTTAGGCAAAACCTTTTGCTTTATCTATTTTATTCTATCAAAACATTTTTACTAGTGTATAAATATTCCAGATGCAACCACTGCGTCATGTTTTTTACGGACTGTTGGTCAGAAAACAATGTTCTTATCGATTCTTCTTAGTCGTGGATGACTCATTCAATTTTTTATCATTTTTTGGCACCTATTGGTATCTTGACCTTTGGCGTCTTTATCAGGGATGAATGTGATTGCGCATCGTGCTAAGTTTGAATTCATATTCAACGGGACCGCCGATTGAGTCACGAGCAAGTTCGTAACCTTTTTTATCTTCTATATCAGTGAACATATTCACCTACTAGGGAGGACACAAGTATTGTGGCCCCCGGAGTTAAAAAATGAGATAGTCTATCTTTAACTCAAATTAATAATAATAATATAATATCTATTGACATACATATACATGTAATATACAGTAAGTGTGAACAAATATATCAATAAATATAGTATACCCACAAAAGGCATAGCCTTGTTCGTGGGTTATGCAACTACCTATAATTACTAATGTCTACATGATCTAACTAAATAGTAAATAATATTTTATGATAAATAAATTTACATAGTACATGCATAATATTCTCATACTCATACATAAATATAATTTGATATATAACATTTTATATACCTTCTTAATAAGTCTTATAAGGTTCTGACTTCAAATGTAATTCACTCAGTCTTTATAATTACGTTATGAATATCTCTTCGTGGTGCTTGCGATATCCACAAATCAAGATGCTTTTTGAAAAGAGTCAATGGTTTCAATGATTTTATATTTTCGGGTAACTTGTTATACATTTTTTGACAAAGGTAACTATGATTTTTTTGACCAATGTTTTTGGTATCTTAAGTTTGACTCCACTTTGTCTTGTATTATATGTGTGAGAAATAAAATCTTGATAAATTTTGTGTTTATGCTGAAGTATCGCAATGGCTCTAAAGAAAAGCTGTCGTACGTCTAATAGCTGAGCATCATAATAGAGTGCATCAGATGCGTATAATTTTGGCTTACCTAACATAACCTTGATTAGCCATTTTTGAGTAACATCAATAAATCTCAGGTAATTATCTCAAATACCTCCCCATGCCATTATCCCGTAAGTTAGGTGGGACTGATCTTTTTAATTCTAAGCTACTGCTTCAGGTAACTTCAAAAGTCGTCCAAGTTTTATAAATAAGTTATATAAATAATTACAGAACTGTTGCGCAGGTCAGGTAACAGCACCCTGGTAGCCTACTTCTAGATTTCACCATGCATCTCTCAACTAACAATTCTCATTTTTTTTTAAGTTGTAAGAACATTTATATTTCTTTCACAGCACTATTTGCTGCAAGAACGTTTTAAAAAAGTTCTCATAATAGTTATACAGGCAAAATGAGCACAACTTATAGAGCAGTTGAATCATTTAAAATGTTCTATAAGATGTTCTTCTGTTAATCAACAGTTGTATAAACGTTCTTGCAGCTGCTAAAGAATCCTTACGTCACTACTACGTGACAGCTCCTTATGACCTGTACACTGTACAGTGCTTGTGTAAATGTTTTGAGTACATCAATAGTGTGAAAGCAAAACCTCTTCTTTACAACATCTATACGATTGTTGTGTTGCATGAATCAACTGTAATGAAGTTAAATGGTTCTCTAAATACTGCATAAATGAAGTAGAAATACTTTGTACAGTCAAATTATTCTAGCCTCTTAGGGCATGTCAATCTTATGAATCCGTCTTGTTTGTGGATATATTGCATATTAATAATCTTGAATAGTATCCTTAACAAATCCGATAGCTTCCATCCAGATGGCTGGATTTCGTTACGCACGAAATTTTACTGCGCATTTTGCATAAAATAATGACGAATTTTTCACGCGCAGGGTATTTGATGGGGATTTCAACACTGCTCTATATTGCATTTTAATTTTGAACTAAAAAGCTTGTTGTTACTATCAGCATAGCTCGAATTCGTGTATGTCTATGTCGACAAAACATCCATGTGAATAACATCTCATATTAACGAGTCAAAACTAACTTATACTCTTGGGAAGCTTGCTTCCGAGACAACTGCTTTTGCCGGCTATTATCGTGCTTTTCGAAGTTTTAATGATATAATCTAATACGAGAATGACTGTCTAGTTATAAAGTGCATAAAAGTCGGAATAACTTCGCTCAAATTGACAAACTTCCGCTCTTCTTTAATAGCTATTCTAATCACCTGCCTTGACTCATATAATACTGGCTGCTAGATGTCTTTTATCAGATTTCTCTCATCTCAGACCGTATACTAGGATACCTTCAGCTCACGGTACAGAGAGATTATTTGGGCGAATTAACATTTCCTGGTAATGCTTATTTTTCTAGTGACCACGACTAATGAGTATGGTTGTTTCTCATGGGTTTCATTAACCAAAAAAGCATTTTGCGGAGCTGTTGAATTATGCTTAAATTCAACATATTTTAATTTCAATGACGAATGTTACAAATCTTTGGTATAGCAATGATGTCGCCCATATCTGCTACCACAGCAAACTTAGTTATGGAAAATTTGGAACAAACTGTTATACACTCACTGATCGAAAAACCTATCTTCTACAAGACATATGTAGATGACTGTATTTCATGTATACCAGAAAATAGTATAGAACTTATTTTAAACAAATTTAATAGTTACAATTTACAATAGAAAACGATAAGAATAAATCTATTAATTTTCTTGACATATCTATTTTCTATAAAAATTCAGGAGACATTAGTACAAGTTGGTATACAAAAGAAGTATGGCCTGGAAGATATCTGAATTATAACTCGTTTGTTCCAAATAAATATAAAAAAAGTGTGGTAACAGGACTTATTGATAGAGCCATTCATTTTACTGACCCTAATAATCGCCATAATAGTATAAAGTAAAAAAGGCACTGATTAATAACAGCTATCCATCAATTTTTTTTAATCCAATAATAGAATAGAAATAGAATCGATACTTTGTACAATAATAATCGTCAAAATAGCCAATCAGATAAAGAAGAAATTAAATATATTAGCTTGCCATATAATCCAACAATAAATAAACAAATACAAAATTGTCTTAAACCATACAAAATCAAAATAGCTGACATACCTTCAAACTCAACATACAGATACTTTAATAATTTCAAACCAAAAACAGAAACACATAATATAACAAATACCGTTTATCAAATTGACTGCACACACTGGGACGGAGTATCTATTGGGCAAATAAGGCAATATTTGAAAAACAGGATATATAATCATAAGTACGATACGTTGAATGGCAAGGAGTCTACGGCTCTAGCAAAACATAGCTTAGATACAGGACAGAAATTTAATTTCGACAATCCAAAAATATTAACTCGTGAATGTGACCAACGCAAAAGAAATATAAAGGAAATAATTCATATTAAGAATCACCCAAATTCAGTAAATTTCAGGACAGATATTAATCAATTAGACGATATGTATAATAATTTAATAAAGTAGGGTTTTTGCATCTTGGAATAAACTAACAAACCATATTTATGTATACATAGATAGATACCAAAGCTTTCACCCTTACTGTTCGATAAATCTTTTCCCACCACTTCAAGAACATCTGTGTATTTTACAATATCCTAAAAACGCTCTCAACCCGTAGAGGCTATTTCACAAACAAAACAATTTTACAGAAATGTAACCGACATCTGAAATTAACGTAAGTAGGTCTGTTAGTATTATTTTCCTTGTCTCAGTAAATTTAATTCTTTTATATTCATTTTCAATAAACGAAAATAAAATCACTTAGTTTATGTTTAAAAGTTTTATGTATACATTTATAGTTAGTTATATTTCTACTTTACACATACAATTTATAATTATTTTATTTAATTGTTTTTTTGTAATTTTTTGTATTTCGTCCTTATTTTTATTATATACGGGTCATTGCATATTTATTTATAGACACCTGAAGATGGTTTATATTAAGATAAACCGAATCGTAGCGAAGAAAAGTTATAGTTTCGATCGTTGACCGAAAGCAATGAAAAACAACCATTTCCTCGTAAACATAGAATAATATATTTTCCACAGAGTTTATTAATGTACATCGTACAATCTTGGAACATGAATTTCTATTCAATTTGCACAGGTTAACAAAGTTCCTATCAAGGATGGACGAACACTAACTGAACCAGCTACGCCCAAAGCTAGCCAAAACTAAAATATGCCTGTCCCCTCTTGCTAATAGGCAAACGAACAGGGAACTGTAAAGTAGAATAAAGAATTCGACCAGGCTACAGCACTACCCAAACCCACTTTATCTAGGTGTTACCTTAGATCGAACTTTGTCCAATAAAAAATACCTAGACAAAACTAGAAACGGTGTTATTTGTAAGCTGATCAACGCCCAATGGGAAACCCACCCTGACGTATTGCGGACATCTCTTGCCATATTTTGCTCAAGCCGAATGCGCATGCGTTGTATAGTTCAGATTGACACATGCTAACTAACTGGACCGCACCCCAAATGACCCCTGTAGGATACTCACAGGCTGTCTAAAACGAACCAATCTGAACCTACACATGTTAGCAGGAATAGCCCCCCTTCCCACAAATCAGGCGAGAAGAGGAAAGAATTATCGGTAAATGTGTGGGCAGGAATAATAATAATAATCTCACACAATCGCTACAAGAAAAGATAAACACCTGGTCGCAGAAACCACTCCATGGCAAACATAGATACCGTATTACGCAAGACCACATAAACGAAAAACAGTCATACACCTGGCTGCAGGATGGCCAGCTCTTTCCAGAAACTGAGAGATTTATGCTTGCTATCCAGGACCAAGTTATTGCGACGAGAAACTACAAGAAATACGTAATTAAAGATCCATCCATAACCAACGATAATTGCAGAAAGTGTCACCAACAGAAGGAAACAATAGACCACATAACAAGCGCATGCAAAACTCTCGCTGGAACTGAGTACACGGCTAGACATAACTCAGCAGCCAAAATCATACATCAAGCATTAGCCACAAAAAACAAACTAATCGAAAACTCCGATCCATATAACAAGTATACACCAACATCAGTACTCGATAACGATCACTAACAACTATACTGGGACGTTTAAATTACACACAGACCAAACCATCAATGCAAACAGACCAGATATAGTATTTCAGACAAAGGCAGACAAAGTTACCTACTTAATAGATATTGCTATTCCCAATGATGTGAATGTTCAAAACACCTACGCTGGGAAAATATCTAAATACAGTGACCTTGCCATAGAAGTGAAGCGACTCTGGAAACAAGATAAAGTTATTATTGTCCCCCTCATTATGTCGGTCTCAGGCCTCACACCGAACACATTTACACAACACATACAACAGTTAGGCCTGGACGAAAGGTTACACAAAATATTCCAAAAGTCTGTAATTCTTAAGACCTGTAATATAGTATGATCTTCCTAAATTCCGATCAGTAATAGTTCAGGTGTTGACTTGGTCTAGCCCGTCAACATTTGTCGTCACCGCAGTCATGCGAGAGAAGCTTAAAAAAACATGATGATAATAATAATAATGTCTATTGCTTTCCAGTACAAAAGAATAAGGTATATAGTAAACATTAACAATAAAAAACAATAAACAGGGAGAATGCCGAAAAAAGTGAAATACTTGTGCTTGGGCTTATACTAATTAGAATAACAGACAAATAAATATCATACTTAATAAAAAAATGGCAGTGCATCATCCGCCTCTATATAATTATGTATATCCATCTATTAAAGGTTACATACTCGCACATAAATACAACTATACATACAGACATCTTACACAAATTTATCTGACAAGTCTTAGTAGGTGAATAGACAATAATAGGTAAGATATTGTATGAATGATTGATGATATTTTGATTGGCCCACTTATATTGCCAGCCACGTAGAATGGCCCTAGATTTCGCGTTATTATGGAAATACCACAGGCCTATGGGTCAAGGATGATTCTCTAATTGGACGGAGCTCCGAGACACTACGCTTAAAAAAAATATACGAAGCCATATAAATGAACGATATTCGCCGAGGATTGGACGCGGTGGAACAATCGCTTGGCCACCGCGTTCACCGGACTTGACCTCACCCAATTTTTTGTGGAGTGTTTTTCAATAAAACAGAAAGCTTACGTTAACGTACCACATATACGCGAGGAGCTTATTAGCAAGACTATTCAAGTCGGAAATGTATTACGGAATGACAGAGCGGTGATCAGTCGCTCTACGCAACATGTGTAAGAGCAACAGCATGTCTGCAATAACAAGTAGGATATTTCGAACACTGGTTGTAACATCTGTTTCTTTTTTAAGTGTCGTGATCATTAAGAACTTTATTTTATTGCCTCCTCAACTGCCGGATTAGATAATAATGGGTCATATTCAAACCACCATACTTTCTAAACTACTTTATCTATGGCTGAGATGTATGGCCATGTTTTTGGGGAGGATCATGTGCTAGCGCTTAGAATTAAAAAAAGTGTAGGTTACCAGCGTAGATTTTTTGAAAAAACTAAAATTCTAAAACGCAAAAAATTATATAATTGTTTCCTTTTCAACATTTTTTTTGTCCTCATATGGAATGAAATTTGAAAAATGTTTACTTCATGACCCACATATTTCGCTATCGCTATTGCTTGTAGAGCCTCTACATAGGTAAGTATGGTTAGATTAGTACAACATTCGTGCATCAACTAAACAAATAACCAAATGACCGCCATTTTATTAAGATGGGAGGAAAACTACTTTTGAGGGGTAATTTGTCGATAAAAATTAACATATTTTATCACTCTAAAGGCTCTGACACCAATGACCGGACACGTTATATAGGGTGGTCCAATAGCGGCTACACCGTTGAAATTAGACGAAAATGTTTCAAATGAAAAACGTTTCTTTTCAAATGCTCTATACTTAGAAAATAATTCCAAAGATAGCGGACTTCCGGATATACCGGAAGTGAGTATCAACTTCCTTATTTTAAATAGAATACCCTGTATATTATTACGTTTTTCAATCCAGCATCGATTTTTAGATCCACTTTGTTAACCATTGTTTATGTCTGCGGAGCCTATTTTCGGAGTTATTCAGCAATTTTTACAAAATCTGACGTTTGTAGTACTTTGCAAGAAACGTTAATATCTCGGAAACTAAACGTGATAGAAAGATACGGTTTTCGGTTTTGAAAAGAGCAATGAATGTTTTTGTGTTTCAGTAGCATCTTTGTTTCAAAAGAACATTAAATCAATAGACTAGCAATTATCAAATTTGAAAAGTTAAAAACGTTAAAAACTTTTTTCTTTCAAATGGGATTGTATCATAAGTTTCACATCGATGGATGCAAAATTAAATTCTCTTTCACTTTTATCTAGACACATGTGGTTCTATTTTTGATGGTTTTCAGGATATTTACGGTTTTGTAATTATTGCTTAAGAATTGGAAAAATCGCAGGTGGCGTGGCTCGCAGACGAAACAATTGGCAGGAAATCTTTCATCCAAAGTATTTCGGTCTCTAATACTGAAATATGCTTTCACTTCATCTACCTGTAACCACATTATTCTTAAAAACTCCGGTGGTAAATTTTCCAACAGGTGTTCCAAATGTTCATTTAGAAAATTTTAGAAAACATTAGTTTAATACGCGGTTTCCAATAATACCACCCCAAATACTTAGGCTTCATGCTAATTGTCAACAAACCTCTCAAAAGTGGAATTTCACCGATGTGAAACTTATGATACCATCCCATTTGAAAAAAAAGGTTTTTAAGATCTTTAACTTTTCAAATTTGAAAATTGCTAGTCTATTGATTTAATGTTCTTTTGAAACAACAATCTTACTGAAACACAAATACGTTCCTTGCTTGTTTCAAAACCGAAAACCGCGCCTTTCTATCGCTTTTTGTTTCCGATATATTAGCGTTTCTTGTGAAGTACTACAAACGTCAAATTTTGTAAAAATTACTGAATAACTCCGAAAATTGGCTTCGTAGACATAAAATAATGGTTAACAAACTGGACCTAAAAATCGATGCTGAATTCAAAAACGTAATAATATACAGGGTGTTCTATTTAAAATAAGGAAGTTGATGCCTACTTCCGGTATAACCGGAAGTACGCCATCTTTGAAATTATTTTCTTAATGTAGAACATTTGAAAGGAAACGTTTTTTATCCCAAACACTTTCGTCTAATTTAAACGGTATCGCCGCTAGGGAGCACCGCGCGCTTATTGGACCACACCCTGTATATAAAAAAATTAAGGAAAACTATATAAAACTTGTCAATTAATTCGCGTTTTGAATATGTTTAGCTCAAACAATCGTGAAGTACTTTCTAATAATATAATTTATTATCTTCGCCACTTACGTAGCCTAAATACTAACTCGCAGTCGACGACTGAGGGTTATTATGTTGTGTATTTTCATTTATAATAATGACTGACCTTTTTTTGTCGCAGCTTTATAGCCAACTTCAGTCTGTTAAGGTGCATGCGATCTCCGTGCTCGAAGGCCGGCCCTGTAGGGTCATGGTTGAGTAGCACTTCAAGTTCGTAGGAGCTACGCGTATGATCCAGCAGGGCCGTGGCGAAGTCCTGGCACTGTTTCCGCAGCTCCTGGTATTCGCTTTTGAACTCGTGCTCCATGAAACTCAGTCTGGAACAAAAACATTAGATACTTATATCAGCATTACAGTATTACCCAGGATTATATCGGGTGATTTTTTTAGTACTTAGTTTTTGAGGTTACGATTATTGATAGTTGACGTACGGTTGGTGGCGTCTGTCAAAGTCAGAAATACTCAGTATGTTTTGTCATTTCAACATGAACAAACTGACACCCGAACAATGCTTGCAAAACATTGAATTTTATTATCAAAATTCGTGCTCAGTGAAAAATGTGTTTCGCAAATTGCGTCCAATTTATGGTTGTCATAATCGGCCCACGGAACAGGCAATTCAAGAGAAAATGTCAAACCAATTTCACTCTATTGGACATCAATCCACCAACCCGTGTCCGCAGAGTGCGCACCCGAAGCGAATATTGCTGCTGTATCTGCCAGTGTTGACGAGAATCGTGAAATGTCCATCCGTCACCGATCGCAGGTATTGGGTTTGTGTTATTCGACCACCTGGAAAATTTTGCGCAAGGATCATGGCCTAAAACCGTAAAAAATACAGCTGGTGCAGGAACTGAAGCCAGGCGATCTATCGTCGCGTCGTGTTTTCGGTGAATGTGCCTTAAAAGAGCTCGAAGAATATCCGCTTCTCTATCGAAAAATTATCTTCAGCGATGAAGCCCATTTTCGGCTGAGTGACTACGTAAACAAGCAAAATTGCCGAATTTGATCCGACGAGCAGCCAGAGGCAATTCAGAAGTTGCCACTGCATCCCGAATAAGTCACTGTTTGGTGTGGTTTATAGGCCGGCGGTATCATTGGACCGTATCTTTCAAAAACGGCAAAGGCTGTAACATTACCGTCAATGGAGAAAGATACCGTTCAATGTCGGAGCATTTTTTTCTGCCCAAATTGAAAGAATTGGGCTTGGAAGATATGTGGTTCCAACAGGACGGTGCCACAAGCCACACCGCACGCGAAACCATGGACTCGAGTTCGGTGAACAATTAATCTCACGTTTTGGCCCCGTCAATTGGCCGCCAAGATCGCGCGATTTAACACCACTAGATTTTTTTGTGGGGTTACTTTAAATCCCTCGTCTATAGAGGCAAGCCAGACACGATAGCTGCCTTGAAGGAAACATTGAACGCGTTATTGGCCAAATACCGGCCGAAATGTTGGAAAAAGTGTGCCAAAATTGGACTTCGATGACGGACCATTTAAAGCGCAGCCACGGTCAACATTTGCACGAAATAACCTTTAAAAAATAAATGGCAGGTCTTGATTCATCGATCCGAATAAAGACTTTATTCACTTTTGCAAAATGTATGTATTTTTTCAATTTTCAATATCCCAGCTCTTCATTAAATGTCAAGACCTTGGATGTCAAGCCTCTGGAAACGAGTCGTAAACATAGAGAAGAAATCTTTTGCACTCAAACTGCACTTGCCCAGATTTACTGGGTAGAACTAAACACAAGGCAAGTGAGAGAAGGCGGCAGAATAGATCTGCCTGTGCGCCATCTGGTACCCGGAGGTAACGGCTAACCAAAGGCAGTCACTGCTAAAAAGCAGCAAACTTCTTGGCGGAACGCAAAGGCGCATTCGCTTCACCTAACCAGAAGAGCGCGCCTCTATGCCAACTGCATATGAGAGTCAGACCCATCTTTTATCTGTCTCAATCCGCAGAATATTAAGATGACAATACCCTTCTACTGAGATCAGCCAGGCAAGTGACCCAATACTGTCATAACCTAGATTGCTTTGTCCAAAGAATAATATTCCTGAATTAAGTTCGAACTTTACTCCAGCTGATTATTTTAATTTTCTTTTCAAACTTCAAATCTGTGCTTGTGTCTTTGACAATGTTGTATTTAGTTTAATGTGACACTTTTGTGCAGTTAACAGAGGTTAGTTCAGTGTTTTCATTTTTGTAATTTATATGCTTAAAATTAAGAAAATTATTGCAAAACATTTCTCGTTAGAATACGTTGCACAGTCGAAATGTGACAATCCCTTAAAGCGTTTATAAAAAAACGTAACCTTCAGAGCTTGACGTCAGCCATCTTAAAAGGATCTGGTGGAATTTGAAAGTTTCACTCTGTAAAATTATTCAAAAGCTGGGTCATGTTCCTTGTCGCAATGCCCCCCATTCCTTTAGGTTTCAAAGGCCTATGAGGCCTTGAAAATGTCTGAAATCTCGCTAAAAGATTGTTCTGCTATGATTTAAAAGTACCGACCAAAGCCTGTACACCCATAAAATGAACAGCATCATATACAATTTATACAATATTTTATAATAAGGGCTCTACAGCACACAGGTCCTAAGATTAATATTCAGTTTCATATAAAAGCTAGAGCTTAGTTAACTCATCAACATATAATATGTTGGTATCTCAGACTATAGCCTCATGCTACGGAAGAATAACAAACTGATATCACCATAATGAGTGGGAACTACTGAGTCAATCAGCTTGACTTCATTTTTCTAATTTTACTACTCAACATTTTTTCAAATACCTACCATTTAAGCACACTTCTTTTATTGAGTCATAGTTACTGAGTTATTTTTGGCCTTGCATAAAAAACATACTTCAAAATAGTTGCGTGCTCATCGGAAAAAAACAGAAGGATGTTCTGAGTCAATCTGCTTAACGCCAGCGCTGTGCGTCATACCCCATAGTATAAGAAATTGTGAAAAATTGGTGAATGCTCTACTAACAATACATTGGACACTTCCGCCATTATTTAAAATTTACAGGAAATTTAATATTAATACGGTATTTTCATCGAACCTCACTCAGCTAAGTTAGAACATCAAATCGATTACAAAATTAGTACTGAACATGATATGGCAACACTGTATGGGCCATCGGTGTAGTGTGGTGATATCGCCGCGAGTGAATTTAGGCAATTTAGGGACGACTGGAAGCGAGGGGGTGCGAGAAGAAAGGAGGCGGAACGCAGGTAGCCGGCAGTCGGAGGCTGACCAGCTGACTGATCGGGTGTCGGTCCTGTCGTCCTGCCGGGCTATTGAACTATATTTGCGTATGTAAATTTTTATGTACTCGTTGGGATTCTAGCGACGGACCCACGAAGCTACACCGTGTTGTTTATGTCGATAAATAATAAGCATTTAACACGAACTGTAGTGTTTTTACCCTGAGTTCACATCAAACAAGAAAGGGAAGACATGTACTAAAGAAGAAATGTTCAAGCTTTCACGCCCTGTTAAAATAAAAATTATCCACGCCCCCAATGTCATAGGTTATAACCTAGTTCAAGCATTTTTTACTTTTGCAAATACTTTAACATCATCTTATATTTTCCAGCTTTCGCCTTAGAATAAAGTTACAGGTGGTAACTTTGAAGACACAGAAGAGCAAGAAAGAGGCACTCGCTGATTATTAATATTATAGGCCTTAAACTCATCAGGCAGTAGATTGTGTAAGCGTATGGCATTGGGTACTAAAGATCTTTGAAAAATGCCTTATGTAATGTTATATGCTTAGAGTGGCCTTTATGACGTGATTTTTGACCATGGGGTATGATCGGTGGTTTAGCAGTGCTATACATTTTATGGATAAAGTTAGAAAGATCAAGCTTCGTTCCATTATTCATATTGAGCCAGTAACACTCCTCAATTTTTTTGAGAAATGTGCTCATACTTTCGCAACTGTAACTTACCTTTTATGTACTCGTTCTCTCAGCTTTTGTTAAGCTAGGACCTTAGATGTTTCTATGAAGGTGATACTTCGTATTTTGGATAATCTAATAGTGCTGACTACAAATCCGGTCACGGTTTTGACTTTCAGTCTCATTTGGCGGAGATAATAATTTTCAGATCTTCAGGTACACATAAAAAATCGAAAATCGTTATTTAGCGTTCTATGAAAATAAAACCTCGAGTTATGGATAATTTGAGGGTGCTGATTACAAATTCGGTCGCAGTTTCAAGTTTCAGTCTCGTTTGACAAAAACTTATAATTTCAGATCTTCAAGTCTATCTGAAAAATCGAAAATCTTAATTTAGATTTCTGCTAAGATGAAACGTCGTGTTTTGGATAACTTGGGGGTGCTGATTAGGAATCTGGTCGCAGTTTTGAGTTTGAAGACTGAAACAAGGCTGTTTGACGAAGATCAAAAATTTCAGATTTTTCGGACTTTCAGGTTTGGCCAAATAACCTAAAATCTTTATTTGGCTTTCTTCTAAGACGAAACCTCTTATTTTTGGATCATTTGAGGGTATTAATTACAAATTCAGTAGCTGTTTGGAGTTTCAGTTTCGCTTGACGAAAATCGACATTTTCAGATCTTTGAAATTTTCAGGTTTGCATAAAAACGAAAACCTTTATTTGGATTTCTCTTATGATGGAACCCCGAGTTTTGGATAATCTGAGAGGGCTGATAACAAATCAGGTCACAGTTTTGAGTTTCGGAATTATTTGTCGAATATCAGCTTGAACAAAAGCTTTACTCGCGAGATTTTTGACATGGTGGGAGAAACGTATTTCGGAAGAAACTAGGCCAAAGTTTTCGGCAAGGCTACCTAACTTTTGAAACAAAAGTGGCTATTTTAACACACAGATCGGTTTTTAAGAGTACTTGGTTACTCTCACTACTAAAATACATCACTTTTGACTTATCCTCATTCTCCTAAGTTTGAGACTAGATGCTGCTACATTATTGTGACATTTATTGTTTAGTTCTTAGTACTATTATTAAAATAATTACTTATTATATCATATCAAAACATTCGAAGCAACGTTTAATGCACTTTGAGTGCGAGTGACCAGAGAGATACCTGGTCGAAAGATACTATGTATCTGTGACTATTGGACATATATGTTGTAAGGAATTTTCATAATCTTGCCTCGTTACTCTAGTTAGTCTGCATCTTTCTACTAAGTTAGTTGGTTTCTTCCATATTAACAGGCTTTCGTTTATTTTTCGTGGCCTGCTAGGTTGCAATATTGCTAATAGATATTGAAAAATAGAGGAGCTCCAGTCAGAGATATCGAGATCGACGCAAATTAGTACTTTTTTACACCATTACATATGATTGATAGTTGCATGCTGGAGAAACAGTCGCTGGTTGTATTTGTTTCATATCAGGGTTTTTAATTGTCTTCGAAATGTGTAACCCCTAGTAAATGGCAGTAGCCAGTAGACTGTAAAAAAATATCTATTACTGCCATACTTCAGCTTCTCTTTGACCTTAGAGATGTTATCGCAGTTGGTTCTGGGAGAGTTGATTTGTTGTAAGGAATTTTTATAATCTTGTCCCTTTAGTCTAGTTAGTGGTGATTTATATGGAGAATGCTACATCGATAGAAAGGTAATCAAATTTTACATTTGATTCTCTAAACCAAAATAGGCATTCCTGTTTGAAAAAATCAAGTTATCTGTGATTGAAGCTTCCTTAAATGATCTACTGACTTCTCCAAGTACAAAAGAATTCAAATTTAGCCGTCTGACGTTTCATGCTTAGTCGTGCAGCAAAGTCGCGGCCTTCTAAGTTTTATAATCGCTGCGATATTCAATCATTTCTGACCTTACTAATATCAAAAATGGTGATTTGCACCTAAACGGTTCATTCAAAGTTTCATGTATGATACATGAAGACACTAGAATTGACCAAGGAATCCAAATATGTGATAATATATAGGAGATTCCGTTATAAAAAATGTAAGTTTGATATGAGTCACCCTGTATAAACGTCAAAATTTAAGTGAAATTATTTTTAGGTTATAGCCCTCAAAGTTCCCTACCATGATCCAGTAACAGGTTTCTAAAATATATTTTAGTAAGCCCACAATCTTCCGTCCACGCACTATTGGCCCTTGGCCCACCGTGTATAGGTAATTCCTACTATCAAAATACATAAATTTTGAGTTATCCTCACGCCCTTAGTTTGAGAACTGATGCTGTACATCGTATATTTCAAACAAAACAACTAGACAAACAAAAATCTTGCGGCCAATAATATCGATCGTTGATATCGATAGTGTCGCCCATTCTCAGCTACCGAATAAATCTCCTGTCATCATAAATAATACAATTCATTTCCGCCTGTTTAATCAAATGAATTACGAGATCATCGATCTCCGTCTCTGCTAAGAGCCCGCTGTCAAAAGCAAAGCGCGTTTGGAACTTCTCCAGTATGCTAATTTTATGGTTGCAAAAGTTAGTCCGTGGGTTTTTTTAATCTTTAATATACGATAGCCTGAAAGCACTTTAGAACGGATGCGGAAAGCTTTCTGAAAGTGTTCGCCTTACTGAAGTTATATTTGTAGTTACTTCGCTTTACAAGTTACTCTGTCGTACTCTAGTGTTGATAGAAAATGTTGGGAATACCGTATTATTGGGTTTGATCTGGGATCGGAGGTATGACAACATCAGACACAGATTCTTAAAAGCGTCAGACAAGTATACATACAGGGTGGTCCAATAAGCGCGCGGTGCTATCTAGCGGCCATACCGTTTAAATTAGATGAAAATGTTTTAAATAAAAAACGATTCTTTTCAAATGCTCTACATTTAGAAAATAATTTCAAAGATGGTGGTCTTCCTGATATACCGGAAGTAGGCATCAACTTGCTTATTTTAAATAGAACACCCTGTATATTATTACGTTTTTGAATTCAGCATCGATTTTTACGTTCAGTTTGTTAACCATAGTTTATGTCTACAAAGCCTATTTTCGGAGTTATCCAGCAATTTTTACAGAATTTGATGTTTCTAGTACTTTTCAAAAAAGTTAGCATCTCGGAAACTAAATGCGGTAGAAAGATGCGGTCTTCGGTTTTGAAACAAACAAGAAACGTTCTTGTATTCCACTGGGATCATTGTTTCAAAAAGACATTCAATCAATAGACTAGCAATAAATTTGAAAGGTTAAAAACGTTGAAACCTTTTTTTTCAAATGGGATTGTATGGTGAGTTTCACATCAGTTGATGCGAAATTAAATTCTATTTCACTTTTATTTGAGCACATATGGTTCTGTCTTTGATGGTTTTCAAGATATTTACGGTTTTGTAATCATGGCGTAGGAATTGGAAAAATCGTAGGTGGAGTGGCTCGCAGACGAAACAATTGGCGGAGAACCTTTCATCCAAAGTGTTTCGGCCTCTAATACCAGAACATGCTTTCGCGCTATCTAACTGTAACCACATTATTCTTAAGACCTCCAGTGTTAAATTTTGCAACAGGTTTTTCATTTAGAAAATTTTGGAGTACCTTAGCTTATTAAGCGGTTTCCAGTAATACCACCCCAAATGCTTAGACTTCATACTGGTTGTCAACAAACCTCTCAAAATTTGGATTTACGTCGGCGTAATATATGAGAGAAGGTAACATGTAGTTAATAAAGAAGATAGTGAGTTTGACGTTCTCGCAATTATTGTAGTTGAAGATCCGCATAGCAGTACTACAACAGAAATTAGTCACTATTTTCGCATTGGCCAAACATCTGTGAATATGATATTAACGGAGTAACTACATATAGCATCCTTATCACGTGCAGCTAAGTCAAGCAGTTGACAGACAAGGCTTTGAAAACTGAATGAATTTCTGTATCTGGGGTCGTGCTCGAGTCCAAGAAGATGCACTCCTTTTTAAGTGTTGTATACGAATGAAACTACATTGCTTATAAAATTCTTTCATTTTCTTTCTTACGAAATGTAGCTTCAGCGTTATCATTAACGGTCATGTAAACTGGCATAATTTACATTTTCATACCGACGTAAATCCAAATTTTGAGAGGTTTGCTGACAACCAGCATGAAGTCTAAGCTTCTGGGGTGGTATTATTGGAAACCGCATAATGAGCTAATGTTTTCCAAAATTTTCTAAATGAAACTTTGGAAAACCTGTTGGAAAATTTACCACTGGAGTTTTTAAGAATAATGTGGTTACAGTTAGATGGAGCGAAAGCACATATTAGTATTAGAGGCCGAAACACTTTGGATGAAAGATTTCCTGAATTCCTGCCGATTGTTTCGTCTGTAAGCCACGCCACCTAAGATTTTTCCAATTCCGACACCATAATTACAAAATCGTAAATATCTTGAAAACCATCAAAGATAGAACCACATGTGTCTGGATAAAAGTGAAAGAGAATTTAATTTCGCATCCACTGATGGGAAACTTATCATACCATCCCATTTAGAAAAAGAAGTTTTTAACGTTTTTAACTTTTCAAACTTGAAAATTGCTAGTCTATTGATTTAATATTCTTCTGAAACAACGATCTTACTGAAAGGCAAGCACGTTTCTTGCTTGTTTCAAAACCGAAGACTGTATGTTTCTATCGCGATTAGTTTCCTAGATATTAACTTTTCAGTAAAGTACTACAAACGTCAAATTTTGCAAAAATTGCTGAATAACTCCGGAAATAGGGTTCATAGATATAAACTATGGTTAACAAACTGGACCTAAAAATCGATGCTGAATTCAAAAAGGTAATAGTATACAGGGTGTTTCATTTAAAATAAGGAAGTTGATACCTACTTCCGGTATATCCGGAAGTCCGCCATCTTTGAAATTATTTTCTGGATGTAGAGCATTTGAAAAGAAACATTTTCTATTTAAAACATTTTCGTCTAACTTAACGGTATGGCCGCTAGAGAGCACCGCGCGCTTATTGGACCACCCTGTATAGTGTCACCAGTATTTCAGGAGGCTTTTGAACATGTGGAGGCGGGATTAAAGGTGAATTAGGCATTTACAATGTTGTCATATCTACCCTATTTCCGGAAATATAATAAACTTAGTTATTTCAATTGGATCACACTGTATACACGGTGTCCCACATAAGAGTGCGCACTACACCAGAAGATTTACAAAGATGATTAGAGAAAAGTTGCACCTTGCTGAACTCTGCAAGATGGCGTTTTAAAAATTTTAAAATTCCGAGTACTTCAGAAGATGTTTGGGAAAAATGTTGCTCAAGTTACTGTAGAGAATTTTGAGATTTCTCGTCAGTATCAGTACCTGTGGTAGTCGCCGTCTTTGCTAGTCTGTCCACTGTATCGTCTTGGCGTATACCTGCATGTCGTTTAATCCATATGATTTTTACATTTTTATCCAAATGGATGTGCCTGTTAATCAGTTCAATTATGTTAGAGGTGACATGGCTGAAGGTCGGTGATATTCTTAAATTCTCTAATCTCGTAGCAGCACTGTTGTTGTCGGTGAAGATTATAACATCTCTAAGGTCGGTATTACTGATAGAATATTCTAGGGATCTTTGAATGGCTGTCAACTCAGCAGTTTGCATTGGACAATAAGGAGGGAGTTTGTATGATTCTTGATCGTTTTTATTTTCGTGGTAGAAAGCGCAGCCCACACCATTTGTCGTCATTGAACCGTCTGTGTATATAGGGTCAATGATCCCATACTTTTTCTATCTGCCTTTTAAGCTTGTTGTATGTGGTTGGGTTATCCTGGTGAAAGTTCTTATATTCTACTTCTCGTTGTAAGTTGTAAGTCTTATATTTCGTAATAAATCAGGGGTGTAATACATTGGAATATATTTTGTCTCTGACTGGTATGATGATCCGGAACGCGCTCCTGGCTGCCATATGTTAGAACGCACCTTTAGCTGTCAGGTGGCCGAAGTTTGACATTGACGGCAGTGAAAGATGATAGAAAAGAAAAAGCGATCCAAATTTGTTAATTGTTATAATATAAGTGTATGAGTGTAGTCATTCGATTAAGTTCAGCTACGTATTGTATTTGATTATTACTACATCATATATTGTTCAGATATTTTGATATTTGTCAGATCGTGAGTGACTTTTCATAGAGCAAAAATTCCCTTCATTCTGTGAGTAAGCAAAAGATACTGTTCTGTGATGCCTATTATTTTTCTTTCTCACTCGGGAGTCCTTGGAGACTCGTTGCCATAGTTTTGTTTATGGATTACGACAGGAGATTGTTTGTGAAAGACGTAACAAGCTGGAGACCAAAATTTCAACAAAGGGTTTTTGAGTATTTTTCACGAATATCTGTAGGTATGTTGTCTTTTAGCTTTGTGTTATTGTCTAATGTGGTCTGGTTACAATATTTAATGTATTTTTCACAACGTATACTATAAATCCGGCTGTTATATGGCGTTTGGCCTCTGATTTCCATCTACTCTAGATATTAGGTCCTGGAGCTTGCACCTTGGTGGTGTTTAGGTGTATTTATTGCAATCCGTACTGATTTCTCTTTATATATGATATTGATTTACGGAAGGTCGATAACCTGGCAATAACCCAGGTTGGGCCTATTCCAATTACATACTTTATTTACTCCCTTATCTGTTGATTATATCTATTTATTTATATATACTGATATTTTACATGTTTCCACATTATATACATATTTCTCTCCCTGACGTTGAACAGAGACCTAGCTCACCATGTATTATTATCATTATTTATCATTTAGACTGTGCATGTGTATAATCATTACTTTATTATACAAATATCAATAATAAGAGCCAGTTTACCACTATTATTGAGACATTTCTTAATCGTATATTTCAACATATCAATATAAATATTTCACCAGTAAAATATTTGAAATACAAAGCACTCGTGATTGATAAATACAAGAATCAAGTAATAAAACCATGTCATAAACACTCAGCACTCATGATTAATAAATACAAAACAAATTTTAAGAAACAAATAATAAAAAAACAATATCATAACATTTCTGTGTTTAATTTCCTTCTCTCTGAGTTGGTACACATGCATGCTAAAAGAATCTGGAGATCACGGGCACACATACAACATTGAGTTCTAAATTCCACCACTAGACATATTGATCACTTTGGCTATTTCAAAATTTGGTATCGGTTTTGACACTGACATCTTGCTCACTACACTGGTAATAACTATATTCATAGTTTCTATAAGTAAAGGAGTTTTTAATGCTGCCAGTATTTCCTAGTGATATCCAAAATGAATAGTTTATGAAAAGCAAAAAAACGAATCCTCAATGCACTCCCTTCCCCCCACGGATATTGTCTCCCGTTCGGCAATCTGGATCTCCCCTAAAATCAAATCCTGAAAACGTACCTGTCCCCAATACAGATAAGACACCTTAATTCGACATTCCATGATGAATAGCAATATCTATCAATCTGGTAAAATATGATAATGGAATTCTTATCTCTTCCAGAACTTTCCTGTTGTACGTTATCCGCACCTTTCCCGGGTTTAACAAAAAACTTTATTCTGATCCCTGGGAGAATGTCCCTGTGAGAGACACACAGGTGTCGTTGAAATTTTCACTTCAACAGCTGCTCGCCGAGTTTCTCTGGAAAGGGTCTCCTGTAAGCCATACCCACTTCCTTTACTAAATAGTATATTATGAAATAAGCACCTAAAGAGTTTGAAAGTTTGCAGACATGAGGCGAAGGCGAGTGTTGCAATACAAACGAGTCTCTACGACAATAACAACAAATATACGAGGGTTGCTCTATATCTCAAATTTCAACATCGAGATGTAAAAAGCATCCTCCAAAAACTAAACTTCAAGAAAGCTACTGGTCCTGATCAAATTCCAGCTATTGTCATTAAACGATATGCCGCTGAGCTTCTACCTATTCTTCAAACTATCGTATCGGCGAGGCGTGTTTCCCGCTGCATGGAAGATTGGCTGCGTACCACCCATTCCTGAGAAAGCCAAAAAACAGATCCCATCAATTTATTATAGACGTATTGCTCTTCTCAGCATCATGTCTAAGGTTATGGAGACTGTCACTAACACACAGCTCTTTAGATACCTGGACAACAATAACATCATAAATCGTCGCCAGTATGGCCTCCGCAAGCAACGGCTACAGGTAGGTGACCTCCTGGTGGTGGTGGTCCTTGTGAAACAAAGCAATTGAAAATCATGGCGAATCCCATATTGTTTCACTTAACATATCGAAAGCCTTCGACAGATTGTGACATGAGGGGGACTTCTGGTCAACCTTGCTACTTATGGACTACCACCTAGCTTGAGACAATGGCTGAGTAGCTTTTTGAACGACCCATCTGTGTTTGTTGTAGTCGAACGCTGTTTATCAGACGTATTTTCAATAAAAGCTGGTGTTCCTCAGGGATCTGTCCTATCCGCAACATTGTTTCTGCTGTACATCAACGAGCGGCTGGAAATAATATTGAATCCAATCCATAGGTTTGCAAACGACAGTACATTAATGTCATGCATGGAGCCAGGCAAGCCGCTGTCATCCCAGGAGACGGTACGTTGGCGACAGCAACATACCTCACAGATCAACGTAGATATTAAAAGAATTGTCGAATGAGGATTAGTAAATGAAGTACAGGTTCGGTACAGTGAACTAAGGCAACAATACTGACAAAGAAAGCTGTGGAAATGGAGGGTCATCCAACAGTCGAGTTACCTTCTGCCAAGCCTTTGGGGATCAACATCAACAATAAAAAAATTCGGGCAACTCTACTCCCAAAAATCGTGTAATTACATGGTCGTGTGGATTTGGTCCCTATTACACGAATAGTGGGCACGTTCTCACAAGTTTTAGAGATTTACTTATAGCATTTTAGCCGAGTTTCTCTAGCAAAGGGTCTCATGCAAGCCATACCCACTTCCTTTACTAAATAATAATAACTAAATGTAATAAGCACTTAATGAGATTGAAAGTTTGCAGACATGAGGCGAAGGCGAGTGTTGCAATACAAGCGAGTCTCTGCGACAATAACAACAAATATACGAGGGTTGCTATATCTCCGTCAATCCACCAGTACGCAGACAGCTGTTTCACGCTTATTAGCGATCATCAGTGCGCCATAGGTCGATTGACGGAAATAGAGAGCATCAGAATTTTTATGTCTACCAGACATGTGAAGCATGTGAGAGCAGGCGACAGAAAAGATCTGCCGGTGCGCCATCTGGTACCCAAAGGTAATGGCAAACCAAAGAAAATTGCTGCTAAACAGCAGCCTCCTTTCCTGGTGGAACGCCACGACGCGTTTGCTTGGGCAACCAGAACAGCGCGGGTTCTATATGCTGCTCCATAGAGTTGATATACGAGGGTTGCTCTATGTCTTCGTCAATCCACCAGTACGCAGACAGCTGTTTCACGCTTATTAGCGATCATCAGTGCGCCATAGGTCGATTGACGGAGATAGAGAGCATCAGAATTTTCATGCCTCCCAGACATATGAAGCACGTGAGAGCAGGCGACAGAAAAGATCTGCCGGTGCGCCATCTGGTACCCGGAGGTAACGACAAACTGCGCACTGGCGCACTGATGATCGCTAATTAGCATGAAACAGCTGTCTGCGTACTGGTGGATTGACGGAGATATAGAGCAATCCTCGTGTGCAGCAGCATATAGAACCCGCGCTCTTCTGGTTGGCCAAGCGAACGCGCCGTGGCGTTCCACCAAGAAAAAAAGCTGCTGTTTAGCAGCGATTTTCTTTGGTTTGCCGTTACCTTGGGGTACCAGATGGCGCACCGGCAGATCTTTTCTGTTGCCTGCGAACAACAAACATAGTTTAAAAAAACTAAAAAACATGCTTTTGAAGAACATCGAACTAAAAAGGTGAACATAATTTTTTAAATAATCTTAAAACAATAGTGAACTTTTTAGTCCGGTTGTCTTTAAAAGCTTGTTTTTTGTTTTTTTAGACTATGTTTATTTTTCAGTCAACTTTATCATTAACACCCTATGTAACTAAGATGAACAATTGCTTTTGACCAATATTCAAGGTATAATCATTACCATTACCTATAACTATTTAATTAAGCTGAAATTTAAACATAATTAAGCTCAATTAAATAGGTACTAGCTTATTTACCCAAGCAAATCACGCGATAAGCTTTTATGATCATATAAATTGTGAATAATGAGGCTATAAGTTGATAGTTAAAATTCTAAAGGAAAATTTTATTTTCTTCTTCTTAGAGCTTAAATAAGAGCTTTTTTTAAGAGCTAAGTAACAGCTCATATACAACAGGGTTTGCCCGGGTGCCCTGAGGTCTTTTGTTCACGACATCATATTACACCCCGATGCCACTCAGTCCTCGACACAGCCAACTCGCCAAATCACACAAGTGAAAGTTAATCAACCGAAGCTACAAGCTCATAAAATTCTACCTCAAAAATAATCAAGGCCTCTACACCAAATTTCAGGTTGACTAGAGCAAAGGAGCTTATAATCACCATATTTCTTTCAACCTGCATCTGTATTCTCAGCAAACAATCCTTTCATTTAATATCCATACTACAGGAAAGCATAAAAAACTCCAAAAGTTCGCCATATTGGATTAAGAGAGATTTTAGAATATTTTTCTAATTATTCTCGGCAAGCCCTTTCATTTGGTACCATATTGCAGGAGTACATAAGAAATAACTATTCCGTCATCTTAAGTTGTCGGCCATATTTGATTTATAATAAAGTCATATTATTTTTTGAGTTACTCTCAACAATCTTTTTCATTTGATATCCATATTATAGAAATGCATTAAAAATAACTACTCCGTCATATAGAAAAAAGTATTTCCGATCAGCGATCACCACTTTTATTTAAAAAAACTTGCGACAATCGTTTCGGCACACAGTGTCTTTATCAACAATGTTTTTAAACTTAAAATACTACGCTATTTATACAAGATATACACATTAATGGGGTAACATTTATGGCTAATCGTTTGTTCTCCGAAAACCATCGGACAGATTTAGTAAGGGTGAATTATTTAAATCCGTTTGGTCATTAAGGAGGTTACCTGAGAATTTGAGCTTGTTGATTTCTAATGCTTCCAAAAAATTTAATTTGCGTCCTTTCTGTTCTATGTGTAATATTTTAAAATCTTCGTTGAAATGATGGTTTTCGGAGATCAAATAGTTGGCGCAATTAGAATTACAGAGTTCGTTTATAAATGACTTTTTATGTTCGTTAATGCGGTTTTTGAAAGCTTTTCCACTTTGTCCAATATAAACCTTAGGGCAATCCACACATTCTAATTTGCAGACACCAGACATTTCGTTTTTAGTTGATTTCATTTTATTGTTTTTAATTAAGTCTCCTAGTGTCTCTTTGTATATGAAGTATATATTGCGGTCTAATTTCTTGAGTTTAAGTGCAATGTTTTCTGATAAATGTATGTATATGTATGTAATTGAGTTATAGGGTGTAATTCAATCGATTGTCGGTAATCTGAGGGTATACTAAGTTCACTGCTTTTTTGTATTGCTTATTTTTTATTATAGAATCGATTAGAGTAGGGCTATAGCCATTGTTTGAGGCAATTTGTTGTATTATATTTAGTTCTTTATTATAATTTTCGTTATTACGCACGCTAATTAGTCTATTGACATAACTATGATATGCTGAACTGCTGTGTATTGTGGTATCTGTGTGTGAGGGTTTATGATAAATGTATGCTTGTTTTGTTGTAGTTTAATTGTTAAATCTAAAAAGTTCTATTTCTTTTGCTAGTGTAAATTTGATTGCAGGGTGTAATTTGTTAATTTCGTTTAGGAGATCATGTAGTTATCAGTTTCGGTAAAACAAATTATTATGTCGCCTACATAACGATACCAATATATCTCCGTCATCTTGGATGGTCCGCCATATAGGATTTAAAATGACGTCACGTAACTTATCGTGTATTGTCACAGTAACGTGTATACAAAATTTCAGCTCAATCGGCTGAAGATGCCTACTTCAGAATTGAGTAGCAAGATTCCACCCGAACAAACATACATTGCAAGTTAAATAAAAGCTTTTAGAAACATACATCATTTGTGCCATATCCTGTATTAACGCAAGAGTGTAACTGTATATGTCAGGTTATTCGACAGCATTAGCAGTTATGCTATTATTTGAAGAGTAGAACGTGGACATTTTATGCTTGCTATAAAACATATTATCATGGCAATAATGTTCTAACATAATAATCTTGGTGCTAGTAGGGAATACATAACTACTCCAGCAGCGTTGACCTATATCCTGATGAGAGCACGTTTAAAGCAATATATTGGGTGCCGGTTTTAGTTTAGCGCAAATTGGTTCTTTGATTCGTGCTCGTGAAAATAAACGAGCTAACAAGCTCTAAGCATGGACGTACCATACAGACTTATCTTAAAATATCCTGAGGCTATCATCTTGAGAGTTTGCTTTGCTGCATTTATAATGATTCAGTATGACGCCATACATCCGCACTTGCCAAGATTTTGACATTCATTTTGCTGCCATGAAAAATGTAATTCTATATGTCAAGCTACCATCAAAACTGAGATTATGCCTTATTTGGTGGCTTGGAGCAGATGGACAAAGAACCAACAAGGATCCCCAGCCGCCACGGAGATTTTGCTAGTCTGCTAGACCTATATCTCACAACTACTCTAACAATTTACACAGTGAAATTAACCGCACCACTAGGACCGTCTGACCATAACACCGTATCAAAGCTATGCAAGATGCATTCTCCAGGTCGCCACCATACAAAGCCTCGCCGGGTTTGGCATTATGGATCAGAAAAGTGGGAAGACCTAAGAGAATACTACCAGACCTTTCCCTTGAACAACGTCTGCTTCAAGTCACGAGACCCATCAGCTTGCGCCCAATAAATAACAGAGGTATTAATATATCCGTCATGGAAGCCTATATTCCACATGTCGTCAGGCCTCCCTCCAAAAAGCCATGGTTTAATCGGCATCGTAGAGATGCAGTTACCTCTAGAAACCAACTGTACAAAGAATGGAGTAAAAATCCAAATGCCGAGAACCACCGCAGCTTTGTCGATACCAGAAATCGCTGTGAACGCGTAACTGACAGCAGCAAGGAGGATCACAACTAAAAATTGAGAACATGCTCCTCTCATGTCTTAGTTCGTCCATCACAGTCTTGTCTGTAGCTAAGGCTATCAGTCAGAACTCTTCCTATTCGTCAGTACCAACCGTGACCAGAGAGGAAGACCTCTTAGCGAGGCCCTTCGCAGCCAATTCTACTGTAGACTTCCAAGGAAGTACTCCGACCACCACCATAAACGTGAACTCAAGAATGACAGAGGTCAAATTTGAACATCGAGATGTAAAAAGCATCCTCCAAAAACTAAACTTGAAGAAAGCTACCGGTCCTGATCAAATTCCAGCTATTGTCATTAAACGATGTGCTGCTGAGCTTCTACCTATTCTTTGCAAACTCTTCAAACTATCGTATCAGCAAGGCGTGTTTCCCGCTGCATGGAAGATTGACTGCGTACCGCCCATTCCTGAGAAAGGCAAAAAAACAGATCCCATCAATTATAGACGTGTTGCTCTTCTCAACATCATGTCTAAGGTTATGGAGACTGTCATTTCCACACAGCTTCTTAAATACCTGGACAACTATAACATCATAAATTGTTGCCAGTATGGCCTCCGCAAGCAAACAACCTACGGGTGACCTCCTGGCCTAAGTCACTCCCTTGTGAAACAAAGCAATTGAAAATCATGGTGAATCCCGTACTGTTTCACTTAACATATCGAAAGCCTTTAAGAGATTGTCACATTAGGGGGACTTCTGGTCAACCTTGCTGCTTGTGGACTATCACCTGGTTTGAGCCAGTGGCTGAGTAGCTTTTTGAACGACCTATCGGTGTTTGTTGTAGTCGAACGCTGTTTATCAGACGTATTTTCAATAAACCCCGGTGTTCCTCAGGGATCTGACCTATCCTCAACATTGTTTCTGCTGTACATCAATGAGCTGCTGGAAATAATATCAAATCCAATCTATAGGTTTGCAGACGACAATACATTAATATCATGCATGGAGCCAGGCAAGCCGCTACCATCCCAGGAGACGGTACGTTGGCGACAGCAACATGCCTCACAGATCAACGTAGATATTAAAAGAATTATCGAATGAGGATTAGTAAATGAAGTTCAGTGCAGAAAACTAAGGCAACAACACTGACAAAGCAGTCTCACGTTGGCTTACCAACTGTGGAAATGGAGGGTCACCCAATAGTCGAGTCACCTTCTGCCAAGCCTTTGGGGATCAACAGCAACAATAAAAAATTCGTGCAACTCTACTCCCAAAACTCGTGTAATTACACGATGGTGTGGATTTGACCCCTACACACAGAAAAATCTATCGTTTTGTCAAAGACTTACGCTTGGATACAATGGGACGTTACACTCAGCATTCCTCAAATACAGCGACGTTTTCTCCAATGGGAAGTGTATAGTTGGTAGCGAATTATATCGTATTGTCGATTCAATTACAAGATGTCATTGGACTCCAATGAATGATTCAATCGCAGCCTGTCATTGAATCGAATCTGTGTTAGGTAATTGATTCTAAGCTACTTTCTTTTCCTTGGACCAACAGATTTTATTGCGAGGACAGCTGATTGACTAGTTTGGATGTTTAATGGTGTGATTTTGTGTGAAGTTATAAGGAACATGATATAAGAATTAGACATAAGCCTGCACCAGTTGTTGCATTATTACCTGAAATATAACTGTCTGACTTATCTAAATACCTACATTCAAATGTGGGTGTTAGCCATTCTAACTCCCAATTTCTCAGTAGGTCCTCCATTTAATATATAACTGGACACATTTGAGTCACACAATTGCTGATGCAATACGCAAAACCACGAGATGACACAACACGGCTAACACCGAAACAGCGCAACGAAACGACTTCGTCCATGTTGACGAGTTCGCAGTGATAGCAGCACTGAGATCATCCGCCTGTTCTTTATTTTTACCTTCATTGAATCGGGACATCAGTCCTGCCGAATACTGATTATACTTCAACGACAAGGGCCATTGAAACAAAATTAATTTTTACCAGATGAATTATCACGAACTGCTGTTGCAGTACATTGAATAGATTGTATGCTTTGCTTAAATGAAAGATAGGGTAAATTTCGAAAACAAAAGGATGTTTTGATTGCATTATATGTCAATACTGGTATTAGAAGGATTATACATATCGCTATATCGAATATAAAATTATTTTGAATTTATTAGCTTACCTGTAATTACTTCGAATACAAGGATTGAATTCTTTCAATGACATGGATTTGAAAAAACTGTAAATATATTTAAAGTAATGGAAGAACATCCAAATACTAACAATTAACTGGAAACGCAACAGTACTTTTTTCTGTGTATTAGACGAATAGAGGGCAAGTTCTCACAAGTTTTAGAGATGTACTTATAGCATTTTTATGATTTTACATGATTTTTGGGAGACGAGTTGCAGGAATTTTTCTCCACTTCATCTGGCAACACTGGTTATACGAGCTCGCACACCAGTGACGCCCACCTGTGAAGTAATATGTAAATGATCTATTGCTAAAACGGCATCCCAGAAGCTTGCAGTCTTGTTCCGCTGTTGGAAGATGTATACACCAGGGCAACTGCTAATGCTCTACAAGGCCCAGATCCTACCACCGTTGGAGTAATGCTCTCATTTGTGGGGATGCGCTCTGAAGCACTCTCTTAAGATTCTGAATACCATCCAGAAGAGAGCAGTTAGTGTTATCAATACGCCTAACCTCACAAAGGACCGCGACAGTTTCAACCGGTTGTCAATATTTCGCTGCGGCTAAAAACACACCTCAGAAGTGGAGGGGCTAGATTAGATTCAAAAATGGCTCGCAAATACTCGAAGATTGAGAAGCATTTTTATACCGTAGTACTGCAACTATGCAGCATTTGCACGACACCACTGGGAGTACATGATGCTACTGGTAAATTTAATACTGCAATTTATTTTCATGTTCGTCTGCACCGAATTTGAATTAGGTGAATGCTATGTAACGTATGTTGCAAAAGTTTTGAGAAGTACTTCAAGAAATTAGAAAAATATCTCACAAAAATATATTTGAACTGTAACGAGAACTACAAAAAATAATAATATTTCTCAATATAAAAACGATATTAAAGTACTGCTAATGGGCCATGATCTTCCACGATTCGCAATTTCCTCTCAATGTTTCTCATTAAGTTTTGGACAGATTCTAAATCAATTTCTCTGATCTTTAGCATATTCTTCTTCTTAACTGCTATTTGTTTTGAGCTCTCCAGCCATTGTTATAAACTTTGGCACTCAGCTGAGCCCAAAAAGTTTCGATAGGTCTTGCTTGAGGAATATTGGGAGGGTTGTCGTTTCGTGGTACAAAAGGTATTCCGTGTTTCCCGTACGCAAACCATAATGACTTGAAGCCAGATCTGGCCAAAACATATTGTCATTAGCATGGTGGGTATTAATTAAATTGAGTAGTTTAGGCAAACATGTTTGAGTATAGGCTTCTGCGGTAACCGCTTCGGCCCTAACTAGTCCAAAGTACGGCTGTGCAATACCGTTGTCTGATATAACTAGCGCACCACACTAAAACTTTGTTTTCAAACTTCTTTTCGTTTAAATTTTACATTATCTGGTCAGGCTTCAAAGTCTTTTGTATAAAAACCATCATTACCTTTGATTTCTGAGTTCGAAAATGTGAAATACTTTTCATCGTCAAGAATAATATTTATGTTGCCAGCAAAATGAGTACGTCGTAAATTGCGACAGCATTGAGGAATTCTTTCTAACTGATTTGGGGAACACTTTGGACATTTTCTTCTTTTTCGGAATATTAAGTTATTTCTCTTCATTTCTCTACAGACTGTGCTAGCACTGACGTGAAAAATGTGTCTAAGTTTTCGTGTTGAACTTCCAACTCGATGTACACTTCTGTTGACCATTCTTTGAACTGTAGCAGGTAGCAGCATTCAACTCTCTGGGACGTCCACTTTTTGGTAAATTTATACAAGGCATACCTTCTTCGCATTCACGGATCGCTCGATAAATTGTGGCAACAGAAATATTTTGATTTTAATATAGGCGAACTATTTCTTTTTTTTTCAAGTCGTCCAATTAGACTGTAAATAGTCTTACGAATATCTAATTAGTACGATATTTTGACAACTTATATCATAACCAAAATTGTTTTATTGTTACGCTTAGATGTTGACTCGTTACCATGGTAACGATTTCTGAATTGTTTCCAACGGTGAAACTACCTCCCGAGTTTTGAAAAAAATTCTCAAAACTTTTGCAACATACGTTAAAAGCAACGCTAATGTTCCATGGTGATAGCTGCAAATCTCAGTGAAACCTTCTTGTTATGTTTACGTACTGTTCTTTTGTGCCTAGATAAACATTTCCTTTATTTTCTCGGTATTTCAAAAACTAAGCTGATCATCTTATCTTATTTGCCATTAATACAGCACTCAAGCTCGCGGCGTCTACGGACAGATAACAACCCCCACTTCCCCCAATCCGAGAATTAAACTTCGCATCTAAGGGTGTTGAACCCCCTGAAGGGAAATGAATAGTTGTCTTGCACTACAATAATACCATCTAGAGTTTCTATCGTTTCTTTTCATTCTTTGTTCCGAACAACCTTGAATCATTCTGGATTGTGAAGTCTGCAGGAAAGTTTTGACTTTTTGCTTTTATCACCATAACCGGGAAAACAATATTGTATACAAGTGCACTGAAGTTTTATTTCTCAAGGCACTGTAAACTAAAATTCTGCATCAGTGTTGCCGTTTTAGTACATTTGTACTATTTGTAGTACATTTTCGACAGCAAGGTACAAAAGCACATTATAGGGATTAGTACATTTTCAGTTTTCGAAAAGTGGACCAATGAATCAACATATTAGACTGTAGCGGTCGTAAAATCTTCATTTAATACGTTGGAGCTTCTCAAATGGATGTATAATGCAAGAAATTGTATGGTTATAGAGATTCTTTTCTGCTCTTCAGAAAACTACAGCGCTGTTCATGAGGGTGAAATTTACGGATTTTAGTACAATTCAGTACAATCTAATACATGTTATTGCTTCCATTCAGTAAATTTGGGAAACGCAACTCAGCAGCACTGTTTTGCATCAATAACTTGAAATTATAAGTGCACTGCGCTTAGGCTGTTTTTGTACTAACGCAGAGATACCTGAATGCGATACAGTACCCAAAAGTATCGCCCACAGATACTGTATCTCAGATAGGCGTATTTGTGATACAGTATCCTCATCTGAAACAGCTCCTAGTGTACATAGTATGATCAGGTATGCTGCGGACATTATTTTTTTCGCTGTAGGCGCAATTGTGGCAGGCATATGCCAAAGAGTCTGTCAACAGTTAAGATTCAGTTCTTTTATGGAAGAGTGACATGTTAATGCTGAGTAAGATTGTCACTTGCTTAAGAAGAAACAATACATTTTTTGTGAGACATTACGATTATCAAGTATAAGCATGTCAGCCTTCTAGGGATGTCAATGTTTGTAGTTTTCTTGCAAATAGAAGAATGGATGATGTCCAGAGTCAATAAGATCTTACCTTCTCAATTCCCAAGAGAGTTCAAATGCCGTGAGAATCGGATCCTTAGACGAAAGTGCTATCAGCGATGGTGAAGCTAGTGCTCGGTACGCATTGATCCTGCTTCTAGAGTGTCGGAGGGAGTCTTCATGCCTGGAAGTGACACATTCATCGCAGCCGCATCTGGAAACAAAATATTAATTTCAGCGCAAGGGTGTACAGTGGTGTTTTGCACCTAAACGGTCCATTTTACATCCCATATGTGATACATGAGGTAACACTGACCAAAGAATCTGAATATGCAATATGCAACAACTGATATGTCAAGCTTTTATTAGACACCCTGTATAACAGTCATTATTTTTAAAATATAGTCCAACTCTAACTACATACACTCGCATAGTTATTTTTCTTAAAATGGTTATAGTTTGGTCACAAGAGTCCGAGGCGTTGTTGAGCTTGACTTACCCTGTATAATTTTGTCTTCTGCCCCGGTACTCTGTAACATAGAAACGTGTATCTATGCACTATGTACTATAGGATTAGGTCGCTTCGTAAATATTTCAGCATGATGTCAGCGTAGTAGGCACTTTGTGGTAACCACCCGAAGCAGCCCAATCGTCATGGTCGTCATGGTGATAGAAACACGTTTCTATCTCTTAAGTTACAGAGTACCGGCGCGGTCTTATACTCAAGGACCTTAAGTCAAGGTAATAGCACAGCATAGTAAACAACCAGCACAATAACTCAGGATGGCGGCAATTACACGCGCGTCCCCACTTTTGGATGATTTTTTTTGTAGGGATGCTAACCATATTTCGATACTTGTACTTCTGCACTAATATCGAGTATTTTTATCTTAGATACCTTCTGAACGATTCCAAGCTAGTATCGATGCTTTTGTAGGGGTATCGGTATCTAAAATGATTATATAATTATTGAGGGGTGTAACCAATTACACAAAATTCTCTGTACGAACCAAACGCGCCTATTTGGCTAAAAAATATCGAGTTGGTACCGGTATCGACATTTTCATTTTCGCATCTCTACCCTAACTTCACAGCCGTAAAATCATCCATAAATAATTATCCCAAAGTCAAATTTTGTAGGAACCATTTTTATATAGGAAATCCTAAGAGATACTGTGCTGGTTGTTTATTATGCTGTGGTAATAGCTTCACCAGTTGTCTATAAAGTTCAAATCATTTAAAAAATTCAAGGCTTTTTAAGTTCGCTATCTATAGAGTAAAATTAACGGTCGTGTAAAATAAAAATAAATGTGAATCTAGCACATTATAGTAGCTAAAAATCAGCTATGTGTAGTCAGACGGCATAGAACCCTTCCCTGTTTCAAATTTTCACTACTTAAATACCCAAAACATCGACAGCAATTCATTAGAACAAAGTTCGATGTTTTCCGCTTGCATATCAACGTAAGACAAAAGAAGCACCAGAAACTTCGTAGCGAAGTTGCTCGTTCCTTGGAAGTTGCCCCAACTCCCGACACACGCGGACGCCTAACTAATAAACTTGTTTTACACACGCTTACCACCGCTGCGCTGTGAATTTTCAGCTACAAGATATTTCCATCCGCAAATATCTAATTGAGAGATATAGGGTGGTGCCGGGGAGCTTTTAAATGTTCGAAGTTTTAGGGCCGGCTGTACAGATGCGGGTTCAACACAAGCTTTGTTGCACCTAAGCTTAGCTAAGCTCAGGTTTAAAGTCGACGTCCGTTGTACAATCGTCGGCTTAGTCAAACCTGGTTGATGAAATTCACTACGGTTGGCACCAATGAAGCAATACGTACTGTCATAATTCGGGCAACGGCCGTTTCTGTCTCTGTTCTTTTATTTGCTCTTTTTGTTAAAGTAGACACAAAAAATATAACTTAATAGAATGTAAAGCAATTTGAAGGTTCCTCCCCGACACACCATGTCATTTGTATCAGGTTAACTTAGAACCTCACCTATTTATAAGCTCGGGTTAAGCTTCGGCCTACGTAAGCTCGTGTTAAGCTTGTGGTGGGGGGCTAAGCCAGCATTCTACAACGGACGTTTTGCAATTGAGGTTTTGAATTAAGAAAAAACATATTTTTCTTTGTGATAAGTGAAAAGATCATATATAAGTGTTATAGCAAAATTGTTTTTGCTTTCTTTTTCTTCGCAATAATTCAAAAGTTATATCAAAATAAAAATGGGTTTTTGAATCGAGTACCGAAAACGCCGACGGCTCCCGAACCCGTATGACCATGGCGGTCAGGATGCTCCTTTGACCAACGACGTCCTACTTCGTTACTAGATTCTAGATTCCCAACCAATCGCGAAAATACGTATTGGTGAACTGATAACTAGTGGATATTTGTTGCAATACAGTCGATAAATGAAGCTTGCAGCTCGAGACGAAGTCTAAGATCGAAATAAATATGTTTTTGGGTGTTTGAAATTGAAGTCAGGTTACAGATTCCAGTAAGTAAGTACCTAATCAAATACCTTTCGTTGGAAACATCTCCTCAATCGAAGGATGGCCCAGTGGTTAGAGAGTCCGATAGTGGATCTCAGGGTCTTTGGATCGAAACCCAGGCCTTCCAACTTTTTTTTATTTTTTTATCAAAAAATTTATTGATGTGCTTTTTGCACTTGTTACGCACATTTTTGCTACGATCAACATAAATATGTGTTTTATTCAAAATCTCAATTGACGTCCTTTAACGTCGGCTTACCTTAAACCAAAGCTTAAGCTTACATTGTACAGCCGGCCCTTAAAGTAATAAAAATGGTAATGTTATATCTTGGGAAATATAATTCGTGGGTGCTGAAGATAATCATCCAATCACAGAATACGAATACCTATAGATGCTGGGGGTGCTTCTGGCCTGTTCTTTCCCATTTTGTATTTTTATTTGACGCGTGACCATAGATGTACACGCTAAGCGGAAATACAATAGGTTTTGAATTACATTAAATGAGGAAAATAGTCACTCCTTCAAGGAAGATAGCCTGTTTTGTTTGTTCTGTGTTGTAATGGCAGAACAGTATAATTTAGTAACCAGGTAAGGTAATGTATGTTTGTGCGTGGCCTACTGTTACAAATAAAGTAAAAATTGGAAAAATCATATTTTGAGCGCATTTTCAAAAAAACTTAATACTAGTATATATTTTTGAAAATCTTGAATTATTTCCGATTGACTTCAGAAATAATATACAGGGTGTTCCATTTAAAAAAATATATGTTTGCTTCATAACTGGAAAATGGTTAGAGTAAGAAAAAATCAAACTACACTACTGGATTCTACAAAAAAAAATCTATAACATCTTTTTTTAAACTTTTCAGTAAGATAAAAAGCAACCGAGATACAAGGGTGGTCCCAAAATCGATAGTTTTCGATTTCACCCTGTATCTCAAAAACCAAGAGGGCCATGATAATTTTGTTAACGACATCTTTACTTTCACAAAAAAGTAGCACAGTGTCGTGAAAACCACAACTCTCGTTCTTCAAAAATAACCGAGATACCCCATAAAAATGCCCAAAATGGGACACCCTGTACATAGAAAAAATCTGTCGAATATATCAACATAGAAACTAAGTCATCAATTCCACTGTTTGTGCATAAATTAATAGATGAACAGGGTATTGTATAATCTACGTAAATCTTACTTTCATATACAATGCCTGATTCCGATAAATGCAAATGTATTCATGAATGTACAATGGGCGCTGTGCAGACGTGCAATATACCAACGCAATTGGATTCGGAATATTTTATCGCCCAACTACCACGTTATCAAATCAGGATAGCCAAAACAAAACTTTCATTATTTAGACAGTCCAGTGATAACAATTTGGCGAGTCCTACAAGCATCTAAAATTGATCCAATGTTGCCTTCTGCAGCTATTTTATAAGTAATTCACTGAAAGCACTTCACAAAAAAATAATTTCATTTGAATACCTGGACACATAGGAATACATGGCTGTCAGGCTGCTGACTGTCCAATAACAGCTATGAATAATCCCAATGTAGAGAAGATGAACAGAAAATAAATTTTGGTAAAACGATCTATGGCAATCACAGTGGGATACCAAAAACACCTTCCTTAAAAACCCAAAAACGACAGTTACTCTATGGCCATCCTCCATTAGACTTCCAAGTGCAGATAGAGTCCGATTGTATCCATTAAGTATGGAACACACTGCTGTTTTAGCCATAAACCGTCCTAATCGTAGTTTTTATACTACCCCTCTCACCGTCTCTCTGTATCTGTAGAGTGAGGAGGGTGACTGCACTTGGGACACAACTCGCCAATTGTGCATCCTCCCAGGCAGTTGTTTCCTCGGGTCGTCGTCCAATCAAGGCCAAAACTCTCTCAACGCACACTCTCTAATAGAGGATAACTCTGGGCACTCACATATGACGTGTTTAACAGTTTCGTGTTCGCTTTCACACATTCTACATATCGATGTGTCACTTAACCTCATAATGTAGAGGTATGTCCTGATTTAACAACGGTCATTCAGGAATCCTACTATAAGTAGGATTCAGTACTGCCTAGATATTGCCATGCCATATCCTGCAAGGGTTTCCTTGAAAAGTCGGTATCCTTGTAGTTATTCCCATCGTAGCATTTGGGTATGGGGGTGTTTTTTCCTTGGCGACGTCCCAAATGGACTGAAAACAGCACTAAATTTGAAATCTGCCATAGCTGCGATCGTTGTTTCTTCGCGCTAAGTACAACGTGTCCCACGAAGATTATTTTATTTTTTTTTATTTAATTTTTTATTTAATTTATGAACCCCTTAAAAAATTAAATTTTCCTAAATTTTTTAAAATATGGCGTGACCATAACATCACTAAAGCTACCAAAATGTCACTGGTTCAGTCTCTTGTGTTCTCCATATTTTTGTATGCCTGGGAAACATGGACTGTTAAAAAGGCAGATCGAGCTCGCATAGATGCTTTTGAAATGTGGACGTGGAAGAGAATGCTGAGAATGCCTTATACCGCCCATTGAACTAATGTTTCCATATTGGATGAGCTCGGTAATCCAAAGAGACTATCCTCCATTGTGTCGATGAGAATGCTGGCATTCTTCGGACATATTCACCGAAGCGATAATATGGAGAAACTTGTAGTTCAGGGTCACGCCCCGAGTGGGCGGCGCCGTGGCCGTTCCCCTACACGCTGGGTGGATACGACGAAACAGTTGCTAGATATGAGTATCAAGAGCGCCATTGAACTGACAGTAAATCGCGAACGATGGCGAGCTAGAGTTCTCAAAACTACTGAAATATTCGTGTCGGCAATACTCTAGCTCCGACTTAATGCATTTTACGAGTTCACAACATGTCTGTTAAGACATTGTGACTATGATGATGATGATGATGATGATGATGAAATTAGAGCAAATGTTGTGTCTTTGTTTGCCATTGTTTTACTCAATGAGGTATTTGTTTTTGGTCACGTGACGTCCGATTCAAAATTATCAATGGGACACCCTATATATTTTTGCCTTTTTGTGTTCTTCCTGATAAAACAATTCCAACAAACTGTATGTATACCTGGGGTCTAAAATCATCATTTCAACAGCTACAGGTACTTAAAGGATTGTACCACTAGCATTGACTATAACATGTACCCTTACAGTTAAATTATTTTGCTAGTGTTTCATAATGGCAGAGGTACAAATCTTTTAAGTACGTTTAGCTCTTGAATTAATCACTTTAGACCCCAAGTGTGCAACTTTGTTGGAGTTGCTTTATCGGGAGGAACACAAAAAGGCAAAAATACACAGAGTGTCCCATTGATAATTTTGAATCGGACGTCACGTGACCAAAAACAAATACCTCAATGGGTAACACAATGAAAAGAAAAGATACAACATTATTTGCTCTAATTTACATCTTCAAAATTAGAATTCTCTACTACTGTCCAGTTTCGATATATTGCTTGTCTTAATCGTCGTGGGACACCCTGTATTTGTTGCCTTTTTGTACTTTGTCACTACGTTTTGGCCAACCGAAGCTACAAATGCATAGTTAATTATCTGTTACGACATCCTTGAATTTGTCATCTTCTGAGTCCTCCCATCCTTGACTTAGATTACGCTGCCCTGCTGAGGTCCAATTAATCCGAAACACGTTTAGCCAGGTAGGTATGTTAATTTTTTGTTTGCGACCTCTGAGCTTATCCTTTTTGTCCATTATTAGTGAGCAAAAGGGTAACGATGCTCAATAATCACAACCCTCTATAGGAACACAGCTGTCTTGATAATAACAGGCACGCGAAAGACGATAACATGACTGAGGGTTCGTGCCTCTCATTTTTGCCCTCCTTTTCTCCTTTTCCCGTAATTCTAGATCGCTGCGATATATCCCCTATTTCCTTTGAGGTCAGGAAAGAAGTATCTGCGAAGTTTACACCCACTCTGGCGTCCCGCTATAGCTATAAAGTAGTATCTCATTTCCTTTCCACATAATAACTATTTTCCCCACGACTAGACACAACTGTTAAGGGTCTAGGGTATAGCGCGCGACATTGAGAATCCAAGAAAAGAAGTATTCCCGTGTTAGCGAGTGGGCGTGGTCGCCTGTTCCCTTTCTCCAGTGTGTGTACCCAGAATGAGGAAAGATAAGTCCAAAAATCCAAAGTTAAGGTCAGAAGGTCCAAAGGTATGGTCCAAAGTTCACCATAAAGATGAATTTTGTATTTCCAGGTTCCTGACGTTACCTTTAAACTTACAGTAATGATTCAAAATGCAAATCTAAGAACAAAGCTTGCGCTTTGTCACCTATTTGGTCTTTTTTTGATAACGTGTTTGGTTGCTAAACTACAGACATTGAAGGATGTATGATTTTGCATTGCGAGTTTTTTGCACACTAAAAAACTTTTTTGAGAAAATCGCAAATAGTTAGTCATTCATTAAGGTTCTAGCTATTAGCTTCTGAAATACTATGTATGTAGTTTGAAAAATAAGTGAGCTCTGTTCGAAATGGGAATCCTTGTTTTACATGGCAAATACATACGTATAACTGTGTATACCCAGGCCTCTTAACATACTATTTCTAAACGGATATATAAATCTGTTTAAAAACACCGTGTTACCGCTTTGTGCGGTACCAGCTAGATTATGGCATCTTAGGTTGGGGAGAAGTATATCAAAATCATTTAAAAGGTACAGATACTTTGCAAAAATGTGAACTAAAAATTGTTTGTTCCAAAGAACCCGCATACCCACGTACACACTCAAACAACGTATTTAGACAATCCCAAAAAGTGGATATCCGACAACAAATTTTGTATTGCTATAACATAATAAATTTCCTACACAAACATAAGAATTATATCAACTTCAATAGCCATAAGCATGATATAGGAACCAGCAGTATGACTTTAGGACCTCTTTTGCAAAAATCAACAGTCCAAAAAGGCTCAACATATCACGTTGCTGCATATATGACTTACTACCAGATTCAGTTTTTTTTTATGGTCAGCCTCCCGCAAAGGCTGAAAGCCCAAGGCGCTGTAGAAGCGCTGCGAGAGGATAAGTATCGGTTCATGTTAGGTTTGAAACGCTGCAGATTGTAGCCGTCGGGAAACAAATTCCCCGGCAGCTGATTCCACAGCGTCGAAGTTCTCCAAAAGAAGGAATGGTGGAGGAGACTGGTTCGGGGAGTAAGGACCTCGATCTGGTAAGGATGAGCTCGCAGAGTGAAAACCATCTAGTATCATTTCTCATGCAAAAAAGGTCAAGGTCAAACCATGGATGTTAGATATCACGAGATATTTTTTGAAATGTTATTAATATGTTTTTCAACTGTCAACCCTTTATTCTAGTCAATTATAGTATATATGTATACAGGGTGTCCCTGAATTTCCTTGACTCGTGATATTCTCAAGTTCAAACGAAAACTGAGTGAAATTTTTCTAAGTAGGTACTATAGAGTCTATCATACCATGCTTTTTTTTGTATTTCGACCCTTAAAACTGACCCTCAACTTTTGTTTTAAAAATAGCATCAAATAGTTTTCCTACACAAATTGAATCCTTATTTTATTTAAAATCTTGTAGTGCCTTTGATGTTATACTCAAACTAATTTTTTTCGTAAAATCATAAGCATAACATAAATAGAATGAAATAATTTGCTTGACGCAAAAAATGGATAAAAATAAAACTAATTGGGTGTTTAAGGATACTGAATGACCTATAATACATACTTTCGGAAATAAATGTCTATTCTTTTTTATTACAAAAATATTACGCCACAAGCATCAAAACCTCATTTTATTTATCTTATTTTAATGACTACGAAAAAAATTGGTTTGTGTATGAGATCAAAGGCACTACAATATTTAAAATAAAATAATGACCTCATTGATGTAGGAAAAGCTGTGGGGTGCTATTTGGAAGAAAATTTGGGGGCGAGTTTTAGGGGTTGAAGTAAAAAAAAATGTTTCGAAAGCATTGTATGATAGATCATTCGGTACCCTTGAATGGCCTGCTTAGTTTTCTATTTCATCTTTTTTTCTTACGAAAATATTACGCCCCAAACAAGTCCTTATTTTATTTATGTTATTTTCATGACCTCACGAAAAAATAGGTTTTTGTATAAAATCAAAGGTACTACAAGATTTAAAATAAAATAATTAATTAATTTGTGTAGAAAAAACTATTAGGTGCTATTTGAAAAAACAAAGTTGAGGGTGGGTTTCAAGGGTTGAAGTACAAAGAAAAATGTTTTGAAAGCATGGTATTGTAGACCTCGTAGTATGCTCAAACATTTCACTCAGTTCTGGTTTGAACATTTTTTTGTTACGAAAATGTCACGTGTCAAGGAAGTTCAGGGACATCCTGTATAGTGTATATGTAGGTATCTTGCCAAGCCCCACGCACAAGGTTACTATCACAGCATAGTAAACTATAAGCACAATATCTCTGAGGATTTCCTATGTAAAAATCGTTTCCACAAAATTTGACCTTGGGATGATTTATGGATGATTTTACGGCTGTGAAGTTTGGGTAGAGATGCGAAAATGAAAATTCGGATACCGGTACCAACTCGATACTCTTTAGCCAAGTAGGCGCGTTTGGTTCGTACAGAGAATTTTGTGCAATTGATTACACCCCTCAATAATTATATAATTATTTTCGATACCGATACCCCTACAAAATATCGATACCAGCTTGGACTCGCTCAAAAAGTATCTAAGATAAAGATACTCGATATTAGCGCACATGTATCGAAGTATCGTTAGCATCCCTACAAAAAAATCATCCAAAAGTGGGGACGCGCGTGTAATTGCCGCCAACCTGAGTTATTATGCTGGTTGTTTACTATGCTGTGGTTACTATCTGCTCTGGGTCGTGCGGATTTATTTACCTTTTTCTAGTTTTGGTAAATAAATTGTTATTTTTTATTTTTTACAAAAAGGTACACGGCGGGCTCCAACACTCCTGGCTTCTGTTCCATTCCACAGTGAAAATTCTTCACACCGCGAGGTAATCACTGGGTCCGCGAATCGTGCGCCCTAAGTAGACGAAGGGACCCAAGAACGACTTCTGCATTCTGGCCGCTGTGTGCACCGCCGCACAGCATACCGGAATTGTGCGCACTGCAGAGAGCAGCGAAGCTATCCGAGGACCTCTTGATATTTGGTTAGTATTAACCCCTTCAAAATGTATCTCTTAACCATGAGAAATTATTAAGTTTGATTCTATGCTCTACGTTTCTTGTTTATTTTATTTACTTATCAAGTATTCTGGGAAATTACGGCACATTTACGGTACTGCAATATCCATATCACTCATATTATTTGACGTTAGTTCATGCTTTCAGTCCTTTCACCCACCAGAATAAAAAAATTTTAACAGAGGTTCACGTTGTTGGTTTTTATACACAAAATTACTGTGGTTGTGACAAGTTTGTGCTATAGGACAGAAAGCAAGAGCTCTAAGGTTACTAGCGCGAGTGCTAGAATAGTTACTTTTTTTAATTCCTACTTCTACTTGCGTATATCTGGCAGTCGGCTAATTGTCTTCATTAAGTATCTCCGGAACAACCTATTTCTTACTAATTGCTGGTGCTACCTTTTTAACGCTTTGTTTGCAATTCAATCTGTCATACTGGGGAACGACTACGTAATTATAGGGTAGCTAGTAAATTTCTTAAAGCTCAGTCTTTTTCGAGCATCGATTTTTGCAATAGTAAATCCCTTACAGACATTTTGTGGGGTTAGTAATTCAACCTAAATATAACCCCAAATATGACAACGTTGAGCGTTGGGCGAAAAGTCTAGCTTACTATTTATTTCAACTACATATGTCTTATTTTATTTTCGAAGAAGGCGTCTCAAAACTTGACTCTAAAATGTATTGTTACTTACGAAGTGTAAGGACAGATTAAATCCTTCAAATCCACCACTCCAAATATGGCATACAACCTTGCATTATTTAGGGTTTCATATATGCTCTAATGCTCGGCATATTTTAATTATATATTTGTTTTAATTTGTCTTATAATATTACCCCACGGTTGTGTCCTCTTTGTGTGAAGTTTTCTGTCAATTCGAAGGCTGATTCTGGAATGTGCTCTCAGGTCATAGTATTATGACGATGATATTAACAATACCAGCTAACGATGTGATACAGCGAAAAGATCAGCAACATCAGTACTGCAATCATGTCGATCTGGCCTTATGTATGTGGTATTTTAATGGACTAGTATCATGAACTTTTTTTTGTTGCGTATGATAGAGTACGTCATAAAAAGCATCTCATACTTTTCTCCGATTTTTTTGGGCACAGGAAAGCCGTGAAAATAAGGAAAATATTTAAATTCTCCTAGGGCAGTGACGACACTGCCCTAAAGGCGAACAGCCAATCAAACGACACATATGTGTGCTGTGCTGCCGCATTCTGATGGCGCGCGAAATGCCGGAACTGTACGCGGGCTGGCTCATCTATTTTGTCGTCTGTTCCCGTCTGCGAGTCGGAGCTGTTCTTGGCAACACTGCACTGCTGACGATTCGCGCGGTTGGCACTGATTGGCAGACTTTGAATTCGTTTCTTTAAACTTTAGAATGGAATTACTGAAAAACAAAGTGATGTAAAAAGTAACGAAATGCAGCGGTACGTTTATTTTTGTATGCACTAAGCGGTTATAACAATTAAATCATTGTTCTTAACCTCGTGATACTAGTCCATTGTATAGCACTGCACCTATTCACGCTGGTTCGTGGACATTTATGTTAGGAGTTCTATTAAAATACCAATTTTTGCAGTTCTTAACCGAACCAAATCAACCATGAAACATAAAACATGTTTGAACATCGGCGATTAGCAAAAAAATCTCCGACCAAATCCAAACTGGGTTTTTAGGCATTTTAGGGATTTCTGATCATTTGCCATTTTTTCCAGCAGAGCGTGAAATCATGTTGGCGGGAAGTATGGAGGATACGTCACTTGACTCCAGGTTTTTTAACAATGTCTAAAAGTTGCTATATATTTAGATAGGGTATTTTTGTGATAAGATAACCTGAAGGTTTCGAAGTACATTGGCGAGATGAAAAATTTAGATTTTCTTTAAACGACACTGTAACCCAATGCAGCAATCAAATTTGTAATTAGAACCCTCAAAGTATCCAGGATGCAACGTTTGCTCTTGATAGAAGGCCAAATAAAGGATTTAGATTTTGTTAGCTGAACCTGAAGATCCTGGGGAAATGAAAATGTTGATTTTCGTTCAACGAGACAGCAACCCAAAACAGCAGTCAAATTTGTAATCGGCACCCTCAAGTTATCTAGGATACGAGGTTTGCCCTTGATAGAAGGTCAAATAAGGAATTTCCATTTTTTAGCTGAACCTGAAAATCCAGGTGAACGGAAAATTTTGATTTTCATTAAAGGAGACTGTAACTCAAAACAGCAGTCAAATTTGTAATAAGCACCCTCAATTTATCTAGGATACGAGGTTTGCTCTTGATAGAAAGCCAAATAAGGAATTTCCATTTTTTAGCTAAACTTGAAAATCCAGGGGAACTGAAAATTTTGATTTTCATTAAACGAGGCTGTAACTCAAAACATCAATCGAATTTGTAATAAGCACCCTCAAATTATCCAGGATCCGAGGTTTGCCCTTGATAGAAGGCCAGATAAAGGATTTCGATTTTTTTAGCTGAACATGAAGATCCAGGAGAAATGCAAATTTCGATTCTCGTTAAGCGAGACTGTAACTCAAAACAGCAGTCAAATTTGTAATCAGCACCCTCCGATTATCGAGGATACGAGGTTTGCTCTTGATAGAAGGCCAAATGACGGATTTCGATTTTCTTAGCTGAACATGAAGATCAGGGAGAAATGCAAATTTTGATTTTCGTTAAGCGAGACTGTAACTCAAAACAGCAGTCAAATTTGCAATTAGCACCCTTAAATTATCCAGGATACGAGGTTTTGCTCTTGGTAGAAGGCCAAATAAGGAATTTCCATTTTTTAGCTGAACTTGAAAATCCAGGGGAACTGAAAATTTTGATTTTCGGTAAACGAGGCTGTAACTCAAAACAGCAGTCAAATTTGTAATTAGCACTCTCCAGTTATCCAGGATACGAGGTTTGCCCTTGATAGAAGGCCAGATAAAGGATTTCGATTTTTTTAGCTGAACATGAAGATCCGGCAGAAATGCAAATTTTGATTTTCGTTAAGCGAGACTGTAACTCGAAACAGCAGTCAAATTTGTAATTAGCACCCTCCAATTATCCAGGATACGACGTTTGCTCTTGATAGAAGGCCAAATGAAGGATTTCGATTTCTTTAGCTGAACATGACGAATCGGGAGAAATGAAAATTTTGATTTTCGTTAAGCGAGACTGTAAAACAGCAGTCAGATTTGTGATTAGCACCCTCAAATTATCCAGGATACGAGGTTTGCTCTTGATTGAAGGCCAAATGAAGGATTTCGATTGTTTAGCTGAACTTGAAAATCCAGGAGAAATGAAAATTTTGATTTTCGTTAAACGAGGCTGCAACTCAAAACATTAATCGAATTTGTAATAAGCACTCTCAAATTATCTAGAATACGAGGTTTGATCTTGATAGAAAGCCAAACAAAGTATTTAGATTTTGTTAGCTGAACCTGAAAATCCGGTGGAAATCAAAATTTTCATAAAACTCTAACTCAAAGCGGCAATCGATTTTGTAATCAGCACCCTCAACTTATCCAGGATCCGAGGTTTGCTCCTGATAGAAGGCCAAATAAAGGATTTTGATTTTTTTAGCTGAACATGAAGATCCGGGGGAAATGAAAATTTTTATTTTCGTTAAGCCAGACTGTAAGTAAAAACAGCAATCGATTTTGCAGTCAGCACCCTCAAATTATCCAGGATACGAGGTTTGCTCTTGATAGAAGGCCAAATAAAGGATTTCGATTTTTTTAGCTGCACATAAAGATCCGGGACAAATGAAAATTTTTGTTTTCGTTAAGCGAGACTGTAACTCAAAACAGTAGTCAAATTTGTAATAAGCACCCTCAAATTATCCAGGATACGAGATTTGCTCTTGATAGAGGACCAAATGAAGGATTTCGATTTTTTTAGCTGAACATGAAGATTCGGGAGAAACGAAAATTTCGATTTTCGTTAAGCAAGACTGTAACTCAAAACAGCAGTCAAATCTGTAATAAGCACCCTCAAATCATCCAGGATACGAGGTTTGCTCTTGATAGAAGGCCAAATGAAGGATTTCGATTTTTTCAGCTGAACATGAAGATCCGGGAGAAATGATAATTTTGATTTTCGTTAAGCCAGACTGTAAGTCAAAACAGCAATCGATTTTGCAATCAGCACCCTCAAATTATCCAGGATACGAGGTTTGCTCTTGATAGAAGGCCAAATAAAGGATTCCGATTGCTTAGCTGAGAAGGAGAAATGAAAATTTTGATTTTCGTTAAACAAGGCTGTGACTCAAAACATCAATCGAATTTGTTATAAGCACCCCCAAATTATCTAGGATACGACGTTTGCTGTTGATAGATAGGCGAGCAAAATTTAGGTCACGTAAGAATTTGGAAATAGTAACGGAAAAAGGTTATTTACTGAATCATTGGTCTATTTTTGACGTTTGAGGAAGTAACTTGAATTTAGACTAGCACGGTGGCTATTTCGCAGCTTATTGTTGAGTATCTCCAAAAGGTTACAGTTGTTATGGTATATTGAGGTTCTGGTCTGCATTTAGGTCATGATGCCTTTAGATCCTATTGTTGTGACTAGAGTTGGTAGGATTAATGCAAGATGGACGATAGCAATGAGAAACTGCAAGAATTGTCGATAATGTGCTGTACAAAATGTGTATCAACGCTATCAAGAGCCTGACCTGAAACCACGATCCGGTTGATGTTAATGTCAGCGAATGGATCGGTAGAAGAAGGCTTCATGCCAATGGATTGTCTTGAATAGAGTAAGGTAATGGTTTCATATGAATTCTGTTTTTGCCTAACTGGGTCAGACGGACGTCAAAGCGTATGAAGAAAACCCGGAAAAAGATATGTCCCAGTTTGTATGAAAATTAAAGGCTTCTACATGGTGGTGGCATTATAGTTTGGGTGTGCATCAGTTGATAATGATGGACAGAGCTAGTCTTCGTACAAAATGACTCCCTGACATCTTACAGGTATATTACAGAAACCCTGGATGATTATGTTATGCGTTTCATCTTAGAAAAGGAAAGAGAGGGGATACCGCGCGCGTCTGTTGCTATATGAATTAGCTGTGACAGAAAAGGATTGACTGCTAGTTAAATAAATTGAATTTCCAAATTAACGTTGTTATTTCATAAAAATCCGAAAAAAACACTGACTTTTACTAAAGGGGGTGATACACGTACGAGTAAGTACGCGTACTTATGGCTCGATGACCTTCTTCGCCTGTGTGTCACCGAAAGTACTTTAAAACCGTCGCGCAAATCGCTGGCGATCCCACTGGTCTAAAATCTTGCTCGTAGCTTGTCTCGGCTCGTACTACGAGCCGCGAGCCACCACTTTGTGTTTGGCGTTTGCTAAAAGTTTTGTTTATTTAGGAAAGTGATCAAAATGAGTGATTTAAGCTTCACGTGTGTCACCGACGTCGAACCGAGTAAGTTCGCAAACTTAAAAACCGCATACTTAAAGTTCGTACGTGTGTCACCCACTTAACAGACAACAAATATGCACGCTAGCATTTATCGGAAAATGAATGATCTACGACCTACTAGATCGATGACTTAGCAGTCAGCTTTTTTCCGTTATTATTTGTAATTTCTTACCTAAATATTTTCCTTAATCAAGCTTATCTTTCCTTTGTGCAACACCTAAGGTGGTCAAACTTAGATAATAGAAAAATTAGTTCCACTAATTTGGTCTAACACAATTCAAAATGTATGCAGAGCACAATTTGTTAATTAGAAAGTATCTGCACCAGACTCGCAGCCGCACGTCTGGTACTTTTGAAAGTTAAAGTTTTCAGTGCTGCCAACCTTAATTAAAACACGTGACGGTCGAGCTAATCCAGAAAATTTGCGGAAGCGTTAAACACCGCTTTAAGCTCTGCATAAATCCAGTATGAATTCTCCTTTCCGATCTCTGGGTAAATTAACATTCTCCCAAATAGCCTTGTTTGGGGATTGCTAGTGGCCCAGTTCGGTTAGATACATTTTCCACGGTCTATTTATCGAGGATCGTAAATCGTACATATTTAGTATTTTCCGGTTTCAGAGATCCTTAAAGAAAGCACCTAAGGGCCTGGTCACATCTCCATGTCCGGCGTCGTCACAGTATATCCAATTATACAGTAGCGCACTCTCCAGAGTTTTGGTGCTTCGCGCATAGCATTCCGCGCATCGTTCGCAGGATGTTTAGCATGGCGATCGCCTGAGTCGTGTTCAGTCTATGAGAGTGAAGGTAGTGTCTTTGACAGAACAGGATTAAGGATCTTGGTGATACGCTGATATGGATATCGGAACGCGTGAAGTCAAATGCTGCGCCGCTGTAGGCTGTATTAACAATTCCCAAAACTGTGACTATAGTTTTTTAAGCTTCCTCAAGTTGCTGCCAGGTATGCGATTCCTCCAATGTTTAATATGCTCCTTTATTACCTAATAATATTAAAGTGTGATAGCATAGCTCCATTTGTCTCTAACAAAGTCTGGCGGGTATTAGGGTAGCTGTCTGTTTTTTTTCAGTTTTTTAGAGGAGCTAGACGTTACGGAAAGTCGTTCTTTAATTATGAGCCTAAAATCAGAATGATAATTTCTCACTGTTTCCTCACAGCACCATAACGTTCAAAAGATCTTTCACGACATATAACAAAATGAATGTGCTTATGCGTTCCGACATTATGAAGTTTTAAGGAGGAAGTGAAGACCATTTTAATGGATGCTCAAATAGAAAGTTCACAATAAAAAGAATCAACATGCTAGCTTCAAAAATATATCATTTTCCTCTATAAGCATGGATTCTTTCCTTCAATATGCCTATTCATATGTAATATACAAATACAGAAGGAAAGGTAGTCTTGGTGAACTAGATAAAAAACAGTTTTGCAATTTTTTACGAATAAAGACGAGTTTAGTATATTTTATCGTTGTTATAAACATGTTGATCATTATTTCTTATGTACACCTAACAAGTTTTTATCGGTTTTACCGTTTGCCGTACCTCAAACGTTTTTCTATGATGATTGATGAAGATAAATTTAAAGGTTGTGGGATAACTAGACATAAATGTTATTTTGGACGCTACGTCGTTACATATACCCATATTTGAATCATATAAGACATTATAAAGTTCTTATATTTATTTAAACGGTTAAGGTTAAGTAAAATAAGATAAAATAAAGTTGAATAAATCTCGCATTTTTGTAATTTACTTACAAACAATAAGGCCACCTATTTTCTCGGAGTTATCAATTTTCTTTCATAGACTGACTATTTCTTGTTTTGCTTCTAAAAAAATGTTTACACCCCATTTATATGCAAAAAATCCATGATGAATTAGAAGAATTAGTACAAAACATTTATACGTACAATAAATGCGAATGCATGGATATAACTTACAAATTGTAATTCAAAATTCTAAAGACAACTGCCTAACCTCGATGAATAATATCACACTACCACACTGCTCTAAAATTTACTCCATTTACGAGACATATCGCGTCCATTAAACTTATTGTAGCACAATAGCTTCTTCACTCGATTATTGCTAAGCCGACCCTGTGCTCAAAACGTAAACGGCAATACTTGCGGCTCGTGCTGAGGGGCCGACGTGGGGTTATGAGAGGCCAGTTTTTCGGAGACAAATTGTCTGCATGATTTCTAGGGATCTGCGCTACTGTATAATTGGATATACAGTGACGTCGTCAACGCGGAACGGTGCGGTGTCGCAGCAGGGTACCGTTGCCACGACGTGCTAGTGACGGTACGGCAACGCCGCCGTGGAACGCCACGTCGTTGCCGTCGCCGACGTGTGGCTAGTTCTTAACGTACGTGGAAAACAACAGTCTCGTTCTAGATATGGACCGCACAATACGTATCTTGCTTCTGCTATTGTTGAAAAGATGGAGAGAGAGGTTGAAAAAAAAATATGTGAAAAGGCAATACTGGGTGCACTACAATCTTTCAATTATGAATAGTGATGGGAACCATTTCACTAGAAAATACGAGGCATTGAAAACATGTGACCACAACCTATATAGTTATTTTCGAATGTATACATCAACTTTTGAAGAATTATTAACAGAAATTACATTGCCAATAGAACATTAACTGAGCGAGTGCATCGTAACCAATAGAACTAGCCACAGGTCGCCGATGACGTTCGACGTGGCGTCCCACGGTGACGTCGCCCTACCGTCACTAGCACGTCGTGGCAACGGTACCCTGGTGCGACACCGCACCGTTCCACGTTGACGACGTTGTGACGTGGAGATGTGGCCAGGCCCTACAGGTTGTCGCTGACTAGAGCGCCACGCGCAGAAGCGCTTGGTGGCACCGTGGCGCACATTTTCTCTCGGCGCTCTAGTCAGCGACAGCCTTAAGCCTTTGTTAACAACTATATTCAATAGAAAACTTCAACTTAAAGTTTTACATCCTCCAGCCACCACGTTCTCTTTTACGTTCTTTTGGTAAGAGTGCACTTCCAGAACCTGTCAGGAACGTCACTTGTCACACACTTCTTCACATATGACATAGTGCACAGAGCGAAGAACAACCGGCATTGAGATTGGTCATGGGTCGATCGATCTATGGCGCACTGATAATCGCTGATAAGCGTGAAACAGCTGTCTGCGAACTGGTGGATTGACGGAGATGTAGAGCATCCCTCGTATATCGGCTCATATGCAGCAGCATATAGAACCGCCCTTCTGGTCGGCCAAGCGGACGCGCCGTAGCGTTCCACTCTCCAAGAAGTCTGCTGCTGTTTAGCAGCGATTTTCTTTGGTGTGCCGTTACCTTCGGGTACCAGATGGCGCACAAGGCAGATCTTTCTGTCGCCTGCTCTCACATGCTTCACATGTCTGATAGACATGAAAATTCTGATGCTCTCGATCTCCGTCAATCGACCTATGGCGCATTGATGATCGCTAATAAGCGTGAAACAGCTGTCTGCGTACTGGTGGATTGACGGTGATGTAGAGCAGCCCTCGTATATCGGGGTTTTAAATGTTTAAAATGTGATGTAGATTATTCAAACTTGAACAGTTTTTACTAATCTTCAGTAGACTCACGACTACGTTACGCAATATTAAGCTTAGAGCTCTAGAAATACTGCAAGAGAGAATCTTAAACGTGATTCCCAATCATCTATCCTTCTGATCGATTATTTCCAGACACCAGGTTGCTTGATATGACAATAATTAATTATAGTTTAAGCGCTTTCACCATTAATTCCAATACTTGTATGCTTTCTCTCCCACCATATCTTTAAGTTTCCGTATGGCGTCTAATCTGTGTAATAATGTTTTTTCTTAGACATGGTTAGGTCAAGAGATCTCGCTGGTTAAATCATTTTTTCCTATTTCATCACAAGCTTCGTTGCAGTAGTGGATTAGCCTATGGCGCAGCGATTCATATATTACAGCTTCACTGATAACGAATAATTAAGTAATCTATATGTCACGGTTAAAGTGTTTACTTTGATAGCTTATATACTAGCTGGATAGTATACAAACTATCCAAATGTCTCGTTATTTTGATGGAAAATCATATCTCTACTAAAATAGCTATGAATATTGGTTGGTTTGTATACTATCCAGCTAGTTTATAAACTATACAAGATATGCCGCTAAAGTATTATACCATAAAGTTATCACACATATTAACCAGTGTTTCTGGTCAGTTTACAAACTATCCACATCATTTGGATAAAGTATGCACCTAATATCTCTAGTATTACATATTATCCAACTCGTTGGTTAGTATATAGACTAACCAATCCTCTTTGGTTACTTTAGTTTAGAAAAACAATTTTTAATCAAAAGTAAAGTTTATTCATATATATAACATACAATTGCTATAATTACCTAACAATAAGTAAGACAAACGGTAATACTATTTGTGTAACAAAATATTCATATAAAATAAATATCTAGACCCTGGGCAGTTTTAATGGCATCATAGGTTTCACTCAAACGTAAAATAATCTTTCCAGATCTTTCATATAAGATTACATAAGATGATTCGATTCTCTGTAAATCATAAGTATTCATTACATGATAATCAATCTTGTTATTAGTGCTAGGTTCTTGTTCGCGTATTCTCTTTATATGTTGCAGAAGTACATTGTAATCGCTGTCGTTCATTAATTTGGAATTTTGGGACTTTTTCTCGTAAGTTTCTAATAGTAGCTTTTCAAATTGCTGTTGCTGATCCATTTTTGGTAACTAGATACCTGTTCTTAAACAAATTTTACCAGGCACGACAGTAAACAATACCAATACTTGCACTTGCCATAAACATAACCTCACTTTTCTGTTTAATTGACCAAAGAAAATTAGTTAGTTTACATACTAATCAAAGAGGATTAGTTAGTTTATATACTAACTAGCGAGTTGGTTATTATGTATTACTAGAGATATTAGGTACATAACTTGTCCAAATGATGTGGATGGTTTGTAAACTGACCAGAAACAGTGGTTAATATGTACTATATCTTTGTGGTATATAATATAGTGGCATATCTTGTATAGTTTATAAATTATGCGGCTAGTGTACAAACAAACCAATATTCATAGCTAGTTTAGTTGAAATATGAGTTTCCAACAAAATAACGAGACAGTTGGATAGTTTGTATAGTATCCAGCTAGTATATAAACTATCTATCAAAGTAAACACTTCAACCGTAACATATACGGCTGTTATGAGGGATGGCTACAAGTACTATTGGCTTGGCTTAAGTGCTTCCTTTGGAGAAACATCAACAAAGAAGGACTTTAATATCATTGATCTCACTTTGAGTAAGGTAGAATTTACTTTCTTAATGTTTCCCCAAAAGAAGCACTCAACATCATCATCATCATCATCATCATAGTCACAATGTCTTAACAGACATGTTGTGGTCGGAGCTAGAATATTGCCGACACGAATATTCTCAATAGTTTTGAGAACTGTAGCTCGCCATCGTTCGCGACTTACTGTCAGTTCAGTGGCGCTCTTGATACTCATATTTAGCAACTGTTTCGTCGTACCCACCCAGCGTGTAGGGGAACAGCCACAGCGACACCCAGTGACCCTGAACTACAAGTTTCTCCATATTATCGCTTCTGTGAGTATGTCCGAAGAATGTAAGCATTTTCGTTGACACAATGGATAATAGTCTCTTTGGATTACCGAGCTCATCCAGTATGGAAACATTAGTTCGATGGGCGGTGGAAGGAATTCTCAGCATTCTCCTCCACGTCCATATTTCAAAAGCATGTATGCGAGCTCGATCTGCCTTTTTAACAGTCCAAGTTTCCGAGGCATACAAAAATATGGAGAACACAAGAGACTGAACTAGCTACATTTTGGTAGCTTTAGTGATGTTATGTCACGCATTATTTTAGTAAGCTTTGCCATGGCCACACATGTCGAATCTCATTCTCACAGCTACCCGAATTGTCGATCAAAGAACCGAGGTACACAAAACTTTGAACTACCTCACAACGGCCTATTGACTTTATTTCTCGATGATTGTCATGCTCTCTATCTACAATAATAACCTTGGTCTTGTTGTAGTTAATACCAAGACCATATGCTGCACTGTGTTGTTCTAAAATGTTCAATAGAGCTACTAGTTCTTCCTGAGAAGCAGCAATAAGGGTTGTATCATCAGCAAATCTTAAGTTAGATATTTTGCTTCTGCCAATAGTTATACCGCCATTCCAGTTCTCCAATACCTGTGTCATCAGAAATTCAGAGTAAATGTTAAATAACATCGGAGATAATATACATCCCTGACGAACTCCTTTTCTGGTTGCTGTTTGACCAGACAGGTTACCATCGATTCTTACACGAGCCGAGCTAGACTCATAGACTTGCTGTATCAGAAGTACTAAGTGGTAAGGGACTCCCATAGAAATAAGCATTTCCCACAGTTTAGGAATCGAGGCGTAGTGTAATAATGTGATGTAATGCCCGTCGGGGTGTCCATAGATATGCGATATATTTTATAACACAGAAGCAACGATATAGAATAAATTCACAAATATTTGCGGAACTATCAGCTGAACATTAAAGAACAAAACAAGAAATGATACTTAAATAAGATTCTACAAGGCGATGGCTATTCCAACTCTCTTATATGGTTGTGAAATATGGACAGCAACGAAAGAAGAAGAAGAACAAGAAATTAAATTTCTAAGAAGAGTGGAAGGTTGCACAAAATTAGACAGACTAAGAAACAGAGATATAAGAGCAGAATCAAACATCTTTAATATGAACGAAAAAATAGAAAAAAATAAAACTAAATGGTAAGAATATGTAGAACGAATGCACGAAAATAGGATTCCAGCCAAAGCCACATTTCATCAATGCTGTGGTACAGGAGATGTCGGAAAGTAGTCATGATGGCTAAAACTGTTTCGGAAATTAAAAGACCATATTGAAAACTAGCAACAGCGGGCTGTTTTAAAAGCCCACAGCCCTTTCGAAAAGAGCCATAGTGATAGTGAGGCAAATGCGCAGTGTTTGTCAATTATTAGGTTAGGTTGTTATTTTGATTACTATCGATTGTGTGATACTTATCCTTTAATATATCTGAGATCCACTGACATCTAACATGGCAGTGCATACGGAGGAACATGCTGCTGATAAATTGATTGAGTAATTAGAAAAATCATAACTAATTTGGATTGACTAATGCTTTGAAATAGAGACCTTATAAATATACAGTTTATACAAAAAAATTCCCGAATAAATTTCATAAAATAATGGTACCCATTTCCCTCCAGCATAGGGAATGAACTTCCTTAAACATTTTGATGCTGAAAATCATTATGTCCTATCACTAGCACCTCCTTTATTTTGTCGCGCGTCCTACTTCAAAGGCATAGAATGAGGGAGTCGCTTTTATAAAAAAAATAGGAAAGTAAGTTCAAACGGCGCTCTCACTGTGAAACCGGAAGCGATATTAACAAAACCGGATTTTTCCTGGACTAGCTTTTTATGCCAATTCCGAATCTGTACTTAGTTTTTCTCTAGCACCTGTAGGTTTGGCTATCTTTTGTATACGGACAGAGGGACGGACAGGGAGAGGCTTCGCATAAGCGCTCTCCAGTGTGAGCTAAAAGCACATTTCAGTACGAATATTTAATTTCATTTTATTATCTGCCATGATACAAAAATTTTATTACAAGCTCGCTCTAATATCACGGAGTTATAGAGGCATAAAATTGCAGCAAATACAGGACACTACATTAACGTCGTCATGTTTTTGTTACATGCGCATGTTACATCTAGCGGCACTGCTTAGGACACAAATTGGAACTGGCGTACTTTTGGTTAATTTACAGGGTTATTCACGTTATTCGACACGGAGCATTATGGATAAAATTTGATAAAAAAGAAAATCATGATATCGGATAGATAGGGACCCATCAAGGCTACATTTTAAAAATATTTTCATGTTATACAGGGTGCCCCCAAAAGCATATCAAAGTTGTTTTTTAAATGGAACATCCCGTATATTATTGCATATTCAGATTCCTTGGTGAATTCTAGTGTTACTTTATGTATCATACATGGGACTTAACGTGAACCGTTTAGGTGTAAATCACCATTTTCGCTATAAGCAGATATCAGGAAAAAATTGAATATCGCAGAGATTATAAGATTTGGAAGGCTGCGACTTTGCCGTATTACTAAGCATGAAATGCGTCAGCTTTGATGAGACTGTCAAATTTAAATTACGTTTATGCTTGGAGAAATCGGTCGATTAGTTAAGGAAATTTCTATCAGCGATAACATGATTTTTTCAAATGGGAATGCCTAATTTTTTTATACGGTTGAACGTAGAATTTGATAACCTTTCTAATGATATACATCAGTGTTGTCAGATTTGCCACTTTTACGTTAGACTTCATAAATAGGGCATTCCATTCAAAATCATGACGTAAAATTGGTAAATCTGACAACACTCATGTTAGCTTTTTCGAATTCTGCATATTCAAGAACCCCCAAATATTGAATTTCACCTCTCCATCTGTGGCGGTTTTGGAAATATTTAAGCGTTCCTGTACCGTTTACTGAAAAAGCGGTGTTGCCGCATCTCAGTAATTAATAAAAACAAAATTTTGAAATAGTGAGATCTTACTAAATTTGACATGCGCAATTCATTGCAATAAAAATAAGTACAGGATTCTATTTAAAATAAATTAAAATCTGGGATATTTGTTTAAAATTTTGGAAAAATAATTCATAACTTGGCAACGTCGCAAACGCAAAAAAAAATATTACAGTGCAAGATAGGATATTAGTAGATATTTCGATTTAAAATAAAAAATACAGGGTGTTACATTTATAAAAACAAAGTAAAATGACCTTCAATTTGCCGTAATTTAAAATTCTGCCAAAAACATCCTGTAGATAGAAATTGCTGGTAACATCCAAAATAATATCCACTTAATATTCAACTAACTCGCTGTATAATATTATTGAGATAAATTAAAGGAATATATTTATTTGGTCGTATTCCTTGCGACCTTGCAAATCCAGAAATTAATAGAAAATGAATTATAACTTGGCAACGTCGCAACCCATCCCAAAAATGTCTTAGAGTTAAATAGAGATCAATGAAGAAAACTAAAAGAATTTCGAAAAAGGTATAGTTCTGTATAAAAAAATTAAGTTTATCACTATCCTACTTTCCCGTAACACCCTGTATATTTCAAAGTATTTTTAGAATATGCATCTTAAGTAAAAAAATAACTTTTGTATTCGACTTTTTCTTCTATCGGGTATACCTTGCAAGATATCGAAGAATAACACACTAACTGGACACCCTGTATATTCTTTCACCAAGCATTAATTTTTATGTGTGTAACCTGCTGACGAATCAAGCCAATTTTATCACAGATATGTAAATAAGAGTTCGCGCTAGCGATTTTGGATCAATTTCATAAAATAAAACGCGGAGGCTATAACTCACGCTGCAGTGTATAGCTGGGTGTTTCCCAATTTTTATCCAGAATTGATGGCGCTAACGGACTTCCTGTGATCCGGGTTTAAAGCTTCCGCTTCACAGTTTGTAATTTCACATATTGAAAAATGGATTGGAATAGATTTTCTTGGTTGTTGCCATGCATTAGATAGATGAATTTTCAATCGGCTTCATGGCCTGAAATGATGGACGGGTGCCTACTACGATTGGGGAGCTGACGTGCCAGAAGAGAACAGAGCAGATATCCCATGTGTCGGCGAATAATAAGGGCCGGTTTCACAATGATGGGTTAACTCAAGGTTGTGTGTTGACCGGAGGCTAACCCTAGATGTCATGTTTCACAAATGGTAGTTTTAGATTTTACTTGAGGTTAACTCTGAGTTAACTTGACCTCAAGAAATTCTTGAGTTAACCTCAGGTTTGCGATGACGCATGCGGATTAGGTTATGTCACTTTGGTTTTGCTACCTGCTAGGCGTTTGAAGTTTCATATTTTATCGTTTCGTTCTTTTTATTTGAAATGGATGGTTATGATGAAAGTGCGTGTATTAGTGATGAAGAAGCAATGATGAGACCAAGAATATTTCGACCTAGAGTCAATTATTTTGAGAAATATGATGATCATGACTCTTTGGTCTATTTAAAATTTTTGTATTTTTCTTTCAGCACCTTTACAGATCTGCGGCTATTATTTGCACATTTGCAAATAAATTCTTCTCCTATCTTTTTCCAGGCGTTGTCCTTTTCGCGCAATATTGTTGCACCTTTTGTTTTGCATTCTATTACATGCCTGTACTTTTCTACTAACGAAATGAACAGATATTCTTCATCTTTTGAAAAGTTGTTCACTCTTTTTGGTTTTTCCATGCTGGCACATGGGTACATGCACGCCTATTATTTGAAAAAGGCCACAGAACCAATTACAACGCCAAGCAGTCCAAACACCAACCCAACCTAAAAATCTTTTATCTATGCCAACCACCGAATAACTGCGATATGGAATGGAAAAATGTCAGTGGAAAAAATCACAATGAGGTTGGAAATCGCATGTAACTGACAACTCAACGAACTCATCCTTTCACAGTCTTGTCAAAAGAACACAAAACACCAGCACGAAACACCTAACGAAGGAAATAATAAGAAGAAGGTCAGTTAACCCTACGTCATTTTATAACTGTGAAACAAGATGCGGCGGGTAAATATGGGAGCGAGCTCCGGTGCGCACTTCTTGACAAAAATGGAGGGGATCATATCGGGCCCATTCGCCTTATTAATGTCAAGCGGCTGTAGCACCTTCCGAACTATTTTTATTCTGAACGTTATTTTGTTCATGGCTTGGTGTACTCTCGGTATGGATGGTAACTAAGCACTGGATGGGACGTTTACAGTGAAGTTTGCTGCAAATGTCTTGGCAAATATTTTGTCTTTGGAAGCAGTTGCTACTGTTCCATCCGCACATGTGATCCGTGGGAAGCTACTCCTCGAGAAGTTACCCCCTATTTGTTTGTCCAGAGTCCAGAAGGAGCGGCTGCCATTGGGGTGTAACATATCCTTTTTAATTTTAATTCTGTAGTTAACTTTAACATTAAAGAGTGTTTTCAGTTTTTTAGAACTGTTTTTATTAATACTCTGGATAACAAAGATCTGTATCTGTATCTGTAAAGTGGGGAGGGTTAGTAGTCCCACTGCACTTAGGCCACAAATGGCCCATTCTGCGTCCTCCCAAGAAGTTGTTTCTCCAGGTCATCGTCCACCCTGCCAATTTTAGGAAGAGAGATGAGTCGCTAGGGGCCATCTCCCTTATTTGGGCAGGTGTGGGCTAAGACTCGCCGAACGCATACTATCTAATAGAAGATAACACTGGGCACTCACATATATGACGTGTTCCAGAGTATCGTCTTCGATTTCACACATTCTACATATCGGTGTGTCACTTAACTCCATAATGTAGAGGTGTTTCCTGAGTTGACAATGGCCAGTCAGGAATCCCACTAGGATACGTTGGTTTGACCTGGTCATCGCCAAATGCTTGGATATTGCCATGCGAAAACCTGCAAGGGTCTCTTTGGCAAGTCGGCATCCTTGTAATTCTTCCCATCGTTGGGAGTACTTTTGGCTATTTTCGCAATTGTGGTTTTCGACATCCCAGAAACGTCACATGGTCCTAAAATTCTCAGGCCAGCAGCATTTCTGGCTAGACCATCCGCTATACGGTTGCCTTTGCTGTTGTTGTGCCCTTAACCCACCTCATGACAGTATTGTTGTCGTTTGATGCATGGGCCAATTCTGTTTAAACAACACTGGCATGTTTAGGCATAGCCCACTCTGTCCTTAGGTGTAATAAAGATAAACAATTGTTTTTAATCAATATTCGTAGCATATCATTACCATTACTGCATAGAGCGTAAGTATAACTGTCGATTTCTTTGAATAAGTTTCCCAAAAATGCCAACCCCCAAACAGTTGGATGTCACGCCTTTTAAGCTCTCGTTGTTACGCCTCTGTATAGTATTAACGAATTTTACGGTGTCTGCGCCAACTCTTAGTCAGAGGATACGACCGCTGGCCCGACGGATTTGACCCGCCAAAATCGTTTTCGCGGCAAAGTTGGAGCGTTAAACTTTCGGCCCGACCGCTTAATTCAAAAGAGAATTACAAACCCACAAACACACAGGTGAAGCTAATAAAATAATAAAGGCATGTTAAAAATAGAGATCTTTGGTGATGAGTAATTACGAATTGTTTCCTCTTTATAGGGTATTTCCTCAAGCACATATATCATGGCGCGACAAAAAATTATTTTGAATTCGAAAAGTCAAGTTGATTGACTTAGTACTTCCCACACATTCCGGCGATACCAGTTCATTGTTTTTCCATAGCATGAAGCTATAGTCTGAGATCCCCTTGCAACCAAGCCGTAGCCAGCCCCCCCCCCTAAAATTGTGTTATGCCGCTAGGTCTTTCCTTCGCAGGTCAACGGACAGCCTATTATCAATATTACAACAAACTTATTGGTGTGACAAAATTTTATTAAAATCAATTTAATAGTGTCCACGTTACAAAATACAAAACGAAATGGAAAGGCAATGTTCAGATGGACCTAAAAATGTGCCTTATGTAGCTAGGTCTTCCTTCACAGGTCACTGGACAGCCTACTATGAATGCAAAAGATGTTTCAGTTTTTCAACCCTCCACCCCCCAACGAGCCCAATTTCACCTCCAAACAACGCAGAAAATGATCACGAACCTCTAAAACGCTTAAAAACGAAGTTTGAGCTGATCTTTATATTTTTAGTGTTTTTATTATTTCTGCGCCGCCACTGACACGATTTATAAAAGTCATACACATTTTCCATCCTCGCCACGGTAGTAATACTGTGTCAAAGTTTAATTAAAACCACCAGAAAAAAATCCTTTGATTTCTGTAATAGGCAAGGCAATATTCGGATAGACCTAAAAACGTTATTTCGCTAGTTCTTCCTTCACAGGCCAGCGGACAGTTTATGACGAAAGCAACAAATTTTTTAATTTTACAACCCCCCACCCCCAACCATCCCAAATTTCACCCCACCCAAAAAAAAACGTAGAAAACGTTCAGGAACACCTACTTAAAACAAAGTTTGAGGATATTTGAATTTTTTTGTTTGCTAATTACTCCGCCGCTCATGCACCGATTTTTAAAATTATAGCAGCATTACCTACTAAGACACCACAGCATATTGCTGCCCAAATTTCATCACAATACATGCAGCGGTTACTGAGATTACGTGGCTAAAAGGACGTGTACATACAGACCGACAGACAGACACAGCGACGGAAATGAGTGAAGTGGATTTTCATCATAAAACGTCCAAAAAACGTATTATCTCAAAATCGAATATTTTCGCGATCACAATACTCCCCTCGCCTATCGGTGTGGGAAGCAAAAAGAACCTACGCTACAACAGTATTTGCTCAATCCTTTGGCAAGGAAAAGAAAATGACTTCTTATAAAGTAAATAGGGTTGGAAACATCTTCAGCTGTACTTTATTAGCCACTTTTACATCCAAGATAGAGATTTTTTTGATAGGCAAGCCTAAGTCGTTTGCCGACTTTGTTAGGCAACAAAATTATCTATAGCTGGGAGGCGGCAAAAAATATATTAAAGCGAAGTGTACCCTTTAAACTGAATTCCAAGCTTTCGGAGAACTGTGCCTCCATCATCAGGGCTGAAATATTGAATTAACATAAGCATAACCATCTTTGCTTACCTGTTGCTTATGTTAATTTGATATTTCAGCCCTGATGATATAGGCATAGTTCTCCGAAAGCTTGGAATTCAGTTTAAAGAGTTCACTTCGCTTTAATATATTTTTTGCCGCTTCCCAGCTATACCTAATTTTGGTTTCTTTTATATGTACCTATGTAAAAAAAACTTACCGCACATCATGTGGCATGGGAAGAGTTGCTCCTCTGTCTAGAAGGATTTTGATGATTTCGTAATTATCTCGATGTGCAGACAGAATCAGCGGAGTGATATCTGGAGTGAACGTTGCAGTATCAGGTGGTAAAGCTTCCCAACTCTGAAACAATTCAAATTATTCTATAGTTGTTACCATGTCGACCAGAAACACGCGACATAACTTTGTATGTAGGAGCAGGTGTTATATGTATAGAGATGTACGTCAGTGTGTCGTATAGTGAGGCGAGTTGAGGTCTGAAGTATGTCTATAGGAGTATTGATGACGAGAATACGGTTTATACAGAAAAGAAGTCGTAGCTTACTCATGTCCATTAAATGACAGCATACACACGTCAGGTCACTTGCCACCCTCATCACATACTCGTAAAAGTGACGTCTGCGTTCAGATTATGTTATAGCGTTTTTCACTGGGCACATTTTAGTGCACTCTGTGCGAGTGCAGAATACTGAAAAAGTTCACCTTGTGTAACACTTCTGCACTGGGTTCTTCCAGTGGAATACACATCAAGAAACCACAACTTGTTTTGACAACAATTTTTGCATTTGTATAATACTTCCTCGTTTGTCTGAAAACTATTCAATAGTTTCTATGTAATTGCTAATTCTGAGAATGTGTTCTCCAGAATTTCTTCCTAAACACATTATTTGTTAATCTTCAGAAGATGAGCTGGATTTTGCGAATTCAAACAAGTAAATTTAAAGGTTGATTTTTTGTTCACTCTACTCATTCTGACTGAAAATAGTGAAAATCAACTAGGTGTTACCGAATTCAAAGATCGAAAGTTCAAGCAGGTGAAACACAATTTTATGAGTTGAAGTTTCCCGCTCAAACCTACTGTCATTTTATTGGTTCACTTCCACGTCTCTCACTTTGAAATCTATGCAAAATTATTGCACACAGTTCGATCTTTCCGAGTGCATAAATGCCAGTGAAATGAGTGCACTTAAAAAAATTTGCACGGAAACAGCCAGCGAAATGCAAAACAGAAATCCAGTGCAGCCCGAGTGCAACCAGTGAAAACGGTATTAGTATTTTGGCATATGCACCTATTTTGCATACAACGGGTCAACATTGTTATGACCAGCCACTAGGCAGCAGAGAAAATGTCATTCGTCATGGTGCTGTCATCCCATTAATAGCACGTATATTATTTTTCGAGTCATAGGACGGGTTCATGAAACTTTTCCTTTGCCGCAATTTAGCCATAAATTGGCGTTTGTGTTAATTATAAAGTTGAACCTACCGTCAGTAATGAAATTGTTCATGAAACAGCTTTGAATTTAGCTTGAGAATTAGGCGTAAGGATTGACCTTGAAAAGATAATTAACTTCCAACTTTACCTTACCGCAAAAGGTAAACATAAATCTTAGGAGTGTCTGAGCATGCGCAAAACGCACGGAACATAAAATTATGATCTGGCATGAGGCAACCACTCCTGAGATCAACTTAATCTTTTTATTAATCCTCATTTTTGGTCGTAGTTTTGAAAACAAATTTCGCCTTTCGCAAGCAGTATAACCGCCAACCCGCTAAATCTTAAAAATGTAACCTTAAAAACAAAACAGACCGTTGAAAATAGAGTTTGTGAAAAGCCACATCTGTCATCCTTAACGCCAAATTCGAGTTTCATGAACGTCGATTTTCTTACCGCTAAAGTTAAGGATAAAGTTAATACTAACGCTCAATTTACGGCTAAGTCACGGCAAGTCATGAACCCGCCTATATTTTCTTATATTATACCCTCCAGCGAGGAGTACGACAAGGGTGCATATGTCACCCTTGTTACGTAACCTGTACTCCGATCAGATATTTAAAGAAGCATTAGCCAACTTCATCTGTGTGTTAAAGTAAACGGAATACCCTTGACTACAATAAGATACGCAGACGATACAGTCATCGTGTCGGATTCTCTCGGGGGGCTGCAGGAACTTCTGACTAATATCAACGTAACAGGAAAAACTTATGATCTAAACATAAATGTCTCAAAAACTAAATTTATGGTTTTTCTTCACTCACCGTTTGATGATGGAGTCTTGCAACTAGATGGAACTCGAATTGAGCGAGTCGAGCAATTTAAATATCTCGCGATAGAAACGTGGACTCTAAAAGTATCAACTATGAATCGCCTGGAAGCATTCGAGATGTGGCTACACAAAAAAATGCTTCGCATTCCGTGGACAGACCATGTAACAAACACAGAAGTCTTACGTAGGGCAAGTACAGAGAGACAATTAATTGTTGACCACCATTAAGTGTCGTAAAATTGCATATTTGGGCCACATACTAATAGGTGAAAAATATCATTTGTTACAACTAATACTGAAAGGCAAAATCGACGGTCGAAGGGGACCTGGGAGACGACAACAACCTTGGCTCCGTAATATACGAGAATAAACGGAAATACGCAGTGCAGAACAACTGTTCCGTATGGCGGAAGATCCGCTCTAGCCACAGTGATCGCCAACGTCAGGAGGACCTGATACGGCACATGAAAGAAGAAGGTACCTATTTGGCGATCACACACACTCCACAAATGGATTATAATTTATTCTTCAACTACGAGCCAGCCAGAGACACCTATTTCCTGAACAGTCTGAAGGTATTATGGCCAGATAGCAGGCCTACGAATACCCTCCTCCAGCTTCTGTTTCCGCCTTAATCAGAGGTCCTTAAATAAGTTCTCTAGCTTGACAGAGATGTCCAGAGATTTCTTTCCACATCATAAGAGAAGTTTGATTTACTCGTTCTCATATTCTTGTCACCAGAAGGTGTGGCAACTAATTGATCGATTGATCACACCGATAAGTTTGAAGTGACGAGAAATGGAATTGTTCTACCTTCTTTTTACGGTCAGTGTCCCGCAAAGGCTCAAAGCCTATGGCGCTGTTGAAGCGCTGCGATAGGATAAGCGTCGGTGGACGTTATATTTGAAACGCTGTAGGTTGTAGCCGTCGGGAAACAAATTCCCCGGTAGTTCATTCCACTGCGTTGAAGTTTTTGAAAAGAAGGAATGCTTTAAGAGACTTTGTGGAGTAGGGACCTCGACCTGGTAAGGACGAGCTCGCAGAGTCTGTAGTGTTCCTCGTTCGGACGGCCTTTGGTGTTATTATCTAGAAGAGCTCACTCGAACATCTTCCGTGGTAGAATCTGTAAAACAGGGACAGGTCAGCCTCTCTGTGGAGGTCTTTTGTGTGGCTAGGCGTATTAATTTGTCTAATTGCTCTCTTCTGGATAGTGCCCAGAAGCAAAGAGAGTGCTTCGAAGCACATTTCCACACATGGGAGCAATACCCCAAACATGGTCGGATCTGTACCTCGCAGAGCAGCAGTAGTTGTTCTGGTCTATACATCTTCCTACAGGGGAACAAAACTCCAAACTTCTGGCATGCCGTTTTAGCAGTACTGTCGACGTGGGGTCGTGCCAGGGTATGTTATTGTTGATGTTGATCCCCAAAAGCTTGACGGAATGTGACTCGACTATTGGGTGACCCTCCATTTTTACAGTTGGTAAGCCAACGTGAGACTTCTTTGTCAGAATTGTTGCCTGAGTTTGCTGTACGTTAAACTGTACTTTATTTACTTTGAGAGCCTTGTGCCACTTTATCAATACACTGATATTCGTGAGATAATTTTCTGAAATACCACCATTTCACCATTTACAAGAAACATTTTTCAAACGGTGAATCGGATAATCTCTTAATGTATTTCGTGGCATTACGTAAAGTGGAGAAGGGTTGGACGCTAATGGGAAACTTTTATCTACCAGCTAAGCTTTAAAAACACGTTAACGTCGGACTCTTCCACAAATGCTACTCTATGAAAGCTCGAGATAAGTGGAAAAACTATTTAACTACATCAGTGTCGTTTACGGTACCTCCAAAACGCTTCGTTTTCCAGCATGATGAGAATTACGTATCGTAAGTTTGGAAGAAGAGAGTCGTAAAACAAAAAAATGGAGTCAAGTTGATTGACTCAGTACTTCCCACACATAATGATGATACCATGTTATTATTCCCCATTGCATGAAGCTATAATCTAAAATCCCCTTGCAACTAAATTATCGCCCATCCGCCCGCAAAAGCAACATCCAACTCAAAAACTCTCGTAAATAGTTTCTTGCATCTCCCTCCTTAGGAACTAGGACGCCACAGTTTTTTCTGCATGCTTCAACTGGACGATGCGAAACGATGAAGAGCCTCCAACCCGTCTAGAAACGAAGTTTGAGCTGATTTTATGTTTTTGGTCTTTTGATTATTTCTGCGCCGCCACTGACATGGTTTTTCAAAAACGGAGTCGTTTTCCATTCTCTATACACACCTTAACGTTGTTCTGTATTTTGCAGTTGACAAAATTATCGATGAAAGAATGAATCTTTATGTAGGTGAAAAGCAAGTATTTTCTCGAATAGCACACAAAACCCACATAACGCTGTATGGATATGTACATCCACAGAATGTACACTAGATATTCCAGTTTGAACATGTATATTTTGAATATCCATAGGACGTTAAATGTATATATGAAAAATGATTCACGTAAGTATATACATATATGAATATGCATAAGATGTTGGTCTAAGTATGATATATACATCTAGTAGTTTACACCTGCGCGAAGAAAAACTAGAGCCGCCATTGCTGATTTCTAACCATTCCGCCGTTCGCGTCCTTAGTCGTAGCTAGCGTGTGTTTGCTGGTGCTGGTTGTGCCTGATTACCTGATCGAGTGAAATATTGTGCAATGTTACTTATCTTCTGGCTACTGATAACTCTCGCATCCAGCGTTTGACGGTAAGTCGTAAGCGGAACAAACCACCTATAAAATCTGTGTCAAAATTTTATTAAAATCAATCCACAATACTTCCCTCGCCTATCGGTGTAGGAAGTCAAAAGGTAACATTTTGAGGGGAGCTTGTTATATGGTAGACTATATTTTAGTTTAAATACCAAGAGTGTTGATCCTCTAAAAGTACCTTAATATGACTTACATCCTAGTATAAAACAGTAACCCTCTATTGCTCGAGTCAGTGGATGATTTAGTCAAGTAAGTTTGCAAGCACACAAGAACGCAATTCACACTGTGATCAAAATCTAATCGTGCAATTTTGAAACAAAAAAAACGCTTTCAGATATCCAACCTCAAAATTCCTTCCTCCTCTTTGCTCTTCTCCTACCTTCCTTTTTTTTCTTCCCCTACTTTGCCATGACTTTGTCTGATCTCTGGGTAGCCAGACCTGACAGAACGATTGTCCAACACGACCGTAACTAAGAGCAAAGGTCCAGCGGACCGCTCTGTCAAGCATTGACAAATTTAAAAATAAAGATATTGCTAGATCCAGGCCCCTACCACACTCTAAGAAAAGACCCAAATAAAAATCTTATAACAAAGACTAAGGCCATGGTGAAGAATTTAAGCCTCGACGAAGAAACTAAGACGAAAGTATGCAAAAGTGAAGCACTGAAACCTAGACCCTATGGATTATCAAAAAACGTTCCACTTCGCTCGATCATTAGCGCAATAGGCTCGCCACCTTACGAGTTAGCGAAACACTTAACCACATTGTTATAGCGGTCCATTTCATTTCGAACATCCAAGATATACAGGGTGGCCAATCGGGTGACGTTAATAATTTTTTTTTAGATAGCCCGTACCGAGACCTATCCAAAACACCCCCATGTATGTGTACCGATTATTGATAGTTTTCGAGTTATGATTTTTTTTTTGAAAACCCAGAGATTTCCCAGTTTTTCCAAGAAATTATCAAAAACAAAAACAAAAATAATTTTTGGCTTTTATTTTTTTCCGCAATTATACTCAATATTAAGCCTATTTTAATATCCAATAAAGAGAACCTGTACATTCGAACAATAATTAAGTACATTTTGGGCCCAAAGTTTGAAATCTCTGTTTATAGTCAGGAGACCAAAACCTTCAAAATAAAATTAAAAATACTTATGCCTGGTTCTGGAGCTCCAATCTAATCCTAAAAACTCTGCAAGACATTGCACTTTCGAAATAATAATGAAAAAATAGCACTTATGGGGGCATTTTACGCCGTACGTGACTATTAAAGGTAAAAAGGTGATAATTCACGAATTTCCAAAATGATTTAAAAAACTATTATTTTACTTTATTATGACAAATTAAAGAAAAAAAACTCATAACAACAAATAAACATGATAAATATTGATGTTTTAATCACTTTTAATAAAAAAAATTAATACCTGTGCTTTTTGCTGTGGGCTTTTGAATTTCTGCTAAATTAAGTTGTATGGAAAGTTAACAAAGGAAAAGAATAATAAAACAACAATCTGACCTTTAATTCCATGGCGGAATTACCTGGGAAGTGTTATCGTAGCATACGCCATCCCTTTTACTTCCCTCACCCATAGATGAGGGGAGGATTGTGATCGTGAAAATTTTCGATTTTGAGATAATAGGTTTTTTGGGCGTTTTATAATGTCTACATAACGAAAATCCGCGTCACTCATTTCCGTCGTTCTGTCTGTCGGTCTGCCTGTCGGTCTGTCTGTCTGTACGCATTTTTCTAGCCTCGTAATCTCAGTAACCGCTGCATGGACTGTGATGAAATTTGGGCAGCAATATGCTGTGGGGTCTTAGTAGGTAATTTCAAATATTCCTCAAACTTCGTTTTTAGGCGTTTTACAGGTTCTTGATCATTTTCTGCGTTTTTTTGGGTGGGGGTGGAATTTGGGTGTTTGGGGGGTGGGGGGTTGAAAAACTTGTTGTATTCATGATAGGCTGTCTACTGACCTGTCAAGGAAGACCTAGCGATATAAATCACCTTTTTAGGTTCATCCGAACATTGCCTTGCCTATTACCGAAAATTAACACAACTGCGCTTCGCCGGCATGAGCTCGCAAAAAGCTACTCTGAAAGAAAGGAATGGCGTATGCTACGACATCGCTGCCCAGGTAATTCTGCCATGAAATTGGAAGTCAGATTATTGTTTATTATTCCTTTCCTTTGTTAACTTTCCATACAAATTAATTTAACAGAAGTCTAATAGTACATAGTAAAAACACTTCAAAAATCACAATTTGGGTATTAGTTTTTTTATTAAAACTCATCAAAACATCAATAATTATCGGGTTTATTAGTTGTTACGAGTTCTTTTTCGTTAATTTGTCATAACAAAGCAAAATAATAGTTTTTTAAATCATTTTGGAAATTCGTGAATTATCACCTTTTTGCATTTAACACTCACGTACGCCGCAAGATGTCCCCATAAGTGCTACTTTTTCATTATTATTTCGAAAGTGCAATGTCTTGCAAAGTTTTCAAGATTAGTTTGAAACTTCAGAACCAGACATAAGTATTTTTAATCTTATTTTGAAGGTTTTGGTCTCCTGACTAAAAACAGAGATTTCAAGCTTTGGCCCCAAAATGTACTTAATTATTGTTCGGATGTACAGGTTCTCTTTATTGAATATTAAAATAGGCTTAATACTGAGTATAATTGCAGAAAAAAATAAAAGCCAAAAAGTATTCTTGTTTTTGTTTTTGACGATTTCTTGGAAAAACTGGAAAATCTCTAAGTTTTCAAAAAAAAAAATCATAACTCGAAAACTATCAATAATCGGTACACATATATGGGAGTGTTTTGGATAGGTCTCGGTACGGGCTATCTAAAAAAAAATTATTATCGTCACCCGATTGGCCACCCTGTATAGCTGGAAAAATCTGATATGCTGGACAGCTTCAACGTTGTGTCATTATTTACCATTAAACGATGCAATTAAACACATCAAGAACATATTTCCGGATGACATAACATACATTTTCAGGCACCTAACAGCCTACTTCGCAGGCACGTATTTAGGGGGGTCCAGGGGGTTCCGAAACATTATAAAATGCCATCTAAAAAATGGAATCCACAAATTTGGCAACTCTAATCTGGACCCCCCCGAAAGGCCAGCCGTGACACCCATAATCTGGACGCCCCCAAAACCAAATCCTGGATACGTGCCTGATACTTCGTCTGCGACAAATGTACAAACAAATGGAAGTTGTAGCCATGGAAAGCCTTCTGGGCTCAGTAGTAGGGAACGCTGTACTGGAGAAAATTGTACAGGCAGCTTCAAAAAGTGCTCAATAGAAGGTCAAGGTATGGCTCAGATACGTAAACGATACTTTGGTCATTGGGAATCACGGAAGAGAAAACTAGAAGAATTTGTAGCGTGCATGAAGATATCCAGCTCACCATAGAGGTAGAAGAAAATCAAAAATTAGCCTTCCTTGGTATTCTCCTAACAAAGGAGCCACGCTGGTTCACAAGATATACAGAAAACCAACGCATACTGACCGGAACTGACATAAGAAATCATACCACCACCCATCTCATGAGTACGGTATCTTTAGAGCTTTGACAGAACGGGCTAGACAAATGTGCAAACCAGAAGAACTCGACACCGAACTGGAAACTTAAAGAACGCTCTTAAGGCAAACTGTTACACAGAAAATGAAATAACAAGGACAGTGGGAAGAAATAGGTCAAACGAACAACTTGAACCGATAGCAAAAGTTTTCTTCACATCATGTGCCTGTGATAACAGACAGAATAGGAAAAGTGGTACAAAAAGGAAACGTCAAGACCATCTACGAGCCAACAAGAAAGATACAGGAATAAAGATACAGGAGTAAAGATACAGGAGTAGTTCATAACATTCAACATAAACACAGTGATTGCAGAACATAAGGCTAACTGTTAACTAGGTTATACAGACAAATCTGCGGTAGTTGAACATGCGATTAAGGAAGGAGGCCATAGGATCAAGTTTGAAGAAGCGCAGGTTCTTGCCGCAATGTTTTCACGAGATTCCACAAAGAAGCCATCGAAATACAAAAGCATCACAGTTTCAATAGAAAAGAAGAAATACAGAAAGTCAGTCAACCATACCAACGCTACTTAGTTTGGCCACGTCACCGTTAATAGGTATAAATACAAGCCTAAATCTGCCAGCTGTCAGTATTTCGGAAGTCGCCGAAGTAGAATAGTTTCTGAAGATGCCATCCACTCAACGACTCTGGCCCAAGAACCACAAGATTCATTGACAAATTGTTATTCATTTACGTGCACCATCAAATGACAAACTAAGCTTAACTCACATGTGGTTCTCCTTTTTTATGTATGGTTTCTTCATGCTCCAACAGAACTTCCACAGCTTCAACGAACTCTTCCGAGATGGCGTGTAACAGGGCGTCCTTGGTTTCTACCTTGTGTTCTATAAGAAGCTCTACCATCTCCAGATTCTCGTTGTCTATGGCCATCAAGAGAGCGCTACGTCCCAGTGGGTCAACGCAGTTGATGTTGATGTATCCTGTCTCTTCAGCTCTTTGAAGCATGCTGGAAATGAAGGAGAATCAGTTAGCAAATTAACTAGATATACAGCTGAATTCTTCTTATGTGGAATATATTTTGTTGAATATTTTTTATGGAACTAAAATAATGTTCTGTGCGAATGCAATGTCGTAAGGTATATCTGTGAACCTGTATACCATTGGATTCAGCTGTAAATTTTCTGTAAGGAAAAGTAGGAAACGACGAGATAACATCCCAAAATTAGGGATTAGGGTCGGCATTCTAAAACCGAAAAAGTCCAAAGACGAATCGAGAAAAATGTTTTCTTCTCAATGATTCGTTTTAAAAAAACATAAATATGGTAAATCTAGGAAGGAAGTGTTTTAGTTATTTCATTTGATTTCTTTTTTGGATGTATTACGCTTTGCAGCATGCAGCGGTTATCTGCTCTCGTGGCTGACGATATGGAGAATGCCGTCTTATGCTCTCCTCGCTATTGTTGAAACGTCGTTGATGTGACGGCAGTTTCTGACCTGTGGATCGATTCTGTAACTTTCGCTATAGTAACGAAAGCAGGCGAAGGCGCAGCTAATCATTTACGAAAACGATTTTTGACGACATTCCATAACTAAAGTGTAACGCTTCGTTACGCTTTCGGCATGGAGCTCTATGACTCACGAGCATTCACGAGTTGGCTTAAATATATCTGGATGAGACTCTGCTAAATCCAGCAATGCCGACGATTGCGATGGATTAGTTTTTTCTCTTCGATTCATTGATTGTTAATTAAGTACACAAATAAATTTAAGCAAATTGTCACTTTGACACACAGCAATAATAACGTCAAAACTTGATAAACGAGATCCAAAATATTTCGCTATCGCTTATACCGTTCGTCTGCGTTCGTTATGTCCGAGTCGGAACGAAGACATTTATGGAATACCGAAACGAGCGAAAGCGTTGGAAGTATGTCGCTATCGCTTCGCTTTCGCTTCGCTTTCGCTTCGCTTTCGCTTCGCTTTCGCTTCGCTTTCGCTTCGCTTTCGCTTCGCTTTCGCTTCGCTTTCGCCTCGCTTTCGCTTCGCTTTCGCTTCGCTTTCGCTTCCCTTCGCTTCGCTTCGCTTCGCTTCGCTTTCGCTTCGCTTTCGCTTCGCTTTCGCTTCGCTTTCGCTTCGCTTTCGCTTCGCTTTCGCCTCGCTTTCGCTTCGCTTTCGCCTCGCTTTCGCCTCGCTTTCGCCTCGCTTTCGCCTCGCTTTCGCCTCGCTTTCGCCTCGCTTTCGCCTCGCTTTCGCCTCGCTTTCGCCTCGCTTTCGCCTCGCTTTCGCCTCGCTTTCGCCTCGCTTTCGCCTCGCTTTCGCCTCGCTTTCGCCTCGCTTTCGCCTCGCTCTCGCCTCGCTCTCGCCTCGCTCTCGCCTCGCTTTCGCCTCGCTTTCGCCTCGCTTTCGCCTCGCTTTCGCCTCGCTTTCGCCTCGCTTTCGCCTCGCTTTCGCCTCGCTTTCGCCTCGCTTTCGCCTCGCTTTCGCCTCGCTTTCGCCTCGCTTTCGCCTCGCTTTCGCCTCGCTTTCGCCTCGCTTTCGCCTCGCTTTCGCCTCGCTTTCGCCTCGCTTTCGCCTCGCTTTCGCCTCGCTTTCGCCTCGCTTTCGCCTCGCTTTCGCCTCGCTTTCGCCTCGCTTTCGCCTCGCTTTCGCCTCGCTTTCGCCTCGCTTTCGCCTCGCTTTCGCCTCGCTTTCGCCTCGCTTTCGCCTCGCTTTCGCCTCGCTTTCGCTTCGCTTCGCTTCGCTTTCGCTTCGCTTTCGCTTCGCTTTCGCTTCGCTTTCGCTTCGCTTTCGCTTCGCTTCGCTTTCGCTTCGCTTTCGCTTCGCTTTCGCTTCGCTTTCGCTTCGCTTTCGCTTCGCTTTCGCTTCGCTTTCGCTTCGCTTTCGCTTCGCTTTCGCTTCGCTTTCGCTTCGCTTTCGCTTCGCTTTCGCTTCGCTTTCGCTTCGCTTTCGCTTCGCTTTCGCTTCGCTTTCGCTTCGCTTTCGCTTCGCTTTCGCTTCGCTTTCGCTTCGCTTTCGCTTCGCTTTCGCTTCGCTTTCGCTTCGCTTTCGCTTCGCTTTCGCTTCGCTTTCGCTTCGCTTTCGCTTCGCTTTCGCTTCGTTTTCGCTTCGCTTTCGCTTCGCTTTCGCTTCGCTTTCGCTTCGCTTTCGCTTCGCTTTCGCTTCGCTTTCGCTTCGCTTTCGCTTCGCTTTCGCTTCGCTTTCGCTTCGCTTTCGCTTCGCTTCGCTTTCGCTTCGCTTTCGCTTCGCTTTCGCTTCGCTTTCGCTTCGCTTTCGCTTCGCTTTCGCTTCGCTTTCGCTTCGCTTTCGCTTCGCTTTCGCTTCGCTTTCGCTTCGCTTTCGCTTCGCTTTCGCTTCGCTTTCGCTTTCGCTTCGCTTTCGCTTCGCTTTCGCTTCGCTTTCGCTTCGCTTTCGCTTCGCTTTCGCTTCGCTTTCGCTTCGCTTTCGCTTCGCTTTCGCTTCGCTTTCGCTTCGCTTTCGCTTCGCTTTCGCTTCGCTTCGCTTTCGCTTCGCTTTCGCTTCGCTTTCGCTTCGCTTTCGCTTCGCTTTCGCTTCGCTTTCGCTTCGCTTTCGCTTCGCTTTCGCTTCGCTTTCGCTTCGCTTTCGCTTCGCTTTCGCTTCGCTTTCGCTTTCGCTTCGCTTTCGCTTCGCTTTCGCTTCGCTTTCGCTTCGCTTTCGCTTCGCTTTCGCTTCGCTTTCGCTTCGCTTTCGCTTCGCTTTCGCTTCGCTTTCGCTTCGCTTTCGCTTCGCTTTCGCTTCGCTTTCGCTTCGCTTTCGCTTCGCTTTCGCTTCGCTTTCGCTTCGCTTTCGCTTCGCTTTCGCTTCGCTTTCGCTTCGCTTTCGCTTCGCTTTCGCTTCGCTTTCGCTTCGCTTTCACTTCGCTTTCGCTTCGCTTGGAGTTATAGAATTCCCCCACTGGACCTCTCGTTCCTTCAATAATTTTACCCTTAAAATGCCATTGATTAGCCTATACTTGGACCTCTAGGTAAGCTACTTCACGTTTTTTATGGTTTCCAGTAGTTGTGTTGGGTGGAGGCTCTATGCAATAATAATAATAATTAGTTTATTTCTTGGTTGAATGATGCCAGTATACACCATAACAAGAAAAATAGTCACACTAGGTGGGTTGATCGCTAAAATAAGTAAAAATTAAAATTTGATGTGCTAAGCAAAGAACTCATCCAAGCTGTAGAATGATTTTTCTTGTAAAAAGTTCTTCAATCGTGTTTTGATAATACTAATTGTGGGTGCGTTCTGTATATGGTCCTCCAATTTATTAAAGACTTTGCAACCCATATAATTATAAGATTTCTGATATAACGCAGAACGATGTCTAGGTGGTATCAATAGATCCTTGGCTCTAGTTGGGTATTCATGTTCTTGCTTATTCTTAACAAAATCTGACTTATTTTTGTATACAAATAATGCTACTTCATATTATAGGTAGACACTAGCTACTGTCAGGATTTTTTAGTTTTTAAAATAGTTGCGACATGATGTACGCCAATGAAGTTTGCCAATTATTCGTATTGCATATTTCTGTAGCATGAACACTCTCAAAATATGTGACAATGAATAGTGGCATAATACAAAGTATTAAAATAGGTTGACTACAATGGTTAGATAGAAATTTTAATCCATAGCAGCTCATTCGTAGTTTATTACACAAAAGTTCGATATGTGACTCCCAATTAAGTGTATGGTCCAGGGAGATGCCTAAAATTATATGAGATTCTGAGTTTTGTATATTTATGTCGTTAGTGTTGCTGAAAGTGCTATTTGAAATTTTAGTACAACAGTTTTATGCGTATTTAACAGTAGGCCGTTGTTCTCAGACCACTCAAGAACCTTATTATATGCAGCTATAGTCTTTTCACCTAAATCTGATATAGCAGGACTTGTTATTAAACTATTTGTATCGTCTGCATAACATATAACACTATATTCTGCACTACTGGCGGTTATAAATTGAGCCATTTGCGTACAGCAGGTATGGGAAGGAACCCATGATTGATCCCTACGGAATACCTCTCTGGGACACAGACACATCACTGTAGCTGCCATTTACGCAGACATATTGCCTCCGCTCAGACAAATATGATTCAAAAATGTCTAATGGCAAACCCCGTATACCAGATCCTGGTTCATAATATGGATTCTCAAAAGCCGAGGTAAATTCCACATCTCAAAGCAAATATTTTTAATCTATTTATTCATTAACTTGATTTTGGAACCAAGTTTCAGCGCCACACATCGGAGTCTGAGATTTAACGGTGTTTCTCGGCGTAGAGGAAAGCTGTTAAACTTCATGAAAGTGTCTCTAGCCCGTGCAAAACGCATTTTAATTTTTTCGTCACATTTGTCTCTATATAAATTAATTTATTGAATCGATTTATATTGTCAGTTAGTTGTTTATGCTATGCATATTAATTAATATTCCACCCCTATATCAATCCATACCTCACTATTCCAATATACCATATTCGCCTGTATCGAACTATCGAACTTTGTTCTACCATGAATTGGACAATCAGCAAAATGCCATTATAGGTTTGCCGTATTGAAAACTTTTAACAGCCACTAGCAAACTTCATGGAAATATTCCATTTTCATTAAAACCCAACGCAAAACTAATTGAGATAACTAACTCTTGTTGTTGTGGCATACGCTCCTACTAAATCGTTCTTCCATTGCAGATGTATATTCCGCAACATTACGCTCATTTATTCACGTAAAAAGTGTACTTATGCTCACGCAAGTCGGGAGTCACTCACCTATTGAGCCGTAGCGCAGTATCAAAAGCTTAATATATCGACCATGTAGAGACAGTTCTTGGTTATCCATATATAGGGTGATTCATTAAGATCTTTGTTTTAGCTCTCACTGACTCACTGAAGAGATGAATTTGTGGTTCTTGGGTTTTTAGGCCGGCGTCGTTTAGCGTTAAAGCTTGACGTTTCGCCACCACGAGTGGATGGCATCTTCAGAAGCTATTTCACTTCGGCGACTTCCAAAATACTGACGGCTGGTGGATCTTTACCTGTATTTATACCTGCTAATGGTGACGTGGCCCAACCAGGTAGCGTTGGTAGCCCCGCCCCTTGGCGATATGGTAGTGTCTTCAGGTCCTTTAGGATGGGTATCCATGTCCGGTTGACTTTCTGTGTTTCTTCTTTCCTATTGAAATTATTATGATGTTTCTGTATTTCTATGGCTTCTCTTTGAAGTCTGGCATGGTATGAAGACGTTGCGGCAAGAACCTGTGTTTCTTCAAAGACAGGATCAAGTTTGAAGAAACACAGGTTCTTGCCGCAACGTCTTCATACCATGCCAGACTTCAAAGAGAAGCCATAGAAATACAGAAACATCATAATAATTTCAATAGGAAAGAAGAAACACAGAAAGTCAACCGGACATGGATACCCATCCTAAAGGACCTGAAGACACTACCATATCGCCAAGGGGCGGGGCTACCAACGCTACCTGGTTGGGCCACGTCACCATTAGCAGGTATAAATACAGGTAAAGATCCACCAGCCGTCAGTATTTTGGAAGTCGCCGAAGTGAAATAGCTTCTGAAGATGCCATCCACTCGTGGTGGCGAAACGTCAAGCTTTAACGCTAAACGACGCCGGCCTAAAAACCCAAGAACCACAAATTCATTGGACGATGGCCGCGAAAGCCTTACACAGTATATTCACTGAAGAGAGCTTATGCAGAGCCTGTGTCTGTCCGTCCGTCCGTCCGTCCATCCGTCTGTCTGTCAGTATACAAAAGATAGCCAAAACTACAGGTGCTAGAGAAAAACTTAATACAGGTTCGGAATCAGCATGAAGAAACTACTTCCGGAAAAATCCGGTTTTGTCAATAGCGCTTCCGGTTTAAAAAAAATTGAACGACAGGTAACTGACGACGTATTATGTACGGTGTATTGATATTTCTGAAGCTCAGGCATCGTGGCCGAGCGGTTAAGACGCTAGGCACCAGTCCGAAAGGGCGTAGGTTCGAATTTCACCGCGGTCAACAATTTTTTTTCTTCTTTTTTTAAGATTAAATGTTAAAATTGTTGATTTCTAGTCCGTTAAAAATCCATTTTTGTCAGTATAATGTAAAAATTGAATTTTTATACCAACAAATTCCACAGTGAGAGCGCCATTTGAATTTACTCAAGTAAATTCTCTCCTACTTTTTTTAATTCTAAATAAAGTACATAAAATGGAGTTCGGTGACAAAATCTTTACTATAACTAAAAAAACAATCTTTGTCATTCACCTTTTATAAATAATTTCATTTAAATGCTGGCCGAGGCTACGTCATATGTGGTCCATTCGGAGGGTCCAATTTTGGATCACTCTTTCCAGCATTGCGACCGGTAGCTGCTCAATTATGCTAGTGATGTTAGCTTCCAAGTCCGAAGTGTAACTGGCTTATCAATAAAGACCTTTGACTTTACGTATCCCTCTAGGAAAAAGTCCAAAGGTGTTATATCACACGATCTAGGCGCTAGTTGACAGGCGCGAAACGCGAAATTGTCTGCTCACCAAAATTATTTCCTAATAAAGTCATTGTTTCGCGCGCTGTGTGTACCGTAGCTCCGTCTTGCTGAAACCAAATGTCGCCGACACTACGGGCTTCAATTGCCGGCGACAAAAAATCTGTTATCATAACGGTAACGGTAACGCTCTGCATTGACGGTGATCTTCTGTCTGGCCTCATCTCTGAAGAAATATGGACCGATGATTCCACCGGCCCATAAACCACACCACAAAATTTTCTGAGGATGCAACGGTAGTTCACGTATTTCTTTGGGTTGTTCGTCAGCCTAAGTACAGAAATTTTGTTTATTGACGTATCCGTTGGGCCAGATATGTGCCTCATCACTGAACAAAATTCGACGTGAAAACAGCGAATCTTTATTAAGCTATGTCAGAGCCCATGGACTGAAATTTACGCGCAAATTTAAGTCTCGAGGTGTCAATTCTTGAACAAACTTAATCTTGTAAGACTTGCAAACCAAGATCCTTACGTAAAATTCGCCAGGTTGTCGAATACGATAGGCCCAAATGCTGAGAACGACGTCGAATTGATCCCTCACGGTCTTCAGCTACACTCTCCACTACAGCAGCAATATTCTCCTCATTACGGGCTGGATGTATGTAGTCTTTTTGGTTTCGTATCATCCGTATCATCCAATGGCATATACTGAGACTCCAATTTACGGATCGTACTGGCAATAGTGGTCTCGGAAGGTCGATGATGCACACCATATGTTACAAAAAGTGCACGAAAAACTGACTCAGACAACGATTATTTTCATAATATAGCTGAGTAGTCTGCAGAAGCTGTTGTGATATGAATCTTTCCATAATGAAATGTCAAGCAATACTGAATCAAAATTGGATGACATTTTGACAGCTGTCACTAGGAATCTGTCAAAAAAGTCATATGAAAAGCAAAGGTCTAAATGAATCATCCATTCATCACCAACCAATCCGATTACATCCTCTCCAAAAAAATGGAAAAGGATCAGGAACCCCTAGGGCTCCTAAAAACAAAGTTTAAGGGGAGTTCTGATAATTTTATATTTTTGTCTCATTTCAACCCCTCCGCTTACGGCCACCAATGCGCGGTTTATCAAAACGATAGCAGCATTACCCACTACGACCCCACAGCATATCTCTAACCAAAATTCATCAAAATCCAAGCAGCTTTAATGGAGTTTTCATTAGAATGATCTAAAGTAATACTTGTATGTATACATCAGAAAGTCCCTTGGTTTCTTAAATAGGCAGTGTTCAGATATACCTGAAAAGGTGTATTTTGTCGCTAGGTCTTTCTTTTACTGGTTAATGGACAGCTCTTTATGAATACAACAAATGTTTCAGTTTTATAACCCCCCCCAACCAGTCCAATGCCACCCCCACCCAAAAAAAGCAGAAAATGATCAGTAAGCCCTAAACACCTAAACAAATATTTAGGAATTTTGTTTTCTGCTAGTTACTCCGCTGCCCATACACCGATTTTAAAAATTATAACAGCATTACTTGCTATGTAAATCCAAGGCTGTTTGTTGGTTTGCCCAAAATAATCTTAAGTTAAATGTGAGCAAGACACAAGAATTGAAATTTTTAAAACATAACACTCAAGACAATCCAAAAGAAAATGCTAATGTAATAGGCATAACCTTAGATAATAGGCTCATATTTTGTCATTAAGATCTAAACTGGCTTCATCAATATATGTTATTCGTAAACTGAAGAGGCTAGTTAGTTCGACGACCATTCTAACGGTATATTACTCACTTTTCTACAGCCATATGAGCTACGGCATTAGATTGTGGGGGAACTCGTTACATGCATTTAATATTTTTAGACTTCAGAAGAAGGCTATACGTATTATTGTAGGTGCTGGCTATAGGGACCATTGTAAGCCCCACTTCATTAACCTCAATATAATGATGCTGCCATCATTATACGTTTACTCGCATCTTGTGGACATTCATAGAAATAAGAACAATTACAGCCTAAATTCTAATTACCATTCGTATAATACCCGATCCGCAGAACTAATAAGAGCTCCTAGATACCGGTTAGAGAGGTCTGCTAGGAACTCTTCACAATCACATCTATACAATATCTTACCAGCTCCTCTCAAAAACTTAGAGCATGCAAAATTTAATGCTTCCATCAAAGCATTTCTCCAGGACAATGTATTTCATTCAATCCGCCAGTACATGGACACCCTCAAGACGACAAGTACTTTCAAATTTGTAAAGTAGTTATTTTTGTATTGTTGTTTTTTACTTGATGTGTATTGTCTCTGTTTTTACAATTTAATTTCATATTTCTACATTTTATGTTAAATATCGACTTTTTTATCCTGACTTGCTACAAATCTAAATTTTACATATCGTAGTGAAATAAATCTATCTATCACTATCTATCTATGACATCATATCGCTACCTAAATTTCGTCAAAATCCAAACAGCGGTTACTAAGATTACGAGGCTAGAAGAGCGCCACATACAGACAAGCAGACAGACCGATGATGAATGAGAGACGTGGATTTCCGTTATGCAGATATCATAGAGCGCCCAAAAAGCGTATCACCCCAAAATCGAAAATTTTCGCGATCACAATACTCCCCTCACCTATCGGTGCGGAAACTAAAACCCTCCTGATACCAGACCTTTTCACAAATATTGCCAAGGCAAAAAATAATTCTGGTTATGGCCGCTGTAAATTCCTGCCAGTTGGATGAACTGCTTTCTAAATAATACGCGTAGCAATCATAGGAAAAGCCATTGCCTGTCTGGACTGTATTTATACCGCCTGACACAACGCTCTCTGTGGCCACATAATGTTCATGTCGGGGATCAATACCCTTAATATGATAGCGCACTCTTGCTTTTCTGTAGTGGATCTGCTTTTTCGGAAGCACCTTTATGGTATAAAACGCCAGCGTGGGCCATATACCGTTCAAAGATCCGGGATTAGTGGCGGCTCGTCTTAAGGAGCCAAGGAGCCATGGCACCACCGCAATAAATCGAGTACCTTACTTTTACTTCCCACACCGATAGGTGAGGGGAGTATTGTGATCGCGAAAAATTTAGATTTTGAGATAATACGCTTTTTGGGCGTTTTATGATGTCTACATAACGAAAATCCGCGTCACTCATTTCCGTCGGTCTGTCTGTCTGTCTATCGGTCTGTCTGTCTGTCTGTCTGTCGCTTTCTTCTAGCCTCGTAATCTCAGCAACCGCTGCATGGATTGTGATGAAATTTGGGCAGCGGTATGCTGTGGGGTCGTAGTAGGTAATGTTCCTATAATTTTGAAAATCGGTGCATAGGTGGCGGTAAAAAGCGAAAAAAAATTAATATTGCTGAAACTTCGTCTTTAGGCGTTTTAGGGGTCCCTGATCATTTTCTACTTTTCTTTGGGTGGAGGTGAAATTGGGGTGGTTGGGGGGTAGGGGGTTGTAAAATTGAAAAAATTGTTGCATTCATAATAGACTGTCCACTGACATGTGAAGGAAGACCTGGCGACATAAATAACTTTTTTTGGTCCATCCGAACATTGCCTTCCTATTACAGAAAGCAAAGAACTTAGAATTTTTTCTGATGTAAACATACCAGAGTATTGCTTTAGATCGATCTATATTGTGTAACGAGGAAACTGTTGAATTGATTTTAATGAAATTTTGACACAGTATTACTATCGTGGCGAAGATGGAAAACGCGTATGGTTTTTATAAATCGTGCCAGTGGCGGCGCAGAAATAATAAAAAAACTAAAAATATAAAAACAGCTCAAACTTCGTTTTTAAGCGTTTTAGAGGTTCCTGATAATTTTCTGAGCTTTTGCTTTTTGGGTGGGGGTGAAATTGGGGTGGTTGGGGGGTTGGGGGTTGAAAAATTAAAAAATTTCTTGTATTCATAATAGGCTGTCCACTAAAACGTGAAGGAAGATCTAGCGACACAAATCACCTTTTTAGGTCCATCCGAACATTGCCTAGCCTATTACGGAAACTAAGGGACTTAGAATTTTCTGTATACATACGAGAATTTATTGCCATTTAAATCGTTTTGTATTTTGTAACGTAGACACTATCAAATTGATTCTAATGAAATTTTGACACAGTATATTGATACCGTGGTGAGAATGGAAAACGCGTATGTTTGTTAAAAATCGCGTCAGTGGCAGCGTAGCAATAATCAAAGAACGAAAAGTATGAAAACAACTCAAATTCGGTTTTTAGAATATGTTTTAGGGGTTCCTGATCATTTCCTACCAGGTCTTTGGGTGGGGATGAAAGTGAGGTGGTTGGGGGGGTGAGGGGTTGTAAAACTGAGAAGTTTGTAGTATAGATAATAGGCTGTCCATTGACCTGTGCAGAAAAGACCTAGCGGCATAAGACAATTTTAAGGGCGGGGGGGCTAGCGATTATTTGGTTGCAAGAAATCTCAGACTAAATCTTCCTGCTATGGGAAAATAATAAACTGGTATCAGCGTAATGTGTGGGAAGTACTGAGTCAATCAACTTGACTTCATTTTTTTATGCTACTTTTAAATATTATATTGCATCTTATTTTTTTAATTAATTAGCAAAAATTAAACATTGACAAAACTCCAATATATTATCCTAATTTTTCGCCAAACACTCCCAGACTATTGCTATGAAAGCACGGAGTGGTGTTTTGGAGCCAAACAGACAGCGGCTCCAAATCTGCTTTAACACATCCAGCCTAAAGGTTAAATGAGATCATATTAACGCTATGCGCAGAGCGCGATTTTAATAGGGAAAGGAGCCCAAACCACCCCAAGTTTACCCTTTCGCCCAAAAAAACATAGAAATTATCAGGAACCTCTAAAACACTTATAAAAACAAAGTTTGAGCTATTTTTATATTCCTAGTCTTTTAATAATTTCTGCACCGCCACTGGCACGATTTAAAAAAAAACTATATGCATTTTCTATCCTCGCCACGGTAGTAATACTGTGTCAAAATTTCATTAAAATCAATTCAACAGTTTCCTTGTTACACAATACAGAGCGATCTGAAGCAATACTCGTTTGTTTATACCAGAAAAAGTCCTTTAGTTTCTGCAATACGCAAGGCAATGTTCGGATGAACCTAAAAAAGTTATTAATGTCGCTATGTCTTCCTTCACAGGTCAGTGGATAGTATATTACGAATGCAACAAATTTTTCAATTTTACAACCCCTCATCCCCCAACCACCCCAAATTTCACCCCACCCAAAAAAAGTAGGAAATGATCAGAAACACATAAAACGCACAAAAAACGAAGTTGAGGAATATTTAATTTTTTTCGTTTTTCGTTAATTACTCCGCCGCCCATGCACCAATTTTCAAAATTATAGCAGCATTACCTACTACGACCACACGTATTCATCAGAATCCATGCAGCGGTTACTGAAATTACGAGGCTATAAAAACACACCGACAGACCGACAGACCGACAGACCGACAGACCGACAGACCGACAGACCGACAGACCGACAGACCGACAGCGGCCCTTAGCCTAAGAGAGAAAAGATCCTCTTTGCTGTAGTATAATAAACTACAATCTAATGGTTTGTTCCTGAATCATACGAGTATCCGGTGTTATATAACTTCTTATTATCACCTAATCCACCATCCCTTATTGTTCGGATCCTTACCATCGTGATAAAAATGAAGGGAAAGCTGAACGAATATTGAGCTTTATATCATCTTTTTGTGAATCATAAAAACGCGGAACATGTAATCAGACTCAGTTTTTATTAGAGCTTTGCCAGGTTCACTGACTCCGTTAAGGTGAGACTCATCTGTATCAAAAAATAAACTTCGTTAGCATGAAGCACCCGTAGCATGAAATGTCGGAATTTTCTCTTTTTTGTAATACGGAGACCACAGTAAAGAGAAAAACAGGAGGAGGCATGGGCGTACTCTCCTAAATACAGTAGGAATGACTTACACAGGATTGTTTCTATGAAAGATGATTGAAAGTTCTTCTTCCTCCCCACACCAACAGGTGAGGGGAGTATTGTATTATGAAAATTTTCTATTTTGGGATAATACACTTTTTAGGCGTTTTATGATATCTACATGACGAAAATCCATGTTATTCATTTTCGTCAGTCTGTCTGTCTTTCTGTCTGTCTGTCTGTCTGTCTGTGTGTCTCTCGGTCTGTCTATCAGTTGGCGTCTTTCTACCCTCGTAATCTCAGTAACCGCTGCATTTATTGTAATGAAATTTTGATAGCGATATGCTGTGGGGTTCTAGTAGGTAATGCTGCTAAAATTTTGGTCGTAGTAAGTAATGCTCCCACAACTTTCAAAATCGGTTAAGACACGAGTGATTAGCAATAAACAGAAATTTTCGAATATTACTCAAACTTGATTGTTAGGCATTTTTGGGGTTCCGGATCATTTTGGTGGGGGGTTGTAAAATCTAAAAATTTTGAATTTTCTGATATCTGCATACTAGTATTGCTTCAGATCTTTCTGTATTGTGTAAAGTGGAAATTGTTAAATTGAAATTTCGACACAGTATTGTTACCATGTCGAGACTGGAAAGCATGTGTTGTGTTAATCTTGCCAGTGGCGATGTAGCAATAATAAAAAAATTAAAAATATGGAAATAGCTTAACTTCGTTTTTAGTCGATTTGGGGGTTTCTGATCATTTTACACATTCTTAAGTGGAAGCAAAATTGGGGTAGTTTGGGAGTGGGGGGCTGTAAAACAAAAAATTTTGTTGTATTTCTAGTGGGTTTTTCATGGCCTTGTGAAGGAACCACATAATATGCTTTCGAGCCTCATTCTAATGGCGTCCTACCTTAGACATAAAATCATAATTTTTGAAGTTATATTGATGTAGATAATTCTGTAATGTATGTAGCTCATCACGAAACTAATAGCATCATCAAAAGGATAGTAATGAATTTTCTAGACCATCACATGGGTCGTGGTAGAGATCGATGAGATCTATGGTTCTTGGAAATTGTGTTAGTGGTGGTGAAACTAATTTAAAAAAGAAATAGTACAATATAAAAGCCCTTCGAACTCTGTTTTTGGATACTCTAGGGATCTTTGATCATTTTCTGTTTTTTTTTTTTTTGAGTGGTCTGAGGTAGGATGCAGTCTTGGTTAGGGTGGTTGGAAAACCATGGAACATTTTTCATTATGAGCAGGGCTCAAGGCCATCCTCACCTGGCGATAAGGACTGCCACCAGGTAGCCTCTCCATCTTTCATTCATTTAACAGGTTTATATCTCGTCAAAATTTCAAGTACAAAATGTCTACATGTCGGTAAACATGGGAAATTATTGTCTCCTATACTGCTGCAGTTTCAGTTATGGTCCAGGTCTATGGTCTACGAAGGACGAAAGAAATAACACCAAACAGAAAGAAAGGTTACCAAACTAGCTGCAGATAAGGTGATCTTCTTCTTCAGGTGACATCTCCATTTAATGAAGTACAATTTCGGCGTACTTATTTCGGTCTTGAGTGGTACGAATTAAAGATGATGTGTTCGTACCAGTCCAATCGCGTATGTTTTTTAACCAAGAATGTTGTCTGCGACCAGGACCATGTTTGCCTTCGATTTTTCCTTTATTATTAGTTTTAGTATATCATACTTGTTGTTCCGGTATATGTGGCCCAGATAAACAGTCTTTCTTCGTTTTATTGTAATAAGTAACTCTCTTTCCCTTCTCATACGTCTAAGCACTTCATCGTTAGATATGTGTTGAGTCCATGATATTTTTAATAACCTACGGAACGTCCACATTTCAAAATCTTCAAGTCTGTTCATGGTATCCACTTTTAATGTCCATGTTTCTGCTCGATATAGGAGAACTGAGTGCACGTATGCCTTTACAAAACGGTATCTTAGGTTTAAGTTCAAGGTTGGGTTACATAACAGGTTTTTCACCTTTAGGAACGTACAGAGCCACGTTCCTAAAGATAAGGTGATACGATGGAGAAATTGAGTGTATATGCTTATCAAATTATAGGACTATACGGCCTACAAGGCATATCCTTCGGGGTGGCGCTATTTTGTGTTGCGTTACAAAATAAATAAATAAAAATAAAAAAATAAATACGTATTCACTGTACAGGTTAAGTAAGTGCTAAGGTTAGTATCAGTCGTACTCTGGTAGCAGTGCCATGAGGATGTCCCGTGCAATCGAGGACGAAAGCTCGGCGTTAAGTACAAACAAACCACAAGCTTTATCTGGAATTGGAAAATTTTCTAATAATAATGCTTGTGAAAATTTCCAGACCAAGCTATACAGAAGGCTATACAGCCTTCGAATAGCCTTCGATACTTTTCCGAAATACCATGCAACACACCTTAGATTACCTTGTGGAGCTTGCAATTAATTGAGTTCGAGCTTGCGGCAAGATAGAAACGGTACTTCAATCTAATTGAATACCGCAAACCTCATGAGACGAGATCTACATAAACCTCGACGCCCTGTTGTATAAGGGTCGAGGCAAAAACCGTACGATAGAACGCAATACGTGACTGTACTTAATTTGCATGATAGAGAAATTTACATTCCAGGAGGCTTTGACCATCAGCGATGTCGCTGATGGATGTGATATGAAAGATTCCAACGGCATGCCACTATGTCTGTGTTCTGCTGATATGTGATATTTTAATGTTTCTCTACGGAAAATTTATGCATAGGCTAGTGATTGCAAAGTATCTCAGAGATAAGATTGTGAGGCTTGGACACTATATGGCAATCTACGCTAGATAGTTTAGGGGAAGAGTTACAATTCAACTTATTCATGCAAAATCTGTCGTAGACGTCATAGATTCACTTTTGTGTTAAGTTCGTACAGTAATAATATGTGGTTGCAAGTTTAACAAATATTTTTGTGTGTCTATTTATCTATTGTATGTTAATTATTCTTGATTATACATTATTTGTTATATTTCATAGAGTTTATAAAAAGGTTAAGTTGAAAAACAGCGACTAGCTGACACTTCGCATATTCACTTATGAGGTAAATAAAGTCAATTTATTTATTTATTTATTTATTTATAATAATAAATATATACAACTCGCAACTGAAATCCGAACACCTAGAAAAAAAGGGATATTTGCATTTAAAATGTGTGCACAGCTTGGCAGTACGCTATCTAGTACTGACATGGACCAGACATGTAACACTTTTTGTTCGTTCAGATGCTATTTACCTACACGGCACCTCTAAAAAAGCTCTAGACGTGCAAAAACAAAGCACGGCTTTTTGTTCATTCGAAAAACGATATCTGTTGCAAATGTGGCGACAGACCAGTTGGTTATATAAAAGAGATGAATTGGTTGTGTAAAGATGCCCCGTAGAAGACGACAGCCCCAGTTTACGCAGTAAAGCCCCTTTGAACGGGGTCGGATTGTAGACCAACGAGAACGTGGTGCTTCTTCCAGAGCAATAGTCGCTGTAATCATGGGGCGTAGCAGCATGGTGCGCATGGATCTCAGAAGGGCGAAATCAGCGGGCTAGAGGTTCTGGAGAACGTAGAAGAACTACAGACCGGCAAGATTGTCATCTACGACTACTGGCCCTTCGAGACAGAAGGCGATCCACTCGAGCTATTGCTGAAGATTGGTATGCAGCTATAGGGAGGCCCATTCGAATCCGCATGGTATACCACAGATTGAGTGAAATGGGCTTAGGATCATATCGTCCTCATATAGTGCTTCCACTCACTGCAGCTTATCATCGCCAACGGTTAGATTGGTGCCAAGAATACCAACAATGGCATCTTGAGTGGCCTTCTCCGACAAGTCCAGGTTTTGTCTGGAGATACATGACGGACGACAACGCGTAAATGCGACGGTGTGAACGGTGATCTCCAGTGTGCTGTCGAGCGCCATGTACACCATCCTTTTGGTTTGATGGTTTGGGGTGCCATTGCATTCAACAGTAGGTCACCTTTGCTTGTGATTTGTGACACCGTGGCTGCGCAACGTTATATGAATGAGGTGTTAGAACCAATTGCCGTTCCATATATCCAAGGCCTCGAAGAGGGTTTTTTCCAGAAAGATATTGCACGTCCTCATATTGCAAGGGTAACTGCCCCGGCCACCACGATCACCCGATTTATCGCCAACTGAGGACGTATGGGATTGGATGGGCGATTTACCCAATCCTCCGACCACGCTGGACGAACTGGAATATGCTGTGAGGGCAGCTTGGGAGGCTGTATCTATAGGGTTTATCAGCAACCAGAATACGAGCATGCCGCTTAGGTTACAGGAGTGCATTCGTCAGCATGGAGGGCCCACCCACCCTGAGAAAACCAGCCCTGTTAAAGTGTTTAACTTGTACATTTTTAATAGCCTATATTAAAGTTGCATGCTCTTTCCTAAATGTAGCTTAATAATGAGTCATAAAAAATGAATTCTAATACGTCGATTTTGTCACAGAAAGCACATATTGTTGTAACAGTTAAACTGGTTTAAGTACTACCACTTCCAATTAAACATTTTAATAGTAATTATTAACGAGAGTTACTATAAAAATAAATCAGTAACTGTCGTTATGAGTATTCCTACCGTAGACGCTTCAAGTTACAATGACAATTAAACTGAGTTAAAGAATATTACAGCTGTGATAAGTCACGAAATACGCATAATGGTCGTTCTCCGAGGTGGGGGATGTTCCATCTGTTTTCTTCTAGACGGCTAGCGAGTGAGATAGAGATAGATGCTCTTCATTGTTGTTTTACATTTCAGTTCGTTAGTGGTTACAGCACGGTTACAGGTGTGAGGTGCATTCGCTGTTCGGTTTTAATATCACATGCCTACTATTTTGTGTTCATATAAGTTTTATGCGTGCTTGTGTCCTTGTGTGTGGAACAGAATAGATACCTACATGGTAAAATATGGCTTTGGAGTACACAAGTCGTAAATTTCCGGTAACTTTGCTGTAAGATCAAAATATGTAACAATTTCCCAATGACATTACGTGTTGATAGGTGTGATAGACGTTTTATGTGCAATAATAACTTTTTTTTATGATAAACTCAAGATTTTAATTTTTGTTATAATGGCTATTAATTATTTTACCAGGAATAAAGATTATTTTGAATCTATTTGCGTTTTTTAATCACTGTAATTGAGTATAGGAATTACCCGTATTCAATTAAGAAAAAAATCAGTATTTGTATTAAAGTGTTTCGTTATAGCAGTTTAATTTATCATCTGTATAGTACAATGACAAAAAGAATGGCATAAATAAATAAGGTAATCGTAGTAAATAATCCTGTTCAATTGAGGGTATAAAAGAAGTTATTAAAACCTTGGAGACGTGGTTAATTGTAACTATTAAACTAAGCTACAGTCACAGTGACATGTTTCTGACAACCACTGATGTGATATTGCTCGCTATCACAATTAATTCTAAACAGAATTCACTATTCAATTGCAGCAATTAAACAGTTTAATTGTCGCGTATTTTGATGCAAAATTTAATTGTGGTAATTAAAATTTTAATGAGTTTGTGGTTCTTGAGTTTTTAGGCCGGCGTCGTTTAGCGTTAAAGCTTGACGTTTCGCCACCACGAGTGGACGGCATCTTCAGAAGCTATTTCACTTCGGCGACTTCCAAAATACTACAGTATACAGTATTTTGGAAGTCGCCGAAGTGAAATAGCTTCTAAAGATGCCATCCACTCGTGGCGGCGAAACGTCAAACTTTAACGCTAAACGACGCCGGCCTTTCACTTGCGAGTGGTATACTTTGTTGTTGGAAAAATCCAAATCATTTTACTATAAGCACCCTATCTTCTACTAGGAAACCTTACCGTAACTAAGGTAGGGGTTTCGTAGTAGTTACCTGAGATAGGTACTCCTATAAGAACTGGTATTTGCTTTCTATTGTCAGTCGCTGTACTACACTAACAAGACTAGGTCGAAACACGCAACGGCTTTTTGTATTGTCGTAGTTTAGACCACACACTATGTAGTTTTCAGGCAAGAAAAGCCATTTCATTACGTTCTTTACCAAGTAAGTAGGATCTTCGTTTTGTATTGTATAACTTGAGACCAACGTATTCAATTTTATTCTAGTTATGAAGATAGAACTGATAAAAAATACATGAAGAATAGTTTCCTCTACGTTGTGCAGTGTGGGAGCAAACTAAGACATACAGTAGGAGTGTTTGCGTTAGCTTAGTCTTACTTTTGTGATCTCCTATATTAACTCTAGAGAAAACTCCACATTGATCTTTGATAAATCGATAGAGCTGCCGCTTTAGTGAAATCAGTGAAATGAGATAGACCAAAAGTATAACTTGTAGTTCCAGAAGAAGTAAAAAACTATCAAACAGGTGATGTCGATTGCCTATACCACATTAAAAAAAACGAGTTGGAGAAACATTAGGCAGAAGATATGATAGGCTTTTGAAATACTCGTATTGCATAAGTCCTTAGTTTCAATAATATTTTCGAAGGCTCTACTAGCATTATAGCTTCAGTTGTAATTGAGCCCCCCTGCAATTAGCCATATCATACACATATAGCGCCTCCTTTGCAACCTAGTCTTTTTTTATGGTCTACCTCCCGCACAGTTTGAAAGTCTATGGCGCTGTAGAAGCGCTGAGAGGGGATAAGTATCGGTTAGTATTGTTTTGATATCTACGTTGATCTGTGTGGCCTGTTGCTGTCGCCGACGTACCGTCTCCTGAGATGATAGTGGCTTGCCTGGTTCCATGCACGGTATTAATGTACTGTCGTCTGCGAAGCTGTAGATTGGATTGGATGTTATTTCCAGCAGCTCGTTGATATACAATAGAAACAGTGTAGGGGATAGGATAAATCCCTAAGGAGCACCGAAGTTTATTGGAAATACGTCTGACGAACAGTTCTCGTCAATAACAAATAGAGATCGTGTCGGAGTTTTAGGTATTTTACTATTTTTCAAAAATTAATCACCCGGAATGAGACTTTTGTTCTTTTGCACACTGCACAAGAGTTATTACTTTGCTTGCTCGCTTTTTATCTATTATTAAAGAAACATGAACGTGAACTGGCAGCCCTAGCATTCCTTAGTTAGCCCTACACTGGTGCTTGAATGGCCAACAGACAAATCCCCCATTTATTAGGAGATCCGTGACGCCCCGCGGATTTGAATGCAGCATGCACATCGGCAAACGTCAACACGTTTATATCATCATGCCTCCCCATACACGTGCGGTTCTCTGAAGTAGATGATTGATGAGGTCTGTTTACATATTTTACCTCTCATGGCTGGGTCATATAGGATGATATCCAGGGCATCAACCTCCATGATTCTAGGAAAAAAGGTAGGAAAGAATTTACTTGAGTAAATTCAAACGGCGTCCTCAGGCCCAGTTGTACAGTCTCAGTCCAAGCACAGTTCAAGGTTGATCTCAGTTCAAATATGGAAGTCCGGTTGTACAAGGTCAGTTTAAATCTAAGCTCGGTTCACTAATTTATATTTTAAAGGTTCAGCTGAGCGCTCGAATGTGGGCGCTTAAACCGAGTTCAAAGGACCTAATGTGTCGTAACCTAATTTAATCATTTGATTTAGATAAAATTTTGCAAAATCATTTGTTGTAAATTATAGTACGTAATGGCTCAGCAGCTCAGAGAAAATCTCCTGGAACTAACAGATGATGAAGACTTCGTTGAAGCAGTAGAAATATTTAAGAAACGCAAGAAGGCGTCAAAAAAAAATACACAGATAGAGTTGATCATTTTTTGGTGTGGAATCACGATGAATTTATTCAAAGGTTTCGACATTCTAAACAAGGTGATCGATTTGTTATAAACCAGGTTAAAGCACAAATAAAGTCTCCAACAAAATGGTGTGTGTACTTGTTTGTTCATGTAATGAATCAAAAGTATTTTGTAATCCTATTGTTTTTCAGGAACTGTGCTGTAACTGCTGAACAAATGGTTTTTGTCACATTGAGGTATTATGCGACTGGAAACCTTCTTTGAATCGTTTTATACGTATCTTTACCTGAAAAACTATTGTTTATTACAATTACCATCAACGCATCCACCCATAACCAACAAAACAGCATTTAAACCAGATTCAAACATCTAATATTTGACAGACCAGACTAACTACGCATGCGTTAATGTTACCAACCTAACTAATTCTTTCTTGAACCTGGTTTTGTAGAGCTGGGATTATAAATAGGTCGTACAACGGATATGAATTTTTGAACCAAGTTCATCATTGAGAATAGTTTAATAGAACTGTGGCTTGAACTGAGACTGTACAACCGGGCCTCAGTGTGCTATTTTTTTTAACCAAAAGCGATATTAACAAAACCGGATTTTTCCCGGACCAGTTTTTTCATACTGATTCTAAATCTGTATTTAAGGGGTGAGCCAAATTTAGGGTGTGACACTATTTCTCGAATAAAACTCAAACTGTTTCGAATCTTTTGCGGTCCGTTATTGTATTGCAAACATTGGCCTTTACCATTTATACGTGAAAGATAATTTCGGGCAAATGGCCTCCCCGACTCTTCTTTCAGTACATATGTAATTCTGCGACTGAAATTCCTCATAACATTTTGGCATACATGAGTTTGTATTTCACCAGTTACACGCCGGATTTCGTCTTTCAACTCCGGAATCGTTTTGGGATTGTTGGTATGGACCTCTCCTTTCACGTAACCCCAAATAAAGAAGGCCAATGGGGTTAGATCGCAAGATCTTGGCAGCAAATCAATATGACCTTCCAACAAAATCAAGCGATTGGGAAATGTGGACTTAAAAAAATCGATGGTTTCGCCTGCAGTGTGACTCTTCACTCCATCTTGTTGAAACCACATGCTGTCAGTGTCCATGCCATCCAATATCGGCCACAAAACGTTTTCCAACATCACTCGGTAATTGACACCCCAGTCACGGTTGCCGCTTTTCCATCCGGTTATTCGAAGAAATACGGCCCAATCACTCCTTGCGCTGAGAATCCACACCAAACAGTTACCCGTTGTGGATACATCGATACCTCTCTATACGTCCTTGGGTTTTCATCGCCCCAGATGTGGCAGTTTTGTCTGTTGACTAAGCCATCCAAATGAAATTGAGACTCGTCATTAAGAATGATTTTTTCGTAAAAGCGATTGTCACTTGACAGCTGCTCTAAGATCCACTTAGCAAACGTTCGACGTCTTTCGTGATCATTTGGCAATAGTTCCTGCATCAGCTGAATTTTGTACGCATGAAGATCCAAAACGTCTTTCAAATTCGCCGCAGAGAGCCATAAGAAACGTTGACTTGCTGTGAACGTCGGCGAATGGAGGTGGATGAACTGCCGGCGAAACTCTCACGAATTGCTTCAATGTTTTCGTTTGAATGCACTGAACGCCGATGTGTCGCAGGTCTCACAATGAACCAGTTGACTCGAATTTCTGCACCATTTTCCGTATAGCCTTCCCAAATGGTCGATCAAATCGACCGTATTCACTTTTAAGTTTGCGAAATGTGGTTCTCACAGAACGTGAATTTTTGTAGTAAGTTTGAATAACTTTAACATGCTATTGCACGCTAAACGATGACATGATTACTAATGGTATTGACTGGAGATGTCAAATGTGACAACTGAAATTTCAAACGATTTGACGTTTAGAAAACATACACATTCGATTTTCTAACCTTAAAGTTGGCTCACCCATTAGCTTTTCTCTAGCACCTGTAGGTTTGGCTATCCTTTGTATACGGACAGACGAACGGACGGACAGAGAGAGGCTCTGCATAAGCTCTCTTCATTGAGAGCTAAAAAGATGACGTTTGTCGTTTTACGCTGTTTGAGCTTAACTATATTAGGCATTACGCTAACTTTCCAATCAAAATGCCCTGTCGTTGATATCTCTCTACGCTACGCCAATGTTTCTCATGCCAATAGCGAAAATTTTGAATAGCTTGCGTTAAAATACTCTCTGCTTTATAATGCCTGCACCAAGGAAAACGTCTGCTATTTTGGTCGGAGTGCCTCCATTGGGTTGAAGTACTTCACACCCATGGTGTACTGATCAATAAAAGACCAGGAGCTCCATGAACAACGGTTCAAAACCCTGAAAATGAAGTAAGTGTTTGACAAGCCCTTCCTCGCAGAATGAACTGTGGTGATTCGAAACGCGCTCCTGGCTGCCATACGTTAGAACGCACCTTTAGCTGTCAGGCTGCCAAAGTTTGACATTGACGGCAGTGACAGATGATAGAAGGAAAATCGATTAAAATTTGTTAATTGTTATGAGTGTATGAGTGTAGTCATTTGATGAAGTTCAGATAAGTAATTTATTTGATTATTACTACATCCTATATTGTTCAGATATTTTGATATTTGTCAGATCATGAGTGACTTTTCATAGAGTAACCAGTTCCATGTTTATTTTCAATCAGAGCAAAAGATACAGTTACAGATACATGATGCTATTTGTTTGCTTTTTGCTTGAATATAGTAGGGAGTCCTTGGAGACTGGTGGCCATAGTCTGTTTATTTATTACGAGAGGGGATTGTTTTTGAAAAACGTAACAAGCTGGAGACCAAAATTTCAACAAAGGGGTTTTTTGAGTCTTTTTCACGAATATCTGCTGGTATCTTGTCTTTTGAGTTTGTATTATTAACTATTATGGTCTGGCTACAATATTTAAAGTGTTTTACAAAGTATACTATAACATCCTGCTTTTGAGACGATACTATATGGCGCTGGGTCTCTGATTTCCGTCTACTCTAGGTATTAGGTCACGGAGCTTGCAGCTTGGTGGTGTTTAGGTGTATTTATATAAATCCTTACTAATTTCTCTTTATTTATATATGATATTTATTTACGGAAGGTCGATAGCCTGGCAATAACCCAGGTTGGGAGATTATCTAATTTTCCCGAAAACAAATCGACCGATTTAAAAAAATCGAACGTCAAAGTAAGAGAATTCGACATACCTTTAAAATAAACTATTGTTCGACACCCTTTGTCATTTAAAATTTTTAAGGACACTGTGGGGCAGAGGGTACAGGGGAGTGAAGTAGTTTTTAGTTAATAAGTTGTTCTTCTTGACGAACCTTTTGACGAAACTCGTTTTTTTCTTTTAATCAGTAGTTATCTATAAATCCGTGGTTTTCAAACGAACATAGTGGATGTAGCGATATATAATATTATTAGTTAGACCACGGGTTCCCAATCTTTGTGCCACGGCGCCCTGGTGCGCCGTAGAAGGTAAGGAGGGGCGCCGTAAGTCGATCCTCTAAGTCTAAAGCACAAATATTTGTACGTGCCTAAAAAGCAACAATACCTATAATGACGCTCGCCACACTTTGAAACTACTGGAGAAGATTACAACGTTCAGGAAGAAACTACAAGTCTGGATAAAAAAGACGAATGAAGGCGGCGGTCAAGATTGCTTTCCACAATTGTATAAATATGCGAGGTACAATGAACTGGTTTTCTCACAAGGCCTGATGGCCCTTTTCACGAAACACTTATGGAAGCTCACTGAATGGTTTTCGAAATACTTTGCAGATAATGATGTCGAAAAATTTGCGTGGATCCAAGATCCCTTTCATTCGCAAGCTCCGCCAGAATTCTCCAAATCCGATTTGGTGGAGTTTTGGTTATGGATTTAAAATGAATATCCAAACCCAACTTAAAAAGCTTTAAGGATTTCTATTCCGTTCGCAAAGTCATATTTATAACGCTAGATTTTCAGGCGTAGCTGTAATCAAGAGCAAATATCGCTCAAGGATCAATGACGAGCAAGAAATGAGAGTCGCAGTGTCGAATTTTATTCCCCGTTTTGAAAAACTATGCGGAGATCACCAAGCTCAATCGTCACATTCATTTGACTGTCGTATTTTATTTTTGGTTTTCTTGAGTCTTTTTTTTTTTTGTTTTCTGTTTCAATTCTGAATTCTTATAAATATAATAAAATAAACTTCATTTCCTATTGAGGAAGTTTTTATTTTTATATCTACTATTATTTTAGATACCTATTCGTGTCGACAGTAATTATATGAAATAGCTGTCTAAGGTAGGGCGCCGTGACAAAATGCCAAACTTGAAAGTACGCCGCGGGTTGAAAAAGATTGGGAACCCCTGAGTTAGACAATAATAATAATAATATTATCTGCAAATATCAACCACCCTATAGAAGACAGCACATTCTACAAAGACCATTGAACTCACCGCCTGGTGGAAGCGACGTCTCCCCTCTCGACCGCAAGAAGGAACTTCTTTTCGTCCAGAGTTAATTGCGCGATCTCTTGATGAGGCCGGATCACGTTCTCCTCCTCCATCATACCGTGGATGCTGTGTCTCTGCAAACGGAAAAGATATTAGCTTGGATGCACAGACGAGAATTTTTTCTCAGCAGCGCCAAGATGTCTGTTTCAGAGCCCTGGTATAATTGTGCCGTCAAATGAAAACTGTTCCGGGAATATCCCGATGTTTTCCGTTCGATTTTATTTTTCCGATTTCCTGTTCGCGTCCATATGTCCTGCCAATAAACTGCTACTATAACACAAAGATACAGATGTCTAACTGAAGCTCGTATATCTAAATTTTTCTTTGTCCAACTTTTAATATCACGAATAAGAAATTTTATGACATAAATTTATAATTTAAATCTAATCACACATCTTCTTAGGAAGTTAAATGTTTATGTACTTACAAGTACAGGTTTCTTCTTCCAAATCTCGCCAGAAAATGGAAAATATATGAATTAATTTTGCCCAAGGCTCATATGTCCTTATGTAATTATTTATACTAAACTGAGCAATATGCTATAGAAATTAGACATTATAAAGGAGGGGAAGTGGGTTTTAACTTTTTTTTTTTAAATATAAGTATCTGATGAAGCTTGATACCTCAGACAAAGCGTCCAAATAGTTGTTTTTGTTCTCTGATATAGTACCTAAAGAAGTATAACTCAAGTAACCTGTACATGTAAGTTGATAATTTAAGGAAACAGTTCCATAACCTAAGTGTATTTTGTAGATACTTAAGAAATTCAATTCAATTATTTATTCAGTAATGAATATAAAGTATCTTCCCTACGTCAACGAGTCGATTTAAAGCTTTTACATAAATCCTACCACTTAAAGTAAGTGACACAATACATAAATATAAAAACTTAAGCAAAATAACAATTTTGTCATTTTTGTGTTAAATGGCACCATTTAGAAATTCTGTGACGCTATAAAAGGCCCGCTCCTGAACCAATTTCTGCATTGTATGTTTATATTTTAAGAGAGGCCTGGTTGCACTTTGTAAAATAATGGTGCATATAGGGTTGCCGACTCCTTTTGTAATAAGTATATTTTCAAAATATAAAAAAAAATATCTCTCAACTGTAACAACTACAAAAAATAACAATATTTCTTAATATAAAAATGATATTAAAGTACTACTAATGGGCCATGACCTTCCACGGCTCGCCATTTCCTCTGAATGTTCCTCATTAGGCTTTGGACAGACTCTAAATCAATTTCTCTGATCTTTAGCATTATTCTTCCTCTTAACTGCTGTCCGTTTTGAGCTTTCCAGCCATTGTTATAAACTTTGACACTCAGTTGAGCCCAAGAAGTTTCGATAGGTCTTGCTTGAGGAAGATTGGGAAAGTTGACAACTGAACATAGAGGTAGTAAACAACTAATTCTAATAGGCCGACATCTTTCCTTACGTTGTCATATTGACCTCCAGATGCGGCAATTGTAATTGATTACTATGGTCTTAATTGTATAGTATTCAGAAATATTCCATTCTACATTAAAAAAGACGGTATTTTGATGGTTCAGGAATGATTACAGCAAAATCAATAGATATGTTGACCTCTACTGCGTTAGGTACTGCATGTTTCTTCATCATAGACGCAAATTCTGAAGTCTTAAATAAACGTTGAGGAACTGGCAACGCCGTCATAATTTTCGTGCGACTTATTTACGGTAAAAGCTCGACTGTCAAACGTTTGTTTTGTCTGTGCGTCTTTTATGCTTGGTCAGTAAAATCGAATTTGCTATTTGTTGGTGACTCTAGTGAAGCATTACGGACTTGCTGTGCTATATTCGAATCTAGTTTTTCGAGATAGAACTCAAAAAGTGCAGTGTTTGTTTGGAAGAATTTTCAGGTTAGCTGGCGTTACACAGCACTGGTTACAATTTGAACTGTCACTGCGAGGTCACAGCTGATCAATATTTGGAGGGTGAAGTTTCAACGATGATGGCTTTGAGCATGCCATGCTCAAGTGGTTTGTTTACTACCTCCGTGTTCAGTTGTTACTCTGAGGAATGAGGAAGTTTCCATTTTTTCAAATTTTATTCAATCAGATAGTCCTAAAGAGTTAGAGAACAACGGCGAAAATTTGGTAATTATCTCCATTAATAGAAAAGTTATAGTCCTCCAAAGTTTGAATTGCCGTATCCTTCGCGCGAAGCCGCTGTGACGTCACACGACACAACGCAAGCCTGTGTATGCCCTGTCGAGGATGCTGCTCTCGCAAGCCACCGCGCCGCCGCCGGCCTCCTCGTTCATGTTGTTATTCCTTGTTTTCAGTAGGGTAGGCGACGCCGACGGTGACAAAACGATACACTGCAGTTTATTGGTACTCGTATCATTAGAATATGTCTAGCAGACCGAGAAACCATAAATATTGCATTGTACTCAGGTGTACTAACACCACCATAAAAACACCAAACAAATATTTCAATGGATAGCCTAGGATGAATTCAAAAAATTGAGTTTTATGACCCCCCACCTCCCAACTACCCCAATTTCACCCCCACCCCAAAAAAATAGAAAATGATCACGAAATCCCTAAAACGCCTAAAAACGAAGTTTGAGCTGTTTCTATATTTTTAGTTTTTCTATTATTGCTGCGCTGCCGCTGACACGATTTTCAAAAATCTTAAAGATTTTCCATCCTCGCAGCGGTAGTAATACTGTGTGAAAATTTAATTGAAATCAATCTAATAGTTTCCAGTTACACCATACAGAATGATCAGAAGCAATACTCTCGCATGTATACATCAGAAAATTCTAAGTCCCTTGGTTTCCGTAATAGCCAAGGTAATGTTCGGATGCACCTAAAAAAGTGTATTATGACGCTGAGCCTTTCTTTCACAGGTTAGTGGACGGCCTGTTATGAATACAATAATTTTGCAGTTTTACAACTCCCCATCCCTAACCACCCCAGTATCACCTCTATACCCAAAAAAAGTAGAAAATGATCAGGAACCTCCGCTAAAACGCCTAAAAACAAAGTTTGAGGAATATTTCAAATGTTTGGTTTTTTGCTAATTACTCCACCGCCCAATGCACCGATTTTCAAACTTATAGGCACATTACCTACTACTACCCCGACAGCATATCGCTGCCCAAATTTAATAACAATCCATGCAGCGGTTACTGAGATTACGTGGCTAGAAAAACGCGTACAGACAAACCGACAGACCGATAGACCGACGGAAATGAGTTGTGTGGATTTCCATTATGTAGTTCATAATTATGTCGAGATCCACTTTAGGAAGATTACTAGAATCACCACGAACGTAACCTTCCTCCATACTTCAAATATACTGGCATCTGCCCGTTACAACAAACACTCCGCCGTTCCACTAAAGTCTAAATGTCGCACACCGTACAGCGCAGCGTATGCATAGTGGAGTCGCGGCTCCCGACTGTGGCTGCAGCGAACGATTCATGTGATGTGACGCCATACGACAACTCACCGCCGCGGTCGCTTTACGCAAATATAAAATGGAATAACTCTGCCGTTTTTTGGAACATTCAGATGATTTTTTCGACATTCTTCAAGTGAGGAAATAGACTATCAGATAATAATGAATTTTTCAAATTTTATTTTTTAGGAAACTTTTCCGAAGTACGCCGCTGATTGTGGCTATGGCATAAATAACCTGGTGACGCCTGCTAGAATTCTAATAGGAGCTAACGGGGTAAAACGACCCGATCCTCTGGCGGTTGGACAATCATATTAAATTGGCGTAACGCATTGGATTATCCCCACTTACTGTTCCTCTCTCTCTATTGCCTTTGTCCTCTATACTGGAAGTTTGATACCGATATTTTGAATAGAGTAACTACAGTCTGGTCGCTCAGGAAAGAAGGCAAACCCAAAGATGTCCAAGCATACACGTACTGCACGTGATTGGCCGTTGGCGTGTGTTGGCTCGGCCTCATTGGTCGCGTTCATCAGAACGAAGCGCTATTGCAACGATCACTCAATTTCTGATGAACGCCATGATCAGTATGGAACGCCATTTTTTCCATCATAATAAAATTTTCAATACGTAATACAAAAAATGGAGTCTCAGAGTTTATACCAACAAGCATGTCAACGTCAAAATGTCTAAAGGGGCTTCTGGTATTTATATAGATATTTATAAAATGTTATTTAATTTATAACATATGTGGATCTCGTATTGTAAATGTTCATCTCGGATTACATCGGTAGCAACAAGTGGTGACGGGCTGTGCCTAGTCAACACCTGAACTATTACTGGTCTGAATTTAGGAAGGATCTCACAATACTACACGTCTTCAGGATTACAGATTTTTGAAATACTTTGTGTAGCTTTTCGTCCAGGCCTAGCTGATGCAGGTGTGTTGTGAATGTGTTAGGTGTAAGGCCTGAGACCGACATAATTAGGGGGACAGTGACAACTTTGTTTTGTTTCCAGAGTCGTTTCACTTCTAGGGCAAGGTCTGTGTATTTAGAAATCTTCCCAGCGTAGGTGGTTTGAACATTCGTATCACTAGGTATAGCAATATCTATTAAATAGGTAACTTCAGCCCTCGCCTGAAAAATTATATCTGGTCTATTGGCTGGAATAGTTTTGCCCGTGTGTATTTCGACGTCCGTTGTATCGATTGTTGTCGAGTACTGATGTCGGTGTATAATAATTATAATATGGATCTGTGTTTTCGATTAATTTCTTAGTTGTGCCTAGCGCTTGGTATATGATTTTGGCTGCAGAGTTATGCCTGGCCGTGTACTCGGTTCCAGCGAGAGTTTTCCATGCATTGTTCTGTGATCTATTGTTTCCTTCTGTTGGTGGCATTTTCCGCAATTATCATTGGTTACGCATGGATCTTTGATTATATATTTTTTGTAGTCTCTCGTCGCAAATTATGTTTAAAACAAAAAAGTGCAGCCCGGGCTCCGACACACCGGGCTGCTGTTCCATTACCCAATGACTACTCCTCACACCGTGAGGTGAGCAATCACTGGGTCCGCGAATCGTGCGCCCTAAGTAGACGAAGGGGCCAAAGGATGACTGCCTTCTGCATTCTGGCGGCTAAGATGTGCGCCGCCGCACGGCACACCGGTATTTTGCGCAGTGCAGAGAGCAGCGTATTCCTCATTCCACCTAGGGATCCAATGACCATAACCAGCAGACTTACAGTGTAGTCTGGCCAGAGCCTGCGAAGTTGTCCGAGCAACTCCTGATATTTGGTCCGCTTTTCCTCCTCCTTAGAGACGATGTTCACCTCGGCAGGCGCCGAAAACTCAATAACGAACATCGTCTTCTGTTGGTGGTCGAGAAGGACTATGTCGGGCTTGTTTGCCTGTACAAGCTCGAGCGTGGGGAACGAGTAGTTCCAGTAAATCCGGCATCTCTCGTTCTCCACAACGGACTCTATATCCCCTGGAGCGTATGGCAGCACCGGTGTCTCATCGATACCGTATGAGTGCCTCAAATGATAGTAGAGCACTCGTAGAGCCGCGTTGTGCCGATGGACGTAAGCCGTCCCAGCGTACGTCTTACACGCCGACAAGAGATGCATAAGCGTCTCTGGCGCCTGTCGGCAAGCTCTAAAAAGGGTGTCGGATACATCTACACCCATAACCCTTTTACGGTACACCAAGGTGTTGAAGACACCGTCTTGGCAAGCCATTATAAAGCCCTCAGTCTCCGACTTCAACCCACTAGACCTTAGGAAAGAGAAGGTCAACTGCTCAGACAAGCCATGCTCTTCCAGATGTTTGTAGAAGATTCCATGCATTGGCTTATCTTTATGAAGTCTTAAAAGGAAGTCGACTTCGGCAGTTTTAAGGTGGGATTTTAATTCTGCGGGAGCAAGTTCCGTAATGGACTGCTGACACCTCCGCTTGAAGTCGAGTGTGAGGCTGAGCTCCTCGGCTGCTCGTTTCGCTGCGCTAAAAAGAAAGGCTCCTTTTCCCGCATTCTCGTGCTCTCGCACAAAGCGGATCAGGGGATCGGTGCTGTTCGTTACATAGCAGGCAGTGGCCAGTACTACTCTGTTGTGCAGACGCTCCAAACTCAATAGTTCACGCCCTCCCAGGTGTCGCGGGAGGTATATTCGCGGGACAGAGGACTTAGGATGCAGGCTTCTCTCCATATTCATCCTTTTGCGGGTCTTCGTGTCGGTTTCCTTCAGCTCGTTCACTTTCCAGTGTATAGCACCAAAGGTGTATAATAACAATGGGACCGCAAGCATGTTTGTGGCAGCGACTTTGTTCTTGCCGGACAGTTCTGACCACCAGATCTGCCGGAGTCGGTGCAAATACTTGCGGCGGAGACACTCTTTAACCAATGCTGCCTCTTGGACATGACTCTGCGCCACTCCAAGGTAGGTATAAGTATCTCCGGCATGCAGTTGTCGCAAGATGCTCCCATCAACTGTCTGTCCCGAACTCCATTCCGATAGCATGACTGTACTCCTGCACCACCCTCAGCGATTGTTGTAGTTCGCGTTGGCCGGAGGCATAAAGTTTTAGGTCATCCATATAAAACAGATGGGTGACCTTGTGCCTCCGGTTATTGGGCGTGCCACAGCTGTATCCTTTAGTATTTCTCAGCGCTATGGACAAAGGCAAAAGTGAGATGCAAAAGAGCAAGGGACTCAAGGAGTCTCCTTGGAAGACACCTCTTTTCAATGACACCAACTCTGTCTGAACCCGAGTTTCACCTGATGTTATGGTAAACCCGGTCTTCCAGAGTGGCATCAGTTGTTTGATGCATCCCACTATCTGATTATCCACCGAAAGACATTCCAACAGCCGCACAATGAGGTCATGAGACGTGCTGTCGAATGCCTTGCGATAGTCAATCCAGGCCATAGAAAGGTTACGCTTGTACTGCACAGAGTCCTGCGTAACACATCGGTCAATCAACAAGTTCTCCTTGCAGCCAGCTACTCTTTTCTTTGACCCTCTCTGTTCATACACGTCGAGAAATACAGGATTCACAGCTTGAAGGATACGCATGTACAAGATTCTGGTGAAGAGCTTGTAACACGCGTTCAGACATATTATTGGCCTGTAGTTTTTGGGATCAGACAAATCTCCGGTCTGCGGGAGAAGCACGGTTCGACCCTCGACAAACCAAGCCGGAATTGGCTGCTTCTGATTTAGCCACGAGTTAAAAACTCTAGCTAAATGCCGGTGGCAACTGGGGAATTTTTTCCACCAGTAGGTGTTTATGCCATCCGGGCCAGGAGCTGCGAAATTCTTTGCGCCTCGTAAGGCGTCAAGAATTTCTTCCGTGTTTATCGAGTGACGCAGTACATTCAAGTTAGGAGTCCTCCTACAAACGGACTCGAACTGCGCCAAGGCCGGAGTGTCTGCTGAGAGAGGTTTGGGCTGTTCGTAAATGTCCCTCCAAAAGGCCTCCACGCGATCAGCAGTTGGCGGCTGCTCTATGGCTGGAGGCGGCTGTTGGAAAAGGCGAGAAGGTCTTTCGTAGAACATTCTGTTCTGTTCCAGACCTCTCGCCCGCGCCACCAACGATCGCTTAGCAGCGATTAGCATCCGTATCCTGTCAAGACAGTGTTGCTTGACAACAACCAGTACCGCTTGACTGAGTGTATGACGGTCGCGCCTCAACCCGTAGGCTATCTGGCGCACTCGGCGCGTAAATGGCTTCCCAGTTGCTCTATATTCCATCACACACTGGATACGGGATACTTCCTGGCGAGCCAACTGGATTTTCGCTTCCATTTGGCGCACCCGTCTCTGTGCTCTCTCAACAGGAGAGTCTCTCACTCTCCCCTGTCTAGCTAGCCTCAGAGCCGCAGCGTAAATTTCGCAATTGATGCTCCAAATGTCAGTGGCCTCCGATAGACGTTCACCAACAACCTCATCCTCTCTCTTTAAATCTGCCAGCTTCAAGGACCTTCCGTTGTTATGCAAGGCCCTTCGGTCTTTGAAATCCCCAGGTGAGACGACTTGGTCGATTTCCCTCTCAGGGGGCCTTACCGGCGAACTTTCAGCCTGGTTAACAGGCCTTCCATCCGCCGAAGGGGCAGGCTGAGCTGGAGCACGAACATATCCCTGCCTCCGGAGGTACGATACATAATCTCGCAAATTCTGAGAGGTAGCGTGCTATGCTCTGGGTGCATTTCACACCACCTCTCATACATGCGGGACATGTATCCCCTACGGCGCGGGCTACTGCTCTCGTAGCAGCTCAGCAGGTCATCCTTGAGCTCCGTCGTCCACCTAAAACGGTCCATGTCATTGCGGGGGTCGTCATCAGGGCAAATCGAAGCACCGCCACCTTGCCCAACGCCGGCTTCCGAAACCGGCTCGGTGTGGGTGCTTTTCCTTCGAGGTGGTCGAACCCAAAGATAGGGCCCGTCAGGTGGTTAGCCTTAGGGTCCGCAGCCGACATTTCCGGAGGCAGCCGTCCAAATTGCCTCCAGAGGATGGACCTGTGAAGGTTGCCGACCGACTTACATCCTTTGGCTTCGGTATACCCCTCGGTGTCGCCACGCACCGAATAGCCTGTTGATGTTGGGCGGCTTCCTGGGGGTTTATGAAAACAGCCGCTTCTAACATGAAGAACAGACGCTGTCGGAGTACCGCTCCTCACATGGAGATCCGTCGTGTCCTATTAATTGTGGAATAGCCGATCCTCTGGATGCAGACGCTATTCCACTGTGCTAGTTTTGGTCCGCCCCGGGTATTTGATTTCCCCGGTACCACCCATATCTGGGAGGCATTCCCCTATCCGCCACCTTGGGGAGGCGCCACTGAGAGGATCTAGCAACCCCTCGCGGTTATTTTTTTATTTTTATTATTATTATTTGTGCATCATCATCATAGACAAAATGTCTTAACACACATGTTGTGAACTCGTAGAATGCATTAGGTCGGAGCTTTGAGTATTGCCGACACGAATATCGTCAATAGTTTTGAGAACTGTAGCTCGCCATCGCTCGCGATTTGCTGTCAGTTCGGTGGCGCTCTTGATACTCATATCCAGCAACTGTTTCGTGGTATCCACTCAGCGTGTAGTGAGCGTGAACGGCCACGGCTCCGCCCACTCGGGGCATGGCCCTGTACTACAAGTTTCTCCATATTATTGCCTCTGTGAATATGTCCGAAGAATGTAAGCATTCTCTTCGACACAATGGAGGATAGTCTCTTTGGATTACCGAGCTCATCCAGTATGGAAACATTAGTTCGATGGGCGGTATAAGGAGCTTTCAGCATTCTCCTCCACGTCCGTATTTCAAAAGCATCTATGCGAGCTCGATCTGCAATTTCAACAGTCCAAGTTTCCGAGGCATACTAAAATATGGAGAACATAAGACACTGAACCAGCGACATTTTTGTAGCTTTAGTGATGTTATGGTCACGCCATATTTTATTAAGCTTTGTCATAGCCACACGTTGAATGCGCCGTCGAATTTCGTTTTCACTTTATGCATACATTATATAATATAATCACATTTTATTGCTGTGTCGACTTATATCTCAGTTTTACAAAATTTCCCTTTATTTCCGTTGTTTACAATGCTAGGGAAAAACTGGATAATCTCATTTTCTTTCAATATTTCCGGTATTTTCTCTAAGGCGATGAATCTTTACTATGGAAGATTTATGATGCAGACCCGGCTATGCAGCTATGCCTTATTTTGGCAATAGTTAATTGAAAATTTTCCTATAAGAAGCGATCTGCTCCGGAAGCGTTAATCACCTTCGATTAAGATTACGTCGTCTGCGATCCACTTAAATGATTTAACCTTCAAAGGGACTTATTAATTGACCAATTAGGCGGCAGCTGTCGTATCTCAAATACGCCCCATCGATCTTTCCTGGAAATGGCAAGCCTTGATGAAATAACATTGCCGAGATGAATTTCTCGGGAGCTCGGAAATTTATAGACTCGAACAGTTTTTCCTCATTCCGGTGATGACTTCTAGATTATTGTTTACAGGATAGAGATGATCAAGGGGTTTTATGGCTTTGCGTCAAATGGATATTAATGTTTTTGTTTGCTGTTTTAAGAATTATCGGTCGCCATTCGAAAAAGTAGGAAATAATTTACTTGAGTAAATTGATAATAAACTCACATGGGCACAGCATATCGACTATGTGTATAAAAAGTCTATAACTTCCATGTGACAGCTGCATCGGGTAGTCGGCGGGACCTGGGGCCTCAAACTCAAGGTCCTAAACTGGCTATATACGACACTGTCGTGTCAGATCTAAGATCCAGTATGGCTGATCGGTCTGGTGGCCGAGCGTAGAGAAGGTCTCTGTTAGGCTCAAGCTCGCAAAGATTCAGAGGCTTGCAGCAATGAGCATAACAGGTGCCACGAGGACAACACCCACTGCTGCCCTGGAGGTACTCTTGGGCTTACCACCTCTGCATAAAAAGAGAGGCGATGTCGGCCTGCCTGAGAATACGTGACGGGGGAACGTGGATAACACGAGAATCATTAGTTGGCCACACCAGAATAAAGCGATTCGCGGAGAGTAATATCCCGATATCGTCATTCAGGGTAGAAAAAGCCAAAGACATCCTAATTTGGATAATAGATTCTCACTAGTTATCCCTGAAAGAGACGATTGGATGAGAGGGAAAGTCAAGTTTTCGCCAAATAGTTGGTATGCTTCACTAACGGATCGCTCTTAAAGGAATCAGGATCCGGGGGAGCGGGCTTCTGCCTGGAGGGTAAAGTGCGGCGGAGCTCCGCGCTGGCAACCTGCACGACTGTCTTCCAGGAGGAAGTGTATGCGATATTGATGGCGGCATACTCTACGGAAGTCAAACAGTGTTCTGAACCGAGCATATATATATGCTCTGACAGCCAAGCAGCTCTGAAAGCGGTGGCAGCTCCGAGGGCCAGATCAGCTCTGACTCAAGGATGCTCTGCCGCCCACCAGAAGTTAGCAAGCCATAAGAAGGTGACACTGCTGTGGGTTCCCGGACATATTGGTATACCGGGTAACGAGAGAGCGGACCGATTAGCTAGGATAGGGGCCAGCAGCCCCTGCATCGGCCCAGAACCTATGCTGGGAATTAGCAGATGCCAAGTCAATGTGGCCCTGGACTAAGAAGGGTAAGAAAATGGGGCATAACCCCTGAAAAAATATCACCCAGTAGATTCTGCCAACCGTTTGACATGTGCAATTATGTAACTCGTACTGCGTTTCTTGTGTTCTAAACTTGAGCTAGATAATTTAGAAATTGACAGTTATCAAAAAAAAACTTAAAAATATTGAAATTTCAACACCCTGTAGATCGGCAACCAACAACGAATTCGAATAGGTAACGAAGCGTTCGCGAACCTTTGTTTATTTGAAATTTCAGTTATAAAACAAACCAAAAAATCTCATCTTTTCGTTTGTAGATGATATTTAGGAACACGCAGTATATACAAGGCACTGAAAGGTTTCTTAATATGCAAAAGAACCTTGAGTAACAAGCAAAATGTCAATAAGCAATTGTGACAGTGTGTATCGTTTCTTCTTGCAACACACATCTGATTTAATCACAGCCTACTTCGACAAAAAATTTACATTTGAAAATGTTGCTGTGCACTGACTAATTTATAAGCTGATATCTGGAAAACTTACTCGGGGGCAGCATTTCACGTAAAAATGTTTGAAAAAACATACTCTTCAACATTTGTTCTAATATACCGTGGCATAAAAGAGGTACGTCACTTTAAAGAGGCTCAATGTATAGTAAGTGCCCTCTACAAGAAGCACCCCAACTAAGAACTGATTTGAATTTATCGACTCACAAGGTTTGTTGCAAAAACGAAATGATAAAACTTTTGCACTAAGGTAAGTTTGTTAAAAACCTCAATATTTATGCCCAAATCATCTGCAGTTCTGCTATGTGCTCTTTATTAGGAAACATCCTTTTTCCCTTTTCGTGATGTAGCACACCCTCAGAGTAACAACTGAACATAGAGGTAGTAAACAAACCACTTTAGCATGGCGTGCTCAAAGCCATCATCTTTGACACTCCAGCCTCCAAACATTGATCAGCTGTGACCTCGCAGTGACAGTTCAAATTGTAAACAATGCTGTGTAACGCCAACTAACCTGAAAATTCTGCCAACGGAGCCCGTATTACAAACACTGCACTTTTTGAGTTCCATTTCGAAAAACTGTTAAACTACACTCGAGTATAGCACAGCAAGCCCGTAAAGCTTCACTACAGTTACCAACAAATAGCGAATTCGATTTTACTGACCAAGCATAAAAGACGTACAAACAAAACAAACGTTTAACAGTCGAGCTTCTACCGTAAATAAGTCGCATGAAAATTATATCGGCGTTGCCAGCTCATCAAAGTTTATGTAAGACTTCAGAATTTGCGTTTATGATGAAGAAAAGTGCAGTAACGCAGTAGAGGTCAACATATCTATTGATTTTGCTGTAATCGTTCCTGAACCTCAAAATACCGTCTTTTTTAACGTAGAGTGGAATATTTCTGGATACTATACAATTAAGACGATAATAAATAATTATAATTGCCGTATCTATTGGTCAATATGGCAACGTAAGAAAAGATGTCGGCCTATTATATTTAGTTGTTTACTACCTCTATGTTCAGTTGTTACTCTGAGGCCCAGTTTCACAATCAGTTGTCACTCTGATGGTTTACTAACCTCAACCGGCATGTTAACTCGAATAATGGAACGCCTCTTGTTCCACAATTATAAAATGACGTAGGGTTAACTGACTGCGAGCTGTATTTTATTTTTAGCGGTTGGTGGTACTGTGTTCGCAATATTTAAAATTCTTCTTCTTCTTATTTCCTTCGTTAGGTGTTTCGTGCTGGCGTGTTTTGTTTTTCTGACAAGACTGTCAAAGAATGAGTTCGTTGAATTGTCAGGTCCATGCGATTTCCAACCTCATTTTGGTTTTTTCCACTGACGTTTTTTCATTTCATTCGCAGTTACAATATTTGGTGTTTGGCATAAATAAAATATTTTTAGGTTCGGTTGGTGTTTGGACTGCTTGGCGTTGTAGTTGTTTCTGGGGCCTTTTTCAAATAATATCCGTGCATGTACCCGTGTGTCAGCATGGAAAAACCAAAAAAAGCGAACCAGTTTTCAAAAGATGAAGAGTATCTGTTAATTTCGTTAGTAGAAAAGTAGAGGAATTTAATATAATGCAAAAAGGTGCAACAACATGGCACGAAAAAGACAACGCCTGGGAAAAGATAGGAGAAGAATTCAATTGTAAATGTGCAAATAATAGCCGCAGATCTGTAAAGGTGCTGAAAAAAAATACAAAATTTAAAAAAAAGACCAAGGAGTCATGGTCATCATGTTCCTCAAAATAATTGACTCTAGGTTGAAATATTCTTGGTCTCATTGCTTCTCCATCACTGCTATACACATTTACATCATAACCATCCATTTCAAATAAAAAGAGCGATGGAAGGCGTTAAGGTAAACGATAAAATATGAAACTTCAAACGCCTAGTAAGTAGCAAAACCAAAGTGACATAACCTAATGCGCATGCGTCGTCGCAAACCTGGCGTTAACTCAAGAAGTTCTTGGGGTCAAGTTAACTCAGAGTTAACCTCAAGTAAAATTGAAAGCCACCATTTGTGAAACATGATGTTTAGGGTTAACTTCCGGTCAACACACAACCTTGAGTTAACCCATCATTGTGAAAAGACTACACCATAAAACGACGTACGGTGTGGGAAGTAAAATATATCAGATCCTATAAACATTCACGTACACTACGAGACGAGAATAAAGGGCCCCACAGACATCGTTCTTTTTCATCAGGTTTGCACGACGTGCCAACCGATGTCGGTTAAACCGATGGAACGATACCTCCACACACTGTTCGGTTTTCTTTCAGTTTCTCACAAATTTTTGGTCCGTTAGGATAATACTTTAGCATTGGCGGCGGCTTTAGCTATTAAAGTGAAATACAGCAAGAAAAAACGTTCTAAATGGGTGAAACAGTGGCTTTTAAAAAGAGGCCAATTCTCCCATTTAAATCTATTAGAAGAATTGCGTCTGGAACCAGGGGATTAGTACAATTATTTGAGGATGGATGAAGAAACATACTTAGAATTACTTAATTCAGTAGTACCTCTAATAAGAATACAGGATACCTGGATGAGACAAAGTATTTCTCCTCATGAACGTCTGATAGCACATTTTTGATAGATGTCGCAAACCCTAGATACGCTTACTCGAAGGCAACCAGAACGGCACTACAAAATCCCGTCGTGATTGCACGATGAATTGCCACACATGTACCTAGTTGCACGATGGCGTTCGAAACCGACGAGTAAAATCAAGCTCGGACAGACTTTTAGGAACGACGCGGTCAACACGACGGTTTTTCGACACACACGGACCGAAATGAGTGTGATCGGTTGGCACGTCGTGCAAACCTGATAAAAAAGAACGATGTCTGTGGGGTCCTTAATGAGATATCGTAAATCACCTCTCATCTGACCAAAGGATTTTTTCACTTCAAAGAAAATCACAGGTTCACTTTTCACGAATCTTGACAAAAGAGTGAGTGACTGCCATGATTTAGATGGGTCTGGAACGGCAAGGTCTCTATAGCTTCCTTCCCTTGCGTCACATCCCTGAGGGATTAGATAAGGAGTTGAATTAGGTTAATCTACCCGAATGGGTGAATAATGGGGGTACTTTACGTAAAGGAACACGACGATGTGATGAAGTTATGCAATCTGAAGTTTGTTCGTTATGCTTCTGTTATTATTCTAGAGATACGAATGAGTTTGGATGTTAACTCTTAACGCTTTTTCAATCAGTTGACTTGCTACGTGCTACTATTGTCAGAAATAAATCGTTGCTAATTTAGCGGAGTGACGAATAGGTGTTTTGGCAACTTTACAGGAGAGCACTTTCAAATATACAAGTAAGTTGTCCATTTAAAGCGTTCACAAAAGTGTAGCGCACTGCGGGTGTGAGTATAGCGGGCGCTATGAAGGATACGTCAACTGCAGCAATGGAGATACTGCTCAATATCCCTCCTCTTGGTATTTGCAGATAGGGAGAGGCAAAAATGGCGGCATACAGAATGCAGTGCCATGATAATTGGTCTTACCACCCTGCTATGAAACACGTCATGACACTTGACACCCTGCAGTGCGACATACTTGAGATGCCACCCGACAGAATGTCAAGAGCCATGGACACCGAGATCACATAAGAGGTCAACCTAACCACTTTACTTTAAAAGCTGTGTGGGACTGTCATAATACCCTAAAGACACTAACGAAGACCAACATTATCTTAGAGGTGGTAGTAAGAGCGCCGACAGGAGGGCATAGTCCAATATGCACCTCAAAGTTCTCAAAGAACATAGGATGGTCATGTTTCATCTCTTTCCATGAGGAAGCAAGGTACAGAATTAATTTTTGGGATGCATTCCGGATGAAACCTGCGTTTGATTTGCTTTAAACACAAGTAAATGCATTTGTAACAAAAATATCTATGAAAATATGTATATCATATTTTGCATTTTGCAAAAGTGAAAAAATCTTAATATGCACGAAAGAGTCGGTGGTAGAAATCGTTGAATTGCTACAAACGGTTGCTGTCTTGTGACATTTCATGCCAGAAGTACCAAGAAATACCATTGCTTAAGAGTAACTTCACCGTTAAGTTGCCACCACAGGATATAACCATTTTGTAAAAAGTAATGAAAGTATAAGTAAAAAAGTACACTTTTAGCTCTCACTGAAAAGAGCTTATGCAGAGCATCTGTCCGTCCGTCTGTCCTTATACAAAATATAGCCAAAATTACAGGTGCTAGATGAAAACTGAATACAGATTCGGAATCAGCATGAAAAAAACTAGTTCTGGAAAAATCCGGTTGTGTCAATATCGCTTCCGGTTTAAAAAAGAATTTAAACTTTTATACCAACAAATTCCACAGTGATAGCGCCGTCTGAATTTATTCAAGTAAATTCTTTCCTACTTTTTTGCTCAGGATTCATAAGAAGAAATCATTTTTATGTTTTACCTTTACACGCAAGTAAGGTATAATAGGGGTATAATGAATATTTTTTGATTTTTTTCTTAAACGTATTGAGCTCAAGCTCGCCCTCCCCTAAAGGTGCTTGGAGGGTACGTAGATAAAAACAGGCTTTGAATATTTCGAATACTCAGCAGGTCCCCCTTAGGTAGGCCCGTCACCTGTTCGATTTTTACATAGCGGGTAGGAGCCACACAACCTTCTTTTGCTCTAATGGTGACGCTTCTTTACTGCTCTTCCAGGATGTTTGAGAAACGGAAACCTAACCACCCCCCTTTTTTGCTCGCCAAAAATGGTGATACCCAACGACGTCCTACTCCTGATACCCAAGTAGGACGTTGTTGGTGATATCTTACTGCTGCCGGCTTCTATTCTATTCATTGCCAGCATCTTTTTTTTTTTCTGGGTATGAAAAGCTATTATGATGGAAGCAGAGCTCACGCTAACAGCAAGTAGGCAGTACCATTTTCCATCATCACACGCACACGAAACTTTAACGCGTATCACTGTGGATTGCATGTATCCAGATTCAATTTCTGTGCAGCAAATATGTTGTTAGTCGAGATGTCGCCAACAGTTGGTAACAATTCGTTGTCTGGTTTATAGACATCTTTACACGGCAACTCAGCTAGGAAGGAACGAGCCAGTCGTGCACTTGACTTTCGAGGAAAACTGTCATGTTCTCAAGTTGGTCTGTGCCTGAAATCTAATCCCGACGTAACAATTGGATGGGGACAGTGCCGTTACTGTTTACTTTCGAAGGTTGTGAAAACAATATCATTGTTTATTTTCTATTATACTAAAAACAATTTACTCCAGCAGCGTCTATATTCATGTAAGTCATCATCATACCCACAATGTCTTAACAGACATATTGTGAACTCGTAAAATGCATTTACTCATTTTACGAGTTTCTCTTGGGATATGTTTAAGATCTTCAACGCAGTAGTTTCCCATTTGCTTTCTGCATCCTCATGCCTTTGACCAGATGGTATCTACTGGTTCACCCGCCTTTAGGGGCAATTTCTCACCCCAAGGACAAGAAGGTGTCCTGACTCTTCTCAACTCGTCCACCCAAAGCTGTTGGTTAAAAAGAGGTTACTGCTTATACCGACAGTAGTTCGGTACCTTTTAGTCACCTTTTACGACACGCAGGATATACGATGGGAAACATTCTAACCCGCCATCAGACGGGGGTATTCATGTAAATAGTGTGCAATTAAAAACTATCCTCAGTCGTCAGATCATGACATTTTATGTCTTAGGTTGACATACTACGGATTCTCCAGCATTGCAGCTGATCTTATCAAATTTTATTCTACTACTCTTGCCAAAAACTATGGAGTCCCACAGGGATCTGTTCTATAATCTATTCTATTTGCGATCTACATTTCAGATTTTTGTAATTATGTTAAGTTTTCCTGTATTCTCCATTATACGGATGATACCGAGATCTACATCACCTCCTCAATAACTGACGATCTTACTGCAGAAAATAGTGACTTAAACACATTATTCGAGTCATTTGGTTCACAGAAATTAGAGATTACACAGATCCATTATTCGAGGTTCGAGATGTGCACAACTTGAAATTAAATCCTAGTAAACTACTAAATCGATGGCAATGCTTTTCGATAGTAAAACGAGACGTACAGCGGCTGAAAATTGTATCAATCTTAATATTCAATTGAAAGGATATCAGTGGCGGATTCAGAGGGGGGTGAGGGTAAATGAGTGTAATGGAAACAAGAAATATTCATATACGCTTTTTTGTTGCTCTTCGCGTCCCTGTGGGTCAACTTCTTTCCCTTCGAAGAGCCTCAGCCCCCCCCTAGAAGAAATCCTAAATCCGCCCTTGAAGGATATGTGTTGGAAATGAAGCCAGAAATTTGGGACTCGTTGTGATTCGATAATGAGTTGAGATTTACACCTCATGTCACTATTTGTTCACACATCGCAGGGTTATTTAAGACAGGTGTTACCAAACCCCACTTTCTGCCATCGGAGATGAAACTTAGGCTTTGTGAGTTATTGAAAATATCCAGAATTTCTTATTTTGATTCCTTGTGCAAACCTGCATTGGAAGGAACCAATCGCTGCAGCGCATACAAAACTCATATTTGAGATATACAGGGTGTTAATTAAGTATGTTAACAAACTTTAAACACGAATAGTACTCCGAAAAATAGAAGGAAAATGTCATATGAACATGAGTCCGGAAATGCTTCCCAAGGGAGCTACGCTCCTTTGCATGGGGCACCCTGAAGACGGTTTTCCCTCGATATTCTCGAAACCATTCATAACAAAATTACGAAATTAAGTACGATGGGTAAACTTTTGACGCTGAATCTGATTTTGAATTCAGAATTTCATAATTTTAATCAGAGGCGTATCATACGGGAGGAGTTAAAGGTAAAAATAACCCTATTTTCTGAATGGTAATTTTTTGATATTTTGATTTTAGAATATGGTATTTCAGAGATTTCTACGTAAAAATGGTCTCTTGGTACATCTCGATGGGGCTAACCGTTTTCGAGAAAAATGCAAATTATCGAATCGATGCAGGCTATTGTAGATAAATAAATGTTCATCTATTTAGTAAGTGTGCTGCTTTGAACAACACAATTGCAATAATTGACAACACACACTTAATAAACTGACAGTTCTTAAGTTGTTTATCCATTATTGCAATTGTTTTCCACAGCACACTTACTAAATAGATGAACATTTATTCATTTACAATAGCCTGAATCGATTCAATAATTTGCATTTTTCTCGAAAACGGTTAGCCTTATCGAGATGTATCAAGAGACAATTTTTACATAGAAATCTCTGAAATACCATATTCTAAAATCAAAATATCAAAAAAATTACCACTTAGAAAATGGGGTTATTTTTACCCATAACTCCCCCCGTATGATACGCCTCTGATTGAAATTATGAAATTCTGAATTCAGCGTCAAAAGTTTACCCATGGTACCTAATTTTGTAATTTTGTTATAAATGGTTTCGAGAATATCGAGCGAAAACCGTCTTCAGGGTGCCCCATGCAAAGGAGCGTAGCTCCCTTAGGAAGCATTTCCGGGCTCATGTTCATATGACATTTTCTTTCTATTTTTCGGAGTACTATTCGTGGTTAAAGTTTGTTAACATACTTAATTAACACAAAGAATCTCGATGGCTCAAACCACATGCGTTCAGGAAATAACACTTAGCTGTTCTAGTACCTAAAATTATGGTGGACCAAACTCCTCTTCATCTTTATAATAAGTTGTTATCGCTTTCGACACGTACTGAAGCACGCTCTAAACATACATTCTTAATTCCACGACATACCCCGACTCCTTTTGTCAAAGGCTTCTCTTACAATGCCGCTAAAATTTACAGGTCTCTGCCAGATACCATAAAAAACTTGTTTCTGATAAATTTTAAAAGGTCTTTCATTGACCTAGTCACGATAAAGGCTTCTTGCTATGTTCTTGGTTCATTCTCATGTTTTACTTCCCACACCGAAAGGTGATGGAAGTTTTGTGAGTTAAAGAGTTAAAATAAATAATTATCAAACTTTGCAGGACTGATAAAAGATTTAGAAATATGTATTTTATTATTATCGAGTTCGCAACAAAAAATTTACAGTGTGGCTTTTGTTAGCCATTAGACATTGATACATCTAGTTTGCCCAATCCGTGAAGTATGGGTAAAGATTCACAAAAATTGCTCATTGCATTAAATTTAATCGTGAAAAGTCAAGTGCCTATAATACCTGAAGAATTGCTGTTATCTACTTTTGTGACGCTTCGTAAAAAAGTAAATGCTAGACGTTGTGCAGATTACCGTACAATAAGTCTAATGAGCTACACTCTGAAGGCCTTATTTAAAATTACACATAATAGAGTGTATAAAAGCTAGAGCAATATGTGAGCGAAACTCAGTTTGGCTTCACAAATGGTCTAGGTACAAAAGAGGCACTATTCGCTTTTAATATAATATCACAAAGATGTCTGGATATGAACCAAGATATTTATGCGTGTTTTATCGACTATAATAAGGCATTCGTCTGGGTTCAACATGATCATCTAATTAAACTACTGAAAGATAAGGGACTAGACCGCAGAGATGTTAGATTAATATCAACCCTATCTTATAACCAAAAAGCCAAGACAAGAGTAGAGCAGAACATATCGAACGATATTGAAATAAAAAGAGGAGTCAGACAGGGACGCGTTCTTTCGCCAACTCTATTCAATCTATACTCGGAAGATATAATCAGCAGGGCCTTAGAAAAAGTAGAAGTTCACAATATCGGTATCAAAATCAATGGAACACCAATAAATAATATACGATATGGTGATGACACAGTTTTGTTGGCAAAAACTCAGAAGACTCAAAGACCCTGTTAAATGAGGTGGTGGTAAGTAGTGAAACATATGGACTCTCATTAAACATAAATAAAACAAAGCTTATGCTAATATCTAAAACCACACAAAACATTGGAAATCTCTATATACACGACCTAGCGGTTGAACGTGTTAAGCGATATACTTATCTTGGAACATGTATAAATGAGAACAACGATTGCTCTGTTGAACGCACAGAGAAAGCCAGAAATACATTCATGAAAATGAAAAAAGTGCTGAATAGTCAGGATCCAAGCCTGGAATTGAAGATGCAGCATGTGAGATGCTATATATTTTCTGTATTGCACTATGGGATGGAAACGTGTACAATGAAAAAAAAAAGATACCCAACGCCTCGAAAGTTTTGAAATGTGGATATATCGTCAAATTCTGAGAATATCATGGGTAGACAAAGTTACAAACGAAACAGTACTAATAAGAATGAAAAAACAAAGAGAAGTGTTGCCAACCATAAAGAAAAGGAAATTAAAGTACCTGGGTCACGTCATGAGAGGAGAGAAATATCATCTACTTCAAGTAATAATAGAAGGAAAAATCGCAGGAAAAAGAGCAATAGAAAAGAGAAGGCATCAAGCTAACCCTACCACATACATCAAATTTAAACAGCAGATAGAAGAAAAATGGGATCAATGTGAACACATATACACAGACGGTTCAAAAACGACAAACGGTATAGGATGCGCCTTCTACCATGAAAATAAAAATTATCAAGAATTATACAAACTTCCTCCAGATTGTTCAATATATACAGCTGAGTTGACAGCCATTCAAAAAGCACTAGAATATTCTGTCAGTAATACTGAGCTTAGAGACGTTATAATCTTCAGCGACAGCAGGAGTGCAGCTATGAGATTAGAGTATTTAAGAATTTCACCGACTTTCAACCATATCATCTCAAACATAATGAAATTGATTTACAGACAGAACAATTTGGATAAAAATGTAAAAATTGTAGGGATTAAAGGACATACAGGTATACCTCAAAACGACACAGTCGACATACTAGCAAAGATGGCGACTACAGATGGAATATTGATGAGGAATTTCAAAATTCCCTACAGTGACTTGAACAGTAAATTAAATAAGAACCTGAAAGAAAAGTGGAGTGAACACTACCACAGAAATCCATCCGGAACGATATACAAGCAGATCCAGCAGAACATAAGAACAGAACCCTGGATTGAAAGAGAAACGAGTAGACCACTTGTGAGAACACTTTGCAGATTGAGGTGTGGTCATTGCTTAAGCCCTCAACACAAAACTAGAATACGACTAGACGATGACCCCCACTGCAGATGTGGAGAGATTGGTACTGCTCAACACTGTATATTAGAATGCCAATTGATCAGTAATAAGGTAACAGTCCTGTATCACAGATTGTCAAACTATATTCCGTTACCTGCTAATATGATCTCTATACTAGCTAGTGAAAACAACTGTGCATACAAACTATTATATAACTTTTGCACACAAAAACTAAAAATAACACTGTAACTTTCAACTAGAACTAATATAAAACAATGTTCGTATTATTAAGAAAAAATAGATGTCCATCCAAAATAGAACTGGCCAGTTGATCTCAGATCAGAGCCAATAATATAAAAAAGGAGAAGGCATTCGTGGCTGAAGAATCTGAGAGATTGGTATAATTGCTCCAACAACCAGCTATTTAGAGCGGAGGGTTCCAAGTTTCGAATTGGCGTAACATATACACCAGCAATCGGATATGTAACCTATGTCCGACCCAAAGGATAAAGAAAAATATTTACAGAATGAAATGAAAGTCACTTTTCGTTCTTCTGGCTTGAGAGAACGGCAGCTGACGCCTTATATAAACGGCAGTATTTATCCTGCGCTTAAGGCACGTGAAACGGCGTAGTGCAATCCCCAGCTGTGCAGCGTCCTAAAAATGTAGCAAACTTTTTGAAGACATTTTAGTGCAGCGAAGCGACGGAGGGGATGACGAAATTGAGTTTGTCGGGGCACGAGCGCCCTTATCATATTAAATTTGCGGCCGCAGCTCAGAGAAAGGGATGATCCTCCTATCTGGGTTAGACGCAAATCTCGAGTTTTGATGAACGCATCTGATGTCTTTTTGTGTATTATCCAAGTACTATGCAAGTGATCGTGAGACAGTTTTTTGCAACACTATATCCCTTTTTGCTGTTACGTCACTTGCCAGGTTGCTTTAGAGAAATTGATCTTTGTAAGCAATTTTAATTCCACAAAAATGCATAAGGCAAAGGTATTAAATATTTATTTCATAGATTATTACTTCTCAACTATAACGCTAGTTTCGCATACATAAGCCGCACAAGTGTATATTCACCCCAAATTTAAATAAGATAGTCTCAAGCTTGGGTCTCAAGTCAGTTACATTTTAAGAAAAAGCGTGACGTATCAAAATAGCACCAGTTATTGTAAAAATTAAATGGTATTTATATTTATTTTATGCCTAGAGAACATTGTTTAATGAATTTATGTGACTGTGTGTTATCATATGTGATAGTAACATTTCAACAAGACTCCCTTGGACAGAGACTATAGAGTATATAGTTTATAGTTATTCTTTTTTAGCTGGTGTTATGTACAAAACAATGACTGTGTTTATCAGAAATATAGAAACTGCATTCCTCAAATTAATGTAACCGTTCATTATATTAATAATAGCGTTTCATTAGTCTAATGAACTTAGTGGTGATAGAGATAAGGAGTTACTTCTCATATTATCGATGAACCTATTCTATGGCTCAAAAATAATGGATGTGTTCATTATTCTAAGGAACTTTTTTATTGTATTTAGAATCGGCTTTGGTGCAGTATTAAATCACTAGATGTCCATGTCAGTTTCATTTTTTGCGAAGCGTTCTCTCTTTTTTGTTTGTCATCTGGATTTTCTACTTTCGTGTTTAAAAAATTATGGGCAATTCATAAAACACACTCAACCTTCTTCCCAGCGGAAAAGACGGGTCTCATGAGGTTACACCTAAAACGCGGTAATACCAGATCGGAGGCAAAAGGACAAAGCTTCAATTGATGATGCAGCTGAGGAGCATTCCTCATAACATGAGCTAAGTTAAGGTGAGGCTAGTCAATTTCACACAAAAACATTTAATTCATTATCTACCTTACAGAGAGCAGTGTAAATTGTACTCACATTGTTCTTAGACGTTCGATTAACCGACACGTAAATCATTTTGGCATACTTTTCATTCGTCTATATTTCCCAGGAAGCTAAGAATTGTAGGTTTTGCAAATCAAAATTTCCAAAATAATGGGAAATTGTACCTAGTGTCGTATAGGTTCATCGTCAATAAATACCTCGTAATCTAATACCAGCTTCAGATGGTGCTTTTTGTGCATCTTATACTATACATATCAACGTAAAATCGCAATATCTAGAACATTTGTACAAAAATGTTCCGAACAGCCCATCCAAAAAGACCAAAGAACAACATTAATTAGCTTTAAAAGAAGTGTATTAAAGTTTTTAACATAACGACGTATCTACCCAGTTTATCGGCTTGTATAGAAAGTTTACTTGTTTGTGGTGAGGTGAGCAACCCAATAATGGGGTTTATAATTATTATTCTAGAAATAACATTACGTAATGGTACTACTAAGGACGTGCAAAATACAGTATGATCCTGAATCAAGCCTTGAAACAAAATTAAGGGCCTGGGGTATACTTGCATAAAGAGCGTACAAAAGTTACAAACAAGAGGAAGAAGAAGTGTACATAACATGCTATATGAAATTAGGACACAAGGAGGTCTTCTACAAACCATATTGAAAATCCTCCGCAACTTGAGAAAGCCTAACTTCTGCTATTATTTTATAGTGTCTACAGAAAGTCGTCACATACGTACTGAAGAGACACAGTATCTATAGTAAAAGAAAATACTACCCAGTTTATCTTAAGGTACTCTTCAAGCTTTGAATATTGTGTCACATATGAAAGTAGTCGGGCCATTCCAGGGTCCGGAATAAAGGGTTTTAATTTGAGGGTTAAAGCATTGTAGAATCATAATATAACTTCATACTATGCAGTATGCACGGAGACAATTATGTGATCATCTATACACTAGGACCAAAAGGCATACCCAGTTCACAAAATGTAATGACGGACATTTTGATGTAATTATGTCAGTGGTCCAATAACTATGTTGCAAGACATCCGTAAAAATTCGATATTCCAACTAAATGCTGCCTATCAGCATTATTTTGAAGATGTAAGGAGTTACTTGGATGGTACTTAGCAGCACGATAGATCGACTGAGATACAACGCACTGGCCACCCCGATCACCTGATCTGGCTCCAATTTATTTTTCTATTAGGTCAAGCTGCAAGTCTACAAATCATCCAAATTTGTTATTTGAACTACGTCAGCCTCTTATTTCGAAGTGTTATACTGGCATATCTCCAGATATACTCCAGAATTTCTAAACCTTTGACTTTTGTTCAAGATAACCATTTTGAACATCGGTCATAAATAGTCAATTTTAAGGGGGTTTTCAATTTTTTTTTTCTTTTTCATATTGAGATTTAATTTTATTTTTCGCTGTTAATAGATTATTTCAGGATTTTTACTAATTTTTCTCTTTTTATTCATTTTTAAACACCTGAAAATTTACAATTGTGTTTTTGAAAAAAGGATTTATGATAAATTTAAAGATATTAAATTATAAAGTTTTATAACAAAACTATCTTTTCTTTTTTTCGCAATAATTCAGAACTTGTATTAAAACAAAAATTGATTTCTGAATGCAGTACCAAAGACATGCCGACAGCTCCCGAACAAAATCAAGGGCGTATGACATCACAATGTTAGTTTCCACCAACAACGTCCTACTCATACTTATACACTGTGTTCCAGGATGAATCGCGAAGAAAAAAATCACACTTGGGTTCCGGAAGGTGAAGCCGATATCAAGAAGAATAATTAAACGTGTGTGGCCTACCTTATTTCACTTTCATTTTCGAGAATTCCTTGCAAAAACAGAGAAGTTTGAATGCTTTTATTGATTGTCTACAACAAATATCATATAATGTATTGCTTGTACGGTACGAAGATGATAAAGGGGCCCACACATTAACCATTTCGCGATCTAATTAATGGAATTTCAATTTTTTACTATCAAGAATGAACATATAATTTAATCATATTATATCATAAGTCGGTGCCAGAAATCATCGCTTAAAGTTTTTGGGATTCGTCCTGGGACACGGTGTATATCTTTACTTTTTTCTAGATTTTCAGCTAATCGTGAGAAGAGGTACTGTAACTAGTGTGTGTTTAGTCAAGATGAACTCTACGATCGAAATAAATATGTTTTTGAATGTTTGAAATTAGATCACTAATGAAATAATTATTCAAATATTTGTTTTTGATACAATTTTTTCGGCGCCATGGCAGCTCAAAGATCAAGTGCTAGTGTTGCACTCCTATAGCTTCCGAGTTCGATCCCAGAGCTTGGCAACTTTTTTAATTTTTTTTTCCAAAAAATGTATTGTTATGCTTTTTGCGTATGTTTCGCACATTTTTTTTTCACCCTCGAAATTAATATGTTTTTGAGTCAAATTTGATTAGATATTTTACAAGTACAACAAAAACTACTAATAATTTCAGTTTTTTGAATAAAGTTCAATTCTGATATCGCAATCAGAGCAATTGGCAACTATTATATATAAATAAACTTTGTTTCCATTTACTTTATTTATTAATGGAAATAAAGTTTATCTATCAATATTAGTCGCCAGTTGCTCTTATTGCGATATCAGAATTGAACTTAATTCAAAAAACTAAAATTATTAGTAATTTTTGTTGTACTTGTAAAGTATCTAATAAAATTTGATGCAAAAACATATTTATTGCGATCGTAGAAAAAAATGTATGTAGCATGTAACATGTGCAAAAAGCATATCAATTAAATATTCTTCAAGAAATCGTTTTATTATAAAACTTATACAGAGTGTCCCTAAATTTCCTTGACACGTGATATTCTCGTAACAAAAATATAAGGGCAAACGAAAACTGAGTGAAATTTTTGAAAGTGCTATAGGGCCTATCACACCATGCTTACAAAACATTTTTTTTGTACTTCAACCCTTACAACTCGCCCCCAACTTTGTTTTTTCAAATAGCACCCTATAGTTTTTCCTACACAAAGTTAAGTAAGTCCTTATTTTATTTAAAACCTTGTAGTACCTTTGATTTTATACACAAGACTATTTTTTTCGTAAGCATAAAGTAAATAAAATGAGGATTTATTTGAGGCGTAATATTTTCGTACGAAAAACGATTTGAAAGAAAAATATGTCGGTACGATAAGGATACTGAATGGCCTATCATACCATGCTTTCAAAATATTTTTTTTTGTACTTCAACCCCTAAAACTCACCCCCAACTTTTTATTCAAATAGCACCCTACATCTTTTCCTACATAAATGAGGTCACTGTTTTATTTAAAATCTTGTGGTGCCTTTATTTCAAACACAAACCAATTTTCTCCCAATTTCATAAGCATAAGATAAATAAAATAAGGATTTTTTTGAGGAGTAATATTTTCGTAATAGAAAAGGACAAAAGAGACATTTGTTTCCAAAAGTATATATCAAATACCCTTTAAAACCCACTTAGTTTTCTTTTTTATGCATTCTTTGCGTCAAACAAATTCTTATTTTATTTATATTATTATGCCTATGATTTCAGGCAAAAAATAAGGTTGCGTATAAAATCAAAGTTATCACAAGATTTACAATACAATAGGGATATCATTTATGTAGGAAAACCTATGGAGTGCTATTTGAAAAATAAAAGTGGGGGGTGAGTTTTAAGTGTTGACGTACAGAAAAAATATTTTGAAGGCATGGTATGATGGACTCTACGGTACCTTCAAAAATTCCATTCAGTTTTCGTTTGAACTTTTCTTGTTAGGAGAATATCACGTATCAAGGAAATTCAGGGACACCCTGTATATCAACTTTCCATTTATCACAATTTTTTTCATAAAACCCACTTGTTTTTTTAGTATAGTCTATGTTAAATATGTAACCCCATAAGCTTAGCTCATACAACTGGCTGTATAAACTGTATAGTACTTAATATCTTACCTTGACTTTCTTATCTATGGGCGGCTTTTCGAGAAGGCATGTTGTGGTGGTTGTCTCGGTACGTGGCATGTCAATACAAGTATCGGTGGTGCCCCCGATTTTATTCAGGGACACCACCCCCTCACCCGCCTCTTCCTCATCGTCATCAACTGGGTTCTCTGGAAAAAACAAACACTTGGTATAGTTTCTAAAATAAAGGGTTTTTCAATAAGGACGGGGGACGGGTTGATGTTAAAATGAAATAAAACGAGCTGTGTGTGAGATATCAAATAATTTTTGTTTTTATTTGGAAGGCCCATGTATGCCATTAAGTGTGGAATATCACATCGTTCAAATGTCCTCCGCGGCTTCTCACGGTGGCACGGATCCGAGTGGTCCAATTTTCAATCACTCTACTGCATAAATCCGGCTGAATTCGAGCCATGGACTGGATTGTGTTCACCTTAAGGGCAGCGGTAGACTCCGGCTTATTGGCATAGTCCTGTGACTTCACAAAACCCCACAAGAAAAAGTCTAGTGGGGTTAAATCGCACGATCTTGGTGGCCAATTCACCTCTGCGAGAGATAACCATACCCCCAAATCGTTCGTGCAGAAGAGCCAACGTGGCGTCCGCTGTGTGGCAGGTAGCGCTATCCTGCTGGAACCACATGTCGTTCACCTCCATGTTGTTTAACTTGGTATAAAAGAAATCCATTAGCATCCTTCTGTAGCCCTCGCCGGTAATGGTAATGGCTTCACCAACGCTGTAAACAGTAACTTTCTGTGGATGCATTTTTGCCTGGTGAATCTCGTGAGGATTAGCGTTGTCCCATATACGGCAATTCTTCCTGTTAACATAGCCATTCATGCAAAATTGCGCCTCGTCACTAAAGATGATTTTTCGGCCGAAATTGGGGTCTTCTTCCAAATGCTCCGAAGCCCAGTCAGCGAACACACGACGTTGTCTATGGTCATCATGTTTGAGCTCCTGGTTAAGTTGGATCTTGTATGGATGTAGGCCCAAGTCCCGGCGCAAAATTCTCCAGGTTGAAGTCTGCGAAAGGACGAGTTCTTGTGAACGGCGAGGAATTGACTTTCTTGGGTTCTCTTGGACACTTTCACGGACAGCGGCAATGTTCTCGGCTGATCTGGAACTCCTTTGACGTAAGGGTGTTGGTTAATTGTTAACTGAACCAGTCGTCTCGAATTTCCACACCAAACGTTGCAAAGTCGACTTTGAAGGACCCCCGCGTCTTCCGTAAAATGGGCGTAACGCGCGCATGGTCTGCACTAGTGAACACTCATTTTGGTAATAAAGTTTTATCATTTATACTCGCTGCTCAATTGTGTAACCTGTCATGGTGATCTGGCATAAGTCACAAATCATAAACCACTAGATTAGACACACGCTGTCAAAACAACATGGCCGCCAAGCCTACCAAGATCGGCCCGTCCTAATTGAAAAACCCTTTATAAATTTGAAACTAAATTTTCATTAAGAAGTTCAAAACTCGCAAGTTTCCTCTGACTTCTTTATTGGAGTTATGGTACATTAGTCTAAGCTTCAGCTTCGGTGAGTTGAAAGTTAACGACCTAGGAAGTATATACTGGCATGAAACTTTGAAAACGGGAGGCTCTGTATGGGGATGTGATCTAAAAGGTAGTTCTTATTTGGGTCACGTGACTAGATTGCTGTTAGATTGATTGGTTGCAGCAGGTGTAGGGTGTAGAAATTTCAATGAGTACGCTAAAAAGGAGTTTTTGGGTTGTGAGCAATAACGTAAATCAATGATGCTACTATAGTATGTACCCAGTGTCTTGGCAGTTGGGATTTTGAAAAAAAAAATTGGTATTTTAAAAACCTATTTTTAATAGTATTGATATTTAATTCGAAAACCTTAAAATAAATTTCGTACAATCAATTATAAACGATTATTATAGATAGATAAGGTTCTCTAACGCCTACGTGATAAGTATAGACGCGTCTGTTATTATTTTTGGGAGCAAATTTTACGCTTTTCCGCCTGGATAGAAATAGAAAATCTCGTCCAAATGTGCTAACTTGACCTTAACTATTCAAATTGAAAATCATATTCCAGTTCCGCTTTTAATGTACGGAAACTCTATTATGGTTTCATTTTCAAAAGGCGATACTCTTGAGGAAATTTTAAGCTCGGTTCTTTAGTAGATAGTTGAATGTGTAATGTTACGTTTTTGTTAGAGCATTAGTATTCCTCTCCTTATTCCTTACCAAGAGGACAAACATTCAATTTTCACTAACGAGTAACTTCTTTCATCGGAACCGAGGATACAGGTTTTCCATTTTCTTGCTATTTTTCTCTTCCATCTAAAAAATCTCCACTGAACGCGCAAATCAGCTTACGCTCTTAGAAGATTTAAAGTGGCATTTGTTGTATATATGATACATCTAAAGACTCCATATTCTTGTAACTTATTATAGTAGGTAAATACTAGGGCTTCAGGAGAGGACTTAATATTATCTTCGCATGCCATCAACATTCCAATCCACATACAAGAAGAGCACCATTGCTGAGGTCCAATGTATTGTGAGACTCAGAAATATATTACTCGCAAATGAAATCCTAACACTGAGAAAAAAGGAATGCTGTTCATGAAATGTGGCAAGGCTAAAGACAATAATAAATGAACCCATTTGTCATAATTTCTTTTCTGAAAAAATACAATTGGCCATTAAAGGTATAGCCCTCTAAACTGTCCTCACAGCATGTTCCAGTTCGTCCAGCGTGGACCTGTCTCAGAAGACTAAGACAAAATGAAATCAGAGTTTCGTCAGTTTTCTGTCGTCTTCTGTTGTTTTCTGTTGTTGTCTGTTATTTTCTGTTGTTTCCTGTCGTATTTGTTGTTTTGAGTTGCTCTATGTTGTTTCTCTCGTTCTCTGTTTTGTCTGTCTGTTTGTCGGTATGTCTGTCGGTCTGTCTGTCTGTCTGTCTGTTGTCGTTTTTCTAATGTCGTAATCTCAGTAACCGCTGCATGCTGCATGGATTATGATGAAATTTGGGTAGCGATATGTTGTGGGATCGTAGTAGGTAATGTTCCTATAATTTTGGAAATCGTTGTACGGATCGTTCTATATTGCGTAACGCGAAAATTATTGAATAGATTTTAATGAAATTTTGACACGGTATTACTACCACGGCGAGGATGGATAACGCGTATGTTTTGGAAATCGTGTCAGTGGCGGCGTAGCAATAATAAAATAACTAGCAATATAAAAACAGCTCAAACTTTGTTTTTAGGCGTTTTAGGGGTTCCTGACCATTTTCTACTTTTTTTGGGTGGGGGTGAAGTGGGGTCGGTTAGGGGGTGAGGGGTTGTAAAACCAGAAAGTTTTCATTCATAATAGTCTGTCCATTGACTTGTAGAAAAAATACCTAGCGGCATATTACACTTTCTTAGGTCCATTCTGAACATTGGCTTGCCTATTTCAGAAACCAATTTTGTGATGTATACATCATACGAGTTTTGCTTTATTTCGTTCTATGTACCTATATTACGTAAAGCGAAAACTATTGAATAGATTTTTATGAAATTTTGATAAAGAGCTCACCAGCTCGACGTGAATGGAAAACGCACCTATTTTTCAAAAACCGTGTCAGTGGCGGCGCAGCAATAATAAAAAAACCAAAAATATAAGAACAGCTCAAACTTCGTTTTTAGACGGTTTGGAGGCTCTTGATCGTTCCGCATCGTCCAGTTGGAGCATGCAGAAAAAAACTCTGGCGTCCTGGTTCCTAAGGAGGGAGACACAAGGAACTACTTACGAGAGTTTTTGTGTTGGATACTTTTTTGTGGGCGATTGGGCGATGATTTTGTTGCAAGGGGATTTCAGACTATAGCTCCATGCAATGGGAAAATAACAAAATGGTATCATCATTATGTAAGTACTGAGTCAATCAACTTGACTCCATTTTTTGTTATTTTCTGTTGTCATCCGTTGTTTTCTGTTGACCAAAACGACATAGCAACCCTGATCAGCCTTAAGTTTTGTGTTGGCCCTTGGATTGAAATTTTGATTTGGTGTACCAGTTTAGGATAATGGCGTATACCCTCTATCTATTTCTAGATATTTACGAAGCTGTAACGAGGAAAAATAGTGATATCAAAATGAAGGCTTTTTTTTATATAAGGAGTATCTTGCGAGTGGCAGTGGGATATTCGCCAGCGTGATAAACAACTTGTAACATATTCCATTCCGCATAAAAACATAGTAACTTAATATATCATTCCAAAATATGATAACCTTTTCTGCTTTTCATTTATCATAGTCATTTCAGAAATGCTTTTTAAGGATCTTGACGTATTTCATGCATCCTTGCTTCTTCAATACATGCTGTTCCTATTAAATGTCCCACAGGAGGGAAAAACGTCTCTTTCAGGTCAATTATAAGCTTTTCACCAAAGATAAATGAAAGAGATATTGCTCTTTGTCGAGGACGTAACAATTCACACTGGCCGATTGTCCTAGATAACTGGGCAGAGTTCCAAAAGTTTTGCAAGTGTAGTCCTACTTTTAGTACAGGGGTTTTTTAACGGCTTGATGTATACACAGTTTTTTTAAACTAAAACTGGTCGATATGAAATATTGGGTTTGTATTACCAACAGTTGAATACACTGTTTTTTTGGGAGCTTTCAATCCTAAAACTGGAAATATGAACTAACTCTATGGTATATCGTATGACTACTATAGGATTTTTTCCCTTTTACTTCCCACACCGATAGGTGAGGGGAGTATTGTGATCGCGAAAATTTTCGATTTTAAGATAATACGCTTTTTGGGCATCCTATGATGTCTACATAACGAAAATCCACGTCACTCATTTCCGTCGGTCTGTCTGTCGGTCTGTCTGTCGGTCTGTCTGTCAGTCTGTCTGTCGGCGTTTTTCTAGCCTCGTAATATCAGTAACCGCTGCATGGATTGTGATGAAATTTGGGAAGTGTTATGCTGTGGAGTCGTAGTAGGTAATGTTCGTGTAATTTTGAAAATCGTTATACAGGAGGCGGAGTTATTAGCAAAAAACAAAAAATTTCAAATATGCCTCAAACTTCGTTTTTAGGCGTTTTAAGTGTTTCTGATCATTTTCTACTTTTTCTTGGGTGAGGGTGAATTTGGGGTGGTTGGGGGGTGGGGGGTTATAAAACTGAAAAATTTGTTGTATTCGTAATGGGCTGTCCACTGATATGGAATTAAAAACCTAGCGGCATGATACACTTTTTTAGGTCCATCTGAACGTTGCATGCTTGTTATAGAATCCATGGGACTTAGAATTTGTGATGTATACGTACGAGTGTTTATTACCGCGGCGAGAATGGAAAACGGTTCTGTTTTTGAAAAACCGTGTCAGTGGCGATGCAGCAATAATCAAAAAACCAAAAATATAAAATCAGCTCAAATTTCATTTTTAGACGGGTTGGAGGCTCTTGATCGTTTCGCATCGTCCAATTGAAGCATGCAGACAAAAACTGTGGTGTCCTAATTCCTAAGAAGGGAGACGCAAGAAACTATTTACGAGGGTTTTTGTGTTGGATGTTGTTTTTGCGGGCGGGTGGGCGATGATTTAGTTGCAAGGGGATTTCAGACTATACCTTCATGCGATGGGGAAATAATAAAATGGTAACACTATATGTGGGAGGTGCTGAGTCAATCAACTTGACTCCATTTTTTTTCTCACTGTTCGGATGTCACTTAAGAGTAGTATAATATCATTAAATTTTGAGTTTAGCCCTTTGATGGTAAACTGGCTGTACACCAGCCTAGTCAGATGATGGTCAAATGGTGTACAGTGCTATCGTATGGTAAGATTCGTCAAAGCATAGCATCTCAAAGGTGTGATACACGTACGAGCAAGTACGCGTACTTATGGCTCGACGGCCTTTTTCGCCTGTGTGTCACCGTAAGTACGGGTACTTTAAAACCGTCGCGCAAACCGCCGGCGATCCAACTGGTTTGAAATCTTGCTCGTAGCTTATCTCGGCTCGTACTGCGAGGGGCGAGCCACCACTTTATTTGGGCAGGCCATCGATGCGCAACACTTGTTGTGCTTGGCGTTTGTTAAAAGGTTATGTTTATTTAGGCAAATTATCAAAATGAATGATTTCAGCTTCACTTGTGTCACCGACGTCGAGGTGAGTAAGTTGGCGAACTTAAAAACCGCGTACTTAAAGTTCGTGCGTGTATCACCCCTTTAAGACACTCACAAAAGTGCAGCGGGCTGCGCGTGAGATCATAGTGGGTTGCTCTATATCTCCGTTAATCCACTAGTACGACCAGCACCACCTTGTATATCGACTCTCATATGCAGTTGGCATAGAAGCGCGCTATTCTGGTCAGGCCAAGCGAACGCGCCGTGGCGTTCCACCAAGAAGCCAGCTGCTGTTTAGCAGCGAGTTTCTTTGGTTTGCCGTTACTTTCGGGTACCAGATAACGCACGGGCAGATCTTTTCTGTCGCCTACTCTCACATGCTTTACATGTCTGGTAGACATGAAAATTCTGATGCTCTCTATGTCCGTCTTGCGACCTATGGCGCACTGATGATCGCTAATAAGCGTGAAACAGCTGTCTGCGTACAAGCGGATTGGCGGAGATGTAGAGCAACCCTTGTATATACTAGAAGATCCGAATATAAGACGACCTTCACCGAACTGGTTAATGGATGAAAAGCATTTTATATTAAATTTAATATGTTAAATTACACATTTCACTGGTTTGGTTAATAGACAAATCACATACCAATCGAAAGTATGAAGCCCATAGAATATGCAAACGTTAGGTTGGCTACGTTTTTCCCGTCCCAACTATAGGGTAGGCAGGTATAAACAGGTAAATCAATAATAGTAATTTGCAACTGGTGTGGTTAATGCATTAAACTTATATCAAAATAAAGATAATTTTATTGCAAGCAGGTCGATTTGGGGTGGTCTGCAAAAAATCAGTCTGGAATTCCGGTTGTCGAATTTTAAAGATCAACATATTGCTGCCAGTGAATACGTGCGCCAGAGAGGTCCTTGCGAACTATCCCGTGTATTAACAAAGGACGCAGCATAGCATCATGCGTCCGTAAAATTGAAATGATTTATTTATAAAACATAATCAAAAATGTATAAATTTATGAATCTTCCATGTCATTATTTCACAATTAAAAAAATTTAAAATATGTATTTACTAAGATAGCTTTGCAGGTTAAATTATTATGCACTTAACGTATTCTCACCAAGAAAGTTATTAAACTCTTCAGTATGTTTTTTACCCAAAACCTCACACTTTTTTGTAGCACGTGGTATGATAATCTACAAAATCGAGTGATGCATTGGTTAACTCAACGCCACTGTATTTAACATTTTTCTTTTTACGAAAATTTAATTTCAACGAACAATTTTTATACGTTTCATCGTTAAAATCGATAACATCATCGTCCGAATTGCATAGAAAACACGTTTTAGCCATTTTTTATCACAATTTAATGTTTATAAATAACAACAATCATTACACACACATGACATGCGCAATCTCTTTCATTCAATGGCCGAGCTACACGCAGCTGCTATGCTGCGTCCTTTGTTAATACACAAGATAGTTCGCTCGGACCTCTCTGGCGCACGTATTCACTGGCAGTAATATTTTGATCTTTAAAATTCGACAACCGGAATTCCAGACTGATTTTTTGCTGACAACCCTATATCAACCTGTTTGCAATACAATTATCTTTATTTTGATATAAGTTCCATGCATTAACCACACCGGTGCAAATTACTATTATTGATTTACCTGTTTGTACCTGCCTACCCTATAGTTGGGACGAGAAAAACGTAGCCAACCTAACGTTTGCATATTCTATGGGCTTCGTACTTTCGATTGGTATGTGGTTTGTCTATTAGCCAAATCAGTGAAATGTTTAAAAAAAATAATTTTTCAATATTTAATTAAACATATCCTGGACTGAAATTTTTCAGCCAACCCACTCGCTATATGTTTTTTAATATATTAAATTTAATGTAAAACGCTTTTCATCCTTTAACCAGTTCTGTAAAGGTCGTCTTATATTCGGATCTTAGACTAATATAACAAAGTTCATTTTTTAAGGCAAAGTGTAGTCCTTTACCAATAAAAAAATTGTACGGAAAGTTGCACCGCTATAATTATCGTTACTCTGATGAGCTCCCATAGAGAATTTTTTTATCCAATCAAATCCATTCGCTTTCATAACGTCCTACTCAACATCATCCAATTTTCTACTATCGCTCTACTATTAGAAATTGAAAAACCTCCTTATTTGCGGTAGTACGCGATGCTATTATCTTAATAGGCAAATTATCATATCCTGAAGTTGCACTCACAGTCACGCTACGGCTCCCATTTGGTAATTAAAATGGGAATTATGAAATTACTGAAAAAGGATTCACGTACTCCAATATTAACTAGCTCTATTGATGATGCTTGAGGGGTATAATGTAGGGGATAATGTAGGGCCTGTGTAATTGAAAGGACGCAGCAACTTGGAACAAAGGGGTAAAGTTTGGACAGGGGACTCCGGCAAGGTAGAGTATTTCTTGCTTTTGTGTAGTGGTAGGAAGCGGTTTCAGAACATAGTTAGGGGTTATTATTAGGTTTAGTTACGTTACGTTTGTCTGTAAATGAGAGGAATTATCACCTCAGAGCTTGGGGTATTTCGAAGCCAGATGACTAAAAAAATAGCGTCACCTGGCTTTACTTATGCCCGTATGCACCGTAAGTCAGTTGCGCGATTAGTTACGTAAACCTGGATTAGATTATTTGTTCACTATGCACCGCAAACTGACAATTTTGACACTATCACTGTCAAAACAATCTTGCGAACACAACCTTGCCGTACCTCCAATCTGCATGGCTAGATGCCAAAGATTAGCAAAACGTGGTTAGGGAACTAGGATTAGAATCATCAAACGGTGCATATGGGTGTTAGTACTTCTCTTCTAGCTTCGGTAATAACAAATATAATTATAATGAAGCGACTGCCTTAAGGGATACTATTAGAGAATGAAAACAAATTTAGGAGAAATAACAAAATAGGTACCACCAAATAATAAGTGATGAATTTAAACGTTTATTCACAGAAATAGGCGAATAATTAGCCAGCTCAGTACTTTTGCCTTAAAAGAGGTAGGTTACAATGAGGTATTCAATACAACCGTATCCTCAAAAAATGGCGTCAAGTTGATTGACTCAGTACTTCCCATACATAATGATGATACCATTTTATTATTTTCTCACTGCATGAAGCTATAGTCTGAAATCCTCTTGCTACCAAATCATCGCGTCTTGCGTCTCCCTTCTTAGAAGGTAGGACGCCACAGTTTTCTTCTGCATGCTTCAACTGGACGAAGCTAAATGATCAGTAGCCTCCAAACCAACTAAAAACGAAGCTCTTTTATGTCTTTAGATTGTTTATTGGTGCGCCGCCACTGATACGATTTTTCCTTAAACATACGCGTTTTCCATCCTCGCCGCGGTAGTAACACGATGTCGAAATTTCATTAAAATCAATGCAATAGTTGTCGCGTTACGCAATACAGATCGATCTAAAACAATACTCGTATGTATACGTCCCTTGGTTTCAATAAGCAAGGCAATGTTCGGATGGGCCTAAAAAAGTGTATTATGCCGCTAGGATTTTCATTGAAAGGTCAATGGGCAGCCCATTATGAATAAAACAAATTTTTCAGTTTTAAAACCTCCAACCCCGAACCCCCCTCAAATTCACCCAAACCCAAAATAAAGTACAAAATGATCAGAAAACCCGAAAATGCTTAAAAACAAGGTTTGAGCTGTTTTCACATTTTTAGTTTTTTTAATATTTCTGCGCCGCCACAGACACGATTTTTCCAAAACTTACGCGTTATCCATCCTCGCCCCCGGTAGAAATACTTCACCCCCACCCAAAAAAAGTAGAAAATGGTCAGGAACCCCTAAAACGCCTAAAAACAAAGTTTAAGCTGTTTTTATATTGTTAGTTATTTTATTATTGCTACGCCGCCACTGACACGATTTTCAAAACATACGCGTTATCCATCCTCGCCGTGGTAGTAAAACCGCGTCAAAATTTCATTAAAATCAATTCAATGATTTTCGCGTTACGCAATATAGAACGATCTAAAACAATACTCGTATGTATACATTACAAATTCTTCAAAGTCCCTTGGTTCTATGATAAGCAAGGCAATGTTCGGATGGACATAAAAAAGTGTATTGTGCTGCTAGGAGTTGCATTCAATGGGCAGCCCATTATGAATAAAACAATTTTTTTAGTTTTACAACCCCCCATCTCCCAACCACCCAAATTCACCCCCACCCAAAAAAAAGTAGACAGGGACCACTAACATGCCTAAAAACGAAGTTTGAGGAATATTTGAAATTTTTTTTTTGCTTTTTTACTCCGCCTCCTGTACAACGATTTCCAAAATTATAGGAAAATTACCTACTACGATCCCACAGCATATCCGAAGCCAAATTTCATCACAATCTATGCAGCGGTTACTGAGATCACACGACGTTAGCACAACGCCAACAGACAGACAGACCGACAGACAGACGGAAATGAGTGACGTGGATTTTCGTTATGTAGACATCATGAAACGCCCAAAAGGCATATTATCTCAAAATCGAAAATTTTCGCGATCACATTCCTCCCCTCACCTATCGGTGTAGGAAGTAGAAATTGATTAAGTCCTGGCTTTGCTAGTATCCTATCTGAACATTTAAAGATTATTACGAAGGATATCACAGAACTTCTCGTTCATATTATCAATAAATGCTTTGAATCTGGAATATACCCCTCAAAAAGCAATCATCACTTCGGTGTTCGAAGTGGGAAATAAGACTAATTTAGTAAAGTTATTTGAAAAATTATCTTTTACTAGAATGCAGCAATGTGTAGACAAATTTGTAATATTAAGTACAAATCAACTTGGATTTCTAGAAGGTAAATCAACTGAGGATGCCCGCCACTCGAGTTGGCGAAACGTCAAGCAGCGAAGCGCGCCGACGCCAGGGCGGCGGAGCGTGTCGACACCGGCCGAATAGCCCAAGAACCAACAGTTTATCAGATCATGGCCGCGAAGGCCTTAAATACAATAATAAAAGAAATTTACAATGATTTTAATGAAAAAATACCTACTATTTATATTTTTGTGGATCTACACAAGGCTTTTGATACTGTTGTGTCTAAATTCATTAGAAATTACTGGCTTTCGTGGAAAAATGTACACTTCGATGCAAAATTACCTATCTATCAGACCACAATCTGTTAAGATATCGAAAACATTCAACAAGGAAATGCTGGTAAAATTGGTGTCCCGCAAGGGTCAGTTTTGGGTCCACTTTTTGTGCCGAAAACGTAGATCTTTTATTTTCAATGTATAAATGCCATCAAGGTAATGAAGGTGATGTTCATTGATGTCTAAACATCTATGTTTTTTGGAAAAGTTCACTACAGTTGACACATGAAAAAGGTGCAAAGCTATATACATAATATAAGCAAACAGACAGAAGTGGATGACTTTGTGTAGGTCTCAAGAACAGTATTTCAACTTCAATTCCTTTGAGCTTATATTACTTTAGTAAAATGGGTGAAAATACTTAGAAATAATTTGCTGGATATCCTTAGCGCTATTAGGCTGAAACAGTGATCTCGATCCAGTTCGATCAGTATCAGCTGTTTAAGAATCTTGTTTTATTTCCGAACGGATAAGTCAGTTGATCACTGACAAGTGACAACAACAACAACATATATAGTTAACTCGTAAAACGTATATTTTAGAACACGAGTATTCGTAACAACGAAAAATCAGTTTCAAATCATCATCATACTCACAATGTCTTAACAGACATGTTGTGAACTCGTAAAATGCCTTAAGTCGGAGCTAGAGTATTGCCAACCCGAATATTGTCAATAGTTTTGAGAACTACAGCTCGCCATCGTTCGCGATTTAATGTCAGTTCACTGGCGCTCTTGATCCTCATATCCAGCAACTGCTTCGTCGTATCCACCCAGCGCGTAGGAGAACGGCCACGGCGCCACCAACTCGGGCCGTGATTCTGAACTACAAGCTTCTCCATATTATCGCTTCTGTGAATATGTCCGAAGAATGTAGCTAATGTAAGCATTCTCGTCGACACAATGGAGGATAGTCTTTTTGGATTACCGAGCTCATCCGGTATGGAAACGTTAGTTTGATGGGCGGTATAAGGAACTCTCAGCATTCTCCTCCACATCCACATTTCAAAAGCATCTATGCGAGCTTGCTCTGCCTTTTTAGCAGTCCAAGTTTCCGAGGCATACAAAAATATGGAGAACACAAGAGACTGAACCAGCGACATCTTGGTAGTTTTAGTGATGTTATGATCACGCCATATTTTGGTAAGCTTTGTCATGGCCACACGTGCCTGTTGAATACGCCGTTGAATCTCATTTTCACAGCTGCCCGAATTATCGATCAAAGAACCGAGGACTCAAAACTTTGAACTACTTCACAACGGCCTATTGACTTTATTTCTTGATGATTATCAGGCTCTCTATCTACGATTATAAGTTTGGTCTTATTGTAGTTAATACCAAGACCATATGCTGCACTGTGTTGCTCTAATATGTTTAATAGAGCTACTAATTTTTCCTGAGAAGCGGCAATAAGGGTTGTATCGTCAGCAAATCTTAAGTTGGATATTTTGCTTCTGCCAATAGTTATACCGTCATTCCAGTTGTCCAAGCTGAGAGTAAATGTTGTTAGTTTCAAATAGTGAGATGGTTAAGAGAAGCAGAGGCTGAACTGAAAACCCGATCGCGATCACTTTCCATACAAGAGTGAACTGATCCTAGACCTCTTTCCGAACGTCAAGTTCAATAATCCTACTATCTATTGTATTTAACTCGATGACGTTGACGTTTTGCAAGTTCCGTGATTCATGCTACATTTCAATTTCGTCCTCAAAGAATCAACAACCTAATAAAAATTCTGTGTACCTTATATTGAATTCGCATAAATTTTCACCGTTGTGAAAATAAATTCCTGTTTCACTAAAAATAAAATTGTTTATCTTGAAACATTGCGAAGTATAGATGAGAGAGTTACATCGTTTACAACGTTGGGATATAGTTTATAACTGTTCTGATATGGAACGTGGATTTAGTACTATTATGCTCTAGGAGTTGAGTGTTACGACTTCCTTATAACACAGGCATATTTAAATATCACTAAATTTTTGTTTATTTTCCATCTCATCTCTTCTTAAAATTTGTTTTATACTTCCAAATGTTCAAGAATTAAGTTCCGAATACTACAGGTAATGAGAGTTTTTGATTGCGATTTATACGAGGATGGCCTGAAAAGTTTCCGGCCTCAATAGGACGCAGGCGCGAGCGAACGTGCATCACTTTCGTGCATGTTCATACAAGTTTCTGCAAGTCTCACATGGCAATGCCATTCAGTTGTGGTCAGCAGTTTGGCTGTGACAATCGATCATCGTGAGTGTAGTGTGAAGCACCGTAAGACACGAAGAAGCTTGAGTACCGTGCGGTGATAAAGTTGAAAGAAGGTTTATCTGCGAAGGAAATCCACCAAAGGTTTGTTGTCGTGTATAAGAAAGATTCACCTTCATAATCCACAGTCAAGAAATGGGCTGCAGAGTTTAAGCGAGGGAGGGAGAGAATTGACGATGACTCACGCGAAGGACGTCCAAAAAGTGCAACAACTCCTAATTGATTGACCGTGTGCACTATATGGTTTTGGAAGACAGGAGAGTGAAGTTGCGCGAAATTGTCAAGGCTGTTGGTATCTCAGGGGAACGGGTTGGTCACATTTTGCATGAAGAGTTACACATGAAGAAGCTCAGTGCAAGATGGGTGCCGCGAATCCTCACTCTTGAGCAGAAACGCAACGGCATGCGGATGTCACAGCAGGCTTTGGAGCTATATAGAAAAAATAATGCGGACTTTTTGCGCAGATTTGTAACAATGGATGACAGATGGATTCACCATTATACAGGGTGGCCAATCGGGTGACGATAATAATTTTTATTTAGATAGCCCGTACCGAGACCTACCCAAAACACCCCCATGTATATGTACCGATTATTGATAGTTTTCGAGTTATGATTTTTTTTTTTGAAAACTTAGAGATTTTCCAGTTTTTCCAACAAATCGTCAAAAACGAGAACAAGAATACTTTTTGGCGTATATTTTTTTCTGCAATTATACTCAGTATTAAGCCTGTTATAAGATCCAATAAGCAGAACCTGTACATCCAAACAATAAACATTTTGGGCCCAAAGTTTGAAACCTCTGATTTTAGTCAGGAGACCAAAACCTTCAAAATAAAATTAAGAATACTTATGCCTGATTCTGGAGCTCCAATCTAATCTTAAAAACTCTGCAAGACATTGTACTTTCGAAAGGATAATGAAAAAATAGCACTTATGGGGGCATTTTGCGCCGTACGTGACTGTTAAAGGTAAAAAGGTGATAATTCACGAATTTCCAAAATAATTTAAAAAACTATTATTTTACTTTATTATGACAAATTAAAGAAAAAAACTCATAACAACTAATAAACACGATAATCATTGATGTTTAAATCACTTCTAATAAAAAAAATTAATACCTGTGCTTTTTGTTATGTACTATTGAACTTCTACTAAATTAAGTTGTATAATGGTTGTATGGAAAGTTAACAAAGGAACAGAATAATAAAACAACAATCTGACTTTTAATTCCATGGCGGAATTACCTGGGAAGCGTCATCGTAGCATACGCCATCCCTTTTATTCCCACACCGATAGGTGAGGGGAGGATTGTGATCGTGAAAATTTTCGATTTTGAGATAATAGGTTTTTTGGGCGTTTTATAATGTCTACATAACGAGAATCCGCGTCACTCATTTCCGTCGTTCTGTCTGTCGGTCTGCCTGTCGGTCTGTCCGTCTGTACGCGTTTTTCTAGCCTCGTAATCTCAGTAACTGGTGCATGGACTGTGATGAAATTTGGGCAGCAATATGCTGTTGCGTCTTAGTAGGTAATGCTGCTATAATTTTGGAAACCGGTACATGGGCGGCGGAGTAATTAAAACAAAAACTTCAAATATTCCTCAAACTTCGTTTTTAGGCATTTTAGAGGTTCTTGATCATTTTCTGCGTTTTTTTTTGGTGGGGGTGAAATTTGGGGGTTTGGGGGGTGGGGGGTTGAAAAACTGAAAAACTTGTATTCATGATAGGCTGTCTACTTACCGGTCGAGGAAGACCTAGCAATATAAATCACCTTTTTAGGTCCATCCGAACCTCGCCTCGCCTATTACCGGAAATTAATTAACACAACTGCGCTTCGCCGACATGAGCTCGCAAAAAGCTCTCTTCCCAGGTAATTCTGCCATGAAATTGTGAGATTATTGTTTTATTATTCCTTTCCTTTGTTAACTTTCCATACAACTTAATTTAGCAGAAGTTCAATAGTACATAGCAAAAACACGTCAAAAATCACAATTTCGGTATTAGTTTTTTTATTAAAAGTCATCAAAACATCAATGATGATCGGGTTTATTAGTTGTTACGAGTTTGTTTTTCTTTAATTTGTCATAATAAAGCAAAATAATAGTTTTTTAAATCATTTTGGAAATTCGTGAATTATCACCTTTTTACATTTAACACTCACGTACGGCGCAAAATGTCCCCATAAGTGCTACTTTTTCATCATTATTTCGAAAGTGCTATGTCTTGCAAAGTTTTTAAGATTAGTTTGAAGCTCCAGAACCAGGCGTAAGAATTTTTAATTTTATTTTGAAGGTTTTGGTCTCCTGACTAAAAACAGATATTTCAAACTTTGCGCCCAAAATGTACTTAATTATTGTTCGGATGTACAGGTTCTCTTTGTTGGATATTAAAATAGGCTTAATACTGAGTATAATTGCAGAAAAAAATAAAAGCCAAAAAGCATTCTTGTTTTTGTTTCTGACGATTTCTTGGAAAAACTGGAAAATCTCTAGGTTTTCAAAAAAAAAATCATAACTCGAAAACTATCAATAATCGGTACACATACATGAAGGTGTTTTAAATAGGTCTCGGTACCGGCTATCTAAAAAAAAATTATTATCGTCACCCGATTGGCCACCCTGTATACCAGGATCCAAACAACAATTAAAAGCAGTGAACTGAAGCCGGGTCCTCGGCACCAAAGAAAGCCAAGTCAGTTCCCTCCGCATGAAAGGTGATGGATTCTGTTTTTTTGGGACGCTAAAGGCATTGTGGTTGTGGATTATCTTGAAAAGGGCAAAACTGTAACAGGGGAGTACTAATCTGACCTTTTAACCCAGCTGTGTCGGAAAATTCGTAAAAAGAGACCAGGTTTGCAAAAGAAGAAAGTAATCTATCATCAAGACAATGCGCCGGTGCACAAAGGGCGACATGCAATGGCAAAACTGCACGATTTAAAGTATGAATTGTTGGAGCACCCACTCTATTCTCCTGATTTGGCCCCGTCGGACTTTCACCTGTTCCCGGAACTCAAAATCTTTCTTGGTGGGCAACGTTTTTCATCAAACGAAGATGCGATTGCTACCGTCGCCGTCGTGGGTGACTACTTTACATGACTTCCACAAGATCATTTTAAAGACGGTATCGTGGCTCTGGAACATCGATGGACCAAGTGTATAGAGTTAAGAGGAGACTATCTCGAAAAATAAAAATAATTTTGAAGGTCCAAACTGCTTTTTTTATATCAGGCCGAGAGCTTTTCAGGCCATCCTCGCAATGCCTACAAACAGTTCTCAAGACTAAATCGCGATACAATCAAAGAGGCAATCACATATTATAATTTGTTGAAAATAATAAAACATAAACCCTACCCAAATAACAGATAGAGATGATTTCATTTAATATATCAGTTAAAGGTTGTAAAGAGTATATAACACTTTCTGTACAAATGTAAAGCATTGTCGATCAATGGCAAATGCTCTTGACGAATCCTATACATAGCTATAGCTATAGCTGTCACCAGTTGGATTTTTAATGAGTACCAGAAGCGCTGGGACGGTGTGATGGAGAATGTTCAGTTCAGATCAGGATGCTGAGGGGATCCTTGTGTTCTAACACCGCAGACGCGGTGGCAGGAAGAAACTACAAAAAGTGGTCGGATTTATAGCTGTCCATTAGACGTTCAGTGCACACCGATAAAAGGATTACAGGAAGTGCGATGAGGCAGAGGAAACAGCTGAGCACGTTATCTTCGACTGTCCTGCCTTGAGTGAGAACAGTAACTCCTACCTAAATGTAGGCCATGGGAGAATACAGGAGAGCATAATCCAATCACTGTGAATACGTATCCAATAAACTGAATTCCCAGTCCTATATGATCAAAAACCTACGTGCAATTTTTACGGAAAGACAGTTATTGTTGTTTTATTACGCACAAATTGAGTCGCACTTACGTTATGCGCTGTGTTTTTGGGGATCGTCGGTAAACACTCAAAAAGTATTTTTGAGCCAAAAAAGAGTGATACGATACATGGTGGGTGATGACAGCACACACAGCTGCAGAGAGCTATTTAATCAACTGAAAATATTGACATTACCCTCCCTGTTTCTTCACGAAGTGGCTATATATACTTATCAGAATAAAGATAAATTTCGGCTTAATAATTCTGACATAAAATTGATACACGACAGCAATCCGATTTTCACCTTCCTTTTGTCAAATATCAGATAGGAAGTAGATCTCCGGATGTTTTGGGTCCAAAAATGTTTAACAAATTACCAGATAATATTAAGAAGATTACGTGTGCCAAACTATTTAAAACCAAGTTGAAAAAATATCTAACGCAACAGTGCTTCTACGCCATTAAAGATTTTATTCTCATTTGAATATTTACTTTGTTTGTCTAAACTATTAGTGTGGTCTGTTTCATATAATGCTTGTACTATTGTACATGTTCTTATGTAATGTGTATATGTAGGTGTATGTGTTTTTGTATAACTATTATGTATTATATAGGTACTCTTTATGGATGTAGATATTTGTAAATACATGTTGTACATTTTGACGAATCCTATACATAATTTTGTATGTCAATTGGATAATAAAGGAAAATGGAAATGAAATGAAATTTATGCATCTCAAGGTTCACAAAGACCCTAGGTTGCGATTCCATCTGATCGCTTTGACCGGGGTAAGCGGCAAAAATTGCGTCTTGCATCTCAGGATAAATTAGTTACAACTAACATACACTGAATAAGTCGATTGAGTTATGATGGAAAAATAGTAACTTTAAATTTGTGTTCTGTTAATTGATATCTGATTGTCAAACAAACCGAACCGCTTTTAGTCAATTTTCAATTTTTGTCAGTCGTTATTTGTGTTTACCACTGTATTAGATTTTTGTCAAAATTGAAATCGTATGAAAGCTGTACTATTATAGTAAAAAGCTTTGAATAATTTATGGAGAGAACAAAATCCTCCATAACTTTGGTGTTTACATTTATTTCGTATGCAACCAATAGTTTCCGTCCCACACTGCGTCAAAGTTAGCGGTTGGTTTGGAATTTTCACTAAAATCAGAATTTAAGGGTGGATTAAGGCAAAGAACCTTATCAAAAAGTCGTGTAACATTTTTGTTTCCCTAAAATAATGATATCTTCTCATTTTTTGATTATCTGCAGCTGCCTAAACTCACGCATTTGATTTAAAATGTTCAAATGATGTATGGAGACAACAAAATTATTTACAATTTTGGTCTTTGCACGTTTAGTGTGCGACCAATGACCAATAGTTTCCATTCTACAGTGCCCCAAAGCTAGGGGGTGGTTACTAAAATTAGAAATTTTATCGCGTATTAAGACGAAAAACGCTGTCAAAACGTTCTGTAACACTTTTTCTCCTAAGAGAATAACATTTCTCATATCACTATTATCTTCAATTTAAAAAAAAACGATATTTAGGACGACATCGCTACCTACTACCCATCGCGAAGCAGGGCTTTCACCCTCCCACTCGAGGTCACAAACTTAAGTGAAGATTCAGGGAACCAATGTCTACCACCCCACCAAACTTTATTTATTTCCGACCTTTTGCGCTGAAAAGCCTTTTTTAATACAACGATTGACTAATATTGGTAGTCGGTACTAAATCCTTGACAGGTGCTTTCCTTTTACATGCTTTAGCTGATAATTCTCACTTGTGACGTCATGACTCATTTCAATGTACGGTCCTTTTGTTTTCTGAATCTCAGTCTAAAGTGAGATATTTTACCCCCACTTAAGCCCATCTGCACTAGCTCGAAAGGTAGATCAGTTGTCTCAGATCATTCGGATGTCAAATAAATGACGTTAGGATCTTCTGTAAGTTTGAATTTCAGCAGGTTTTGTGGTGTATGGATAGTCGATAGTGTATGGTGAAGTGAGCGATGATCTCTTCCAAAAACTTCATCTCTTCAGTCGTCTGTTTGAGATTTCCGATTTACAATTCGAGTATGCCATTACCGTTGCAACCAAGACAACTAGTACCTAGTTGTTGATGCAAATGGTAGAACAGTGAACAAATTCACCAATAGAGAATACCCAAACCCCATAGAAAACTAAAGCACTAGTAAAAAAACGCTTAATAACTTTCATTATTTATCACATTTAGGAATGACATTTAACTGCACAAACACGTCCCCTCATCTGAGCTATGAGGTTTCCAACTGAGCTGAGCCGTCTCATTTTTAAATGATCTGAGTTAGTGCAGATGTAAAAGGAAAGCACCTAATACCTCGAAACTCTCCAAAAGTCAGATAGAACGTTTCAGCTTAGCAGGGCAGTATTATGGGTACGCGAAGTAAGATGAGGTCTATGAATTCGATACAGGGGAAATCGAAAACTGTCGATTTTAGGACCACCCTCGTATCTCGGTTGTCTTTTATTTTATTGAAAAGTTTAAAAAAGGATCTTATAGAACTTTTTCTGCAAAATCCAGTTGTGTAGTTTGATTTTTTCTTGCTATAACAATTTTTCAGTTATGAAGCAAACATGTATTTTTTTAAATGAAACACCCTGTATATTATTTTTGAAGTCAATCGGAAATAATTTAGGCTTTTCAAAAATATATATTAGTATTAAGTTATTTTAAGAATTACGATCAAAATTTGATTTTTCCAATTTTTACTTTATTTGTAGCAGCAGGCCATGGTTAATCCAGTATAAATAATAAGCATTTAAGCAGTTGTTACTCTACAAAAGACTTCCCAATCAAAATCGAAACAACAGTATCAAAATACATTTTTTTAAGTAATAACGTCTCATTAAAATGATGAATATTGTGTTATTATAATATTGAGTAGATAGTGGGCTATGACTCATCTATTAAAAACAAAAAAACAAATCTGTAAAAAACTTGCGAGGCTGTTAGCTTTTAAATGAATTTTATTAAATATAGATCTGTTCTTTCTGTGTTTTCATTTTAATTATTGTCAATTTTCTATAATAGTGGCAGCTTAGATACCCAGAGAGACAGCAACCGTTTTCAGATATATTTGCTCGTCTAAAAGTAAATATAGTTAGGTATGGATTCTTCATTCAACCACGTCCTAAAACTTATTTCAAGGAGAATAGGGAGCAAAGAGAAACAAACGTATTAGGTTACATAGAAGCAACGCATTCATCATCTTATAAGCACAGAGAAGAAGCTGTAGGTGTACAAAAATCAACTGCAGAAATAATTCTAAAAAAATACAATTACCATCTATACAAGTTTAAGATACTTCAACAATTGCACAGGATCCAAGTTTGGGAATTTTTTCACCATAACACGAAGGAGACCAATAATTCTCTTAAAAGCCATTAAAAGAATAAGAAATTATGCCAATATCTCTAAAAGCTCCTCGATGTTTTTAGTTTTTATTTTGATTGAAATTCAAATTTAATAGTGTGTTGATATTCTTCAGATATAATGTTTTTTGGTTTTAAGTAATGTCATAAAATAAGTAATATTTACTGAACATCATCACAAATAGTAGTTAATAGCGTATAAAATACAATCAAATAAATAATTGAGTTCAAAAGTATTGAGTACCTTGTATCTTAATAATTGTTTATTTGGATATTGTTTTTAATAGATTAATCATGGCCTACTGCTACAAGTAAAGTAAAAAATGAAATTTTGAGCTTAGTTTTGAAAAAATTCATACTCATATATATTTTTGAAAAGCTTGAATTATTTCCGATTTACCTACAAAATAATATACAAAAAATACATGATTGCTTCATAACTGAAAAATGGTTAAAGCAACAAAAAATCAAACTACACAACTGAATTCTACAGAAAAAATTGTATGAGACTCTTTTTTAAACTTTTCAATAAGACAAAAGACAACTGAAATACGAGGGTGGTCCCAAAATCGATAATTTTCGATTCCACCCTGTATCTCAAAAACCAAGAGGGCCATGATAATTTTGTTGACGGCATCTTTAGTTTCACAAAAAAGTAGCACACTGCCGCTAAAACCGCAACTCTCTATCTTCAAAAATAACCGAGATACCCCGTAAAAGTGCCCAAAATGGGACACCCTGTACCATAAATTTTATAAATTAAGTTATCGATTATCCATTCTGCACTTACTTCTGAACGACCTAAACATCACGGCGACCGGCAAGGCACCGGTTGTATGGGATCAGTTTATAGCCCGGCATCTTGAAAAGCGTCATCACATTCGGTATCGTACTCCCGAAAGTAACTCACTCCCGAAAATACCGCGTCCGTGTTCCCGCTCGGTCCCGACTGAGTTGGAAAATCGATCAGAAAATATGGAAGAGCTCACGGCGGTGATGTTTATATGTCGGAAAGGCTAAAATAATATACACACGCACCACGACCGATCGGCTAAATTTAAATCCAATAAATTATGGTCCTTCGTTTTGTACGTTTATTATTTATATCGAATTTGAACATACAGTTGTCGGTCAAAGGAAGTTCTCTCATGCATACGTGGTGGCAATACTTTTGTAAACAAAGGTTAGGTTAGGCTAGGTTGAAAGTGAGTGGGGCAGAGCTGCCTCCTTCCACTGTAAGTCAATTGTGTCTATTGTGGCTCACACCTTTTTAGAGTTCACCGTACAGTCTGCAACTCTTTACGAAGGCGATCAATGTGAAGGGTGAAACTTCTTTGAAGTCATGAGGTTCCAGTTGGGCAAATCCGAATGTCCGGAACCTAGCATTATCCAGTACTGTACAGGAGTAAAAAATATGCTCCGCTGTTTCGTCGTAGCAGAACGTAGCAGAAGCGACAGTCTGTGAAGTGAAGTGAAGTTTGTTCAAGACCCAACTTCCGCATATGGTACCTTAGACGACCATGTCCCGTCAGCAGACCGACCAGAATGCGGAAGTCGTACCTATTACATTCCATGATCCTCGGAGGGGCCTGACTCGAGGGGTATCTTATAAACGCCTTCGAGTGCGGGTGTATGTGTATCTCGCCAGTTCAGGAGTGCTTTCCTCACTGCCCAGTCCGAGATGGTCTTTTTAGCGATGCTTTTTGCAAAGCCCGCGAATGGTTCTAGTCCTATGAACACTGTTCCTCTTTTTGCTAGTGCGTCGGCCAATACATTGCTTTCCGCTCCGCTGTGACCCGGAACCCAAATCAGGGTTACCCTGTTTCCTGTACCGAGTTAGTTGAGGAGGTGCATGCAGTTCCATACCAGTCTTGAATCAACCCGACTGGAGCACAGTGCTTTCAAAGCAGCCTGGCTGTCTGATAAGATTTTTATAGATCTGTTTGTCAGCGGCCTGATTAGTTCACTGACTCCCAGCTCTATGGCAATCATTTCTGCTTGGAAGGCTGTGGTATACCTCCCAAGGTTGACTGAAATTTCAACTCTTGGATTGGTACCCACTACTCCCGCTCCTGTCCCCAGTTCAGACTTGGAGCCATCAGTAAATAGCGCAAGATCAGAGGGTGATATGGAATTGTCCCTCCTCCATTCGTCTCTGCCTGGGAAAAGGACGTTATAGGATCGCTCTATAAGCGCTTGGGGAACCATATAGTCCGAGACCATTCCGAGTACATGATAATGGGAAATTTCACCCATTATACCCGTTGTGTCTGGTCCTAGTTCCGTTTTGTCAGGTCTGCCGGTTGATAGCAGTCTGTATGTGACCACTTTTGCAACTCTTTCCACCTCAATGTGCAGAGGTGTTAAGTTTAGAAGGATCTCCACGGCTAGCGTTGGTGTGGTAGACATGGCTCCAATGATGGCCAAACAGGCGGTGCGTTGCACCGCCGCCAGCCTGACTCTGGCTGTCCGTTGTAGGCATTTCTGCCACGAGACAACAGCGCCATATACTACCATGGGTTTGACCACCGTGTCTGATATATCCAGTAGATCAGCTTAGGAATAACGCCCCAAGATTTGCCGCAAATCCTTCTGAGTGTCCAGAGGGCGAGTCGGGTCTTTTCGATTCTGTTATCCAGGTGAGAGTTAAAGGTGAGTCTTTTGTCCAATATAAGACCAAGATATTTCACCTCCTCTGCAAACTGGATTGACTCTCCCGCTATTCTAGGTAAGCAGAGCTTGTAAACAAAGAATTATATTCGAAGAAATTCTTAGTAACAGCCCTATACCTTATCCACCGAACAAACGGAGTAACCTTGCACAATAAACGTAAATTTTTACTGTATGGTCAAGGGTTATATGCACACCGTCTACAAAACTGCATACTGAGAGCAGCGATGTTATTATAAACAGAAAAATTAAGTTCGATTTATCCGAGTAAAGCCCCAAAATATGGGTTTGAAATAATTATTTACTCCGTTTCGTCAGTGAATGCAGTATAGTCCCTAGTTACTTATGACATTCTCTTGGTGTAGATGTAAATGAGGGTCAAGACCTGTCCATCTCAATGTTAAGAAACCACAGCTTTAATTCGGTTCAAATAGGTACTCTAATGGATGCACTCAATAACCACATGTATGGAGTGAATGATTTGAAGGATCTGACTTCATCAGGTCCATGATATTAGTAGTAGTAACAGTGATGGGAGACCAAGCCGGGTACGTACATAATAAGAAAATCTCAATTCAAGAATTCTTATACTAATGTACAGAAATACTTGCTACAAGAAGATCTGTTCTTGATTATAAAATGCTCCGGTCAATATACAGCGTGTTTCATAAGTTGGGACTTTTTTTCATACAGCAGATAGTACTCGCCAAAATGAGTGTTTTTCCCAGTAACATATAAACGAAATATTTAGAGGAAACAAGATACTGACCATTAAAGAAATCCTCAATTCTAAGTCCGTCTTTGGCTCACCATGTCATAATATCACAACAAACAAGGCAGCGCTAGCGATGCCGATGCCGGTGAGAAAACACTAAAACATCAGGCAGTTCGTCATACGTCGCGTTGCTGTGGCATAGTGTACGAGAGTGCTTGACTTGCTACATTTGACGATCGAACTTTAAAAACAACCACAATGGCGCACGCTTATGACAATAATGAACTGGTGGACATGATTTTAATGTACGGTGAGTGTGGGCGATCGTTTCCCTAACCGTACTCACCTTGCACCTCGTCGATTTGTCTCGCTCGTGCAAAGAGCTAGAGACACAGGATGTCTGAATCCACATCGTGGTGGACACGCTGGAAGACCTCGTATGGTCCAAATTGAAGAAGATATTGTAAATCGTACTTTTACCTGTAAGACGCCTGCAACAGAACCGCACTTAAAACTTCATAGCAACCAAATAGGGAGTACTTGTTTGTACTTTTTTTTATTTCTTTGCTACTGGTTCACCGTGCATTAGCTTTGCCGTTTCAAGGGTCATTGCTTCTAAATAGGAAAGTCCCAACTTTTAGAACACCCTGTATAGTATTATTATAGGTGTATTCATTGACTTGTTTTTAAGATTGTCATATACTTTCAAGACTTTCCCAGTTTTGAATTGATAATGTTTACTTATTATAACGCTATAAGATCTAAAATATCACATTCTTGGTTTAAGGTTATTGCAGCTTTGCGCATATTTAAAAATATGGTATAAGTATGTGAAAGTATATATTCTTCATCCAAGAAGTTAGTTTTATGTGTGTGAAAGCGCCACCTTTGATCATTTTTCAGACCCCACGGGATCAGCATTAAAAACATTTAATGAAAAGCTACTGTTTGTCGAAGAAACTACTTACAATTCTTCTCAAATTTCGGAAGACTACTTTATTTTTGTTGTCTTCTCATAAACTTAACGTGTCACGAATAAAGTAAACCATTGATATAGTCCCGAAGGGACTCATTCACTGATACAATCGATAAATGGTTGATAAACTATGATTTTTGTTTTCGATTCGTAGTTGTGTCCCATTTTTCTCTAAGACCATATTTTTTTCCAAAAAACTCCCTACTCATTTCTGTCTCATATTTTAATGAGGAATGAGGATCAAATAATAGAAATCTCAATTCCAGTGGACAATGTTGTAAGTTTTGACAACATTTTAACGTAGGAGCGCACGGCACGCACATCTATTTAGCTATTTTGTTCTTAAAACCTTGATTCTTTGATTATGGAAGCAAAATAAAAATATCCCCATTTATATATAGTCAACGTTCTTAATTTATATACAGGGTGAGTTTTTAGTACCTGTTCGGTCGATAACTCCACTGCTGTAGAAGATAGCGAATAAAGTTGTATATAGAAGTTGTAGCCACGGATATGCTCCTTGCTCGGAAAATATTTAGATTTATACAGGGTGATCCATAACTACGTGGTGATGCAAATATGCTCTTTCATATTTGTATAACACTTGCTGTACCTACGTTCATCAGTTTCCGAGATATTTCGATTTTTCGGTAAATTTAATATATAGCTTCCATTTGTGTACTGAAATTTATTTATTTTGAGGAAGTACTATCGAATTTGTTTTTTATTTAACGAACAACTAAATTATAAGGTCATGATAGTTTTTGATGAAGTCAAAACTCTGAATCTTCGAGATAATAGAGACAAGTATGCTGATGAAACAATTTTGTAGGCGTGATGCATAATTATCAAGCAGATTTATCAGGTAGGCTTTGAAAAATTGACAGTTTTCATAACCTGCTCAATAATTCCATCCTGTGTAGAAAATGAGCTTTAAAAATTAATTTTAAAACCAATGCGTTTGAAATATTGAAGTATCGTTTTATTTGATCTGTGTCTTTTAATATTTCATAGTCTATCTGATAGACCTGCTTGATAATTATGCATGACGTCTATAAAATCGTTTCCTCGGCGCACTTGACCTATAATATCTCGTTAGTTCAGTGTTTTGACTTGATCAAGTTAATTTGTTAAGCAAAAATAAAACTTGATAGTATTTTCTCAAAATAAATAAATTTTAGTAAACAAATAGAAGGTATATTTAAAAATAATAGAAAAATCGAAATATCTCGGAAACTAATGAATGAGGCTATAACAAGTGCTTTACAAAGACGAAAAAGCACATTAAAAGCAATTCTTTGGTATAATAAAATATTAGGGGTTACATTTAAAGAAATGGAGAAAATATAGGTTTTGCATTATACATCACCCTGTATTCGAATATGCGTCGCGGGCTTTTTTTATAGCCGATTTTGAAACTAGAGAATACTTTTTATTCATCCGTGTAAATAAAATGATTTTTGATTCATTACTTTTTGATATACAGTATATTTATTTGACATCGATTTGGATATAAAAATGGTCATAACTTTTGAAATACCCTGTATAATTTAACAATACCCTATATTGAAAGAACGGAAATGATTAGTAGAATTCGAATATGAAATAATATGTAGGGTGTCTCATTAAAAAAAATGCATGTTTGCATCACCACGTAGTTATGTATCACCCTGCATAGATCTAAATATTTTCTGAGCAAGAAGCATATCTCTGGCTACAAGTTTAATATACAACTTTTTTCGCTATCTTCTGCAGTAGTGGGGTTATCGACCGAGCCGGTACTAAAATCTCACCCTGTATATTGACTGCTCATTGGAAAAAGTAGCCTATCGTGGAGTATGCAAAAGACGACTGACCCAAAAATTAGGATGTACAAGGCAATAGCGACGAGACACATATGGAGCTGAAGTTTCAGGACAATAGAGGCAGTGAAGAAATCTGGCTGATAGAGATGGAGAGACCGTAGGCTGTAGGCTGTGGAAGATAGGATGAGATAATCTACCATATAGTTGGATGTTAGTCGCAAGCTGATGATGAAAAATATTGACGCATGACTGGATCAACTATTTGATTATATTGTATGGTGCTTTTCTGTATATTGTAGGGCTTTAACCTAGGGTCACCAAAGTGTAGATAAACTTTTCTATTATTGTCGGCGCAATAACAAACTCCATTACGATTTACGTCATCGAAACCCTACGTCGAATGAACTTTTTAAGGGCTGTATATTTTATGGATATAGCAACGGTAGTTGGAAAACCCATAAATGTGGATTATGTACTTTTTCGACGCCACTTAGTGATGCTATTATTAGAGTTATAGCGGCCATCCACTTTGTACTGACTAAAGACTCCTTGTATACAGGGAATTATGCTGGCAATAGATCTATTAACAATACCTGTAGTCTTTTGATAGTTACCATCAACGACAAATAGGTTAAACCCCTAATCCTATTCATAGATATTCATTTGTTTATGTTGGAACATTCAAAGGTAAGCCAGCGGGTAGATAGGAACAGCAGGGTAAGCCAAAATCGCTGCCTCATAGATCAGGATCAATCTTATTTTACCTACTTCATCAATGTATGTGATTAAGGCTATATTTTTCATACACAACAGTAACTTGTTATTATTTACAAAAAATTCGCTTGAAACGACAACAGCAAATCACAAGTAAATGAAACTGGTATACTGCCTACCAACATTGCCAAGTCCAAAATAAATCCGCAACGTATGTACTTTAAACTTCGTTCTTTTATACTTTTCACGTTAAGTTCACCAGTTTTGAGGATTTGTTCAAGCATTATATTTATATAATATATTATTTCTAACTCTTACTCTTCAACAGAAGAATGTAGAATAGAAAAATACTGTATTAACAAAACAGTGACGTGAAGGTTATTGGCTCAATATTTTCCATCGATTTTCAAGTGTCTTACGTAATTTTGTACATCATTTATCGTTTTCTATGCTATGCATGGATGAGACGCTGCCTGGTTTCAACTGCTACAGGGTGTCAAAGTTTTATTTTTATTTTCGTTTTTTCTCAATTGTTGCCCAATAGAACGGCACAACGATCTAATTATACGTATCGGTGGGTTTTTTAAGGCGAGAAATCCCAATTCATCCACGGTTTTGCTATCATGAGTAGAAGGCAGCACCTCTTTTAAGGTAGGTATCAAAAACTTTTTTGATGGTCTACGTAAAAAAAGTATACTTTGTCATTAGATATCACCGGTTTCGAAATACCCTTTAGTGAAATTTTCAAGGCACCTGAATTAGTTTAAAACAATATTTAATAGCATTTACCAATTCTTTTTAAAATTTAGCATTTGATGTTTTCAGAATTTAGTATGTAAAAGTATGAGCCCAAGCCCAATATTCATCCGTACAGAAATACCGATAATTCTTTCGATTACAATTTAGAATTCAGTTGCTTTAGAAATTTCAATGAAGGTTGTCTCGAAAACGGTTACCGCTAGGGACTAGAATAAAGTGTACCTTTTTCACTATGCTATGCCTAAGTACGAACGACATATCAACAATAAATGAACATTTGAGTTAAAAATTTCCTTGACTATGCATAACGAACCCTGAGTTGCAAAAAGTATTCAACAACGAATTTGTAAGAGACTTTCTTGGCTACTCTCAAAGGAATTGCTAATTCAAGTGATATGAGATAATTGATGAAGACTCTCTGCCAGCTGCAGATGCTTGAATATTTTCCTACCCTCTAGAAGTCAGAAATCGGTGCCTACTTACTGAGATATGGTCAGAAATCACGAGAACATAGAAAGGCTGAGTTTGTTTTTTTTTTTTGTTTTACTTTCTAATGGTTATTCCGTCACCATTGCAGCGACTTTTCAACTGCAATCACTTTTTCTATAGTTGTAGGTGCGTATCAAAATTTCGTCCAATTTTGAAGTTTCAAGATGACGATTATCGAATTCTGAAAATTTTGTTTGTTTCTTTGAAGGCAAGTATTTATAAATTTCATACAAATTGGATTTGTACAAAAATTGAAGTATACAAAAAAAATTATTACTTAGAACTTTCTGGTGTATACATACAAGTATTTCATTAGATCATTCTGTATTGTATAACGTGGAAATTATTGAGTTGATATTAGTGACATTTTGACACAGTATTATACCGTGGCCAGGACAGAAAACGCGTATGATTTAAAGAAATCGTGTCAGTGACGGCGCAACAATAATGAAAAACTAAAAACAACTGCATACACTTTTTCTATAGTTGTAGGGGTGCATCAAAATTTCGTTCAATTTTGAAGTTTCTAGATGACGATTATCGAATTCTGAAATTTTTGTTTGTTTCTTTGAAGGCAAGTATTTATAAATTTCATACAAATTAGATTTGTACAAAAATTGAAATATACAAAAAAAATAATTACTTAGAATTTTCTGGTGTATACATACGAGTATTTCATTAGATCATTCTGTATTGTGTAACGTGGAAATTATTGAGTTGATATTAGTGACATTTTGACACAGTATTATACCGTGGCGAGGACAGAAAACGCGTCTGACTTAAAGAAATCGTGTCAGTGATGGCGCAACAATAATGAAAAACTAAAAACAACTACATACACTTTTTCTATAGTTGTAGGGGTGTATCAAAATTTTGTCCAATTTTGAAGTTTCAAGATGACGATTATCGTATTCAGAAATTTTTTTTTGTTTCTTTGAAGGCATATATTTATAAATTTCATACAAATTGGATTTGTACAAATATTGAAATATACAAAAAAATAATTACTTAGAATTTTCTGGTGTATACATATGAGTATTTCTTCAGATCATTCTGTATTGTGTAACGTGGAAATTATTGAATTGATTGTTATGCAATTTTGACACAGTATGATACCTTGGCGAGAACAGAAAACGCGTATGATTTTTATATATCGTGTCAGTGCTAGAATTCTGATCATTTTATACTTTTTTGGGTGGAGGTGAAATTGGGGCGGTTAGGGAATAGGGAGTTGTAAAACTGAAATGTTTTTTGTATTCATAATAGGCTGTTGATTGACCTGTAAAACAAGAGCTAGCGGTATATTATGCTTTTTTAGGTCCATCCGAACATTGACTTGCCAATTACAGAAACCAAGGGACTTTTCCTGATATATACATACGAGTATTGCTTCAGATCGTTCTGTTTTGTGTAACCTGGAATTGATTTTAATGAAATTTGGATATAGTATTATTAACGTGGCGAGGATGGAAAACGCGTATGATTTTTAGGGATATAAGAACAGATCAAACTTCCTGATCATTTCGCTGCATCCAGTTGAAGTTTGAGGATTAAAAACTGTGTCCTAGTTCCTATGGAGGGTGATGCAAGGAACTATTTGCGAAAGTTTTTGTGTTGGATGTTTTTTGCGGGCAAAGGGGCAATGAGTTTGTTGCAAGGGGATCTCAGACTATAGCATTATGCAAAGAGAAAATAATAAAATGGTGTCACTATTATATGTGGGAAGTACTGAGTCAATCCACTTGACTATATTTTGGTATTTTCTAGCGCAGCATATGTAGTTGATTTATTTTGGCGCAAATCATCTCCTGTCCACGAACAATCTACACACTCATTATTTATCTCCTCCATATTTCATCAGGTTAATTACCTAAGTTTCATCGTGCGTCAGACAATTAATTTTCCAGACACGATACATTCACGAACAATGTGAAGGATGAATCGTTTTGGTGACAAAGCCAAAAAGTATGGTCTCATTTTTATTTGATATTGCAAGTAAAGTAAAGTTTTGAAAATGTTACTACGATGTCACCAAAGCATATCGAAGGCTCGTTTTCATGAGACAATAAATGTCATGACAATTAAAGACATGACAGTCTAACATTTTTAAGTAGAAAGCAGGACGGTTTCTCATATTCTTCCAAATAGTGAACCATATCAAAGGCAACAGTTTCGTGTTGCATTGTGTAACTTGTAAATTAAAACCTCACCTTCAGACTCGTGAAGTTGATGCCACATGTAAATTATCCAAAACGTCACGAAAATATCAACATGATTCTGATATCACGACACTAATACCACAGCATAATAAACATCCAGCACAATAACTCAAGTTGGCGGAAATTACACGCGCATCCCCATTTTTTGTAGGGATGGTAACAGTACTTCGATACTTCTGCACTAATATCGAGTTTTTTTGTCATCGATACTTTTTGAGGCATTCCAAGCTGGTATCGATACTTTTGTATCGGTATCGAAAATAATTATATAATTATTGAGGGGTGTAATCAGTTGCACAAAATGCTCTGTACGAACAAAACGCGCCTATTTGGCTAGAAAATATCGAGTTGATAACGGTATCGATATTTCCATTTTCGCATCTCTACCCAAACTTCACAGCCGTAAAATCATCCATAAACCTGCCCAAGGTCAAATTTTGTGGGAACCATTTTTATATTGGCAATTCCAAAAATCGATGAGACCTCTAGCGGCAAAAATCTACACTGACAAAGCAGGTACTCAAATTTCGGACGGCACACAATTAACATGCCATTAACCGTTTATATGCCGTTTATGTTTCTTCGTTCAGTGGTGTTTTCGAGTTTGTGCTTTGTTAATTGGTATAAAGTGTGTTATAATATTTCTTCGGACCTTCTTCATACGCTATTGTCAAGAATATGGCATCTACATCAGGCTTCAAATCAAGAAAGGCTAGCAAGTTTAATACAAACTGTAGTGTTATGGTTGCCACTCCAAAAAAGACTATGATAAAAGCATTCATTGCCACGCATTTCCTCCAAAAACGTGTCACAGCGTGCAGGATACCTGCTATCCTCCATATTTGTTTACAAACGCGAGCGCCCTCATCGGTAATTGGAATCGCCAATAGGAAATCCTCAGAGATATTATGCTGGTGGTTTATTATGCTGTGCTAATACTATACGACTCCAAATTGCTGCCATGACAACGTGACTTTGAAGTTTGCACGTTTTATGTTTGTGTCGCGACTTTTGTGCCATGGCACCAAATATGTATAATGTCACATGAAAATGAGCCTTAATAATTATTAACTTGAGTAATCTTTAATGCTCTATGTGGATGTGAGAGGAAGCTCAGAAACAAGAACTAACAATATATAATAACTACCTGGACTATCTTTTCTTAGCCAGAACACTATATTAGCATGATTTTTGAATAATAGATCTACCTGTCGTAACCTGGCAAGCTTTACGCAATATTCATCGGCGGTACTGGACAATGGAAGACAGGTTGATGTAGCCTACCATGTTTCGAAAGCTTTCGTCCGATTTCCCCATGGCATTCTACAAACAAATTAGACAAGTATTGTTTAACTCGTATGGTGTATAGTTTGAGAGTGCCAAGTTTCGAGTTTCAGCCTCAGGTAAAGAAAATGAAAAATTTTCAGACCCTCAGCTCGTCAAGTTCACCCTAAAAATCAAAAATCGTTGTCTGACTTCCTATCAGAACGAAAACTCGTATGGTGTATAAATTGAGGGTGCCAGTTTCAAATCCGGACAGTGTTTTGAGTTTCAGCCTCAGGTAACTAAAATCAAAAATTTTCAGTCCCCCACATCTTCAAGTTCACCTTAAAAATCTGAAACCGTTGTCTGGATTCCTATCAGGACGAAAACTCGTATGGTGTATACTTTGAGGGTGCCAATTTCAAATTCGGACGTTGTTTTGAGTTTCAGCCTCAGGTGAAGAAAACAAAACTTTGTAGGCGCTCAGATCTTCAAGGTCACCCCAAAAATCTAAAATCGTTGTCTGACTTCCTATCAGAACGAAAACCCGTATGGTGTATAAATTGAGGGTACCAATTTCAAATTCGGACGTTGTTTTGAGTTTCAGCCTCAGATTAAGAACATCAAAAATTTGCAGGTCCTCAGATCTTCAAGTCCACCCTAATCATCTAAAATGGTTGTCTGACTTCCTATCAGAACGAAAACTCGTATGGTGTACAGTTTGAGGGTGCCAATTTCAAATTCGGACGTTGTTTTGAGTTTCAGCCTCAGGTAAATAAAATCAAAAATTTTCAGGCCCTCACATCTTCAAGTTCACCTTAAAAATCTAAAATCGTTGTCTGACTTCCTATCAGAACGAAAACTCGTATGGTGTATAGTTTGGGGGTGCCAATTTCAAATTCGGACGCTGTCTTGAGTTTCAGCCTCAGGTAAAGAAAATCAAAAATTTTGCAGGCCCTCAGATCTTCAAGTTCACCCTAAAAATCTAAAATCGTTGTCTGACTTCCTATAAGAACGAAAACTCGTATGGTGTATAGTTTGAGGGTGCCAATTTCAAATTCGGACGTTGTTTTGAATTTCAGCCTCAGGTAAAGAAAATAAAAAATTTGCAGGCCCTCAGATCTTCAAGTTCACCCTAAAAATCTAAAATCGTTGTCTGACTTCCTATCAGAATGAAAACTCGTATGGTGTATAGTTTAAGGGTGCCAATTTCAAATTCGGACGTTGTTTTGAGTTTCAGCCTCAGGTAAAGAAAATCAAAAATTTGCAGTCCCTCAGATCTTCAAGCTCACCCTAAAAACCTAAAATCGGTGTCTGACGTCCTATCAGAACGGAAACTCGTATGGTGTATAGTTTAAGGGTGCCAATTTCAAATTCGGTCGTTGTTTTGAGTTTCAGAGTCAGGTAAAGGATATCCAATAATTTCAAGTCTTCAGATCTTCAAGTTCACCCTAAAACTGTAAAATCGTTGTCTGGCTTCCAATGAGGTCAAAAACTCGTGTCGTGTATAGTTTGAGGGTGCCAATTTCAAATCTGGTGGTTGTATTGAGTTTCATCCTCAGGTAAAGAAAATCAAAAATTTTCAGTCCCTCAGATTTTCAAGTTTACACTAAAAATCCAAAATGGTTGTCTGGCTTCCTATCAGGACAAAAACTTGTATGGTGTATAGTTTGAGGGTGTCTATGTCAAATACGGACGTTATTTTGGGTTTCAGCCTCAGGTAAAGGAAATCAAAAGTTTTCAGACCCTCAGATCTTCAAGTTCACACTAAAAACCTAAAATCGTTGTCCGACTTCCTATCAGAACGGAAACTCACATGGTGTATGGTTTGAGGGTGCTAATTTCAAATTCAGACGTTGTTTTGAGTTTCAGCCTCAGGTAAAGACAATCAAAAATTTGCAGACCCTCAGATCTTCAAGCTCACCCTAAAAAATCTAAAATCGTTGTCTGACTTCCTATCAGAACGAAAACTCGTATGGTGTATAGTTTGAGGGTGCCAATTTCAAATTCCGACGTTGTTTTGAGTTTCAGCCTCAGGTAAAGAAAATCAAAAATTTGCAGACCCTCAGATCTTCAAGCTCACCCTAAAAATCTAAAATCGTTGCCTGACGTCCTATCAGAACGAAAACTCGTATGGTGTATAGTTTAAGGGTGCCAATTTCAAATTCGGACGTTGTTTTGAGTTTCAGCCTCCGGTAAAGAAAATCAAAAATTTGCAGACGCTCAGATCTTCAAGCTCACCCTAAAAATCTAAAATCGTTGTCTGACGTCCTACCAGAACGGAAACTCGTATGGTGTATAGTTTAAGGGTGCCAATTTCAAATTCGGACGTTGTTTTGAGTTTCAGCCTCAGGTAAAGAAAATCAAAAATTTGCAGACCCTCAGATTTTCAAGTTCACCCTAAAGATCAAAAATCGTTGTCTGACTTCCTACCAGAACGAAAACTCGTATGGTGTACCTATAGTTTGAGGGTGCCAATTTCAAATTCGGACGTTATTTTGAGTTTCAGCCTCAGGTAAAGAAAATCAAAAATTTGCAGTCCCTCAGATTTTCAAGTTCACCCTAAAGATCAAAAATCGTTGTCTGACTTCCTATCAGAACGAAAACTCGTATGGTGTACCTATAGTTTGAGGGTGCCAATTTCAAATTCGGACGTTGTTTTGAGTTTCAGCCTCAGATAAAGAAAATCAAAAATTTGCAGGCCCTCGGATCTCCAAGTTCACCCTAAAAATCTAAAATCGTTGTATGGCGTCCTATCAGAACGAAAACTTGTATGGTGTATTTTGAGGGTGTCAATTTCAAATCCGGTCGTTGTTTTGAGTTACAGCCTCAGGTAAAGAAAATAAAAAATTTGCAGACCCTCAGATCTTCAAGTTCATCCTAAAGATCAAAAATCATTGTCTGACTTCCTATCAGAACGAAAACTCGTATGGTGTATAGTTTCAGGGTCTCAATTTCAAGTTCGGACGTTGTTTTGAGTTTCAGCCTCAGGTAAAGAACAACAAAAATTTGCAGGCCCTCAGATCATCAAGTTCACCCTAAGAATCTAAAATCGTTGTCTGACTTCCTATCAGAACGAAAACGCGTATGGTGTATAGTTTGAGGGTGTCAATTTCAAATTCGGACATTGTTTTGAGTTTCAGCCTCAGGTAAAGAAGGTCAAAAATTTGCAGGCCCTCAGGTCTTCAAGTTCACCCTAAAAATCTATAATCGTTGTCTGACTTCCTATCAGAACGATAACGCGTATGGTGTATAGTTTGAGGGTGCCAATTTCAAACTCGGACGTTGTTTTGAGTTTCAGCCTCAGGTAAAGAAAATCAAAAATTTGCAGACCCTCAGATTTTCAAGTTCACCCTAAAGATCAAAAATCGTTGTCTGACTTCCTATCAGAACGAAAACTCGTATGGTGTACCTATAGTTTGAGGGTGCCAATTTCAAATTCGGACGTTATTTTGAGTTTCAGCCTCAGGTAAAGAAAATCAAAAATTTGCAGACCCTCAGATCTTCAAGTTAACCCTAAAGATCTAAAATCGTTGTCTAACTTCTTATCAGAACCAAAACTCGTATGGTTTATATCTTGAGGGTGCCAATTTCAAATTCGGACGGTGTTTTGAGTTTCAGCCCCAGGTAAAGAAAATAAATTTTCAGTCCCTCACATGTTCAAGTTCACCATAAAAATCTAAAATCGTTGTCTGACTTCCTATCAGAACGAAAACTCGTATGGTGTATAAATTGAGGGCGCCAACTTTAAATTCAGACGTTGTTTTGAGTTTCAGCCTGAGGTAAAGAAAATCAAAAATTTTCAGTTCATATCTTCAAGTTCACACTAAAAATCTAAAATCGTTGTCTGGCTTCCTATCACGACGAAAACACGTATGGTGAATAGTTTGAGGGTGCCAATTTCAAATCTGGCGGTTGTATTGAGTTTTATCCTCAGGTAAATAAAATCAAAAATTTGCAGGCCCCCAGATCTTCAAGTTCACCCTAAAAATCTAAAATCGTTGTCTGGCTTCCTATCAAAACGAAAACTCGTATTGTGTATAGCTTGGGGGTGCCTATTTCAAATCCGGACGTTGTTTGGAGTTTCAGCCACAGGTAAGGAAAATCTAAAATTTGCAGGCCCTCAGATCTTCAAGTTCACCCTAAAAATTTAAAATCGTTGTCTGACTTCCTATCAGAACGAAAACTCGTATGGTTTATATTTTGAGGGTGCCAATTTCAAATTCGGACGGTGTTTTGAGTTTCAGCCCCAGGTAAAGAAAATCAAAAATTTTCAGTCCCTCACATCTTCAAGTTCACCATAAAAATCTAAAATCGTTGTCTGGCTTCCTATCACGACGAAAACTCGTATGGTGAATAGCTTGAGGGTACAAATTTCAAATCCGGACGTTTTGAGTTTCGGCCTCAGGTAAAGAAAATGAAAAATGTTCAGTCCCTCAGATCTACAAGTTCACACTAAAAATCTGAAATAGTTGTCTGGCTTCCTACCAGGACAAAAATTCATATCGTGTATAGTTCGATGGTGCCAATTTCAAATCCAGACGGTGTTTTGAGTTTCAGCCTCAGGTAAAGAAAATCAAAGGTTTTCAGGCCCTCAGACTTTCAAGTTCGCCCTAAAAATCTAAAATCGTTATCCGGCTTCCTATCAGGACAAAAACTCTTATCCTGTATAGTTTGAGGGTACCAATTTCAAATACGGGCGTTGTTTTGAGTTTCAGCCTCAGCTAGTGAAAGTCAAAAATTTTCAGACCCTCAGACGTTAAAGTTCAACCTCGAAATTTAAAATGGTTATCTGACTTCCTATCAGAACAAAAACTCGTATGGTGTGTATTTTGAGGGTGCCATTTTCAAATAGGGGATTAGTTTTGAGTTTCAGTTCCAGGTAAAGAAAATCAAAAATTTTCAGACCCGCAGATCCTCAAGGACACCTTAAAAATCTAAAATCGTTGTCTGACTTCGTATTGATCTCTGTTGAGGTCCCTAAATGGCTTATCATCATCATCATAGTCACAATGTCTTAACAGACATGTTGTGAACTCGTAAAATGCATTACTCATTTTACGAGTTTCTCTTGGGATATCTTAAATATCTTTAATGCAGTAGTTTCCCATTTGCTTTCTGCATCCTCATGCCGTTGACCAGATGTATCTAGCGGTTCATCCGCCTTTAGGGGCAATTTCTCACCCCAAGGACAGGACTGACTCTTCTCAACTCGTCCACCCAAAGCTGTTGGTTGAGGAGAGGTTACTGCTTATACCGACAGTAGTTCGGTTCCTTTTATTCGCCTTTTACGACACGCAGGATATACGATGGGAGATATTCTAACCCGCCCCCACACGGGGGAAATGGCTTATCATGGTATGGACAATATTTAAATCTGAAAATGGCTTTGTCATCATGTTGTAACCGCATGTCCTACGATCGACTAAAATTAGCACTATTAATTGGTATCCCATAAATTTACTAGGTACATATTTGTACAACAGCTCCTGGTGCAGTTTCACAAACAGCTATATTCGACATAACAGAACGTTTTCACCGAATGTTGGGCATTTTGCACACAATAAGCCATGCATGGGAATATAGGAATACCATAAATAATGCCATGTGTGCTGTCACGTAACCAAACACGAAGTCGAATAGAAAAGCTTTGTTATCTCTGAGGGTCTTGTTTACAGAGGTGTATGAAGGGGGTAATTTCAAATACGTATAATGTAAGAACAAGGCGAAAGACCAGATCCCGTGATTTAGTCTAACAAAGCAGAACAGAAAAATTAGTATTTTATAATTTTTTTAATACAAGTAGAGTTGAAATACAGTATCTTGCCGCGTCATCCATCGCCAAATCTCTCTATCCAAGCTATCCTCTTCGCGTAGATTGTGCTGATTCGTTGATCTTCTGATTCTTTCATTCCACGACCTACGTAGTCTGCCCTTTTTGCTTTTCCGTGGTGGTCTCCACTGAAATATTCTTTTAGGCCGTCTCTCATCAAGTATTCTCAATAAGTGTCCAAACCACTTCAAGGATCGTCTCTCTATTCGATCCATCCCTGTCTCTTATGCTTTCATGCAAGCTGTAAAGCTACAGATACACAGGCTCATAAATAGCATGATTTTTAAGCATGCTCAAAATTAGCATGCTACTGTCACTGACGCATTTCCATTTAATCGCATGACCGCCGGTTCTTTGGCATGCTCGAATTTTTTTTTGAAATTTTTTTTATTACAACAAAAGTTTTATAATATTATGTAACATACGATTCTCTAACACAGTGTTTCAAACACTGGCATCGAGAATATACATATTGTGCCTAAAAACTAAACATTGTACAGACTTACAATGGTGACAGTTATTACATATTTAGATATTTTATAGAGGTCCCAAGATGGACCCCCTACCAAACGTACTGTTCAAATGACGACTTTCGTTACTACCTATTTTGACATATTGCCGCCTGTTTACTAAATATGATTCTAATAATTTATATACTGCACTCCTAAAACCCACGTCACTTAGCTCATTTAATTAGCATGCTTATTTCGAGCAAGGCGCGTGTACACATGCTACGAAGTAGCATTGCTCATTAATAGCATGCTTTTTAAGCATAATGTATCTGTACCTTTACTTCCTCATTTTATAATCTCACGCTAATTCCCTTTTTTTATACCTTTGTTAAGACAAAGAACGCGTGTTTATGCTGAGTATAAAGGGAGTAACTAAAAGTTAGAATTTAGTGTAAATTTTTCCCTGAAAAGATCGGTCTGACAAGTCGTTATGGGAGAAAAAGGATTACAATTATCACATTACTCCATGTATCATTGCATTCGCCATCAATAATTACTATAAGTCTGTCCACTGAAGAAAAGGAGTAAAAAATTATTTCAAACCCATATTTTGGGGCTTTACTCAGATAAATCGAACTTAATTTTTCTGTTTATAATAACATCACTGCTCTCACTATGCAGTTTTGTAGACGGTGTGCATATAACCCTTGACCATACAGTAAAAATTTACATATATTGTGCATGGTTACTCCGTTTGTTCGGTGGATAAGGTATAGCTCTAATTGTTTCTGTTATACTCACGAACTTAGCTTTAGACTTTAGAAGGTATATCTACTACATGGGAAATAGCGCAAGATGATCCCTCGTGAACATCGCAACTCCTTTGGGGTTGGTGGTTTAAAAATTGACTATCATTTATACAAAAGACCGAAAGGGCTTAAATAATAAAAGTCCAATTATATGCGCCAGTTACAGATAGTCCTTTCTCGAAGGAATGGGCGTAACATAATTAAGTATTATTCTAGTACAACAATGATTTATAAATGAAAAGGGAACTTCGAAAACACTGCGATAAATAAGAACCAATGATTGAGTGCACGTTTTAGAGGTCAAATTGAAGTTCTTGTAAAAAAATATTTCTTGATGATTTTTCTAATGTTTTACTATTTTTGACCAATTTTTCAGACTAGAAAAGACTAACCGTAGTAGTGTGTCAAGGTTTTCGGGCCCCCACCCCGCAATTTTTTTCACGGGGCCCCCTCTACATAAAACAATATACATAGGTACTGCCTATACTGGGTGGAAACGAAACTACTATCTACGGTAATATTTCAAATCGGTTTTTAATGTTTGCTTTTTCAAGAATGATATTTATTTTTGTATTTATAGGTATGTAACCTGATTATGTTTATTTTTATGTTACTTATTTTTCTATTGTCTTTACTCTGCCATACGAATAAATGAAAATAAAATCGGTTTATAGATAGAAAAAATTTGGTGACCTCAACATTATATTTTGATTTTTTTCTTTCGAGTTTTTGAGGAATAAGGATTCATGGACCTTACGTAAAATATGATTATACATCGATTAATGGCACAGATACGCGTTGCGTCAGTGTAACGTTGTCTCTAGTTTTAGTTGTTTGGGAGTCTACGTTCAAACACGGCGTCGTGCTTTCAAATTTTTCCATAAAATAGGTACTGATAAGGCAAGATATTTAATTTGATTATGGAAAATTGTGACGTATAGACATATTCCGCCGCTATAAAATAAATACAAGTATTATAGTTATTACTGTGTAAAAAGCTTGTTCGAGGTAGTCGAGGCTGAGCGGGGCCCCCCGGATGCCCGGGCCCCTCCCACACGCCACTGACTGACCGCGCCAAGCTTAGATGGCTCTTTACATCCATGACTAGTCCTAATCAGTGAATCTTATGTTCAGTGCTTGATTTCTTTTAAATTATGTGCACTTGTTTTTCTGTGGCTGACTGCACTTGATTATTTTATAATTCATAAATTTCAGGTTTTCTTTTTTCCAGCATTTTAATATTAAAATAGTACCACATGATACAATAGTTTAACATGATTTTATTCTTTTTATTTGCCTGGACATCAACTGAACGTCTTCTCACGGAAGCGTAGTGTAATAGAGGGTGAATCCGAAGCTGATACTTTTTTAACTTTGTATAGAAGTCGTTAAAATAAACAGCCCTTTAAAATAATTTTTTTCTGAAAACTGAAAAATAAGCGAGATACAGAATAAAAAATGTGAATCTTGATTTGTGTACCAAGACGCACCTAGTCTGTGTATGTTTATTTTTTGCTCAGATTTTTGTCTTATCTTTCAGGCATTGTACCTGTCAGATAGTGCATCACTCGTCACTTTCTGTTTATCATTGTTAATTTTAAATGATGAATTTTAAAAGTGGTAGATTATTATGAAACAACTTTTAGGATTTACAAATTTATACTGTATTTATACAAATTTATAATTGACCTTAGTAAACTAGAACAGGTATAATGCCTGATTCATAAGATAAAAATTCGAGCAAAAAGCTAATCATAAGCAGACTAGGTACGTCTTGATACAGAAGCTCAGATTTACTTTCTTTTTAATTCTGTATCTCCGTTATTTTTCAGTTTTCGGAAAAAGATTATTTGAAAAGGTTGTTTAGTTTAGCGACTTCTATACACTGTTAAAAAAGCATCAACTTAGGAATCACCCTGTATAATATTTAGCACGTTTCGATGTGATACTGAGCTTGTTTTTAGCCCAATACAGCTTTGGATACTCTGCTGTTTTCATGTAGTATTAAATCGTTATCTTTTTTTGAAATTTTTTATATTACAACAAAAGTTTTACAATATTGTATAACATACAATTCTCTAAGACGGTACCTACAACACTGGTATCGAGAATACACATAATTCATACATAATACCATTGATTAAAGTATTAAACGTTTAATACTTTAATCAATGATAATACTAAATGAACATGTTCAGACTTACACTAGTGACAGTTACATATTTTAATTTTGACGTATATGGTTTTTCAGACTTATCCCAAATATATTGCAGCTTATACTGTGATTTTTTAACGTTCTTGGCAGCATTTTATAAGCCCTTGATGACTGAGCTATCTTTAGACACAGCTTTTAGTATGTTATATGATATTAGAATTGCCTATTTATAATTTCAATATACTCTCCATCTTATCCTCTTCCTTGACTTTATAGCATCTTGATCCCAATACGATCCCAGATATTGGCGAATTGACCATGAGATTGAGTGAGCTTTCAATACCCGTTTTCATGGAATATTGGAAAATGGATACGAACTGAAAACGAATCCAATACAACATGAATAACTTTTACTTTGATTGAGTTAACTAAATCTCTACCTGTGAGCTTTCACCTAATCTAGATTACATTTCCAAAAGATTTTGTTTTCAAGATTTTACTTAATTTAAGAGTCCTGCTTGTTTTATACAGAAAGAACTCAACCTCCTATTAGTTCAGGGAAATCCAAATCTTAGTACAAGGCTGATTACGAAATGAGTTCTGACTCACGCTACTGAACACAATCCAAAGAGGTGACAGTATGGGAACTAGATTGACAAAATGATACACAAATTGTGGAGTAAAGAACGAACATCTTCAAAATATCGCATGCCTTCTTAATTCACTTTTCTCTCAAACATGTCAAGCGCTGTGCAAATTAGGGCACAAAAATCTTGAAATTTGACCACTGAGGTATCATGCACAAATTAGTCAGAATATTTTAAATAGTGATGAACGCAAAGCTAAAATTTAAATTCGTGACAGCTTTGCAGAAACACTGGAATTACAACATTTCCATCTTGTACTGGCAGGATGACCTGCAATATCCACTAACCAGTTCTGAAACTAAGAAAAACTTCCTTTCAAAAAGGCTGAGCATATTTGACTTCAGCTTTTTTACCGTTCCTAAAAAGAAAATCGTTTAGTAATCGATCCATGGTCGAGATGCTTAAATAAGTGAAGCTCCTCCGTATTATACAAAATATTGACCTTGATCTGTAGCAGTTATTTTGTCAGCTCTAGAAGAAATAGGAATCACATAATTCTGATAACTGCAAAAACTTACTACAGAGAAAAAAATACTTTTGCGTTTCCGATTAATTGCTAGTATTTGGATGTTTTTCCATCGCTTTAAATATATTTACAGTTGTTTCAAATCCATTTTATTGAAAGAATTCAATCCTTATATTTGAAGTAAGCACAGGTACGCCAATAAATTCAAAATAATTTTGTATTCATTCTAACGATATGTATAATCCTTCTAATACCAGTATTGACATATAATGCGATCAAAACATCCTTTTGTTTTCAAAATTTATCCTGTTTCATTTAAGCAAAGCATACAATCTATTCAATGTACAAAAATTATTACTGCAACAGCAGTTCGTGATAATTCATCTGTTAAAAAGTAATTTTGTTTCAACGGCCCTGGTCGTTCGCTGAACTATAATCAGTATTCTGCGGAACTGATGTCCCGATCCAATGAACGTAAAATAAAGAACAGGGGATCATCTCAGTGTTACTATCGCCGCGAACCCACCAACATGGACGGGGTTGTTCCGTTGTGTTGTTCCGATGTCAGACGTGTTGTGTCATCTCGTGGTTTTGCGTATTGTATTGCATCAGCAATTGTGTGATCTAAATGTGTCCAGTTATATATTGAATGGAGGACCTACTGAGAAATTGGGACTTAGAAGAGCTAACACCCACATTTGAATGTAGGAATTTAGATTAGTCAGACAGTTATATTTCAGATAATAATGCAACAACTGGTGCAGGCTTATGTCTAATTCTTATATCATGCTCCTTTTAACTTCATACAAAATCACACAATTAAACATCCAAACGAATCAATCAGCTGTCCTCGCAAAAAAATCTTTTAGTCCAAGGAAAAGAAAGTAGTTTACAATCAATTACCAAACACAGATTCGATTCAACGACAGGCTGCGATTGAATTGTTCATTGGAATCCAATGACATCTTGTAGTTGAATCGACAATACGATATAATTCGTTACCAACTATACACTTCCCATTGGATAAAACATCGCTGTATTTAAGGAATTCTGAGTGAAACGTCCCATTGGATCCAAGCGTAAGTCTTTGACAGAACGACAGATTTTTCTGTGTGTATACCAGTTGTAGGAGGTTAGATATAATTTGATTATATTATCAATATTAGCAATCGGATAAAAAGATGCTGTTACTCCAACTATACTTGAGTTTTTCGCTAAAAAAATCCGCTGTCTGCAATTTTCGGTTTCTTCTATCTCGCAAAATTAAAAGTCACTAAATCTGGCGGATATTCCGCTAGGCTAGCAATGCTGACCGTGGCCATGTGTACATAATTTACAACACAGCGACCGGATCGCAATGTTTCTGTCGCCGCAACCAGGTCGCAAGCTTGGCCGTAGCCTTAGTTTCTTACTGTAATAACAAATGAAACTGTAGGTCCAATTATTGCTTTCCAATAATGTCGCTGGTACGAAGCCAGTCGATTTCACTTCCACTTCACGTACACTCAGTAGTAGCGTAGCACAACTCCGACGTTGTTATCGATTATTTTGTTGACCTTTATTTGTTTAAGAAGATATGCTAAAGCTACTGCGACTAGCAGATAATGCTCATATTTAGGATAGTAAGAACTTACGTAGAAGATATAGTGCAAAGATGAACAAAAAGCATAGTGTTAGTGTGCCAGTGTTATTAGTTTTATTGACAATCCAGTGTGTACAGTGTGGCAGGTATAGTGGTCGTGGTAGAACATGTGAGTATTCTCGAAAGGTATAAGGTGAATCTGAGATCATCTTAGCTGGTATGGCTTAGTTCTATGTTCTATTGGTGACGTTGCTCATATCAGTAAAAGGATCGTATAGTTATGTGGTTGAATTGTCACTGCTGTAGTTCAGGGTCCTTATTAGGGGTGCGCAGGTTGTGCCAGCACAAAGGCGGCCAAACAAAGAGGCGGCCGTAAGCCGTCTACTGATGTATTAAAATTTACTTTTTGATTACAAAAACAAAATTAATTGCATTTTATTTAAAAATTTCTAAATGTAACAATCCTACCGAAATTAGGTTTTAAATATCAAACATAAAACCTCCATGATGTATACTCTATATTTTAGTAATTCCTGTCGAGCGGTCAATTTTTTATCTTCGTTTATTATGTTTCGATAGGGACCAAATAATAGAATAGCGGGCTAAAAATTTGAGTAAAATATCAGTTGAAAATGAAATATGTGAAACTTTAGATCACAACCAACTTATAGACGAATACGCAAGTACACAAGCTAGAAAAATATTTTCAAGTAAAAATGAATGGGTTTCTCTTCCATTGTGACCTGAATGAATGTATGATCCACGCTTAGATAAAATGTAGAATGCACCAATATTCCTTGTTTCATTCCATTTGTTTTCTACTCATGTTTGTTATTTAAATAAGTGATGAGTGTAGTATTAATTTTTGTGTTTTGTTCTATCATGCTTACATTACGTTTTGTTACAAGTTACAATGTGACTTGTTGAATTATATGTAGGATTAAAATATTAATTTTGTTCAATAACTAACTGGTAAAAAAATGAATTCATGTTTATTGACTCAGGACCTCACAAACACATTACCAGTTTCATAGCATCAAGTGTGTTATGCCGCTAGGTCTTTCTTTCACGGGTCAATAGATAGCAGATTATGAATGAATACAACAAAATTTTTAGTTTTACAACCTCCCATCCCCACCCAAGAAAAGTAGAAAATGATAAGGAACCCTTAAAACGCATAAAAAAAGTTTGAACTGTTTTTATATTTTTGTTGGTTTCTTATTATTGCTACGCCGCCACTGACACGATTTCTAAAAACCATACGCATTTTCCATTCTCGCCACGGTAGTAATACTATGTCAAAGCTTCATTAAAATCAATAATCATCTTTATGTTTGCACAAGGGGCTAAGAACGACCCTGTTGTAGTTATAAACAACAAAAAACAGCCTAAGGGTAGTCCATTTCATTTGGAACTTTTTGTATCGGAATCCTAGTGCATCCTTGTTTACTATTGACTACCAGCTCTAAACTATAATGACTAGAGAATTTTGATGTGGTGGTTTTCTCGTACTTGTAAAGAACGTAAATTCTGAGCTGTTTTAAAAATGAAAGCGAATCAACCAATGGCGATTGAAATATTCTTATGGTACAAAGATTCACATAATAAAATAGAAGACAGAAAAATCAGAGACCTCTACCATTCCTATCTCAGCAACTATTAGTTAAGAATAAGGACCTTGATTCCAAATAACTACTTTTAGTAATTGACATATTTTATCAGAACTGACTTATCTCAGTTCTTGGAAGCATAATTTTGAGGAAATTAAGTATTTGGTCGAGCTGGAACGCAGAAGACTGGCAGTGGCAGCTTCACTTTCAAAGGATCTCGATACCATTACCGCTTGGGGGCTTAAGAATATGGTTAAATTTAATGCCTCCAAGACCCAGTATTGTACGCTATCAAACAAGAAGTGCCCAAGCCAACACCAGGTTCTAATGAACAACCAGGCTCTGCCAAGGAGTCACTCATTCAAGCTGTTAGGAGTCATCATTACAGAAAATCTGATCTGGCACGAACACGTCGAGTCAATTGCAACAGCTGCTGGTAAAAAGCTTGGGTACCTATTTAGAGCCAAAAAGTATTTCTCACCATGTAACCTCCTCGCGCTATATAAAGCCCAGATAAGACCTTGCCTGGAGTATTGCTCTCATGTCTGGGGAGCTGCTGCCCCTACTATCCTGTCTATACTAGATGCCATCCAGAGAAGGGCAATTCAACTAATTGGCGATCCGACCTTAACGCGCCACCTTGAGTCACTTTCTCACCGGCGTGTTGTTGGTGACCTCTCACTCTTCTACCGATATTCCAACGGAATCTGCTCCTCTGAGCTATCCTCTATTGTTCCGCTGCTCACTGCTCCTATCAGATGTACCCGTGCAACCGCTGTACCTCATCCTAAGACGGTCGTTCTTCATACATCAAGAACTGAGCGGTACAACCGCACATTTATTCCCAGGGTGTCCAAGGCTTGGAATGTACTGCCAGAAGATGTACTTATTGGACCTGCGGGTATTGGCCCATTCAAATCTCGCGTTAACAAACTTCCCCTAATATAACCCTTTCACAGCAGCCGCAGTGCTCTGGTATTTAGGCTCTGCCTGCGCGGTCTGCTCAGTTATGAAAAAAATATATTGTTCGTTGTTGTTGTTGTTTGTTTGACAGAACTAAATTTGTTATAAATACCGATCCGATGATTTATTGGATGAAGTGCCACTTCTGCAGAAAGTTATCTCCAATGCTGCGGAAGAAAATATTTTAACAAATCCCAAAAAAACTGTAGAGTTTGCACTTTGCTTTCCTAGCACATCCGTTGTGGAAAGGATTCTTTCTCTGACGGAAAATACTTGGAGGTCTAAGAGAGGTGGACTTCAGATTTCAACAATAAACTCTTTATTTCAAATAAAGGTGTAACATAGATTCATCTATGTCAATGTTTGGAACAAAAATAATAATCAGAGACACCGGACGCATCTACCTCGTCCTCTAATTAGATATTATAAGTTATATAGTTATATTAGTCAAAAGTTATATTGAGCTGTGTGAATAATGAAACTAAATACATGACAGTTAGTTGTGTCCTAGCATCAGATTTCCAGCAGTTTGAAATATTTTGGAGGTGCGCAACAACAATTTATAGTTTGATGACTAGTCTTTGATAATGGTCAAAACAGTATAACAGTATAACACTAAAAGCAGTAGTCTGAAACTTGCTACATTTTACAGAAACTTATTAACCGATTATATTTTCATAGCAGTTTTTCATAGATCTGTGTTTTTCCAGGACATAATATTATTTTAGTTACTATTTTATATTTAGGGATGACTACAGAGACGCAGAGGTGGTGTGAATTTCATCGTTAATCATGAGGAATAATTAATTCGAAAAAGCCCATAATAAATATTGTGTGCTGAAATTTCATTACTGAAGTCCATTGTCGTTCCTAGGGGTAATAAAATTAGTTCGATATAATTATAAACTAATGGTTTAGTAATAACTACAATGGGTATACGGATGGAGAAGAGAATAGTCACCGCCAAAGCTAGGACTTGTTATTATGAATTATTAGGATTATTTATGCTGACGCAATAGGTTACTCATGTGACCTCGCTAAAGCTTTTGATTGCGTCGATATTGCCATATTAATAAAAAAAAACTTAAATTTTACGGAGTCAGTGGTAACCAGTTGAAGTTGTTACAATCGTATTTGTCAAACAGAAAACAATACTTATATTGCAATAATAAGTAATCACCACTTTTGACAGTAACAGGTGGCGTACCGTGAGGATCGGTGCTGGGGCCGCTATTATTTATAGTTTCTGTCCATTTCAGATAAATGATTTCTGTTTGCCAATGAAATGGTAGTTCTACCTAGAGCAACTACATACGATATCGAGGGCTTAGCACAAGTGAAAACATGGTTTCTTTAACTTGGTCACCTCATGGTGGACTACTTTGTGCTAAGCTATCATCAAGCAATAAAGTATTTGTGATGCAAACTCGTGCAATACGAATATTAGCTAATGTGGCTTATGGAACATAATGTAAATTCATTTTGAAGATCCAAGGATGTTCTATTCATCTTGTTTATGCGTCATGGCGACACTTATAATAATATTCATCGCAATCCAGATATGTTCACCAGATATTCTCAGGTCCACCCGTATAATACTAGACTTTTTAACAACATTGTTGCTCCATCTTATCCTATTAATAATTTCAATGACACCTTGTTTCAGTCTATGTCTGTTTACATATTTAAAAAATTTGTCATAAGTGCTGGTTAACTCATAGTTTGTACACTGTAGAGAATTATACAGGGTGTCCAGTTAGTGGGTAATTCTTCGATATCTCGCAAATCATACCTGACAGAAGAAAATGTCAAATAGAAAAGTTATTTGGTCACTTAAGACGCATATTATAAAAATATTTTGAAGTATACAGGGTGTTGCGGGAAAGTAGGATAGTGATCAACCTAATTTTTTTATATGGAACTATAACTTTTTTTAAATTCTTTTAGTTTCCATCATTGATCTCTATCTAGCCATAAAATATTTTTGGGATAGCTTGCGACGTTGCCAAGTTATACTTTATTTTCTATTAATTTCCGGATTTGCAAGGTCGCAAGTAATACGTCCAAATTGATATATTCCTTTAAACTTTCTTAATAATATTATACAGCCAGTTACTCGAATATTAAGTGAATATCAGGCTGGATGTTACCAGCAATTTGTATCTACAGGGTATTTTTGGCAGCATTTTAAATTACAGCAACTTGAAGGTCATTTTACTTTGTTTTTTTAAATGTAACACCCTATATTTTTTATTTTAAATCAAAATATCCACTAATACCCTATCTCGTCTTGTAATATTTTTTTCGCGTTTGCGACGTTGCCAAGTTATAAATTATTTTTCCAAATTTTTAAACAAATATCCCCGATTTTAATTTATTTTAAATAATCCTCTACTTATTTTTATTACAGTGAATTTGCTCATGTCGAATTTAGTAAGATCTCACAATTTCAAAATTTTGTTTGTATTAATTACTAAGATACGGCAACACCGCTTTTTCAGTAAACGGTACCGGAATGGTTAAATATTTCCAAAACCGCCACAGCTGGAGAGGTGAAATTCAATACGTGGCAGCTCTTGAACATACAGAATCCAAAAACGCTAACACCAGTGTTGTCAGATTTACCACTGTTACGTTAGACTTCATAAATAGGGCATTCCATTCAAAATTCTGACGTAAAATTGGTAAATCTGACAACACTGCTGTTAGCGTTTTTGAATTCTGTATGTTCAAGAAACCCCAAGAAATGAATTTCACCTCTCCAGCTGTGGTGGTTTTGGAAATATTTAAGCGTTCCGGTACCGTTTACTGAAAAAGCGGTGTTGTCGTATCTCAGTAATTATTAGAAATAAAATTTTGAAATTGTGAGATCCTACTAAGCTCGACATGCGCAATTCATTGCAGTAAAAATAAGTAGACGATTCTATTTAAAATAAATTAAAATCGGGGATATTTGTTTAAAAATTTGGAAAAATAATTTATAACTTGGCAACGCCGCAAACGCGAAAAAAAAAATTACAAGGCGAAATAGGGTATTAGTAGATATTTCGATTTAAAATAAAACATACAGGGTGTTACATTTAAAAAACAAAATAAAATGACCTTCAAATTGCCGTAATTTAAAATTCTGCTAAAAACACCCTGTAACATTCAAAATAATATCCACTTGATATTCAAGTAACCCGCTGTATAATATTATTGAGAAAACTTAAAGGAATATATCAATTTGGACCTATTACTTGCGACCTTGCAAATCCGGAAATTAATAGAAAATAAATAATAACTTGGCAACATCGCAACCGATCCCAAAAATATTTTAGGGTTGAATTGAGATCAATGATGGTAACTAGAAAAATATAAGTTAAAGTTATAGTTCCATATAAAAAAATCAAGTTGATCACTATTCTACTTTCCTGCAACACCCTGTATAATTCAAAATATTTTTAGAATATGCGTCTTAAGTAACCAAATAACTTTTGTATTTGAAATTTTCTTCTATCAGGTATATCTTGCGATATATCGAAGAAGTACACACTAACTGGACACCCTGTATATGACCTTTTTTTGACTACTGTACGTACCTGATTTATTGAATTGTGACTGTAAATACAAATTATATAATCTGAGATATTATTTTTTCTTTTAGCTTCATCCAGCCGATCTGGTGGTAGTAATAGATATGGTGGTGGCAGCAAACCTTCGTACCCCTCCTACCCCTCTTACAAGCCACCAGCAACCTCCAGACCAATAGGATTCGATGTGCCCAGTCACTCAAGCGGACCAGTTGGACCACCTAAAAACTCCTATTCGAGCGGAAGCTCAGCTACGTCTAGACCGATAGGATTCCAACCCCCAAGCAGCAACAGTAAGTAAATTACGTTCAAGCTAATTATCTGGTTCTAATTTTAATATATCTAACGTATGGGCTTTCCGATCAGAGAGATATAGAGGTTATAAAATTTATCAAATCCCCTTTTCTCTTAAAATTAAGAATATAAGAGCCTGTTTTATAACTAATAAGTGTCTGATAGGTGATCAGATGGCTTATCTACATATTTTGTCTTTATCACTTGACGTACGTAAGAAAGGGACAAAAACTTTCGGTTAGGCTATCGACACGTATGAGGAAGTGGTGAAATTGACTTCCATTCTGCTTATGGCTCCGTCTTCTTTCTAAGGTTAGCAATAGAAGTAGCTAACATGGTTCTAAATACAGCTATGTGGAAAACGTCAAGCGATGAGCTACCAAATTATCTTCGAATGTCCTTGAACCAAGAATTTTAGCGTGGAAAACGTCAAGCGATGAACTACCAAACCATCTTCGAATGTCCTTGAACCAAGAATTTTAGCGTATGCCGACAGACCCTCTACCTTAGACTTTTCCTTCTGTATAGTCAGTCGGAGAAGTTTGTATTTTGCTCCTCGCGTAATACTTATACTTACTACTAACTTATATAACTCTCACATCCGTACAGGTGAACCCACAAAATGTAGCATCTGACCATGCGTATCCGAAGTTTCAACTTAACTTTATGAAAAATGTTCTCATACTTATAAGTTCATTTCTAGCCTGTTCAATGTGGCATCTGACTTCCTTCTCCGGGTCACATTCCTTATCTACAATCCCCCAGATATTTGTAAAACGACAATATTGTTCCAACGTACCTACTACCTGGTGTACTATCTTTAATAGTCAGATAAGCTTGTACAGGTCTCTTGGCAAACGCAATGACTTTTTTGCCGTATTTATGAGGAGGCCAAAGTTTTTCCTCTGTCGAACTATATGGACTATTAACCTTTGTATGCCCTACGCATTCTCGGCTAAGACAACGGTATCGTCAGCAATCCTGAAATTGTTTTTTTTTTCATTGATCTTAATCCCATATGTGATTCCTTCCAGAGCTTCTTTGAAAATAACCTCTGAATACATATTGAATTTGAGTGGTGATAACTCGCTGCCCTTTCTTGCAATTCTTTTAATCATAATCGCTTCGGATGTTGTTCCCTCAAATTTTACTTCAGGTAGATGTTTTACATTTGCAACTAATTGAATTTGTTCTCTATCCATTCCAGTCGTTTTGAGGACTTGTATGAGCTTTTTAGTGTTTGACGCAATCAACGGCTTTTTTATAACCTACAAAACAAGCGACTAAATTGACGCTGCTGTCTCTGCATTGCTGTGTGAGAACGTTTAGTGCAAATAGCACCTCGCGTGTGCCTAGCCGTCTACGAAATCCAAATTGAATTTCATCCAGTTGCTGTTCACACTTTTTATATATTCTGGTGCGGATTATTCTGAGGAATATCTACACGGGAGTTCAATTAAAGTTGACCCCATCCAATCTGTTAGGCCCAGTTTCACAATCAGTGGTCACTCTGACGCCTTACTAACCTCGACCTGCAAGTTAACTCGAACAATGAAACGCCTCTTGTTTCACAATCATAAAATGACGTAGGGTTAGCTGACCGCGAGTTGTATTTTATTTTTAGCGGTTGGTGGTACTGTGTCCGCAATATTTAAAATTCTTCTTCTTATTATTTCCTTCGTTAGGTGTTTCGTGCTGGTATTTTGTGTTTTTCTGACAAGACTGTCAAAGAATGAGTTCGTTGAGTTGTCAGTTCCATGCGATTTCCAACCTCATTTTGGTTTTTCCACTCACGTTTTTCCATCTCCTTCGCAGTTAGTTGGTGTTTGGCATAGATAAAAGATTTTTAGGTTGGTTTGGTGTTTGGACTGCTTGGCGTTGTAATTGTTTCTGGGCCTTTTTGAACTAATAGCCGTGCATGTACCCGTGTGTCAGCATGGGAGAACGAAAAAGAGCGAACAACTTTTCAAACGATGAAGAATATTTGTTCATTCCGTTAGTAGAAAAGTACAGGCATGTGATAGAATGAAAGACAACGCCTGGGAAAAGATACGAGAAGAGTTTAATTGCAAATGTGCAAATAATAGCCGCAGATCTGTAAAGGTGCTGGAAGAAAGATACAAAAATTTAAAAAAGACCAAGGAGTCATGGTCATCATATTCTTCAAAATAATTGACCCTAGGTCGAAATATTCTTGGTCTCATTGCTTCTTTATCACTGCTATACGCACTAGCATCATAACCATCCATTTCGAATTAAAATAACGATGGAAAGCGTTAAGGTAAACGATAAAATATGAAACTCCAAACGCCTAGCAAGTAGCAAAACCAAAGTGACATAACCTAATGCGCATGCGTCATCACAAACCTAGGGTTAACTCAAGAATTTCTTGGGGTCAAGTTAACTCAGAGTTAACCTCAAGTAAGATCGAAAACCACCATTTGTGAAACATGACATCTAGGGTTAACCTCCGGTCAACACACAACCTTGAGTTAAACCATCATTGTGAAACCGGCCCCTAGAATATCTCCTATGCGCGCATTTATAGATTCCGTATATGTATACGGCACCTAGCATAATCCCATTGGTCAGATTTGAATTTTGAACCAATCAAGCTCCGAGTGCCATGCGCGAGTATGGAATGTAAATGGGTGCTATATGCACTTACGGAATGTAGCACCTAATGCAGCTGAAAATCTACAAATAGGAAAGTGATTTAAGCGAAAACCATTTTTCAACTATGTAAACTGCAGTAAACTTTATTACAAATTAAGTTATAGTAGGGTGTATAGTATTTGTCCTTCTTTACGAAATATTAAATGTAATAATTGCAAAAATCTGGTGTATTAAGTTAGTATTAATCTTCAGTGGGCAAAGAAAGCATACATTACTTACAAGAATAAAGACATTAAAGAATATAGCAGAACAAAAGGAGCGTTATATAAAATCAGTGGGATGAACCATGCGTTAACACTTGCAGACCCTTTCCTTCTTCTTCTGCTATGAGTTTCATAACTTCGACATCAATTTTTTTTGGGACATTTGCTTATATATTCATTATCTTATTAAAAACTGAGAAGTCTTCTTAAGAAACGCCATTGCGATTTTTCTGTAGAAGACACCATACATTTGTGACATAGATTTGAATATTTTGCTCCGAGTCACGCAGACTATTGCTACTTTGAAAACAGTACTACTATATTCGTGATTTTAACAATCCCAGATTATATGAAGGTGTAAATTTTGTAGAGGTTAAAGCTTGTTATCATTTAATTAACGTAATTGACCGTCAAACATGAAAAATTTTGTCCTTAGTATCAACTGTTGCTCTACTTCATTCAATCTACACACAGAAAAATCTGTCGTTCTGTCAAAGACTTACGCTTGGATTCAATGGGATATTACACTCAGAATTCCTCAAATATAGCGATGTTTTATCCAATGGGAAGTGTATACTTGGTAACGAATTATATCGTATTGTCGGTTCAACTACAAGATGTCATTGGATTCCAATGAATGATTCAATCGCAGCCGGTCGTTGAAATGAATCTGTGTTTGATAATTGATTCTGAACTACTTTCTTTTCCTTGTACCAACAGATTTTATTGCGAGGACAGCTGATCGATTCGTTCGGATGCTTAATTGTATGATTTTGTATGAAGTTATAAGGAGCATGATATAAGAATTAGATATAAGCCTGCACCAGTTGTTGCATTTTTACCTGAAATATAACTTTCTGACTAATCTAAATACCTACATTCAAATTTAATATATAACTGGACGCATTTAAATCACACAATTGCTGATGCAATACGCAAAACACGGCTAACACCAAAACAACACAACGAAACAACCTCGTCCATGTTGGCGGGTTGGCGCCGATAATAACACTGAGATAATCCCCCTCTGTTCTTTCTTTTTATGTTCATTGAATCGGGGCATCAGTCCCGCCGAATACTGATTATAGTTCAGCGAACAACAAGGGCCATTGAAACAAAATTAATTTTTATCAGATGAATTATCACGAACTGCTGTTGCAGTAATAATTTTTATACATTGAATGGATTGTACGCTTTGCTTAAATGGCACATAGGGTAAATTTCGAAAACAAAAGGATGTTTTGATTGCATTATATGTCAATACTGGTATTAGAAGGATTATACATATCGTTAGAACGAATATAAAATTATTTTGTATTTATTGGCTTACCTGTGATTAATTCGAATATAAGAATTGAATTCTTTCAATGACATGGATTTGAAATATCTGTAGATATATTTAAAGCGATGGAAAAACATCCAAATACTAATAATTAATTAGAAACATAACAGTATCTTTTTCTGTGCACCACATACACTATAACCGTTGATTGAAGAAACTTCAATCAACGTTATAATTATGAAATGCTACATGTACAGTCTTAATCATTATTATCAGTGTTTAATGTCGATACATAGTTGGACAGGCAAATTGCCTATGACAAGTGGCTTCACTGGGCATTAATAAAAAAGTGGTGTCTACACGTGCAGCATTAGTAAACCAACTAATAAGAAAATACGTTCATGTATTTACATTTACATATATCGACTTGACTTTTCTTTTATTATGTATTCCGGATGCTATAACACTGTTATTATGCTACTAAATAAAACTGTGTGCATTCAAACCAAGGTCATATCGTTTTATAATATTTTATATTCAACAGCTCAAAAGTTATCGAATAGTTTTAGAAAAATTCTATCCAGGCTCACAACGCGAAAATTTTTGATATATTAATTTTGTGGTTCTCCTAGTGCGACCTTTGCTCTGTTACATGTTTACGTACAATTTTATACCACCCTGTATAACAATCTTTGCTTTTTATTTAGGCGGTACTCCAAGACCACTGGGATTTGATGTTCACAATAGCCCTGGAGCTCCAGTAGGTCCGCCAAAGCAGGTATCGAATGTTGGAAACCCTCAAAATCCAGGTAATTGCCCATAATACTTAGTACATTTGAAAGAGATAGTTCGAATTAACACTTCTATTCTCAGAATGTTTGCCTCCCCCTCCAAAAGTATCCATCTTCAAAGTCATGGAGGTAGAATGGCTCACCAATTCTAGAGACTGTGCTATGTTGTACCCGCGTTATCACTTTTTTGCAAAATATACAGTGTGAGTTTGTAGTACCGAATCGGTTGATAACTCCACTACTGCAGAAGATAGTGAAAAAGTTGTAGGTATATAGAAGTTGTAGCCAATGATATGCTCCTTACTCAGAAAATATTTTGATTTATACAGGGTGACCCATAACTCCGTGGTGATGCAAACATGCATTATTTTAAATGAGACCTATATTTTATTTCATATTTTGATTCTACTAATAATTCTCGTTCTTAAACTATAACGTATTGCAACGTTATATAAAGTATTTCAAAAGTTATGACCATTTCTATATCCAAATCGCTGCCAAATGAACGTAGGTATATTGAAAATTAATTAATCAAAAATTATTTTTTTTTTATGGAAACATAAAACATGTCCTCTAGTTTTAACACAGGCTGTAAAAAAAGTCGATGGTACATATTCATTTACAGGTTTTCTCTCTTATTTTTTAAATGTAATCCCTATATTTTATTACATCATAAAATTGATTTCAATTGCTCTTTCATATGAAATTTATTCATTTTGTCAGCTATTTGGTAATGAAAATGGTGATAACTTTTAAAATACTCTGTATAATGCTACAATCCCTTATATTTCAAGAACAGAAATCATTAGTAGAATCTAAATACGGAATAATATATAGGATGTTTCATTAAAAAAAATGTATGTTTGCATTAACACGTCGTTATGGATCACCCAGTATAAATCAAAATATTTTCTCATCAAGGAGCGTATCCTTGGCTACAACTTTTATATACAACTTTTTTCGTAGTAGTGGAGTTATCGACCGATCCCGTACGAAAAAATCACCTTGTATATATTTTCTGTCACTCGTCAAAGCTTACTTACTTTACCGTCATTTTTGTTATTTCGTAGTTTTCTGATATAACGTATGTTTTAATACTTATTATATAGGTATTAGAAATCAAAAAGTAGGCGTTGGATGAAAGCAGATTAACTAAATCTTTGTTATCTTCTCGGTTTGGTCAATTCGTAACTAAAGTTATTTGTGAGGCATATACAAATACTAATATGAAAACACAGCCAAACCTATATTATGATAAAAGGTTTCTGTGGCAGTACATGGCCGGGAAAATTTACATATAAATCGGTTTTAGTGATGGTGTTTGGGTAAATAGGATTTACTTCACAGTAAACCTCAGTAAAACTTCTACAATCACTTAAAATTCGTTATTATTTGATCAAAGTCTGTTTTTGTGTACAAATAATTTATAAGTTTGTTTCGCAACTAACAATTAAATGTTTGCGAACTCTATCAAGTTCAGTCAGATACAATTCTTGTTTCCGTTTGAAACATAAGAGAGGAAAATATACTGTGTATCGTTGAAAATGCAGCAGCTAGTAAATCGGAATATACAAGGTGTCCCTGAATCTCCTTAATACGTGATATTCCCATAACAAAAAAAATGCAAACGAAAACTGAGTGGAATTTTTGAAAGTACTGCAGGGTCTATCATACCATGCTTTGTACTTCAACCCTGAAAACTCACCCCCATCTTTTTGTTCAAATAGCATCCAATAGTTATTCCTACACAAATTAAGTCCTTATATGATTTAAAATCTTGTAGTCCCTTTGATTTTATACAAAAACGTATTTTTTTCGTAGTCATAGTCATAAAATAAATAGAATAAGGATCTGTTTGAGGCGTAATATATTCGCAAAAAACAGATAAAAAGAGAAAATAAGTTTGCCCTTCATGAATGACCTATCATACCATGCGTTCGAAACATTTTTTTCACTCCAACCCCTAAAACTCACCCCCAACTTTTCATCCAAATAGCACCTCACAGCTTTTCCTCCGTTATTGAGGTCATTATTTAATTTAATCTTGTAGTGCATTTGACCATACACAAACCATTTTTTTTTCATAAAGGCCTCATCGTAAAGGCCTCAACGTAAGATAAATAGAATGAAGATTGTTTTGAGCAGTAATATGTTCGTAATAAAAAAAGGATAAAAAAGACATTTGCTTTCGAAAGCATGTATTATAAGTGATTTAGTACCCTTAAAAACCCTCTCAGTTTTATTTTTATCCGTTTTTTGCGTCAAGCAAATTCTTATTTTATTTACGGTACGCTTATGATTTTACGCAAAAAATAAGGTTGAGTGTAAAATCAAAGGCACTACAATATTTTAAATAAAATAAGGATTTAATTTGTGTATTAAAATCTATTTGGTGCTATTTGAAGAACAAAAGTTAAGGGTGAGTTTAAGAGTTGAAGTACAAAAAAATATTTTAATAGCATGATATGATAGACCCTATAAAACTTACAAAAAATTCCGCTTAGTTTTCGTTTGAACTTTTTTTTATTGCAAAAATATCACGTGTTAAGGAACTTCAGGGACACCCTGTATACCAAGTGACACATAAACCCGAGCACACTGTAATAAATGATTTTATTTGATGACTCATGATGTTTCAATAATAAATCGTACGCAAATGTAACTTCAAGTTCAAGTTTTTTACTGACTACATTTTACGCCGTAATTGTAGCAAGTCAAAAAAAAGCAGTACAATTAGTATGGAACACTATACAACATATTTTATAAAATAACAGACAATATAGTAAATAACAAGAGAAAAATGCAAAACAAACAAAGATTAACATATATAGATAAAAGAAAGGAATAAGTGCCTATGTGATAAGATCTGTGTCAGTTTTAGCAACAGTAACATATTCGTCCACAGTATAAAAACAATGATACAGCAAGAAGGTTTTTAACCTTTTCTTAAATGCCAAATCATTGAGGTTCTTGACATTTTTTCCCGAAATATTATACAATTCGAAACGTAGTGAATTGTCGGTTGATACTTTTAGTTGGAATTGTGGTTTGAGCAAATTATCACTATGTCTACTATGATAGCTATGATTATCAGAGTTCTTTCTAAAACTGTTCTTATTTTTGTGTATTTCAACCAATTTTTGATACAACCAGACACACGGCAAAGGCAATATTCCAAATTTTTTGAACCAAGGTTGGCAATGATCCCGATAACCAATTTTAATTTTTGCCATTACCAGTATAGCCTGTTTCTGTGTCTTAAATATTAAATCGGCGGTGGTTGAATTACCCCATAGGATTGCACCATAACTAATATGAGAATGGAGCAATGAGTGGTAAACCATTATCAAATACTTCTCATCAATGGTTTCTCAGTCTGCGCATGACAAATAGTCCAGAACTTAATTTTTTATTCAGTTGTCCTCAACCAAAAACGAATTAAAAATATATTTGGTATCTCGCAGCGACTTATGAAGTGAAGAATATTGCGTGGAACATTTTCCAAATCACAGATGTATGGCACAAATAGCACTGTTTATCGTAGTAGTTCTAGTAACTATGTTGTTTTAATGTTATGTTATGTATGCTATGTCATTATGCTGATCTAGTGGACGTAGAACAAAATACAATTTACTGATAGGGACTTGCAGTAATCAGTAATTGTACTTTATAAGCCGGTTATATCATGATGTTAAATAAGTGAAATGCTTGCTATATTTCTTTATTATCATTAATTGCTGTAGTCATTTGTTCGCAAAACTCAACTCGGCGATCAAAGTCACCTTCGTTTAACTCTTGCACTATTTTCATTTTGAATGGGGACAATTTATGGAATTTGGTAACTGTGTGTATAAAGCCAAACGAAATATCAGTCGTATCCACAATTTTGCGTAATGAAGTACTAGGATTTATGACGCAAAACTTCAATTTGCGCGGATCCATCCAAAACTCCCCGTTTTTTATTTGCAACAGCTCCATTTTGAGTACATTTCGTAACAGGGTCCTAAACATACCTATGTGAAGTTAGCTTTTCAGGATGTCTGGAGTTAAACGGAACAGCAATTTGCCGAACACAATGATCTTTGAACATCGCCTATATCATTGCTTAGCTATAAACGGGCATTTTGAACACTTATTATAATAAAAACTGACCTTTTCGTGTGTTTTTGTTCTCTAACTGAACGAATTAGCTCACATAAAGGTTTTTCAAATTTTTCCAAAAACAACTCGATCAATTTTCAAAAATCAAATGGCAAAATAATGGACTTCGACATACTTTTGAAACAAGCTACTCGATATCCCTTGTCATTTAAAATTTGTAAGGGGATGACCCTGGAGGGCAGAGGGTACTAGAGAGGGAAGTAGTTTTTGGCCAAAAAGTTGTCCCCCTTCACAAATCTTTTGCCGTGTGTCGGCGACTTTTCTTTCAAACAGTTGTTTTTGATAAATGCATGCTGGGAGGTTTTCAAATGAACAACCTGTATGTAGCAAAGTATTTTCTGTTGTTTCAGGTCGCACCTACGAAAAACCCCCACCGTACAATCCTCACTACACTCCCACAAATCAGAACCATGCACAAGGTCCGCCCCCTTACAACCCCAGCAACTATGGCCGTCCTCCAGCGTATAGTCCTGCCGGTCAGCCTCCTGCATATAATGCTGCAGGATCACATCCTCCTGCATATAACGCTGCAGGAGCACATCCTCCTGCATATAACGCTGCAGGAGCACACCCTCCAGCGTACAACCCTGCAGGATACGGCCATCCCCCAGCCTACAATCCGGCAGGTTACGGACATCCCCCAGCTTACAATCCTGGTTACAACCCTGCAGGATATGGTCATGCTCCTGCGTACAATCCTGCCGGTTATGGAGCGCCTCCAGCTTATGGATATGGCCACCCTCCTGCAGGGTATGGTGGCGGTTATCACTACCCTGGAGGTGGTGGAGGTACCACAATAATAAACAACAATAACTACCACTATGGGGGTGGTGGAGGCTATGGCGGAGGCTATGGTGGAGGATGGGCTCCTAGTTACAGATACAGCAGCTTTGACACTGGTTCTACAGCTCTAGGCCTGTTTCTTGGCTATTCCTTAGCTAAAATCACAACGCCGAGCTTTTTGTACCATGGTAGCTCATATGGTGGAGGATATACTCCCAGATACGATCACTATGAGGTCCATCATTATTACCATAACAAGGATAACGTCCCTAAAGAGGCGGAAATCCAGCAAAATGCCATCGTAGGATGTGTCGGTGATAGCGGTAGCTTCTGTCCAGCGAATACAACATCTCTATGCACTAATAATGGAGCTGTGATGTGTGTAGCCAGTGCTACCACTACGGTACCATGTACCAATAACCGGCAGACTAACTGCGTCAGTACCACTGTGCCGTGTGTAAATAACACAGCTCCTGAGTGTAAAGATAACACTCAAAAGGAGACAACGATTAATATACCTTGCATCTCGACTGCAAAAGTGTATGGGGATATAAGCTACGTCAACAACACTATTGTTGTTTCAAACGCAACTACAGAGGGAAACTCAACTATTCCCATAAGTGCTAATATTACATCCACAGATAATAATAGTACTGTCATCACCACAACTCTTGCCCCTAACACTACTAATAGTACCGATAGCGAAAAGAAAGGACCACCTCAGACATTCTGTGTAACGATCCTGGCTTTGCCAGCTCCTGCTAAACAAACAGAAGGAGGGAAGCTTTTTGAAGGAGCAAAAAATGTTTTTGGAATGTTTGCTGTGAAGGCGTTAGGAATAGAGTAATAATAAATTATAGATATTCTCGATAATTTATAGACTTCATGTTGTGATATACATTTACTCGAATAGAAAAATAAATGTAAAACATAACTCACGTTGCGTCTCATTATCGTTGTACCACCTAACCTAAGAAAATAATATTTTATAAATACAACCTAACTTCTAAAGAAAAAGGTCTTATGTCATAAAAACGGAAACAAAATTCAAATATGGTTGAAAGTTTCAAATTGCTAATTTTGTTCATCATTCTGACACATTATACAAGTGCAGGCTACGGGAATCCCCCAGCTTATTATAATTATAACCCTGCAGGATACGGTCATTCTCTTGCTTGCAGTCCTGATTACAACCCTGTAGGATAAGGTTATCCTCCTGTTTACAGTCCTGTCGTTATGGGGCACCTCCAGAATATGGATACAGCCACCCTCCTGCAGGATATGGAGGCGGTTATCACTATCCTGGAGGTGGTGGAGGTACCACAACAATAAACAACAATAACTAGCACTATGGAGGTGGTGGAGGCTATGGCGAAGGCTATGGTGAAGGATGGGCTCCTAGTTACAGATACAGCAGCTTTGACACTGGCTCTACAGCTCTAGGCCTGTTTCTTGGCTATTCTTTAGCTAAAACCACAACGCTGAGCTTTTTGTATCATGGTAGCTCATATGGTGGAGGATATATTCCCAGATACGATCACTATGCGGTCCACCATTATTACCATGACAAGGATAACGTCCCTAAAGTGGCGAAATTCCAGCAAAATGCCATCGTAGGATGTGTTGGTGATAGCGGTAGCTTCTGCCCAGCGAATACAACATCTCTATGCACTAACAATGGAGCTACGATGTCTGTAGCCAGTGGTACCACTACGGTACCATGTACCAATAACCGGCAGACTAACTGCGTCAGTACCACTGTGCCGTGTGTAAATAACACAGCTCCTGAGTGTAAAGATAACACTCAAAAGGAAACCACGATCAGCATACCTTGCATCTCGACTGCAAAAGTATATGGGGATATAAGCTTCGTCAACAACACTATTGTTGTTTCAAACGCAACTACAGAGGGAAACTCAACTATTGCCACCAGTGCTAATATTACTTCCACAGATGATAATAGTACTGTCATCACCACAACTCTTGCCCCTAACACTACTAATAGTACCGATAGCGAAAAGAAAGGACCACCTCAGACATTCTGTGTAACGATCCTGGCTTTACCAGCTCCTGCTAAACAAACAGAAGGAGAGAAGCTTTTTGAAGGAGCAAAGAATGTTTTTGGAATGTTTGCTGTGAAGGCGCTAGGAATAGAGTGATGATTTAGATGATAATCTGGATAATTTATAGACTTGATGTTGTGATATATATTTACTCGAATAGAAAAATAAATGTAAAACATAACTCCAGCTGTCTTTCATTGGGCGTACTTGATTAATCAGACTTTTTTTACTAAATAAATCATTTTTTTATTGAAATTCAAAACTGAACAATAGTGCGTCACTACTGACGGCGGAGCCTCCTGCGTATAGCACTGTAGTATCACATCCTGGAGCATACAGCCCATTTCCAAGCCTACAGTCCTGCAGGGTACGGCCCTGCGTACAACCCTGTAGGTTATCAGCATCACCTCATCTTACATCCAACTACTTACAATCCTGCCGGTTATGGAGCGCCTCCAGCTTATGGATACGGCCACCCTCCTGCAGGGTATGGAGGCGGTTATCACTACCCTGGAGGTGGTGGAGGTACCACAATAATAAACAACAATAACTACCACTATGGGGGTGGTGGAGGTTATGTTGGAGGCTATGGTGGAGGATGGGCTCCTAGTTATCGATACAGCAGCTTTGATACTGGCTCTACAGCTCTTGGTCTGTTTCTTGGCTATTCCTTAGCTAAAACCACAACGCCGAGCTTTTTGTACCATGGTAGCTCATATGGCGGCGGATATACTCCCAGATACGATCACTATGAGGTCCATCATTATTACTATAACAAAGATAACGTCCCTAAAGAGGCGGAAATCCAGCAAAATGCCATCGTAGGATGTGTTGGTGACAGCGGTAGCTTCTGCCCAGCTAATACAACATCTCTATGCACTAACAATGGAGCTGTGATGTGTGTAGCCAGTGCTACCACTACGGTACCATGTACCAATAACCGGCAGACTAACTGCGTCAGTACTACGGTGCCGTGTGTAAATAACACAGCTCCTGAGTGTAAAGATAACACTCAAAAGGAAACCACAATCAGCATACCTTGCATCTCGACTGCAAAAGTGTATGGAGATATAAGCTACGTCAACAACACTATTGTTGTTTCCAACGCAACTACAGAGGGAAATTCAACTATTGCCACAAGTGCTAATATTACTTCCACAGATAATAATAGTACTGTCATCACCACAACTCTTGCCCCTAATACTACTAATAGTACCGATAGCGTAAAGAAAGGACCACCTCAGACGTTCTGTGTGACGATCCTGGCTTTACCAGCTCCTGCTAAACAAACAGAAGGTGGGAAGCTTTTTGAAGGTGCAAAGAATGTTTTTGGAATGTTTGCTGTGAAGGCGTTAGGAATAGAGTGATAATTTAGATGATAATTTCGATAATTTATAGACTTCATGTTGTGATATACCTATAATTATGTAGGTACTCGTATAGAAAAATAAATGTAAAACGTAGCTCCAGCTGTATTTCGTTGAGCGTACTCGATTATTTAAATTCATACCAGAAATTATAGGAGAAAGTCGGCGGCTGGCGGGACTCGAACCTACGACCTTCAGATCGGTACTCCCGTTGCGCTACGTCCGCCACACCTCATCATCATCATAGTCACAAAGTCTTAGCAGATATGTTGTGAACTCGTAAAATGCATTAAACTCATTTTACGAGTTTCTCTTGGGATATCTTAAAGATCTTTAATGCAGTAGTTTCCCATTTGCTTTCTGCATCCTCATGCCGTTAACCAGATGTATCTACCGGTTCATCAGCGTTTAGGGGCAATTGCTCACCCCAAGGACAAGAAGGTGTCCTGGCTCTTGTCAACTCGTCCACCCAAAGCTGTAGGTTGAGAAGAGGTTACTGCTTATACCGACAGTAGTTCGGTTTCTTTTAGTCGCCTTTTACGACACGCAGGGTATACGATACGAGATATTCTAACCCGCCCCCACACGGGTCTGCCACACCTACTCAACTCCGAAAGCAGACTAGAGACGCGAAATGATCCCGTCAGCCGACAGCTCCTTAAGCAGTCAGCTTCTGGTACCACCAACGGCTCGAATCTATGACATCCAGAGTTCTGGTGAGTCTTTAGGATCTAGGGTATAGCGAGCGACATTGAGAATCCAAGAAAATACGTATTCCCGTGTTAGCCAGGAGGCGTGGCCGCCTGTTCCCTTTCTCCAGTGTGCGTGTCTAAGATGAGGGGAGATAGGTCTAAAAATCCAGAGGTAAGGTCAAAAGTTCCTAACGTAAGGTCCAAAGGTCCTTACAGTAATTACTGTATTAAGGATCTAGGGTATAGCGCGCGAAATTGAGAATCCAAGAAAAGACGTGTTCCCGTGTTAGCGAGGAGGCGTGGCCGCCCGTTCCCTTTCTCCAGTGTGTGTGTGTCTAAGATGAGAGGAGAAAAGTCTAAAAATCCAAAGGTAAGGTCAAAAGTTCCAAACGTAAGGTCCAAAGGTCCTTACAGTAATTATTCAAGAAGCAAATTAAAGAAGAAAGCTTGCGCTTTGTCACCTATTTGGCCTTTTTTGATATCGTGTTTGGTTGTTAAATTACAGACATTTGAAGAATGTATGATTTTGAATTGCGAGTTTTTTTTGCACACCAAAAAACTTTTTTGAGAAAATCGCAAATAGTTGTCATTCAAGGTCTTAACACATTGTTGGATACTCTGCTGGCACCTCAAAACATTCCCATTTTTTGCGTTTGTAACATGATTTGCGTTATCAATATTTCAGGGGTATTCATTTTTTACTCTTTTTTTCATTTTTGAGGGTTTTGGTGAAAATAAAAAATGAAGTCAAGTTAATTGACTCAGTACTTCCCACACATTACGGTGATACCAGTTTATTATTTTCCCATAGCATGAAGCTTTAGTCTGATATCCCCGTGCAACCTAATCATCGCCCCTATTTCACCTCCACCCAAAAAAGGTAGAAAACGGTCAGGAACCCCTTAAACATCTAAAAACGAACTTTGAGCTGTTTTCGTATTTTTAGTTTTTTGATTATTGCTACGCTGCCACTGACACGATTTCTAACAAGCATACGCGTTTTCTATCCTCACCACAGTAATAATAATGTGTCAAAATTTCATTAGAATCAATTTAATAGTTTCCACGTTACAAAATACAAAACGATCTAAAGCAATAAATACTCGTATGTATACAGAAAATTCTAAGTCCCTTAGTTTCGGTAATAGGCAAGGCAATGTTCAAATGGACCTAAAAAGCTGATCTATGTCGCTAGGTCTTCCTTCACAGGTCAGTGGAGAGCCTATTGTTAATACAGCAAATTTTTCAGTTTTTCAACCCCCCACCCCCCAACAACCCCAATTTCACCCCCACCCAAAAAAACTCAGAAAATGATCAGGAACCTCTAAAACACTTAAAAACGAAGTTTGGGCTGTTTTTATATTTTTAGTTTTTTTATTATTTCTGCGCCGCCACTGGCACGATTTATAAAAACCATACGCATTTTCCATCCTCGCTACGCTAGTAATACTGTGTCAAAATTTTATTAAAATCAATTCAATTCAACAGTTTCTTCGTTACATAAGATAGAACGATCTAAAGCAATACTCGTATGTTTACACCAGAAAAATTCTAAGTCCTTTGGTTTCTGTAATAGGCAAGGCAATGTTCGGATGGACCTAAAAAAGTTATTTATGTCGCTAGGACTTCCTTCACAGGTCAGTGGACAGTCTATTATGAAAGCAACAAATTTTTTAATTTTACAACCCCCCACCTACCAACCACCCCAATTTCACCCCTACCAAAGAAAAGTAGAAAATGATCAGGAACCCCTGAAACGCCTAAAAACGAAGTTTGGGGTATATTTAAAATTTTTCGTTTTTTGCTAATTACTCCGCCGCCCATGCACCGATTTTCGAAATTATAGGAACATTGCCTACTACGACACCACGCCATATCGCTGCCCAAATTTCATAACAATCCATCCAGCCGTTACTGAGATTACGTGGCTAGAAAAACGCGTACAGACAGACAGACAGACCGACAGACAGACCGACAGACAGACCGACAGACAGACCGACGGAAACGAGTGACGTGGATTTTCGTTATGTAGACATAATAAAACGTCCAACGTATTATCTCAAAATCGAAAATTTTCGCGATCACAATACTCCCCTCACCTATCGGTGTGGGAAGTAAAAAAGACGGCTATATCCGTCGTGTCATATCACAGCAGACTTTATGTTCTAGAATAGCAATTACGGCTATAGCCGTCTGATCAGTGTAATCGTAAAACACATCTTGTGGAAAGAAAAGGACAATTTTCGAGACAAAAGCTAAAAGAAAAACAACATTTTATTGTATCAAATTTATAAACAAAAACGCTCTCTCAGAATATAGACGGTATAAAAACAAAAAATCAAATTTATTAGCAAACAGAGGTGTATCCGAACAAAACAGAATTTAGGCACAAATTTATGTTTGACGCCACTCCTCAAAGCAGTCTGGACACAAAGCAGGTTTATTTTCACAACCCTTGCATCTATAGCTAGTTTCTTTGCGTTTTCCAGACTTGAAACATTATTTGCGTCTAAGAAAATATGATTTTATTTTATGATCCTCTGGTGGGGCAGCTGCTCTGGAAAATGTCTCACACATGCTTCGAGTTTTGTATTGATATGAAACAATATATTCTATATGTATAATAGGTGGACGACGAATATCTGTTTAGGATGAAAATATCCGGTTACCTACCTCCCACCAGTACTTAAAACATGAAAATCAAACAAAAACACACTTGCAATATGGCAGCTATACACGTGGTCAGTGCATCACATTGGAGGTTATGGACGGTTACAGCCGTCGTGCCGTTTTACCCATGCACCTTAAAACATGAATAGTTGGGATAACGTATAGTGGGTTAGAATTTGGTAATTTCAGAAATGACGAGCTTCACGTTACGGCACTAACATTGTTTAACAAGGCAAGTATATCGACATTCTGACGGTCGTCGCCGTTCTGCCGTAACAAGCAGATAACTTTTCGACTGATACAGCTGTCGTGGCGTATCACGATCACTCCCCGCACACGGCTATAGCCGTTGTGTCCAACAACGTTTTAACTATCACCTTCTGAAATACTGTGTATGTAGTTTAAAAAACAAGTGAATTCTGTTCGAAACGGGAATCCGTGTTTTAACATGGCAAATACATATGTATGGCCCCTCAATCTCCGACTGCACTCAATCTACATGTCAGTCGTCGAGGCTGGCACAAAGACCTCCGTGTAGGAGGGGGGGTATTGTTGCGGATGCGGTTGAAAGCATGAAAACAAAAAAGGCTTCAACCCCCCCTCGCTCCTCCCACCAGCCCCCAACCCCCAGAGGGACAGAGATTTTCGATGGAATTGGCACATGATTCCTTAGTTGTCGAAACAGTTTCAAGATAAGTAATACTCACCGACGTCATCGACATCATCTTCTCTGTCATGAGCCGTCCATTCCGAGAACTGTAAAAAAATAACAAATTAGTTAATACCATACACAATAATTCAACCCTTGCATGAAAAGGACATAAGAGCAAGAATTTAGTCAAATCATACACGATTGGCAAGCCGGGCTCTAGAATACAATACAATACAATACAAAAATGTATTTATTCAGTATAGGCATATAAATACATTGGACGGCCACATAAGGGTCAGAGCCCTTGTTTGTGAGAAAAAAACATGATTATGACACAAATAATAGAGAAGAAAAAGTATAAATACTAATACGAACTAGTACAGCACCACTGAACCCATATACACTATAAATACACCATATATTCAATATATACCAATCCTATAAACAAAACATCTAAAGAAACATGCTCACATTGTTCCATCAGGAGCACTCCAGTACCAAACTAAAAGCATTGCTTGTCTTGTTAACACTGTAGCGTGATGTCTGACGAAACCAATGTGACACTGCTATCTCAGATTCAATAATTACGAAAAAATATAATAAGTTGAACCAACGAACATAAGCTCATTGCCTAATATTACAAATTGCACAGTATACAATGCTCACAACAGCATATGGCTAAGGACCATCTGGTCGATACCTCAAATGACCAAAAAAGCTGAATACTATTCCATTATTCAAGCAGCGGACAAGGTGAAGACGGTGTTAGTACCTAAGAGCCTGTGTATTTTTTTCCTAGTTTTTGTTTTTATCCATTTTTTTGAGCTACTTTTATACATTGATTTTGAATTCAATTGTTTTATTTCATCTGGCAGGAGATTATAAAGTCTAGGCCCTAGAAAGTAATAACTTCTTTGGGTAACAGTTTTTCCTACTCTGGGTGTCTTATATTTTAAGGGATTACGAGTGGCATAGTAATGGTCAATGCTGATGAGCTCCGATCTATTACAATGCTGTCTTATTAATACTGAGTGGCAGAATAATTGACGAATATCAAATACCTCACACTTCTCATATAAGGCTTCTGTAGGATATGTGGAGTATTTACAAAGCATAATTTTTTAAAATCCACCTTTGGGTTCTCTCTAGCTGCAACATATGATTATTTGTAGTCCCCCCCAAGCTACAATGCCATATAATAAATGTGGTTCGATCAGAGCATAGTAGAGTGTTTTCAAATGATAAATGGTGAATATTTATTTAAGATATCTGAATTTATAAAAAAATTAACGTACCTTTTTAGTATCGATTTAAACGCATCAGACGCAGATAGCCAAAAAGGTAACTCATCCTTTAACGAGCTGAAGAGAGAACACGATATCACCTACCTCCCACTTCCATTATTTAGTACCCGCATTTTACAGAGTTGCCAGATGTGTATCTGGACGATTGGCGACTCTTGGTGGCGCAAAACTCAAAGTGAGTTGGCGAGGTTTGGCTATTTCTAGCTGCCATTTAGATGGTTTGCTCTTCAAACTACCCATCTAGCGAATGATCTTGACCGAAGCCCCCCAATCTGGATACTCGGTGCAAACAGAAATGAGCCAGTAGGGTACAGTACACTTGATGTATAATTTATTAATTTGTTTTATTTTTATATCAGATGATATTTATTTTTTTATAAATATGTACCTAGAAGATGCATAAATATGTATTAATACTATTCTTTATAAATTTCGATTTGATATAGTTTAATAAATAATTATTCAGTTTTGAGTTTCTTGTATTTGTTAAAATACACTCCTGGCACGTAAAAGTAATTTTTTGTCTCTACTATAAACAGCCACAACTCATCATATATACGAAAAATATTCATTTATTGTTCGCCCTAACATTAAGCAGCATAACATTAAGCTTCAGCAGAACACTGAACCGAAAACTGAACATCGCCAATCGTCAGATCGACTGACCGACATATATCGCCGTGGTACGCACCATCCTGCTTTGTGATTCTGAATGACCAAGCCGCCAGATTTGTGACCCGACTGATCCGTTGAGTTTAAATTTAGGATTCGGTTTAATTAGATCACCCTAAAGATCCGGATCAATGAACCGGATCAGAACCGTTCTACACATCTCTGGGCATAGAGCGGTATTATTGCCGGTTGTTTTACAATGAATAAATACCTTGACCAAAGTGACTCTTCAAGGATGGAGCAGGCAAACAAAACTATTTATCTACTTCATATTACTGAGCATGCTCAAAATAACAACGTCTCAAAATGAACATTATTTGAAAAGCTGGAGTTTGTTCGCAATTAACAAATGACCCCAAGAAGTTTTAAAATAAACTGATTTCACTGGTAAGTTATTCTAATTCCAATCATATAATATTGATCTTTTTACTTCCCACACCGATAGGTGAGGGGAGTATTGTGATCGCGAAAATTTTCGATTTTGAGATAATACGCTTTTTTGGGAGTTTCATGATGTGTACATAACGAAAATCCACGTCACTCATTTCCGTCGGTCTATCTGTCGATCTGTCTGTCTGTCGGTCTGTCTGCCTGTCGCGTTTTTCTACCCTCGTAATCTCAGTAACCGCTGCATGCATTGTGATGAAATTTGGGCAGCGTTATGCTGTGGAGTCGTAGTAGGTAATGTTCCTATAATTTTGAAAATCGTTATACGGGGGGCGCAGTAATTAGCAAAAAACAATGAGTTTTAGGAGTTCCTGATCATTTTCTACTTTTTCTTGGGTTGGGGTGAATTTGGGGTGGTTGGGGGGTGGAGGGTTGTAATACTGAAAAATTTGTTGTATTCGTAATGGGCTGTCCATTAATATGTGAATGAAAAATCTAGCGGCAGGATACAATTTTTTATATTATAGAAACCACGGGACTTAGAATTTGTGATGTATACATACGAGTATTGTTTTAGATCGTTCGATATCGCGTAACGCGAAAATTGTTCAATTGATTTTAATGAAATTTTGACATAGTATTACTCCCAAGGCGAGGATGGAAAACGCGTATGTTTTGGAAAAATAGTATCAATGACGGGGCAGCAATAATAAAAAAAACTAAAGATATGAAAACAGCTCAAACTTTGTTTTTAGGCGTTTTACGGGTTCCTGATCATTTTCAGTTTTTTTGGGTGGGGTAAAATCGGGGCGGTTGAGGGGTGGGGGGTAGTAAAACTGAAAAATTTGTTGTATTCATAATAGTCTAGTCTATTGACCTGTAGAAGAAACACCTAGCGGCATATTACACTCTTTTAGGTCCATCCGAACATTGGCTTGCCTATTACAGAAACCAATTTTGTGATCTGTACATACGAGTTTTGCTTTATTTCGTTCTATGTATATTGCGTAAAGCGGAAATTATTGAATTGATGTTAATAAAATTTTGACACAGAATTTATTACCGCTGCGAGAATGGAAAACGACTCTGTTTTTGAAAAACCGTGTCAGTGGCGGCGCAGCAGTAATCAAAAAACCAAAAACATAAAATCAGCTCAAACTTCGTTGGGTTGGAGGCTCTTGATCGTTTCGCATCGTCCAGTTCAAGCATGCAGAAAAAAACTGTGGCGCCCTAATCCCAGGAGGGAGACGCAAGAAACTATTTACCTATGAGGGTCTTTGTGTTGGATGTTGTTTTTGCGGGCGGATGGGCGATAATTTAGTTGCAAGGGGATTTTAGCCTATAGCTTCATGCAATGGGAAATAATAAAATGGTATCATTATTATGTGTGGGAAGTACTGAGCCAATCAACTTGACTATATTTTTTGTTGGAGTAGAAAAAACAAATACATACCTATAGTGATGTTTATGTATTTTCAATTATCCACTCATATCCACCAATATCTTTGTGGCCTGAGAGTGTTGAAACAGCCCATACTAGCTTTGATGTAACCTCCTAGGAGTCCAAGACCTGGGAGGATCACAATAGTACTTAGTTTCTACAGTAAATATGACCTTGACCACAGGCTAATCATAGAATAATTTCTGTTTGATTTATTGTTGAAGTTTGTATTTCAGAGGTCACCATCGCCCACAGAATAGGTTATACTGGGCGTTTCGATTTTGACGATTTCACATTCGCAACTCGAAGTCGCCATTTCTAGCGATTTTCATTCATGCGTGCCAAAGATTGGCGATTTCTGGTGATTTTTATGTCAAAAGCTGGCCATAAGCTTGCTTATAACCTGGCAACATGCGCTTTGAGTGAGATATCACTTCACTTCACCCAAACCGCTGTCTTATTGTGCCTGGCTGTGATGAGTGTTCGATGTATGAGGGGTTAGGTGTCTCCTTTTTAACCGGTGGTTTTCCCGTATGTACATTTTCTATTAGTTGCATTGGAGATTTCGCTCTCCAGATCCAACCTTGCCAATTGTGTATATAATAGTAATAATATAAATGTGCATTGGTTCATCTCAAGAAAGGACAAAGCGGAGATAGTGGAGATGAGGAACAACTCGTTGATGGGAGCATTTTGCGACAACTGCATGCCGGAGATACTTATACCTACCTTGTAGTGGCGCAGCGTCACATCCAAGAGGCAGAATTTGGTCAAAGAGTGTCTCCGCCGCAAGTATTTGCACCGACTCCGGCAGATCTGGTCATCAGAACTGTCCGGCAAGAACAAAATCGCTGCCACAAACATGCTTGCGGTCCCATTGTTATTATACACCTTTGGTGCTATACACTGGAAAGTGAACGAGCTGAAGGAAATCGACACGAAGACCCGCAAAAGGATGAATATGGAGAGAAGTCTGCATCCTAAGTCCTCTGTCCCGCAAATATACCTCCCGCGACACCTGGGAGGGCGTGGACTATTGAGTTTGGAGCGTCTGCACAACAGAGTATTACTGGCCACTGCCTGCTATGTAACGAACAGCACAGATCCCCTGATCCGCTTTGTGCGAGAGCACGAGAATGCGGGTAAAGGAGCCTTTCTCTTTAGCGCAGCGAAACGAGCAGCCGAGGAGCTCAGCCTCACACTTGACTTCAGCGGAGGTGTCAGCAGTCGATTACGGAACTTGCTCCCGCAGAATTAAAATCCCACATTAAAACTAGCGAACTCGACTTCCTCTTAAGACTTCATAAAGATAAGCCAATGCATGGAATCTTCTACGAACATCTAGAAGAGCATGGCTTGTCTGAGCAGTTGACCTTCTCTTTCCTAAGGTCTAGTGGGTTGAAGTAGGAGACTGAGGGCTTCATAATGGCTTGCCAGGACGGTATCTTCAACACCTTGGTGTACCGTAAAAGGGTTACACACCCTTTGTAGAGCTTGCCGACAGGCGCCAGAGACGCTTATGCATCTCTTGTCGGTGTGTAAGACGTACGCTGGGACGGCTTACGTCCATCGGCACAACGCGGCTCTACGAGTGCTCTACTATCATTTAAGGCACTCATATGGTATCGATGAGACACCGGTGCTACCTTACGCTCCAGGGGATATAGAGTCCGTTGTGGAGAACGAGAGATGCCAGATTTACTGGAACTACTCGTTCCCCACGCTCGAGCTTATACAGGCAAACAAGCCCGACATAGTCCTTCTCGACCACCAACAGAAGTCGATGTTCGTTATAGAGTTTTCGGCGCCTGCCGAGGTGAACATCGTCTCTAAGGAGGAGGAAAAGCGGACCAAATATCAGGAGTTGCTCGGACAACTTCGCAGGCTCTAGTCAGACTACATTGTAAGTCTGCTGGTTATGGTCATTGGATCCCTAGGTGGAATGAGGAATACGCTGCTCTCTGCACTGCGCAAAATACCGGTGTGCCGTGCGGTGGCGCACATCTTAGCCGCCAGAATGCAGAAGGCAATCATCCTTGGGTCCCTTCGTCTACTTAAGGCACACGACTCGCGGACCCAGTGATTGCTCTCCTCACGGTGTGAGGAGTAGTCATTGGGTAATGGAACAAAAGCTCGGTGTGTCGGAGCCCGGGCTGCACTTTTTTGTTTTTAAAAATAATAATAGCAAAGACTTTATTATACAGTATACAGACTTATATAGTATAAATGGCGGAGTTTGGCCAATGGCCACGCAGACTCAACCACATGATAACAATAAAGGATCGAATAACAAACAAGATATTAACTACCACGAATACTTGTCCTACTAGTTCGAAAGTAAGTAACTCTTGTAGTTGTATTTGAATTTGTAGCTGCTAAAATATGCTTTTATGTTATTTTGTAGTGTACTATACAACATAACAACATGGCAAGAAAAAGATCCTTGAAACGTGGCGGTGTGATGGCGCGGCATACTCACGTATACGCTGTCTATTCCTTGTATTTAAATTATGAGTGGAAGACAAAGACATGACCTTATTATATAGATATACTGGTAACTTTAGTTTTAGGCTTTTTTGAACAAAACAGAGTAACATTAAACATATTTTCTATTTTGAGCCATTTAAGCTCATTCACATGAGGTGTTGTGTGCTGCCTTGCCTTGAGGCCGCATGTTAGTCTGCAGCAGGCGTTTTCTATTTTTTGTAGTCTATTTTTATCTATTTGCGTTAAGCATGGATAGTGTATGATGTTACAGTAAGACATTTTTGAAAAAATTAGTGATTCGCTAAGCGATTTCTTCATGTTATAGGAAAGAATCTGCCTATTTGCGTACAGTAGCATACCTTAGTGAGCTGGGACAGATGTTCGCTCAAACGCATATATTGGTCTAGAAGCAAACCTAAACTCTTAGTTTTTTAGTGGCATTATTTATACCTAAATTTAGCGTATTTTGCAGTTGGGGCCTTCAATCTCTAGGACAAAATAAGACAGCCTCGCATTTGTTAGGATTTAATCGGAGATTATGTGATTCTGCAAACTGATTCATTTTAGCAAGGTCGCTATTGATTTTTTCGGATGCATCTGTGGTATTATCAGGATTCCAACTGTAATATATTTGTGTATGATCCGCATAACATTGAGTGTTGCAGTATTTAATGACTTTTGTCATATCAGCAGTGTAGATGAGGAATAAAAGGGGTCCCAGCACAGACCCTTGAGGTCTCTTGATTGAACTAACTTTAAGCTAGATGACTCTTCACTAATGGTCACTATCATATTATAACACAAGACACAAGTAATAAAATATAGAAAAAATTAAAACAAAAAACTTTTTAAAAAAAAGCTTTTATTAAAAGGTTCTAAAAAAATAAAACAAAATGTTCCTTTAGAATGTTAACTATCAACTTATAGCCTCATTATACACAATTTATATGATCATAAAAGCTTGTCGCGAGGTTTACGTAAGTACCTATAAGGATTCAACTAAACTGAAATTTTAACACAATTAAACTTAGCAGATCAAGTTAGTCAATTGAATAGGTACTAGTTTTATAAATCGCGCGACAAGCTTTTATGATCATATAAATTGTATATAATGAGGCTATAAGTTGATAGTTAACATTCTAAAGGAACATTTTATTTTATTTTTTTTTTAGAACCTTTTAATAAATAAACCCTTCTTTTTAAAAGGTTTTTTTTGTTTCAATTTATTTTTTACTTTTTAGTTATTAACTTGCATTTATATTAAACAAAATTTTTATTTATTCTCGGCAAGCCCTTTTATTTGATACCCAGATTGCAGAAATGCATTAAAAATAACTATTTCGCCATCTTGGATCGTCCGCCATAGTTGATTTAGAATGAAGTCACATTATTTTTCGAGTCACTCTCAACAAGCCCTTTCACTGTGCAAAGACTCTCTTCTCTCAGGTCGTAAACAAGGTTCACGCAGTGATAAAACAACTCACCGACTTTGAATAGTATATTTTCCCCAAACTCTTACAACAAAACACATCATCGTATCATATCTAAAAATTCATATTATTTGCCGTCGTTTGAACGATATGCGCTATCCTGATATCCACTCATTTTCATAGATTTCCTTTTATTAGACATAATGAGAACCTTAGACTAAAGTAAAAATATAGACCTACTCTAAACATAACCTTAAAACTGTGTTAGTGATAAGAGTCCAATAACGACACCAGTTTATCCAGCCTATTACTTTCCGAAAGTCAGTGTAGCACCCCAAATGTTCCTTTACAACTTATTATTGGAAAATCCTTACCGCGGATCTTCTTTACCACTTACGTCGCGTCACAGGCATACACACCGGCTGTCCGGTCTACCCTTCGGGGTTGCTCGGTGCACCAGCGGTTCGTTAGCTACCCATTAACCTCATGTCGATGTCGTCACCGTCGCCGTCGTCGATACGACCTGGTGATGACTACTGCGTAGGTTGTATAAACTCGTACAATTCGATCCAGAATCTCCTAAGACTGCTGCCAGTTCCTTGCTCACACCGCAGGCCTCTAGTTGAGCGCCAAATGCAAAAACTCTCTTCTCTCAGGTCGTCAAGTTCATGCAGTGATAAAACAACTTGCCGGCTTTGAATAGTATATTTTCCCCAAACTCTCACAACAAAATTCATCGTTTGACTAAAAACGACATCAGTGGGTCTATTGTCAGTGATGACATTCCTCTCATTAGATTGTCATTCCCCTTAACATCTACTGGGCGTTCTCACATCAATATGGATACCCATATTGTAGAAATGCATTAAATAACTATTCCACTATTGGATTTAGAACGACGTCATAGCTTATCGTGCATTGTCATCCAAACTAAACGTGTATACGAAATTTCAACCCAATCGGTTGAAGATATCTGCTTCAAAATTGAGTTGCAAGATTTCACCCGAACAAGCGTACATACATTGCAAGTTAAATAAAAGCTTTCAATGAGTTTATATTTGGGGCGCCCAAAAACAGATTCGCACAAGGGCGTTCGCCCACCCAGGATCGACTCTGGGCGCTCCTAAAAATATACAGAATGGGCCGATCAAACTCCCGGTCCAAACGCCCGGTAGTAATGGAAACCGACAGCTCTGAGCTATAAAGGTAAAAGGAAGAAGCAATAAAACCCGATTTTCCGGCAGTGTAAGCTTGTTAACTGAAAAGATCAATAGGTGTTCGAGCTGTTCCAGAAGTCAGCATCTCTGAAATTCCGAAGCTCGGTGATTTGTAGCCATTTATCGGAAGTGAGTAGGGGCTTTCAAAAGATTTGTGTCTAAAAAGGGGTTTTGGTTTCATGTCAAGTCCTAGAGAAAGTTAGTATGCATACACAGTAGCGGCAGTTAGGAGCGTTGGAGAGCGTTGGCCAACGCCGAGTCCCCTCGGCAGGTAGAAGCAGGCCGGCGCCGGTTCCCCACGCAGTCAAGCACACCAGTGCATGGTACAGTGAAAACAGACAAGAAAAAGAGTACAAAGATTGGCCAGTTGCATCTAGACATGGTATAGGAAACATGCAATAAGTGTTCAAAATGTTGCCCATTATTGGCAAAGCAATGAAGGGCAGTTGCAAAAACACTGGAAATGATTCCCCTGAGAGGCTAGAGGGTACAATAGGGGGTGAAATAGTTTTTTGTTCAAAAGTTGCCTCTTTGGACAAATATCTTGACCTGTCTTGGCGTTTTTTCGTTTAATCAGCGGTTTGTGATAAATCCGTGGTGGGAAGTTGTCAAATGAACTATTAGTACATACACATGTAGATTCACATCATATACATTAGAACCATTTATTTGAAATTTGATGAATATGTGACTGATACTGTACATGTTCAACGAATTCTTGTGCGCGTCTTATTAAGGAAGCTATTCACTCTGGTAGAGACTGTTTAAATCGCTTTGTAAACAAGTTTTTGGTATCAAAAGGTAGAAGTGTTGTATCATTTTGGCGCTAAATTGAGATATGGTTTGTTTGGCTTGGGAATTATTGTGGCACCTAGCCTATATCTAGTGTTGTGGTTGTGTATATATATTTTGGCCTCATAATATCATTGGTTGGGTACATTGTTATTTTGTTAAACATTAGTATTAGAATATCTTTTACTTCCGATACACACCGACAGGTGAGGGGAGTAATGTGATCGCGAAAATGATCGATTTTGACATAATATGCTTTGTGGGCATTGGGAAAAACATTGACATTGGACCCGCTACATAAGGAGGCTCCTGCACTTGGCAACGCATCAGGAACGACCTGGGTTCAGTGGGAATTCCTGTGTCGGACAGATCCCTGGCCCGCCAGGTATAAGATAATTATAACATCATTAAATGCTCATTTTGTTACCTCATATATTTTATATTTTGTATAGATTTGCCAGTCGTATCTAGACACGCTGTAGAAAGCATGTCGTCTTCTTCAGATGACGACTTTATTGCATTGGAATCGGTGTTTACTAAATTGAAAAGGAAAAAGTTGGTATACATACGCTAAATCGCGAAAGAACAAAATATGGAGAATATCATCATTTATTCCAAAGTTTAATGAATGATAATCAAAGATTTTTTCAATATACCAGAATGACACTGGATAAGTTTAAATATATTTTGGACAATGTGGAATAGCGCTTAACAAAGAAATGGTGCAATCTACACAAACAGCCTATTTGCCCAGAAGAGAGGCTTGTTATAACTTTGAGGTAAGCAGTTTTGTTATACTATTTTTTTGATATCACTAATTTTTATTATTTTTGTAGTATATGTTATATAACAATTATAATAATTTATTTACTCGTGAGATACAAAATTGCTGGAAAAGTAAATAGGAAAATTGCCAGAGAAGGCATATGGCTGTACATGGATCAGTTGAGTGTTGAACATATAGAGTGAGTCTAAAGTATGGTTATAGTGCAGCTTGTGTCTTTCATCCCAAATAGGCGTTTTCGCAAACACTGAAGCTATAAGTAACTCTTTATCGATACTCATCTTCGACCGGCACAGACGAAACCAGGTAGCAAACTAAATTTCTGTTACTACAAAGGCGTTCAAGCGGGCTTCCGACGCTGGTAAGCGGTCGAAAACACAGTTGAGCAGGTTAGCCTGCATGCAGTACCTGCACGCCTTCTCACGCAGTTGCACGCACAATAAAATGCCCCGCTATGTTTGCGCATTTATTCTGGCTGAGAATGATGCTGATTGTAAAGCGAAAACGGCTTTCCGATACAATATACATACAGAGTGAGTCTTAAGTATGGAAACTGTGTGCACGATTACTGTGAATTTTTGGAGTATGGAGGTTTTGGAATATGCTCGTTCTTACGATAATATTTACGGTGTTGTTATATCTACTGTTTTTCCAGAAATAAAATAAACTTTGTTATTTCAAATGGATCACCCTATACCTCCCTGAGCTTCCCTGACAGTTGATATTCTCGTGACAAGAAAAAGTTCAAACGAAAACAGTGGAATATTTGAAGTTACTATAGAATCTATCATACCATGCTTTCAAAGCCTTTTTTTGTACGCCAACCCTTAAAACTCACCCACAACTCTTTTATTTCAAATCATCATCATAATCACAATGTCTTAACAGACATGTTGTGAACTCGTAAAATGTATGCCGTCAGTACTCTGGAAGTCGGCGAAGTGAAATAGCTTCTGAAGTTGCCATCCACTCGTGGTGGCGAAACGTCAAGCTTTAACGCTAAACGACGCCGGCCTAAAAACCCAAGAACCACAAATTCATTGGACGATGGCCGTGAAAGCCTTACATAGCATATTTGCCGCCTCTATGGGGAGGAACTTACGACATTATACCGACAACTGGAATATCTGCGGAAGAAGAAGGCACATTTCCTAGCCTCTTTGGCTGTACACATAAGACAGTAATAAAATCTGAACAAGCCAGGAGAATATTCGAACGTACTGAACGAGCACTGCTAAGAGAACGAATTTATAATACCAGATCTATTCTAGACAGAATCGGGAAGAATCTGTTGAACATCCACTACCGGTTAAGCACAGAACTTCACAGAACCGACTGGGATAAGATCGATTCAATAACATTCAGAACCATGGAAAAGGAACGAGAGAAATACACAAACATCCAGAAGGAAAAGTTCGAGAGACTAGCACGTCACAAGAAATCTACACCTGGACTGGACACCAAAAGAACAGTAGTCAACATAAGCAAACGTAACCTGTCTGAAGATGAAATCTCTGTTTTGGCGAAAGGAGGCAACTTTGCAATTACACCAAATGAAATACCAACTGATGAGATTATTGCTAACCTGGAATCGGCTATACGATCATTACCTGAGGAAAAAGCATAGGAAATCCGGACAGAATCAGCAAGAATTATTAAAAAAGCAAAACCGCCGAAAAGTAATCTGAAAGCGAAGGAGTTAAAAACATTGAATGACATCAATAAGGGACACAAACGTCACTGTTCTGCCTGCGGATAAAGGCAACGCCACAGTGGAGATGGACACCGAAGACTACAAAAATAAAATGAAAGCATTGCTAGATCTAGGCACCTACCGCACTCTAGCAAAAGACCTGACCAAGGCCATATTGAGAAAAAGTAAAACCATGGTGAAGAATTCAAGCCTTGACGAAGAAACCAAAAAGAAAGTATGCAAAAGTGAAGCACTGACTCCAAGGCTTTATGGGTTGCCAAAAATTCACAAGCTCAACGTTCTACTTCGCCCGATTGTAAGCGCAATAGCTTAGCAAAACACTTAACTACGTTATTATAGCCATACGTTGGAAAAATCGACTCGTACATCAAGGACTCAACCCATTTCATTTCTAAAATCAAAGACATACAGCTGGAAGAATCCGACATGCTGGTCAGCTTTGACGTGGTGTAATTATTCACAAAGGTGCCATTGAACGGTGCAATCGGACACATCAAGAACATATTTCCAGAAGACATTACAAACCTCTTCAAGCACGTGTTAACGACAACCTACTTCGTCTGGGACGCCAACATGTACGAACAAATTGAAGGTGTAGCTATGGGAAGCCCTCTAAGCCCGGTAGTAGCTAACTTTGTAATGGAGAAGGTCGAACAGGCAGCCTTGAAGAGCGCTCAATACAAGCCCAAGATATGGCTTAGATACGTGGATGATACGTTCATCATTTGGAATCACGGAAGAGAAAAGCTAGAAGAATTTCTAGAACGCCTGAACAACGTGCATGAAAACATCAAGTTCACTATGGAGGTAGAAGAAAACAAAAAACTCGCCTTCCTGTTCTTCTAACAAGAAAAGGAGTTAGATTAGGACACAAAGTATATAGAAAGCCAACTCATACTGACCGGTACTTACATAAAGAATCAAAAGAAGAACTCGGCACCGAACTGGAACATCTAAAGAATGCTCTTAAGGCAAATGGTTACACAGAAAAGGGAATAAAAAGAGCAGTGAGAAGAAAGAGCACCGATAGCAAAAGCTTTTCTACCCTATGTGCCTGGAATAACAGACAGAATAGGAAAAATGTTACGAAAGGAAAACGTCACGACCATCTACAAGCCCATAAGAAAGATACAGGAATATTTGAGAACAGTGAAGGACAAAAGATACCCACTCACAGCACCGGGGGTTTATCGCATACCATGCACATGTAGGAGTGTATACATAGGAACAACGAAGCGATCTATAACTGCAAGAATTGCAGAACATAAGGTTAGCTGTCGACTAGGCCATACGGACAGATCAGCGGTAGCCGAACATGCAATTAAGAAAGGAAGTCACAGGATCAAGTTTGAAGAAACTCAGGTTCTTGCCGCAGCGTCTTCATACCATGCCGGACTTCACAGAGAAGCCATCGAAATACAAAAACATCATAATAATTTCAATAGGAAAGAAGAAACACAGAAAGTCAACCGGGCATGGGCACCCATCCTAAAGGACCCGAAGACGCTACCTGGTTGGGCCACGTCACCATTAGCAGGTATAAATACAGGTGCAGATCCACCAGACGTCAGTATTTTGGAAGTCGCTGAAGTGAAATAGCTTCTGAATATGCCATCCACTCGAGGTGGCGAAACGTCAAGCTTTAACGCTAAACGACGCCGGCCTAAAAACCCAAGACCCACAAATTCATTAAGTATAGCGTTCCGACAACGCTGTGATGGCGCACCCTCTTAACACGTCAGCTTTCATTGAAAGATCTAACCAAATTGTTTCTCTTTGAACCATTTCGCCTTTTTTTCCTCAAAAAGCGAGGTGGGATAAAGGAACGTTTTTCATCTAGAAGACGTTCAAGGGTGTGAGGCATATCAAAGTGTGAAATGAAATTTCTAAAGACGATGCGTGCGTTGGACGGAATGATAATGATCATGGGGGTAAAAAAATACGGTGTGTATGTATAGGGTGTCCAACTTTTTAGTTACCGTGGAGCGACAAGTCTCGGCTGTTTGCGCCTTAGGGGCAGATTTGTTGTAAATAAAAGGATTTTCGAATTCAAATCAATCCTTTTCCTCATATTTTATTATTTTCTGTTCATGTGCCATTACGTCCATCAATTTAGTGGGTTTTTGGTATGTTCGTCAAACGAGACAAACTATAAACTGGGGCCGGATTTTTAATCAGCACCCTCAGATTATCCAAAACACGAGGTTTCATCTGAATAGGAAACCAAATAAGGATTTTCAATTTCTTAGGCAAACTTGAAAATCTGAAAGATCTGAAATTTCTGATTTTCGTCACATGAGACTGGAACTCAAAAGTGCGACCGGATTTTTAATCAGCACTCTCAAATTATCCAAAATACGAGGTTTCATCTTACAAGATAGCAAAATAAAGATTTTCGTTTTCTTTGGAGAACCTGAAGGTCTGTAAGATCTGAAATTTTCATTTTCGTCACACGAGACTGAAACCAAAGTTTACGGAATACATATAAGTTGGATCACTCTCCATCGGCACTTTGAAGAACTCACATGAAAGCGATGCCGCGGCCGCACGCGCCAGTTAGTTTTTGCTCAAGTAGGAGGGTCTTTTTTTAGCGGGGACTTGCTAATGCCTGGGTTGTACGTATATACGAGGGTCATTGAAAAACTATGTATTGACGGCCGATTTAGACATACAAATATAACGTTTATTTTGCTAATGCGCTAAGTTACATAAATGGATATCAAAAATAAAGCCTAGTAAAACTAATGAATCTCAAATGATTTCACATATGGTAGCTATTTTGTAGTAAAAACTGACGGTTCAAAGGTGCTGTAGTATTTTTATCTTAATGTTTTGTTTATTTGGCTTATTTTTGATATCCCAGTTTATAAATTTTATGGTATAGTATATGCGAACTCGTATGTACAATTTTAAAAGATAATCATGTGGAAATGCTTCACATAGATGTGAATAAATTATCTTTGACATTTTGCTTTTTACTGTCATTCTAATTGCTACTGTAGAAACTAAATTGTCAAAGTTATCAATAAAAATATTTTCGAGCTCTGAAATATAATTTACAATGTTCCTGGGTGGTATGGTAAGACCACCGAATGAATATTTTGTCTCACTATACGCTTTTAGCGTGATACAATCCTTTTAGTACCTGTAGCTCTTGAACTTGAGACCCCAAGTGTGCTAGTTTGTTGGAATTGTTTTATCGGGAGCAACACAGGCACAAATATACAGGGTGTCCCATTGATAATTTTGAATCGAATGTCACGTGACCAAAAACAAGTACCTCATTGGGTGACATGACAAAAAAAGACACACCATCTGCTCTAATTTACATGCCCAAAATTATAATTCTCTACTACTGCCCAGTTCCGACATATTTCTTGTCTTAACCGTCGTGAGATACCCTGTATTTATATCCCTTACATTTCAAGGTTTACCACAAAATAAGGAAGGATCTTATTGTCATTCTCCATCCGTTAATAAATTTAAATTGATTGGTAATATCTTTTCTCGCGAAATTGATTACTCTCAAACTTCTAAAAATATTATCCATTTCCTGCAAACACTTCGCGTTAAACACGTTCAACCTCTACTTTGCGCCGCCCCGTATCTCCCGGCTGACGTCGGTACACTACTACCGGTGTACCGGGGAGACGGGGCAAGGGGCAGGCCGTTTTGATATTTTTGCGGAGTGATCCAACTTATATGTATTCTGTAAACTTTGCTGAAACTCAGAACTGCAACCGGTTTTGTAATCTGCACCCTCAAATTATCCAAAACACGAGGTTAATAGAAAGCCAAATAAAGGATTTCGATTTTTTGGAAAACCTGAAGGTCTGAAAGATCTCATATTTTTTTCATGTCACAGGAGACTGAAACTCAAAACTGCGAGCTGGTTTATAATCAGCACCGTCAAGTTATCCAAAACACAAGGTTTCATCTCAATAGAAAGCCAAATAAGGATTTGAATTTTTTAGGCGAACTTGAAAATCTGAAAGATCTGGAATTTTTTATTTTCGTCACATGAGACTGAAACTCAAAACTGTGACAGGATTTGTAATCAGAACCCTCATTTATTTATTTATTTAGCGTATGGTTACATGGATTAATTGGCAATAAGTCTTAAACAAACCCTCAAATAATCCAATACACGAGGTTTATATTAATAGAAGGCCAAATAAGGGATCCTCAGTATGGGAGCTATTTCGAGGCCAAACTAACATGGATGACTCTCCGAAACTAAGTTTCTGTTTAAAATAAAAATGATGTACTGCTGCTCACTAGCACGCAGCCACATCAGACACTGTGCTACAATTACTAGCCTACAAGCTTAGAAGAAACCATCTCAATAAATTTTGGGAATCGTTAATTATTAGGTAAAGTATTCAAGAGATTGAAACAAATTTAAACATAAAGTTTTAGGGTTTCTAGGTATCCACTGTCTAAGTGCTGCTCATAAAATAATTGACAAATAAACAATATTAACAATTAATTCTACTTACTAGTGATACATCGTTGAAAAGCTAGATGTACCAATTTGCAGTTTATGCCAAATTTCCTTGTTTTGGTGTTGATGAAAATAAGAAATTTCTGAAACAGTTCAATTTATGTACACATACGAGTATTATATTGGATACAGGTTTTGCTCAGCATTCAGAGAGGAAATCATTTTTATGATATCTCTACGCCCAAGTAGGGTACAATTAATATTCTTTGAGTTTAGTTCCTTGATAATGTAAAATATAAACACCATTAAAACAGGCAACATTATAATCATATGGTTTGGTTATTCTATATTTTATATAACTTATTTCTGGATATCAAAAAATAGATAATAGCCAGCAAAGAAATATATCGATCTCAAGCCCCCCCCGGTATGTAGATAAAAACAGGCTTTGAATATTTCGAGTACTCAATAGGTCCCCCCTATGTAGGGCCTTTTTACGTGTTCATTATTCACAAAAAAAGTAAAGCCTAATCAATTCGAATTCTGAAAACGGTAATTGCCGACGTAAAGGTACCGAAAAACCTTTTTTAATGGGAATCTCATGCACGCATTATGCAAATGCAAGTATACTGACATTGAAATATATTGTCACTAATGGGCTTGATTTTCAAGTTACTTCATCTGCCTTGACTTGAAATCAAGTCTTGTTTAGGTCAAGTACTTATATGTATAACTTCAAGTACTTCAAAAATCCTCATCCTCGTCCATTCCTTTGGCGAGGCTCACATCTACTCTCCTAAACAAGCTTCCGTCACATGGTGTTCCCCTTAAACTGTGCGGTTGGTTATCAGAATTTCTCTCTGGTCGCAAAATCTCTGTCGTGGTAGACAGTTTCTCATCTTTCGTAAATAACATCAACGCTGGGGAGCCACAGGGATCGGTATTGGCGCCGACATTGTTTCTGATCCACATCAATGATCTGTTTTCCAGAACTATAAACCCAATCTACAGCTTTGCGGCTGACAGTATTTTGCATGCAGGCATCATGAATTGAATTGAATCGTGCATGGAACCAGACAAGCCACTATCATCTCAGGAGACGGTACGTCGTCGACAGATCAACGTAGATATCAAAACAATTGTTGAGTGGGTATTAGTAAATAGAGTACAGCTTAAGCTTATTAGTAAATGGAGTACACAGAACTCAGGCAACAACACTGACAAAGAAGTCTCACGTTGGCTTACCAACTGTGGATAGTTGAGTCACCTTCCGTTAAGCTTTTGGGGATCAACATCAACAATAACATGTGCTGGCACGACCACGTCGTCAGTATTGCTGAAACAACATCCCAGAATCTTGAAGCGCTCTAGGAAGCTGTATACACAAGAGCAACTACTGATGCTCTACAAGACACAGATCTGACGATCGTTGGAGTATTGCTCCCACGTGTGGGAATGCGCTCCAAAGCACTCTCTGAAGCTTCTAGACACTATCCAGAAGAGGGCAATTAGACTAATCGATACGCCTAACCTCACAAAGGACCGCCACAGCCTAGAATATCGAAGAAAGGTGGGTGACCTGACAAAACTTTTTTCTGCTCTAATGGTGATGCTTGTTTACTGCTCATCCAGGATGTTTGAGAAACGAAAACCTAACCACCCCCTTTTTGTCTCGCCAAAAATGGTGATACCCAACGACGTCCTACTCCTGACACCTGAGACGTCCTTCAGTAGGGCGTTGTTGGTGATACCTGACAGCTTGCGGTTTCTACACCCCCCCCCCCCCCCCCCCCCGCGGGTCAGATGACTAAGCTAGTGATCTCCCCCCCCCTCACCCACATGTCCTAGTTTCATTCATCCTTCCGAGCTGCTTGCCTTGCTGCCTTGCTGCCTTGCTATGAACGGTATGTTGGTTGGTGGTTCAGTGACCTAATCCTTACCCACATAGCACTGCATATTCTATGAATATTCTTTAAATCTCTCCTATATGTTCCATGAATATTCAGCAGAATCATCATAGAATATTCGTTATTTCTCTTGATTATTCTGGATTATTAAAGTAATATTCTTTATAGAATATTATCATTTTATCCACTTAGGATAATCAGTGATTATTCGTTTAATGACTGAATTATTCCAGAATATACCAGTAATATTCTTCATGGCATATTATTTTAGTAATCTACTTAGAACAAGATGTAGCTATTTTCTGACGAACATTTAGTAAAATTTGTAATAGAAATATCTGGTTGTAGGCAAATATTCAATATGAGGTATTATTAATTTATATTTGCACGTTGCTCAGTGAATTAAAAAAACCTTTCGTTTTGCGTTTATCCTAAATATACCTAATAAGTATTATGTGCAATTTTCAAAAGTTTATTAGCCATTGCCAGCAATACAGTTACAGCATCCTCCGACGATAAGGTGACTATGGTGTCGTCAGTTGTCACTCTTGTCTGGTTGTCACTCTATTCTTCGCTTCAAGTGTTCTGTCATTCTGTGCTCCAACATGTGATGTGGGCATTTTAGCAATTCACGAATTCACGAGTTTTATTCCTGAAAGGCCTGCATTTATACCCAATTTTGTACAATAAAGTTGCTGGTTGTTATAAAGTGTGTGACAGTGTTCCAAATTATGGTCACCTACTAGGGTATATGATTCATTATATAATGTGAGTAGAAATTTGAGGTTAAATGCAACAAGTTTACTTTTTTACACTTTAGTTTAGGCATCTAGTCTAACCACTTAACTTTTGTGACCATCTGCCACTAGTAGGTGCCATTATTGTTGGAACAGTGTCCATAATTTCCTAAAAATGTTTCGTATATGAGGTAATTTAGACAAAATGTTCCTAGAATATTCAAAAACATTCTTCCACGATTGTTCATGTAATATCCGTGCGGATTATTCGGCGGAATATTCTAGGAATATAGCGTGTTTTTCCCATTTCGAACGTTTACAGAATATTCTGTAAATATTCTAATTATCCATGGAATTTTCTCAGAATATTCATAATATCTGTAGTGAATGTGAACAGAATATTCTCATACCATCCAGTGCTATGTGGGTATCCTATCTGAATTACCTACCAAGATATTAGTTAAAATTTTCAATTTTTTAGGTAAACTCAAAGTCACCTACCTAGTTCTCTCAAGCAGTAGTTGCTACGTGAAATTAAATATCATGCTTTAAAAGTCCAGCAATATAAATCACCGATTTGCTCGCCGTACCATTACTTTTATTTCCTTCATCAATCCAGCAAAAATCACGAACACGCCACATAAGCACAAAAACCACTTCCCAAATCTCTACAGTTACATTAATTCTTAGATGGCATGAACTGGGGCAACATAACCTATAAATAGGTCGACCTACCTCACCTACATTCCCGTAATAATGTTACTGTGATCATTGAACCTTCCATAACTCCAGTTTTATTTCCAGCCCCGAAAAAATCTGGGCAATTTCCCCAAATGAATACTTCCTACGAGAAATAAATCCCGACCAACATGCATTGTCAATTTGAAATTCGTCTTTTAAGGCAGTTGATTCGGGGTTAACGATGTAGGATATGCATTAGAACGAGGCACGCGATCGCTCAAGGCACGCAACCCCCTATAAAAGGCCAGTGCTGGAGCGGTGCGTCGGCAGACACGTATTTAGGGGAGCTCCAGGGGGTCCGGAAATATTATATAAGATGCAAGATGACATGGATAATGTTAGGGAATGGTTTAAAAGCTACCGAATGTCGCTCAATGTAAAAAGTGTTCTGTAATGTCAATTGCGAGAAAATCGAACACTACTAAGTATGATTATACCATTAACGGTGAGGTTTTGTATAGGATACGTGAAGCAAAGAACCTAGGTGTCTTTTTTTAGTCCAACCTCAAATTCAGTAACCATTATATACACATTGTGAATATGGGTCACTTGGTTTTTTCCTGAGAAATGGCAGAAGCCTTGGGGTGATACACGTACGAGTAAGTACGCGTACGGCTCGACAATCTTTTTCGCCTGTGTGTCACCGCAAGTGCGCGTACTTTAAAACCGCCGAGCAAAATCTTGCTCGTAGCTTGTCTCGGCTCGTACGTGTGGCAGCACTGCGAGCCGCGAGCCACCATTTTGTTTCGGCAGCGTTTGACGTTTGTTAAAAGCGAGGTTAAAAGTTTTGTTGTTTTTGGAAAATTATCAAAATGACTGATTTCAGAACTTACATGAACTGCTCACAGAATTCATAGAATGTTTCCGAAATTATTCTTGTATTTGGAAAATTAGGAGTAATGAATACAAAGACAAAAATATGAAGATTCAAGCATACAATAAGTTATTAGAAATTATGCGTAAGGTGGAAAGAGATGCTACTATTGATAACGTCAAGAAAATAATTAATTCATTAAGGGTTGTGTATCGTAATGAACATAAAAAAGTGCGAGCTATCATGAGGACATTCTGAAATAATTATGGAAATCTTCCTTGTCTTGACGTAACTCTCTTACTAAATTCACATGTGATAAACGCTCTCTTTCGTAAGCCAGTTCTTTACCCACACTTTTCGATTTCGTTTATTTTTTTTTTAGTTTTTAAAATGTAATATGATATAATTCCCAAATAACACGAAGCTTCTATTGACGACATCGCAGTACAGTGTGTACTTCAAAGTTTCACGTGTGTCACCGACGTCGAGCCGAGTAAGTTCGCAAGCTTAAAAACCGCGTACTTAAAGTTCGTACGTGTGTCACCGACGCGAGCCGAGTAAGTTCGCGAACTTAGAAACCGCGTACTTAAAGTTCGTACGTGTATCACCCCTTAAAGGGCTGATACACGTACGAGCAAGTACGCGTACTTATGGCTCGACGACCTTTTTCGCCTGTGTGTCACCGTAAGTACGCGTACTTTAAAACCGTCGCGCAAACCGCCGGCAAGCCAACTGGTTTGAAATGTTGATCGTAGCTGGTCTCAGCTCGTACTGCGAGCCGCGAGCCACCACTTTGTTTTGGCAGGCCATCGATGCGCAACGTTTGTTGTGTTTGGCGTTTGTTACAAGTTTTGTTTATTTAGGAAGATTATCAAACTGAGTGATTTCAGTTTCACGTCTGTCACCGCGTCGAGCCGAGTAAGTTCGCGAACTTAAAAACCGCGTACTTAAAGTTCGTACGTGTATCACCCCTTTTAAAGGGGTGATACAGGTACGAGCAAGTACGCGTACTTATGGCTCGACGACCTTTTTCGCCTGTGTGTCACCGTAAGTGCGCGTACTTTAGAACCGTCGCGCAAACCGCCGGCGAGCCAACTGGTTTGAAATATTGCTCGTAGCTGGTCTCGGCTTGTACTGCGAGCCGCGAGCCACCACTTTGTTTTGGCAGGCCATCGATGCGCAACGCTTGTTGTGTTTGGCGTTTGTTAAAAGTTTTGTTTATTTAGGAAAATTATTAAAATGAGTGATTTCAGCTTCACGTGTGTCACCGCGTCGAGCCGAGTAAGTTCGCGAACTTAAAAACCGCGTACTTAAAGTTCGTACGTGTATCACCCCTTTCAGTGTCGAAACATTAATTTAACTCTTCAATGCCCTGGCGAGACCACGTTTGGAGTATGTTGCTCAAATCTGGATGCCTCTGAGCCCAGTGTCGTAAAAACCAAATTGAAACCTTTTCTGAGATTTCTCTATGTCAAAGTAAATGGGACATACCATACATTTATGGTCTCATATGGATCAATGCTAGGTATGTCTAATATAGTTTCTCTTATTCAAAGGAGGAACATTCAAGCTGTGATATTAATATACAGTTTAGTGAATAGTGTAAGGTACGAACAATGTAATCTAATTAAGTTTATTATTTTTAATGTTCCTAGAATTAATCTAAGGATTCTTGTTGTAGATACATTTAAGGCTAGTCAGGATAAGTTATCTCTTTTAAATAAAATGATGGAGCTGTGCAATATCATCAATAGGGAAAGCCCTTTTGATACATTCAACACAAGGCTCTCTCAGATAAAGAGCTAATTATTGTAGCATTTTTATGTCTCCGCTTCGCATATAATGTTTTTTATACAGTTATGTGTCTTGTTAGTTTGAAGCTTCCTGCTGTGTGCCTCTACTTGTGACTGCCTTTGGGTGTTTATGAAGATGTATCAACAAATAAAAGATGTATATAATTTAATCCATAAAACTGCATCCCCCCTTCCCCTCCCATTCAAGCAAAATCAAAAGGTGTAACCCTCCCTAGACCCCCCTCTCCAACTAAATCCTGGATACATGCCTGTGCATTGGCATTTTCTTCTGAACATTATTTTTCTAGTAATTTGAAGGTTGCATCAATAAGCGTGTACTTTTTCATGTAAAGATAAAAAATGTTGTGAAGAGCCTTGACTCAATACTTCGCTCATCAAAAAGGTAGATAATGATCCTAGACAACATCTAAGAACGGAGGTTGAGCGATTTTAGACTTTTTGCTTTTTCTTGATTTTGCCTCCACCCCTGGCAAGCGTTCCAACAACAATATACTATTACCATTTCCTCCATGGTAGAAATACGGTATCAAAATTTTATCATCATCAAGTTCGTAGTGTCCAGGTTACACGTTATAGGATTGTAGTAATATGTATGTATCAAATGATTACATAGATATAAAATTCGAAGGCAACATTCGGATAGCTCTATAAAGCACACGATATCATCAAAGTCTACTTTTCAGCACACTTTAGAGTATTTTAAGAATACAACAATTATTTGAGTTTTCAAAACCCCCAACTTTTTTGGTTTTTTATCAATTCCGGCGCCAATATACCAATTTAAAAAAAACCAGCACAGTATGTTGTAGCCCCCAAATTTCATCAAAATTCAAGCAGCGGATACTGAGGTTACGCGGCTAGAAAAACGCCAATAGACAGACAGACCCACGGAAATGAGTGACGTGGATTCTCGTTATGTAGACATCATAAAACGCCCAAAAATGGTATTAGCTATGAATAAAAAGTTTTCGCGTTCACAGTACTCTCCTATCCTGTAGGTAAAATCTGAAAAACGACCAGGATTTCCCAAATCGCCTAAAAATGAAGTTTGAGCTGTTTTTATGCTTTTACTTTTTTTTATTATTGCTGCGCCACCACTGACACGGTTCTAAAAACGATACACGTTTTCCGTTCCCGCCACGGTAATAATACTTTGTCGAAATTTAATTAAAATCAATTCAATAATTTCCAGGTTATACAATCAGAAAATCCCAGAATAATCCTTAGTTTCTGTAATGGGCAAAGCAAGGTTCGGATGGCCTTAAAAAAGTGTATTATGCCGCTGGGTTTTTCTTCTGGAGGCAATATTTGTTTATTGGTGTTCATACATTTTGTCTTTTGAACACGCTTTTATCAGCTTCGCCTATATGTTTGTGAGTTTGTAACTCTCCTTTGGAATAAGAACTCGAACCGAACATTAAACAGTCCAATTTTGCCGCGAAAACGATTTTGACTTCAAATCCGTCGAACCAGCGCCAGCGGTGGTATCCGCTGACTAAGAGATGGCGCAGACACCTTAAAGTTTGTTAATATCTCACAGAGGCGTAGCGACGGGAGCTCAAAAGGCATGCCATCCAACTGTTTGGGAGTTGGAAATTTTGTGAGATTTATTCAGAAAGGTCGACAGATTTAATTATCGTTTATGCAGTAATGGTAATGATTATGCTATGATTATTGATCTAAAACATCTTCATCTTCATTACACAGAGGATTAATAAATACAGTTTAAAAAACCTGAAAAAACATGCTTTATTGATACAGTTGACTAAACAATTAAAAACGAATATACCTTAAAAGAACTAAAAAATACGCTTTTGAAGTTCATCGGGCTCGAGCGATTTTTCGTTCACTATTGTTTTGAACTTGTTTTACAATTTTTTACCACCAATTATTTCTTTTCAGTTTGATGTTCTTTAAAAGCATTTTTTTAATTATTCTTTTAAACTACATATATTTATTCAGAATCAAGGCGAGTCCATATTCATTATTATATGTATTGATCCGTTATTGATTTCTTTCCCATTCAGCTCAATAATTGTCCGGTAACTTACTGAATTCTACCCAAAGCTCCTACAGTTCAACTCGAGTCAGGCGTACACATCGATTGTGGATAGAGATGTCTCCGTTTTATTGCTTTTCTTTTGTTTATTACATGTCGTTTACCAATACCTTTTTATACTACATGTGCCTTTTTACTGATTATTTGACTTAAGGAGTCCACTACTGATTGCCCGAAGGACTAACGCCCTTCTAAGAGAGTACAACAAAATTAGGGCCAACAACAAACTGCCTATCCACCGAGCAATACCCCCGTTGCATATAAACAGACTTAAATCCCGATAACCACCAATAAGGGATGCAGAAGTGCTTAAAACCAATAACTTCGACTCCTTAAACCAATGGCTCTCCCAGTGGGAAGGTTTTGCTGAACACCACTCACGATGCGCATTTATGGGGGCAGCCTTACTTTCAGGATCAAAACTACCACGGAAAGAGTGGGTAAAACTTAATAGAGTCCGAACAGGCCACGGCAGATGTGCCGACTCCCTTTACAAGTGAGGTTATGTGCAATCTTCCTTATGTGACTGCGGCGCGCCCCGCCAAACTATAAACCATATTACGAGCGACTGTGAACTGCGTGCGTTTCAGGGATTGCGGGAAGAGTTTTTCACAGCCACACCGTTAGCGCTGAACTGGTTAAAAGAACTGGACATCAACTTGTGAATACCAAAGACTATGTATCTTAGTTTGTAGCTGTGTATATTTAATGCCCTGAGGAGGCTCAAAACATCGGTGAAGTAGTAAAAGAGACACCTACCTCTGTTTTTGTACGAAGCCCCAACAATCTGTTTCCTGGAATTTTTCTCATTTATCACCAGTGTTGCCAACTTAGCGGAATTTCCGCTAGATTTGGCGGAATTTGGTTTAAATTTAGCGGACAAAATTGGCGATAGCGGATAGCGGAATTTTTGACGGATTATGAGATTTTCTTAGCTGATTTTCATCTAGTCACAATGTCTTAACAGACATGTTATCAATAGTTTTGAGAACTGATTTTAGCTTATTAATTTTCAGATAAGTAAACGATAACTAGACATATGAGGAAAATCTAATTTGCAAGCTTTCTGCCAGACTGGGAAGTAGAAAATGTGGAAAAAGATATACAAAAATATTTAAATCCTAAACCGTATTTGGGCTTCCAGTTTGAAAAAAAGATAAATGAATTAGTTCAAAACAAACATATAACAGCTGCTGATCAAAAAACAGTAAGAGAAAGATGTCGCGATTTCCTGATCGATTTGTATAACCAGTTAAAACAACGTTTGCCGTATAATATAAAACATTTAAAAAAAAATATCATTAATTTTGGTCCAAAATGTACTAAAGCAACAAAAAGATAATGAAAAACTATTAAGTCTGCTACAGAATTTAAATATGCCCGAAGACATTATACGTTGGATTGAACGGCAATACACAAACATAAAATTTTGTTAAATGGGAAAATACTACTGACACAGTTAAGTTTTGGTCCGAAGTGTGGCAATATCGGGACGCGAGTGGAGAAAACCCTTTTAAAGGAACATGTGAGTTTGCCTTGGGCGTCCTTGTATCGCCTTTCTCCAAATTATCAATAATATAACTTTTTTGTTTGGCACCCTTAAATTTATGTTTGACCTGGGACGACTTCATCAGAAAAACAAAATATTGTTCGTTCCCCGGGGAGGGGGGGTGTATGTTTAGCGGAAAATAAATCAAATCTAGCGTATTTTAAGCCTGTCCTTGGCGGAAAATATTTTTTACTGTTGGCAACACTGTTTATCACTACCCCGGCTTCCGTGTTTGCCACCCCAAATAATCGATCAGGACTCGTGTAAGGTGCGCTCATGGTGAACGTAGCGATCCAGAGTACTTAAGTTTATGGTTAGCCGTGACGATGACGATGCAATAATCACCAGGTCATGGTGTCAAAGACCCCATGCGCGCTGTTTGCAGGTAGGCCGTTGACATTTATGCTGGAAAGGGGTGGTTTCTGTTGTTGATAGTTGCTGGCTGCACAAATAGCTTTGCCCCATACACTGGTAATTGGGTTTTAAGTTTATCGCGCCGTTCACATCATGGTTGAACTTTAAGGGTAGGTATAGTGGTGACCCAAATATAACTAATAAGGCAGAAGGAACAGACCAAACATTTGGAGTATATTACGCACGCATCAGCACACAGCTACTCCTAAACAGGCGTCCATCTTACGCAGTATAACTACTGCTGAGTCAAATGTGACAAATCATGGCCGACTGTACTCACTAGGCCGGAGCAGGAAATATGGCAACAGTGAATCTAGGGGCCGTCATTTTGTTTGTTGTTAAGTCATTAGTCATGGCATTAGTGTAATCTTCCAGAGTGAAAAATAAGATTGGAAGGTGATTTTTAATGTGTTTCTAATCATTTACCTGCACAAACGAAACTATAAAGATAAAAAGATGCCTGCAAATTGTGTAGTACCAGGTTGCAATAGCAATTGGGGCTTCCAAAGAAGGACATAAACAGAAGTGGGTGAAAGGTATTCCTCATAAGGGCTGGTTATATTTATAAGAATAAAGACAATAATTACAGACATTTCAAAGGATAAGACCTATTTTAAGCCACAATGTGGTACCTACAATGTTTTCAGGACCTCCCAAATATCACAGAAAAAGACAGTTAATAGAACTCATCTGGGCATGCATCTGGGCATACCTATGAAAAGATTTGATATTGAAAGGGAATCAAGACCAGCAAGAATGGCTTCAAAGTGACCTAATAGTGAATTTTTCTAGCTCAAGTTAAAATTTACAAAGTAAATTGAGTTTTCATTAGCAAGTGTGCTTCTAATAAGGGACATAAACAGAAGTGGGTGAACGGTATACCTCGTATGGGCTGGTTATATTTATAAAAATAAAGACAATACTTTACAAACATTTCAAAGGATAAGACCTATTTTAGAGCACAATGTGGTACCTACAATGTTTTCTGGACCTCCCAAATATCACAGAAAAAGACAGTTAATAGAACTCATCTGGGCATGCATCTGGACATACCTATGAAAAGATTTGATATTGAAAGGGAATCAAGACCAGCAAGAATGGCTTCAAAGTGACCTAATAGTGAATTTTTCTAGCTCAAGTTAAAATTTACAAAGTAAATTGAGTTTTCATTAGCAAGTGTGCTTCTAATAAGGGACATAAACAGAAGTGGGTGAACGGTATACCTCGTATGGGCTGGTTATATTTATAAAAATAAAGACAATACTTTACAAACATTTCAAAGGATAAGACCTATTTTAGAGCACAATGTGGTACCTACAATGTTTTCTGGACCTCCCAAATATCACAGAAAAAGACAGTTAATAGAACTCATCTGGGCAAGCCAACGAGGGCATGCACCTGGGCATACCTAGGAAAAGATTTGATATGGAAAGGGAATCAAGACCAGCAAGAATGGCTTCAAAGTGACCTAATAGTGAATCTTTCTAGCTCAAGTTAAAATTTACAAAGTAAATTGAGTGTCCATTAGCAATTGTGCTTCCAATAAGGGACATAAACAGAAGTGGTTGAACGGTATACCTCGTATGGGCTGGTTATATTTATAAGAATAAAGATAATACTTTACAAACATTTCAAAGGATAAGACCTATTTTAGAGCACAATGTGGTACCTACAATGTTTTCTGGACCTCCCAAATATCACAGAAAAATACAGTTGATAGAACTGATCTGGGCAAGCCAACGGGGGCATGCATCTGGGCATACCTAGGAAAAGATTTGATAGTGAAAGGGAATCAAGTCCAGCAAGAATGGCTTCACAGTGACCTAATAGTGAATTTTTCTAGCTCAAGTGACAATTTACAAAGTAAATTGAGTGTTCATTTAAGTGGAAGTGGAAGTGGCAGCAGGAAACAGGTTGCTTTATTTTTATTTTGTAGTGTCTGACTATGATGAACCAGACATCAGATGTAAGGGCTATTAGTAGTAGTAGTTCTAAAAAGCATTTTTTTCTTAATTTATTAACCCAGATGAACTCTAATACATACAAAATGTAATAATTATTCTGAAACTATAGGCCCACTATTTGACAGCTAAGCCACGTTGCCACATCTAAGGCTCCGGCCTAGTGTAGAGTCGGCCATGGACAAATGCAATTTCCATATACATAGGTGGCTTAAAAACAAGAAATGCGCTGAATGTGGTGTGTATCCCAGGTCTGTAAGCCAAAAACAAAGTGGACTATGGGTAAAAATGATAGTGTCCTTCAAACAGAACTGACTGGCATCTCGATAGATGCTAACGAATTAACCAGGGGAGGTGTATCTAGCAAGACTGTAATAATGTGCACCGACAGCAAACAAGCGCTTCTAACCCTGAAAAGACTTCGCATCACATCAGGGCTAGCAATGGAATTCCAAACATCCCATGCTTAAGACAAATACTCCCCGTGTGGGGGCGGGTTAGAATATCTCCCATCGTATATCCTGCGTGTCGTAAAAGGCGACTAAAAGGAACACCGAACTACTGTCGGTATAAACAGTAACCTCTTCTCAGCCTACAGCTTTGGGTAGCCGAGTTGAGAAGAGTCAGGACACCTTCTTGCCCTTAGGGTAAGGAATTGCCCCTAAACGCGGATGAACCAGTGGATACCATCTGGTCAACGGCATGAGAATGCAGAAAGCAAATGGGAAACTACTGCATTAAAGATCCTAAAGATATCCCAAGAGAAACTCGTAAAATGAGTAAATGCATTTTACGAGTTCACTACTTGTCTGTTAAAACATTGTGACTACGATGATGCAGACAAATACAGTATTGTCCTGAGGTGGGTTAAATTGCGCAACAACAGCAAAGGCACCCATATAGCGGATGATCTGCTGTGTTTCCTGGATGTTTTCTAAATGATAATGTTCGGGCGATTGTTATCCCCAAGTATTTGGGATGAGGATTGTAGCGCACTTTACTGGAGTTTACTTGAGGTTCAGTTCTAGCTTGCTTGTTATTGAGGTGAAAGCATAACAATTCAGTTTTCATCATGTTTGGAATCAGCCTCCAGTCTGCAAAATATCTTCCCATCATAGTAAAGTCTTCCGATAAGATATCACTACCTTCCTCTATTGTATTACTACAAGGGGCTAGAGCAATATTTTGTACCATCCATTGAACCGTCACGAAACTGTTCGGATCGTTTGTGGTGCCCATGCGTTGATTTTAGATGGTTTCGTGACCGTACAAACAGGAAAATCTGTTGGAACGGTTCTTTCTCTTATTTCACTGGACTCGTGTCAGTTCTGACAGCTATCAAAAAAAACTAACCTGGATTTCATTCCAAAAGCCACCGTCAAAAGCCAAGACGCCAAGAGCTTTATAAAATTGATCGGGGCCTGAGTTTTCTGACGATGACTTGGTGTTAGTCTATCAACCACAGCCGAAAAATGAGGATTATTTAGGTAATTTTAGCCATGAATAATGGTTGCCACTCACAACCAGGTATTTCTGTAGCTCTATAAACAAAGAACCTGGGTTATGTTTTCCATAAAAATGACCGAAATTTATCATAACATACCATGTATAACAGTATTGTTTGATTCCATTTCCATTTTTGGCTTTGGTGAAGTTTCGGCCAACAAACAAGCCAGCCAAATAACAAGCAACAGCAAAAACAAAAGAAGCAAAATCAAATCACACTCAATCCCAACACTTAAGACTCAAGGAAGCAGGAAAACAGAAGGCGCATAGAAATGACAAAATGAAATTGTGCGCCAAGCGGGCGATTTACTTTCCACTGCATGTCAGCTCTCACAGTCCTTACTCTGAACCAAGTACCAATTTGACCGTAGAGAAACCGTCCCATGAACGGTAACGAAATCTGTTGGAACGCTTTATGGACCGTTTCATGAACGGTCACAAAACGTGTTGGAACGCATTTCACGTTCTACGCATGTCCGTGACGATACATTGTACGGTATTCAAGCCTGTTGGAAAGAACCTAATACCGTTCATAAATTGTGTGGTACCACTTGGGGGGCAAACGCAACCACCCTCAGAATATCTGCTCTGTTTATTCGACTGCTGAATATTGTGCCCCAGTCCGGTTAAACAGACCTCATGCAAAAACGATTGACACCAAACTAAATGAGACAATAAGGATAATGGCCTGCTGTGATGAATTTCCGTTATTTTTTGTAAGATACGGTCATTCAAACAAAAACTCCTTATTTTTCTATATGCGACGCTTCGATTTATATTAAGTCATTCATCTTCAGGCAACAGAAAAACGAAGTTTTCATCGTAGGTATGACAATAATCATAAGAGTTTGACTAGATAAACATACTAGAATAATAAGACACTACCAACGGTTTTAAAATATAACGTCACAAAACACGCACAATAAAAACGAATTAAAATAAAGCAAATAGGAACAGAGTTGGTAGTGTCTTATTTTCTAGTATTTTTATCTAGTTAAACTCTTATGATTATTGTCATGATGAAAACTTCGTTTTTCTGTTTTCTGAAGATGACTTAATATAAGTCAAAATGTCGCATATAGAAAAATAAGGAGTTTTTGTTTGAATGACCTTATCCTACAAAAAATAACTGAAGACAATAAGGATAATTAGTGAATGCCTAAAAACTGCCTTGACTGCCCCTTCTGTGCCATATCACTCCCCATATCCGCAGACAGGATAAACTGATGAAGGAATACAACAAAATATTATCTAATCCCCAACTTCCACTGCATACTGATCTGGCTGATGCGGACCTTCGGAGGCTGAAATCTAGAATTTCCCCATCACCACTTGCGGAAAGGCTCTTGCGGGGTGGCTTCCAAGTTAATGAGCTCTGGAGGAGAGATTGGGAGGTCCAGAAGTACAGAGCTCCACCTGCTATCGACACCACTTTAGCCCTGCCAAGAATGGAATTGCCTCGCCATGGATAGAAAACCTTTAATCGAGTCAGGGCGTCGCATGGCATCTGTCGTGACTTCAAATGGGAGATACCCGAATCACCGTTCTGTGACTGCGAAGAGCCCCAGACCAGAGCCAGACTGTTCAACATATTGTTACCGCATATGCTGGAGCCAGTCGGATTTCTGGAACTCTGTAAGGGACTGGATAAACGGTCTTAATTTTAAAATCTGAATCTATTTGTTTTTGTTTGTCTATCAACTCAATGTTTGATTTCATTTAGGCATGGGACATCGAAAGAAAACATCGATGTTTGAACATAGCAAAAACATCGATATTCGGGTATTGGTGTTCTTCAATTTTGATGTTATAAATAGATAATGATATGCATTTTACTAATACTTCAAATTTCATAAAACATCATAGTAAACAGGAAATAATAAAGACCTGAATCTAGCTAAACTAACAAATTTATTAATTTAAACCAATATTTAGAAAAATAAAATTAACACATGTTTTCTACTAATAAAGAAGGAATGCACATAATATAAAAACTAAATTTGGACATTTGTGCGAATCGGTCCCTGATAGATATCCGTATTAGTCGCCAACATGCTAGTTGTACCTCTTGTATTATTTATTAGTTACTCACTGCTCCTAATCCCAAGCTTCAAAATTTGGCCGATCGATGGAGCTAACTTGTTTTCAATTCGATTTTGGTTGTCTATTTCCTTTTCCAAATGGCTTTGCAACTTTAGCGAATTTGAGAAGGTGAAATCAATCAATGTCAAATGTCCATCTCAAACCAATTGGAAATAGGACAAACAAAAAACAGGTCACATAGGAAACTAGTTAACTCCATTGTGAAGACGTCAGCCGTGGCTTTATCACAACTTTATCAATCGACCAAATCTAGTAGCTTATGATTACACCCCCCTCCCATAAATTCGTATTGAGGTCAATCGGTCACCATCGCGGTGATGGCTCGTACAGAATAATAGTTCGTTTGTGAACTAGCTCATTGAAAGGAAGTAGAATGTACACCTCTACAAAGGAACCCAAAGCGCGTTCGATTGGTATTATAAATCATGCGGCAAAACCGAAGACCAGAAAACTGCAGACTCGCTAAGTTTACTTTTTGTATATTTTTAATTTTTAATTGAAATTTTTTACAAAACATCGATGGAAATTTTTCAAAACATCGATGTTTTCATCGATGGTTCAAGTTTACAACATCGATGGTAAAAACATCGATCGAACGTGGAATATCGATGTTTTCTAGAATGGTCAAGCCAGGAAGGCTGCTGACCCAATAATTTTAGGACCATGTGACATTTCTAGAATTTCAACGAAAACAATTGCCAAAATAGCCAAAAAATATCCCATGCCCAAATGATAAAACGGTGGGAAAACCTACAAGCAAACCCATGCAGGCTACCTAATACTAGGTAAAATTCTTTCCTAGTTATAAGTATCCTACTTGTACGTCTTTGTGACACCATTTTCAATATTATTTAATAGATGACAATAGCCAAAACCCATTTGTTGCCCCCAAACACGGGTGGTACTACCTGCAATTGATAAAAGGAAAGAATGTTGCAATGAAATCAATGGCGAGCAATGAAAAATGGCTCAAGTATTCGCTGGCATTCGCTGGGTCACTCTGTATTCGCTTTGCATACGAGCTTTTATTGCTCTATACCTTTCTGAAATGCACTATAGTTACGTTTACTTCTAAAGGAAAAACGTCGGGAAACATACTTCCTGGATGTGGCTCGTATATTATCCTGTATGCCTCCATATGTTCGGTTAACATTTATCCGACCTACAAACATTTCCAGTCCTTTTTTATCTACTGTACTGTATGAATGACTGGAGTCCTACGGGGCAAAAATAATGATCTCGTTATATCTTCCTTCCTCTAGCTGACAAGTGATTATTTTGTATCGGAGAAAATCAATAAACCACATGTCGAAAGATAAAAATAATGCTCGTCAAACAGAGCATTATTTATCTTTGCACCCAATGTGTAAGCAAAGTGCAGTATCAGCCAAACACTAAGCTTTTTGTACTGTTTATATGCCCGGTTAGCAATGCGTTCCTGAACCGTTTTGTTGCTGACAAGGTAGATAAACGTATTCAGGTAGAATTAGCAAGTTTCGCATTTAGATATTACTGAAATCATGAGATATGCACAATATGGTATTTTATAACCTGCTAATATTGCCTGTTTAATCACTGATATAGATTGTTTGCATCTAATTTATAATATTACATGCTATCGCTCGTTATCACAAAATTTCTAATGAACAAGCACAACCATAACACAAGACATAATAGACGCAAAAGTCATATCTAATATGAGGAAATCAATCATTTGCCAAAGCTATATCAAAAAATAGCTAGCGATATAGAGGAATTGTATTTCAGTAAATGCCTAAAAAAATGTCTTAAAGAATGGTTAAACACAGTAGACAGGAAAGAAATGAATGAGTCAAATCAAAAACCGTATTATGGCTGAATGCATAACTAATATAATAATTTGATAAACACATTTTATTAACATTTTTTATTACAATTATTTTGTACAGACAACAGTAGAATGTAGATATATATTGTAATATGTGTATACAGGGTGTCCCAGAAGTCAACGTCAAGCCGCAACGTGGTGACAGGATTGGTTGTAACTATCATGAAAAAAATCAGAAAAAAAATCTATCCCATGCAGTTTGAAAATTATGGGCATTTAAAGAAAACCTAAAAATTTTCTCAAATTACAGCAATTTTTTGGTTATTGTGGTTAACTTTTATTATTTTTGTTCATTTAAACTTTGGAACCGTAACCCTAAATAACATTTCTAGGAGCACAGTCAAAAATAATGACACAATTGCCCCAAGTTTTCTAGAATGAAGACTACTTATTAAACTATGAATTTAAGATTTTAAAAGTTTGCCAACTTTGAAAGACCCTCCTTTAAAAAAAATGTACTAAAGTACCTTGGCAAGTACCTTCAAATGTTGGCGCATTTAATCAGGATTGTAAAATGGTACAACACTTGTTAGTTTCATACTAAAAAAAACGAGTGAAAAAATAAAAACCTCAAGTAACCCGATTTTTGCTAATCCATTTCACTCTGATCAGATGTCCTTTATTCGCACAAGCTTTTGGTAGATTCTTGATTCTACAGCAAAATGATGAGAGATATGGATAACGAACATATTTGCTATGAGTGAGCGAGACAGATAGTGACGCCACTTTTAGCAAAGTCAACAAAAATAAGTAAAATTAAAAAAAATAATGAAAAATTTTAACCTAGTTTAGTTTAGGTTTATTGGAATAAAAGTCAGGCAATAAATGTTCAAATTGTTTACCATCAGCCTCAATACATGCCCTATATCTTCTCATCTTCTTAAAAAAGATCTACTTATTAGCCAGGCATGCCCTCGAGAGTTGATGTCCTCAGCAGTTTGAGAAATTCGTTTCCGCAGCTCGGCTACGCTCTGAATGGGTTTTGAATAAACTTTTTCTTTGAGAACACCCCGATAACAAAATTCCAGGGGATTTAAATCTGGGGAACGGGCTGGCCACTAGATAGTGCCTGAACGTCCACATTCACCTCCCGGATATTTTTTGTCAAGCAAACCTCTTACTTGCACTGCGTAATGCGCTGGGCAGCCATCTTGGTGATACCTCATGTGACGACGATATGTTAAGCGGTCTACAGACGTTGATGCATGCTGCGATTCAGGCATCGACTTCTATGTTTCATAACGTAAGTAGCAGCGTGTGTGGTACTGAATCACGAATTTGGTATCAGTTGCGGCTTGCAGCGATGCAGATTCTGGAATCGGTGAGCCATGTCGCCGAGCCGGTGACGCTGATGCAGTGATGCAGGTTTCAACATGTATAGTATTGCGTCGATGCAAAGAAATAAGCCCTCCCTACTATTCTTGTGTTGCATGGTACGTGCATGAAATAACAAGTCGATTCGGGCATCGCAACAGGTTTCGATTTGAGTAGGAACTTATGCAACTGATGCAAGTTTCATGAAACCTTGAGTCGATTGAGGAATCGCAGCTTACATCAACGTCTGTAGGTCGCTTTAGTGGTACGTCCTCTAACAAAGTTGGTGAATTTTATCGTAAAAAATGTAGGTAATTCGTGCCGGTCAAATTCTCAGGCAGCTCAAAAGGCCCAACAATTTTGCCGTTCAAAATTCCGGTCCACAGGCTTACTTTAAAGCGATAATGGGATTCGTCTTCTCGCATTAAATGTGCCCGGCTAATAAGTAGATCTTTTTTACGAAAATGTAGGACGTGTATTGAGGCTGATGGTACACAATTTGAACTTTTATTATAATAAAAACCTAAATCTAAACTAAGCTAGTACAAGATTTTTCATCATTTTATTAATTTTACTAATAGTTTTGTTGACTTTGTTGAAAGTGACGTCACTATCTGTCGTGCTCACTCATGGCAAACATGTCCACTATCCATCTCTCTCATCATTTTGCCGTAAAATTAAGAACCTACCAGAAGCTTGTGCGAAAAAAGAACATCTGACCTGAGTGGAATGGATTAGGAAAAATCGGGTTACTTGAGGTTTTCCTTTTTTTACTCGTTTTTTTTAGTACGAAACTAACAAGTATTGCACTATTTTACAATCCCGGTTCAATGCGCCAACTTTTAATGACACTTGCCAAGGTACTTTAGTACAGTTTTTTTAAAGGAGAGTCTCTCAAAGTCGGCAAACTTTGAAAATTTTAAATTCATAGTTTAATAAATAGTCTTCATTTTAGAAAACTTGGGGCAATTGTGTCATTATTTCTGAGTATGCTTCTAGAAATGTTATTTAGGGTTACGGTTCCAAAGTTTAAATGAACAAAAATAATAATAGTTAACCACAATAACCGAAAAATTGTTATAATTTGAGAAAATTTCTAGGTTTTTTTTAAATGTCCATAATTTTCAAATTGTATGGGATAGATTTTTTTGTGATTTTTCTCATGATAGTTACAACCAATCCTGTCACCCCGTAGCGGCTTGACGTTGACTTCTGGGACACCCTGTATACATATGTGTGTTTCCTCATAATTCGCCACCCCTTTTATCTTTTTTATTTGAAGAGATAGAAAAAAGTTTTTATATGAGGGTTTTATAGTTTTTTCTTGACATTCATAATTTGACAAGAAAAGAACGAAAGAAAATCTTTATTTTCATATAAAGCTATATTTTTTTAAATAAAGTATATTATGTCACGGAAAGAAATATATTTTTCTCTTGTTTCCAAGAATATAAGATTCGTTTACATTACTTTGTAAGGTTCTTATAATATTTGGCTTCAAAATTTCTAAAATGTGAAAGTAAACCTCAATTTGCTATAGCAATGGCGGCCGAAAAACAATTGAATGCTGTGATGTTTTATGCTATTTTGACATTTTGCCGAGGTAAAAAAACATCACTTTGTTTACAAGTGCATATAACTTCCAGTTTTATTGTAAAAAATGCCATTAGATTATTATAATGAAAGTCAAAAACTTACATTATAGATTTATTTTGTAAAAATAACGACAGCATGTCTTGAACAAGCAATGGCGTTGAGGAAATTCGATCCTCACACGACAATTTCTTTCGTAAACCAATGGTTTCTTGGTTAGACGTCTGCTGTAAAGCTTCGCCTTAACTAGTTATCGCTGAGCAGTTCTTGCACTTACTTACAGCTCTAGAATTTCAGCAATGGACTAGTATCATGAATTTTATTTCTGGTTGCATATGATAGAGTACGTCATAAAAAGCATCTCATTTTTTTCTCCGATTTTTTTGGGCACAGGAAAGCCGTGAAAATGAGGAAAATATTTGAATTCTCCTAGGGCAGTGACGTCACTGCCCTATAGGCGAACAGCCAATCAAAAGACAGATATGTGTGCTGTGTTGCCGCATTCTGATGGCGCGCGGAGCTGTACGCGGGCTGGCTCATCTATCTTGTCTTCTGTTCCCGTCTGATATGTTTTGTGGTTTTAATGTCCCGTGATCCGAAATTCCAGGGCTGTTCCAAATTACGGTTCTATCACCGTCCTAGAACTGTTTTCATCATTCCCCACCCATTTTGTGATTCTAGAATCGATGATTGGTTGGTACGCTGGTGGACCAACCAATCATCGTTTTGAGAACTGTAAAATGGGCGGGGCATGATGAAAACAGTTCTAGGACGGTGATAGAACCATAATTTGGAACAGCCCTTCCGAAAGCTAAGTTAAGGTTCCTGATCCGTCAATCCTGTCAATCAATCGTCATTCGGTCATTGTCATTTCCAAATTCCATTGGGCTTTGGCTGTAATTTTCAACAATCTTAAAGTTATTATTATTTGTTTGCGTTTATTTGTACAGGATATCCTTTTATTCCATTTTAGTAGGTTTCAAGTTATTTTATCATAACATAACCAACAAGTATGGGTAAAATCGATAGTGGATTCACAAACGCCGATTCAGATAACCTGCCTAAAGTTGATATGGCTATGGTGAACGACTTTTATGTGGATAATATGCAGTTCTTCAATACGAAGATGAGAAATGTGAAAGCTAAGAAGTGAGTTTCAAATTATTTATAACACTTTGGATAGCAAATAACATGTTTATGTGAAATGTAAATGTTTTGCGAGTCGGAGCTGTTCTTGGCAACAATGCACTGCTGATAATTCGCGCGGTTGGCACTGATTGGCTGAATTTGAATTCCTTTCTTTAAACTTTAGAATGGAATTACTAAAAAACAAAATGATGTAGAAAGTAACGAAATGCAGCAGAACGTTTATTTGTGTATGCACTAAGCGGCCATAATAATTAAATCATTGTTCTTAACCTCGTGATACTAGTCCATCATCGTTGGTGCTGATATTCACGGACCTCTTTGAGGAGTTCGTCTGATTCTCCAATCCACCCAATATGTAGCTTTTATTGATGTCTCAGTTTTTTTCCTGCCCTCTTACATTATAAGGTAAAATTATTTCTGATAACCATATTTCATAAGTCAAATTGCTTGGAAATTGCATTTTGACAGGTTTCCTTCAGAAAGGCATTTATGACTTACAGTTTGTTTTTCCTTTTGGCACATGTGTTAACCTCAGTCCGTTTGTAAAATTTTATTTTTAGACTTTATTTTCTAATAAATCCTATTCCATTATACGAAACCAGAGTTGCTTTACTTTTGTCGCATTAAAGAAGTGTACTGTTGAAGTAAATGAAAACCTACTAGACTAGCTTATTTGACACTTTTGGTACCATTATAATTTTACCTATGGCAGTAGCCTAATATGACCCCTTAAACTGTATGAAATTTTATTTTTTTAATTGCCCATTTAACTGTTAACATTGATAATTCGTTTTATCATGAAATTTGCTTCACTTTCGTCCGATAGTGTAGATAAGGGGGGTGGCGAAGTATAGAGCAATTCCACGACCATAACCTCAAACGTCTTGATCGGCTGATATTGGGCAAACATGGCTTGTTTACCGTATACCGCCATGTAAAGTTGAAGACCTTTATTTGTGTTTTTTTTACCTTGTTTTCCGTATACCGCTATGTAAAATTGAGGCCCTTTATTTGTGTTTTTTTTACTATTTTTTTGGACATTTTCACCATAATTGTTGTTGTGTTGCGTTTTTAAGCAACCTTTTTTGGCTGGTAAGCAGCTATATCAATTAAAATGATTTCATTTATGAGATAATGCATGATGGAAACTTGAATGCATATTGAAAACAGCAAAGAAAAAAACGTGTATTTGCAAACTACCGTTATCTCATTCATTAGGGCGATAGGTGTTATAGTCATACTGCATCTTTGTCACTCAATCTTTACCAGATCAAGAAAATAAATCGAGCTGTGTCAGTTTTATTTTGTATTTAACAAGCATAATAGGTATATGAATAGCTGTCACAGTGGTAATTATTATTTAAAATATTAGAATGAAAGTTCTTACTTGCACTATGTTTAATACATTTTCATCACTCATCAGTTAGCTTTCTTCTATTTTTCATTTTTGTAAAAAATAAGATTCATTTCAGGATATCAGATGGAAGATTATGAGTACTTTAAGGAACTGGGCAAAAGCTGAAGCATCTTTATGTTTATAGGCATAAACTCAATAGTATCAATAACATTGGCCCATACTGTGTGACTGAGGACTGCAGCAGCACATCACTAAATGGTGTTTCACTCATCGCCCTTCGATACACTGAATTATATACTGTTCGGAACAAGCCCTAATACATCGAAGGAAAATATATATAATAAATACACAGGAAAATGACTAATAGTTTTTTTATTCAAGTAATAATCCTTTAGTTTCTGGAGTGTGCAACTTTACAATCACCCAACGAGTGTTTTTTAGATAGTCACCCTGTTTGATAAGGTACAAATTAATTACGCTATGTTAAGCAAAGTGCCATTTATAATACATATTTTTCTTTGCTGTTTTCTGGCTGTTTTTAATATGCACTCAAGTTTTCATCATGCATTATCTCATAAATTACATCACTTTAATCACAGATGTGCTTACCTGACAAAAAAGGTTGCTTAAAAAATGCAACACAACAACAATTATGGTGAAAATATCAGCTGATCATGACAGCATGCTGCGTCATCATGGAATTGCTCTATCAGGAAACACCCGGTACCAACATCCAAAATAATTGTTCGATCCCCCACATGAAGAATACATCCTCGTTCACAAGGCAGTTAAATGCAGCTGAAATGGAAGCCTTTTATTATCGTTTAACGAGTGAAACGGCGCGGTAGATGCGATGCAAACCACTCCCTAATAGGAAAATGTAGATCCCATTGTTTTCAGAGCACACACGACGTTAGCGTCGGGGAAAAAGAGATACTAAAATACCATTAAAAGATTAAATGTTTTCGCTATAAAAACAAGCCGGGAATTGGTAATCCTACACCTCTGTTTACCGACGTTACCACCGTGAGGGAGATGGAGGTCGGACTTAGTTTTATGGTCTGCCCCGTGCAATATGAGAGGCGTGGAAATATAGTCCATGACCCACGTGGTGGAACGTGAGCAATGGTCTTCACATAAACTAAGAAAGAAAAGGGTATATCGCTTATCCGGAGGAAAACCGTCACAACTCAAAAAAAATTAAAATATACTATATCACGGAAAAAGATTCCTGATATACTAAATTTTCTACTTGAAAAACGATTCATCTGAACTTGTGGCACATTGCGTGAGATAGCAATAAGTGTCGTTTTTCCACAGAGCCAAAGTAAGAGACGTTTTGGATATAAAGTGATACTTCTTAGCTTTGTTTCAGCTATCGAAGGTGAAGCATATGCCAAATAACAGAAAAACGTCACATTTCTAGTTACAACAGCCAGCATGAATGTTTTGTTTGTGAGAAAACTGTATTATTTTGTTTTGTGCCTTTTTTCAGAAGCGAGGTAAGTGATTTAGTGGTAATTATTTCAATTCAGCATAGTCACATTTCAATATGTGACAGTTTTCTACCGAATAACTTAAGTTTCATGTTGTGATATATTGAGTTGTGACACTTTTCTGAAACAATAAAACGAGCAAACTATTAGCTTTTTTGTATCATTTTGAAAAGCGCCAATTTTCCACTGAATGTTTTCTTTTATATAGCATTGTTTGAAGTTGTGAACTGCTTTAAAAATAAATAAATTTCTACATAATTTTTTTGTACCGAAGTCAAACAACAAGGATTATGGAACAAGTAGGGATTTCTCAAAATACCTCACAGAACGTCAGTTCAATTAAAAAGTTGGAACAAGCACCGAAATATCGGTTTTGTCGGTTGAAGACTAGACGAACTCACTGCACACGAAAACGAAAACCTCGAAGCCTCAATCCATTAAGTCAAGGAACATGTTAGAACAAGCAGCCAGACACCAGTTTTGCAGGTTGAACAACCAAACGAAGCTACTACAGAAGGAAACCAATGCTTCACTTGGATTATTTGATTAGATCAAAAAAAATCCTCAGGGATGTTAATGCAGAGTTTCCAAGTCTGATTTCATGATATATTTTTGATAAATGGCTTTTCATTTACTTTAAGGAATAATAATTCTATCAATTTTCTCGTTCTTAATAAAACTAGAACCATAATGCATACTTGTTTTAATATAGTACCTACACTGTTGCGATTAATTGGAGTTGAAATATTATACGGTTAGCAGTACTTTTGTGCAATACTATGGAAGAAAAGCGACACTTTTATGCATTTTATTAGTTCAAGCATCGTTTTTTATTATTAATGGTGATATAAAATTATTTCTATAAATCCGAGCATTTCGTCCATTTTACCCGTAAAGAGATCTATTGCAAACACAAAATGATTAGGATCAAAAATATCGTACTGAAATGTAAAAAAAAACTTCAAACTGTAAAACTTGCACTTTATGAGTTATGACGGTATTCCTCCGAATGAGCGATATATACTGCCGTCCAAATGCCAAATGCTAATGGACGTAACTGCCATCTTTGCCAAATCCTGTCTTTCTGAGAATCAGATACATACTTTATCTATATATCTATAGAATGAAAAGAGTATCTGCATTGCAAGCAATTCAGAAATGCTAAGCATATTTTCTCTATTTGCACATAGCAGCATTAGTGCAAAGCAAAATAGGCCTAACAAGCATCTACTTAGCCAGAAGGCCGTAACTGTGTACTGATCTGCAGTTATTCCCTAGGTAGTTAGTTTTTGCTGCTCAATAGCGCAATGCGCAGTTCGCCTGCTCATACGTAACTGCACAGATCACGGAAGCACTTATCAGTATTCGTAACTGTGGCTTACCAACTGTGGAAATGATTGGTCACCCAATAGTAGAATCACTTTCCTTCAAGCTTTTGGGGATCAACATCAACAATAACATGTTCTGGCACGACCACGTCGCCAGTATTACTAAAAGAGCATCCCAGAACTTGGAGTTTTGTTCCGCCGTAGGAAGCTGTATACACCAGAACAACTACGGCTGTTTTACAAAGCACAGATCCGCCCATCGCTGGAGTATTACTCTCATGATGAACATGCAGAATTAACAAAGACTTTGACAGAGCTTTTCTATTGGATGTTGTTTAGCAAAAGCTTTCTATTGGGTATTGAGGGCTATATTAATAAGTATCATCCAATAGTATTTTATCAATATTGGAAACAAAACGTCAAAGCTGGATGACACTTTCATCAAAAATATTTTAGAATTCATGGATCAAAATCATAGCAAAAAATCAGAACAAAGTGATTGATTTGCAAATTAATGCTAGATTTTTAATGTTTACCTTATAATTATTGTTTAACTACCAATTACATTTGCAGTCAGATTGATCATAAACTAGATACATGTTTGTTATAAAATAGACCTTCTTATAGAAATATTCACAGAGGATGTAAAGATTGTAGGCACTGCGTAAAAGGCACCGTAGTGCAGAAACACATTTATACAAAGCACCTTATTCACTTTCTGACTAAACGAAAGGTTCCTAGTTTAGGAAAAATAAGGTTATACGTTATATTTTTGCCAGATCGCAAGGCTTTTCTGTTAATCAGGATAGGCAACCAGTAATGCACACTTGCATCGTGTGTGTCTATAATAGCTTTGTGAAATGCAATGAAATGTTGTTTTTACCCTTTTTCACTATAATACAAAGGTATATTGGAGGTATTTATTATTATTATCGATTGTATATTATTGTTTTATCATAATAATGCAGTAATTTGAATTTCTTATCATCATTATAATTAAATTAACAGTACATTTGATCCAGTGATCGAATGTATCGGTTTTGTGGAATCTGATTGGTTAAGATTAGCAATTGCTAATATCTTTGTTAAACAGGAAAATGCAAGTTTTCACCCATTTAGGATGAAAAATCAGAGTTGAAAAGATACTGGAGAGTTCACAATGGCCGATTATATATAAGGCGTGTCTTTTTTCACCTTTTTGAAGTAACTTTCAAGAGAAATCAATAATTTTCAGAGAACTTTGACACATGCAAGTTCTTGAATAGGCTGCTCTGATTGGTCAAAACCTTTGTTAAAATGCCCGTGTTGATAAAATCGGGCCTAAATGATACGCCTAACCTCACAAAGGACCTCCATAGCCTGGAACATCGAAGAAAAGTTGCTGATTTGTCCCTGTTCTAGAGATTCTATTACGAAAGATGTTCGAGTGAGCTCTCCCAGATAATAACATCACAATCCGTCTGAACGAGCAAGACTAGAGAGGCTCTGCGATCTCATCCTTATCAGGTCGAGGTCCCTACTCCCCGAACCAGTCTTCTTCAACATTTCTTCTCTTGGAGAACTTCGTCGCTGTGGAATGCGCTGCCGGAGAATTTGTTTCGCGACGGCTACAACCTGCAGCGTTTCAAATCTAACGTGCAGCGACACTCTTATCCTCTCGCAATGCTTCTACAGCGGGTGCCAGACCATAAAAAAACGAATGTCAAAATTAACTATTCGAATACTTCTTTTTCTCATTTTTCCATTACTTCTCTCTGACTTTGTATGATCTCTAGGAAACCAGCCTAAGAGACTCGTTAACTGACAGAGCTGCGATTAAGACATCCTAACAAGCATGGACGAATTATATATATTCTTTGATATTTATGCTTTCAATTATAAATTATTTGTTATTATTCTACTATTTAATATGCTTAACTAGTGAACAAATTTCTATATATTTTTTTGGTATTTAGACTTCCTTATTAATAACTGGCTATTATACTAATATTTCATATGCTTAACTAGTGCACAACCTTTTATATATTTTTTTATATTTATGCTTTCCTCATAACTGATTTAACCATACTACTATTTAACATGTTTAACTTGTGTACAATTTTCTATACAGTGAACTTTCGTGATATACAGGGTTATTCACGTTATTCGACACTGAGCATTATGGCTAAAGCATTTGATAAAAAAGAAAACAATAATTTCGGATGGATAGAGACCCATAAAGGCTACACTTTTAAAATATTTTTATGTTATACAGGGTGTCCCAAAAAAGTTGTTTTTTTTAAATGGAACACCCCATATATTATTGCATATTCGGATTCCTTGGTGGAATTCTAGTGTGGCTTTATATATCATACATGGGGCTTAAAGCGAACCGTTTAGGTGTAAATCACCATTTTCGGTATAAGCAGATATCAGGAAAAAATTGAATATCGCAGAGATTATAAAATTTGGAAGGCTATAACTTTGCCGTATTACTAAGCATAAAATGAGTCAGCTTTGATGAGACTATCAAATTTAAATTGCGTTTATGCTTGGAGAAATCAATCGATAAATTAAGGAAACTTCGATCAGCGATAACTTGATTTTTTCAAATGGGAATGCCTAATTTTTTTATACTGTTAAACGTAGAATTTGATAACCTTTCTAACGATGTAAGGTTGTGAATATCAATCTCTGGTAGTTTTCATTTAATTTCAAATTTTCAAATAAATCGGCAATTTCACCATAATGCTCCGTGTCGAATAACGTGAATAACCCTGTGTATTTTTACGTCTATATGTAGCTACTCACAATTGGGCAATTTTGATATATTTTTTTTTTTGTATTATTGTAAAAGAATTCTATAACCATGGGAGTTAAATGGAAGAGCAGAGGCAGTGTTTTGGCACCGCATTCTGAATTTCGCTACCTTTTATACTACTACTGTTTTTCTGTAATACTTGTATTATTGAATAAAGATATTATTATTATTAATTGAGGTAGCTAGCTCCCGACCTATTCGAATCACGAACGAGCAAAACTGTCCCGCCATCATCACTTATCACCTACCTCGAATGAAAGGAAGCTCAAAGACCATTGAGCTTAGAATGTGAGCAGCTACTTCATCAGGCGAGGCGACCTCTACCCTTTCTGTATCAGCTGGCGCCTCTCCAGTCTCGGTCGAAGGTAATTGACGGCTATTACGTCCTCCTTTGGCGCCGACTGACCCTCAGGAATAGGATGGTTCATGAAAAGCGCATCATTTTCTACTGACTAACCAGGTTTTTAGCAATTTGTATGGTATATTATTACACAAAAAAAAATACTGTTGCGTTTCCAATTAATTGGTAGTATCTGGATGTTTTTCCATCGCTTCAAATATATTTACAGTTGTTTCAAATCCATGTCATTGAAACAATTCAATCCTTATATTCGAAGTAATCACAAGCATGTCAATAAATTAAAAATAATTTTATATTCGTTCTAACGATATGTATAATCCTTCTAATACCAGTATTGACATATAATACAATCAAAGCATCTTTTTGGTTTCGAAATTTACCCTATGTTTCATTTAAGCAAAGGATACAATGTATTCGATGCACACAAATTATTACTGCAGCAGCAGTTCGTGATAATTCATCTGATAATAATTAATTTTGTTTCAAAAGGTAACTATTGCGCGAACAGTAACCCATGCTTTCAAAACATTGTCTATGTTGGTAAGTAGTATTCGTAACAACAACATCATATATCGAATTCAATGGCCCTTGTTGTTCGTTGAACTATAATAGTATTCGGCGGGACTGATGTTCCGATTCAATGAACTTAAAAAGAAAGAACAGGGGGATCATCTTAGTGTCATTGTCGGCGTCAACCCGCCAATATGGACGAGGTTGTTTCGTTGTGTTTCACTGTGTTGTTTCGGTGTTAGACGTGTTGTGTCTCGTGTTTTTGCTTTTTGCATCAGCAATTGTGTGATTTAAATGTGTCCAGTTATACAGGGTGAGTTTTTAGTACCGGCTCGGTCGATAACTCCGCTACTGTAGAAGATAGCGAGAAAAGTTGTATATAAAAGTCGTAGCCACGGATATGCTCCTTGCTCAGAAAATATTTAGATTTATACAGGGTGATCCATAACTAGGTGGTGATGCAAACATGCATTTTTTTAAGTGAGACACCCTATATATTATTCCATATTCAGATTCTACTAATGATTTCCGTTCTTCTAATATAGGGCATTGTTACATTATACAGGGTGTTTCAAAAGTTATGACCACTTTTATATCCAAATCGCGGACAAATGAACGTACTGTATATCAAAAAGTAATGAATCAAAAATTATTTTTTTTACATGAGAAGATTAAAAATATCCTCTAGTTTTAAAATCGGCTATAAAAAAAGCCCGAGACGCATATTCGTATACAGGGTGATGTAGAATGCAAAATCTAAATTTTCTCTTTTTTTTCAAATGTAACCCCCAATATTTTATTATCCCAAAGAATTGCTTTTAATATGCTCTTTCATCTTTGTATAGCACTTGTTGTCCCTACGTCCATCAGTTTCCGAGATATTTCGATTTTTCGGTAAATTTAAAATATAGCCTCTATTTGTGTACTGAAATTTATTTATTTTGAGAAAGTACCACCTGATTTGTTTTTTATTTAACGAACAACTAAATTATAACGTCTTGATAGTATTTGATGAAGTCAAAACCCTAAATCATCGAGATAATAAAGTCAAGTATGCTGAGGAAATAATTTTGTAGGCATCATGCATAATTATAAAGTAGTTTTATCAGGTAGGCTTTGAAAAATTAACAGTTTTCATAACCTGCTCAATAATTCCGTACTGCGTGAAAAACTAGCTTTGAAAATTAATTTTTCCATTGAGGGTATTTAGGAGAATCTTTGAGAAATTGTCTACTTGCCTCTAGAATATATCAACTATGAATAGCAATATCCAGAACGGAGGCACTCTAAAACTAACGCGTTTGAAAGATTGAAGAATCGTTTTATTTGGACTGTGTCGTTTCATATTTCATAGCCTACCTGATACATCTGCTTGATAATTATGCATGACGTCTATAAAATTGTTTCCGCAGCACACTTGACCTATATTATCTCGTTAGTTCAGTGTTGTGACTTGATAAAGTATTATTATCGCCTTATATTTTAGTTGTTCGTTAAGCAAAAACAAAATTTGGTAGTATTTTCTCAAAATAAATAAATTTTATTAAAGAAATAGAAGGTATATTTAAAATTTGTAGAAAAATCGAAATATCTCAGAAACTAATGAATGCAGCCATAATAAGTGCTATACAAAGATGAAAGAGCATATTAAAAGCAATTCTTTGGTATAATAAAATATTGGGGGTTACATTTAAAAAAAGAGAGAAAATCTAGATTTTGCTTTCTACATCACCCTGTATACAAATATGCGTCGCGGGATTTTTATATAACGTATTCTAAAACTAGATGATATTTCTAATCTTCTCATGTATAAAAAATAATTTTTGATTAATTACTTTTTGATATACAGTACGTTTATTTGACCGTGATTTGGATACAAAAATGGTCATAACTTTTGAAACGCCCTATATAATGTAACAATACCCTATATTGGAAGAACGGAAATCATTAGTAGAATTTGAATATGGAATAATATATAGGGTGTCTCATTTAAAAAAATGCATGTTTGCATCACCACGTAGTTATGGATCACCCTGTATAAATCAAAATATTTTCTGAGCAAGGAGCATATCCGTGGCTACAATTTTTGTATACAATTTTTTTCGCTATCTTCTACAGTAGTGGAGTTATCGACCGAGCCGGTACTAAAAACTCACCCTGTATATTAGATGGAGGACCTACTGAGAAATTGGGGCTTAGAAGAGCTAACACCCATATTTGAATGTAGGTATGTAGATTAGTCAGACAGTTCTATTTCAGGTAAAAATGCAACAACTGGTGCAGGCTTATGTCTAATTCTTATATCATGGTCCTCGCGACTTCATACAAAATCACACCATTAAACATCCAAACGAATCGATCAGCTATCCTCGCAATAAAATCTGTTGGTCCAAGGAAAAAGAAGTAGTTTAGAATCAATTACCAAACACAGATTCGATTCAACGACAGGCTGCGATTGAATCATCCATTGGAATCCAGTGACATTTTGTAGTTGAATCGACCAAGGAGGACAGCGGCAGCCAAAGCAGCCATCGCCATGGATCAAAACAGTGATGATGATGGAGACTCTGGCGAGCCAATCACCAAGATGGAGGATGATAGCGATGAGACTGATGTCAAAATCTGTAGCATAAGAAATTATTTTTGATGATCACCTAAGAGCATGTTGTGCAAAAATAAGAAGACGAATTCAAGGAAGGAGACCACGCAATAGCAAGAGGCAAAAAAGAAGTAGCGGATGAAGCATGGATCAATCCAGATCATAGGTTAGCGAAATTTTGATGTACATTTATCATAATATGTCATTACCTCACACAAGGCATTGCCTTCGAGGTGGCTGCATTTGCATGCACAGTACAAATAAATACAAACTAAAATACAAACACGATATAATTCGTTACCAACTATACACTTCTCAATGGATAAAACATCGCTGTATTTGAGGAATGCTGAATGTAACGTCCCATTGAATCCAAACGAAGTCTTTGACAAAATGACAGATTTTTTTGTGTGTAGGGATGTTAATTTTTCAGACAAACGTTGATACTTAGACATCGATTAACATCGATTTTTAGACATCGACAAGCGCGAAATTGAGAATTCAAGAAAAGACGTATTCCCATATTAGCGAGGAGGCGTGGCCGCCTGTTCCCCTTCTCCAGTGTGTGTGTCTAAGATGAGGGGAGATAAGTCCAAAAATCCAAAGGTAAGGTCAAAAGGTCCAAAGGTAAGGTCCAAAGGTCATCATAAAAATGAATTTCGCATTTCCCACCTCCTGACGTTACCTTTAAACTTACAGTAATGACTCAAAGAGCAAATTGAAGAAAAAGCTTGCGCTTGTGCAACTATTTAGCCTTTTTCTAATATCGTGTTTGGCTGTTAAATTACTGGCATTTATAGAATGTATGGTTTTGCATTGCGAGTTTTTTTGCACATTAAAAAACTTTTTTGAGGAAATCGAAGATAGTTGTCATTCATTAATGTCGCCTTCTGAAATATTATATATGTAGTTTGAAAACAGACTGAGTTAGGCGAGAAATTGTAAGTCCGTGTTTTACATGGCAAATACGTATGTGTAAATGTGTGTATCCAGGCCCCTTAATGACCTGTATCTGCTTGTTGTAATCGGAGGTTGTTCATCAGATGTATTTTCAATAAACGCCGGAGTTCCCGAGGGATCTGTCCTATCCCCTACACTATTTCTGCTGTACATCGACGAGCTGCTGAAAGTAACATCCAGTCCAATCTACAGCCTCGCAGGCGACAGTACATTAATATCGTGCATGGAACCAGGCAAGCCACTATCATCCCAGGAGACGGTACGTTGGCGACAGCAACATGCCTTACAGATGAACGTAGATATCAAAACAATAATCGAGTGGGGATTAGTAAATAAAGTACACTTTAACGTACAGGAGACGCAGGCCACAACACTGACAAAGAAGTCCCACGTTGGTTTACCAACTGTGGAAATCGAGAGTCACCCAATAGTCGAGTCACCTTCATCAAGCTTTTGGGGATCAACATCAATAATAACGTATCCTGGCATGACTATGTCATCGGTATTGCTAAAACGGCATCCCAGAAGCTTGGAGTCTTGTTCCGCTGTAGAAAGCTGTATACAGAAGAATAACTACTGCTGCTCTACAAGGCATAGGTCCGACCATCATTGGAGTATTGCTCCTATGTGTGGTGATGTGCTCCGAAGCACTTCTAAAGCTTCTGCGCTAGTACTCTGTTACTTAGAGACGTGTTTCTATGCACTGTGGATGGGTGGCTTCGTAAAATGACAGCGTAGTAGACACTTTGTGATAGGCACCCGAAACTGCCCGATCGTCATGGTCGTCATGGTGATAGGAACACGTTTCTATCTCTTATGTTACAGAGTCCCGGCGCAGGATACTACCCAGAAGAGAGCAATTAGGCTAATCGATACGCCTAACCTAAGCCTGGAACACTGAAGAAGCGTGGCTGACCTGTCCCTCTTTTACAGATTCTATGACGGAAGATATCCAAGTGAGCTCTGCCAGATACCAACACCAAAGGCCGTCCGAACCAGGAACACTAGAGAAGCTCTGCGATCCTTACTAGATCGAAGTCCTCACTTCTCCAACCAGTCTCATCCAGCATTCCTTCTTTTGGAGAGCATCGACGCTGTGGAATGAGCTGCCTGGGAATTTGTTTCCCGACGGCTGCAACCTCCAGCGTTTCAAATATAGCGTGTACCGGTATGTATCCTCTCGCAGCGCTTCTACAGCGCCATATGCTTTTAGCCTTTGAGGGAGGCTGACCATAAGAAAATTGATGCTTTCGATACATCAATGTTACGGAAAATGTTCGCAGAGTATCATGACTCATAGCATACTTATCATTATGTTCATATTATTTTCATTGCACTTCCCTTGGAAACTGTTGATTTGCACAATTTTTTCTATAATATAGACAAACCAAATTTACAGAACCACTTTTTTAAATACGAATAATTTCCGGTTTAGATTAAAGATCTGAGTATTTTGTGATAACGCAACCTTAACAAACTCTTTATTCCTACCGTCATATTAGAGTATGCAGTGGCAGTGACACATCGCACTTTGTGCTTCCCTGTTTCCCTTATAAATAGTAAGGTGAATACCCAGCCGTCGTTATGACGTGGAATTGTGGTAAATTTTGGTCACGTTCGTCATATGCCGAATGAATTGCGCCGCACTAACGTCATTTTTAATGACGTCACATAAACATTTGTCACTTGACGTCATTAACACGTCAAAATGTAATGGATAAAGGTGGGAGAAAATGTATCTCAAAACTTAATGATTTCACTTTTCTTATTCCTTCCTTATATATTTATGAAAAAATGTCTATGCTCGCATAAGTACTAAAAAATATTAATTAATTAAATAGATATAGGATGTCTACATTATTATCCAAAAATATAGTCGACTTCAGGTAACGTAGGTATGTATATCCTAAATAAAGCAGATACGACAAAATTGTGGCTAATTATTCCGTTGATTGGGTTTTGATAGATTTTATGTTTGCATGAGGTAATTTTGTATTAACCGCGCTTTAGTTCACTGATGAATTACTGGACAACTTACGTAAGGTACAGACCAATGAATGAATCGCATGTAATCCGACCCGATCCGACTGCAGCCGAACCGCTGATCTCAATCCCGATCACAACCACAAGGCACAAATTGTCATTTTCGCCATTTTCTACTTGTGTTTTCTACGATGAAGCTGTGACATGGGGACGGAGATTTCGATCTTATGTGCTGTGTGTACAGTGTTTGTATGTGTGGATTCCACCATAAATAGGTATAGGTATAGTGTCCAGAGTTTTCTCAGGTATTGTGGATTTATTAGATTGTAGCCTCTTATTATATGGATTGAGACGATAGAAAATATAATTTGTGATTTAGGCAGGCTTCTATAGAAGGCTAGCAAAGCTATGATCATTATTTTTGTATCCTGTCTTTACTGTGAAATACATGATTAATTTATTTTGAATTACTATATTTTATTACCCTTACTCAAATTAATGCTACACAGATTTTTAACAGTATTATCTCATAAACATTTATCCTATAAGGTAATTAACGTCCAAGCTATTTTATCTAGTAACTACGACTGCACCAGAAGATATCGTCAGATCAGCATTGACTATAGAAGAGACATAAAGTAAGACAAAGTGAGCATCGCCAATAATCAGTGCTGATCTGACGATACCTTCTGGTGCAGCCTTGGTTGCTGTATAAAATAGTGTCAACGGAACGACACGTACATGACGATATTGAGACGACACGTTTGTGACGTTATTGGGACGGTGGTTAGGTGACGTTACTAACACGGCACTCAATGACGTATTTGGGCATGATTTGGGCTGTGACATTGTGCCGCCACAGACACGTCATATATTCCTCTTTATCGACATGATAATGACGAATGGGGTATCGTCAAAATGACGTTAGTATAACGACATCGTGTTTGCTGGGAAGTGTCCACTGCAGGAGGTTGGGACAATATTGTCAGATTATAGGAAATTATCAAATTTGCAGGGTATCCTCTATTAGTTTGCTTAATATTATTATATTTTTATGACAAATGCGCCAGCCATTATGAGAATGGCAACAGCTGTATCCCTTACCCTATTTCCTCTTTTCTAGTCATTGAGACTAGACCCTTATATCATCCACTAACGAAGTAATAGAAGTGGCTTCCAAATTATTGGGACGCGCATATCCGGAGACACGTGAACGTTAAAACAGGATGGACTGGAACAGACGAGACGCCGTCATTTGCCAAATATGCAAATGGCCGGCTGTATGGAACGCGCCTGGAATCCAACTCGCTTCCTCAAGGATTTTAAGCTTTTCTCGTACAGAACAATTTCGAGAGACTGTTTGTGGTATGTACGTGCTAGCGATGCTGAAATTTGAAGGCGAAATGTGGTTAATGAAATTAGTTGTATACAAAATATTGACACCGTCCATCTGTTTTATATGGATGACCTAAAACTTTATGTCTGCGGTCAGTGGCGTGCCGAAAGGGCCCGTGGTACGGGGGGGCCCCGGGCATCCGGGGGGCCCCTGCTCAGCCTCGACCTCGAATACCTCGAGCAAGCTTTGTACATAGTAATAACTATAATACATATAGTACTTAATTTTATAGCGATGGAATAATAATTTTCCGAAATTAGATTAAATATATTTTGCCATATTTTGCCTTTTCAGGACTTATTTTATGGCAAAATTTGACAACACGATAACGTAGTCGAACGTAGAATCCTAAACGGCAAGAGTAAGTGCAACGCTATACTGACGCGACACATATCTGTGCCAACGAATTGGAATAGGCTATAGAAAAGCGCTCTAACAGGCATGTGTGTGTTCCCAAGACCACGTTATTATTATTTACTGTGTTCACGAACACGATGTTATTTTTCACAGAAATCCGCAATATTTAAGTCTTGTGGAATTGTTTAAAATAGTCTTTTAACTTTTGTACTGTTAAAACCCAAAGTTTACTGAAAACTATAACAATAAACCCGAAACGATCTACCAAAACAAGGTTGCTATTTTATATTATTTCACCATGCATGCCATTATTTTTAGAGTTCTTTAGAGTTCTTTACCCTCTATCTCGTAAAGGGTGTAGTATGCTATAAATACCATCATCAAGCTGCCGCTAAATCACTACTTTGGATTGTTTACTTCTGCTAACCTATTTGATTTCGTTGGTGCCGACAAGTTATTTCTGGGAATCGCAGACAGTCGATGACCATGCGTTGGCGCTCACGTACGGCTCAAGCAGAACCACCATTTTCGAAACTAAAACTAATAAAAAGTTTTCCAAAATCGACACTGGGATAATCGCGCTAAAGTCCTTTGGCATTAATATCTATAGAAAATGAACGGGCAGAAGGCATAGATTTAGACCAAATAATTGATACATTTGTTGCTTTAAATACCAAAAATAGCTTTTTTCTTTACATGAATGCAAGTCAAATCATAATAATAAAATTTTTAGAGTTAAGGGGTTTTATTTGTTTATTTTTGTTACATTCTTGTGTGTTATAAATGTTTTATTTGTTTATTTTTGATTTTGTTATAGTTTTGTGTTGTGCCTTGTTAGTAATGTTAAACTATGTAACTATGTTATATATCAAATTATGTAGTTCTCTAAACCTAAAACTCATAGTGTCCATATAATAAAGATGGAGTTTGTTACATTAATGTGATTAATCGATGCATAATTATATTGGTCTATGAATTCTTATTCTTCAAAAACTCGAAAGAAAAAAAATAAAAATATAATGTTGAGGTCACACCAATTTTTTTCTATCTATAAACCGATTTGAAATATTATTTTTTATATAGAGGGGGCTCCGTGAAAAAAATTGCGGGGGGGCCCAAAGACCTTGGCACACTACTGTCTGCGGTCAATGCGATTTACAACAGTCGCTGAGAGTAGTGCAGGAGTACAATCATGCTATTGGTGAGGAGTTTGGATCAGACAAATCAATCAATCAATCAATCAATCATCATTTATTTCCAAAAGACTATGATACATAGTATAGGAAAAATCTGCATTGGTTCATCTGGAGAAAGGATGAAGCGGGGATAGTAAAGTGGAGGAACAGGTCGTGGATGGGAGCATCTCGCGACTACTGCATTCCGAAAACATTTATACCTACCTTGGATTGGCGCAGGGTCATGTCCAAGAGGCAAAAATATTGACACCGAGGCTTGCTCAACAAATTGTATCCACCTGTTTTATATGGATGACCTAAAACTCTATGCTTCCGATCAACAGCAGTCATTGAGGGTAGTGCAGGAGTACAGTCATGCTATTGGTATGGAGATCGGAAGTGACAGATGTGCATTGGTTCACCTCAAGAAAGGACAAAGCGGGGATAGTAAAGTGGAGGTACAGCTCGTGGATGGGAGCATCTTGCGAAGACATTTATACCTACTTTGGATTGGCGCAGCGTCTTGTCCAAGACAAGACGCGTATATGGTCAAAGAGTGTCTCCGCCGCACTGGTCATCGGAAAGAACTGTCCGGTAAGAATAAAGTCACAAACATGCTTGCGGTTCCACCGTCATTATACGCCTTTGGGGCCATTTACTGGACACTGAACGATCTGCGACACGAAAACCCGCAAAAGGATGAATGTGGAGAGAATCCTACATCCTAAGTCCTTTGTTTCGCAAATTCCCGCGACACCTGGGATGACATGGACTGTTAAGCTTGGATCGCCTGCACAACAGGGTAGTATAGTATTGGGAACTGCCTGCTATGTGACGGGGTTCACCGATCCCCTGATCCGCTTTGTGCGAGAGCAGGATAATGCGGGTAAAGGAGTCTTCCTTTTTAGAGCAGCAACATGAGCAGCCGAGGAGCTCAGCCTCACACTCGACCTCACGTGGAAGTGCCAGCAGGCCATTACAAAACTTGCTACCGCACAATCAAAACCCATACTAAAGCTGACCAAGTCGACTTCTTTCTAAGACTTTATAAAAATAAGCCAATGCATGGAATATTCCACAAACATCTAGAAGAGCATGGCTTGTCTGAGAAGTTGATCTTCTCTTTCCTAAGATCTAGTGGGTTAAAGCCAGAGAAAGAGGGCTTTATGATCACTTTCCAAGACGGTGTATTTGGTATACCGTAATAGGGTTTTGGAGTACATGTGCCCGACACCCGTTGTAAAGCCTGCCGACAGGCGCTGGAGACGCTTATGCATCTCTTGTCAATGTGTAAGACGTACGCTGGGACGGCTCAACGCGGCTGTACAAGTGCTCTACTATCGTTTAAGGTACTCATACAGTATCGATATTTTTGTTAAAAAATAATAATAATAGTCGCACGTGAAGAGAAGTTACAAGTAGAAACTTGAGTAGAGATACAAAAAGACACCCACAAACTGCTATTTGTCACCTTTTCCCAATTTTAAGAAACGGAATGGATGTTTTCGTAGATTGATAGAAAAAACAATCACTTGAATCTTCTACATGTACAATAATCCCGATAGTGGAGAAGGTTGACCATCAAATCGCTGAATTAACCAGAAATTATCGATTTGTTTAATCAATTCATTACTCCCACAACGATTCGATTCTTCGCGTGCATTAAAAAAATCGATACGATTTTGGCCATCTCTATCTAGTAATATTTGCTTAACCTCAGGAAGTACATTTTCAAACATTTGACGATGTAAACAACATTAACTCAAATTCTAAGCTACATCATGTGAATGGCTATTATAAAGTGTTCCGACACTTAACACTTTACGAGCTCTGCTAAATATATCTCAGAGGTATTAGAAGTGGTTAGTTTCATGTTTATTTACAAACATTCTGCACAAAGTTTATATGATTTACTGCTGTACTGAGAGGCTTATTCGCAGTACAGGGTTACAACAAAGTAATCGTCGCGTTTTATAAACATCATGTTTCAGAAACTAATACATAATAGTCTGAGATCCCACTGCTTGATTCTGCAGGTATGTTTTTGATAAATTAATTTTAAACGAATCTTCAAAAAGTATAGAATGGATTAACGATAAGTTGCCCTTTAAAAATTATCCGCAAGTACCTGTAATTAATTTTAGTGTACAGTGTAAGACTTTCGCGGCCATGATCCGATGAACTGTTGGTTCTCGGGCTATTCGGCCGGCGTCGATGCGCCTCGCCGCCCTGGAGTCGGCACGCTTTGCTGCTTGACGTTTCACCAACACGAGTGGTCGGCATCCTCAGAGGCTGATGTCTGCGTGTTCCGAGAGACTCTTCATAATTTTAGTGTAATTAGCTCGCTAACATAACTTGCAATTATATGTTTTTTATCAACTTTACGTCATTTGTGTCAGGGTAAGAAAAGTTTATAATTCGAAAAATAATTTATCCTACAGTTTAGTTAAAAAAACCTCGTAAAATTGACGCCATAAAGGCCAGTCGATAACGGAAAAGCTAAAACCAGACTCTGGTAATAAATCACTACCCGACCGATATTGTCTTCTCAACAGCCTAAAGAGCTCCACAAGAAGTTGGGCGTTTTTTATTATTTCAAGATGGTTGCCAAATTGAAATAAGGTCCAAAATCGCATATAATGTTTGGGGTTAATACCAACTTGAAAGTACGGTCCTTCTTGTCGAAAAGGCACTCAAAACAGTACACAGTTGTATCACGTACAGTAAAGAGGTGTTGTGGTTTGTTTTGTGATTGTGCATAGATTGTGCATAGCTACTCTCACAGAGTACCCAGTCCTACAAGTTGTATCTTTGTTTATTGATATATTTATTTATTTTCTTAATTTATTCGAGAACTTGCTTACTAGACAATTTTCAAAGTTTCATACACACATCTATATCATTAGTGGTTTGACAACCCAATTCTTGTACGTCTGCGATATAAAACAGATAACAATCTCCAAAGTACGTCGTGAGTTGACCCTTCGTGCTGAACTAGTACAAAGGAGTGGAAACTTTGCGAGTTGACCCCTAGTATCTTAATAAGTTGGCCTCACAGTTATCATGATAATTCTCCGCCCTAGTGATTGGAGCTCTTAGAGAGGTATTTCGCGAGTTGACCCTTAATACCTATGACCCGAGAGATGTTTGATGTATGTTCTGTGTAATTTGTATGACTGCACAAGTTATATGTTATTCTGTATATCATTAGTATATTATTTCATAAAGCTATTTGGTATTTAAAGATTCATTTGGTGTGTAATCTATTGACACTCCAAGAATAATTATTTAATCATTTTCTTTTAGCCACCTACATTTGTAAGTAAATGATGTAAAGAATTGAAAGGAATGGTTGCCAACTCTGAGTCAGCCGCAATGTTAGGGCTTTCAGATGTGAACAGGTATATTACTGTTAGTTATCTGCACTCAACGGTTTTTTTATTCTAATACACAATTCAGGTTTAATCCATATTAATCACAAAAATCCATGGTTGCTAGTTGAAAAATGGACGCAGACAGAAGTTGCCATGATTTTTATGAGCGATACCGAAAAATCATCTTTTTGGACGAAGCTCATTTCCCCCTTGGTGGTTATGTTAATGAACAAAATTGTCGCATGTGGGGCACAGAAAACCCGTACCTCGTACTAACGACGACTAAGGTCTGGTTTTTTAAAGCGTAATCTCTATATATAAAAATGAGTCCCTTTTTCCCTTGGTCACGGCATCACGTGAGAACGGCTTTACTAATTTCATCCATCTTTTTTTTATAAGTTTGCTATTACTTCGTAGAAGGTTCTTACGGAAAGAAATCTAAGGAAAATTATCCAGAACATTAGAAAATTTGAAAAAATGTGAGAAAACTTGACAACTACGGAGGGTGTGTAGTGTTAGTGATTTGTTTGTTATTGTTGTCATGTATGACGTTGCTGTCAAAAATACCGGTTAGGTGTTAGATGTGTAAACGTCAATTGTGCGTCGTATAAATAATGACAAATGCTTATACAGGGTGTTAGTTATTGATAGAACGTAATTTCAGAGGCATATTTATGACTCAAATTTAAATAAAAAAAGCTCATACAGGGTGTCCGTATAATCGACGGACAACGCTTGACAGGTGACAGACCCCACATTTCTATGAACGTTGAGATAGGAACATGAAGCCTTACAATGCTTCATTTCCAAGATACAGGGTGTCAAAATGTTTTCTTTTATTTTTACTTTTTCTCAATTCTTTCGCAATAAAATGGCAGAACGATATAAAATTACATATCGGAGAGTTTTTTAAGGCGAAATATCCAAATTCAGCCATAGTTTTGCTATCATGAATAGAGAGCGCCACCCAAGGAACATTGAACGGATTTAAATTACCAAAACCTTTTTCCGGTTTGCTGCATCAATGTATCAACAAAATCCTCAATATGTTTTACATGAAAAAGGTATTATTTGTTTGAGTCTCTAGAGGTAACTGTTTTCGACATAATCTTCATTGAAATTTCCGATGCGACTGAATTGTAAATTGCGATCGAAAGAATTATCAGTATTTCCACACGAATAAATATTAGGCTTAGGCTCATACTTTTAAATACCATTTACAAAGTATTCTCAAATTTCAACACCACCTATTGTAAAAATTAGATATATTTGAAACATGTTTTTTGATCTACCTAATATTAATTCGTGCCAGAAGACATTTCACAAGTAATTGGGCTGCATTGGATATTGTAATATAGGTTATCTCGAAAACGGTTACCTCTAGGGTCTTAAACAAAGTATACCTTTTTTTTTCGTAACGCATAACGGAAAAAAGTTTTGTTAATTTAAAAGAGTTCGATGTGCCGTAGGTGGCGCCCTCTATTCATGTTAGCAAAACTGTGGTTGAATTCCCGATACATAACTTTAGATACGTTGTGCCATTTTATTGCGGGATGATTGAGAAAAAACCAAAATAATAGGAAACTTTGGCACCCTGTATTTTATATCGTTCTGCCATTTTATTGCGAAAGAATTGAGAAAAAGCGAAAATAAAAGAAAACATTTTGACACCCTGTATCTTGACAATTAAGCATATTAAGGCTTCATGTTTCTATATGAATGTCCATAATAATGTGAGGTCACCCTGAATAAATAATGGATCGACATGTATCTTGAAAGTTCTGAATTTCAAGATACAGGGTGTCAAAGATTGGAAGTAAAATTGGTTTTTTATCAATGACTTAAACATTAATGAGCCGTTATTTTAATCTGTAGTATTTAACTGCATTAAGAATCTAAGTCACCACTGACTAGAAGATAATTGTCCTTTCCAGTGGCGTGTCGGGGGTAGCGGGGCAGTCCCACGAGAATATCAGCAAAAAGATGTACGCCACTAACTTTGAAAAAATTAAATGCTGTTTTTCAGATTAAACAGATAAAAATACCTTTTATTTTCTTTTGATGTCTCTTCGTATTTCATAGCCCCACTTTTTCGACGGGCTATGAAGTGGTTTTTATTTTTTTCCTTCAAAACAATGTGGGATACGAAGAGATATCAAAAGACAAAAAAGTTGAATTTTCGTCTGTTACGTCTGAAAAACAGTATTTAATTTTTTTTAAGGTCAGTGGCATACATTCTATACTTTCCAAACTTTGACACCATGTAACTGGAAGACCAGACTTGAGCCACAAGTTTAAGTGAACTTTTCTAGGTACTTGAATTTGGGTCAAAAATACGTGCAGAGAAAAAACGTAAAATTTATAAAAAATACGGGGGAATACAAAAGCGAAGACGTCTTGATTCCACGAATCCCTGTCATTTTAAATAACATGCCTTTCGACATTAAGCGGTTGCAATTTTCAGTGCGGCTTGCATTTGCATGACAATAACTAAATAGCAAGGACAGTCGTTGAACGTTTGTGGAATCAATCTTGATAATGCACGTTTTCCACATGGTCATGTAGCCTGTTCCGTGGTGACAAAATCATCATTATTTATTTATGGACCCGAAAATGAAACAAAACATATTGGATATCAAAAAGTATTTCAATGATCACTATGCTCTTCAGATAGGTAATTATTATTTATTGCAGATTTAAGTTCAATTTCAATATTCATAGCTAAGACAGGACAGCGTCTGTAGGGTCAGCTAGCTAAGTATAAATTAAAGTTAATTTTGAAATATGCATTTTTCAATTGGCAGTTAATTCATAATTTGTTCGCAACTGGGGAATAATTACAAATTAAGCTAATTATTACCAGAGATAATTATTAATTAAAATAGATTTGACAATAACACGTCAGAAGTTACGATATTCTGATAACCTATAATCGCTGTTATCTTTCGATTTCAATATGGATTATGACATAAATGCCCATTCAAGTGATGAAGAACAAACTCAAGCTTGGTTTTTTTGTTTCAAATTATTATATTTGATTTTTATAGCTTCTCCAATCTTTAAATTCATTTTCATTCACATTAAACTCTTGCTCTATTTTTCTCCAACACACATCTTTTTCCTTCCATGTAGTGGTTCCACTCTTTTTACATTTAATAGTCCAATTAGTAGTGCATTTATATTTATTCACCAATTTTACTTCTTCTTGACTTGTGAAGTTTGGTAACCTCTTTCGATGTACATTCTTAACTCTGCAATTGTATTTAAAATTTACACAGCCATGTCTTCTGAGGAATTATTGAAAGACAAGAATACATGATTCAGAATATCATGCTTACCTGTTGTCAGAGTCCATCATCAAGTTATGTTTTCATCAAAATTTAATTTGTTTTTCCGGAAGCGTAAATCACAAAATAGCCGTAAAAGTAAATGAGATTTCAAGTGAAATTAGCGAAATAGTATTCCCAAAATTGACGTTATGATGACTAATTGTGACATATATCACGATTACAAAGGCCAAAATGCCACCAAACAACAAAATTAGACAAATTTCACCCGACTTACAGCACACAATTCAATAGAATAGTGATCCCCAGTGTAGCCAACATTACGTAATCAAAAATTAGCAAATTATCAATTTATGTGCTATGAAATACACTTCTGGAGTTCAGTTTGAAAAACCGGCCCTGTTTGGTGCGGATTTTGGTCTGGCGGCATCATCGATCCATTTTTCTTCAAAAATGAAGAAGGAACCGCCGTAGCGGTTAATGGCAGGCACTACCGCACAATGTTGAACCATTGGGTTTTCAAAAAAATTGAAGCTGATGACTTGGGCGATATTTAGTTCCAATAGGACGGTGCTATGGGCCACACAAGAACGCCACAATCGGTGTCTTCGGAAATCGAATAACCAGCCAAAATGCTGATGTGAATTGGCCGCAAAGAAGCTACGATTTGACGCCATTGGACTATTAACGTATGTTGCTAAAGTTTTCAGAAGTTTTTCAAAAAATATCTCACAATAATATATTTGAACTGTCACAAAAACTACAAAAAATTACAATATTGCTTAATATAAAAATGGTATCATTATCTTAATGTTCCTCATTAGGTTTTGGACAGATCCTAAATCATTTTCTCTGATCTTTAGCATTATTCTTCTCCTCAACTGCTGTTCGTTTCGAGTTTCGTTTCGAGTTTCCCAGCAATTGTTATAAACTTTGGCACTCAGTTCAGCCCAAAAAGTGTCGATAGGTCTTGCTTAGGGAAGATTGGGGGGTTGTCGTTTCGTGGTACAAAAGGTATTCCGTGTTGTTCAAGCCAGTTCCTCGTACGTGAAGCATAAAGACTTGAACCCGGATCTGGCCAAAACATCATATTGTCATTAGCATGGTGGGTGTTAATAAACTGAGTAGTTTAGGCAAACATCTTTCAGTCTAGACTTCTGCAGTAACCGCTTCGGCCTTAACTCGTCCAACGTACGGCTGTGAAATACCGTTGTCTGATATAGCGCACCACACTAACACTTTGTATTCAAACTTCTTTTCGTTCAAATTTTACATTAACTGGACAGGCTTCAAAGTCTCTTGTATAAAAACCATCAATACTTTTGATTTCTGAGTTGGAAAATGTGAAATACTTTTCATCGTCAAGAATAATTTTTATGTTGCCAGCAAAATGAGTACGACGTAAATTGCGACAGCATTGAAGAATTCTTTCAATCTGATTTGGGGAACGCTTTGGACATTTTCTTCTTTTTCGGAATTTTAAGTTATTTCTCTTCATTTCTCGATATATTGTGCTAGCACTGGCGTGAAAAATGCGTCCAAGTTTTCGTGTTGAAGTTCTAACTCGATGTTCACTTCTGTTGACCATTCTTTGAACTGTAGCAGTATTCAACGCTCTTGGACGTCCACTTTTTGGTAAATGTAAACAAGGAATACCTTCTTCGCATTCACGGATCTCTCGATAAATTGTGGCAACATAAATATTTTGATCCTGGTATAGGCGAACTATTTCTTTTTTTTTTCAGGTCGTCCAACTAGACTGTAAATACTCTTCCGAATATCGAATTTGTACGACATTTTGACAACTTATAAGTATGATATATCATAACCAAAATGGTTTTATTGTTACGTTTAGATGTTGACTGGTTACCATGGTAACGATTTCTGAATTGTTTCCAACGGTGAAACTACCTCCCGAGATTTGAGGAAAATTCTCAAAACTTTTGCAACATACTTTAAGGTGCGGTGAAAGACAAATGTTACGGCAAAAAACCCTAAACACTTCAAGACCGCAATTTAACTACTGAACTACTGCCAAGTCACCTGTGGTGGTCATTTGACCGAAATTATTTTTCGTGAATAAATGTCATCAGCTGAACTTTTAAATAAATTTCAACCATTTAAAAATATTGAGCCGTCTTGTTTAATAGCAAAATGAAATTCCAATTTGTAAATTGACCACCTATAATACTACCACTTGCTACTTTTACGCACATTGTATAGGAATATTATACAAGTCAATAACTTACTGTACCGATTACGTTCCAGGGTAGCTACTCTGCATCCCATCCAAAAACTTTTATTCTGCACTTCCATCGCCTGATCCGTATTGAATCCCAGAACCACCAAATTGCACTTTTCAGCTGCTTCGCAAAAGCTTCCGAAAAGTTTTAGGAGTAATAAACATGTGCAGTAACTTTCAGTCAGTGGATCGACGGGACTAAAGAACACAGATTTGAGCTTTCCTGTATGAGAGCGCCACTTACTATTTTTAGTAGGCATCAGATTCCGTAATATCGATCCTATATTTTGCTAGTATCATTCTCAATGATTTTAAATGTATCTCAGGTGATAAAGTGCATATTCCGTAATTTTTTCAACAAACGAGAATGATCATAGATTTCAAAAACTGTTAGTGTCCTATATACAGTGGCGTAGATACAGTTTAATTATGGAGGGAATAGAGTGGAGTGTCCCAAAATTCATGAAGCACGTCCCATGACGATTAAGACAAGCAATGGATGGGAACTAGGCAGTAGTAGAGAATTTCAACTTTGTAGGTATAAATTAGAGCAAATGTTGCATCTTTTCTTATTATTGCGTTATCCAATGAAGAATTTGTTTTGGGTCACGTGACGTCCGATTCAAAATTTTTAATGAGACATAGAATGTCGCTAACGTACAGGGTGTCCCATTAATAATTTTCAATCGGACGTCACGTTGCCAAAAACAAACAACTCACTGGGTAACACAATAACAAGAGAAGACACAACATTTGCTCTGATTTACATCCCCAAAATTATAATTCTTTGCTACTGTTCAGTTCTGATATATAGCTTGTCTTAATCATCGTGGGACACCCTGTATAAAGCCATTGAAGCATAGATACACTATACATAGTGCATTCTAAGTATGTGAATTTATTAAATGTGCCGTCACATAAAACTGTTGAGCGTAGCTTTAAGTATAATGTAAGTAAGTTATACAACCTTTCTTTTTCCTCAAAATCTTGTAGCTTAGTCATATTCGGTGCAAGAATTAAAGAACATTTTATGAGCAAGTTGTAAGTAATTGTAAGTACATTCAGGGCTCCTACAGACAATTTCGATGTGTTTAGTTTTTAGAAGAAAATAAAAATGTATTTCATCGCCTTTCTGACAGTGCTGTATATGGTCTGGAGCGGTGAATGCTTAAGTCCTATAGGTAAATAGTATGAAACGTTATATAGTTTCTTTAATTTTTGGCTCGAAGGGGGATATATCCCCCTTATTCCTGCCTTTCCCACTGGCTTAGTGATGGCACCCTTTCTCAACAAATCTTTGCAAATTTCAGCCCCCTTTGGTGTATACAGAGTACAAGTACATGCTAGGAATCTCGTGACACCATCTGAGTCCAAATATACCGGGTGTCCCAGAATTTCATTTTCTTGGCACTTGATATTTTTGTAGCAAAAAACGGTTCAATCATGAACTTAGTTGTAATTCTGAAGGTACTATGGGATCTATCATACTATGTATTCTAGACATATTTTTTTACGTCGTCGCCAAAAACTGACCAACCAACTTTTTGTTTTCAAATAGCACCCCATAGGTTTTCCAACATAGGTAAGTTATATTCTTATTGTGGTACCGTTGATGCTATACGCAAACTTTTTTTTTTCGTAAAATCATAAGCTTAATACCAATTTAATACGAATTTGTTCGACACCTAATATTTTTGCAAAAAACGGATGAAAAAGAAAGCCAAATGGATTTTTAAGGGTATTTTATGACCATTAGAAAAAAAATATTTTTTATCCTTTTTTACTACGAAGATATTACGCCTCAAATAAATCATCATTTTATCTTATGCTTTTGACTTTACGAAAAAAATTAGTTTGTGTATGAAATCAATGGCACTACGAGGTTCATTTATGTAGAATAAGCTATGGGGTGATATTTGAAAAAAAATGGGGGAGAGTTTTTGGGGGGGTTGAAGTTCAAAAAAATGCCTCGAAAGCAAGGTATGATAGATCATTCAGTACCTTTGACAGGCCCACTTAGTTTTCTTTTTTATATGTTTTCATTACTATAATATTACGCCACAAACAAATCCTTATTTTATGCTTATGACTTTATGAAAAAAATAGGTTTGTGTATAGAGTTAAAGATACTAGAAGATTTTAAATAAAGTGAGGCCTTGATATTTGTAGGAAACACTTTTGTTCGTATTTGAACAAAAAAGTTGGGGGTGGATTTCAAGGGTTCAAGTACAAAAAAACGTTTTGAAAGGATGGTATGATAGACCGTAGAGTAAGTACCTTAAAAAATACCACTCAGTTTTTGTCTGAGCCTTTTTCGCGGGAATATCACGTATCAAGGAAATTCTGACAACCGGTATATATTGAGTTCTTCAAAAATAACAGTTACATTAGCATTGTGCGCGAACTTCGTACTTTTAATTTTTTTATTAATCGTGTCTGAGCTACACTTGAACTAACTGGTTAGTCCCACATATACAAGGTGAGTTTTTAGTACCTGCTCGGTCGATAACTCCACTACTGTAGAAGATAGCGAAAAAAAGTTGTATATAAAAGTTGTAGCCACAGATATGCTCCTTGCTCAGAAAATATTTAGATTTAAACATGGTGATCCATAACTACGTGGTGATGCAAACATGTATTTTTTTAAATGAGGCACACTATATATTATGCCATTTATAGATTTCACTAATCATTTCTCCTCTCAAAATGTGAGGTATTGTAACATTATACAGGGTATTTCAAAAGTTATGACCATTTTTATATCCAAATCGCTGTCAAGCAATTCTTTGGTATAATAAAATATTGGGGTTTACATTTAGAAGAGAGAAAAATCTAGATTTTGCATTCGTCATCAACCTTTATACGAATATACGTCTGGGGCTTTATTTATAGTCAATTTTAAAACTAGAGAATATTTCTTATTCATCCGTGTAAAAAACATGATTTTTGACTCATTACTTTTTGATATACAGTACGTTCATTTGATAGCGATTTGGATATAAAAATGGTCATAACTTTTGAAATACCCTGTATAATGTAACAATATCCTATATTAGAAGAACGGAAATCATTATTAAAATTTGAATATGGAATAATATATACGGTGTCTCAAATAAAAAATGCATGTTTGGATCACCACGTAGTTATGGATCACCCTGTATAAATCTAAATACTTTCTTAGCAAGGAACATATCGTGACTACAACTTTTACTTATAACTTTTTTTGCTATCTTCTACAGTAGTGGAGTTATCGACCGAGCCGGTACTAAAAACTCACCCTGTATATTTTTTAATATTATTTGATTTTCCTATTGACTACCAGGTAACGAGCAACGTAAAAGCGGCTAATTATCCTGCCAAATAAATTCAAAAATATATTAAATATTTCTGCGAACATGACGAGTTACTGATTTATACGCAATGTCACCCACTTAACATTTGCTGCTCCTTCACAATATAATTTAATTAAATGATAAACCAGGGCAATTTCCCTGATACGGTCTACAAATATATCGATAGATAATGTGGTTTTTTGTTTTATCACATAATGTATCTAGCGACAGATAAGCAGAGTGGATGCGATGTATGTGCGTATTTTGGGCAATAAAAAATGTTTTATGGCTGCCATAAAATCAAAGCTACCACTTTCAGTATTCATGAACGCAGATACATTGTGGCCACGATTGTGAAATGAATCCAAATATGCTGCAGTCTAAATGCCTGACAAATCGGTTCACGCTATACCACAGGGAGCTAGTTATAAGAAAATGTTAAGGTTTAGAGAAGAATTCTCAGTATTGTCCATTAAAGTATCCTTTGGAACATCACTTGAACTTTTCCAATCAGTAAAATATGTAAGCGTAATTCTAGACTCGAAGTTGAATCGGAGATAACATGTAGAACTTAGTCAATAAGGCACGTAATTCGTTATGGGCTAGTGTCGTGCATGGAACCAGGCAAGCCGCTATCATCCCAGGAGACGGTACGTCGGCGACACCAGCATGCCTCACAGATCAATGCAGATATCAAAACAATTGTCGAGTGGGTATTAGTAAATAAAGCACGGTTTAACGTACAGAAAACTCAGGCAACAACACTTACAAAGAAGTCTGACGTTGGCTTACCAACAGTGGAAATGGAGGGTCACCCGATAGTCGAATCACCCTCCGTCAAGCTTTTGGGAATCAACATCAACAATAACATGTCTTGGCACAACCACGTCGTCAGTATTGCTAAAACGTCATCCCAGAAGCTTGGAGTTTTGTTCCGCTGTAGGAAGTTGTATACACCAGAGCAACTGTTGCTGCTCTACAAGGCACAGATCCGACCATCGCTGGAGTATTGCTCCCATGTGTGGCGATGCGCTCCGAAGCACTCTCTAGAGCTTCTGGACACTATCCAGAAAATAGCAATTAGACTAATCGATACGCCTAACCTCACAAAGGACCTCCACAGCCTGGAACATCGAAGGAGGGTGGCTGACCTATCCCTGTTTTACAGATTCTATCACGAAAGATGTTCGAGTGAGCTCTCTCAGATAATAACACCACAGGCCGTCCGAACCAGGAACACTAGAGAAGCTCTGCGAGCTCATCCTCACCAGGTCGAGGTCCTTACTCCCCGAACCAATCTCCTCCAGCATTCCTTCTTTTGGAGAACTTCGACGCTGTGGAATCAGCTGCCGGGGAATTTGTTTCCCGACGGTTACAACCTGCAGCGTTTCAAATCTAACGTGAACCGATACTCATCCTCTCGCAGCGCTTCTACAGCGCCATAGGCTTTCAGCCTTTGCGGGAGGCCGACCATAAAAAAAAATGTAGAATGATTGTAGAAGTGAATTGAGGGCTGACTCCCAAAGTGATGCTCTGGCTCTACACTACAATCCTTACTGTATGTATCACTAGTGTGATGACCATGTGTAAGGATGGAAGCAATCAAAGCAAAGCTAAATAAAATTCAACGCTTGGCTTGTGTTTGTATAACAAGTGTAGGACGCACGACTCCGCTGAGTGCATTAGAAGCACTGCTGAATCTTCCTCCACTTGACTTGGAACTTCAAGGGGAGACAAGAGCATCTGCGTTGCGATTGTGGAGTCAGCAACAGGGGACACTCTGTCATTCTCTCGGAACTGCAAAGGGATGACCTTATATATGGGGACTGATATAATTGCTTCGACTGTAAATTTATGGTGACGTATCCTACAAGGAAAGAGTGGAGGATACACCATGGTATTCCAAGCGAAAATGTATGTGATTTCAGCTTGTGCCTCTTGTTTTTTGTTTATTGGTATACAACATATTATGTAAATATTGCCACCTCGAAGGCCAGGCCTTGTATGAGGTTTTTACAATATCTTACATACATTACAATTTAGCTAACCCAACTTGCTGCAGTGCTGCATCTACCTGGACTGTTGGGTTTCTCCCAACGTTGGTACAACTTGTCATCCTTCCTGATATTTAATAACTTCACCACGACCTGCAACATACTTCCTTCTTCAATATTATTGGTGATTTTATAACTATAATTTGGATGTGACAGTACAACTGCTCTGACAGCCAGGCAGCACTAAAAGCATTAAGGGTTTAGGGTACTACGCGAAATTGAGAATCCAAGAAAAGACGTGTTCCCGTGTTAGCGAGGAGGCGTGGCCGCTTGTTTGCTTTCTCCAGTGTGTCTGTCTAAGATGAGGGGAGATCAAAAATCCAAAGGTAATGTCCAAAGGTCCCCATAAAAATGAATTTGTCATTTCCAAGCTCCTGGCGTTACCTTTAGACTTACAGTAATGATTCAAAAAGCAAATTGAAGAAGAAAGCTTGCGCTTTGTCACCTATTTAGCCTTTTTGTGATATCGTGTTCAGTTGTTAAATTACAGACATTTGAAGATTGTATGATTTTGCATTGCGAGTTTTTTTGCACACTAAAAAACTTTTTGAGAAAATCGCAAATAGTTGTCATTCATTAAGGTCTTAACTATCACCTTCTGAAATACTGCGTATGTAGTTTGAAAAAAAAGTGAGTTCTGTTTGAAATGGGAATTCGTGTTTTAACATAGCAAATACATATACAGGGTGGGCCAATAGTTCGTGGACGGAAGATTGTGGTCTTACTAAAAAATATTTCAACAATCTGTCACTTGATTATGGTAGGGACCCTTGAGGGCTATAATGTAAAAATATTTTTACTTAAATTTTGACGTTTATACAGGGTGATTAATATCAAACCTACATTTTTTTGAATGGAACCCCCTATATATTATTGCATATTTAGATTCCTTGGTCAATTCTAGTGTGACTTTATGTATCATACATGGAACTTTAAACAAACCGTTTAGGCGCAAATCACCATTTTTGGTATAAATAGGTATCAGAAAAAAATTGAATATCGCAGCGATTATAAAACCTAGAAGGCCGTGACTTTGCGGTGCGATTAAGCGCATGAAATGCGTCACCTTAGGTCAGACGGCTAAATTTGAATTCTTTTTGTACTTGGAGATATCAGGAGATTAATTAAGGAAACTTCAATCACAGATAACTTGATTTTTTCGAATGGCAATGCACATTTTGGTTTAAAGAATCAAATGTAAAATTTGATTACCTTTCTAACGATATAGCATTCTCGATATCAATCTTTTTTGGTTTACATTTTATTTCAAATTTTCAGTCAAATCGGTGTTTTTCGATTCTCCTGCGTGCAAGCGACCTACCAGGCCATGAAAAATAAACAAAAGCCCGTTAATATGGGAGAAACCAACTAAATTAGTAAACAAATGCAAACGAACTAGAGTAGCGAGGCAAGATCATGAAAATCCCTTACAACACATCAGCTCTAACCGGATACAACAGCGGCAAGATATTTAATTTCAATGAGTAGCTGGGGTATGACAGAAGTGTTTATTTTTCACAGCCTACTAGCTATTGAGATCTACGAGAGCTTGATAATTTTCCAAAACGATTAAAAATTTTGAAACACAGGGAAAACTACCAGCGATTTTTGCTTACAGTCTAACATATTTAGAATGACATTTCACATTTAATGGGATAAAAAAATTGGTCATTTCGTTTAGTTAAGTCAAAAGTGAAGATATCTCTAACTGGAGCATTCTGAACATCTGCTAAAATAATTGCTAGAATTTTTTAATTACGCTAAGTTGTAATTGTGTTTATTTCATGTAGTTTTCTACAAACTAAATTATGCTTTACAATTCAAACAGACTGCAATTCAAGTTTCATTTTCCGCGATTTTGCTAATAAGTAGAAGTACCTACTGAAGAAATTGAAGGGTTCAGGTCAGAGGTATCATTATTTTTGACTTTTGGAAATGGCTACTTTTTGATAGCATTAAATGTGAAAATTTATTCAGAAGACATAGATGTTCTACGGCCAGCAACAGTCTAGCAGTTTTCCTTTGATTAAATATTTTCTTACTGACTTTGGAAATTGGCTAATAGCTAGTAGGCTGTGAAAAATGAGCGTTCTCGTTACCGCTCTTGTTTCTGGTTAGAGCTAATATTTTGTAAGGAATTTTGATAATCTTGCCTCGTTACTCTAGTTGGTTTGCATCTTTCTACTAGGTTAGTTGGTTTCTTCCATATTAACGGGCTTTTGTTTATTTTTCATGGCCTGCTAGGTTGCTTGCACGCAGGAAAATCGGAAAACAGCGATTTGACTGAAAATTTGAAATAAAATGAAAACTAAAAAAGATGGATATGGAGAATGCTATACCGTTAGAAAGGTAATCAAATTTTTCAAAAATTTTACACTTTATTCTTTAAACCAAAATAGGCATTCCCATTTGAAAAAATCAAGATATCTGTGATTGAAGTTTCCTTAATTAATCTACTGATTTCTCCAAGTACAAATAGAATTCAAATTTAGCCATCTGACCTAAGATGACGCATTCCATGCTTAGTCGTACCGCAAAGCCACGGCCTTCTAAGTTTTATAATCGCTGCGATATTCAATTTTTTTCTGATACCTACTTATACCAAAAATGGTGATTTGCGCCTAAACGGTTCGTTGAAAGTTCCATGTATGATACATAAAGTTACACTAGAATTGACCAAAGAATCCAAATATGCAATAATATATAGGGGGTTCCATTCAAAAAATGTAAGTTTGATATGAATCACCCTGTATAAACGTCAAAATTTAAGTAAAAATATTCTTACGTTATAGCCCTCAAGGGTCCCTACCATTGTCGAGTGACAGATTTTTGAAATATTTTTTAGTAAGCCCACAATCTTCCGTCCACGCACTATTGGCCCACCCTGTATATAACTGTGTATACCCAGGCCCCTTAAGTGCTTGTACGCTTACATCAAGGCTCGTTCTGCAATGTGCAGACACTTAAGGTTGAATTATAGATTACTGTAGCTTTTATAAATGAAATGCTATCTGACATCCCTGTTCTCCTTCACACTATTGTGCTCATGCCAGCTCACGTCAGATTGATAACATGTTTCAAAATAGAATGTACTCCGGAAGGGTAGATCTTACATTCTAAGATGCAGGATAAATGTTTCCTTTTATTATTTAAAATACAAGAACATAGTAAAAGTTTATGATAAACGCAAAACTGGTTACAGAGTTTTATAGCTGCTGACAAGTAGAAGTTGGATCTGGGGAAGTATAAAGTTTAGTTTGTTTTGTTAGGATGGACAACGTCATACCATAAAATTGTTTGAGGTTTTCTTTGAACGTGGAAGTTATACATACATACTACATAGTTACATACATACTACGTAGTTTGGTGAACGTGTGGCAAAAATGGGAAGGGTGATCCTTTGAACTATTAAGAATATTTGGTTCATGATGATTTTTGAAAAACTGCTTCATTTCAAACATATGGGTAGATCAGTTAGAAGAAGCCGCAGGTGCTACAACGCAACAACGCCCCACGTAATTTGTAAAAAGTTCATATTTGAATTGAAGGGGGTAGTCTATTATGTACTTTTAAAGAAGAAAATTTGCGAAACAAGCATTTTTTTAAGAAAAAAAAATAGTAAAAACTCGGTATTTTCACCATACTTTCAAAACATACCCGACAATGACAATTTTAGAATCGAAAACCCGCATGACAGACTTCAATACTGTCACAAAAATGCGGTGTTGCCAACGAGCAGCAGTATGTACTCCACGAAATTGTGCAATTGCAAATTTTTTAGGTTAGTGATTGTAAAACATAAAAAATTGAAAAAAAGATGAAAAACAAATCATTGTGGGAATTTCATACACGGATGTTCAGAAGGGATTAAGTTTGACCCGATTTCGTTTTAGCAGAAACTGGAATCGAGGTTGAAGTTGGTGTTAATATACTTACTAAGTTGCGTGAAATATAAAATATATCTAAATGTAGGCTATTTTAGGTTGAATCAGGCTTGTAGCATGTGGTTACGAAGGGCCTGGTTCGGCTGGGCCTCCCCAGACGTTACTGATATCAAATATTTTAAAACTGTAACCAACTGATCTCAGGTAAGATTGTTACCTGTTCGGTTTTTAGTTCAAACGCTCCAACGCCAGTCGCACGTTTCAATGATTTATTGGAGCAGATATCGGCCAAATATAACAATAAGGCTTAATCACAAACAATATTAAAGCCACCGATTTTACATAAAAGGCTAATATACAAACTAAATAAAACAAACAATAATGCTTAATCACAAACACCAGCTAGAAACAAAGGAACATTTGAAATAAGATATTTTTAAATTTAGATAGTTAAACATGTAGAACGATTCACGATTTTTTGTGTTATCCTTGCGTATCTAACGTTTCAATTTTAGTACATGTATCGTCGAAGCGATGTTAAATATCGAGCGAATGTTGGCAACATCGAATCTATTATCATCTGTCAAGCAGTATCTCACTTCTAAAATAGTATTGTTCTGTGCGCGTGCGTTACTAAAGTATGTTGAAGATATAGTTTCATCAATTTTTCTCCAAAAAATGAGCTTCTGTCGCAAATTTTATTTTTGAAAATCACATAACAGACCATCCTCTTTACATTGATAAAAAAATTTTCTCAAATCGCGTGGGGCGCTGTTGCGCAATAGACCCGAAGCCGCGTATCATGGTTGAAGAATCTCCGAGACTGATTGTGCTTTATTAATTTATTTAAGGACTTGTTTACTAGATACTTGACACGCCTTCACAAACACATTTATATGACTAATGATTTTATAATATTCAATTTTTGAATGTCTGCGATATGAAAACAGATAACACATTCTCAGAGCACGACGCGAGTTGACCCTTCGGACTTAACTAGTTCGTGCTTTGCGAGTTGACCCCTAGTATCTTAGTAATAAGGCGGGACCATCGAGAGCTACCGGGCCTGATGGTGCTGCGTGTGACGTCACACCAGACGCCGCGCCGCACGTGTCTGCAGGGATTAACGGAGAAATTCTGGCTCTACGAGCATTTTCTTGAAATACTGAGAAAACGGTCAAATATACAAAAGTAAAGTATCGGAATGAATTCATAGGAAATTGAATTTGTGATGAATGGAGCCAGTTAATATCGATTTAGCTAAAATCGTTCGGACGTGAGAAGGTTAAAAGTTGGACTTAAACGCACTCAAATGATACAAAACTAATTATTCACAAAATAATGTACATAAGGATATAGGAGCTGTAGTATATAGGGTGTGCCAGAATTTTCCTTGACACGTGATATTATTCTCCTAACAGAAAAAGTTCAAACGAAAACTGAGTGGAATTTTTGAAAGTACTATAGGGTCAATCATACTATGCTTTCAAAACATTTTCTTTGTACTTCAACCGTTAAAACTCCCCCCAACTTTTTTTTATGTAGCAATCAATAGTGTTACACAAAAAAGTCCTATTTTATTTAAAATCTTATAGTACCTGTTTAGAGCAGTTTAACAAAAATTAGAGTTGCCTTGATGATTGCCAACCTCCTAAGAAGATATTGCATTCGGGCAACAGTGCTCCAATGGCCCCGACCATAAAATTTCATAAACAAAGGTGTATATCTAGATTTATTGCCGGTGATTCCTATTCATACTTTTAAAAGAATGACTGAATAATAAATCAAGCACACTGATCTGTTTTTTCTGCATTTACATTTCTATCGACTGCTTCAGGTCTCGCTCTTTCTCCCATTGTTTGCTCAGTCCGGGAATAAATCCACCTGGGCGTTACAAAGAGCACGCATAAAATGAAATCCTTTTCATCGCATGCCTGCCACTGAACTGATCCGCATAAGGTGGATTATTTTCGGTTTAATGGAGTTTAATTTTGCCTAAATCCCATCATACATGGTTTTCGAAAACTTTGGTATATCAAAATGCATTATCCAAAGATTTTGATTATACATGATTAATTACAAGGCCATGATGCACAAAAGTAGCATTCCTACTCCCCACACTGGTAGGTTAGAGGAGTATTATAATCCCGAAAATTTTTGATTTAGAGATAATACGGTTTTTGAGCGTTCAATGATATCTACATAACGAAAATCCACGTCACTCATTTCCGTCGGTATGTCTGTCGGTCTGTCTATCGGTCTGTCTGTCGGTCTGTCTGTCGGTCTGTCTGTCGGTCTGTCTGTCGGTCTGTCTGTCGGTCTGTCTGTCGGTCTGTCTGTCGGTCTGTCTGTCGGTCTGTCTGTCGGTCTGTCTGTCAGTCTGTCTGTCGATCTGTCTGTCTGTTGGCGTCTTTTTAGCCTCGTAATCTCAGTAACCGCTGCATGGATTGCGATAAAATTTGGGCGGCGTTATGCTGTTGGGTCGTAGTAGGTAATGTTTCTGTTTCTACGCGTTTTAGGGGTTCCTGGCCTTTTTCTACTTTTTTGGGTGGGGGTGCAATTGGAGCGGTTGGGGGCTGGGGGGTTGTAAAACTGAAAAATTTGTTGTATGCATAATAGTTTTTCCATTAACCTGAGGAAAAAATACCTAGCGGCATGTGAGAGTAGGTGGCAGAAAAGATCTGCCTGTGGCCATCTGGTACCCGGAGGTGACGACAAACCAAAGAAAGTCGCTGCTAAACAGCAGCAAACATCTCGGTGGAACGCAAAGGCGCATTCGCTTCACCTGACCAGATAGGCGCGCTTCTATGCCAACTGCATATGAGAGTCGATATACGAGGGTTGATCTATATCCTAGCGGCATATTACACTTTTTCAAGTCCATCTGAACATTGGCTTATTTCCTTCTATGTATACTGCGTAAAGAGAAAATTATTGAATTGATTTTAATGAAATTTTGATACAGAATTTACTGCCGCGGCGAAAATTCAAAACGCGGCTGTTTTTGAAAAATCGTGTCAGTGGCAGCGCAACAATAATAAAAAAAACTAAAAATATAAAAACAAACAGCTCAAACTGCATTTTTAGACGGTTTGGGGAATTCTGATCGTTTTGCATCGTCCAGTTGAAGCATGCTGAATAAAAACTGTAGCGTGCCAGTTTCTAAGGAGGGAAACGCAAGAAACTATTTATGATAGTTTTTGTGAGTTGTATGTTTTTTTGCGGGCCGTTGGGCTATGATTTGTTGCAAGGGGATTCCAAACTATAGCTTCATGCAATCGCAAAATAATAAAATAGTATCATCATTATGTGTGGGAAGTACTGAGTCACTCAACTTGACTCCATTTTTTATGTTATTTTGTGTTATATTCAATGTTTCCAATGTTAAAACTTACTATATTGTCACAATACGAAGGGAGCTTATGGCCAAAAAATTTAATTTACGTGAGAAAATCTTAGGGTTGTGGCCAAAATTCACAATTTATGTTATTTGCTTCCTGACCTGTTAGTGGAGGACGCCATGATAGCATAGTTTTAAAAAAAATTTTGGAAAAATTGTGACGATTGTCGTAGCTGCATTAGGAAGTCGTTGCACTCAATGCAATTGCTGTTTTTTAAATTGGCAAACCTCAACGTTGTGAGTATATCTTTTAAAAAATTTATTATACATTTTGAAACTGAATTTCTTTTTTCCTTCTAACTATGTAGAAAGCCCTAAAGATGGCAATAAGCATTGCCGTCAGCTTGCCTGTTAAGGGTCTAGGGTATAGCGCGCGAAATTGAGAGCCCAAGAAAAGACGTATTCTCGTGTTAGCGAGGAGGCGTGGCCGCCTGTTAGTCTGTGCGTCTAAGATGAGGGGAGATAAGTCCAAAAATCCAAAGATGAGGTCAAAAGGTCCAAAGGTAAGGTCCAAAGGTCACTATAAAAATAAATTTCGTATTTTCAAGCTCCTGACGTTACGTTTAAACATACAGTAATGATGCAAAAAGCAAACTAAAGAAGAAAGCTTGAGCTTTGTCACCTATTTCGCCTTTTCTTGATATCCTGTTTGGTTGTTAAATTACAGATATTTGAAGAATGTATGATTTTGCATTGCGAGTTTTTTGCACACTAAAAAACTTTTTTGAAGAAATCGCAAATAGTTGTCATTCATTAAGGTCTTAGCTATCACTTTCTGAAATACTGTGTATGTAGTTTGAAAAACAAGTGAGTTCTGCTGGAAATGAGAATCCGTGTTTTAACATGGCAAATACATATGTATGACTGTGTATACCCAGGCCCCTTAACACCAGAGTCTCCTTTATGCTGTGACGCAGTCATCTTTTTTTCAAAATTTTGGCCACAACCCCAAGATTTTCTCATCGAAATATACTGTATTAAATGCTACCAGCGTTAGTATCTTCCAGTGTAGAATCCGATTGTGATCCATTAAGAGCATAATTCTGTTTGTGATTCTGGACAATCGCTTGAAGCGCGTGAATTAAACAGGGAGCGAGATTCGCGAAAATCAAAGAGTGATTGTTTTTTCCACGTCGCTGTGATTATTTCAATTCAACCGCTACGCCGTTTGTTTTTTCAAACCAATTTACGTTATGCAGCAAATTATTTCGATTGAAATAGACCGTTGGAGGCATTTCCTTTGCAGCCTCGGCGTTTTCCACTCTCTACCCCTACGCTGGTTTATTACATTGCTCTGAAGCCTTTCATTCGCAAATAGCCAAATGTTTCAGCAGAATTTTAATCATAATTTGGATTTAAAGGAATTAGACGTATACTCACAGGCACGAAAATCGGAGCACTCGAGATTTTGTGATTAATTTTACTTCCCACACCGATAGGTGAGGGGAGTATTGTGATCGCGAAAATTTTCGATTTTCTCGCTTCCGTCGGTCTGTCTGTCGGTCTGTCTGTGCGCGTTTTTCTAGCCACGTAATCTCAGCAACCACTGCATGTATTGTGATGAAATTTGGGCAGCGATGTGCTGTGGGGTCGTAGTAGGTAATGTTCCTATAATTTTGGAAATCGGTGCATGGGCGGCGGAGTAATTAACAAAAAACGAGAAATATCAAACTTCGTTTTTAGGCGTTTTAGGTGTTCCTGATCATTTTCTCCTTTTTTTGGGTGGGGGCGAAATTTGGGGTGGTTGGGGGGTGGGGGGTTGTAAAATTGAAAAATGTGTTGCATTCATAATAGACTGTCCACTGACCTGTGAAGGAAGACCTAGTGACATAAATAACTTTTTTTTGTCTGTCCTTGTCTTTTACAGAAACCACAGGACAGAATTTTTTCTGGTGTAAATATACGAGTATTGTTTTAGATCGTTCTATATTGTGTAACGAGGAAACGGTTAAATTGATTTTAATGGAATTTTGACACAGTATTACCACCGTGGCGAGGATGGAAAATGCGTATGGTTTTTATAAATCGTGCTAGTGGCGGCGCAGAAATAATAAAAACTAAAAATGTGAAAACAGCTCAAACTTCGTTTTTAAGCGTTTTAGAGGTTCCTGATCATTTTCTGCGTTTTTTGGGTGGGGGTGGAATTGGGGTGGTTGGAGGGTGGGGGGTTAAAAAACTTAAAAATTTGTTGTATTCATAATAGGCTGTCCACTGACCTGTGAAGGAAGACCTAGCAACATAAATCACCTTTTTAGGTCCATCCGAACATTGCCTAGCCGAAACTGAGGGACTTAAAATTTTCTGTACCTATACATACGAGTATTTATTGCTTTGTGATTTACACAGATTTTAGTAAAGCCTTCGATAAGCTTGATCACAGCCTGTTATTATTGAAACTAGAGAATTTTGGACTTTCACCTAGCTTATTAGTATTTTTTAAGTCATATCTAGCAGGCAGAAAGCAATACGTGGAACTTCAAGGAGCTAAATCTGTAGAAATATTCCCAACGTCTGGTGTACCTCAGGGCTCATTCGTAGGTCCTTTACTTTTTATTGTTTTTATTAATGATATTGTAAATAGCATCGACTGCAGCCATCTGCTATACGCAGATGACTTAAAAATTTATTGCAGCATCAAGAATGACGCCGACTGTGCTCGACTGCAGGGTAATCTAGTCAAGATAACTGATTGATGCAATAGAAATAATCTGCCAATAAATCACAGCAAATGCAAGGCTATGTCATTTACAAGAAAGCAAGACGTTATTCAGTTTCAGTATAAGATTGAGAGCCGTCCTTTAGAAAAAGTTAGGGAATTTAAAAACCTAGGTGTGATCTTCGACACATCGCTTAGCTTCAATCCACATATAGAGCACCTAATACTATCTGTCAACAAAACACTGGGTTTTGTTATAAGGAATTCTAAGGAGTTTAGTGACAAGAAGGCGATGATCATGCTTTATAATTCGTTCATTCTATCTAAATTAGAATACGCAAGGATAATTTGGAATCCCTGTTATGTAACCACGTGTGAATCTTTGGAGAAGGTGCAACGAAAATTCCTTAAGTTCTTATCATACAAAGTGGATGGTACATACCCACCTAAGGGGACCCCCCAGGAAGAACTGCTATTGAAACATGATTTCGTCAGTCTTGAGAATAGAAGGAAAACTCATTCGCTGATCTTTCTCTACAAGACCCTTCATAATACGCACGATTGCCCCTGCTTCACATCGCTGATAAAATTTAACGCTCCAAAATTTTTTACTAGTAATACGCTCACATTCTACCTCCCTACCCCGCGAACTAACATACTCTTGCACTCACCTCTGTATTCAATGTGTTCCTGCTATAACAGTATCCAGGACAGTTTGGACATATTCAATACCAACTTGTCTAATATTAAGCAATTGTGTAAAATGTTATCTACTAATTAGTGTTTCTTATTGTTACTATGCTATTATTTGTATTTTTTCTGTATTTGACCACCAGTAATTGGTTAACACTGTTGGTGGTGTATTAAATAAATAAATAAATAAATAAATAAATTTAGATCGTTTTGTAATTTGTAATTTGTAACGTGGAAACTATTAAACTGATTCTACTGAAATTTTGACACAGTATTACTACCGTGGTGAGAATGCAAAACGCGTATGGTTGTTAGAAATCGTGTCAGTGGCAGCGGAGCAATAATCACAAAACTAAAAATATGAAAAAAGCTCAAACTCCGTTTTTAGGTGTTTTAGGGGTTCCTGATCATTTTCTACCTTTTTTTGGGTGGGCATGAAATTGGAGTAGTTGAGGGGTGGGGGGTTTTGAAACCGAAAAGTCTATAGTATTGATAATAGGCTGTCCATTGACCTGTGAAGGAAAGACATAAGGCATAAGACAATTTTAGGGAGAGGGCTGCCGATGATTTGGTTGCAAGGGGATCTCAGACTAAAGCTTCATGCTATGGGAAAATAATAAACTGGTATCAGCGTAATGTATGGGAAGTAGTGAGTCAATCACTTGACTCCATTTTTTTAAATATAATTTTTGTAATGTTTCATTGTCCTACATACTTACCCACAAGCAAAACTTCAATTTTTAATTAATTTCTAACGACAATCAACCGTTTATTTAAAAAATAAAACTGGATTTAATAAAACGAAAATAGTATCACTCAAAACTGCATATTTGGCCATGGGTTTTTTATTGTTTTTAATAAATTTGACAGACGTTTGTCAACATTTTGCTGTATTTACAAGTTTTTCTGCGTTTATTTGACCTAAAAATGCTCGCTGTTAGTCCCAAAACCGCGGCTGCTATAATTGCGTTGATTCGAGACGAAAGAAGTGAGCGATATCTTGTCCAGCGTTATCATCCTGTATCAAATAGCACTGTGCTGCATATTTATACACGTTTTTTGGATACTAGATGTTACACTAGACGACTTGGCACTGGCCTCCAACAAAGGACTAACGCTCATGATGATGGCTTTATCATCTCACAAAGTCTACGAGCTAGAGAAATCATAAATCGACTTCATCACGTCCGAAATACCAATGTAAGCGAACGTACCGTTAGACGAATACTTTGTGAAGCCAATCTTGGTAGACATAGGCCCGCTACAGGTACGAAGCTTCTTAAACGTTATCGTGTAGCGCGAGTTCAATTTGCGAGAAATCATGAACACTGGGGTGAAAATGAATGGAGGCGTATTTTGTTTATTGATGAGTCCAGATTTAGCCTGCGGTCTCCAGATGAACGTTAAAGGGTATGGCGAAGGCTACAAAAATGTTTTGCAGAATATACCTTCAGTCCTAGGGTAGACTACCAAGTGGGTTCACTTATGGTGTGGGCTGGAATTTCTCTGGAGCCACACACAGAGATGTATATCATTCCAAGAGGGTCTTTAACTGCTGTCAGGTACATTGATGAAATTCTGTAGGATTTTGTTGTTCCTTACGTTGATTTCATTGGAACTAATTTTATTCTGATGCATGATAGTGCCAGATCCCACACCGCGAGAATTACTCAATAATACTTAAACGATGGGGACATTGATGTCTTGGAGCGGCCAGCGTTAAGTCCAGATGCGAATCCAATCGAACATGTCTGGGACATGCTTAAGCGAAGAATACCAATTCGTGTTCCTATGACTCTAACTTTAAATGAATTTCAGCATGCTCTTTTAGAGAATAGAGGAATGAGACCGTATTTCTCAAGAAGACATTCGGCATTCGATTTTAGGTATGCTAAGAAAAATGCAAGCAATCAATCGAGCACGCGGAGGTGACAGTCGTTGTTAAAAATACCCCTGCCCAGTTTTTGCTAGCAATGCGATTCATTTTTCAACATTTTTAGGTCATTTTAGCACCAATTTTTGTTTTTTTGCAGTATTGTAACAAAAGAGTTCTTTTTACAATAACACTAAGAAAAGGAATTATATGTATATAAAATGTCAAGTGCTCCGTTTTTCGTGCCGGTGAGTGTATTAACGTATGTTGCAAAAGTTTTGAGAAGTTTTTCAAAAAATTAAAAAAATATCTCACAATAATATATTTGAACTGTAACAAGAACTACAAAAAAATATATTTCTTAATATAGAAATTATATTAAAGTACTGCTAATGGGCCATGATCTTCCATGGCTCGCAATTTCCTCTTAACGTTCCTCATTAGGTCTTGGACAGATTCTAAATCAATTTCTCTGATCTTTAGCATTATTCTTCTTCTTAACTGCTGTTCGTTTTGAGCTTCCCAGCCATTGTTATCAACTTTGGCTCTCAGTTGAGACCAAAAAGTTTCGATAGGTCTTGCTTGAGGAAGATTGGGAGGGTTGTCGTTTCGTGGTACAAAAGGTATTCCGTGCTCTTCTAGCCAGTTTCTCGTACAAAAAACATAATGACTTGAAGCCAGATCTGGCCAAAACGTGATATGAGTATTGTCATTAGCATGGTGGGTATTAAAAAAATGAGTAGTTTAGGCAAACATGTTTGCGTATAGACTTGTGCGGTAACCGCTTCGGCCCTAACTCGTCCAACGTACGGCTGTGAAATATCTACCGTTGTCTGACATAGCTCATCACACTAACACTTTGTTTTCAAACCTTTCTTGTGCTTCAAATTTTACATTATCTGGACAGGCTTCAAAGTCTCTTGTATAAAAACCATCATTACCTTTGATTTCTGAGTTCGAAAATGTGAAATACTTTTCATCGTCAAGAATAATTTTCATGTTGCCAGCAAAATGAGTGCGACGTAAATTGCGACAGCATTGAGGAATTCTTTCTAACTGGTTCGGGGAATACTTTGGACATTTTCTTCTTTTTCGGAATTTTATGTTATTTTTCTTCATTTATGTACAGATTGTGCTAGCATTGACTTGAAAAATGCGTTCAAGTTTTCGTGTTGAAGTTCCAACTCGATGTTCACTTCTGTTGACCATTCTTTGAACTGTCGCAGCATTCAACGCTCTTGGACGTTCGCTTTTTGGTAAATTTATACAAGAAATACCTTCTTCGCATTCACGGATCGCTCGATAAATTGTGGCAACAGAAATATTTGATCTTGATATAGGCGAACTGTTTCTTTTTTTCAAGTCGTCCAACTAGACTGTAAATACTCTTCCGAATATCTAATTTGTACGACATTTTGACAACTTATATCATAACCAAAATGGTTTTATTGCTACGTTTAAATGTTGACTGATTAGCGTGGTAACGATTTCTGATAAATTGTTTCCAACTTTGAAATTATCTCCCGAGTTTTGAAAATAATTCTCAAAACTTTTGCAACATACATAGTCTGGGATATACCAGCCCTAAGTTACTGAATTAAGGGTCTAGGGTATAGCGCGCGAAATTGAGAATCAAAGAAAAGACGTATTCCCGTGTTAGCGAGGAGTCGTGGCCGCCTGTTCCCTTTCTCCAGTGGGTGTGTCTAAGATGAGGGGAGATAAGTCCAAAAATCCAAAGGTAAGGTCAAAAGGTCCAAAGGTAGGGTTCAAAGGTCACCATAAAAATGAATTTCACATTTCCAAGCTCCTGACGTTACCTTTAAACTTACAGTAATGACTCAAAGAGCAAATTGAAGAAGAAAGCTTGCGCTTGTGCAACTATTTAGCCTTTTTTTTTGATATCGTGTTTGGTTGTTAAATTGCAGGCATTTATAGAATGTATGATTTTGCATTACGAGTTTTTTTGCACATTAAAAAACTTTTTTGATAAAATCGAAAATAGTTGTCATTCATTAAGGTCTTAGCTATCGCCTTCTGAAATATTATATATGTAGTTTGAAAATAGAGTGAATTATGCGAGAAATTGTGAGTCCGTGTTTTACATGGCAAATACTTATGTATAAATGTGTGTATCCAGGCCCTTTAATAACCGGCTCAAACTTCATGAGGTGGTGCCAACTTTGTTCCCATCCAATATTAGTCCACGCTACGCCTTGCCATCTAAACTTAAATCGGTGACCCACCCTTAACGCGCCCCCTTCAGCCTCTTTCTCTCCAGAGTGCGGTTAGTGACCTCTCACTTTTCTAGCGGCTTTCAAACGAAGTCTGCTCCTCTGAGCTATCCTCTATAATTTTTATGGGGTTCTTCGAATTCTTCAAACCTTATATCGAGAATCAATATAAAAGAGTTCCTGCTTTCACTCAGGACAGGACAGTCGAAGATAACATGCTTAGCTGTTTCTTACCGCACTTCCTGCATAATGGATGTGTCACATCGATCCCCAGCTTTTCCAGGTATGTACTAACCGTCCAATGGCCAGTTATGAATCCAACCACCTTTCGTATTTTTTTCTGCTCAATCTGAGAGCGTCTGCGATACTAGAATACGAGGGTCTCAAGAGCATCCTCTTAGAGCGACTGGCCTAACGTATGTTGCAAAAATTTTGAGAATTTTTTTCAAAACTCGGGAGGCAGTTTCACCGTTGAAAACAATTCAGAAATCATTACCATGGTCAACATCTAAACATAACAATAAGACCACTTTGGTTATGATATAGGTTGTCAAAAGGTCGTACAAATTAGATATTCGGAAAAGCATTTACAGTTTAGTTGGACGACTTGAAAGAAAAGAAATAGTTCACCTTCATCAAGATGAAAATATTTCTGTTGCCACAATTTACCGAGCGATCCGTGAATGCGAAGATGGTATTCCTTGTATAAATTTACCAAAAAGTGGACGTCCAAGAGCGTTGAATGCTGCTACAGTTCAAAAAATTGTCAACAGAAGTAAACATCGAGTTGGAACTTCAACACGAAAACTTGGACGCATTTTCACGTCAATGCTAGCACAATCTATAGAGAAATGAAGAGATGTAACTTAAAATTCCGAAAAAGAAGAAAATGTCCAAAGTAATCCCCTTATCAGTTAGAAAGAATACCTCAATGCTGTCTCAATTTACGTCGTACTCATTTTGCTGGCAACATAAAGATTATTCTTCACGGTGAAAAGTATTTCACATTTTCGAACTCAGAAATCAAAGGCAATGATGGTTTTTATACAAGATACTTTGAAGCCTCCCCAGATAATGTAAAATTTAAACAAAAAGAAGAGTTTGAAAACAAAGTGCTAGTGAGGTGCGCTATATCAGACAACGGTATTTCACAGCCGTACGTTGGACGAGTTAGGGCCGGAGCGGTTACCGCAGAAGTCTATACTCAAAGATGTTTGCCTAAACTACTCAATTTTTTTCATACCCACCATGCTAATGATAATATAATGTTATGGCCAGATCTGGCTTCAAGTCATTATGCTTTGCGTACGAGAAACTGGCTAGAACAACACGGAATACCTTTTGTACCACGAAACGACAACCCTCCCAATCTTCCTCAAGCAAGACCTATCGAAACTTTTTGGGCTCAACTGAGTGGCAAAGTTCATAACAATGGCTGGGAGGCTTAAAACGAACAGCAGTTAAGAAGAAGAATAATGATAAAGATCATAGAAATTGATATAGAGTCTGTCCAAAACCTAACGAGGAACATTAAGAGGAAATTGCGAGCCGTGGGAGATCATAGCCCATTAGCAGTACTTTAATATCATCTTTATATCAAGAAATATTGTTAATTTTGCAGCTCTTGTTACAGCTCAAATATATTATTGTGAGATAATTTTTTAATTTTTTGAAAAACTTCTCAAAACTTTTGCAACGTACGTTAATTTACTGGAGCATCAAACTTTTGACGTATCTATATTATTATGTAACAATAAGATACTGCTTCTTTCTAGTTAAATAACCTAAATCCTCGCTTCTAATACAGATTCATCTGTTTTGCCAGTGAGTTATGTGGCACAATTTTATAAATTCCCGTTCCCAAGAAAATACGGGCAACAGAACGTTCAGGGTAAAATAGGAGAGACTTTTTTGTCAGGCGTTCAGTAAACAGAACCATACCTCAAGATTAGAATTTTTCACGATTACGGGGAATAATTTAATCGTATACAGGGTGTTCATCTGAAAGCTGACCATTTAAAGTCATGATATCTCACAACATGGTTTTGAAGCTGCCTGTCAGGAATTTGAACATCGCTTATATCATTGTTGAACAGATCTTAAACTTAAGACAGATTATTGAAAAAGCTAGAGAGCATTATTTTCCCGTTTTTATCTGCTTTGTGGACTATTCTAAGGCGTTTGATAACGTAAAGTGGCCTAAACTGTGGGAAATCCTTATCTCCATGGGAGTCCCTTACCACTTAGTATTTCTCATACAGCAACTCTATGAGTCTAGCTCAGCTCGTGTAAGAATTGATGGTAACCTGTCTGGTCAAACAGCAACCAAAAAAGGAATTCGTCAGGGATGCGTATTATCTCCGATGTTATTTAACATTTACTCTGAATTTGTGATGAGAAAGGTATTGGACAACTGGAATGGCGGTATAGCTATTGGCGGAAGAAAAATATCTAACTCAAGATTTGCTGACGATACAACCCTTATTGCTGCTTCTCAGGAAGAACTAGTAGCTCTATTGAACGTTTTAGAACAACACAGTGCAGCATATGGTCTTGGTATTAACTAACAACAAGACCAAGGTTATTATTGTAGATAGAGGGTATGACAATCATCGAGAAATAAAGTCAATAGGCCGTTGTGAGGTAGTTCAATGTTTTGTGTACCTCGGTTCTTTGATCGACAATTCAGGTAGCTGTGAGAATGAGATTCGACGGGACATTCAACAGGCACGGGTGGCCATAACAGAGCTTACTAAAATAAGGCGTGACTATAACATCACTAAAGCTACCAAAATGTCACTGGTTCAGTTTCTTGTGTTCTCCATATTTTTGTATTCCTCGGAAACTTGGACTGTTAAAAAGGCAGATCGAGCTCGCATAGATGCTTTTGGAATGTGGACGTGGAGGAGAATGCTGAGAATTCCTTATACCGCCCATCGAACTGATGTTTCCATACTGGATGAGCTCGGTAATCCAAAGAGAATATCCTCCATTGTGTCGATGAGAATGCTTACATTCTTCGGACATATTCACAGAAGCGATAATATAGAGAAACTTGTAGTTCAGGGTCACGCCCAGAGTGGGCGGCGCCTATACACTGGGTGGATACGACGAAGCAATTGCTAGATATGAGTATCAAGAGCGCCACTGAACTGACAGTAAATCGCGAACGATGGCGAGCTACATTTCTCAAAACTATTGATAATATTCGTGTCGGCAATACTCTAGCTCCGACTTAATGCATTTCACGAGTTCACAACATGTCTGTTGAGACATTGTGACTATGATGATATATCACTGTTTGGCCAATAAGGGGGCAACATTTTGAACATTTATTGCATTAAAAAGTGATATGGCCCTTTGTTTTTGTTTTCTATCTGAATAAATTAAAATACATAAAGATTTTCCTAAGTTTCTCGAAAAAGAATCATACGTCAGAATAAAGCACTTCGTGTAACCTTCGAAACAGGTGTTACCCGCCTTAATATTTTTAAATGAGATGACCCTGGGGGCGGAGGGGGTGAAGTAGTTTTTGTTAAAAAGTTGTCCCCGTTGACAAATCTCGGCGTTTTTTTTTAGTCACTGGTTATTGATACATCCGTCAAATGTCAAATATTTTGGTCACAACACGATTCTTGACGTTCAATTTGGATTTCGGTCTGAGCACAGCACGGAGTTGCAGGCAGTCAGGCTGGTGGAGCGTATAACCAGTGGATTCACTCAAGACAAAAGTACTGGCATCTTACTTCTGGATGCATCAAAGGCTTTTGACAAGGTGTGGCATGAGGGCCTCCTCTATAAATTAAATTAATTCAAAAGGGTTTCCCATTTTGGCTAAGACCTTTAAAATTTTTTCTCGAAGGAAGGAAATTTAGAATCAAAATTAACAATACTTTTTCGACATTAAGGCTTATAAAGGCCGGTGTTCCTCAGGGTTCGGTCCTTGGACCTATCCTTTATTCACTTTTTATACATGACGTCCCTTGCCCCAGCAACTGTGAGGTCTATCTCTACACTGACGACACTGCGATTGTAGCTCAGTCGCGGACTGGAAATCTAATCCGCGATGAGTTGCAGCTCGTGGTGGATGGAGTGTTAGAGTGGGCGGATCGGTGGCTCATCAAAATTATTCATTCGAAAACGCAGGCTATGTATTGTACCAAAAAACGTCGTGGTTCCCCGTTAGAGGTCTCAGTAGACGGTGCTATGATTCCATGGGAAAATTCTGCCAAGTACCTAGGAATTACCCTCGACAAGGGCATGACTTGGCAGAAACACACTCAAGAGTGAAAAACAAAATTCGAAATTACGTTTCGTCAACTCTACCCTATGTTATGTAGAACTTCAAAATTGAGTTTGGTAAATAAAATTCGACTTTATAAAATGATTATTAGACCAGTAATTACCTACGCATGTGCGGCTTGGTGTTTCCTCGCCAAGACGCACATGCGAAACCTGCATGGTATGTTTCTAACGAAACCCTTCACAGGGACCTCGACATCCCTTACTTGAGGGATTACATTAAACAACAGGCGCAACGACGTTATAGTCAAGCGGAATCGCACAGCAACCCTCTGTTGCGCGAGTCAGTGGACTACACAGTCGAGCAAGTTCGCAAGTACACAAGGCCGCGGCACTGTGATCAAAATGAAATCGTGCAAATTTGGAAACAACTAAATTTTTGCCCATTTAGATACCGAACCTCAAAATTAACCCTTTTGGTTAAACCCAAAAATTACCGAACTCAAATCGTCTATGTCAAGCTATACCCTCCAACCGACACACTTCCAACAACCAAACACGATATCAAAAAAAGGCCAAATAGGTGATAAAGCGTAGGCTATCTTCTTCAATCTGCTTTTCAAATCATTACTGTAAGTTTAAAGGTAACGTCAGAAGCTTGGAAATGCAAAATTCATTTTTATGGTGACCTTTGGACCTCATCTTTGGACCTCGCTAACACGGGAATACGTCTTTCCTTGGATTCTCAATTTCGCGCGCTATACCCTAGACCCTTAAAAACACGCCTTACATGTGGAGAATGACCGTCTAACGTTACTATTCCGACCAATGATTTAATGACATATATGGCGAGAACTTTCCAAATGAACACCCTGTATGTAGCAGTTTCCGTATACAAAAGGCTAATCGTGAAGTTGGCAACAATACAACTTAACCGACCTGATTTTTTCTGTCGTTCACTAAATTTAAAGTTTCTCTCCCGATTGTCTGGAACTTACTCCCCCTCTAAACTTCTGTGTTCTGCTTGCGAGCGTATTTCGTAAATTGGCTGCCAATGAGATAATTGAATTTTCGAAAGTCCCCAGCACGTCGGCACCGTCGGAGGAAAAGCTGTTATTATCGAATTTAAATCATTTCCATGGACGTAATCAACGACAGAAATCCCAAAAAGAATGACCGTAATTAAAGAAAATGTTTTCCAACCTCCCTGTCGCCAAGGATCAGAAATTAAATACCATTCGTCGTTTAATCGGAAACGGGGAATTATTGGAGAATTTGGTTTCAATTATTTTCCAACAGTACCAGTTTTCGTTGATTTATTCAAAACTTCCTGTGAGAACTGAGGCTTTCACAGAACTTAGCCCACATTTGGGAACCCTACTGCTCTTCTGCGCATTGTTCGTCAATATTTTTTCACTTGTTTATAATTATATATCTACTACTCGCAAGTGAAATCCGAACACCTGGAAAAAAAGGAATATTTGCATTGAAAATTTTTGTACACAGCTTGTCAGGACCATCCTTACTACACATGTAACACTTTTTGATCATTTAGTTGCTATTTGCCTACATGGCACCTCTAAAAAACTCTATAGACGTGGCTTTTTGTCGATTCAAAAACGATGGTAATATCTGTTACAAATGTAGCGAGAGACCAATTAGTTGTGTAAAGATGCCCCCTAGAAGACGATAGCCCCAGTTTACGCAGTTTGAACGAGGTCGGATTGCAGGCCAACGAGAAGGTGGTGCTTCTTTCAGAACAATTGTTGCAACCATGGGGCGTAGCGTGGCTACAGTTGTAACAGCAAGGCGCGCTTGGATCGCAGAAGGGCAAATGCAGCGAACTAGAGCACGCAGGAGAACTACAAACTGGCAAGATCGTCATCTACGACTACTGGCGCTTCGAAACAGGATGCGATCTACTCGAGCTGTTGCTTGGTATGCAGCTAGAGCGAGGCCCCTTCGAATCCGCACGGTGTAACACAGATTGAGTAAAATGGGCCTAGGATTATGTCGTCCACGATGCGATGATAAAATAGGGATGGGGGTCGGGAAAACTCAAAAAATTATGTCATATCGTGAATCTAATGCTAGCACAATAAATGTTTTCTTATGTCGAAAAATAGCGGAATAAAAAATAAAAAGTAGCAAATTTTCGAACTTTGAAATGGCAGTAACTGTCACAAAAATGATCCAAATAATTTCAAATTTTACTATCATAAAGAGGTTTTTGTTCTCTATCTTTTGGTTCTGTTTTGGTGCAAATCTATGATTTTTTAATGGTAGAGGGTGGTAGGTGTTACTCGTAAAAATAAAAATATATAAAATAATTACCTCCTGACCCATTTATTTTTCAGAAAATGGGTCAGGAGGTAATTTTACCTTGAAAATGACACCTCGCACGTTGGTTTCGGTAAAATTTGTGAAAACGAACCGATTCTAATAACATACCCCTCCTTTGCGGGGGAAGTTAACCCTTTTGTCCCTTTCAACCTAAAACCATCTTTCAAAAAATGTATTTTTCGCATCCCAGCTAGAGACGTCATCTCTTAGTGGGAACAAGTTATTTCTTAAAATTTACCAATAACCTGTAGTTGCATTTATATTTTTGCTTTGCATAGTCTGACACGTGAAACGCTTGCAAACTGTTGTAAATCTTTGTTTTTGAAATAAGTTTATGTATTATAAGATGATCATATTTTACCAATTATATTATGGATTGGCGAAAACATAATTGATTCCTACAATTTTTGAAAATGTGGTTTCGCCGCAAAACCACTGAAATTTACAAGGCAGCAGAGACTTAGCGTGCCTTGGCGGGTCCCCATATAAAAATTTGTTTCAGGGCACTTAGGAAGGGTAAAGATTCCTTACAAAAGAAAAAAAATTGCGTTGCCCCCGTGGCCCCGTATAATTGATACGGCGGTAGCTACGCGCCTGCAAGGTAGTAACATTTTCAGAAAAGAAATCATGTAGCTTTCTCGAATTAGAAAACATGAAGCCAGATGAATTTGAAATTTTATTCAGATAAATTCCTTCTATCCTGGAATCAAATGTACATGATGTTGGTGATTTAGAAGATGCGACGTATTTAGAAAAGTGACATAAAAAAGAACTTTTGTTTTGTGTCCTAGTGGTTACGTGAAGTAGACACCACTTTTTTCAAAAAAATATATGACCATGTAGGGTTATACAATTACGTAGGTTAATTTTAAGTTAAATACTATTAAAAAAAAGGAATAAAATGTTAGTTAAAAAGAAATGTTAATTTAGGACTGAAAGGGTTAAGACATCCAGCGTATGGTACTGGAATTTTTCGAATTTGAATTTTTCGCTATATGTACAGGTATCTCGAGACAACACATGTGTGCCCAAACTATGCTCATCTACATGAGTATACACAATGGTGTAGTAAGATATCAAGGCCCGTGTATGGTGGCCCTATCTGAAGCTAGACATACCTTGACTTTTTTGCCGCGTTTTGCGGCAATAGCCCGTGATTTCCTCCGTATTCTATCCAGGTGTAACAGTTGATTGGAACGCTCACGACAACGAGCCTCAATTTGATTACGGTGGCGGAAAGCGTCAGATCTCACAGTTCATCACACATGTTGCACATGCAGGAATGTCCTCCTGTAAAAAAGGTGCAGAAATTACACGTCGAGTAATCATTCAATCGGTGGCGGCTTGTCACAGTATAAAAACAATGGACTAGTGTCATGGGTTTGAAAACAATGATTAAATCACTATAACCCCTTAGTGCAGGGGTTCCCAATCTTTTTCAGCCCGCGGCGCACTTTCAAGTTTAGTGTTTTGTCAGGGCGCCCTACCTTAGACAGCTATTTTAAATAGATACAGTCGAATGAAATAGGTACCTATAATAATAGTAGACACAAAGATAATCGGTAACATCATCAATACGAAATAAGGTTTTTTTATTATATTTATAAGAATTCAGAATTAAAACCGAAAACAAAACGAAAGACTCAAGAAAAACAAAAACAGAGTACGATAGTCAAAATCAATGTGACTGTTGAGCTTGGTGATCTTCGCATAGTTTTTCAAAGCGGGGAATAAGATTCCACAATGCGACTCTCATTTCTTGCTCCACATTGATCCTTCAACGATATTTATTCTTGATGACAGCTACGGCAGAAAATTCAGCTTCACATAGGTATGATGTTGCGAACGGAATGAAAATTCTTAAAGCTTTTGAAGGTTAGGTTTGAATATTCATTTTGAATCGATAACCAAAATTCTACCAAATCGGATCTGGTGAATCTAGTTTTATGACTGCTGTCGCAAGATAGTTCATTGAGATCCTTTTCCTCTTGTAATTAGAATCCTGGCGGAGCTTGCGTATGAAAGGGATCTGGGATCCACGCAAATTTTCCAACATCATCATCTGCAAAGTATTTCGAAAACCATTCAATGAGTTTCGATAAGTGTTCCGTGAAAAGGGCAACCAGTTCATTAGATCCCGCATATTTGTACAATTGTGGAAAGCAATCTTGATCGCGGTCTTCATATATCTATTTTATCCAAACTTGTAGTTTCTTCCTAGACGCCGTAATCTTCTCTAGTAGTTTCAAAATATGTGTGTGTTGTTGCCTTGCAAAGACAGATTCAAATTATTAAGTTTCTCGAATATATTTTGGAAATTAATTTTCCAGCAGATTCTCCCACCATAATATTCACCATATCGATAACAGCCGGTAGAATAAACTCTCTAACAGTATGAGGTTTTTTGCATTTTGCCACCCTGTATGCCACCTTGAATGATGCTTACAGTGCGTTGTTAGGTATTGAGGCTTGATGTGTGAACACGTTTTTTGTTTTCATTATGTTTTGTAGTTTACGCTGAAAAAAATCACGCGACTTTTCAACCATAGTTGGATAAACTGTTTCAAGATACGCCTTTAACTTACTTAGAAGCATACCTTCGGATGATAGTATTTCCAAACAAAGCACACACTACGACTTTTCTTCATTGATTGAATAAATGAATGAATAAGGACCAGAGACTATCCAGGACGAAATGTGGCTGGTGCATAGGCCACACGATCGGCCCTTTTGCTCCTCTATCCGTGCTAGTTCCTAAGACCTGCCCTTTTGACAAAGGCAAGTACATTCTTAGGTCCTATCCGTTTTATCTCTATTGGTTCCAAGGTTCTTGAGCCCAGCATAGTCTGCCTGTGATAACCCAGGGTTTCACAGCGACACAAGATGTGTGCCGAGGATTCTTCCTCTTCACCACACCACGTGCACGTTGGGTCGTTGACCACCCTCATCACATACAAGTGACGCCTGAAGGTGTTGTGACCCGTTAATAGGCCTACTAGCAATCTCAAGTTACTCCTATCCAGAGGGAGACAAAATCGTCCTATTCTCTGTGCAGGTCCTGCTAATAGTTCCTGAACCTGACGGAGATGACCAGAGATGTTGTTCCATCTCAGAGAGTGTTGATTCTGGATCCACTCTCCAGTTATTTTCCTAATCAAGTTTGCAGATAGTCCTAAGGCTGATTCCGAGCCCACAAAACTGTTGCCGGATCCCATCCTAGCCAGATGATCCGCCATTTCGTTACCCTTTACCCCAGCGTGCCTAGGTACCCACATCAGTGATACCTTGTGTTTAGCTGAGATGTCGTCAAGAGCCCTCCTGCACTCTAGGACCAGTCCCGACGTTATTTTTCAAGCACTCAGTGCTTTGATGACTGCCTGACTGTCAGAGCAGATAGTAATCCGCCTCCTAGACCTGTCAGTTTCCCGAATACGATTTACACAAGCAAGTATCGCATAGACCTCAGCCTGGAATACTATGGTGTGCCCCCCAAGAGGGAGTGAAAAACCTGTATGGGGTCCGTAGACTCCCGAGCCCGAGCCCTCTCTAGCGAGTGAACCTTTTGTGTTCCAGACTTGTCCTCCTCCTTCGATGAGCTGTCTTTCCCTAGACTCCCACTCTTCCCTTGACGGAAATTCTTCATTGATTACTTCTATTGAAGTAAAACCAAAGTCCAAATAGCTATCCTCGTATTTACGATATTTTCACTTCTTTGCTTCCCCGCCACCACTAGTAGATGCTTTATCATTGTCGCTTGAGCTACCAACTTGGTTATTTAACAAAAACCTATCAATGTTGCGTGAGATTTTTGACGAAAAACAACGCAAGACAAAACACCATGACACGTCCGTCCCTTTGACCTGTTCGCTTGTAATTAAACGGATCACGCCAGACACAGGGACCAGGAACAGGCGTTGCTAATTGCGTGCAAGCCTACGCAACCGGTTAAAGACGCAAAAGGGGCAGGGAAGGATATAAACAGGGATTTCAAGCACATAGTTTTATACTGTGTTGGCTTTATTACCGTTTATCCAAATGTTCGGTCATTCAGTCGCCTATTCCTGACGTCTAACGTCTTTGCGCGAGCCACCTTTGTTGGGTACGGCAATTATTTTTGTACTGATGCGCATATGTTCGGTTTTCCCACTAAACCGGTGAAACAACTGATAAGCGCTAGCGCCGGGCAATTGGTTTGGAGACGTTGTATGGCACGTGTCGTTTTTGAAGAGTTGTTGGATGTTTATGTTGACGCGTGGAGGGTGAAGGTATTTTGAGGTGCGCAGTTATTGTATATTGTTGACTGTAACCCAGAATAGCAATAAGTACACACTAGTTTATTGATTGGAACCGGATACTGTGAAAGTAATGTTGAAGTAAAGGTGTAGTCATTAATCAGCCTTCTATTATTTAAAACTCCCTTAACCTGAACTGGTGCTTACATATGTTTATACTTTTCGACGACGGACGAAAGTACGTAACACCTATGATCTTAACCATTTGCGAGCAGAGCATAGGAATAGGTTGCTTTTTAGGCACCCGCAAATATTTGTACTTTAGACTTAGAGGCTCGACTCACGGCGCCCCTCTTTACTGTCTAAGGCGCACAAGGGCGCCGCGGCGCACAGGTTGGGAACCACTGCCTTAGTGTATACAAAAATGAGTGTACTGTTGCATTTCGTCACTCTCTGCATCGTTTTATTTACTAGAAATTCCATTTTAAAGTTCAAAAAAGGAATTTAAAATATATCCAATCGGTGCGATGCGCGCTATACAACAGCAGTGCATTGTTGCCCCGTCAACTTCCGAATCGCGGTATTGACCTATTGACGCAATTTTCACGTGATCGCCCGGTGCAATTCAGTCACTCACCCAAGACGCCGTTCATCGCGCAGTCCCGTGAGTCCCCTTTTTGCCACTTACGCAGGCTCTCGAAATCTTAGGTCACGGATCTGGACCAGCTAACAGATATTTTTTCTCATTAACAGTAAGAAAGTCTACATTAAAAAATTCCAGCCTCAGTTTAATGGTGCGATGGAATTTGACGCTACCTCCCGGACCATATCGCGGCCACTGTGTACAAACATAGGTCTTGTTTACTCCTTCTAACCTATGCGAAGTCGTTGGCTTCACTGGTATTTTTCAGCATGTGTAGAGGATCACATAAAGGTATGCATTAAGTTTTAGGACTTAAGTTAGAACGGCAACAAGACACACATACCCTTCATCCGATTGGCTGTCCTCCTATAGTCTCGTGACGTCACGCGACTAGAGGAATTCAAATATTTTCCTTATTTTCTTGACTTTCCCGCGCCCAAAAAAATCGCGGAAAAGTATGAGAAGATTCTTATGCCATACTCTGTCATATACAGCCATAAAAAAATCATGATACTAGTGCATTTAAAGGAATATTAATACCAAAGTAGATTATTATGCAGTGATAGGAAAGTTGCTCATGATATCGTCAACCAGAGATAATAAAAAAAATAAATAGAAAATGTGGTGTAATATAATTTTATATTATTCTACTTCTTTAATATTTGAGGCGCTAAAATTATTATTGTGAAAAAAATATTGTATTGTGTGTGTGGAAGTGGAAGGACTTTTTCCTGAAATGGACTTTATTTTTGATGTGGACTATAAATTCTGATCAGGACTATACACCCAAAAATGGGATTCAAATACATACCACATATAAGTACACAGGTACGTCTGTGGTTATCCTTGTTTTATTGACGGCTGAAATTTTAATTATTTATACTACTGTAAATTCCATATGTGAATAAACATTATTATTATTATCATTATTATATATATGAATATGGAAACCTGAAAGAAAGGAGCATTCGTCGGCCAAAAGAGAGCCATAAGACTCATCTTTAACTCTTGCATTGAGGGAGTCATGTAAACTCACCTTCTTGCGGTATCGACTTACGACTCTTCCATGTATTTACATCTATAAATGCATATTTTTTGTCAGAGACTACTCAGATCAATATAACAAAAATAATGATTACCATAAATATCCAACCCGTGGCGTTGACCTTTTACGCTGTACGAAACATCACACGCCCTGTTATATGAGTATTAAGCTTTACAGTTCCCTACCAGCTGCTCTTAGAGCTGATGGTAGCTACCGCAAGATCAAAAGAACAACTTATCAGTGTCCTCATTAACCATTGTTTTTATAGTGTGAATTAATGCCTTAACGTTGCTAGTCATAACTTTCAACTCTTTGTATGATCTACCGATAACTGTTTATCGTGTTAAGTTTTTATTATTTTGTAGTAATTTATTATAGTATTTTAAGTTTTATTTAATCGTATATGGTATGTGTATAATGTTTATTTATCATGAAATATTGTTTTTATGATATTTCCAATACTCTTGTAATCTAAATGGATCAAATAAACTTCTACTACTACTAAAGCATGTTCTCTATGTCTTAAGTTCTGTTTGATATCATGTCGAATTAAAATAAAGGTTATTTCAATAAGACAATAAGTCTGTTGAGTTCAATAAAACGACAACAAAAAAATATCTTGCCACGCCTTGCTGGCGCGTCGTACTCTTTTGACAAAATTTGCTATAACATTCATGGAAAAAGTATATAGGTATAGGAAGTACTTCACAAAAGTGAAAGTATGAAAGTATTTTGTAAGTAGTTTCTGAAGATTATGTAGAATACAGGTTGTTCCATTTAAAATTACCAAGAAAAACATTGTCGTGTGTTTTGGGTCACCCTGTATACAAGACAAGACAAGACAATGCTTTATTTGTTAAAGCAATACAATTTCTAGAACAATAGAATGAACGAATTCGCATAGGTTAGAAGGAGTAAACAAGAACTATGTTTGTCTGCACAGTCCTAAAAGAAATGATTCAGCGGCAGCTTCATGATCGTGGTAGGTCGCACAGTGGCCGCGATATGGTCCGCGAGGTGGCGTCAAAATTTCATCTGACCATTAAACTGAGACTGGATATTTTAATGAAAACTTGCTTAGTGTTGATGAGAAAAAATATCTATGTGAGCTGGTCCCGATCTGTAACCTAAGAGCTTGCGTAAGTTGCAAAAAAGGGGACCCACGTGGCTGCGCGGTGAACAGCGTCTGCCTTCGATAGTGGGACAGCAGCAGCCTTGTGCGCGGTTAGCGCTTGGGTGGGTGACTGAATTGCACCGGGCACAAGTGCATTCAGTTTCGACCCCGTGAAAATTGCGTCAATACCGCGATTTGGAAGTTGACGAGACAACAATGTATTGCTGTTGTATAGCGCGCATTGCACCGATTAGATAAATTTAAATTCCTTCTTTTAAACTTTAAAATAGAATTACTAGCGAACAAAACGATGCATAGAGTAACGAAATGCAACAATTTGCAACCCCTGTTTGTATACACTAAAAGGTTATAATGATTTAGTCGTTGTTTTCAAACACATGATACTGGTTCGTTTAGAAAAAACTCCCTCCTAGATGATATGCATTTTAACTCAGTTAGCAAAGAACTGAAGACTGAAGAAACAGATGAAATAATTTAAAGACATGCAACATACAACCTGACAAGTGTAGCAAGAGACTTGGGAATTTCGCCGCTGTCTCACACGCACACGTTATTTCATATCCTCTCGTCCCTTGCTATCCTTGTCTATTTCATATTTCTCACGGCTCTTGTTACACTTGTCAGGCTGTAACTATACTACTGCAAAATGATTCTGGCCTTGAGAGATTAACCCCCAGTTATTGATTTTGAATAATGATAACTATATTAGTATGTTTGAATAAAAGTGGGCATTTCTTTGAAAATATATAAAGTGTGTCATTGAGAAAAGCAAAACTTTGGTATACTGTAGATTTATGAAACATCCTGAATACTAAAAAATAATTTTAGAATATGGAGCTCAAAGAAAATGGAGTTATGAAACCTTGGAGAATACGTTAATCACCCTACATATACTAGCGTTATTACCTTGGATTCTTGAAATAATAATTATCTTCTATTCTACATTAAAGGCTCTGTCTCACTCGTAAGGAGTGATTCAAGTTAACGTGTCTACGTGTCTCATACATGTTGATAGCATACATGTGTCCCAGCTAGAGCTAAAATTTGCCACCCACCTTATCTGTGAAATGATAATAAAAAGTAAAAATCGCCGTGACACGTCTCATTTGAGATTTTGAAGTAGGGGTTGCTGGGGGTGAGGAGATTGATGGCACCCCCTCGAAATAGAAATCGACGTGTCGACGTGTTACGGCGACTTTTACTTTTTATTATCATTTCAGAGATAATTGTGGGTGGTAGATTTTAGCTGAAACACGATATATGTGAGTTAGGGTGACCATATACTGTATATATCAATTTCGGACGCTTGGCTTAGGGGGGGGGGGTGTAAGACAATGAAGAAAGATATTAAGCGATAATAGCCTGTCCGTTTACAGTATTTGTTTATTTTGCTGTATGTTATGCCAACTATTTTCGATTGGGGCTCAAATTCCGGAAATTTTACCGATTTTTGTTATTTTTTGACTACCCATTAGCAGTATTTGTCCATTTTGCTGTATGTTGTGCTAACTATTTTTTCTTGCGGCTCAAATTTTGGACATTTTACCGATTTTTGAGATTCCGCCCGGACACGAAATTTAGTTCCAAATTTTCGGACGTGTCCCATGTTGTTATAAAGCACTCAACTGGGAAGGCGCGACATAGGAACTTTATGGTCGCACTTTCACCATTATATACTTTCATGAATGCCACTTTCACCAAAATACACACCAATTCAAAGTTATAGTGGATGTGCTACCAAATAAATTTTACTTCCCACACAGATACGCAGGGGATCGCGAAAATTTTAGATTTTGAGATAATGCGCTTTTTGGGTCTTTAATGATATCTTCATAACGAAAATCCACGTCACTCGTTTCCGTCAGTCTATCTGTTGGCATTTTGCTACCCTTGTAATCTCAGTAACTGCTGCATAGATGGGATGAAAATTCTGTGGGGTCGTAGTAGGTAATGCTGCTGTTTAGCGAAATTTAAAAAAAAATCCTCAAACTTGTTTTTTTGACGTCTTAGGGGTTCCCAATGGTTTTCTACTTTTTTGAGTGGGGGTGATATTGGGGTAGTTGGAGGGGGGGTGGAGGGTTGTAAAACTGAAAAATGTGGTGTATTCACAATAGGCTATCCATTGACCTCTGAAAGAAAGAGCTACCGGCATAATACACTTTTTTTTGTTTATTGCCTCTTACAGAAATTGAGGAACTTTGTTTTGATGTATACATACGAGTATTGCTTTAGATCGGTCTGTATTGTGTAACCTGGAAATAGTTGACTAGATTTCAATGAAATTTTGGCATCAATAATCAAAAAACTAAAAAAAGATAATATAAAAATAGCTCAAACTTGGTTTTTAGGCAATTTGGCGGTATCTGGTCGTTTTCCGGATTTTACTTCCCACACGATAGCTGATAGGGGAGTATTGTGGTCGCGAAAATGTTTGCTTTCAGGATAATATGCTTTTTGGGCGTTTTATGATATCTACATAATGAAAAACCGGCGGTCTGTCTGTCAGTCGGTCTTTCTATCTTCTATCTATCTGTCTGTTCGCGTCTTTCTAGCCTCATAATTTCAGTAACTGGTGCATAGGCGGTGGAGTAATTAGCAAAAAAAGCTATAGAATTAAAGTACTCCTCAACCTTTTTAGATGTATACATACGAATATTGCCTTAGATCGTTCTGTATTGTGTAACCTAGAATTGATTTTAATGAAATTTCGACACAGTATTATGGCCATGGCGAGGATGGAAAATGCGTATGGTTTTTAGAAATCGTCTCACTGGCATCGCAGCAATAATCAAAGACTAAAAATATACACAGCTCAAACATCGTTTTTAGATGGTTTGGCGATTCCTGGTCGTTTCGCGTCCAGTTGAAGCTTCCAGAATGAAAACTGTGTCGTCCTAGTTCCTCCAGAGGGAAGTATTTATGTTTTTCTGTTGAATGATTTTTTGAAGGCGGGCGGACGATGAGATGGTTGCAAAAGTATCTTTCACTATAGCTTCGTGCAATCGGAGAATAAAAAAATGGTATCACCATTATGTGAGTCGTCTAGTTTCAAAAATCGCTAAATCCAATTTTCAAATAAATTGAACTTACTAGTTCAATGGCACTACTGTGCCATCTTATTGCGAGAGGCCTCGCCTTAGATATTAACACCGTCTTCACCATGTCCGCTGCTTGAATAATGGAATAGTATTCAGCTTTTTTTGTTCATTTGTGAGCATTGTATACATTGCGATTTGTAATATTAGACAATGAGCTTAAGTTCGTTGGTTTAGCTTATTATATTTTTTCGTAATTATTAAATCTGAGATAGCAGTCTCACATTGGTTTCTTCAGATATCACGTTACAGTGTTAACAAGACAAGCAATGCTTTTAGTGTGGCACTGGAGTGATCCTGATGGGATCAATGTGAGTATGTTTCTTTAGATGTTTTGTTCATAGGATTGTATGTTATATTGAATGTATGGTATGTTTATAGTGTATATGGGTTCAGTGATTCTGTACTATAGTCTGTCCACTGAAGAAAAGGAGTAAAAAATTATTTCAAACCCATATTTTGGGGCTTTACTCGGATAAATCGAACTTAATTTTTTTGTTTATAATAACATCACTGCTCTCAGTATGCAGTTTTGTAGACGGTGTGCATATAAACCCTTGACCATACAGTAAAAATTTACATATATTATGCATGGTTACTCCGTTTGTTCGGTGGATAAGGTATAGTTCGTATCAGTATTTATACTTTTTATTCTCTATTATTTTTCTGTCATAATCATATTTTTTTCCCACAAACAAGGGCTGTGACCCTTATGTGGCTGTCCAATGTATTTATTTGTTATTTGCTTATACTGAACAAATACATCTTTGTATTGTATTGTATACCCAGTACCCACTGACCTAAGCGGACAGCAGCCAAACTCCCTTGGTATTCCTTGGTCACGTTTCAAACCGAGCGCCAATCGCGAGCGGATTCGGCAACGGCGGCGGCGATCGCGCGTGAACGACGGTACGAGCGTCACGGCGACGGCGGCGTGCGATTCAGCGTTGCGGACGGGAAGCGGGAACGGGTCCTGCGGGATGGGAAACGCGGTCACCGACGGCGGGCGGCCTACTGAGCGCTCGAACGCAGATCCGGTACCGGAGCCGCAGCGAGGCGCCACTACGCCCTTTAGGCAGACGCCGACGGCGTCCCGTCGCGTACACCACACGGCACCGTGGAAAGTTTTGACGAGGTTTTGTTCAAACGTGTCTGTAGTACTACTATTCTGGCGTCGTAACAAAGAGTGCCGTATCTGCAAAATCTTAGTTTCGAGAAAATTAAGGAAAAGCATTTTGATCTCTGCCAGGTTCAATAAGCTACACAAGTTTTCAAAAATAGTCAACATTTATAAGCTTCAACCCACAAAAACTCACTGAAATAGTCTCAGACGTCTAAGTTAGTTATTGTATGCAAAAATTTCATTTGCGGCTTTTAAAGTTACGACTGTGATAATATTGCAACCGCTTCTTTGAGCAAAAATGCCGTAACTGGATTTAGGAGTATTTACGGTAGGTATTTTGAGCTAAAACTTTTATGTATATTTATACTCACCAACTAACTCTACTTTCAAAGAACAGCAATTTTGGGAGTAAATAAATATGTTGAAATTATAATATTGTTTTATTAGTAAACAGAATGGATCTAACAACCACTACTACTACCATTAGTACTATTTTACTACACAAATTTTCATTCAAAATGCTGCACACAAGTCATTAGATTGATCTGATGCAGGAATATTTTCCCAAAACCTCAACCTGGCTTTCGGCATAATTGAGGATAAGTTCTTTAATATACCTACTATCGCGTCTGATGACAGATATCTTCGTAGGTTGTTACTTGAAGATCTAAGTAGTAACTTTTCTCTGTGGTTACCTGAAAATCCAAATCTGGGGGAATAATGAAATGCGTATCAGGATCTCGAAAATTATCTGTAAAAGTCGAGGTCTCAGACAATGATGGTTTCGATATGCCCTTAGCTTTATGGGGAACGGCCTTTAAAGTGTGACATGTGATGAACTCAGATGCAATATTTTCTGATATTGCATTTCTGTCTGCAACCGCTTGTGCTTTAGCCAGATTCATTATTGTTTTAGTCCTGCGCTTCATTTCTAGGCACAGTCAATGAAAACTGAAACAAAACGCTTTGCTGTATCTCAATTGTACAAAAATACTGAATGATCTAAGAGCAGCTTAATGTTTCGCTGTAAAGTGGTAGATATAGACATACGCATTTCAATGTTCGACGCATAGGTACGGCTTTAAATACTCCAATATTCTATAAAGATATTTAATTCATATACATTTTTGGCAAACAAAATAACTGCAGATAAATTTTTCAGTAGATAAAAAAATAATTGAAAATTCGTTGAGACTTTGTTTTGTACGAGTAACCGATTCTTAAAGGGATCGAACAGAGAAAATTGGAAAAGTCGTAAGTAACACCAACTCAAAAAGTGCTGAATGCACAAATCATGCGCAGAACAGGAGAATTAAAACTTTAACAGCAATAATCACATCGGAACATGGCTCTAAAGAAATAGTCATGTGCAGATTAAAATTGCTTACATCAATAATTTCAATAAGAATTTTAATTTGTGGCAACTAACCGAAAGTAGCCTCAGTTATCGGTAGATAACACGTGATGAATGTAAGGTTATGTTAATTCTTTACATTGAGTTTGGTCTTTAGGTTGCTATTTCTAATTAACTAAGTAACCTATATGTTTGTCCAGGTGTCTGCAATTCAAATTCACTTCTTAAGGATAAGGGACATTTACTAGATAGAGCACTTGAAATGTATTCTCTGGTGATATCTTACTGCGTTGATAAATAAACATCAACTGAAGACAAACACTGACCGGCGCATCTTAAATCACGTGAATTACCCGCTTAAAAACCGTAAGTAACCCGGTAGCAAAATAGTTATGGCTTTATAAGTTTGCATTGTCGAATACTGGTTTCTAAGTGACATTCGCATCGCGCGTTGATCATTCAATTTTATTCTATGTTCTGTGAAAATTTAGATAGGTCTTTATGGGCAAGGTTTGTCAGTTAAGGCTTTCTTAGCAAAAAACATCGGCTATTACGTCATATTATCAAAAACATATGTGCATTTGAAGAATTTACATTGTCGATACGGCGTTTTATGATAAAGAATTGAACTCAGATCGCTCTAAAATAGTAGGAGTAAACTTATATAACAAAAAATTAAAAAATGTAGATACGGTACTTTATGTTACGACGGCAGTATTAGTCTATTATAATATTATGGGATACGTAGTAACTTCCTTAATTTGTTTAAATCTTATTTGGACGATAGGAGACAGTATGTTAGCTGCAACGGTGAAAGCAGCGAATTACTTCAGATTCATAATGGTGTCCCTCAGGGATCGGTTTTGGGCCCGATTCTATTTATTATATATATTAATGATTTACCATCTTCGATTAAAAGCAGTAACTGTCTCCTATTCGCAGATGATACTACCCTCCTATCTAGAGGCAAGCCGCCTGACAATACTGCGGGCTTGGAGCAGGCCAAACAATGGTTTTATGCTAACAAATTGGTCCTGAATGAGAGCAAGACGGCGGCGTGTGTCTTGTTCAGCTCCGATAGATTGGAGGCTAGATCAGAACCTGTGAGGCTTTTAGGAGTTGTGCTGGATACGCGCCTGAACTGGTGTCATCAGGTTGACTACGTCTGCGCTAGGCTGTCATCACAACTTTTTGTTCTTAGAGGTATACGACCATTTCTCGATGGGGGTACTTTAAGGACGGTTTATTTCAGTATCATTCACTCTCATCTAACGTATGGCACATTGTTATGGGGAAATTCAGCTAGATCCCACAGGGCGTTTGTCATGCAAAGAGCAGCCGTTAGGATTATTGAAGGTGTCCCTTACAACACACCTTGTCGTTCATTGTTTAAGAAAAATAAGATCGTTCCACTCCCGTGCATATTCATACATGACACGTTACTTTACATACATAAAAACATTTACAAATGTAAATATACATACGTACGATACGAGGTACGCCACTGACCTTGCAGTACCCCGATCGCGTATATGCATGGAAGCTGTAAACAATGTAGGTACAATACCTTTTTGAGATACCATAGAAATGATGATATACATGCTATGAATGTTTACCAATTTAGTTGGTTTGTCAAAAAGTTCTTACTTATCGAATGCTTTTACTCTGTAAATGAATTTTACACACATATATCTAGACGCTAGGTGATGTATTGTATCTATATAATAATACTGTTAAAACCTCAAACATGTAATATGTGAGGGTGGTTATATACTATACTATACTATTATTTTTTTTACTTCTGTGCCGTCAGCATCGACTGCTCGGGTCATTCGCCTCGTGTTCTGTGTAGGCTTTGTTACAGTTTCCCGGCGCCACTCACCGTACATTAGCAAAGACAAGTAGGGTCACTTTAAGCTCCGCCCCCAATGTGGTATTTCCAGCTGTGCTCTCGGATGCTACGCAAGCTGGCGGATTCTGGCGCCCGGCGATCTCGAGCAGCAGCCGAACAACAGCTGTGGTTTACAGGACCTAATACCACCTAACACGCGACACGGTGCAAGGGATACAATCGGTCGGATCTACCGCGGTGCCTAAATAAGTAGTGTTTGTGTGTTATTGAGCGTTTTGCGAGTATTTTGCAAAAAAATGCCGGCGACGCTCTGTATATGGCCCCATTGTTTTTTATAGTTGTGCCTACTAGCCTACTTATTCCCATTGATTTTTAAAATATCTGTTTTTAATACTTTAATTTTATTACTGACTTGGTTCTTAAGTTTTTTAAATTCATTTTCCAAATTCGTATTATTTTCAAATTTTGAGATGAATTTTTTATGATCTATTCTGTTTACTTCTTTCCTATATTTTGTCACAAGTACTTTTTTGTTTACACCTATGCTAAGGTTATTGACAACAAATTATGGATAATCAGACGGTTACTGTCACTTACTACTTGAGTCGTACATTTAAAATTACTACATCTATCTGACAAAACATGATCTATAGTACTCCATGAGCTATTTGCCACCCCAGTAGCTGCATCTGCAGTTATTGTGTTGGATGGTTTATTGAACAATAAATTATATTCTATCTATACTATAGAATTCATTTCTATTGACCCCCGTATAAGTAAAGTGAACGTCGACCGTTGACGTCGACAATATCGCAGTCGGATTCCCTGTAGGTAATCGAGATCGCACGAAGGGAACCCCTCTGCATTCGAGGCGGCTCGCATTTGTGAGACTCACATCAAAGTCGGCACGGCGAGTGACCCTACTTGTTTTTGTTAATGTACGGTGGCGTCACTCTAGGAAAAGCACTGTTAATTAGAAGCCAACAGTGAAGGCTCAGGTCAGGATTCTCGCTGAGATTTTTTTATAAATGTTTATTTTTTATTGAAAAAAACAGAAATAAATTTCCGCCTCTAACGACAATCGAACCCGGGACCTTCCGGTCACGAGTGCTCGACTCTAATCACTGAGCCAAACCAACCCGTTCATCGTTCTTTTTCTATTTTTCTACCACTAAGTAACCTAGCAGGCCATGAAGTAGAAACAGGAACGTGTTCAGATGAAAGAAAACTATTATCTTAGCAGAAAGATACAGTCGGGCTAGATTATGAAAGGTCTACTCTAACCAGAAGCAACAGTGGTAACATATCTAAGGTCAAAGAGAAGCTGGAATCCGATAGAATTGCTAGCTACTATAATGTACTAGAGATTGACAATTTCCAAGCCCATTAAAAATTTTGAAATGGAAGGAAAACTGGCAGTGAATGTTGCTGGTAGTTTAATATCTGCAGAATAAAATTTCACATTTAGGGCCAGTTTCATCACCTCCTAATAAGTGTCAAATACCTTTTTTTTAATGGCTTTGGGATCACTCCTCCATTCAGCCACGAATGTGTTATTAGCGAGCTCATGGACAAATTGGTGTATATTCCTAAATAACTAAGCAGCAAAGCACGATCTGCATCACTGGCACAATGACACACACGCATACACTCTCAAGCAGAGCCCTAAACAAAATTGAAAAAATCAGAAGACTTAGACAGTTGGGAATACGCGACACGCTAAGGTGCCCATCACAGCGACTTTACAAAGACAAACAAGACAGGGAACGGAAGGAAGGTTTATATTCAAATATACCTTATCTACAAAAACTTAAGATTAGGCCATCTGACACTTATCAGGAGGTGGTGAAAATGGCACTTGATGATATAAAAAAGTATTCATTTTTTTTATCATCAGCCTCCCGCAAAGGCTGAAAGCCTATGGCGCTGTAGAAGAAAATCTAAACTTTGCATTCTAAATCACCCTGTATACGAGTATTCGTCAATGACTTTTTTATAGCCGATTTTACACCTAGAGGAGATTTTTTATCTTCCCATGTAAAAAAAGTAATTTTTGTTTCATTACTTTTTGATATAGGTACAGTAGGTACGTTCATTTGACAGCGATTTGGATATAAAAGTGGTCATAACTTTTGAAATAACCTGTATAATGTTACAATACCTTACATTTAAGGAACGTGAATCTTTAGTAAAATATAAATATGGAATAATGTATAGGGTGTCTCATTTAAAAAATGTATAACATGTTTGTCTCACGAAGTAGTTATGGATCACCCTGTATAAATCAAAATATTTTCTGAGCAAGGAGCATATCCTTAGCTACAACCTTTTTTGCTATTTTTTATAGTAGTGGAGTTATCGACCGATCCGGTACTAAAAATTGACTTTGAAATTGCGGGTAATAAGCTTCAACGAGTACACAAATACAGAAATTTTGGAGTTTTGTTCGACTTCAACCACTTCAAGCTGGCATCTATATTATATCACGTAAATATGATTATAGCAAAAGCATACAAGAACCTTGGTCTCGTCATCAGAAATAGTAGACAGTTCAATGATCCAAAAACTGTATTTTTGATGTACTTTTCTTTTGTTAGATCTGTCGTGGCTGCTTTAATGATTGATTTGTATTTGTACGTATAACTAACCGTTGAAGTAAACAATCGTGCAATCGACAAAAACATTACCAAGACCTGTTAAAGTAACCCTAATAATAATAATAAATAATTTATTCACCAACAATACAGAGGGTAAATAGATTGTTTAGCCCACAGAAGGTGCTGACCTTGTGCGTGGGTTACATTGCAATACATACATATATTTTAAATATACATATATTAAAACTAATACTAACTATATTAAAGACTTAAAAGTGTGTCAGTTCAAAAACCTATTAAAAACATTTGAAAAAATATCTCTGGGTGTGACCATTATCCATTGTTTGACTTTTTTTGTATAAGATATGAGATTTTATGGATTTCAATGAAGCAGGAAGTAAATCGTATATGCAGCAACATAAACATATAAAATTTTTTTGGCCTATTGACTTAAATATAGGAGATCTTAAGGTCCTGTTCTTGGTTCGTGTATTATGTTCATAGCCTTTAAAGTTGATATAATTTTTATGTTTGTGGACGAAATTCAATATGTTATAGCTGTATAGTTCTCGGATATCAAATTTCTGGGATTCTTTAAATAAATTATTTGAGGGGTAAGTGGATTATTTGTAATAAATAACTTTCAAAACACATTTTTGCAAGGAACTGATACTCTTCAAATAAGTTTGATGCACTCCTCCCCAACTTAAGATGTCATAATTTAGCTGGGGCTGCACAAGAGAGTAATACAATGTTTCTAAACAGCATTTTTTGCTGTAAAATCGAAAATGAAACTTACTTTCAATAAGGTGGGCCACACACACTTTCCAATTATCTTTGCAACAAAAGAGCAAATGCTGATTTATCTGTAACAAATGTGAATTTAAGAATAATTCCTTTCCTTCACATTCCAAAACCTTTTAAAAGTTTATAAAATACACCATTCTGCATACTTCGAAAGGATATACATATTTTCCAACCCATTCATTCACAAATTAACCTCTGCCCCTGAGTAGACCTGAGATTCAGCCCCTGAATAGTCAGATTCATGCCCCGTGTGTTATAACTCAGGTGTGTGTCTCTGAAAGCGCATCCTTTTGATGATAAAACCCACCCATAGGTCACGATGCACCGCATGAATGCAATTGGCTCAAGTGGTGAGGCTGCATTGAATGTACGTTTGTTCCTATAATCAGATAGGAAAATGGGAAAATGCCTTTGAGTTTATTGGCTCGGTGCTCTCTCCAACTTTGCATGAGGCTGGGTCGGACTGATTGACGAGAGGAAAATGTTCAGTGGCGTAGGTCGGGTAGCAGTCAGTCGACTCGACCAAGTGGGGGACATGCAGGCATGCGTACCCCCCCCCCCTCCGAGAGCTCTATGGAAGCATACTATATTTATTCTTCTTCTTCAGGTACCATCTCCATTTAATAAAGGTTGACGACAATTTTGGCGTAGTTATTTCGGTCTTGAGTGGTACGAATTAAAGATGATGTGTTCATACCAGTCCAATCGCGTATGTTTTTTAACCATGAATGTTGTCTGCGACCAGGACCACATTTAACTTCGATTTTTTTCTATTATTAGTTTTAGTATATCATACTTGTTGTTTCGGTATATGTGGCCCAGATAAGCAGTCTTTCTTCGTTTTATTGTAGTAAGTAACTCTCTTTCCCTTCTCATACGTGTAAGCACTTCATCGTTAGATATGTATTGAGTCCATGATATGTTTAATAACCATGTTTCTGCTCCATACAAGAGAACTGAGAGCACGTATGTCTTTACAAAACGGTATCTTAGTTCAAGTTCAAGGTTGGGTTACATAACAGGTTTTTCGTCTTCAGGAACGTGGCTCTGGCTTGTTCTATGCGTAATCTTACTTCAACGTCAGGGTCTACATTTGTCGTTATGCAGCTGCCAAGATATTTGAATTTCTCAACTTTCTCTATTGCGGTGTCATATATGTTTATGTCCAGTTGTGGGTTTGGAGATCTTGTTATCGCCATTACTTTAGTTTTTGTGACATTAATTCTCATGCCTAGTTGATCTCCTACCTCTACAAATTTGTTGATTAGGCGTTGAAGTGCCTCTGGACTGTCCGCAATGTCTGCATAACGTATGTTGTTCAATAGCCTGCCGTTAATTTTTATGCCGTCTTCATTGCTTGGTTGAATATGTACTCAGAGTGCATATTAAATAGTATTGGCGACAAAACACAGCCCTGTCGTACCCCCTTTTCTATACACACCGGTTCTATAGGTATATTTATATAGATACCAAAAGCATGTTTTTTTTGCTCTTCAGAGGGCGGCAGGACTGGTCCCCCCGCCCCCTAGACCACTAAAGGAAACACGGAATATTTATATAAATACAAAAAAATTGTATAAGAGCTTTTTTGCTCTTCGCGTCTATGTGGGTCAATTTGCAGCTCATCGTGAAATTTTGAATTCTGAAATTCGAGCGCGGCAGCACTGGTCCGCCCCTCTCCTCCCCCCCCCCCTTAGAAGAAATCCTAAATCCGTCCCTGTCGGATGTACATGTACAACATTATAAAAAAATCAATTTTTGGAATGGCATGCAAAAAGCAGCTTGAAATTATCCGAAATGCGAAGTTTCATCTAAATAGAAAGCCAAATAAAGATTTTTGATTTTTTTAGGTACACCCGCCAGCCCGAGAACTCTGAAATTTTTTATTTTAGTCAAACGAGACTGAGACTCAAAACTGCAACTGGATTTGTAATTAGCACCTTGGAATTATCCGAAATGCGAAGTTTCATCTAAATAGAAAGCCAAATAAGGATTTTCGATTTTTTTTAGGTACACCCGCCAGCCCGAGAGATCTGAAATTATTTATTTTCGTCAAACGAGACTGAGACTCAAAACTGCAACTGGATTTGTAATCAGCACCTTGAAATTATCCGAAATGCGAGGTTTCATCTAAACAGAAAGCCAAATAAAGATTTTCGATTTTTTTAGGTACACCCGCCAGCCCGAGAGATCTGAAATTTTTTATTTTTGTCAAGCGAGACTGAGACTCGAAACTGCAACTGGATTTGTAATCAGCACCTTGAAATTATCTCAAATGCGAAGTTTCATCTAAATAGAAAGCCAAATAAAGATTTTTGATTTTTTTAGGTACACCCGCCAGCACGAGCGATCTGAAATTTTTTATTTTCGTCATGCGAGACTGAGACTCAAAACTGCAATAGGATTTGTAATCAGCACCTTGGAATTATCCGAAATGCGAGGTTTCATCTAAACAGAAAGCTAAATAAAGATTTTCCATTTTTTTAGGTACACCCGCCAGCCCGAGAGCTCTGAAATTTTTTATTTTCGTCAAACGAGACTGACAACTCACTGATAAAACGAGCAAAAGTTACGTCGAATCACTACAAATTTGGTCAGCGCCTATTGCATCAACGAAATTAGAACAGAGGTACCTACGTGTTAGCGTTTCCAACCCTTTTCAAAAAAGGGAGATAAAAGAAGACGCGTGATGAGTATGGATACCGTGCGACTTCGGGGTGTACAAAAATATACGTTATAATCCATTATATATGTTTAAATGTCGGTTGTGGAAAAATTGAGGCCATATGGAACTTAAAACCAGTGGTAGACCTAGACCAGAACAAGATCTTCGTATATCTACGATTTGGCGGATTGGATTTGTGGATGTGAAACAACAGATGCTTTCTATTGTCTTAATGTGTGTCTATTATTTTCTGAACATTCGCTGTGCTGCCGGACAGGTATTAAAGATTTGAGATATTTATAAGAAACCATAAAACCTCCTGACTTGCCAATTGAGTATAAGCAACATTTTATGAAACTACTGTGGTGTGTTAACCGCAAAATACTGGACCGCTGTAAGCAGGTAACTTCCAGTTCAATAAGGATGTGTAGATACACCACTGGATGTTGCTGATAAGTGTGCGGTTTGTCGTGGTACATACCTAGTATATGATGGCACGGACATGCCCTGAGTACATATTCGACTGAATGAGAATGGGGTCGATGGGGAAGCTCTGAACTGGGATATAATGTGAGACCTACCGCTTTAACCCAATTCACTCGTAGTCAAACGGTTTTAAAGCTAAACAGGGTGTAAGTATTCATTAGCTGTGCTAGAGAGATGGTAGGTCATTTTATTTATTTATTAGGAAAAGTACCCTGATAACAGAACTGACAATGCTCTTAGTGGAAGCGCACCTAATCTCACTTTCAAATATTCGATGAAAGGCTAAGATGCCAGAAATCGATCTATTTTATTTCAATAAAACACATTTTAAAGACAGATGTCATTTATTATAAGCATTATTTTAGTTATACAGAAGTAAGAAAATTGCTGGTAGATTTACGTGCCTCACTTCAATTACGGAGATTCCAACAAATATGATAATTTAGCTACAATACCTTGGAGTTCTCCAAATGAAAAAATAGGGTGGAATAACTTGAAGAAATTATTTTAATCTGCCTACATGCAGCAGAATCCGCTTGATTTGAGTTTATTTTGTTAGACAAATATATATTTACTAATATGTACCTGTTGTAGAATATAGTTAGAAGACTTTAAAAGAAAGTCGTAAAATGAGTTTCAAGTTCCCAAATATAATAGATCTTGCGTGCAACCGTCAATTTTTGAAAGCAAAGTGTGATTTAGTACTGTAAACATTTGGGGCAGGAACTATACCCAAATGCATGACGTCATAATTGATGAGAGTTATAAAAATGGCAGGAGATTAACGACATATCGAATTGTTAGAATTACGCTGCTGATTTCAGTTTTCTTCGGTTTTCTAGTTCCGTGGAATTTGACCTACCGTACCTGTCGAAGTCATTGTCAAATGTCATGCGCACATGTTTGTAGCTTTGACATTTAACTAACCTCACTCTTCATACCTATTTTGTGTCATTCCCACCCTCATTCTCCTTTTTACAACAAATAAGGAATTTTGGATTTGTTGTCGTTAGTATTTATTAGTTAATTTATTATTAAAACATATTTTTCACAAAAATGGAAGATCCACGCTTCGCACATATCAAAAATGATCCAAAATTCAGACGCATTCCTAAGAAAACCCAAAAAGTGAAGATAGATAAACGTTTCCAATCTATGTTTAATGATAAAAAGTTTAAAGTAAAATATACTGTTGATAAAAGAGGAAGACCTGTGAATCATTCCTCCACTGAAGATTTGAAGCGTTATTATGACCTAAGTTCAGAATCAGAAGATGATACCTCTGAGCTAGAAAATCAAGATGTTGAACCAGGAAAATACGTCAAGGCACATAAACAAGCCGAAAGCAACGATTTACAGAGTACATCCAAATCTGACAAAGTCTTGCCAGATAGAATAAAGAACAAACTGAGAGACTTGAATGTTGATTATGCTCGTGGAGAAGGCAAGCTGTGTTCAGAAAGTTCGTCTGATGATGATGACGATGAATCAGATGAAGATGTTGAGGAGGACGAAGAACTAGACCATAGGTGGGGCGAATTGGATGCTGATGCTGAACAAACAGATAATGCTACAAATCGTTTGGCAGCATGTAATATGGACTGGGATCGCATCAGAGCAGTAGATCTAATGGTGTTGTTTAACTCATTCTTACCTTCAGGAGGAGTAGTGAAGAATGTTGCTATCTATCCATCAGAATTTGGAAAAGCAAGAATGGCAGAAGAGGAGGTTAAGGTAGGTTGCTGAAGAAATTTGGGGAACAAAGCTGTGATTGCACTGCTCAATTCTGGATGTATGAAGAAAGACTGTCTTGGGATCAGGTGCAGCAGTCTTGACAATGATGAGCATATTTCAGTTATCAATTACACACTGTAAATCTTATCATATTTAACCTATATTTAATTTAGTTGGGTTCTAAAGTACCCTTTAAACTACACTTTCAAATGTTTAGGGTTGATAGTTTGCTTATTTTCACAGCATTCCTCAAAGTACAAGATCACATACAGAGTTCAGTTTTTTAATATTTACACATATTAAGAACAAGCAATGGTACATAATGAAAAAGAATCAAAGAATTGACGAAATAATTAATGAAGTGTTAAAATATGAATCAACATGCTTTTTCATCTTTTTTTATGTGAATTAAAGCTCTTCTTTCATCAGGGACCTGTTGAACTAGTGGAGTCTAAAGTTGAAGAAAATGAAGATGAGAATGAAGAGGGATCTCAGTTTCACATGGAAAAACTAAGACAGTATCAACTCAATAGGCTCAAATATTATTATGCAGTGATAACATTTGATAATGCTGATACTGCCAATAAAATCTATACAGAGTGTGATGGCATGGAATATGAGTCCAGTGCAATAAAATTAGATTTGAGGTAAGTATATTATCATTTAGTCTGTGGAATTACTTGGGAAGCATTGAATAATAGTGTTGCATTACTTCAATCGTCTTTGTCTAAAAGGATCGTGCAGACTCACAAATACCTATCCTAATTATAGGTGCAGTTATAAAATGATTTTTCAAAAATTGTGCTTTTTCCATCTGTTTAAAATTTTTATTTGCACTATTCCATCGTAGGGTGAGATATGGTGACATACTGTGCCACCATCCAGCACAAGGACGATATCCAGCATCATGAAAAAGATGGTTCAAACAAAATCTTAGTTTACTTCTTTTTAACCTAACCCAATTCATTGGTCATACCCAACTAGCCTTTCCCCTGTTTTCTAAATGTGTTCACTAAGCAGTTGTTTTAATGTACCCCTTTAGTCATGTAATAGTTGTTCTTTTATTCTATACCACCCATTTTGTGTCTACAATCAAAATAGACTTTATTTGGCAACAAAAATGTTACTTAAAATCATCAATATCAGTATGTTTAGTAAATCATTATTTAGTTTTCAGGCTTGCAAGTAGAGGCAGTTATATACTTCATGACCTGAAAAATGTTTCTTCTTAAACAGCACCCCTCAGGTGAAACTCTGTCTTTTTGCTTTGTCCTTCTTTTTCTCTCTTGGTGTATTTCTTGTTTATTTTGTGTCAGTGAATGAAGACATACAGGGTGGGGCATGTTAATCAAGTGTTTTTGAAATAATCATAAAATTATTAGTTTTTACTCTAAAAAAATTATTGGTAGTAGAACATAGCTGATAATAAACCATTTTGAAATATCTAAGTGCAAAAATTACATCTGCCATATGATGCAGTCGTTCACGAAAATTGCACTCCACTGTTTCCAGCATGTCTCTGTTGATTTTTGAGAGATTCCATGGGCGAATCGTTTCCTTCTCTGTTTCTAACGTACGGGGCTTGGCCCTTTAAACACGTGACTTGAGTTATCCCCCATAGAAAAAAATCACAAATTGATAAGTCAGGAGACCGAGGAGGTCATGAAATGCCACAAACCTCGAAATTGAATGATTTGGAAGCAGGTGGCGAAGAACAGCCATAGATGCTCTAGCGGTGTGTGCTGTGGCCCCATCTTGCTGGAACCACTAATCTTTGATATCCACACCTGTTCTTTGCAATACAGGTATGAATATATGAATGTAACGTTCAGATGTTACTGTAGGGGTGACCCCATTTTCACTTCATGATGGCAAGTGGCAAGTAAGAAAGTGAAATGGTTTGAGTCAAGGAATGGATTGTAATAAATCGCGCGCTCCTCCTTTTCTAATATATGAGTACTATTCAAACCAAAAACACTTGGTTTTTATGCCCCACCCTGTATTATTATTATCCTGGTTTTCTGAGTTTCTCTGACATGACTGTGATAGCAGCAAATGTTAATGGACTGTGCCAAGTCGACACCTAAAATCCTATTGATCTGAATCTAGGAAGAATCATACAATATTACTTGTCTTCAGGATTACAGACTTTTAAAATACTGTGTGTAACTTTTCGACCAGGCCAAACTGTTGAAGGTGTTGTGTAAATGTATTTGATGTAAGGCCTGACTGACATAGGGGGACAGTAGCGACTTTGTTTTGTTTCCAAAATCCGTTTTTTTTTTTCATCGCAACGTCCGTGTGTTTAGATATCCTCCAAGCATAGCTGTTTTAGATATTAATAGGTGACTTTGTCAGCCTTTGACTGAAAAACTATATCTGATCTATTGGCTGGGATAGTCTTGTCTATATGTATTATTTCAACGTCCCAGTACAGTTTGTATTGATTGTTTTCGAGTACTGGCGTCCGAGTGTAATTGTTATATGGATCTGTGTTTTCTATTAGTTTGTTTGTTCCTTATTATTATTATTTGTATAGAATTTGCTACTTTATAATTGCCTGCCATATAAACTGTATACACCGTGTCCCAGGACGAAATCCGAAAAAATAAATCACACTTAGGTTTCGGATTGTGAAGCAGATATCAAAAGGAATTATTCTGAAATTTGCATTTGTTTCAGATAAATCAACGCTTAAAGTTTGGTTGTAAAGATAACTGAAACGTGTGTGGCCCACTGTCACTTTCGGGAATTCCTTGCAAAAACGGAGAAGGTCGGATTACGCTAACGGGTATTTTGAATGTTTTTGTCGATTGTTTACAGAAAATATCATATGATGTATTGCTTGTACGGCACAAAGATGATAACGAGGACCACACGTTAACCAATTCGTGATCTAATTAAGGGAATTTCATCTTTTTTGCTATTAAGAATAAACGTATATTTCAATCACATTATAAATCGGTGCCAGAAATCATCCCTTAAAGTTTTCGGGATTCGTCCTGGGACACGGTGTCTGTAATTTAAAATTTGAAGTAACCTTCCTGCAATAATACAGCATTTTCTCAATTCTTAGGTTCATTCCTGATGACATGGAGTTCGATGATGAACCAAAAGAAATATGCGACAAACTTCCTGAACTGAACAAATATCAGCCAAGATTCTTTGCGAATTCAGCGCTGCAGCAAGCCAAAGTCAACCTCACATGGGATGAAACCAATCCTGATAGAATTGAAGTCGTTGAGAAACTGAGTTCTGGAAAGGTTGATGATATCTCAGAAGGGGACCTTCAGAACTATCTTGCGAGTAGTAGTGGAAGCGAGGCGGAAAGTGAAGAGGAAAATGACGCATCAAATTCGGATGGTGAAGACTGCAATCCTGTGGATAAATACAAAGCATTGTTGAAAGAAATTGAAGACAAAGAAAAATCAGAGAAGGATAAAGTGGAAATGGAAATATCTTGGGGAATAGATCTCAAAGAAAGAACAGAAAAACTGGCGAAGGAGAAGCAGAGTAAAGCTGAAGAAAAGACACCATTCCAACAGTATCTTGATAAGCGAAAAGAGAAGAAAAAAGAGAAACGTAAACAGCGGAAACAGAATGCAGGGAAAGATAGTGGCGATGATGATTCTGACATGCCATCAGATATTGACATGGATGACCCTTACTTTGCTGAAGAATTCAGTAAAGCGGAGTTCAGAAAACCCAAAAAACGCCAAACGAGTGTAGCAGAACAAGAAGACGAAGAAGATGAGCAAAAGAAAGCAGAGCTTGAACTATTACTAATGAATGACGATGACAATAAAAAGCATTTCAGTTTGAAAAGAATTCAAGACAGTGAGAACGATTCGAAGAGTAGGAAGAAACGAAGGAAAAAGAATAAAACTGAAGATGATAATACACAATCAGATGATTTCCAAGTCAATGTTGAAGACCCTAGGTTTTCAGCAATATTCACTAGCCACCATTACAATATTGATCCAACAGATCCACATTATAAGAAAACTAAGGGGATGGAAACACTAATTAACGAAAAGATAAAAAGGAGAGTAGACAATTATCAGGTGAAAAATGAGGCAATGAAGCCCCACATAGAAGGAACGAAAGATGCTGAATTGAGAGCTTTAGTCAAATCAGTGAAACGGAAAGCTGCAAATACATTCAAATCTAAGAAATGATGTTTTGCTCATAATACAGTTTAATTTTGGTGTTTATTATGTGTTTAATTTAAGCCCATAGTCATATATTCCTTTCTATTATTTTCTGTGAGCATTTTTCACGAATGAATTGCCATAAGTTATATTTGGAAGAATGTACAGAAGCTTTGGAAACAGCAAAAAATGCTATAAATTATAAGAAATGCAGAAGTCAAGTAATTAAAAATGAAGTAAACAATATAAAAACAAAGTGACGCCGGAAGAACCTATAAAGCTTCTATAGGTTTTGTTGCCAACAATGCCAACTCAAAAAAGTGGGGTCAACTATTCCTAAAAAAAGGATTTGTGCATGATAAGTCATATCAGTGAAAATAAAGTCAACATCTCTTGACTATTTTCCAAAGTTACACAGTATTTACACAGATATTAGTTGTATTGTGTCCTTTATCTATGTATATTCTGTCCAGACCTACCACCGCATATGCCTCCTCCTGTACCTGGTGAATTTTTGAAGCCACCAGTGTATCAGTGTGTGTTTCATGGCAGTGTAGTGAAACCAATGAGGAAGTTTCAAATTTCAGTTAGATAGTCCTAGAGTTAGAGAACAACGCCGAAACATTTTGTAATTATCTCCATTAATAGAAAAGTTGTAGTCCTTCAAAGTTTGAATTGCCGTATCCTCCGCGCGAAGCCGCTGTGACGTCACACGACACAACGCAAGCCTGTGTATGCCCTGTCGAGGATGCTGCTCCCGCAAGCCACCGCACCGCCGCCGGCCTCTTCGTTCATTCATGTTGTTATTCCTTGTTTTCAGTAGGGTAGGCAACGCCGACGGTGACAAAACGATACACTGTAGTTTATTGGTACTCGTCTTATTATAATATGTCTAGCAGACTGAGAAACTATAAATATTGTATTGTACTCAGGTGTACTAACACCACCATAAAAATACCAAACAAATATTTCAATTGATAGCCTATTATGAATACAAACAAAATTGAGTTTTATGACCCCCCACCCCCCAGCTACCCCAATTTCACCCCTACCCAAAAAAGTAGAAAATGATCACGCAACCCCTAAAACGCCTAAAAACGAAGTTTGAGCTGTTTCTATATTTTTAGGTTTTTTATTATTGCTGCGCCGCTGCTGACACGATTTTTAAAAATCTTAAAGATTTTCCATCCTCGCAGCGGTAGTAATACTGTGCGAAAATTTAGTCGAAATCAATCCAATGGTTTCCTAGTTACACCATACAGAATGATCAGAAGCAATACTCCCGCATGTATACATCAGAAAATTCGAAGTCCCTTGGTTTTGCGTAATAGCCAAGGTAATGTTCGGATGCATCTAAGAAAGTGTATTATGACGCTAGGCCTTTCTTTCACAGGTTAGTGGACGGCCTGTTATGAATACAATAATTTTTCAGTTTTACAACCCCTCACCCCCCAACCACCCCAATATCACCCCCACCCAAAAAAAAGTAGAAAATGATCAGGAACCTCTAAAACACCGAAAAACAAAGTTTGAGGAATATTTAAAATTTTTGGTTTTTTGCTAATTACTCCACCGCCCATGCGCCGATTTTCAAACTTATAGGAACATTACCTACTACTACCCCCACAGCATATCGCTGTCCAAATTTCATACCAATCCATGCAGCGGTTACTGAGATTACGTGGCTAGAAAAACGCGTACAGACAGACCGACAGACGGACAGGCCGATGGAAATGAGTTGTGTGGATGTTTGTTATGTAGACATCATAAAACACAAAAAAAGCGTACTATCTCAAAATCGACAATATTCACGATCACAATACTCCCCTCACCTATCGGTGTGGGAAGTAAAAGTCCATAATCATGTCGAGATCCACTTTAGGAAGATTACTAGAATCACCACCACCAAAAAAATACTGGCGTCTGCCCGTTACAGCACTCCGCCGTTCCACTAAAGTCTAAATGTCGCACTGTACTGTACAGCGCAGCGCATGCATAGTGGAGTCCCGGCTCCCGACTGTGGCTGCCGCGAAAGATTGGAGACATGTGACGACATACGGCAATTCACCGCCGCGGTCGCTTTACGCAAATATAAAATTGAATAACACTACCGTTTTTTGGAATATTCAGATGAGTTTTTCGACATTCTTCAAGTGAAGAAATAGACTATCAGATTATAATGAATTTTCCAAATTTTATTTTTTAGGAAACTTCTCCATTGCCACCACCGTTAATAGTCGGTGATTGCCACGGCACTGCATTCTTTATGAAGGCTTTGTTGGCCCTCCCTCTACGTAAATACCTAGAGTGAGCATAGGCGTGGTTAAGTCGCTAAATCTGGGGGGGGGGCTTATGTCCCTGGATCTGGCGGGCTCAAGTTCCCGCCCTAGATACAAAGATTTAACAGAACGAATTATTTTAGGATTTTTGGGGGGGCTAATTTCATTCTTGGGGGGGTTAAGCCCCCCGAGCCCCCACCTAACTACGCCTATGAGAGTGAGATATTCAGCAGAACCTCCAATGCTGCAGTTGGTGTACCCTTCATGGTGCCCGCTATGCTCGCACACGCAGCTCACTGCACTTTTGTGAGTGATTTAGATGCTGTGCTTTGATGAACCTTTTGGCCACCATACCTTACATTCTTTTGATAAAAAATAATTTTTCTGTAATAAATTTGGTATATTTTCCATCTTATTACATTTTGTATAGTAATAACACTAAGATATATACAAAAGTTTATACAATTATAGACACGACTGTCTAAAGTACATCTTTATATAGAGTAACTCAAAGAACACTTATTGAAGCACACGTTAATATTAACTTTGATAAATATTTTTCTCTTACCGATAAGAATGCAACTCAAAATCCGTGAATTTTATTCCACAATAATTATTAGATAACCACACTTTCTTCTACCATGGTTGTCGTGAATGTGAGGATGATATTGGTACATAGTTAATACTAGAAAAGAACAATCTTTCAAATGTCCTTTAGTCACATACAAAATCTATAGTGAATCAATATTTTTTATTATACAATTTTTCCCCTTGGCCATAGCTTTGTTAATGTAAGGATTCTAGAAAACCGACTGGTAGAATCTGATGCCTAGGTTGAAAACTGTACTTGTAACTGTAAACTGTAACTTGGCACATTTCCCAATAGTGGGGAAAGTGAAAATGTTTTTTTTTTACTTTGGTGTTAACTGCTGGAATCGTATTCTATGTAGGCTTTGTTACTGTTTCCCGGCGCCACTCTAGGAACAATGAGAATATAAGAGGAATTTACCATGTCTTTTGCTCGAACATAATTCAAATGGATCAGCATACTATATCACAAATGAAACAAATTTTTAGGAAATCTGGGCTGAAACCCATACATTTCAGAAGGATAATTACAAATTGGTACAGAGTCCTAGACCGGTGGGCTATGTGATGTGAATAAAAAGGAGTGAATCACTACCAACAGGTCAAAAGGAAGCACTACTGACGTGGAACGGCTTCTGGATTGAAAAACTCGTTATTTCAATTAATGATTTATTGTTAGTTCCCCAGTGGTCATGAGAGTGACTTCTTGAATATTTAACAGCACGAAACATTTAAAATAGGTACGAAGTGTATCAGCTGACAGCTTAGAGGCCTTTGCTTTTGAAGAACAGTGGTGTGAGAGGGAAATTATTCACGAACAAAATCTTAAAATGGTGTAGATATTATTGGAACAATTGAATTCTTTCTGGTAGTAGTAATTATGTACCTCGAAGACTATTGACCTTCTTATATTGTCAATAATATTGAATTTTAAAATTTGATATGAAAGATGACTAATAGTCAGGACAATATTAACGAGAATGAATGATATCAAATTATGAAGTGCTACAGAAAATAAACAAATATATAAAGAATCCCTGAAACCACTTTTATGTTTTTCCAAAAATTTTTAGGTAAAATTTTGTACAATGGGTTTTCCTGACATCAAATTCATTTTATTTCATCCCAAGCAATTCAGAGGGTCATTGATGAACAACGAATTCGAATAAATTCGTTGTCTGATGAATGAAAACACTTGTTTCAGTAGTGTTAAAAACTCAAAAATGTATAATCTTTTTTATAAAATATGGTGTAATGGAAATTATACTGAAAAATTTTGTCAGATGGGCTTCATAAGGCAAATAACCCCAAATATTTTGTAATGAAGATGGATATGAAAATTTGCTGAAATTTCAGTTAGTTAAAATATTTTAAATATTGTATATTATTTCAAAAAATGGCTAAGGCATAAGATTCAGATGACCAATCCTGCAATGTATCAGTTCTACAGGAACTAATATTCTATTAGAAATGTGAGAGGTCTTTTGCAATTTCATGTTCAAAGCTTCTAATGTTTTTTTATCAACCAGATATGCATAGTCTTCTGCTAAATCAAAATTCAAAAGCATCCAATTCCAGTTTGGTTTGTCGAGGGTCCAACCGTGCTTCTCTCGAAATACCGGATATTTGTCTCCAAAAACTGTAGCAAGCCAGTAAAATAATAAATCCCTTATTTCTCAGCGTTTATGAACAAAGAGGGTTTAAGAAAGGAATAGTTGGCTGTAGGGGTAACCTGCTGATGGACTGTTGTGTCACACAGGACTCTGTGCAGTACATACTATGAAACCTTTCTATGCCCTGGATTCACTATCGCAAGGCAATTGACACTGCATCGCATGAACTTATTGTGCGGCTATTGAAAATCGTAAAGGTCATTTTTTAAACAAATGACTATACGCAATCTGTCATGAATACATTGTTGTGCACTTGATTGGTCATATTATTATAGTTATGTATAAAAATAGGAGATTAGCATTATTTCGAAATATAATCGATCAATGTAAACAATTTTCTCCAGAGAATAACTAGACTTGTTTTGAAACTTCAGAAATTTTCTCAGGTTATCCATCTATCAGCTTACAACATTTGAATTATGATAAAAAACAGCAAGAAATAAATAATAATTCATGTTTTGAACTCTGAGAGCTTTTTTGTAGTTACGAAGCTCACACTGTTCAACGACCACTCTGTATAACTTGAACTGTGCGCTCCTGAAGAAATAACCATAGGTCAAACAGCACCAGTACCTACATGTAAATTGCCTGTCTACGCAAAACATTTCCTCCTTTCAACGAAAAGTTGCTGACTTATTTTGAGGTAAATAAATTATATCCTGCTAGACAATGAACATAACAAACAACAGTAATAAAATTTTCAATTATTAACTATACTTTTAACAAAATCGAAGCATCAAAAATCAATATAGAACTAGTGTTATGATGGTAAAGACATGCAACTTTTGTATACATAAAATAATGTTTTTATAGTAATGACGTCTTCACTATAACAGTGTGCACAATGTCGACTTACAGCTCAGCTGCCCCGTCCTACAGTGAATAGTTCACTCAAGAGTGGACAAGCTTCCTTCATACATGGTAAGAAGAACATAATGTTGAGGTGAATGTCGAACGCTAATAATGTAATATGAAGTTTATCTGCTCAATATGAAACATCTTGAGTTGAATATGAAATTTTGGTACACCCAGGACAGAAATTCTTCAAACACACAGCACCAATATGTTTAAAAATCATGTATTCTATTTTGTCAACTCTATTTTGTATTGTATTTACCTAATCTGAAAATAAAACAACATGGATGAAGCTGATCTGAACATCCTCTAGTAAGAAAGTAAAACCTTGGTTCAACCTCAGGACGTTGTTTGATATCAGGCAACCAAAAAAGTTCGTGCGATTTTTCTTGTTTGTCCACTTTTTATGAATGTGGAGGGGTAATTATGAATATAGGTTGAAACATATCAAAGAAGAATTAAAGTGCAAAATTGCTACTAGAATATGGCCGTGTCAAATGCAAAAATTCGTGTTTGTTTACTTTATGAGTTCAAATCAAACTTGGTCAAATCTCGTCTGGGAATGCTTAGAAAACCTCAAACAACTTAGTGCCACGAACAAGGTAACCCTGAAATGGGTGCCAGGTCACAAGGGAATCGAAGGGAACGAAAAAGCAGATACCTTAGCACAAAACGGATCGGCATCCAGTTTTACCGGCCCCGAACCGGCGATAGGCATTTCAAGATCTTTGGTAAGAACTACGATAAACCAGTGGGTGCATTCACAGCACCTAAAATACTGGCAGTCACATCCAAAGCTCAGACACAGCAAGCTGATAGTGAAACAACCCACACCAAAACTAGCTGAAGAGGTCCTAAAACTAAATAGGAAAGAAACTAGGCTAATAACCGGCCTCCTAACCGGACATTGCGGCCTGAGAAAACATCTACACACATTAGGGATTTTCAAAGAAAACCCAATATGCAGACTATGTGACGAGGACGATGAAACAGACTCTCACATAATCTTTGAATGTGAGGCCCTACGCTGGTGGAGATTCAGACTGATAGGGCCAAACAACCCCAAATCACTCCCCAATCGAGATATCGTGAAGAGACTCTTGGATCTTATCAAGGTCACAAACCTCTTCACAGATTAACAAACGCACAGGACAATAAGCCAATGGCTGCAGTGTTGGGGCTACCCAACCCGGCCTGTACGTTTGACCCCCCTAACCTAACCTAACCTGGTACGAAGGCTGTAGAAGCTTAACTTAAAGTATGCGCTGCTTTTGTAGAAGGTACTGTAGCTGCGCATTCAACAGGCACGCGTGGCCATGACAAAGCTTACTAAAATAGGGCGTGACCATAACATCACTAAAGCTACCAAAATGTCGCTGGTTCAGTCCCTTGTGTTCTCCATATTTTTATGCCTCGGAAACTTGGACGGTTAAAAAGCAGATCGAGCTCGCACAGATTCTTTTGAAATGTGAACGTGGAGGAGAATGCTGAGAGTTCCTTATACCACCCATCGAACTAACGTTTCCATACTGGATGAGCTCGGTAATCCAAAAAGACTATCCTCCATTGTGTCGACGAAAATGCTTACATTCTTCGGACATATTCACAGAAGCGATAATATGGAGAAACTTGTAGTTCAGAATCATGCCCCGAGTGGGCGGCGCTGTGGCCGTTCCCCTACACGCTGGGTGGATACGACAAAACAGTTGCTGGATATGAGTATCAAGAGCGCCACTGAACTGACAGTAAATCACGAACGATGACGAGCTACAGTTCTCAAAACTATTGATAATATTCGTGTCAGCAATACTCTAGCTCCGAATTAATGCATTTTAAGAGTTCAAAACATGTCTGAAGGCACGGGTCAGAAGTGAAGAAATTTGCCTCTGGAAATGAAAATCTTGAAGATGAACCTTGCTCCGGAAGACCAACGATCAACAACGATGATATCAAGCTGGCGATTGAGCAGGATTCAAGTCATACATGTCAAGCTCTTGTCTTAAGATTCAATGTGAGTGATGAAACTATTCGCATACATCTTGGGAAACGATGGAAGTTAAGCGAATGGATACCACATCAATTGAATGAAACGAACAAGTTACAGCACTTAACAATCTGTTCATCATTGCTTTCTCTCCACAACGTAATGTAGTTTTTGGATCGGATGTTGACCTCTAATGAAAATGGGTTATGTATTGCAACAATAAACGCTCATAGCATTGGCTATCCTGTGAAGATCCGTTGCCGTTGACTGCTAAACCAGACAGTCACCAAGAAAAGGTTCTTGGTGTATGGTGGACTACAGCAGGTATAGTTCACTATAAGCTTCTGCCAAGTGGACGAACCATCACTGCTGAAATCTACTTAGCACAGCCTAACAGAGTTGCGGCCGCTCAAAGTCAAAAACAGCCTGCTTTAGCGAACAGAAAAGGATAATGCAAGATCACATAAAGCAAGAATCACCCAAGAAACTATAGCGCGACTCCACTGGGAAATTCTACCTCACCCTCCATACTCACCAGACCTTGCCCTGAGTGACTACGATCTGTTTTTGGCCTTGGACAGCCACGTGCGGAATCAACGATTTGAAAATAGAGGAGGCTTTGGAAAACGAGATGACACACTTCTTCAGTTTCTAAAAGCAAGAATTTTATAAAAATGGGATATACAGTCTTGTGTGTAGATGGGAAAGTGTAATACTTGCTGAAGGTAATTATTATTCTAAATACATCTAAGTTTAACCCATTTTTTTGTGTAACTATTTGTTAACCATCAAAACTGCATGAACTATTTTGGTTGCCTGGAACTTGGAGACCTAACAGAACTACCAAATATTGCATGACTCCCTTGAAATTACTGTGCACAAATTTACAAATACATTTAAAAAGTTTGCACAACCGCCAACTCCACATTTTATGTAGGCTACATGTTGCATCTCATCCAATTAAAAATCAGGTTGAAATACAGTTTTCTTACTAGAGAGTCACAAACTTGACATGTCTCACTCATAGCTTGACCATCACTACCTCCTATAACCCCATTGACATACAAGGCATACTACCAAGACCTCACTCATCTTAACCACAGCTTCAACCGAAGAGCATCAACTCCGTTCAGGTAGTACCTGAATAGTCGTTTGTCCCTGACAAAGCCTAGCTTTTCGTAGAGCATCAAAGCAGGCTTGTTGGTTACTTCTGTTTCCAGTACTACTTCATCTGCGTCACCTGTGATCATCTCTGTAATGGCCAGCTGGACTAACTTGGAACCAATGCCACAGTTGCGGTAGTTTTCATCCACTGCCAGCATCGCGATGTAGCCACGCTTCACCACTTTGCGGTGGATATCCAACTTGCAGACAATAGCTCCTACACACTCAGATTCATGCATAGCCTGAAATTAATTTGTTGTCTATATTTATTTATTTTCGTATCATTCACTGATGATTTAATGTCTTATATGAAAATCCAACATCAAAATGACTGTAACAATCTCCAATCTGATTTAGATCAGTTATCACAGTGATGTGAGCTCAATGCAATGGAACTTAATGTTAACAAATGTCAATTTAAGATCTTCAGCCGTGGAAAAAATTCCACCCTTCATATTTATCATATCAAAGGTTCACCCCTATCTCTGGTATATCAAATCAAAGATCTAGGAATGTTGCTTGATACCCAGCTAACATTTACATTATTTACAAATCACTTATCAATGATTGTTACTAAATCATTACAAATCCTAGGCTTTTCAAGCACTCCACTAAGGGCGTTTTAAATATTTGGTACCTCAAATTTCACTCTTTACATTTCATCCCTTCAAGTCAGTTACATGTAAAGATATGTCACGCTGTTTTATAATCTATTACCCGCTTATTCTCATAGTCCAGAGCTCACAAATCAAATCTTGCTTCATGTTCCCTCTTGCCAAACAAGACAAAACCATTCTTTTCATCAGAATTCTCATCGCACTAATTATGGACAAAATTAATCTTTGTCAAGGTCTACCAGTAGCAAATAAATTAATTCTTTGATCAATTGGACTGTTTTGAAAATGCAAAAATATTCAAAAAGAACTTAAAGGCTGTCTGAGAGGTTTAAGGTCTAAGATTGTACACAGAAATTTGTTTGCTAGATTCAGTAAAATTTGTTTGCTACATTCAATACATTTTGTGAACAAGCATATTTTTTCTTGGCTATAACCACTGTTACCAATTATATACTTTTATTTCGTTATTATTTTGAGGTGGTGCAATTAGATGTGTTAAGATTTAGTGTTATTTTTTTTTAATTATTGTAAACTGTCTTTTTATGGGGCAATGGCCTGTTGATAAATAAATACATGATTATTGAACAAATATATATGCTCAAAATACACAGTTTGACAAAAATCCAGAAAACAGCATTTCAATTTAGTCACAGCCTTAGTCACAGCTTTTTTAGTTTTTGTTTTTGAAACTATACTCAGCTCATACAGTTTTCAGACCAAGTTTAAGCCATTTGCATAATTGCAAAATTTATGGTATTTTTTTTTTATTTCTGTAGATCAGGTAGGTATGAAATCCAAGGGAAACTAAGTATAAAATATTTTTCAGTATAAGCTTAGACACAGAAAACTCTTAAAAACTGACAAATACCTCAATAGTCAGAGTGCTTTCTTATAGTAAAAGGTGCTAAGTTTTATATTTAACATTAAATGTTAAACATTTCAAAAAGACATGAGGGTAAATGTAGAATTTGAATTTTAACAACAGACTACTGACCTCAGGTTAAGTATTGAAAATTCCTCAGAAGAGCTATATTTATTACCTCTTGTGGTAAATATATATTTATTATTATAGACCAAATGATCAAAGCACATCATGTTTTTTATTTGTTAAAAAGTGAATTTGTGTCAAATGTTAGCAACATTTGATCAATATATTTCATTTACATATTATCCTGCTTGTGAAAAGCTCTTATCTTTTTTGTCCAGTATTACCAACATTCTTTCTATCGACATCCTTATCACAGCATTGTAAAGGGTCAGAATGTCATGCTTTTGTTTTAGTTTTTGTTATGGAACTTCTTAGGCTATATTCTATTATTAGAGATAAACTATAAAGTAGATAATAATTATAAGATATATGTGTAAGCTTATTTTCTGAATAGTCAGTTTTTCTTAGACTACATTGATTTGTGCAATAAATATGAGCTTATACTTATTTCTTATTTAAATAGTATTAATTTATTCATTTCTAAATAAAAGGAAAAATTACTTACCAAAAAGCAAAGCTTTGGCCAGTTATGTATAAAATATCTATAAGTATAAATAGAATATGGCTCTGATAGATCCTTCTGAATGATTTTCATGATCATAGGCATTTGTAGTTCAGATTCATACTGTACAAAATCAATTTTAGGTTTTGGTTTGCTCTTAGCATTATCTTCTATAGAAGGCTCACTACTATCATGTAGATGGATATTTTTCAAATCTCCTTCTATCCCTAAGACATCTGTACTACTTGAAGGCTGTACTGTATCCGAGTCATGATTTATACTGGGCTTTACATCTCCACACAAATCAATGGTAGTTGTTTTAGTTAGTTCTCCTAAAGAAAGGTTAGTATCACATATATTTGATGAAATGTTATCATTAGAATCCAAGTTAACTTTAGTTTTCTTCTTTTTACTGGTTTTGCTAACATCTAAATTTTCTACTGGGATATCATTGCTACGTGGAATTCTCTCTGCTACACTAGTGCTGCTTTGGTCTTGTGAGATATCTGTATTGTGGCTATCTACATCTAGCTGAGTCTCTTGGGCTGTACAGTTGTGTTGAGGGTTATGATCACCATTTATATTAGGGAGTGTGTGCTTATTCCGTTTGTTCCTTCTTCCACTCTTCTTCACGCTGCCTGTCTCTATAGTCACCCCATTGACAAGTCCGTTTTTTGGTTGGCCCTTTTCTGGTAATTTTTCGCTTAAAATGCATTTTTTTGGCAAGTCTTCAGTGTTGTTTGGCAAAGGGCACTTGTCAAGTTTATTTTTTTTACTAATGGTATTATTCATGTTTTTAACTGAAGATTACAACATTACTGCTCTACACTACCTTTTTTGAGTCATATTAATGTTGAGCAAAATATAAATTTCTTTCATGGGACATATTGATGTCTAATAAAATTTCTGAAGGTTGACAGTTTTTTAGGTTAAATTGTGGTCTCGCGAGCTGTCAAAAGGTGAAAACTGCGTTCTTCCAAAAACCGCCTCCCGTCCCTAGTCATTCAATAAACACACGGTGAGTACATTTTAAAATAAATTAACACCTCGAACTTTGTGCAGAATAAAATGTTTATATAACTAATTCATGAATTTAAAAGTTAACCTTATTTTTAAAATTAAATAAGTTGACAAGTGGAAAATCCCTCAGGGAAAACGTCAAGCACGAAACCAATATGTCAGTCTGTCAGTGTCAAAAGTCCTCAGAGCAATATAAAATAGATAGATCGGGGGCCAACTATTTTTGTTCCTTCACGCGTAGCTCTTCTCCAGAGATGGGCTGATCACCAACTTAAACCCTGTTTTGTGGATAGATGTTTCGAAAGGGTGTTTGTCTCATTAGCCTAAACGGAAGATATCATATTGTAGCCAGAGCCAGGCGAGGAACAAAATATCTGTTTCTTCACGTGCAAATAATGTCCTGCAGGATCAAACGAATTACTGGTGCATTTAGACCTAAAGTACGCTCTCTCTGTTGCTTGGTCACTCACCTGTCCCGTCAAGCATTTTCCCCACAGCTGTAACGTTTTCTTCTGCAACTGAAATTCGTGGCCTTCCTGACCTCTCAACAACCTCCTTCAAGATCATCTAGGAAATAGCACCTAATAGTACACCACTTTAGCCAGGTCAGATTACTGCGCGAATTACGTGATGAACCTTTAATGATTGGCGCAACTATCTAATAGTTTAAAAAGTACAACAAAACGAAATACCTTGTAGATATCGTACTGTCCAGTCCCAGATCGACGAGATTTATGTATGCTGAATCTTTTCGGTAAATACTTAAGACTTTTAGAATTAATTTTCTTATTACAATTGTTTCTCTATCTGCTGCCATCAATTTCTTTGAATTCTACTACCAAAATCTGATACGCCTGCTTCCCTGCTTCTGTCTTTCATATTACGCGATAAATTTCCGGAGAATTGTGAATGTAGTTCTCGTTAAATCAGCAAACAAGATCGAAAGATGGAACCAACGTTTACATGCTTCGATTTGTCCGCGCAGTTCATGGATAACTATGCCCTCTGCCATCTCAGTTATTGTCCCAACTGTACCGTCTTCACGCAGTTCTCAGATATGCTCAGTTTTCCTATCCACACGCTACGTACACGTTGTCTGCAACGTGTTGAACTGTGCCACACTTTGCAGACAAAACGTAGCGTTTGGATCTGGCTTTAATTGGGGAGCATCAGGAACTACGATCTCTATCTTGTGCTATTTTTATTGCTTCATACGCCAAACGCCACGGATCCTCCCACATCATAGGAATATCGTCAAAATACTGCAGACAAATTTACGATGCGACTTTGGAAGTCAAGTGACGAGAAATTTGTTGGCATTTTTCCAGATAGTCCATCCTTACACTCGCCTTGATGTAAAATGGCCCGCACGTCACCTCTCCATTGCTTCATTTTGTTTCCTGATTTGATCGTTAGAAAATGGCGAGGAACAAGTTTAATAATTCCCCCTTTACATAAAGCCAATAAAGAGTAAGACCGCTCTTCTAAAATAGGATTATTTTTATACCGCGCTTTTCCTGGCCATACATCTTTTCTTTCATCAAACGGTCGAAATGCACGACGCGGGAAAAAATCGCTTAAAAACAACATACATTATGAAAAACTTGGCGGCTCTTCAAAGCAAAATATGAGCCAAAAGCACCATGACTCACTTTTGAAATACATACAGGGGATTTTAAAAATGGATACGAAATGATTTATTCCGATCAGTAGCAGTATAGGTACTTATGTTGACATGTACTGCACCCAAATTTAATCACATCGCTTACTCGATGTTGAACAATTTTTCTCTGAGCCTGAGCGCGAACATATTTTTGATTGCAATTTTCAATAATAAGTATATGGATTAATGATGAGTCTCTGACATTCTGGAAGGAAATTATCGTACTTGCAATACAGAAGTCTGGGATGAATGCTAGCTTAGCTACCTACATCGTATTTAGGCCTATATCGCTTTTATTTTATGTATTTTTTTTATTTTTTTTTTTATTTTTATTTTATTTTTCTAAAATACACAATTTCCAATGTTATACCTACGTGCGTACAATCCTCTTAAATGTCTGAACATTATAATTAACGAATACATTTGAGACATTATACCTACAGAAATTCTGCAAGTGGGGAAGACAAGGCTGGAGGCGGGTGCTGCTAAGACAATCTTTTAAGAACTAAACTTATCCTGATTCTCAGTTATGAATTCCTTAACTTTGTATTTAAATTCCTTGAATTTATTTACACGTTTTAGATCTGCTGGGAGTACGTTGAAGAACTTAGATCCATGATAAAAAAAAGTTTTTTGTGTAAGTGTTTTTCTAAAAATATCTATACTCATATTTAAATTAGCTGCTGCTCTAGATACTGTGCTTAATTTCTTGAAGCTTCTTTGCTTGAGGTACATTTTTGTGAGACACTGATATACATAAATAAACTTTATACTGAAAAAATTAGTTTCTTTGTAAAGTAAATCTGTGGGAAATAGTTTGTGTTTATTAAAAATAATTTTTATTAAAATGTTTTGGGCTCCTTGTAGATTTTGCAATGTTGTTGTAAAAGCTCCTCCCCAGATCGTAATGCAGTATTTTAAAACGGAAGCTACAAGTGCATTATACATCATGATTAAAACTTTTCTTGAACATATATCTCTAAGACTGTAAAATTTGCTTATTAGAACCCTCACACGCTTATTTACATAATTGATATGATCTATCCACCTAATGTGTTGATCAATATTGATACCCAAATATTTAATGATAGCCTCTTTTTGCAATATTTCGCAATGACAATAATTTCGCTTACAAGAACTAGTATGTAATCTAATGCTCATATTAGGTTGGTTCGCTACAGTTGGTGAAAAAAGCATGTATTTGGTCTTGCTTACGTTTAGCTTGAGTAAATTTGCATCCAGCCATTGTTTAAGTTTTACTAGACATGCTTCTAAGCTCTTGCGCACTTCCTCCAAATCAGATCCTATAATAACAACTACCGTATCATCTGTTCATGTAGATATAAAATATTTAAGACAGCTTATAACAGAAAATTGGAATTTGCACTATGGATGCAGTTTCAACATTGGTAACTTACGTGCAATTGAGTTTTATACGTATAACAGAAATTTTCTTTGACATCACAGATTTTGTTTATGGTCAGCCTCCCGCAAAGGCTGAAAGCCTATGGCGTTGTAGGAGCGCTGCGGAAGGATAAGTGTCTGTGTAGAATTGGAAACGCTGCAGGTTGTAGCCGTCGGGAAACAAATTCCCCGGGAACTCATTCCACAGCGTTGAAATTCTCCAAAACTACATGAAAAGTATGAGCTAACAGAGCCTCTCTAGTGTTCCTCGTTCGGACGGCCTTTGTTGTTATTATCTGGGAGAGCTCACTTGAGTACCTTCTGTGATAGAATCTGTAAAACAGGGACAGGTCAGCCACCCTTCTTCGATGTTCCAGGCTGTGGAGGTCCTTTCCAAGGTTAGGCGTATCGATTAATCAGATTGCTCTCTTCTGGATAGTGTCCAGAAGCTTAGAGAGTGCTTCGGAGCGCATCCCCGCACATATGAGCAATACTCTAACGATGGTCGGATCTGTGCCTTGTAGAGCAGCAGTAGTTACTCTGTTCATACAGATTCCTGCAGCGGAATAAAACTCCAAGCTTCTGGTATTCCGTTTTAGCAATACTGACAACGTTGTTGTGCCAAGACATATTATTGTTGCTTTTGATCCCCAAAAGCTTCACGGAAGGTGACTCAACAATTGGGTGACCCTCCATTTTTACAGTTGGTAAGCCAACGTGAGAATTCTTTCTCAATGGTGAGAAATCATTTCCTGAGTCCTGGGCCAACTGTGGTGCTAACAGCAAGTACCATTAGAAGGAAAACAGAGCTTGGTTGCAAAATCAACATCTTATGAAATGGTGAGCAATCTCTGGGCATCTCTGTCAAAGTTATTTTAGACCCTCTGGCCGAGGTGGGCGGTTCTGTCTCTCATTAAAGAGAAGCCGGCTAAGGTTACTTGTGGGACTGCTGTCTGGCCATGACACCTCAAGACGTCACTTGTGTATGATGGGGGTGGCAAGCGACCTAACGTGTGCACGCTGTGGTGACGCGGGACCGTCGAGAGCTACCGGGCCTGATGGTGCTGCGTGTGACGTCACACCAGACGCCGCACGTATCTGCAGGAATTAATAGGGAAATTCCGGCGCTACGAGCATTTTCTTGAAATGCTGAAAAAACGGTCAAATATACAAAAGTAATGCATAGGAATGAATTTATAGGAAATTAAATTAGCTCAATCGTTTAGTGACCTACTGTATACTATCCAGGAAACAGATGGTTGAGTTTAGGTCAAGAAAAAGAGGAAGTCTCTTTTATTGTTTTGCCGACGTTTCGGCCTTTATTAGGCCTAATACGTCGGCAAAACAGTAAAAGAGACTTCCTCTTTTTCTTGACCTAAACCCAACCATCTGTTTCCTGGATGGAAATTAAATTTGTGATGAATGGAGCCAACTAATACCTATTCAACTAGAATCGTTTGAACGTGAGAAGGATAAAAGGTGGATTTAAACGCTCCCAAATGATATAAAATTATCTATTATTCACAAAATGATGAACATAGTCATATTATAGCTGTCATGATTGCAGTAGCAGTAGTAGCAAAAGAGGATATAGGAGCCGTAGTATACAGGGCGTGCCCGATTTTTCCTTGACACGTGATATTATTCTCCCAACAGAAAAAGTTCAAACGAAAACAGTGGAATTTTTGAAAGTTACTATAGAGTCAATCATACTATGCTTTCAAAACATTTTCTTTGTACTTCAACCGTTAAAACTCCTCCCAACTTTTTGTTCATATAGTGCTACACAAAAAAGTCTTTTATTTTATTTAAAATCTATTTTTGCGTAGTCATTATATAAATAAAATAAGGATTTGTTTGAGGCTTAATATTTATTTATAATAAAACAGATAAAAATGAAAACTAAGTGGGCGTTTCAAGGGTACTGAAGGACATATAGGACATATCATACTTTAAAAACAAATGTTTGTACTTGAACCCCTAAAACTCACCCCCAAACACTTTTTTAGCTGTCCACAAAACAGTTTTTTTTCGTAAAGTCAAAGCATAAGATAAATAAAATAAAGGTTTTTTCAGGTGTAATATTTTCGTAATAAAAAATGATAAAATCACATTTGTCTTCGAAAGCATGTATGATAGGTCATTCAGTACCCTTAAAAACTCCTTAGTCTCCCTTTTCATCAGTTTTTCGTGTCAAACAAATTCTTATTTTATTTATATTATGCCTATAATTTTACGTATAAAATCCAAGTACTACAAGATTTTAAATAAAATAGGAATATCGTTTATGTGGGAAAACTTATGGGATGCTATTTGAAAACAACAAGTTGGGGGCGTTTTCGGGCTTGACGTGCAAAAAAAATGTACAGTAATTGTTAAGCAGTATTTTACAAAATCTGTGAAGACAATTTAATCTTAGCTCGAGAAACTATTAAACTTATAGCAGTATCAGTACGAATTACAAATCTCCCTTCGAAGTGTTTTTTGCATATTACAGAAGAATCCTTTATCGTGACGATATCTCGATGTATAGCGCGTAACCACTGATTCTGTTTCATTATATCTTTTGGAAGTTACAACACAGGTATGCTCTCTGTATCTATATAATTACTATTGCAGAAGGATGCACAGCAACTATAGATGGTATTCTTGGCTAGATACACGTAAAACCCAAAAATTTAATGAAAAATCCCTGCGGGTATTTGACGATTACAAACGCGACTGGACGGTCGCTCGGCGCCTCGCGTGACGTAGACGCTGTGGTGGGGATACACCATCAGGCCCGGTAGCTCTCGACGGTCCCGGGTGAGGAGAAGTCCTCAGCACATGTGACGCCATTGGGTATCACAGGTAGCCTATACTAGGTTCATGAGTCCTTGATCCTGAAGACATAAGTTGGCAGGGCCCAGGGCCATCCTCCTTGCGATGAGGACTGGACTTGGCAACTGGAGTAAGGAGAGGTACAGAAGGCCTATGCACTGGTGGCTATTCTCACCAGAAATCCTCACTCCTTTCTTGCTTTCATTCATTCAGATCGTAAATACCTATTTGTTTGTATCTATCCTGACAAAGTGCGGATGTAGTATACAGGGTTATTCACTTATTCGACACGGAGCATTATGGCTAAAGTATTTGGTAAAAAAGAAAATGATGATTTCGGATCTATAGAGATCCATAAAGGCTACATTTTAAAAATATTTTCATGTTATACAGGGTGTCCCAAAAACACGAAATCTAGTTATGTTTTTTTAAATGGAACACCCCGTATATTATTGCATATTCAGATTCCTTGGTGAATTGTAGTGTGACTTTATGTATCATATATGGGACTTAAAGCGAACCGTTTAGGTGTAAATCACCATTTTCGGTATAAGTAGATATCAGGAAAAAATTGAATATCGCAGAGATTGTAAAATTGGGAAGGCTGTTACTTTACCGTATTACTACGCATGAAATGCGTCCGCTTTAGTAATACTGTCAACTTTAAATTACGTTTATGCTTGGAGAAATCGGTCGATTAATTAAGGAAACTTCGATCAGCGATAACTTGATTTTTGCAAATGGGAATGCCTATTTTTTTTATACGGTTAAACGTAGAATTTGATAACCTTCCTAACGATATCAGGTTGTGAATATCAATCTCTGGTAGTTTTCATTTAATTTTAAATTTTCGAAAAAATTGGCGTTTTGCAATTTTCCTACCTATAAGCAACGTAGCAGGCCATGAAATATAAACAAAAACCTGTTCAGGTAGAAGATAACAACTAACTTAGCAGAAAAATACACACGAAATAGAGTAAAGGGACAAGATTATAAAAATTCCTTACAACAAATCAACTCTCCCAGAAACAACTGCGATAACATCGCTAGGGACAAAGAGAAGCTGGGATATGGCAGTAATAGATATTTTTTACAGTCTACTGGCTACCGCAATTTACTAGAGGTTAAAAATTTCCAGGACAATTAAAAATCCTGATATGAAACAAAAACAACCAGCGACTGTTATTCCAGCATGCAATTATCAATCATACGTAATGGTGTAAAAAAGTAGTAATTTGCGTCGAAGTCGATACCTCTTACTGGAGCCCTTCTATTTTTCAATATCTATCAGCAATATTGCAAAAAAGGAATACTGACAAATCAGATTAAAATTTTCTGCCATTTAAGTTATGTTTTATAATTTGAACAAATGGCTAATAATTCTTTCTTCATTTTGTGCAATCTTGCTAATAGGTAGGTACTGAAGAATTTTCAGAACTCCAGTCAGAGGTACTTTTGACTTGAATTTTGACAGAATTGCATACTTTTTTATATCATTAAATATGAAATTGTATTATGAAAATAATAAACTGCCTACAACATGGTCTAGTAGATTTCGTTTCATTTTAAAATGTTTAATGGTTTTGGAAATTGCCAATCTCTAGTACATTGCAGTAGCTAGTAGGCCGAGAAAAAATCCATTTCTGTCATACTCCAGCTTCTCTTTGACCAAAGATATGTTACCGCCGTTGTTTCTGGTTAGACTTTGTTGTGAGTAATTTTTATAATCTTGTCCCTCTAGTCTAGTTCGTGTGTATTTTTCTGCTAAGTTAGTTGTTTTCTTCTACCTGAACAGGTTTTTTTTCATGGCCTGCTATACGTTGCTTATCGGTAGGAAAATTGAAAAACGGCGATTTGTGCGAAAATTTAAAATTAAATGAAAACTACCAGAGATTGATATTTACAACCTGATATCATTAGAAAGGTTATCAAATTCTACGTTCAACCGTATAAAAAAAATTAGGCATTCCCATTTGAAAAAATCAAGTTCTCGCTGATCGAAGTTTCCTTAATTAATCGACCGATTTCTCCAAGCATAAACATAATTTAAATTTGACAGCCTTATCAAAGCTTACGCATTTTATGCTTAGTAATACGGCAAAGTTACAGCTTTCCAAATTTTATAATCTCTGCGATATTTAATTTTTTCCTGATATCTACTTATACCGAAAATGGTGATTTACACTTAAACACTAGAATTCACCAAGGAATCCAAATATGCAATAATATACGGGGTGTTCCATTAAAAAAACATAACTTTGATACATTTCGTGTTTTTGGGACACCCTGTATAACATGAAAATATTTTTAAAACATAGACTTTATGGGTCTCTATCCATCCGAAATTATTATTTTCTTTTTTGCCAAATACTTTAGCCATAATGCTCCGTGTCGAATAACGTGAATAACCCTGTATAATAATTACTGATAACATAAAACCGCCAACAAAAGACAAATCTAATTATAACAGAACACTCCAACAATCACAATTCATTGCCGACTAATGTAAACATCGTAGTTTAAAAAATACTCAGCGTCGTTAGATACTATTTTTAGTGAATTCTGTAAAATGCCAACATAAATTATAACGGTTATTTTAAAAATATTTACCCCAGTTGTAAATGTCCTTTCGATAAAGAAACAAACGCTATTGACAATTTCACGTAATCTATCTGATTTTAAACAATGGTTGGTGCTATTAGGGTGGCTATACGTCTAACGAATCTAACCGATATGTGGGGTACGACAGTGAGGAAATCTTTCGCCATCGAGTTTTACAGAGCTCAGAATGATATCTCGTGATGTAAAATAATGGTATATTTTAAAAAAATACAATACTTCAGACAATCAGAATAATATTGAAGTTGAGATAAATTTCTAGAATTCTTCTAAGTTGATCAGGAATCCTTAAACGTCTAAACACGAAGTCTGAGCTATTTTTAGTTTTTGATTATTGCTGCGTCGCCACTGACATGATTTCTAAAGCATACGCGTTTTTCATCCTCTCCACGGTAATAGTAATTGTGTCAAAATTGCATTAAAATCAATTCAATCGTTTCCACGTTACACAATATGGAACGATCTGAAGCAATAATCGTACCCCACAGCATATCGCAAGGTACCCAAATTTCATCTCAATACATGTGCTACTGAGATTACGCGGGTATAAAAACGCCAACAGGCCGCAGACAGACCGACGGAAATGAGTGATGTGGATTTTCATTATGTAGATATAAACGTCCAAAAAGTGTATTATCTTAAAATCGAAAATTTTTGGGATCACAATATTCTCCTCACCTATTGGTGTGGGGAGTAAAAATTCAGCGACATGTTACAGTTGCTTAAAATTAAAAATTTGAGAAAAGAATGAAACCATTGGTGCCTTATGATCCTCGATGGTAGAATACGAAAAAAATTACTCGCAAACCAAGTTACTCAGAAAATTATTTTAGTGTTGCTATACCTTTAACCCAGTATTGCCCGACGATATGAAACAAAATCTGTAACTTAAAAATTTCCGGTTATCTCTAAAAAGTTATCTAACTAGTGCACAAGTGTTTTTAAAACTTTATGTTATTATTTAATTTAATTTATATTTTGTTGCTTGGTTCTAAGCAGAGGCTGTATCACAACTCGTTGAAAATTAGTTTGGCCCTGATTCGAATTCCAAAAAATAAATACTTTATTTTAGTGAAAGGCCTTAGCTTATGAGGTATGATAACTATGGTATTTAAATTCCTCGAAAGTCAATGTAAAAAAATGTATCGACTTCTACTTTTTAAAAACATTAACGTAGATTTCTGGATACACACATTTATACATACGTATTTTTCATGTAAAACACGGACTCACAATTTCTCGCATAACACCCTATTTTCAAACTACATAATATATAATATTTTAGAAGGCGATAGTTAAGACCTTAATGAGTGACAACTATTTTCGGTTTTCTCAAAAAAGTTTTTTAATGTGCAAAAAAACTCGCAATTCAAAATCATACATTTTATAAATACCTGTAATTTAACAACCAAATACGATATCAAAAAAAGGCTAAATAGTTGCACAAGCGCAAGCTTTTTTCCTCAATTTGGTCTTTGAGTCATTACTGTAAGTTTAAAGGTAACTTCAGGAGCTTGGAAATGCGAAATTTATTTTTATAGTGACATTTTTGGACCTTTTGACCTTACCTTTGGATTTTTGGACTTATCTGCCCTCATCTTAGACACACACACTATAGGGAACAGGTGGCCACGCCTCCTCACTAACACCGGAATATGTCTTTTCTTGGAATTTCGCGCGCTATACCCTAGACCCTTAAGAATAAGTTGGTCTCACATTAAATCTCATCATCTATTAATAACTTTGTGTAATCATATTTTACAATACATATTATAAAAATGTGTACACACTTGAGCCACAAATTTTATGGATAACTTCCAAACTATTTTTTTGCCATTGGCCCTTAAGAACGAAGCCAGGATAGTCTCCGCCAATTACAAAGCTTGGACAATATTACACATTCTAACTCTATCCAACTATTTCGCTATTTAAAAATACATAACTGACTGGGGTAAACCACTCCAACCTGATTTGCCGGTATTTTCATTCACGTATTGCCAGCGAATAAAATGTGTATGTATTTGAATTTCAGTCATGTCCTTTCCTACCAAAGAGGAGCGGTCCAAGTGCTGGGGTGCCAGAGACAAATACTGGGAGTGCCTGGAGAAGAACAACGTGGATGAAAAAAAAGACAGCGTATGCACAGAATTCAGGAAGTTGTATGAACAGTCCTGTACAGCGCAGTGGGTGAAACATTTCGACAGGAGGAGAACCTACCTCAAGTTTAAAGAGAAGATTGAAAAAGACGGGTATGAGCCGCTAGATCAGACCAAATAGGATTTTTAGAGTGTAGTGTAATTTTAGTGAATAAACTTTTTGAAGCAAAGTGCTGTTTTCATTGAAAAAAGTGTCAGCTGACAGCAGAAATCTTTATACATGCAGTTTTATCATGCGACCAACAAACTTGTGACTGTGAGGTAATGAAATGAAACTACTGTAGCCAAATGAAGAGGCCAGAAAGGAAATTCAGCATATCTATTCGTCAGTTTCTTATCGCAATTTCAATTTTTTTACTGCCGAATGGCATAATAGAAATTTACCACAACTTCTGTTTCACTTATGATAGGATTAATAATTATAACTCTCCCCTTTTAATAATGATTGAAATTTTACAAGTAATGTAGAGATAAATAATTTAACGTAATAATGCTCTTTATACAGGGAGAGACCTAAGTTGATACTTTTTTTACTACCTATGTAGTCGTTAGAATATACACAACTTTTTCAAATAACTGTTTTCCGAAAACTAAAAAATAAGTGAGATTCAGAATCAAAAAAAGTTGGTCTGTACTTGTGTATCAAGATGTACCTACTCTGTTTATGTTTAGTTTATTGCTCGGATTTTTGTCTTATCGACTCCAAAATGATGGGGATCGGAGATAGGGGGGGGTGTTATAACGTAAAAAAATCGTTAAGAAGCCGAATGAAAATGCGATAGCATTTTAGTACACCTACCAAATAGTGTTCCAAAAAATCGTCATCCGAAATCGCTTGGGATTTAATGGAAAGTTTTTGATTGTCTTGTAGATAAGACAGAAAATACTGTCATCCATTTCTGCGGGGTAGTTTTTGAGAAATATGAGCTTACGTCATTTTCGTTAAAAGTCGTTAAAAAATTGTTTATATTTTTGAAACGGATGACGTTTTTTATACATATTCTTGGTGGGTCCAACTATGACATGTATCAATGTCGTCCGTTTTTATGACCTTTAACACATTTTTCAATCCCAATAAGGGGTGACACTCAGGTGACAATTATTGAACGTCTTCCATATCCTTTCGGACTATGCACTTTTTGGTGGAATCCTCCATATAAAGTAGTTAAAAATGTCATTTTTCATATACATATGGCATAACCAAGAAAAAATATTTAAAACGAATGATATACCTACTTAAAATAACAGTCAAAAACAAGATAAAAAATAACTAGAAAGTATAATATCACTGCCAAATGGGCACAATTTTTAAAATACAAATTACTAATTAGAAGCTACTCTGTTGAAAGTTGCTAAAGAGGAAGAGAATGTATTCGAAAGAATAAACTGATTATTTTTTCATGACAATTTCATGTTTTTGGTCAAGTAGAGAACCATGACAGTGTCAAGGCTGTGTTGACACCAACCGAACACTTGGTTCATCAAAAATGAAATCAAGAGCCTTATATAATAAAATACCTATGTTTATTTGAAATCAATGGAGGAAGTGCCTGTTGACTTAGTTATATAGAGTAGATATAGTAGAGTGATTTTCGAAAAATGTTCAAGTTTCTTAATGTTTTTAAGTAAATCTGATTAATGAATCATAACAGATCTATACAATATGTGTCATATGGTAGGTTAAATTTGCATATAGTGTATTGATCAGTCCTTCTCTAGAATTTATTAAAAAAGGGGTGATTTTACTCTTTTTGCATTACAGCAACTACCTCAGCGTTTAGAAGGAAGATTGTGTAGTGATTATCTTGTTTATCCATATATGCAACTCTTTTACTAGTCATGTATGCCAACTCCCCATTTTCTTCCTTACAGAATTCCAAGCAGGCCGGAAAATGAAACATCTTTCAAAAAACCTAGGAGGATCTATCATGAGATACGGTGTCTGTGAGCCTCCCACAAAAGTTCTAACTGTTTCCTTAATAAGTACAAATGACCTGTGATAATATTGTTTCTGTTATACAGTAAATAAAATTGTTTAACATTCATTACCAAAAGTTTGAATTCTGGTTTGGCACTCCTAATTATAACATTTACTGTAACAGAGCATGTTTTGAGACTAGAGACTTTGGTTAGACAGTGAAACTCAGTTGTCACAGAGTCCAGAGGATCTTCCATTCGATTGTGGAAAAGCAAATTACTGAGCCTTCATCCAGATTTGCAGAATTTGGTAGTAAGTATGAGTCAATCCTTTTACTATTATCTATTATACCTGATTCTAAACTTGAAATATTCACATTGATCCAGAAATTCTAAGGGAACTGTGGCCCCTGATTTGAGATATGGAAAACAGTTTTTTATCAATAATTATCTCCAGCAATCTTTGAGAAAAATTTTGTCAGTTTACTATACCACCTTAAACTTGGTAAATAGATTGATGTTAGAGATAATAAAGTATTTGCCATATACAATCTAGGGCCAAGACAAAAAAGCCTCAATTTTTTTTCTCTTACTTGAATGCTACTAATCTCCTGCAATATATAGAATGTCATACAAAAAAGGTGCTCTTAGTTAAAAGTCATAGAATTAACAGTTTTCTGGAAGAAAGCTTTTGTGACTTAATGGATGATCCTAGCTTCCAAACAAAAACAACCAGTAAACACTTATGAGGCTCCTAGGAACCACAAATGTATAATTTATATGTAGACTCCAACTTTACTAAAAAAACTGAAATAGATAGTGGCCCACAATATTTTTAAGTTATAGTTTTATATCAAAATTACCACATATCAATACAGGGTAGTAAAACTTTGTTTCAAAAATGAAAAATAGACAAGGTAACATCTGAAAAATCAGAGTTATCACCTCGTATGGTTTGGCCACCTGGGTGGCCAATCTCCCAGTTAAATGTTAATGTCATCCAGTCAGATAGTAAATTTACAAAACGCTGAAATACTGAAGAAAAACACCAAATGCATGAGTATTTTCCACGTAACTTTTTCCACTAACTAAGGAAAACTATCAAAAATTGCTGCTGTTGATCTGCTTATTATGTGTTAAGCAAAGTAAAAAAGCTGGCATAATGCAAATAAATAGATTTTTAATTCAACATGTGTATAAAAAAAGTTTAAATATGAAAATAATGATTAATGAAACTATTAGTTTGACTCTCTGGAAAATGTTTTGATAACTACCTAGTATTTGGATACAGCCATTGATTAATACCCCTAAATACTTTAATCAATGATACAGCCTATAAAACAAAAATGTGTTTCATCTTCTTTCATCAAGGGTATTCGTTATACATTTATACAACTATTTTTATATTTCACATTTCTACATCACATCATCAATGCCAATACTTTTGGTCAAAGGGTTATACATGGCTGAGCTGCAACTCTCACTAGTTTCTATGTGAATGCTCACTATGTGTTTTCCAGGAATCATAACTAGTCCCAACATTCTAGGTTCTTCATTGGTAGGCTTGCCATTTATATTTTGTGGTAAATACTCTGAACAGGAACCCAAAATGATATTGGCATCTCTATCAGTACAGAGAAACACTCCAATTAAAACTCTACCATCAGTCATTTCAATACGAAAAGATTTGTTCAGCCAAGAACGTAATTTCACTGCTCCTGGTGATGTCTAAAATATAAAAAAAATTAATTTGAATAACAAAAATGACCCCATCAAGTCAACAACTCTTACATTCAATGGTTTATCGAGTTTTTCTAGAGGTTCTGGATCATATTCTGACACAGACACTTCTTCAGACCCTGCTTGAGATTCCACTTCAGTACTTGTACTTGGTGCTTCTTTCATAGTTTTGGTAAGTTATTGTCCAGTGAGTTTCGCTTTCTCAATTAGTATTTTTTTGTGATTTCGTTATTTAAATTCATCAAACTTTATTCCTTACTGTTCTTACGCAGCCACATGCCCCTGTGGATACTTTTAAAATACTATTTTAAAGTTATTTGTTATTTAATTTTTTTGACAGAATGTAAACTTTAATTTCAGATTTAACCTTAACCTTAACCCCTTTTTAGAGATAATCTACGACATACGCCATACCACAAAACATAATACGCCTCCCCTCGTTCCTTACTGATGGGTTGACATTTGACATCGACGATTAAAGCTAAATTCAGATGCACACGACATCCGACGATACGACGGTACGAAACTGCTCCTATTGGTTGAAGCATCTTGATTTGACATCATTTTGAATATTTCCACCAATAGGAACAGTTTCGTACCATCGTATCGTCGGATGTCGTGTGCATCTGAATTAAGCTTAATTGAATTTTAGTAGAGTTGTTAAAGTTAGGAAAAGAACGGTACTTTTTCCTGAGGCAGTGAACTGTTCTTTTCTGAAAAAGATGAGCGGGTTTATCTCAGTGTTGCCAACCCGTAGTATGTCGAACAGTCTTTTTACCATGTTCTAGCGGTAGAGGAAATCGTCGATACGTAGCACAACGTTCATCAAAGTTTAAAAATGTTAGTATAGCGACCCCACTTTTTGTGGATACATAAGGCCTTTACGGATACTATGATCGGGTTAACCCGATTACTTGGATCACTGATCCTGCCGTTCGGAAAGTGATCTGGGATCAGTCAGAAATAGGGTCAGTTCGCTCTTGTACAGTAAGTGATTACGATCGGATGATTCAGATCGTTGACTTTTTTCTTAACCATCTGTATTTTATTCTTAAACCAACTTTTTCGTTTTTCGGTGTCCGTTAAATTCATGGAATCTTAAATCCCGCTATTCCCACTTGACAGCTGTTTGACGTATATTTGATCTATCCGGATCCAGATCATCGTTTCCGTAAAGGCGTACAGCGACTTTTGAACCGCTAATATTTAATCAACAATCTTATTTTGGTCTCTGCTTTTTCCATTATTGGTATTAAAATCTAAGCAACAAAGTGTGAACATGTATTAGAACTTTTTAAACTAAAGCTTGATGTTTTGCCCACAACGTTGAGTAATTGCCTGGGGTTTGCTATATTGTTGATAAACTTTGAAATTAAGTTTTAGCAGTAACAAATGTATATTGTCTCTCGTCAAAATAACTCTTCCGTTAATTCCTAAATTAATAAAATAACTTATAATCCCAGCGCCATTTGTTGCAACAACACTAGAGCACTGGGGTTGAGCCGCCATCCATGTGATACATACCAATAATACTCTTCTCCGAAATGGTCCAATCAAAACAATCATGAACAGACATAATTTGTGGTTTATAATAATCGGGACCCTCTAACAACGTATTTGAAGTTAGGTGAAGTGTATTAGTGTAGTCAAATTTCTCTCGAACGAAAAAGGTCTCCCCTTGGTTAACCTAATCCTCAGTTAACTTTTAAGATAACCCAGGGGGCAATAACTGCGTAATTAATACAAACATTTTTAATCATGCGATTTAAAAAACAATATATTTGCAGACATTGTGATAAATACAAACAAAATAAGCTCAAATATGGACAGAACCTTTGCACAGACTCCGTGAAAAAAATGTTTCTAAAGATGTCATATTTTTCAAAAAAATCGTTTTGGAGCTCGACGACTTTTATTGATATCCTATGAATTGTATGAAGTCAAATCAGCTGACCAAAAAATATAACAAAAAAATAAAAAAAAATATGCCATGCGTAATATTACGATTTTGATGAGAATAACCCATGTTATACTACCGGTTATTAGACAAATCGTACATATTAGAAAGTATAGCGAAAACTAAGTAGAACAATTATAAAGCTGGGACATAAAACTAATTTGAAGTAGTACCTTACGGAGTCTTGGGCTATTACATATCTTAGTGCTGTTTGTCTTTTAACAACGCGCCACGTAATTATTTACATAAATAAAAATACAAAAAAATAGTGGATATAATAAGTATCTTTCTAGGCTCTTTGAACAAAAGTTCCCATTCATGTATATGTTTAAATTTTTCGTTTGGTACTGATGGTTCTTCGAATTGAATAATTTTATTAATTTTATGCAAGACATTCGAGAAACATTCAAGCTGAGGACGCGTATTTTATTGGTGGTTCTCATCATACAACCACACCCTATTATAGTTTCAGAATATGATATCAATTAAATCTTCATAGAAATTAATTTGATTCTTATAGAAGTGTACCGCGGGCACCCCTATGACATGTCATTAAATGTGGAATGGAGGGACAATCAGCTCTCTACCGGTCTACCCTCCTCCTCATACTTATTGGGACCGGGATCTTACAGCGCGGTGTGCATTGAAAGGCATGTGTTATCTCATTTTACATATTTCAATGTTAAGTATTACTAAGCTTTGCGTAAATACACCTATGACCTTGGATAAAAACAAAAGAATATATAATGACATTGCAGAAATGCCATTGCCTGGAGCAAGAAACAAACAACTGAAAATAACAATATTTGCCACACAACCACCCTGTATAAATGAAAGCCCAATGGTTTCAGATGAAATCTGGCAACGTTGACATGAGGGTGCTTTATTTTCGTGTTCCGTGCATAACGCGCATGCTCATTGCGATTGGAACGCGGCTGTTGCTTCTTCCTCCCGTTCCCGCCATTCGCCATTTCGGTTCCATTTGCTTCGGGAACAGCCACGTGTAGGTAAGTGAATTTGCACTTTATTTTGCAGCAATCCTTGCATTTTTCATTGTATTTGTACTGTTTTTCACGATAGCTTTTTGCGCTCTGTATGCTGATATAGTTTTAAGTGTAATTGTAACCGTTCTTTGCAGATTTTCGTATGCATAACCTAGCTTTGCGCCCCCGCGGTATGGGCTTGTGTTCTGTCTACCGTTGCATTGTTTTTACTTCGCTTGTGACTAGATCGAACACTCGCCTTTAACGTGGGAATGTTCAACGATTCTATGCTTCTACTTTATTAGGCTTACGTCTTTGTTCTCCAAGTGTGCAGTAAGAGGGTGGGGGCCCTTTTGTCTTGTATATTGTTCTTTGGTGATCTAGTTGTATGAGTATGTTCGACTTCATAAAGCTGGTTCAGCAAAGCACAATGTATTTGACTCTCCTTCGAGGGACGCTCTGAAGAAGAGGCCGACTTTGCCTGCTGTTTGGGGGCCATTGAGGGAATCTGGTTTGAAGGAACTCCTGGTGTGATATGTAGTTTTATATCATATCACAGCCAGTAGTTACCTACGAAATGGGTTCCTTTTGTCAACGTGGGATGCTTCAGTTAGTTTTTAAGTTTTAAGTGTAAGTCCTCATTGTAATTATTACTTTTTATGTAAAGCTATAATAGATTGGTAGGTAGTTTCAACTACAAGTTATGGATGAGTAACAAAATTATATAAGAAAATTCTAAATTGAGTGGATTCAGTGACTTTCTACGTAGTTGTTTTATACAAGTTGAGTCCTAAGTTAATACACTTTTTTTTTAACTGTGTATATAAGTTGTAAAAATGAACAACTTCTTTAAAAAACTCTTACGAAAACTGAAAAATACAGAAGATACAGAATCAAAAAAGTAAATCTAGGCTTGTGTGTGTGAAAAGTACCTAGTCTGTTTATATTTAGTTTTTCACCTGATTTTTGTCTTATTGATCAGGCATTGTACCTGTCAAGTAGTGCACTAGTCACTTTCAGTTTATCATAGTTAATTTTGAATTGGTAAATCTTAAAAGTTGTTTGAAATAATGTGACAACTTTTAGGATATACCAATTTAAAATCAACAACGATAAACAAAAAGTGACTACTGCACAATCGGACAGATACAATGCCTAATCGGTTGACAAAGATGCAAGCAAATAACTAAACTTAAACAGACTATGTAGGTCTTGATATACAAGCCTAGATATACCTTTTTTTGTATCTCGTTTATTTTTCAGTTTTCTGAAAAAAGTTATTTGGAAAAGTTGTTTATTTTAAGGTCTCTACTGATACACAGTAGAAAAGTTCATATGAAACATGAGTCTGGTATTCAATTTCACAAAACAGTGTCACAAGTATGGAAAAAAATGATTAATTGCTAATTAATTAAATATCATTGCTATTTTTTTTTTGGCAGTGTTCACTGCAATGAGTGGTGCTAAGTCAGCACTGACTAGAAGATATATTTTCAGTGGCATCTAGGGTTCAGGTGAAGTCCACAATTAATATTAGCAAAAAATGTATGCCTCTGACCTTAAAAAAATTAATGTTTCTCATACTCATACATTTCTCATCTTATTTTTTTATTTAGCCACATTATACTATATACAGTATTTATGGCAAGTCAAGCATACAGAACATTTGATAAGAGTACATATAAAAAACATAGAAACAACATTTTTGTCTCTTTCTATCTCACTTGGTCTTCAAGAAAAAAATAAAAAACACTTCATAACCCGTTGAAAAAAAAATGTTCAAAGAAATTAACTTCATGCTTGCAAAATATTTATTTAGTAAGCAAATTTTTTTATCTAACATGAAATTTCAAGTCAAAATTTTGAGTTTGAATTGGTCATATGATTGATAAAAATTGAAAAAACAAACCTATAAATTAGCTGCTGGAGCGTTGTGCATAAAACCAAGAAAAGAACAACAAATGATGGCCAGCCCAATGCCCTCAATCAGCTTCATTAAAAATGACTGAATATTTGGAGTAATAGGTTATATTGTCAAATTAATGTAATGTGCATGTTAGTTATACCAATACCTTCATACAAGGTACATCCTTTGAGGCAATATTATTTGTACTTCTTACAAATAAATGAAAAACGAACAAGTTAAAAGTAATAACAGAATAGTAATTTTATGTGCAAAAATTTTTTGAAATTGTCACCTCTCGCTTTTAGCAACACACTGTATCTTGAAAACCAGAGAACTTTGGAACACATGATTAGGTATAATTATGAACAATTACTATCTTAAGTAACAAAATAGATTTAAATATACATATACAACAGGGTTTATCATGAACATTATGTTTAAGAATCTTTGAGAGAAACATTTGTAGATTTTTGTATAATCTTTTGGTATTAAATGATATGTATTGTATTACATTTCTGAGTTGACAACACTCTTTTCTTTTTTTCTTCAAATATTCCATAATAGATGATAGGGTCATTTTCAAAACATTATTTATCAAAAATCTACATAACCTTAGGTTCAAGAACTTTAAAACCGAAATGTGGTTTTCTATGGCACTGGTATCTCAAACCCCAAATGTTATTATTGACAAGCAATATGTATGTTGATAAAGATGATAACTGTATGTAACGTTATGAGCAAAAACAGTACATAAATTGGACTATATATTGTATTCCTAGCGACATATAGCCTTGCTGATCTTAAAGGTTTTTGTAGATTATACAAAATATTTTAATTGTATAATTCTTGTGTAATTTTATTGTTGTATATAGGTACTTACTTAATTTTTTGTTTGTTACCAACTGTGCTTTTACAATTTCTGTTTGTCAACATTATGATATATGGGAAATATTCTAATGTGTTTGTGTAATGTTTATATTGAGGTACCTAGATACCTAATAGAACAACTGTTGTACTGTACATTTATTTTATATGACCGACCAACAATGTGTGTACATTTATTAGAATAAGTATTATTATTAACACTATACCTTTTCCAAGAGTAGTTTCAAAAGAACCAAATTACATTTCTGAAGCATCAATTGTAAATTTAGACTGTCAGATGTAAGTTACGATTATTGAGAGGTTGAATTTACAATTGATGCCTTTTTAGAAATGTAATTTGCTCCTTTTCAAACTACTGCTAAAAATGGTATAGAACTACAACTACCATTTTATCATAATGCAATGCTGTGCTCCTAGAGCAACAAAAAATATTTTCCATTTGAAGTCAGGAATCGGGCAAAAATATGTATAGTGCTCAGGGTAATCATTCTTCTAGAATTATTACTCTGAGGTATAGTGTAAAATTCCAGAGATCTTTTTATAACCAAATCACATTAAGATTATGCTGTACATTTTTATTGATTTGCATTGTAAACAATTATAAATATTTTGAACTCTAAACCAATGTATCAGAGCAAAAATTTCTGAGAACTTACAGAAACACAATGCCTCTTTTTTTCAAGATGGAGATTAAATGAGTTTCAATAAATGTGATAAAAATATGAAATGTTTTTTCTTTATATTATACAGAGTGTAACTAAATAAGTGTAAAACATTTAAGGGGGTGATTCCTTGTCAATAAAAAGATAGTATGTTTCATATGAAGAATCTTCATTGGAGCATCCCTTGTTAAGATACAGCCCCTTAAAGGGGTACATAAAATTTGTTGAACAATTTTTTTCACAAGCTCTAAAAAAGTTACAGTATTGAAATTAACCTGACATTTTCTACTACCAAAAAGACACTTAGCCAGTAATTTATTTAGTTTACCCCATGGTTGAAAGGGCTGGAAAACCTCTTAACATTTATTTCCGATAGCCTGTTTCATTCTAAACAAAAAATGTTTTGAATTTTTTGCCCAAAATAAACCAGTTCGCATCAAAAAATTATTAACGAACAACTTCAGAGACGCATCGTCATCATTTTTGTTAAAATAATTTTTTGCTACGAGCTGGTTTATTTTGGGCAAAAAATTCAAGAGACTTTTGTTTAGAATTAAATTTTTTAAATGGTAAACAAAGAATAAAACAAAAAGTTGCATTGGAAATGAATTTTGGAGGTTGTGTTTTCTACCCCTTACAACCTTACAATAAATTACTTGCTAAGTGTCTTTTTGGTAGTAGAAAATGTCAGGTTAATTTCAATATTGTAATTTTTTTAGTGCTTGTGAATAAAATTGTTAAACAAATTTTATGTACCTCCTTTAAGGGGCTGTATCTTAAACAAGGCATGCTTTCTTTATATAAAAAAGTTCCTATCTTTTTTTTTGATGAGCAATCATTCCTTTAAATATTTTACACTTATTTAGTTACACCCTGTATACTTATATTAGATATTTAGCTGCAAATTTGGGCAAATTAGTTACAAGGTTGCAGAAAATATAGTTTTTATTTGTATATGCATATAAAGCCCTGAGTAAAGGTAGAGGCACAAAAAATAGACAGTAAGTAGCACTTTTTCATATTTGTTCATACCTAGAGTTCAAGATCACTAGGTGAAAATTAAATTTTGATATCTGTTAATTTGATTTCATTTTTTTAAATCAGGCATTCTCTATATCTGAATCTACCGGCATCTTTTTGTAATTTCAGCATTAGTTCAAATGAAATTCAATAGAAGTGACAAGGAAAACAAATAATTTAACAATAATACAAAATAAAAAATAGCTATTTCAACCGAAAAAGCTAACATATTTAATATTAAAAAAGTAGGTATATTTATTGCAACTTTGTGTTCATTAGTCGCTGCTCCTTTACAATCTATGAAAAAAACTAATATAATGAACTATTAATTAGTAAAAGGTTTTTTATCAACAATTTTTGCCATTTTATAAGCTAATGTAATTTATAAAACATGTCCAGTATTTGTCTTTTTAAAGTTCCATTGTGCTTCCCTGGCACCCTGGCTTATACATAAAAAAACCACTGTTGCCTGTGGCCCAGTATGGTTGGATATCACTTCATCAAGGATCTAATCAACATTCTCCAAACCAAATAGTTGTTTTGCCGTGTCTCGAATTAGATGTGGGGTTGCAGTCTTTTGGTCACATTGTTCACTCAAGACAGCCAATATGTTGGTGAAGTCCCAGTAAATACATCAATATTGCTCACATTTGGAATTATGAATAGTGCAAATGAAACGCTGTGTTTCTTAACATTTCAGAATCGCTGACATAGTTAAAAAGTTAATAATTTTCAATTTTGTAGGTACCTACTTTGATCAAAGCCACAGGATGTGGCTGAAATCTCAGTGAAGTTTATCTGCCAGTGCCAGGCACGTATTTAGGGTCCAGTCCAGGTGCTCCGGAACCCCCCCCCCTCGAAACGTTATAAAATGCTGTCTAAACAATGGAATCCACAAATCTGCATCAGAAAATTTAAGGTGGCAACTCTAATCTGGACCCCCCCCCCGAAAGCCCAACCAAGTGACGCCCATAATCTGGGCCCCCCAAAACCAAATCCTGGATACGTGCCTGGCCAATACCTATATCTGGTTTTTATTCATGAGAATTTAAGCAGTTTCACAGCGGATGTGATTTTAGGTATGGGCTAGTAAAACAAGGCTTCTAATGTCGAAGTAATTTTGGACCATTATCATCATCATAATCATAAATTTGAAAAACAAATTAAAGCAGTAGTTGTGTTTCTCAATGTCAGTCCATCAAACTGCCTTAGTCAGTCCGAGCCTCACATATCCTCAAATTTTTTAACGCTTTGCTTGAAACAGCCACTGAACGTTAGGTACTTTACTGTGTGCCCAAATTGAAGCACTACAATTTTTTCACTCCTAATTCTTAAACAGCTCTCAATTTTAATGGGCATATGCACCTTTTTAGCACAATAACTCGCTTTTAGCCGTTCTACAATATTTTTCTCTGTGATTAATATTGTTATATTATTTGAGTACACTTACCCTTATATGTCATGTTGATGCCTACGAACATTTCAACCGTAGTATCTTAATTTTTTGTTGTTTTTGAGAGGTATATCTTTTTCTTTCAAGTTTAGGTTGTGCTAATTTATAAAATATTGTTTTCTTGGGTTAGTTTGAAGAGTAGGATGAACTAAACCTTGGACTGTGCGTATTGTATGTGCAATATAGACGTTTATCATTATTCTTATTATATTTATAGAATTGAGCCATTAGGGTAGGTTATTCTGAAAAACATTTAGAAAATAGGTAGTAGGCCATCTTTCCAAGTAAGTCGTCTATAAGTACTTTTACAACTCGTAGTTGGTGTATAAAGTGTACACTGCATAGTCGTTGTGGTATACTACCTAGGTACTTGTCTTATCTAAATTTGTACCTGTTTCACCTTTTCATAGAATATAATATGGTAATGCCTGATTGTTATTGATGGATGGATTGTAGCCTCATAGTTTTCAGAAAGGGCGAAAGTCTACAACAGTGGATAGACCGATTTAGTGACTTTCATACCTGTGTTCTATTAGACAAAGGAATTTCTACCTGCAAAAATTTCTTTTGACGATAGGATGGGATGCCTACCTAAGCTTTGCATTGGTGGGGTTTCCCTATCACACTTACACCGAACTTTGTTGAATGATATCCATAATGCTAGTGAAACAGGGGCGTACTTCAATTTTCATTTAGGCATAGGTTATTCTTATATCAGCATTAAAATCCATCTGGGCAGAAAACGCTGTTATAGGAAAGTGGAAGTAGGTAAAAATGGCCCGTTATCTTTTTTAACGAATTAGACCATATTTAAAAAATTGGTGGAGAAGCTGTTTTTACAATTTATTAAAAACATTATAACTAGAAAAGATAATAGAAAAACATTGTCAGTTTATTATCATTTATCTATTCATCGAAATTCGTTGAAATTTGGTAGATATACCTGCAATAAGTTAGTGTTCTTGTCCTTCTAACCTGTGTGATAGATGGATGAGTACAGTGGATTGAATAGTTTTTGCAAAATTGTATTGATTTATCTGGTTGAGGTAAAAAATTCCTGACTCTCGTTTTTTGCTAAAAAGGCTTTACATACCCGTTTTTTTTGTATATGCAATACTCTTAAGGAAAATGAAATTTGATTCTTGATTGATAACCCTTGCAATACTTTTACTTGCACGAAAACTCACAAAAATGTGTTTTTTTTTTTCGAAATACAGACAAGATAAAAAAGTATCCTGGGGTCGGAATTCATCCTGTGCAAGTAATTAAATGAAAAAATAAACAAATATTAATTTTGGATATATTCCCGATACGGTTTATACGGTACGGTACAGTATATACGGTTTATCAAAATTCAACTTTGTTTTTCATTAGAAAGTGTGTAATTGTTAAGTACTGATTTGAACAGTGTGATTTTTTACAACCTCAGTTAAAATTTTTGATTATGGTATCTATTAAGGGCACGATGATTAAAAAAATGTCAAGTTGATTGACTCAGTACTTCCCACACATTCCGATGATCCCAGTTTTATTATTTTACCACATCATGAAACTATAGTCTAGATGCCCCTGCAATCAAATCATCGCTCGCCTGACCGCACAAAAAGCGTTTTATTCTACTAGGTGCTTCTTTCATAGGTCAATGGACAATACATCATGAATACAACAATTTTTTGAGTTTTACAAACCCCCACCCCCGAACCACCCCAATTTCACCCTCAACCAAAAAAATTTTTAAAATGATCAGGAACCCCTAAAACGTCTAAAACGAAGTTTGAGGTTTTTTTTATATTTTTAGTTTTTTTTATTATTGCCGCGCCGCCACTGAAATGACTCCTAAAAACCATACGCGCTTTCCATAGTCGTCGCGGTAATAAATCTGTGTCAAAATGCCATTAAAGGCAATTCAGAAGCTTCCACGTAACACAATACAAAACGATCCAAAGTAATACTCGTATGTATTTTGTATGCATCAGAAAGTTCAAGTCCCTTGATTTCTGTAATCGGCAAGGCAATGTTCGGATGGACCTAAAATAGTGTATTATGCCGCTAGGTCTTTCTCTCTTAGGTCATAGACAGCCCATTATGAGTACAACAAATTTTTCAGATTTACAACCCCCCACGCCCCCCAACCACCCTAATTTCACGTCCACCCCAAAAAAAAGGAGAAAATGATCAGGAACCCCTAAAACGCTTAAAAACGAAGTTTGAGCTGTTTTCATATATTTAGTTTTTTTTAATATTGCTGCGCCGCCACTGAGACGATTTCTAAAAATCAGACGCGTTTTCCATCCTCGCCAAAGTAGTAATACTGTGCCGAAATTTCATTAACATCAATGCAGTAATTTCAACATTATAAAATACATAACGATCTAAAGTAATACTCGTATGTATACATCGGAAAATTCTCCCTTGGTTCCTGTAATACACAAGGCAATGTTCGGATGGACCTAACAAAGTGTATTATATCGCTAGATCTTTCTCAGGTCAGTAGACAGCCTATTATGAGTACCTACAACAAATTTTTTAGCTTTACAACCCCCCACCCCCCAACCACCCCAATTTCACCCCCACCCAAAAAAAAGTAGAAAATGATCAGGAATTCCTAAAACACCTAAAAACGAAGTTTGAGGCATATTTGAAATTTTTCGTTTTTTGCTAATTACTCCGCCGCCCATGCACCGATTTTCAAAATTGTAGCAACATTACCTACTACGACCCTTCACCATATCACTACCCAAACTTATCAAAATCTATGCAGCGGTTACTGAGATTAGGAGGCTAGAAAAATGCCAACAGACAGACAGACAGACAGACCTACGGAAATGAGTGACGTGGATTTTCGTTATGTAGGCATCATAAAACGTCCAAAAAGTATATTATCTCAAAATCGAAAATTTTCGCGATCACAATACTCCCCTCATCTATCGGTGTGGGAAGTAAAACGTTTACTTTGATTTCCAAAGGGCATTAAATTTTAATACAGTATCACAGAGAGTTTTTAGATGATAATATTAAGGGAAATCAATGGATGGAAAAAATTATATTTTTTATCGCGCATTTAGAAATGGCTCACGTTCAAGAATCAGCATTTTATTGAAATACAAGATCTAGTCTGAGCCTTGGATTCCAAAGGATGGTGTTGCAAAATTCTTTTGAATGAAAAGCTTTATATACAGCTTTAAAATAAGTTTTTGGATTTCAATCCGTTAGGCGGTATTGTATTCTGTAGTTATTTTAATTAGGCACAAGTTGTCTCCCTTTCTCCCTATGACAATTTCAAAGTATATTGAAGCAACATTTCCTCTGAATTGCTTAAAAAGCACTGTTCAGATGCTGTGGATATAAAAGAGATCTATGTTTACGTTCCCCTGTACATTTTGGCCCAAAGTGACAAGAATATTTATAACATTTTCAACAGATTATGTGTTTAGGATACTAGGATGAAACCTAGTGTTTTGGATACTTTGAGGATGCTGATTACAAATGCGGTATGCATTTAGAGTCACAGTTTCGTGTGACAAAAATTAAAAATTTCAGATTTTCAAGTTTTACTAAAAATATCGAAAATCTAAAAAAAAAATCTTCGTCTGGCTTATTAATACGATGAAGCCTCGTGTTTTGGATAATCTGAAAGTACTGATTACAAATCCGGTAGCCCATTTGAATGAATCTTTGAAAATCTTTATTTGGATTTCTATTAAGCTAAAACCTAGTGCTTTGGATAATTTGAGGGTGCTGATTAGAAATCCGGTCATAGTTTTGATGTTAAGTCTCGTTTGACGAAAATGAAAAATGTAATCTCCTAGTTTACCTAAAAAATCGAAAATCTTTATTTGGCTTTCTATTGAGATGAAACCTAATGTTATGGATAACGTGAGGGTGCCGAGTACATATCCTGTTGCAGTTTTGAGTTTCAGTCTCGTTTGACAAAAACCAAAAACGTAATCTTTCGAATGTTCAGGTTACCTACCAAAAAAATCGAAAATCTTTATTTGGCTTTCTGTTAAGATAAAACCTCGTGTGATAATTTAGGGGTGCTGATCACAAATCCGGTCGCCGTTTGACGAAAATAAAAAAATTCGGACCCTTCAGATTGCAGATTTGCTTAAATAATTTAAATTGTTTGTTTGGCTTTCTATTAAGGTAAAACCTAGTGTTTTGGATAATTTGAGAGTGCTCGTTACAAATCCGGTCATAGTTTTGATTTTCATTCTCGTTTGATGAAAATCAAAAATTTCATCTTTCAGATAGGTATCTTCTCTGGTCTAACTAAAAAATCTGAAATCTTTTTTGGCTTTCTATCAAGATGAAACCTTCAGTTTTGGGTAGTTTGAGGGTACGGATTACAAATTCGGTCGCCGTTTTGAGTCTTGGTCTTGGTTTATACGACCTTTCAGATCTTCCAGGCTTGCATAAAAACGAAAATCTTTATTTAGGTCTCTATTGAGATGAAACCTCTTGTTTTAGATAACTTGCGGGTACTGATTACAAAAACGGTCGCCGTTTTGAGTTTCAGTCTCACGTAATGAAAATAAAACAATTCAGATCTTCCATGAGGTTTGCCTAAAAAATTGAAAATCTTTATTATTAACTTTCTATTGAGATGAAACCGTTTGTTTTTGATAATTTGAGGGTGCTGATTAAAAATCCGGTCGCGGTTTTGAGTTTAAAATACAGGGTGGTCTGAATGTCGTTTTACGGTTACAGGCATTTGTATTTATTGAAAGTCAATAAACAAAACCTCATTTGGTGAAGCTAACTACACTGCAGCCTGCTAGAAGGCATAAGACAAAATTATTTTATTTTATGTTTACCGATAATTTGAATAACTCGTTGCATGAGTATACTTTGGAGAGAATTGTATATGTTACGGTCACTGTTGTAAATTGGGCATTAACGACATTGGCCGGCCATTAACGTTGGAAGCCAAATATGCAGGCCAATATCGTTATCGCCCAGGCTCTAACGAGAATGACCATCAGTCGTGGACAAGATTGAAAATATTTTAGCTTTTGCATCTTTTTCTGGCCATTCACGGCATCGACCATCAATGTATGGGCAAAGTTGATATTACAGATTAGGCCGGCTATTTGAAAAATATATGAAGATAATTAAAAAAATATATTTACATCGCTTCACAAAAAATCGGAAGGAAACTTAAAATATCATATACCTAATCATTAAATATTACAACTTGAAATATTAAAACATGTCTATATGTCTATAAAAACTAGATCAAATGATTCACTAAGCATTTATTACAACATGGTAATGGACCGTGACACTTTGATGAATTGCAGATTTTTCCATTGGCACGGCACGCACATTTTTTGTTTTTGCAGTCGCCCTTGCCTATAGCAACGCTTTATGTTTGGCCTCCAAAAATTTATCGTCAGTGAGGTTTTCCAATAACATAAGCTTTTCCAAACATGGATTGAATTCGCTTAGTGTAAATTTTTGCTTGATGGCTCCTTTGTTTGTGGTATTTGATTCAAACCATGACAGCCCACTCTTGAGCGGAGATTAACGAGATTGCCCGGACAAAGTCGTAAAAACGTAAATCCATTCCCAGTTTATCAACACTGCCCAGTTTACATTGATATTTACGCTATTGGCCGTTCATTATCAGGACATCCCGCTGTAATAGGACATTCATGACAATGGCCGGCCAATATCGTTGAAGACCGAAATATCATCTTTGACCGTAACATATACATTACCAGAATTTTGTTCTGATATTCATTTGTTTCGCAGTACTGCCCTGTAGCCTTTAGCTTCTTGTCGGAAGGCCTTTCGATAATGGGCGGTAGAGACCAGCCATAGGCGTCCCGTTTCATGGGAATTTTACCTGAACACAGTGGCGTATCTAATAATAATTGCAATGTTTTCCGGCTATTTCGAATAATAAAATAATCTGTGCCGGCTCCTGAATTTTTCAAAGAGGACGCACAAAATATAAAATAAAAAAAAACCAGGTACAACTGCACACTGCACGTCATTCATAACATGGTATAACACACACAATGCTACCCCAATGACTGCCGGACCTTAAGATATATCACTAGACAAGATCAATATTATATTTTTAACTTGCACATCGTCAAGGCTGTTGCACGAAACCAATTGTTCTCCCAAATTCTAATCTATATTGAACTGCCATCCTGTTATTAACGAAATGAAAAGGTTGCAAGAGCAAAGGAGAGTGTCCACTTTGTCTGAATGTTCTTTCAACACCTATCAAGTAAAAATATTTTAGCAAAATTTAGATGATATCAACCGTGACGCCTTGTACAAAAAAAGCCGCTATACCCATTTGATTTTCTCTTGAACGAGCACTACCTACGGACAGGATCGAAATATCAGGATACAAACAGACGCAGATACGGCCCAAAGAAAACAAAAACGAATAATTTGTTTCGCAAAAAACGGCATAGATGTGTTTTTTTATGGTCAGCCTCCCGCAAAGGCTGAAAGCCTATAGCGCTGCGAGAGGATAAGTGTCGGTTCACGTTATATTTGAAACGCTGCAGGTTGTAGCCGTTGGGAAGCAGATTCCCCGGCAGCTGATTCCACAGCGTCGACGTTTTCCAAAAGAAGGAAAGCTGGAGGAGACTGGTTCGGGGAGTAAGGACGTCGACCTGGTAAGGATGAGCTCGCAGAGCTGCTCTAGTGTTCCTGGTTCGGACGGCCTTCTATGATAGAATCTGTAAAACAGGGATAGGTCAGCCATCCTCCTTCGGTGTGCCAGGCTGTGGAGGTCCTTTGTGAGGTTAGGCGTACCGATTAGTCTGATCGCTCTTTTCTGGATAGTGTCCAGAAGCTTTAGAGAGTGCTTCGGAGCACATCCCCACACATGGGAGCAATATTCCAGCGATGGTCGGATCTGTGCCTTGTAGAGCAGCAGCAGTTGCTCTGGTGTATACAACTTCCTACAGCTGTACAAAACGCCAAGCTTCTGGGATGCCGTTTTAGCAATACTGACGACGTGGTCGTGCCAGGACATGTTATTGTTGATGTTAATCCCCAAAAGCTTGACGGAAGGTGATGCGGCTATGGGGTGACCCTCCGTTTCCACGGTTGGTAAGCCATCGTGAGTGTTGTTGCCTGAGTTTTTTGTACGTTGAACTGTACTTTATTTGCTAATCCCCACTCGACAATTGCTTTGACATCTGCGTTGATCTGTGAGGCATGCTGCTGTCGCCGACGTACCGTCTCCTGGGATGATAGTGGCTTGCCTGGTTCCATGCACGACACTAACGTACTGTCATCTGCGAAGCTGTAGATTGGATTGGATGTTATTTCCAGCAGCTCGTTGATGTACAGCAGAAACAGTGTAGGGGATAGAACAGATCCCTGAGGAACACCGGCGTTTATTGAAAATACGTTTGATGAATAGCCCTCGACTACAACAAACAGAGATCGGTTGTTCAAAAAGCTATTCAGCCACTGGCGCAGGCCAGGTGGTAGTCCATAAGCAGCAAGCTTGACCAGAAGTCCCTCATGCCACACTCTGTCGAAAGCTTTCGATATGTCAAGTGCAACAACACGGGATGTTATCGTCATGTTGTGCATGCACGTCGAGGAAAAAATTGATGAAGGCAGATATCTGATTAATCTGACAAATGGTAACAGGATATCGGTACCAATCAAGCAGGTTTCTTGTGGAAGGACTTCAACTTTGACATGGCCAGGGGACAGTCAAATAAACTGAGGAAATATCTGATCAATCATGGATTAGATCCAGCTCTTTCTGAAAGCTCATATGCAACCTAGGCGTAACTTATCCTGATTTTTTTTCGATATGACAGAAATGCTGTATATGATGACTAATGATTTTATTCTGTAGATATTTTAATATATAATAATAATATGTATTCATTACGCTTTTATGGGCCGTTGAAGACCAGGAATTGGCTAGCTGCTGAAGAGGAGTCGTCTGCCATCTTCTTATCTGTGCCATGTATTGCCATGATTACGTTCATACTGTCCTTCTCACTGTCACAGCCCTGAAACAAGCGGTGTCTGTATAAATCAATCAAAATGTTCATCAAGGTACTTGCTAATGTGGACACGACACAATGTTTGTCAAATTATCTAGAGAAAGCTAAAATCTCTCTTCTCCTGCGAGGTTGTCTTCGAGTTTTTCAGAGTTTCAATTATTTTCGAAACTATAATTCACGATATTTTACTCGTTCATGTGTGAGAAGTAGCGTTGCCAACCGTAGTATAAATTATAGTATTGTACTATATTTCGGAACTCTATACAGGGTGATCCAATAAGCGCGCGGTGCTCTCTAGCGGCCATACCGTTTAAATCAGATGAAAACGTTTTAAATAAAAAACGTTTCTTTTCAAGTGCTCTACATTCAGAAAATAATTTCAAAGATGGCGGACTTCCGGATATGCCGGAAGTAGGCACCAACTTCCTTATTTTAAGTGGAACACCCTGTATATTATTAGGTTTTTGAATTCAGTATCGATTTTTAGGTCCAGCTTGTTAACCATTGATTATATCTACGAAGCCTATTTTCGGAGATATTCAGCAATTTTTACAAAATTTGACGTTTGTAGTACTTTACAAGAAAAGTTAATATCTCGGAAACTAAATGCGATAGGAAGATGCAGTTTTCGGTTCTGAAACAAGCAAGAAACGAACGTATGTTTCAGTAAGATCATTGCTTCAAAAGAACATTAAATCAATAGACTAGCAATTTTCAAATTTGAAAAGTTAGAAACGTTAAAAACTTTTTTTTCAAATGCGATGGTATGATAAGTTTCACATCGGTGGATGCGAAATTAAATTCTCTTTCACTTTGGTTTTCAAGATATTTACGGTTTTGTAATTATTGCGTTGTTGACAACCAGCATGGAGTCTAAGTATTTGGGATGGTATTATTGGAAGCCGCATATCAAACTAATGTTTTCCAAAATTTTCTAAATCAAAATTTGGAAAACCTGTTGGAAAATTTACCACTGGAGTTTTTAAGAATAAAGTGGTTACAGGTAGATGGAGCGAAAGCACATTTTAGTATTAGAGACCAAAACACTTTGGATGAAGGGTTTTCTGCCAATTGTTTCGTCTGCGAGCCGCGTCACCTACGATTTTTTCAATTCCTACGCTATAATTACAAAACCGTAAATATCTTGAAAACCATCAAAGATAGAACCACATGTGTTTCGATAAAAGTGAAAAAGTTTTTAACTCTTCAAATTTGAAAATTGCTAGTCTATTGATTTAATGCTCTTTTGAAACGATGATCTGACTGAAACACAAGTATGTTTATTGCTTGTTTTAAAACCGAAAACTGCATATTTCTGTCGCATTTAGTTTCCGAGATGTTAACTTTTTTTGTAAAGTACTACAAACGTCAAATTTTGTAAGAATTGCTGAATAACTCCGAAAATGGGCTTCGTAGACATAAATAAACAATGGTTATCAAACTGGACCTAAAAATCGATGCTGAATTCACAATCGTAATAATATACAGGGTGTCCCATTTAAAATAAGGAAGTTGATGCCTATATATATATATATAATATTTTCGTCGAATTTAAGCACCGCGCGCTTATTGGACCACCCTCTATAGTGTTGAAGAAATACTATATAGTACGCGAAAAATGCAACCAAATTTATTCAAAATAATTTCATTTCTGCCGTCTGTTTCGCCACTTCGGCATTCAAGGAATAAAATTTTTTGTTATGAATGCCAAGTGGCTGAGAGAAACAAATAGGGCATTTTTATAAAAAATACACAAAAAAAATATTGCTAACTCTAGTGGGAAGTGAAATGAGGAGGAGAATCCGAAACTTTTTTTTGTTTAGGTCTCATTCGCTATCAAAAACCCTTCGCCCCGAATAGGTAGATGAACTGAGTTAGATACCGCAGTTTAAAACCACCCATACTCATCCGAATATGTTGGCCAACACGTTTTTAAAATTTTATCTTCTATGTAGTGTGACTACTACTGTTTTTTAACGTATGTGTTCTAAGATGAACTTGTAATATTTCACAGTTTGATGAATCTCCACGCTTCATGGCTTTTTCGGCAATAACCTCTTTGATATTTCCCTGAAGAAACGATCAAACGATCACGAAATCTTTGAATGGAGTTTTAAGGGCAGGTATACTTTGCTGTTTTATTGCCAGGTCCCAGCGATAGCTCTAGTTCTGTTCTGTAACAGATCTGATGCGACCATCTGAACAACGCGATTTACAGCAGTCGCTGAGGGTAGTGAAGGTATACAGTCAAGCCTTTCGAATGGAGTTCGGGACAGACACATGTGCCATGGTTCATTCCAAAAGAGGACGTTGTGGTCATTATCTAGTGCAGATGAGGAGTAGCTCGTGGATGGGAGCATCTTGCGGCAACTGCATGCCGGAAATACTTATGCCTACCTTGGAGTGGCGCTGCGTCATGTCCATGAGGCAAAATCGGTCAGAGTGCCTCCGCCGCAAATATTTGCACCGACTTCGGTAGATCTGGTTATCAGAACTGTCCCGCAGGAACAAAGTCGCTGCCACAGACATGCTTGCGGTCCCATTGTTATTATAAAGCTTTGGTGCCATCCACTGGAAATTGGAAGAGCTGCGACAAGTCGACACAAACGCCCACAAAAGGATGAATATGGAGAGAAGTCTACGTCCTAGGTCTTCTGTCCCAAGAATATAGTTTCCACGACACCCAGGAGGGCGTGGACTATTGAGTTTCGAGCTTCTGCAAAACAGCAGTACTTGGACACTGCTTACTATGTTACGAGAAGCACCGACCACCTGATCCGCTTTGTGCGAGAGCACGAGAATGCAGGTAAAGGAGCCTTCATTTTCAAACCAGCAACACGGACAGCCGAGGAATTCAGCCTCACACTCGACTTCACGCGGAAGTGTCAGCGGTCCGTTACTAAAAAAAGTCCAATTCCTTTCAATACTTCACAAAGATAAGCCAATGCACGAAATCTTCTACAAACATGTAGGAGGTCAGGGTTTGTCTGAGCACTTGACCTTCTCCTTCCTGAGGTCTAGTGGGTTGAAGTCGGAAACAGAGCTTTATAATGGCTTGTCAAGACGGTGTCTTGTAGCAGGATTCTGGGCATGGATATCCGTTGTAGAGCATGTCTGCATTCGCTAGAGACCCTTACTCATCTCTTGTCGGCGTGTAAGGTCTACGCTGGTACTGCCTACGTCCATCGGAACAACGAGGCTCTACGAGTTCTTTTAGGCACTCCTACGTTATTGATGAGACAGCGGTGCTGCCATACGCTCCAGGGGAGAACGAGAGGTGCCGAATTTACTGGGACAACTCATTCTCCACGCTTGAGCTTATACAAGCAAATGAGCCCGACATAGTCCTTTCCGACCACTAACAGAAGGCGAAGTTCGTTATCGAGTTACCGTCGCCTGCCGAGGTGAACATCGTTTCTAAGGAGGAGGAAAGGAGGATCAAATATCAGGAGGTCCTCGGACAACTTCGCAGGTCTGGCCGGATTACACTGTCAGTCTGCTAGTAATGGACATTGGATAGACAAAGTTGGATCCCTAGGTGCGGTATGAGGGATACGCTGCTCTCTACGCTGCAGAAAATGCCGGTGTGTCATGCAAAGACACACATCTAAGCCGCCAGAATGCGGAAGGTAGCCATCCATGGGTCTCTGTGGCTACTTAGGACGCACGGTTCGTGGACCCAGTGATTGCTCACCTCACGGACAAGCAGCTAGCCGTACCAAATGTACTTTGGCTCCCTGACTTCCGCATGCGAGTACTAATGTCATGTCATTGTCGCGCCCACCGATATTTTTAAACTTGAAAATGGAAATGCAACGTAAATTATATTATTTTAATATGTGCCTATGTATTATACAGTGTGGTCATTTTAGTGTGCAATATATGGGAAACTTTTTTATTATCGATATCTCAGAACATTTTATTCGTGATAAAAGACGGTGCATAAAGAAAATAAACTTGCAGTGAGCTGATCAAATCTGCCATTGTGTATACAGGGTATGTAAAAATTCAGAAAATCTGATGAAACTAACCTAAAAAATTGAATTTTTGAGATAACCAAATTAAAAGTCCTAAAAATGTGAGGAGGAAAGCGCTATAAAATTTTTGCGTATCAGTTGTGGTTACCGAAAAAATTGTCATTGAAAACCAGTTTTTCCTATTTATTTCGGATTTTTTGCATCTTCAATGACAATTTTCGCGGTAACCACGGCTGATACGCAAAAACTTTATAGTGCTTTTCTGCTCACAATTTTAGGATCTTTACTCTGGTTATCTCAAAAATTCAATTGTTTAGATTAGTTTCATCAGATTTTCCGAATTTTTACATACCTTGCATACACAATATTATGGCAAATTTGATCAACTCACTGCTAGTTTGTCTCTATGCACCATCTTTTATCAGTTTTATCATGAATAAAATTTTCTGAGATATCGATAATAAAAAAATTTCCCGTATGTTGACCGCACTTATTCGGCTGTGTTTAGTCGTTTTCTATTGTTTCCCGCTATTATCTGCTTGCTTTCTGTCGTTTTGTGTTAGTTTTGACTCTATTCGGTTGTATTTGGTCGTTTTCTACTGTTTACAGTTGTTATCCTATATATACATATAAATCTTTTATTTCTTTATAGTTGTAAAATTAATTAGTTTAAGATACTTGGGTTTCGAAAAGGAATCGGTTTTGAAATTGTAAATCGTCAAAATAAAAAATAATAAACAATTAGTTTATATAGAAATTCAATTATATGTTAAAGCCATTTTTTTAATTAATTCACAGTAAATAAAAGACCTTAGTTCAATTCCAATATTATTAAAAACCTCAGACTCTCAGACGAAAAATATAAGCGATACATGAGCCCAAAATAATGCGGCACTTTTTGTTTTAGGTTATGCTCCGTGTCAACGTCAACTGTCAAAGTCAGGGAGCCAAAGTTCACTTGGTACGGCTAGCTGCTTGTACCTCACGGTGTGAGGAGTGATCATTGCGCAATGGAACAGCAACCAGGCAGCCTTATCACGTATCTTGCAGACGACAAGCGTCAGGCGAAAATCGCGCAATATCTGCTGTCAAACCTAAATTGCATATTATGCAGCGACGTAATCGTAACGGACAACAACATATAACTTACAATTTTGTCGGTCCTGTTGCTGGCATGTCGCTGCTGCTCGGCATCTGCTCAGCGACCGCGTCGCGAATTTTTACAAGATAAGGCTACGAGTTGCACTTTTTTGCTTTTGTAGTTTTCTATAATATGTGTATAAAAGACAATTTTTCTGCCTACCAAGGAACGTTCCTTCCAACTGTCAGCATATACTTCGCTTTCAAGGTCACTCTCTGTTCCGTTTGGTTTATCCTCCTGTTTATCTGCGTTTTCACCCGGGAGTCCCGGGATGCCAGGTTGCACGACGTTGTAACAGTCGCATCTCGAATTCGTACATCTGCAGGTCTTTGCAGAGAAGGATATCTTCTTGAATAGTTTATTCATGTTAGATCTGGTCGGATTCATGCTGATCGAATGGTGCTTATGGCCTAAGAATCAGTGAAGTCAGTATTTATTCACTACGTCTCCACGGGCTTTTGATACGTTTTCAAAACGTTTTGGGTTTTGAAATACATATATCGAGAAAACGTCAATTGGATGCCTTTTCAAACTGTTTCCAATTCAAAGTGATCCGATAATTTTTGAGATCGTATCGAAATCCAAAAGTCGAGGAAATACCAGCCACCAACTATCACTTTTGAATCAAAACATTTTAAAATGGATCATGCGTAGCGCGTGTTGATGTTAATGTCACTATTGTCAGTTTCTTGAAGTTTATTCAAAATTTGAAACTAAACATATATGGTAAACAACAAAATAGGTTATAAAACTAGGAAATAAATTTTGTCAAGTTAAATCTATCAAATATCTGGGCATATACGTAGATAGTAAATTAAAATTTGAAGACCACTTTGATTATATTATTTCAAAAATATCCAAAAAGACAGATTACTTTTATAGAATTTCCCAAAGCCTCAATGTTTATTCTAAAAAAATTGTGTGCAACACTATAATTCTTCCTTCATTTATTATACTGTTCAACTACTTTATATACCGCAAATGAAGCCATATATTCAAAATTACAAGTGCTGCAAAATAAAGCAATGAGAATAATTTTGAATAAAAATGAGTTCACAAAGGCAAGTTATATGTTAAAAAAACTTCAATGGTTGAATATAAAGTATTTTATATTGTATCTAGTTCTCATTTTCATATTTAGATTAAAAAATCATTTATTGCCGGAAATTTTAGAAAATTTTATTGAATTAGACAATCAATGTAATAACTATTCAACTAGAGGAAATATAGATTTTCATCTACAAATTTGCAACAGCAATATCACCAATAAATCGGTGTTCCAAAAAGGGTTATATGAATTTAATAAATTGGACAATAATATTAAATCACGTACCACTTTGAAAGAATTCAAGACAAGATTGAAAAACTGTTTCTTGGATATACAAAATTTATAGTGACGTAATCTTATGAATGTACTCGACGAATTAAGTTAGTTTGTATTCTTGATAACGGTTATAGTGTAGCGATTATGCTAAATAAATCTACTACTACTACTACTAAGAGTGAGTTGAAAACATTTTTAATACGTTTCGAAACTATCGTGGAAAAACCGACAACCCAAAATCGCAAAACGTTTTGAAAACAGATTTAAAAGCCCGTGGAACGTAGTAATTATATAGGCTGTTTAATAAAATAAGGTGCTATCAGAAAATGCCGGAAAAAGAACCGACTGTCAGTGGGATTGAACCCGCGACCTCCAGAATTCTAGTCCGACGCTCTGCCAGCTGAGCCATGGCGGTCATGGTATCCCAGTCTGCAAAGAGCCGACCGGACTCATCGGATCCTCGTGACAATTGACGGTTCCACTGCCGTCATCTTCTGGTAGCAATGAGCGGCTCATATTGTGATATCAAACAAAATCGTTAGGTTAGTAACAATCTCCGACCACGTTAGGCTCCAGGACCGGTATTCTCGGTAGCGCTGCCTTTAAATACGAAGGGAGCGAAAATCATTGTAGATTCTCACATCCCTTCCTCACAATATAGGGTCCTTGCACTCAAAGAAATATTGCTTTAAAGCATTCATTGTACCGTATTCAACATCATAAAATAGATGTTGTTGATTTTTTTTATTTGCTTATGTGACTTATTCTTAATATTAATTTGAACTCGTGAAAACGGCGCGAAAACAACCTCTGGCGTCACTAGATATTATGGGGATGGGATTTGAGGTATCATACACTTTTTGGTCGATAGTTTTGGTTGTGACACTGGACGTTATATTTTTATTGAGATTAGGCATCTGATTTTTGGGATTTTTGGCATTGATCGGTGCCAAATTCCAAATTAAAATTGAAGATTGACGTAAACATCACCTTTTTTTAGGGGTTGTCAGTTATAGCTAGAGATGGTGTGTGATCAATTTAATAGTCATGCTACGATTGTCGATTATTGTACTATCTTATGACGTCATCAACCGTTTTCAGGCACGTGGAAAAATTTGAAAAACCTGTAAATTACGGCAACAAATTTCATCATCTGAACAGCAGCAAGAGTGGAAATTTTGTTCTAGACAGCCCTTTAATACATTTTTCTTCCTCCAAACATACTCTTAATCGAAATTTTTATCACCACTGCAAGTACCCTGTCGAAGCGCTCGTATACAAAAGGTGCTTTCCTTTTACATCTGTACTAACTCAGATCATTTAAAAATGAGACGGCTCAGCTCAGTTGAAAACCTCATAGCTCAGATGAGTTAAAGGAACGTGTTTGTGCAGTTAAATGACATTCCTCGAAAGTTTGTAATATGCTATGGTTCTATGATCTGTCGATCCTTTCCATAACCTAGTTTTTTACGTTTTTGCGAACACCGTACACCTACAGACTTCGCTTTCTTCACCTTTACCGAATAAAAATAAGAGGTTGTTCCAGTTACAACGGCAACGGTATACTCGAATTATAAATCGAAAATCGCAAACAGACGACCGAAGAGATGTAGTTTTTGGAAAAGATCGTCGCTCATCATACACTATCGACTGGATTTCATACATCACAAAACCCCCTGAAATTCAAACTTATAAAAAATCCTAACCTCATTTATTTGACTTCTGAATGATCTGATCTGGTGGATTGACGGAGGTGTGTATAGAGCAACCCTCGTATATCGGCTTTCATACGCAGCAACGTATAGAACCCGCACTCCTCTGGTGGCTAAAAGCGGACGAGCCGTGTCGTCCCACCAAAAAGTTTGCTGCTGTTAGCAGCGATTCTCTTTGGTTGCCCTTACCTTCGGGTACCAGATGGCGCACCGGCAGAACTTTTCTGTCATCTGCTAAGAGGAACGTACATTGAAATGAGCCATGACGTCACAAGTGAGAATTATCAGATAAAGTATGCAAAAGAAAAGCACCTAAAATTTCAGTTCTTTCAGTGCTTTTAATAAAAAAGGATTAATTTGAACAAAGTAAAATAAACTTGGACCAAGTCTGAAAATCTGATTGTCCAAAAACTACAAAATCCAACCGGAATACTTCCTTCTACCTAAATAACCGTTTCTGATTCAATACTAGGTAACCTAAATGTTTGCTTTTTTTAGAATTTTGGAATAGTTCGTGAGTGATCGCGAAAGTTGCTGCATTATATGCATCTTACCTCTTTTTCCACACCTGTCTTCAGATTTTCCACCTAAGTTCTCATAACACTGGTTATCTCTCTTCAACTCTACATAGTTCGCTAATGAATACCTTTTGGGCCAGGAATGCTCTGACTTTTCATGTGTTAATTCAATAGAGTCTTTCTTTACTACGATTGTGCTTACTTGCAATTGTAAGTTGTCTAGTTCATCAAGATCTGTTGGATCAGCAGATTCTGATTGGGGATGCATTGCCTTAAAAAATGGTTAGAATAATACACTTTTTCATTACCGGTACCTCGAAATTTCAAAAAATGTCCATAGAAAATATCAACGGTTAAGACGCAGTCGCACTTTCAGTGTAGAGAATAATCTTTAATTAAGTATTATTAACTAAGTATTAGAAAATCACAGCGAAATATTAAACAACAGTGCTAGCGCGAAAACGGGCACATGTGCGTAAGGATGAACCTCTAGTCAAAGTTTACGGAATACATATGAGTTGGATCACTCCGCAAAAATATCAAAACGGCCTGCCCCTTGCCCCGTCACCCCGGTAAACCGGTAGCAGTGTACCGACGTCAACCGGGAGATACGGCGCGGCGCAAAGTAGAGGTTGAACGTGTTTAACAGTGTCTCAAAAATATCGGATTTTGTTATCTCGGATTTGTTTGCAGAAAATGGATAATATTTTTAGAAGTTTGAGAGTAATCAATTTCGCGAGAAAAGATATTACCAATCAATTTAAATTTATTAACGGATGGAGAATGACAATCAGATCCATTCTTATTTTGTGGTAAAACTTGAAATGTAAGGGATATAAATACAGGGTATCCCACGACGATTAAGACAAGAAATATGTCGGAACTTGGCAGTAGTAGAGAATTATAATTTTGGGGGTGTAAGCTAGAGCAGATGTTGTGTCTTTTTTTGTCGTTGTACTACCCAATGAGGTATTTGTTTTTGGTCACGTGACATTCGATTCAAAATTATCAATGGGATACCCTGTATATTTGTGCCTGTGTCCCTCCCGATAAAACAATTCCAACAAACTAGCACACTTCGGGTCTCAAGTTCAAGAGCTACAGGTACTAAAAGGATTGTATCGCGCTAAAAGCGTATAGTGAGACAAAATATTCATTCGGTGGTCTTACCATACCACCCAGGGACATTTTAGATTATATTTTAGAGCTCGAAAATACTTTTATTGATAACTTTAACAATTTAGTTTCTACAGTAATTGGAATGACAGTGAAAAGCAAAATGTCAAAGATAATTTATTCACATCCATGTGAAGCATTTCCACATGATTGTCTTTTAAAATTGTACATACGAGTTTGCATATACTATACCATAAAATTTATAAACTGTGATGTCAAAAATGAGCCAAATAAACAAAACATCAAGGTAAAAATGCTACAGCACCTTTGAACCATCAGTTTTTACTTATCTACAAAATAGTTACAATATGTGAAATCATTTGAGTTTCATTAGTAATAGATTTACTAGGCTTTATTTTTAATATTCATTTATGTAACTTAGTGCATTAGCAAAATAAACGTTATATTTGTATTTGTATGTCTAAATCGGCCGTCAATACATAGATTTTCAATGACCCTCGTATATACGTACAACCCAGGCATTAGCAAGTCCCCGCTAAAAGACCCTCGTACTTGAACAAAAACCAACGTAAAAACTAACTGGCGCGTGCGGCCGCGGCATCGCTTTCATGTGAGTTCTTCAAAGTGCCGACGGAGAGTGATCCAACTTATATGTATTCCGTAAACTTTGCTCTAGCCTAGCGGCAGCACGAAGAGAAACTTACAGTGGGGATACTGGAGGGAAGAATCATGACAACACATGCATTGATACTCTAATTATTCATTTCATCGAACCAACAAAACCAAAACAAAACAGCAATCAAGTTCTTCTCAAACTTTTGGCAACAAAACCAGAACATTCAGATAAATATTTTGCTTTGTTGGTGTTTTCAGCAATTTTTGATTTTCATGTGACCGGTCGGAAAATGTCAAAATGTTTGTTTTTTCCGCGTTTCTGGAAACTTTATTGATCTGATAATGTGTACGGGCTAAACTGGAGGAAGATAAAATAAATACCTGGTTCAGTTTGCCCCGTGATGTGTGTTATATGGACTACGTCGTGTGAAAAAATAAATGCGAGTGTTGAAAATACATCCAAATTAATTGAAGTTTATACGGAAGCTAGGTTTTCATGTAATCTGATTATAAAGTCGCTATAAAAGGTCAGACGCCGTGAAGGAATTAGGAATATTTTGTGAGCTTCTTCCGAGCGTCCGATTATCTGTATTATAATTTCATTATCAGTACTGAGGAGATTCTCGCTAAGATTTTTTAATGGATATTTATTTTTGGTTGAAGAAACTAGAAATGAATTTCCGCCTCTAACGAGAATCGAACTCGAGACCTTCCGGTCACGAGCCCTCGACCCTAACCGCTGGGTCAACCCACCCCCCACTATTCGTTCTTATACTGTTTTTAAAGCTAGATCGCATTTCTCTACTAATGCCGACATTACTGACATCACCTTTTCGTAAATTTGCCAATAATTCCTCAATACATCTTGTGTGCGGTTCTTTAGGCTGGGTCTAATCCAAAAAAGTTTTTCGCTTTTGGGTTAATAATAGATAATCCGATTGGCAATATTTTGAGTAGGCCACGTTTTCTATCGGGGGCCACGGAGTTGACTAATTGTTGTCTATAGGTATGTGGACGGCAGTTGACAATTTGTTTGTGTTTTCGAAAACTTGCAGTTTTGTTGTGTTGCTGTTTTGTTGGCAGGTTTTGTTTTGTTGCCTTTTGCTTATTTTGCAAAATTATAACAGATATCTCGTTTTTTTTTTGAAACTCACCCCGAGTGAAAATAATGTGTACGCGCTTGCGGGGTAGATGCCGCAAAATTAAGCATTAATGTGAAGAAAAGTTCTCCAACATCATGCATTTCCACAGAGAAAGCGCCCATTTGATACCAGCTATATACAGGGTGATTGGTAATCCGATACATTAATTTGGGGACGTGATAGTAGAGGTGGTAAGTTAATAAATTGACCATATTGTAATACCATGTTCAGTTCTTAATAGTTTCCGAGATAGATAATTGAATCTTAGGTTTTCATTAAAATGCAGACCTCCAAACGAAAACCATGATGAGACAAACTTTTATTGTCGGATTTTGGATTTTTGTATTAGTCGTTATACCCGTTTTACATCGACATTTTCTCCGCGAATTTATTCATTGATCATCCCATGGTCGTCTTCAAGGTCAAACTGGTTGTGTTTTACATCTGTGAATAAAACCATGCATTTTGTGACAGCATGCAGTGCTGCCAGCATTGTTGCTGTCATATGATTTCGCGGTTTTCGCAAGATTATTTAATTCGCATTTTTTGCGGCCTTTTGACAGTAAAACTTAATTTAATTGTGAATTTTTACTTAAAAAGTTTTTAACAATATACAGAGACGCACGGGTATGAAACATACATGACATGCATCATATGATTTTTAAGGTTGGCACTACCGAATTTTACTTCAAACTTGACCACAGATTAGGACAAGTTCTAAATCAGTGAAGCATGGCCGACTCTACTCACTAGGCCGGAGCATTGATATATGGCAACACTAAATAGTCGGCCGAGCTTTTGTCAATAGTGTAATTCTTCCAGAGTAAAAAAGAACATTTCAAGGTGATTTTTAATGTGTTTCTAATTATTTACCTGCACAAACGAAACTATAAAGATAAAAAGATGCCTGCAAAGTGTGTAGTACCAGGTTGCACTAGCAATTGTGCTTCCAATAAAGGACATAAACAGAAGTGTGTGAAAGGGGCTGGTTATATTTATAAGAATAAAGACAATAATTTACAAACATTTCCAAGGATAAGACCTATTTTAAAGCACAATGTGGTACCTACAATGTTTTCTGGACCTCCGAAATATCACAGAAAAATACAGTTCTAATAGAACACATCTTGGCACACCTATGAAGGGATTTGATAGTGAAGGAGAATCAAGACCAGCAAGAATGGCTTCAAAGTGACCTAATAGTGAATTTTTCTAGCTCAATTGACAATTTACAAAGTAAACTGAGTTTTCATTTAAGTGGAAGTGGAAGTGGCAGCGTTTATTTTTATTTTGTACTGATTGACTACGATGAACCAGACATCAGATGTAAGTGGTTTTAGTCTCAATGAATATAGACATTCCTTTTAATCAGTAAATCATAATTTGTTGGTGATTTGAGTTAGATTTTACCACTGTCATTAAGAATATCCTGTTGGTCTCAAAACTCTCAAATAGAAAATATTTTGGCACACTATTTTCAAATAGGTTTTCTGTTGAATTAATGTTAAAACCTTTTCTATGTCCAGCCAAAGAAAGTTTACAATTTTGTGAGAGAGAATAAGTTGCCAATTTTACCACCATCCTAAATTTTCCTTTGCAGTTCTTTAAAAATTGCACTTGACAGAAAATATGCCTTACATTAAAACTGTTGCAGAGGGTTTATTTATTATTCTCGGAGAAGTACATTGTTTTACAAATTGATGAAATATCAGCCTGTATAAATGTTCTTGTCATTACAAAAATTATAGGTAGAACATGAAGGACAAAATTATTTGATAGGTATATTAAAGACATACAGCTTATAGTTGGTAGGCGCAACCCTTCCATCAGAGTATACAGCTCAAATTACAGTCCTTATTCACAAAAGGTATTGTTAAAATTTTGATTTAAGGCCAATAGTAAGTTTTTGGGCAATTGCACAAAGCAGTTTTAATGAAAATTGGAAAAGAATACATCAATATACATATAGATGAGTTTGTTTAGGACACATTTGTTCATGTAATCAACCCCAAACTGATGAAATTCTGCTTGAATTAATGTTGTTAATGTAGCAAATATTTTTATTAATAATTACACTGAAACAGTTCAAGACAAAATACAGACTGACAAAACTAAAAAGATGAAATCTAATGGAAATAACAAATGTCTAACAGAAGGGAAAATCTCTAAATCTAAATACATGTACATTTTTGTACTGTCACTACTGGCATTTTTCACCATTCTTATCTTTTCAAACAGTATTTTTCTTAATTTATCAACCGAGATGAACTCTTAATACATATAAAATGTAATAATTATTATTCTGAAACTATAGGCCTTTACGGAAACACTGATCTGGATCCGGATAGATCAGTTATACGTCAAACAGCTGTTGAGGGCTGTTCCAAATTACGGTTCTATCACCCTCCCAGAACTGATTTCATCATGCTCCGCCCATTTCACAGTTCTAAAAACACACAAAATGGGCGGAGGATGATGAAAACAGTTCTGGGACGGCGATAGTACCGTAATTTGGAACAGCCCTCAACAGCTGTTTGGCGTATAACTGATCTATCCGGATCCAGATCAGTGTTTCCGTAAAGGCCTTATAAAACAATTTACGGTAACCGGACCATTATTTGACAGCTAAGCCACGTTGCCACATCTAAGGATCCGGCCTAGTGTAGAGTCGGCCATGAGTGAAGAAATCCAAGAAGAAATCAATTCACTTATTTGACGTCAAATTCCTGTTTTACACTTGTTAATTTTGACCACGAACTGAATCCACCAATTAAAACCATAGATTTATTGTTGATGTAAAACAAGTATTAGAAAATGAGCTATTACGTCACTATCGACTAAAAAAAAGTAATCATGTGTCAAACACTTTGAGTTTTAATGAAGCGTTACAATAGTTAGACTAATTATTTATCAATCAGAACAATAATATAACATACATTAGTATTAGTGTGCTTAGTAGTTCTCTACGTTCGACAATAGAATTTTAATTATACTCAATACAGTATAATATAATATTAAGTGCCTTCATCAAATTCGTGGATACTTAAATAAAGGGGGGTTCCTAAATGCGATGGCAGCTAACATACATATTATGTACCTCTTTTTAAAAGAGATACTATTTTTTACCAACACGATGGTTTTTAAAAATCTGTCTGCGCTGGTTATTTACCTATTTAATCTTACATTTATGTCTAGACAATTGCTTGGTATTATTGTTTGTGTTAGGCTTATTAACCACTCTACACAGCATATCTGGAAGACGTTGCATTCAAGGATACTGTTATTAATTAGATTTTTAACTTTTTTAAATGATTTGGTGAATTGGTTTTAATAGAAATAGGCAACAGGTTAAATACTCTAGGGCCGGTCTAACTAATACGCTTGTGAGGGGCGCGAAATAGTCTCAACATCAGCATGTGTTGAAAAGTGAAATCAAGAAACGTTACAAAAAATGAATTTATCTTAAAAAGTCACCAAATTACCTCAGTGGTTTCTTCTTTCGAGAAGGCGTTGATTACTTGATCTTCATTCCAGGAATGTTTATCCTCCAAATGCATCTCCAAAGTGTCCTTACCTTCCGTCACAATCGCATCTGGAACTTTGTCAGCAGTTGTGTATACTTCTGTTCTGAGATTGTTCCTAAAAAATAGATTGGGATGAAATGCCAAGTGGCAGGGTTGCGTGATAGCTAGCAGAAAGCTCTATATATAATTGTATAACATAGGCCCCCCTAGGAGCACCAATATTAGGGGAAGGTCGCCCAATATCGGGCACTAGATACGAGGTTCCGTCCCCACAGAAGACCAAATAAAGGTTTTAGATTTTTTGCGGGTGAACCCCAGGATCCGGGAGTCCGAAATTTTCTTTAACGCGATTGAAAATCAAAACAGCGGCCAGATTTGTAAATAATGTCCTCAAATCATCTAAGATACGAGGTTTTGTCCCCATAGAAGACCAAATAAAGATTTTAGATTTTCTGCGGGCGAACCTCTCAGGATCCGGGAGTCCGAAATTTTCCATTTTCGTTAAGCGCGATTGAAACCCAAAACAGTGGCCGGATTTGTAAATAATGTCATGAAATCATCTAGGATACGAGGTTTCGTCCCCATAGAAGATCAAATGAAGATTTTAGATTTTTTGCGGGTGAACCTCAGGATCCGGGAGTCCGAAATTTTCCATTTTCGTTAAACGCGATCGAAACCCAAAACAGCGGCCAGATTTGTAAAAAATGTCATGAAATTATCTAGGATACGAGGTTTCGTCCCCATAGAAGACCAAATAAGGATTTTAGATTTTCTGCGGGTGAACCTCAGGATCCGAGAGTCCGAAATTTTCCATTTTCGTTAAATGAGATTGAAACTCAAAACAGAGGCCAGACTTGTAAATAATGTCCTCAAATCATCTAGAAGCATTTAAATTTGTTTGTAATTTGGTCAGAAAATTAATTCAGGCAAGAAGCTTGTTCTTCACTCTACATAGTATTACTTCAAAGAATATTGGGTATTTCGTTCACGACTTCCATGTTATTCAAGAAAGTTAGCGAAATGTCATTTACTTCAAATTTGAGAAAGGTTGCCCAATATCAGACAGTAAAAAAAGACTAATTTTTGCCACACAGAATTTATTTTATGATCAAGTCATTCATATTGGCCAAAAAAAAATCAGCAAATCTCTCACTGAAAACCAAATAATTGACTTATAAGAATTTGCGAACAAAAACTTAAGAAACTGCTCAGTAATCTAAACAAGTCGCATATACAAAAATATCTTTCTCTACAGATGCATACTCTTCGTGACACCAATGCTGAAAATTCACTCAACGGATCCATTTTGAACCAGCAGGATCCTCAGAAAATAAGTTATTGCAGTAAAGACATTCCGTATCCACATCATCGCTGTCCATGTCATCTTCGGTGTTCAGCAGACAATGACCAGTGAGAACCCCCACCAGAAGGTTGAGTGTCTCTCTGCCTTTATTAAGGAGTCATGGCGTTCGGCCCTTATCAGGGCCCGCAATAAATCTTTTAGCTTGTCTGCAGTCGTCTCTCTACAACCAGGCTTTCGCCAGTTTCTTGAAGGACCAGTTATCCAGGACAACATTGACTGATGCAGGGGTTGCCGGCCTCTATCCTAGCATCCCAGCTAATCGACCAGCTCTATCGTTACCCGGTACATCAATGTGTCCAGGACCCACAACAGGGTCACCTTCTTCTGGTTTGCGAGTCTCTGAAGGGCGACAGGAGATCCTTGATTGACCTTTTTTATCTGCCTAAACTGAAGATCATGACAAAGCTTACTAAAATATGGCGTGACATCACCAAAGCCACAGCATAGTAAATAACCAGCAAAATATCTCTGAGGATTTCCCATATAAAAATGGTTCCCACAGAATTTGACCCTGGGATCAGTTTACGGATGTGAAGTTTGGGTAGAGATGCGAAAATGAAAATATCGATACCGGTACCAACTCGATATTTTTTAGCCAAATAGGCGCGTTTGGCTCGGACAGAGCATTTTGTGCAACTGATTATACCCCTCAATAATTATATAATTATTTATTTTCGATACCGATACCCCTACAAAAGTATCGATACCAGCTTGGAATGCCTCAAAAAGGATCGATGACAAAAATACTCGATATTAGTGCAGAAGTATCGAAGTATCGTTAGCATACCTATAAAAAACCCTCCAAAAGGGAGGGGGGATGCGCGTGTAATTACCACCAACCTGAGTTATTGTGCTGATTGTTTACTATACTGTGACCAAAGCTACCAAAATGTCGCTGGTTCAGTCTCTTGTGTTCTCCATATTTTTGTATACCTTGGAAACTTGGACTGTTAAAAAGGCAGATCGAGGTCGCATAGATGCTTTTGAAATGTGGACGCGGAGGAGAATGCTGAAAGTCCCTTATACCGCCCATCGAACTAATGTTTCCATACTGGATGAGCTCGGTAATACAAAGAGACTATCCTCCATTGTGTCGACGAGAATGCTTACATTCTTCGGACATATTCCCAGAAGCGATAATATGGAGAAACTTGTAGTTCAGGGTCACGCCCGGAGTGGGCGGCGCCGTGGCCGTTCCCCTACACGCTGAGTGGATACGACTAAACAGTTGCTGGATATGACTATCAAGACAGCCGCTGAACTAACAGTAAGTCGCGAACGATGGTGAGCTACATTTCTCAAAACTATTGATAATATTCGTGTCGGCAATACTCTAGCTCCCACTTCATATATTTTGCGAGTTCACAACATGTCTGTTAAGACATTTTGACTATGATGGTGATGATGAAACTGAAAAAGCTGGATATGCTGCAACAGCTTTGTCCATTCTCTTACCTATTAACTTCTTTTGCAACAAAGCAATCGCAGGATTCGGTGCTACATCCACAATCTTGAGAGGCTAATGAAACAGTTTTCTTCACCGACATTTGGGACTCGCCTTCTTCTACCGTTTTGGCACATATTTCTTGTCCATTATTATCTACCGATGGCGGAGTATTACTTCCATAGTCCACCAGCCCACCTTCAGAAATATCGCTTTTATATTTACTATCTGAAACATCCAATTATGAACCACCATAAATAAAACTACTTATGTATGATTGTGTTTTGGGGGTCAGCGCTTACTTGGCAGGGTAAGGAGAAGGCATGGACGATTCATCAAGGTTGTAGCAGTAATTGGGGTTTTGAATTAAAAAAAAATTGTTTTTGTGATGAACGGAATGATCATTATGAGTTTTACAAAACTATTTTTGTTTCATTTTACTTCCCGCACCGATAGGTGAGGGGAGTATTATGATCGCGAAAATTTTCGATTGTGAGATTGGGTGTTATATGATGTCTACATAACGAAAATCCACGTCATTCATTTCCTTCGGTCTATCTGTCTGTCTGTCTGTTGGTCTGTCTGTCTCTCTGTTGGCGTTTTTCTAGCCTCGTAATCTCAGTAAGCGCTACATGGATTGTGATGCAAATTAGGAAGCGATATACTCTGGGGTCGTAGTAGGCAATGTTCCTATAATTTTGAAAATCGATGCATTGGCAGCGGAGTAATTAGCAAAAAATAAAAAAATTCAGATTCTCCTCAAACTTCGTTTTTAGGTGTTTTAGGGGTTCATGATCATTTTCTACTTTTCTTTAGGTAGAGGTGAAATAGGGGTGGTTGGGAGGTGGGGGATTGTAAAACTGAAAAATCTGTTGTATTCATAATAGGCTGTCCATCGACCTGTGAAGGAAGGACCTAGCTTCATAATACACTTTTTTAGGTCCATCCGAACATTGCGTTGTTTATTACGAAAGCAAGTGACTTAGAATATTCTGATGTATACAAACGTTTATTGCTTCTGATCGTTCTGTATTGTGTAACGCGGAAACTATTAGATTGTTTTTAATGAAATCTTTATACAGTATTACTACCATGGCGAGAATGGTAAACGTTTATGATTTTTAGAAATCGTATCAGTGGCGGCGCAGCAATAATAAAAAAAATAAAAATGTAAAAACAGCTCAAATTTCGTTTTCGGGCGTTTTATTGGTTCTTGATCATTTTCTATTTTTTTGGGTGGGGAAATTGGGGTGGATGGGAGGTGGGGGGTTGTAAAACCGAAAAATTTGTTGTATTCATATAATGAGCTGTCCACAGACCTGTGAAGGAAAGACCTATCGGCATAATGCACTTTTTTAGATCCATCCGAACATTTCCTTGCCTATTACAGAAACCGAAGGTAATTAGAATTTGCAGATGTAAACATTCGAGTATTGCTTTAGATCGATCTGTATTCTGTAGTATGGAAACTACTGAATTTATTTTGATGAAATTTTGACACAGTATTTATTAATCTTTGGCGAGGATAAAAACTTTTATGGTTTTTAGAAGTCGTGCTAGTGGCGCCGCAGCTATAATCAAAGAACTAAAAATATAAAAAAGGTCAAACTTTGTTTTTAGGCGTTTTAGGGGTACCTGATCAGTTTATATTTTTTTGGTGGGGTTTAGATTGGGGTGGTTGGGGGTGGGGATAGTAAAAGAGGAAAATTTGTTGTATTTATAATAGGCTGTCCATTGACCTGTGAAAGAAAGACCTAGCGAAATAAGATGCTTTTTTTGTGGTCAGGTGAGCGATGATTTGGTTGCAAGGGGGTCTCAGACTCTAGCTTCATGTTTGGGAAAATAATAAACTCGTATCACCGTAATGTGTGGGAAGTACTAAGTCAATCAACTTAACTTCATTTTTTTGTAATCATTCTAAGGTTATATGAAAATAAAAATTGGTCTTTGAATCCAGTCCGAAGACACGCCGACAGCCCCCGAACCCGTGTGACGTCACGATTGTGGTCACGATGCATTCCTTTCAGCAACGATGCCCTGCTCCGATAGCAGATTCTAGTTCCCAGGCAATCGTGAAGATAGTTACTTGTAACTAGTATATATTCGTTGCAACATAAACGATGAATGAAGTTTGTAGCTCGAGACGAAATCTACGATCGAAATAAATATCTTTTTGAATGTTTGAAATTAGATTACAAATTCCAGTAATAAAGTACCTACCTAGACAGAGCATTCCGCTAGGAAAATACGCCTCGGTATTTCAGTCAGAGGTGTACGCCATCCTGCAATGTGCAAGGATCAATAATGAACGATCCTACAGAAACAAGAGGATCGCAATACTTACAGACAGTCAGGCTACACTTAGGGCACTAAAAGCGCCCAAAGTTACGTCTGCTCTAGTCTGGGAATGTCTGCAAGAACTGGGAAGACTGGCAGAACACAACAAAGTAACTTTGGGTTGGGTGCCAGGACACTCAGGTATAAGAGGCAATGAAAGGGCGGACGAGCTAGCAAGACTAGGCTCGTCTGCTCTATACATTGGAGCAGAACCCACCCTGGGGGTGCCTAAAAGCACAATCAAACACCAGGTCGGAGAATGGATGAAACATCAGCACAAGGACCAGTGGAACTTGTTGCCAGGATGTGTTCATGGAAAAAGATTCATTAAAGCTCCATGCAAGAAAACAGCTGAAACACTGCTCTCCTTGAGTAGGAATCAGCTCCGAATAACGACGGGTCTCCACACAGGACATTGTGGCTTGAAGGAACACCTGAATAAAATGGGACTCTACAATGGACACCTCAACTGCAGATTGTGTGGAAGAGGAACTGAGTCAGCCCTACATGTGCTCTGTAAGTTCGAAGCGCTAGATCACAAGAGACAACAGCTCTTTGGGAAGAGGCTAGAACCAATGGAGTACGGCTGAGCACCAGGACCAGTAGGTAAACTGCATAAACTCATGCAGGGATCCAGATTGCTGGAGTGGATACTGTAAATAAGAGGACGGGGACAGTAAGGTCAGACGGCTCCTGAAAAAAAACCTACCTAATCAAATACCTGTTTCGTTGAAGCATCCTCTTTCGCAACTCCGTGATGGCGCTGTGTCTTAGAGTGTTAGCCGGCCAATCTGTGATCGAAAGGGGTGTTGGTTCAAAACCCAGGCCTTGCAACTCTTTTTTTTAATTTTCTTTGTTCAAAAAATTCATTGATATGCTTTTTGCACATGCTACATACATTTTTTCTATGATCGACATAAATAATACGTTTTTTGATCAAATTTTATTAGAGGTAGAGGTTTTTTTGTATTATTGTGAGTTGAATGTGTTCTTTTTATATTATATATCCTAAGCTAAAGGTTAAGTGGAAGACCAGCTTAAAGCTGAACTTTTCAACGGAACAAAAGTAAGTTTATTACTCTGATTGAAAATGAATAAAGTCTATTATTATTATTTTGCATTTCTTATTTTTTCTCGCATGGTTGCGGTAGTAACAAGTATTGACGGGCTGTGCCAAGTCAACACCTGACCCAGGCGCGTATTTAGGGGGGTCCAGGGGGTCCGCCCCCCCCCTTCCGTTATAAAATGCCGTCTAAAAAATGGAATCCACAATTTGCACCCCCCCTCCCCACAAATTTATGGTGACAACTGTAATCTGGACCCCCCGAAAGGTCAACCAAGTGACACCCATACTCTGGACCCCTCCCAAAACCAAATCCTGGATACGTCCCTGACCTGATCTATTATTATTCTGAATTCAGGAAGGACCGTACAATGCTGCAGGTCTTGAGGATTATAGACTTTTGGATGGTTTTATGTAACTTTTCATCTAGACCCAATTGTTGCAGGTGTGGTGTAAATGTATTTGGAGTAAGGTCTGATACCGACATAATGAGGGGGACAATAACAAATTTGTTTTGGTTCGATAGTCGTTTTATTTCTATGGCGAGATTGGTGTATTGAGATATCTTCCCAGCATAGGTGTTTTGGATGTTCATATCATTAGGAATCGCAATAGGTCACTGTCTGTCTTTGACTGGAAAACTATATTTGCTCTATTTGCTGGGATAGTTTTGTCTGTATGTATTTCAATGCCCTAGAATTGATTGTTCTCGAGTACAGTGGTCGGTGTGTAGTTATAATATGGATCTGTGCTTGTTTGTTGTGGCTAGTGCTTGGTATATGACTTTCGTTGTAGAGTTATGTCTGACTGTATACCCAGTTCCACCGAGAGTTTTGCATGCACTTGTTATGTGTTCTATTGTTTCTTTGTGTTGGTGGCATTTTCTGCAATTATCATCAGTGATGGATGGATGTTTAATTACGTAATTCTTGTAATTTAGTGTTGCAATCACTTGGTCCTGGTTAGCAAGCATAAAACCTTCCGTTTCCGGAAAGAGCTGGCCATCCTGCAGCCAGGTGTATGACTGATTTTCATTAATGTGGTCTTGTGTAACACGGTTTCTATGTTTGCCATGGAGTGCCTTCTGCGACCAGGTGTTTTTTCTTGTTGTGCTTGCATGTGGTTGTGTGTGTGTCTGCTGTGTGGTCTGGACAAGAAAGGGCGAGTGGTGTGTAGTTTTTGTCTGCTTTTACTATTGCTTTATGCAAGTTTGTTTGTTTACTGTGGAAAAAATGTCTGAGTGATTTTATTTGTTTTGTATAAAGTGACTGTATATCTATGAATCCTCTGCCCCCTTGTTTTCTGCCTATGGTGAGCCTTTCCTTGCATGAGTTGGGATGTGACATTCTGTATTTTGTGAGTTCTGTTCGAGTGAGTATATGCATGTTTTCTATGTCAGTGTGCGACCACTTGATAATGCCAAATGAATATGTTAGGATTGGTATAGCAAACGTGTTAATAGCTTTTGTAAGATTTCTAGAATTCAGTTTTGTTTTTAACGGTCTAATGAGGTGGTCTTTAAATTCTTGTGTTAGTTGTGCTTTGATTTTTGTGTGGTCTATCTTAACGTTTTGATTGATACCCAGGTACTTGTACGTTTCGTATTATTATTATTATTTAATATTATTATTATATTGACAGTACAACAGAAATTACGAATAATTTTACTTTTCTAGATTAGATTAAGTTCAATTTTGATATCGCAATTAGAGCAATTAGCAATTGATATTGACGAACAAGCTCCATTTTCACCGATTTTTGATTTTTGGAATTCTCCACTGCCACCGGTACTTAGTTTTTGCACTATGTAGTGCAGTGTAGTGTGTTTAATTTGAAAATGCGTGATGGAAAGTAGTTAAAACAATCTACTCGTTTGGGTCAACCGCAATGTGCGCTCATTCTGTGGATGAATTTTTCCATGAAAAAAAACATTAAACTTTGCGTTTCCCGTAAATTTTTAGTTACCTTCATCCTCTTTAAATCTGCTTGCATGATCAGAAATACTTTTTGCCAAATTCATTTCAGATGAACTCAACCTTTCTTTGTATATCTCTATGGATGACCTAAAATAACTTTTTGTTAGTATCCTGTAAGCTGTAAAAGTAAAAGAAATTTGATATAGCTGGATTTCCACCACGCGATAAACAATTGAGATGGTACGAAACCCCATGAACAGAAAATTGCATGAGAGGTGAAGTTGAATGCTGAACAGTATGTCGAAACCTCTCATTTTTCAATTGACAGATCCCACCATCGATACGCCTAACCTCATAAAGGACCTCCACAACCACGGCTCAACAAACAATCAACTGTCTTACTCAAGGTCTGGGAATTCTTTGCGCCGATCCCTTTGCTCATCGATATTTTGGGTTAGAGAGAGATAGATTTCAACATGGGCGACACAGTAGGGTCACAGCATAGTAAACAACCAGCACAATAACTCAGGTTGGCGGAATTTACACGCGCATCCTCACTTTTGTATGATTTTTTGTAGGGATGCTATTGATACTTCGATACCTCTGCACTAGTAACGAGTATTTTGGTCATCGATACTTTTTGAGGCATTCCAAGCTGCTATCGATACGTTTGTATCGGTATCGAAAATAATTATATAATTATTGAGGGGTGTAGTCAGTTGCACAAAATGCTCTGTACGAACCAAACGCGCCTATGAGGTTAAAAAATATCGAGTTGGTACCGGTATCGATATTTTCATTTTCGCATCTCTACCCAAACTTCACACGCGTAAAACCCTCCCAAGGTCAAATTCTGTGGGAACCTTTTTTATATAGGAAATCCTCAGAGATATTATGCCGGTTGTTTACTATGCTGTGGTAAGGTCATGGCTATCTACATAGAATATGAGTATAGAGATAAATAATATAGATCACAGCGCAAATCTAGTACTTTATGGGAAGTAAACATTAAGGACAACATAAACTTTATGTTATCTTTAATGTTTACTTTCCTTTTACACCTTATAGGTTGAGTATTATTTCTTAATTCTGTCCCGTTGTACACTTCTTTCCACTCCGCCTCTGTCTGGGCGAATGAAACTAACCCAAAATGGCGTCGCTGACGTCAGATATTGGCAACACGTCATCACAAAGGAAGCGACCGTGAGTGGCTGACCTGTCCCTGTTTTACAGTTTCCATCACGGAAGATGTTCGAATAAGCTCTCCCAGGTAATAACACCAAAGGCCGTTGGAACGAGGAACACTAGCGAGGCCGTGCGAGCTCGTCTTTAACAGGCCGAAGTCCCTACTCCCCGAACTAGTCTCCTCCAGCATTCCTTCTTTTGGACAATTTCGACGCTGTGGAATGAGGTGCCGGGGAATTTGTTTCTCGATGGCTAGAACCCGCAGCGTTTTAAATCTAACGTGCACCGATGCTTATCCTCTCGCAGCGCCATAAGCTTTCAGTCTGCGGAAGGCCGACCATAAAAAAAAACATCCTGAATGCAGACCTTAATGGGCCTGGATACATACATTTATACATACCTATTTGCCATGTAAAACACGGACTCGCAATTTCTCGCATAACTCACTCTATTTTCAAACTGCATATATAATATTTCAGAAGGCGATAGTTAAGACCTCAATGAATGACAACTATTTTCGATCTTCTCAAAAAAGTTTTTTAATGTGCAAAAAAACTCGCAATGCAGAATCATACATTCTATAAATGCCTGTAATTTAACAACCAAACACGATATCAAAAAAAGCCTAAATAGTTGCACAAGCGCAAGCTTTCTTCTTGCTCTTTGAGTCATTACTGTAAGTTTAAAGGTAACGTCAGGAGCTTGGAAATGCGAAATTCATTTTTATGGTGACCTTTGGACCTTACCTTTGGACCTTTTGACCTTACCTTTAAATTTTTGGACTTATCTCCCTCATTTAGACACACACACACACTGGAGAAAGGGAACAGGCGACCACGCCTCCTCGCTAACATGAGAATACGTCTTTTTTTGGATTCTCAATTTCTCGCGCTATACCCTAGACCCTTAACGTTTAAACGCAATGTTACTTTGTAACATATGGTACCGTATTTACAGTGTTTCTTGACAAACCTTGAAGACATTGTAATCATAATGTAAGACATAATTACGTTTGGCAACCAAAAGATTGAACGAATTTCAGAATTCTATATTTTTAAAGCAAGGTAAGTGTACCAAAATTTTCCAAACTATTTAGGTGTTGCATATCCAACTGCAACAACGGATGCCTCCTACTATGATATATACACAGCATAGTAAACAACCAGCACAATAACTGAGGTTGGCGGTAATTACACGCGCATCCCCCCTTTTGGATGATTTTTTGTAGGGATGCTAACGATACTTCGATACTTCTGCACTGTCATCGATACTTTTTGAGGCATTCCAAGCTGGTGTCGATACTTTTGTATCGGTATCGAAAATAATTATCTAATTATTGAGGGGTGTAATCAGTTGCACAAAATGCTCTGTACGAACCAAACGCGCCTATTTGGCTAAAAAATATCGAGTTGGTACTGGTATCGATATTTTCATTTTTGCATCTCTACCCAAATTTCACATCCGTAAAATCATCCCAAGGTCAAATTCTGTAGGAACCATTTTTATATGGGAAATCCTCAGAGATATTATGCTGGTTGCTTACTATGCTGTGAATGTATACTTACGAGTATTGCTTTATATCATTCGGTAGTGTATAACCTGGTAATTATTAAATCGATTTTAATGAAATTTTGACAGTATTACTACCGTGGCGAGGATGAAAAACGCCTATGGCTTTTAGAAATCGTGTCAGTGGCGGCGCAGCAATAATCAAGCAACTAAAAACATAAAAACAGCTCAAACTTAATTTTGAGGCGATTTGGGGTTCATATACGAGGGTTGCTCTATATCTCCGTCAATCCACGAGTACGCAGACAGCTGTTTCACGCTTATTAGTGATCATCAGTGCGCCATAGGTCGACCGACGGAGATAGAGAGCATCAGAATTTCCATGTCATGTGAGAGCAGGCGACAGAAAAGATCTGCCTGTGCGCCATCTGGTACTCGAAGGCAGCATATAGAACCACGTTCTTCTGGTTGGCCAAGCGAACGTGCCGTGGTGTTGCACCAAGAAGTCTGCTGCTGTTTAGCAGCGATTTTCTTTGGTTTGCCGTTACCTTCGGGTACCATATGGCGCACAGGCAGATCTTTTCTGTCGCCTGTTCTGATTTGGGGTTTCTTGATAATTTTTACATGTTTTTAAAGGGCACAAAATTGGGACAGTTAGGGGATGGGGGGGTTCTGTCACTGAAAAGTTTGATGTCTCTGATAGGGTGGTTAGGAAACCTCGCAACACTTTTCATTGCCTTTTAAATATTAATACTGCAGAGTGATGCAAAAAACTATTCACGAGTTTTTGTGTTTGATGCTTTTTTTTGTTTTTGATTTCGTTACAAGGGGATCTTAAAGGGGTGACACACGTACGAACTTTAAGTACGCGGTTTTTAAGTTCGCGAACTTACTCGGCTCGACGGCGGTGACACCCGTGAAGCTGAAACCACTCATTTTGATAATTTTCCTAAATAAACAAAACTTTTAACAGACGCCAAACACAACAAGCGTTGCGCATCGATGGCCTGCCAAAACAAAGTGGTGACTCGCGGCTCGCAGTACGAGCCGAGACAAGCTATGAGCAAGATTTCAAACCAGTTGGATAGCTGGCGGTTTGCGCGATGGTTTTAAAGTACGCGTACTTACGGTGACACACAGGCGAAAAAGGTCGTGGAGCCATAAGTATGCGTACTTGCTGGTACGTGTATCACCCCTTTTAGACCATAGCTTCATGCAATGGGAAAGTAATAAAATGGTATCACCGCAATACGTTGGAGAACTCAGTCAATACACTTGACTACATTTTCACTTCGTGTATAAACCCTATAACATTTCTTTATAGTTAACATGTAACGATTTATTATTAGAGACAAAACAACTTTTGAAGTATCTCAAGCATACTTTTAAGGTACCTTTTTTGGGCAGCAAGATGTAGTTCTGGTGGTGGTGGTATTTCCCATTGCTCTGCTGGTAGCTTTGACCTTGACAGTGGCTGGTATTCTTCTTCGCAGTCACATGATTCTGTACTACATTCACACTGAATCAATAGCGATAAGGCTTTCTTGACAGCGTTTTTATGATTGCTCAATTCATCACTCTTCCTGGATAGAGATGACCTAGCGGGTAGCTTTTCTGGCTCTTTTTTGTCTATCAGCGAGGCTCTGGGGTCAGTTTTTTTGGTAGTTTTATCGATGTTTACGACAGGAATCGGTTGAACTGCAGAGAATTATGATTTTGAAATATTTGGTATTAAATATACAGGGTGAGTTTTTAGTACAAGCTCGGTCGATAACTCCACTACTGTAGAAGATAGCGAAAAAAATGTACATAAAAGTTGTAGCTACGGATATGCTCCTTGATCAGAAAATATTTTGATTTATACACAGTGACCCATGATTACGTGGTGATGCAAACATTTATTTTTTTCAATGAAACACCCTATATATTAACCCATCTTTAGATTCTACTAATAATTTTTCTTCTTACGATATAAGGTATTATAACATTATATAGGGTATTTCAAAAGTTATGACTATTCTCATATCCAAATCGCTGTCAAACGAACGTACTGTATATCAAAAAGTAATGAATTAAAAATAATTTTTTTTACATGGAAAGATTAAAAATATCCTCTAGTTTTAAAGTCGGCTATAAAAAAAGCCCACGACGCTTACTCGTATACAGGGTGATGTAGAATGCGAAATCCACATTTTCTCGCTGTTTTTAAATGTAACCCCCAATATTTTATTATACCAAAGAATTACTTTTAATATGCTCTTTCATCGTTGCATAGCACTTGTTGTACCTACGTCCATCAGTTTTCGAGATATTTTTCGGTAAATTTAAAATATTAGCTTCTATTTGTGCACTGAAATTTATTTATTTTCAGAAAGTACTATCGAATTTGTTTTTTATTTAACAAACAACTAAATTATAAGCTCATAATAGTATTTGATGAAGTCAAAACCCTGAACTATCGAGATAATAAAGTCAAGTATGCTGAGGAAACAATTTTGTGGCGTGATTCATAATTATCAAGCAGATTTATCATGTAGACTTTGAAAAATTGACAGGTTTTATAACCTGCTAAATAATTCCGTACTGTATGGAAAACGAGCTTTAAAAATTAATGTTTCCATTGAGGGTATTAAGGAGAATCTTTGAGAGATTGCCTACTTGCCTCTAGAATATATCAACTATGAACAGCAATATCCAGAACGGAATCACTCTAAAACTAATGCGTTTGAAAGATTGAAGAATCGTTTTATATGGACTGTGTCGTTTAATATTTCATAGCCTACCTGATAGGTCTGCTTGATAATTTTGCATGACGTCTATAAAATTGTTTCCTCAGCACACTTGACCTGTAATATCTCGTTAATTCACTGTTTTGACTAATTGATCAAGTTTTATTATGGCCTTATATTTTAGTTGTTTGTTAAGCAAAAATAAAATTTGATAGTATTTTCTCAGAATAAATAAATTTTAGTAAACAAATAGAAGGTATATTTAAAATTTGTAGAAAAATCGAAATATCTCAGAAACTAACGAATGCAGCCATAACAAGTACTATACAAAGATGAAAGGGCATATTAAAATCAATTCTTTTGTATAATAAATTATTGGGGGTCACATTTAAAAAAAAAGGAGAACATCTAGATTTTGCATTCTACATCACCCTGAATACGAATATGCGTCGCGGGATTTTTTTATAGCTAATTTTAAAACTAGAGAATATTTTTTATTCATCTATGTAAAAAATATATGTCTTTTCATTCATCACTTTTTGATATACAGTACATTCATTTGACAGTGATTAGGATATAGAAATGGTCATAACTTTTGAAATACCCTTTATAGTGTAACAATACCCTACATTGGAAGAACGGAAATCATTAGTAGAAATTGAATATGGAATAATATATAGGGTGTCTCATTAAAAAAAATGCATGTTTAAATCACCACGCAGTTATGGATCACCCTGTATAAATCTAAATATTTTCTGAGCAAGGAGCATATCCGTGGCTACAACTTTTATATACAACTTATTCCGCTATCTTCTATAGTAGAAGAGTTATCGACCGAGCTGGTACTAAAAACTCACCCTGTATAAATTATAGTATTGTACCATATTTCGGGGCTCTGCTGTGACCGTGTCCCAGGACGAATCCAAAAAAAAGGAATCGCACGTAGGTTTCGGAATGTGAAGCCGATATCAAAAGGAATTATTCTCAAATTCGCATTTGTTACAGAGAAATCAACGTTTGTAGTTTTGTTGTAAAGATGATTGAAACGTGTATGGTCCACCTTATTTTTACAGCAAATAGGGCGAATGTCATTTAGTGAGATTACGCTAACAGATCTTTTTACTTCCCACACCGATAGATGAGGGGAGTATTGTGATCGCGAAAATTTTCAATTTTGAGATAATACGCTTTTTGAGCGTTTTTTAACGAAAACCCACGTCACTCATTTCCGTCGGTCTGTCTGCCGGTCTGTCTGTCCGTGTGTCTGTCGATCTGCCCGTTGGCGTTTTTCTAACGTCGTAATCTCAGTAACCGCTGCATGGATTGTGATGAAATTTGGGTAGCTATATGTTGTGGGGTCGTAGAAGGTAATGTACTGTACTACTATGCGACACTGCAGGTCTATGGGGGTAAGATATCAGTGGTTTGTACCCTAAATAAGCCACCAGGCGATCTGGATTTGATCTGGAAGACAACTTACATGGAAGGCAGCTTGACGATACGATGCCCTTGACTGCGGGATTGCTGTTGCAACAGCAAATCCTGTAACCACAAGTGCATGTTTCCTTCAGAGCGTTGCTTCTCCATTCGCTGTATGTTCCGCTTTGCAGCTTGTTTGCTATAGCGTCCACAAATTCGTAGGTGTTGGTATCAGGAGGAGGTTTCATTTTCTTAGGTTTGTCATCCAATATCTCTTGTTCCTCTGTGTCTTCAGCAGCTTTTGCTCCAGTTGGACGTATTTCTTTCTGATAAGGTTGTAGCATATTATGCAGTGACAGAGCTATATAGTGAGGACAAAAATCGACCTCTTCTTTGGACGGATGCTTATGTCATCTGGAATTGCTGTACAAGGGTAAGTTATGAGTTTAAATTTAAAGCTATCATTGTCAAAGTGACAGCTAGTGGTAATTCTCCTACGTTCTGAAAGGGGTGAAACAAAATGAGGAAACTATATCAGTTGCTATTATTACGATACGCAGCACATCTGCCCAGAAAGTGGAACGCTGTCTCGTCCTCCTTCCAGCATCTGGAGCAGATCCCCTTCTCTCGTCAGTGACGAATGTCTATTTAGCCGACAATGCCCAGTGAGAGCCCCCAGAACGTCTCTCTACCTTTATTCAGAAGCCATGGCTTTCAGCCCTTATCAGGACCAGCTATGAATCTTTTAGCTTGTCTGCAGTCATCTGTCTCTAACCAGGCTTTCGTCAGTTCCTTATAGGCCCAGTCGCCCAGATAAAGATTGACGCCTGCTAATTTCAAACATCGCTTCTGGGGCGATGCAGAGGCTGCTGACCCATATGCTAGCTAGATGGTCAGCTCTCTCGTTACCCGGTACATCAATGTATCTAGGGACCCACAACAGCCACCTTTTTGAGGCTTGCTAGTTTTTGAAGGATGACAGAACATTCTTGAGCCAGAGTTGGTCTGGCACTCAGAGCCGCTACCGCTTTTAGAGCTGCCTGGATGTCAGAGCTTTGCTCTGAACACTGCTCGACTTCCGTCGAGTGTGCCACCATCAATATGATGCATCTTCTTGAATGGGCTGCTCTGATTGGTCAAAGCCTTTGTTAAAATGCGCCTGTTGATAAAATCTGGCTACACGTCGGCGACGACGTTCGTCGTGACGTTCCACGTTGACGACGACGTTCGACGTGGCGTTCCACGTTGACGACATCGTGACGTGGAGATGTGGCCAGGCCCTTAGGCGTACACCTTCCCCTGGAAGACAGTCGTGCAGGTTCCCGGCGCACAGCTTCGCTGCACTTCTTTCCTCCTAGGCAGAAGCCTGCTCTACCGGATTCCGTTTCCTTTGACCTGGTCCGTTAGTGAAGCACACCAGACTATAGGGTGAAAATTTCAGGTTTTCACTCATCCAATGGTCCCTTTCCGGGATGATTAGTGAGAGGCTATTAGCTAGCCTTAAGGTAACATAGGCTCCTTCCACCCTGAATGAGGATATCGGGAAATTGTTATCCACGTCACGCATTCTCAGGCAGGCCGACATCGACTCCCTCTTTATCCAGGTGCAGAGGCGGAAAGTCCAAGAGTACCAAGAGCAGTCATTATACATAAATTGTACATACTATAGATTGCTTTATTGACGAAGACTACTGTATAATATGAATCATATAAAGAGTTAAAATGCTTCCAGCTTACAGCAAAAGCTGCCGATCAACCGTTTTATCTTTATTTGAAATGGCTTCACTGCAGATTTCTTCATAAAATCTGAAAGGAGAGCCGTCAGTCATTACCGTGATTGGGAAAATCTAGGTAAAACCGCACCCCATGAGTGCGTCGGAGATACCTGTCTTTTTTATGCCAATGATGTGAATGCAAAAGGTTTGAATTTGGTAAGAAACTATTATTTACCTGTTGTATAAAATTCAAAATGTAGTTTGAATAATGTTTCCAAATGTGATTTTATATAAATAAAATTGTATGTCATGGCATCGACATCGTTTAAAAAAAAAACCAACTCGTCAACATCCTTCTTAATACAAGTTCGAGAACCTGATCAAAGCAGTCAATGCAAAAATTAAAAAATGCTCAACCTACACTTGGAACTTTGCAAGGTCCTAATTGAATTTCCAAAATTAGAGGTTTTTTGAGTGGAAATAGGTCTATTATGCAGAGAACGGGGAGACCCAAATAGATCACTTTGTTATGTTTTCTGACATGGTATACGCCTTTAGGTGAGTACGAATATTTTCGAAAAATAAAACCTTAGGAATCACTGTACTTATAAAAAAAGTATTGTATTCCTCATGTTAGAATGCTTGTATTACTTACCGCTTTTTTCAATTTGGTTGACATTTGCTTCGGCTTTTCTTGTTGGTTTCTCGATCCTAGAAAAATTCAAAATCATGAAGCGCCATGCAAATGAGATTTTTCTATACGATCGTGCAAAAAGTGACATTTTTTGTACTACGCATTAAACCAAAAGTTTAACTTTTGCTTAACACAAAATAAGCTCCATTTTGCACTAGTGCATAAAAGCCAAGTCCAAGGATTGAACCCTAACTATCCCATTTTTCCGGATAATTTGTACTGGCTTGGCACAGTCATAATCGCAATCGTTAGTTAACTAGAGATTTTAAGGAAACAAGTGCTTAGCGAAAACAATTCATTTCTTAATCGGCAGTTTACGTCAAAAGCTCTGGTTAACCAGTAGGTAAATTAATCCAAGAATAAAGTATGGGCTATCTTGACGTTTGTTGCCATAAGTCAAAAATATGGATACAATCCTCCAAAGGTTAGGTTCCTTTGTCAAAGGGTTAAGTGACTACCAGAGGTTACTAATGACTGTGAAACTAGACTTACAAGGTGCATCTCAGACTCAACTTTTTTTTGTAGTGACCTGGGTTGGCAATCCTGCAAGTCAGAACCGTCTTAGTAATATTTTTACTGAATATGTCATTACCAAAGAATAATGACTATTTTTGTGAAGAAATTGCTTCAGTTCCTAAAAATTCGAAGCAAAAATGGTTGGCCGAAATAAATGCATTTGTTGACTTGTATAATGTTAAAAACTATCACCAAGCGTCAATTACGTTATCACTAGCCGAATAACCATAAAGTATCTAGAATAATGGAATACTTTGGCAGGCAACTGGTTGCCTTAACGGTTGAGTCTCTAGGGCACCGATGAAACTGTTTCGTAACCAAAAGCTACATACCTTGTTACTGAAATTTCTGATCTAATTTCAAACATTCAAAAACATATTTATTTCGATTTCATCTCAAGATGCAAACTTCATGCATCGTGCAACAAATATACACTTTTTGCACTAGTTACATAAATAACTATTGTAAGTGAAAATGTGAATAAGTTTTTAAGGTGAAACCTCCTGATGACCTATTTACTTATTACACAGAAACATCTATTCATTCAAAATAACATGGTTATACAATTTACCTCTGGAAGATCCAGTAGCATATGCCTTCTTCTTTGCTGTTGATTTCCATTTATTTAGATCTTTAATTTCTTTGTCAATGGTAGCTTCGTCCCCACATACATCTTCATCAAACCGGGTATTTAGAACGTCGCACATTTTGCAGCGTGACTTTCTAAGCAACTGGAAAATTGAATTGAATAAATTATTTATTTTAATTTAAATTTGCACCAGAAAATGTCGGAAAAAGTCGGCGGCCAGCGGGACTCGAACCCACGAGCCCCAGACGGCGCCTTCGAGGTTGACCTGACAGTGCGACCGTAGCTCAACTCATGAAAGCTTCTTCTTATTAGGGTGCCATCTTCTTACGAAGGTTGGCGACCATCATGATAATTTTCACTTTATTAACTGCGGCTCTGAATAATTGTGTTGTGGAGCAGTTATACCACTCCCTCAAGTTACGAAGCCACGAGGTGCGTCTTCTTCCTACATTGCGTTTGCCATCGATTTTTCCTAGCATAATGACATGGAGAATTTGATGATATCTTTCACCTCTCATTATATTGCCCAGGTATTGTAATTTTCTTGTTTTAATTTCTGTGACCAGTTCTTTCGTCTTGAGAGCTGTCTTAAAACTTCCTCGTTGGTAATATGATCTATGTACGATATTCTCAATATTCTCCTATAAAGCCACAATTCAAAAGCTTCTATTCGTTTCATCATGGTTTCTGTTAGTGTGGCTGCCTCTATACCATATAACATGATAGAGAACACATAGCATCTCAGCATACGAATCATGAGAGCGCCGGAGTACAAATCTGGAGGTCGTGGGTTCGAGTCCCGCCGGCCGCCGATTTTTTCCGACATTCTATACAACAAATTTTTCAGTTTTACAACCTCCCACCCCCAACCATCCCAATGGACTAGTATCACGAGGTTAAGAACAATGATTTAATTATTATGGCCGCTTAGTGCATACACAAATAAACGTTCTGCTGCATTTCGTTACTTTCTACATCATTTTGTTTTTTAGTAATTCCATTCTAAAGTTTAAAGAAAGGAATTCAAATTCAGCCAATCAGTGCCAACCGCGCGAATTATCAGCAGTGCATTGTTGCCAAGAACAGCTCCGACTCGCAAAACATTTACATTTCACATAAACATGTTATTTGCTATCCAAAGTGTTATAAATAATTTGAAACTCACTTCTTAGCTTTCACATTTCTCATCTTCGTATTGAAGAACTGCATATTATCCACATAAAAGTCGTTCACCATAGCCATATCAACTTTAGGCAGGTTATCTGAATCGGCGTTTGTGAATCCACTATCGATTTTACCCATACTTGTTGGTTATGTTATGATAAAATAACTTGAAACCTACTAAAATGGAACAAAAGGATATCCTGTACAAATAAACGCAAACAAATAATAATAACTTTAAGATTGTTGAAAATTACAGCCAAAGCCCAATGGAATTTGGAAATGACAATGACCGAATGACGATTGATTGACAGGATTGACGGATCAGGAACCTTAACTTAGCTTTCGGAAGGACTGTTCCAAATTATGGTTCTATCACCGTCCTAGAACTGTTTTCATCATGCCCCGCCCATTTTACAGTTCTCAAAACGATGATTGGTTGATCCACCAGCGTACCAACCAATCATCGATTCTAGAATCACAAAATGGGTGGGGCATGATGAAAACAGTTCTAGGACGGTGATAGAACCGTAATTTGGAACAGCCCTGGAATTTCGGATCACGGGACATTAAAACCACAAAACATATCAGTCGGGAACAGAAGACAAGATAGATGAGCCAGCCCGCGTACAGCTCCGCGCGCCATCAGAATGCGGCAACACAGCACACATATCTGTCTTTTGATTGGCTGTTCGCCTATAGGGCAGTGACGTCACTGGCCTAGGAGAATTCAAATATTTTCCTCATTTTCATGGCTTTCCTGTGCCCAAAAAAATCGGAGAAAAAAATGAGATGCTTTTTATGACGTACTCTATCATATGCAACCAGAAATAAAATTCATGATACTAGTCCATTTCACCTCCACCCAAAAAAAGTACAAAATGATCAGGAACCCCTAAAATGCAGAAAAACCAAGTTTGAGGGATATTTAAATTTTTTGGCTAATTACTCCGCCGCCCATGCACCGATTTTCAAAATTATAGGAACATTTCCTACTACGACCCCACAGCATACCGCTGCCCAAATTTCATCACAATCCATGGAGCGGTTACTGGGATTACGAGGCTAGGAATATGCCAACAGACAGACAGACGGACGGACGGAAATGAGTGACAGGGATATACGTTATGTAGACATCATAGGATGCCCAAAAAGCGTATTATCTCAAAATCTAAAATGTTCGCCATCACAATACTCCTCTCATCTATCGGTGTGGGAAGTAAAAGTTTTTCAAGAAAATTGTCGATTTTGTTTGGTCCGGTGAATTATTGCCTGGGTCTGGAAATTTTCTATCTTCGTTACCTGAGACTGTAGGTCAAAACAACGGCCGGATTTGTAATTGGCAACCTCAAATTATATGTGATACGAATTTTAGTCCTGATAGGAAGCCAGATTACGATTTTAGATTTTTAGGGTAAACTTTGAGATGTGAGGGTCTGACAATTTTCGACCTTCGTTACCTGAGATTGTAGGTCAAAACAACGGCCGGATTTGTAATTAGCAATTTCAAAGCATACACGATACGAGTTTTCGTCCAGATAGGAAGCCAGATTACGATTTTAGATTTTTAGGGTAAACTGAGATCGGAGGGTCTGACAATTTTCGACCTTCGTTACCTGAGATTGTAGGTCAAAACAACGGCCAGATTTGTAATTAGCAACTTCAATGTATACACGATACGAGTTTTCGTCCTGATAGGAAGCTAGATTACGATTTTAGATTTTTAGGGTAAACTTTGAGATGTGAGGGCCTGAAAATTTTTGATGTTCGTTACCTGAGATTGTAGGTCAAAACAACGGCCGGATTTGTAATTAGCAACTTCAAAGTATGCACGATACGAGTTTTCGTCCTGATAGGAAGCCAAATTACGATTTTAGATTTTTAGGGTAAACTTTGAGATCTGATGGTCTGAAAATTTTTGATGTTCGTTACCTGAGACTGTAGGTCAAAACAACGGCCAGATTTGTAATTAGCAACTTCAACGCATACACGATACGAGTTTTCATCCTGATAGCAAGCCAGATTACGATTTTAGATTTTCAGGGTAAACTTTGAGATCTGAGGGTCTGGAAATTTTCGATCTTCGTTACCTGAGACTTTAGGTCAAAACAACGGCCGAATTTGTAATTAGCAACCTCAAATTATATATGATACGAGTTTTAGTCCTGATAGGAAGCCAGATTACAATTTTAGATTTTTAGGGTAAACTTTGAGATCTGAGGGTCTGAAAATTTTCGATCTTCGTTACCTGAGACTGTAGGTCAAAACAACGGCCGGATTTGTAATTCGCAACTTCAAAGTATGCACGATACGAGTTTTCGTCTTGATAGGAAGCCAAATTACGATTTTAGATTTTTAGGGTAAACTTTGAGATCTGATGGTCTCAAAATTTTTGCTGCTCGTTACCTGAGACTGTAGGTCAAAACAACGGCCAGATTTGTAATTAGCAACTTCAACGTATACACCATACGAGTTTTCGTCCTGATAGGAAGCCAGATTACGATTTTAGATTTTCAGGGTAAACTTTGAGATTTGAGGGTCTAGAAATTTTCGATCTCCGTTACCTGAGACTGTAGGTCAAAACAACGACCAGATTTGTAATTAGCAACTTCAAAGTATACACGATACGAGTTTTCGTCCTGATAGGAAGCCAGATTACGATTTCAGATTTTTAGGGTAAACTTTGAGATCTGAGGATCTGAAAATTTTTGATGTTCGTTACCTGAGACTGTAGGTCAAAGCAACGGCCAGGTTTGTAATAAGCAACTTCAACGTATATAGGATACGAGTTTTCGTCCTGATAGGAAGCCAGATTACGATTTTAGATTTTCAGGGTAAACTTTGAGATCTGTAGGTCCGGAAATTTTCGATCTTCGTTACCTGAGACTGTAGGTCAAAACAACGGCCGGATTTGTAATTAGCAACTTCAAAGTATATACGATACGAGTTTTCGTCCTGATAGGAAGCCAGATTACGATTTTAGATTTTCAGGGTAAACTTTGAGATTTGTAGGTCCGGAAATTTTTGATCGTCGTTACCAGACACTGTAGGTCAAAACAACGGCCGGATTTATAATTAGCAACTTCAAAGTATACACGATACGAGTTATCGTCCTGATAGGAAGCCAGATTACGATTTTAGATTTTTAGGGTAAACTTTGAGATCTGAGGGTCTGAAAATGTTTGTTGTTCGTTACCTGAGACTGTAGGTCAGAACAACGGCCAAATTTGTAATTAGCAACTTCAACGTATACACGATACGAGTTTTCGTCCTGATAGGAAGCCAGATTACGATTTTAGATTTTCAGGGTGAACTTTGAGATCTGAGGGTCTGGAAATTTTCTATCTTCGTTACCTGAGACTGTAGTTCAAAACAACGGCCAGATTTGTAATTCGCAACTTCAAAATATACACGATACGAGTTTTGATAAACAACTTACCTTTATCTTATCCAATTTCTGCTTCTGTATTTGTTTTATAGCCTTATCCCACATATTCCTGTACTCTTTATGAACCAGCTTCAACTTTTCATCTATTTGCTCTTCTATGTTCACCTCTTGCTTTGTCTGTTCTATTTTTGTTTTCGAGTCGCTTTGTTTCTCGCATTTAGATGGTTCATCTTCCACATCATCTTTAGGTTGATACTCTTTGTCTTCTATGATGGAGCAGTTGACGGGTTGCAGATTCTTTTCCATAACACTTTTCCAAAATGCTATGCATTTTTCGGTATCCTCTTCATTCGCGCTTTGGGCGAACGTGAATGTCTGAGGACACGATACATTAATCTCGAGATCTGTTATAATATATGCAATGTATGAAGACTGTGCAACAAGTTGTAAAGCAACGTGTTTTAAAACAACCAACCAAAAACTAGGAGTCGTAAGAAAAGGCAAGTATAAGCATCTCGCAAGTGATCCGACAGGCAGAATTGAAGGACAACTATTAGACCAGGGTCGATAATTTTTGAAACCAAAAAAAATTACAGTAGGATGAAACCCATTAGAAAAAGAGGGGAATATGATAAGAATGAAAGGAAAAATAAATTACGGTCGATTCGAGATCGGGAAGTGGGAGGGGGTGAGTTTTTAAGGGTAGAAAATGGTTTATCTTGATTTCTGGCAAAACTACACGTGCTATGGAAAAAAGTTAAATGGCAAAGTTGTAGGTAATAAAAAGGTCTACAACTTTTGTATTTTCCATTTTTTCACATAACCTCAAAATTTTGGTAAAAAATTCGAAAAACCAAGTTTTTGGTTTTTTATTTTTATCTTTTTCAAACAAAAAAAATTTTCTACGAAATTTGGGGAAAACTTACCTTACTATGTCCCAGATACACTGTAATTAACTCGGTTTAAAATATTTATCTTTTCGCCTTATTTTAACTTAATATCAAAAATGCACCCCAATTTTCAATCGAAAATTCTCGCGTCAAAACATCAGCTTTTTCCAAAAAGTTTGGGAGCTTTCTATTCGCTGGAATCTATATTTTCTGATGGTGTAAAAAAATATACAATACTATGGAAAATCTTCTCAAAAAACTGAAAAAAACTCAAATTCGTAATTTTTTTACTCACTATGTACAATTTCATCAAAAAAATTTGATTGCTGCAATTTTTTCTAGTTGAAAGGTTTATTAATTAAATTCGAATTACATTCATGTCATAGAAAATTTCAAAAAACATAAATATACATGTAAATCGCACTATTGAATTTAGATACTTAATTCTGATTACGTTATTCATTATATTTTTTTTTTCGAAAACGTTAATCTTGTCATTTATAAATATCTTATCTGAAATTCCCATTAGTTATTCATTAGTTTTTGTCTCTTTGAAGGCATTTCTTCATCGTTAGATTCGATAAACCTTTCTGTCTCTAGTTGATCGTCGAAATCTTCAAGACAATCATCTTCGTCTCCAAATTATTTCCAGTCTGGCTCTCAACTGTATCGTGTATCACACCGCATTTGAGTTAACGCATTGCGTTGATACAAGGAAGTGCGCCAGCGCTATAGTATCAGCGTATTTAATTTGTCTGGGTTACCCATGACCACTGACTAACGGTTTTACAGCTGCTACGAAATAGCAGGTATGTAGTAAGGCCCAGACCCTGCTAAGTCCGTCCCCACTTCTCCATGAAATACCTTACAATGAGCTAACGTTTACCGTATGTCACTCAGGTATATAAATTATCTTACAACAGCAATAAATAGGCATCTACAAATATTATTTAAAGAAGATTCTACAACTTTTTCAAAAAATTGTAGATGTCTTATTAAATATTAACTTATTTGTTTGATAATTATAGTAGGATAATTCCAATTTGCAATTTTTTCGGTTATCAATGTAACATGAAATCTCACGTTTTTTAAGTAAATAAGTGTAAATTTTAATAAATAGCTCAAAATTGTACATAGTGAGTAAAAAAATTTTTCGAATTTGAATTTTTTTCGGTTTTTTTGCATTTTCTGAGAAGATTTTCTATAGTATAATGTATATTTTTTTACACCATTAGAAAATAGAGATTTCAGCGAACGAAAGGCTCCCAAACTTTTTGAAAAAAGCTGATTTTGACGCGAGAATTTTCGATTGAAAATTGGGGTGCATTTTTGATCTTAAGGTCAAATAAGGCGAAAAAATAAATATTTTAAATCAAATAAATTACAGTGTATTTGGGACATAATAAGGTAAGTTTTCACCAAATTTCGTAAAAAAATATTTTTTTTTGAAAAAGATAAAAATAAAAGACCAAAAACTTTGGTTTTTTGAATTATTCACCAAAATTTTGACGTTATGTGAAAAAATGGAAAATACAAAAGTTGTAGACCTTTTTACTACCTACAACTTTGCCATTTAACTTTTTTCCATAGGACGTGTAGTTTTGCCAGAAATCAAGATAAACCATTTTCTACCCTTGAAAACTCACCCCCTCCCACTTCCCGATCTCGAATCGACCGTAATTTATTTTTCCTTTCATTCTTATCATATTCCCCTCTTTTTCTAATGGGTTTCATCCTACTGTAATTTTTTTTTCACCTTTTATAATTTTTGAGGGCTTCGGCACTGGTCTATATACCGAACATTTAAGAAATATGCCACATTATAGGAAACCACCACACCTCTACAGCTTACCGAAGATATAGAAGGATGGCATACCACTGCGACGGATAACAAGTTCAAGAGGCTCTCCCACGTACAATCTTGCGAAACATCTGCTGAACGTCATACATCCACTACAACAAAAGACATCGTCATTTGTAAACGTCTCCAAACACTTCAATGAGGTACTTGCACAAACGAAACTAGACGCAGAAGATCGGTTAATAGGTTTCGATATCGATAGCTTATACACAAATATGCCAGTTGGAAAGAGACTGGGGATAATCCAGAAGACATTACAAGACCCAAAGACAAAATAATGAAATATAGAACGAATCTTCCAGTGAGTGGAGTAATAGAGCTATTGAAGTTATGTCTGGAGAAAAACTATTTCCAAGAGAAGGACAAATTTTACATGCAATTAGAAGGATTGCCCATGGGATCACCGCTATATTCAGTCGTGGCTAACCTTTACATGGAATGGTTCGAATCAACTGCCATTGAAACCTCAAACGTCAAACCAAAGTTATGGCTTCGCTATGTTGATGACACGTTCATAATCTGGATCCGTTCTTTTCACATCTCAACAACATGAGACCATCCATATAAAATTCACAAAAGAAGAAGAAAACAATAACAGCCTTCCCTTTTTGGTTGTATTGGTAATGAGAAGAGACACTGAAATAGGAACCAAAGTGTACAGAAAACATTCGAACCTTGGTGGATCGAGCCAAGACCATTTGTAACACACGACAAGGACTGGAAGAACTACGTCAAATTAAAGAAGATCTGTCGAAGAACGCATATCTCAATAAACTAGTGAAAGCAACAATACAAAATAATGGTACTAGAAGAAATAAACGTCCTGAAGAACACAGGCATTTCCTCAGTATATCATACGTGAAAGGACTCAGATGCAGTCAGAAGAATAGGGCAGCACTATAAAATTCAAACATGATTCTCAAGAAGCACCACTCTTCAACTCTACTAACGAAAACAAAATCCAGGAATGAATACCAAGAGACTAAAAACTGAATCTACGAAGTACCATGTGAATGCGGCAAAGTATACATTGAAGAAACTAAAAGACCTCCAGAAGCGAGAATCAAAGAGCACCGACTCAACACCCAGAGAGCAGAGACAGGAAAGTCCGAGATAGCAGATCACGCTTGGACCGAGCACCACAAAATTATTTGGGAAGATGCTAAGATTATTGACAAATAACCTCAATGGTATGGCCGGAAATTTAAAGAAGCAGCTTATATCGCCAGCAACAAAAACGTGTACAGCAAGCCTAGAATGGAAGTTAGACCAATATGGTAGCTCCTCATAAGAAACATCATCATCATAGTCACAATGTCTTTACAGACATGTTGTGAACTCGTAAAGTGCATTTACTCATTTTACGAGTTTCTCTTGGGATATCTTTAAGATCTTTAATGTAGTAGTTTCCCATTTGCTTTCTGCATCCTCATGTCGTTGACCAGATGGTATCTACTGGTTCATCCGCCTTTAGGGGCAATTTCTCACCCCACAAGGACAAGAAGGTGTCCTGACTCTTCTCAACTCGTCCACCCTAAGCTGTTGGTTGAGAAGAGGTTACTGCTTATACCGACAGTAGTGCGGTTCCTTTTAGTCGCCTTTTACGACACTCAGGATATACGATGGGAGACATTCTAACCCGCCCCCACACGGGAACATAAGAAATATAGAAAAACTAAAATTTAGTATCGGCTACGCGGTCTGCTCAGTTATAAAAAAGCATGGTGCACATGTTTTTCCACAAAAAATAAGGATCTTGTCTTGATGGCTGTAAAGGATCTATTCCAAATTTAACAATGTTTTTGGAATTCTAAAGTATTGTTGAAATTTTGATGCTTTTATTGAAGGACGATAAGTCAAATAAAGTCGTCATCATCATAGCCACAATGTCTTAACAAACATGTTGTGAACTCGTAAAATGCATTAGGTCGGAGCTAGAGTATTGTCGACACGAATATTATCAATAGTTTTGAGAACTGTAGCTCGCCATCGTTCGCGATTTGTTGTCCGTTCAGTGGCGCTCTTGATACTCATATCCAGCAACCGTCTTGGCGTTTCGCCGCGGTGCTGCCCACTCGGGGCGTGACCCTGAACTACAAGTTTCTCCATATTATCGTTTCTGTGAATATGTCCGAAGAATGTAAGCATTCTCATCGACACAATAGAGGATAGTCACATCCAGTATGGAAACGTTAGGTCGATGGGCGGTATAAGGAACTCTCAGCATTCTCATCCACGTCCACATTTCAAAAGCATCTATGCGAGCTCGATCTGCCTTTTTAACAGTCAGTCAAATAAAATCAACAGATACTAAAAAACGTGTACCTACCTTATAAAGCGATTCGCCAGAGCTCATCCTCTCGACGGATTTTGGCTGATCTAAAGCGGCTTTGGTAGGTGCATGCTTGTTAGGCTTATTAGCCATATGTATATTTTCTTCATTTGTAAAACAAACTATATCTCCTTTTCTTACGCATTTTTTGAACCGCTGATTGATATTTCCTATAAAAATACAAAATATATAATATAAAATATAAATATATTGATCCAAAAAAATACAGGGTTTATTGTAATTCGACGGTTTCCTATCGTAGCATGATGGGAGAGCTAAAATGCAACAAAATAATATATGTATGGGAAAATATCATTAGTTTTTGAGATTTTTCAATTTAATAATTACCTTAAATCTGGTATTTTTGTCTGAACAATGAAAAAACTACGTTAACAATCAGTAAGGTTTACTTATCTTAGTTCAGTACGCTTCACTAATTCAATACCATCATAAATAGGTGAAAAGTACGATACTTTAGAGAAAAAAAAAACAGATATTGTGAAAACTAAAGCAATTCTCATTTTAATTTTGATTTCAGCAGAATCCGATTTATCTCAAAATATTGCGCCAAGGCACTGGGTATACAAACCACAGGAAAAACTTATATATTGATCCAAAAGAATACAGGGTTTAATGTAATTCGACGTATTTCTATAGTAGCATGATGGGAGAGCTAAAATGCAACAAAATATTTTATGTATGGAAAAAATCATTAGTTTTTGACATTTTTTAATTTTAATGGAATTCTAGTAATTACCCTAAATCTGATATTTTTGTCTGAACAATGAAAAAACTACGTTAACAATCAGTAACGTTCACTCGTCTTAGTTCAGTACGCTTCAATAATTCAATACCATCATAAATAGGTGAAGAGGTACGATACTTTAGAGAAAAAAAAACAAATACTGAGAAAACTAAAGTAATTCTCATTTTCATTTTCGTTTCAGCAGAATCAGATCTATCTCAAAATATTATATATTAAAATATTATAAATGTCGCATTGGAAACCTACATTCAGGAGCATAGCCAGGATTTAAATTTGGGGGACTCAGCGCCGGATTCTCAATGTCCAGTTAAAGTGTCAGATAGGTATCTGCCAGATAGCGTTGCTATGGATACAACTGTCAGATAAGATTTACGTGACTTCGCGTAGCTTAGCCTTCAATAGGGTACTTGCAGAGGTCGTGAAATCGTCTCGGGAGTATACATAGCGTAAAGAAAACCATATCAAGAGCAGTAGGAAACAAAAAACATGATTTTACTGACGGCCAAAAAAAGATGTTTGCAAAATAAAATAAGGATATATTCAAATTTTTCCACGTGACTTAAAACAAGGGCTGACGTCACAGGTATCTTATCGATATCGACAATCGATACTGCTACAGCGCAGGTCAGTGAGATTCAACTGCAAACTAGAGATGATCTGAATTCTTTAACAATGCGACTCAATTAATTGATACTTAAACATACTTGAAACAGGCAATTAACCCACTAGCATTTTCGTTGCAATACATTTTTATATCTGTTAGGTATTACAGTTCACCCCGTTTGTGACCGAGATTCGCAACTAATCGAAGCCATCATTTTATTTCGGCGCATCCCATTGTGAATGAATCCAAAGATAGAATCTAATTCAAGCCCATTCCTGCAAAGTGAATTAGTAATCTAGCCTAACTTTTATTCTTTTGACTTTTGTACTTTTGTGTGTGATTGTGTTTTGTGGTTATAATGATTAATGTCAAAATGTTAGGTTAGCACTGGCTGTCGATATCGAATATCAATACTTTACATCCCATCACTATAGGATATCACTGACGTCAGAGGTTGTTTGCGCGCCATTTTCTGGCATTTGAAATAATTTTTGGAATATCTCTCACAGCCGATTGCAAAAAACCAAAAAAGTGATTTTGTCATGTTTACTAGGCTCTAAGGAACGCGTAAACGACATAATATTTTTTTCTGCGAGTACCCTATTGTTTAAACAATTTATCTAACAGTTGCTGTTATCTTGCAGATAAATATTTAACTGGACATTGAGAAACCGGTCCTAAGTCTAGTGGTTGCTTTTTTATGAATTGTAGCTTGATAGAAATACTGTCATATTTGTAGGAAACTGGGATCCAAGATTAAGAAGTTCATCGGTTAGGTATTTTGTATTAATTTTCTGCGACTTACATGCAAAAATATTTGGTGATTGAGGTGTTGTCACAAGAACTCTCTAAATTCAATTTTCTGAGGATGTGAGGGGAAGCAGCCATGATTAAATTTGTGCCGTGAGATTACCACTGAATACTCTCCAGTCAAGTAAAAGCTGTTAGTGGAGTATATTGTGGGGAAGTGTTGGATGAATCAGAGTGTAAGATTGCCCAGACGTCTTCTCATCTTTACGATCTTACCTTTCCTTTCGTTAAGGAAATCAGAATACATTGTTACTTTGCTAATAATATTGAACTTATTCATATTATTCAGAAGCTGTTAAATGGGCATAGTGGGAAGATGAGGATTTTTTCCTTGATTAACTCGGAAACTTCTAACTTGATTGGAATACAATTTTGATACCTCCTTAATGGCAGGAATGTGGAAATGCTGATTCAATTAAATTGATTAGAAGCCATAGGCAGATTGTTGTTTGAAATTTGTAGACAAGGTAGATGTTTCAAAAGGTCTGTTTCGGACTTCCATTGTCTATATAATTTTAGACTTACAACGTTTCGATTGATGTCGTCTTCAGCTAAAATTATATAGACAATGGGAGTCCGAAACAGACCTTGAAACCATAGGCAGATAATGCAACAAATACGGCAGGCAAAACCTTTAAATAAAAAGCTAACAAATTAATTGATATGTGACCTCATTTTGATATTAATTAATCCTTCAACTGACCTGTGTCTGAATTCGATGAGTCCTTTCGAACTGTTTCCTCATCTGAAGCAATCATGTTATGTATCATTCCACTCATATATTATTATTATCCTTTGCGTTTTAACTAAAAAATATATGTGTTCCAACATAAAACACTTGACACAGTATGACAGTATATCAATCCTACAGGATGTGTGTTATGTCGTTTATCCCTTATAAGGCGACTCTTGATTTTTTATTTTGTAAGCAATCTAGGTTTATTTAAACTTTCAGAATATGGTTTTGTTTAGATTGATGACACATAGAGCTTGTTGTCAATTAGTAATATATACCTACATACCAGATGGCTAAAGACGGAGAATCTTTTTAAACTGCAGCTGTTATCCTACACCCCCAAAATTTTAAAAACCTCAAGCCCTAGTTTGTGAATATTATACATGTGAATTTATTAACGATGCTCCACCACATCCTAGCTTTGTTCCGAAGGTGTTTTACAAAGGCGACAAGTTCTCTAGCCCCCGTACTTAAATTATCTCTTTTGGAAAATAATTTCAAGCTATTATCAAAGAAACACTTATTATCGCCTGATCAGTTAAGTTATTCAAGTTAGTTTTAGTTTATTTAGACGCATTTACGTAGACTGGTTATGGCCAGACTTTGCCTGTCCATGCATAGCCATTCTGATACTATATATTGTATATGTAGTTATAACAATGATAGTGCTATAAAGTTGTTTTTATGATGCTGGGTTTTCAATTTTATCTCGCATGACTGCGGTACAATCAAATGTTGATAGGTTATGCCAAGTCAAGACCTGAACTATTACTGATCTGAATTTAGGAAGGATCGTACAATATTACAGCTCCCAGGACTAACTGTTGTAGGTGTGGTGTAAAAGTGTTTGGTGTCAGGCTTGATATCGACATAATTACGGGGATAATAGTAACTTTGTTTTGTTTCCAGAGTCGTTTTGCTTCTATCACAAGGTCAGTGTATTTAGATATCTTCCCAGCGTAGGTGTTTTGGATATTCGTATCATTGGAAACAACAATATCTATGAAATAGGTAATTTGTCTGCCTTTGACGGAAAAACTATATCTGGCTTATTGGTTGGAATAGTCTTGTATGTGTGTATTTCAATGTCCTAGTATAGTTTGTATTGATTGTTTTCGAGTGCTGATGTCGATGTGTAATTGTAATATGTATCTGTGTTTTCTATTGTATTGTTTATTGTGGCCAGTGCTCGTATGACTTTGGTTGCAGAGTTATATCTAGTTGTGTACTCGGTTTCAGCGAGAGTTTTGCATGCGCTT